>JAEOAD010000013.1:31140000-32507500 GCA_036365145.1 Orientallactaga sibirica | reverse complement strand
AGGCACACGGGCACCTGCAAACTTCACAGAGGAGATTCTTGTTTAAGGACATGGAGATAGAAGAGAGATGTCAATCTTCTGGCCTTAGACATGTAAGGAGAAAAATTCCTGCCCTAGAAGATACTGGCCCACTTTTCAGATCACCATTGTCTTTGGGTAGCTTGATGACTTTGCTAAATTCTATCCATTCCTTCTCCCTTTCTCCACATACCTCAGAACATAGCCTCAGAATCTCTCTTTTAAATTTTTTTTCTGATTTATTTTTATTTATTTATTAGAGACAGAGAGAGGGAAAGAGGGCAGGAGGGAGGGAAAGAGTGAGAATGGGTGCACCAGGGTCTCCAGCCACTGCAAACAAACTCTAGACACAAGCTCCACCATGTGCATCTGGTTTACGTGGGACCTGGAGAATCAAACCTGGGTCCTTAGGCTTCACAGGCAAGCGCCTTAACTACTAAGCCATCTCTCCAGCCCCCCAGAATCTCTTATTTGGGGTGAATGATTTTCCAGAGATATATCAGTATTCAGGTGGACAATTGTGAAGAATTTTACTTTTTTAACCTCATTAGTGCCCAACTGAGATGAAAGTAGAGGATCGGGGTGGGGGTGGGGGGGCAAAGCCAAGCTAACACCCAACTAAAAACTTGCTTAGGGAAAAAAAGCAAAACCTTTGTTCTTTCATATTCTCAATGTTTATTACAACACCCTGGGCTCAGGCATCTCTAGCAATGGGGAGAGCTTTTTTTTTTTTTTTTTTTTTTTTTTTTCACATAAGGTCTCGCTCTAGCCCAGGCTGACCTGGAATTCACTTTGTAGTCTCAGGGTGGCCTCAAACTCACAGAGATCCTCCTACCTCTGCCTAGCACTAGAATTAAAGGCGTGTGCCACCACGCTTGGCAGACTTCTCTAGTATTTTAAAAAAATATTTTAAAAATTTATTTATTTATTTGAGACAGAAAGAGGGAGAGATAGAGTGAGAATGGGCACGCCAGGGCCTCTAGCCACTGCAAATGAACTCCAGGCACATGTACCACCACGTACATCTGGCTTACTTGGGAACTGGAGAATCAAATTGGGGTCCTTAGGCTTCACAGGCATGCGCCTTAACAGCTAAGCCATCTCTCTAACCCCAGACTTCTCCAGTATTTGAAGACCTGCTGCCCTGAGACTCCCTATGGCTTTCCTTCTTCAGAGTTATACACATTTCCAGTTTCTTCATTTGGTCCTCCTGATAACCCAGTTTCCAGATCTTTCCCTCAGCCTGTCCTCTCTTTCTGACTTAATATTTCCCATATATTCAGGTGTCCAAAACTGAACAGAAAATATGAAGTGATCAAGTCAGCTGAAAGTGAAGAGCAAATATCATATTCCTTGATTTAGGCACTGGGTTTCTGCTGGTAGAGGCAGGAGGGCCTAAGCATGGAAGGGCTAAGGGACAGGCTGGCGTTGAGAAGCGGGAGGAATTCTCTTACCAATCCTGTGTGTCTATTTGACCTCTAGGACTTCATCAGTCACTGGGATCTTCCTTAATCCATACAAATCCCAAGGCTCAGGGAGAGAGCTTCGACATCAGCAGCCGTTTGTGGGGAGCAAACATTTGCTCAGCAGAGTCTGGGTAATTTGTGAGAAGGGGAAGGAACATGAGTGAAGAGAAACAATGAGGAGGGCCAAGGAGGAGAGGCTCTGTTATCGCAGGGGAAGGAAGTGCAGGTGACCAACCCAGGGCAGCGTTTTCAGTTCCATTCCCTTTTATCACTGCTGGCCAGGTAATGGGACTTCATTCATGGAGCTTTCCTTTGACCTCTCTCTTCCTAGAGACAGCTGTTATTATTTTTGTTATCATTATTCCTGTTATTGACACTTATACAGCTATTCACCCTTATTCCTCACCACATCTCTAGGATGTTAGTATGATATTATTCTCGTTCTACACAGGGAGAGCCTGAGGCTCTGAGAACATAAGTAATGTAGCCAAGATCACATATCTGAAAAGCAACATATCATTTTCTTTTTCTGCCTCTGGTCCTCAAGTGTTCAGATAAATCCACATTTAGGATGATGGCTTCTCTTCCCACCTCACCCTTCCTCAACTCCATCCATAGCTATCAGACCACATGGTACTATTCAGGGTCTTAGAGAACTGCCTTGTCTCTTTCCTTTCCAAGCAGAATACCAATATAGCCAAGACAATGAGGTTCAACAAGGGATTTAAAAAAGTTGTTTACTTAGTAGAGAGAGAGAAAGGAAGAGAGAGAGAGAGAGAGAGAGAATGGGCACTCCAGGGCTTTTAGCCACTGCCAAAGAAATCCAGACACATGCACCACCATGTGCATCTGGCTTGCATGGGTACTGGGGAACTGAGCCTTGAACCAGGGTCCTTAGGCTTCACAGGCAAGTGCTTAACCACTAAGCCATCTCTCCAGCCCAAGGGATTTTTCTTCTGTCTGTGTAACCTGATTGGGAATTTCTACAAAATTGAGTCTAAGTCACATATTGGTTGATTCATAGATTTTGTGAAAATCCCTTTTGTTCTTTCAGTTTGGCTGTGCTGGGAGGTTTTGCCTTAGGGATCATGTTCTTCGGTATTCTCATCCAAAATGTAGAAGATTGTAGGCACTTTGAACATGACTGATCTTGATGGGCTCAGGTTTATAGATTACAGAGAACCAGGAAAAATAGGAAGAAAGTTATTGAAATAAATTTTGGGAGATTAAAAGTACAGCTCAGTGATAGAGTACTTGCCTACCATGTATGAGGCAGGCTCTGGGTTTGATCCCAAAAGAGAGAGAGAATGAATCTGGGAAGCCTTCTCTTTAGATTTCATATTCTACCCTTTGATGGGTTTGTCTTGGCTCAGATTCTTTCTAAATTCTTCTGTTCTCCTGATGGGAATGGAGATAATTTAACTCTCCGGGTAGTGTCAATCATGCCAGAGGGATGGATATGAAGAAGGAACTTTCAGGGGTAGAGTCCGTACTTGTTTTCACATGAGTCAGACTTCCTCTTTCTCCCCTTTCTCCTCCCTCACATTTTTGGGGGCCTAGACCATGTCAGGTATAGAGGTCAGAGCTCTGAAGACTTTGGGGAATAAGCAAATCCAAAATCAAAATCTAACCTGGCATAGTAGCACATGCCTTTAATACCTGCACTTGGGAGGCAGAGGTAGAAGGTTTGCTGTGAGTTTGAGGCCAGTCTTGTAACTACATAGTGAATTCCAAGTCAGCCTGGGCTAGAGCTAGACCCTAACTCGAAACACACACACACACACACACACACACACACACACACACACACACACAAAGTCAAACCAACACTACAGAGATTGTTCAGCAGTTAAAGGCCCTTGCTTGCAAAACCTGTAGGCATGGGGCCTGGAGAGATGGCTCAGCAGTTAAGGCACTTGCCTGCAAAGCCTAATGACTCAGGTTCAATTCCCCTGTACCCATGTAAAAGTCAGATGCACAAAGAAGCACATGCATCTGAAGTTTTTTTTGCATCTGGAGGTCCTGGTGCACCCATTCTCTCTGTCTCTCTAACTCTTTCTGCTTGCAAATAAATAAATAAAAATATTAAAAAAAAACTTGTAGGCCTGGATCAATTCCCCACTACCCACATAAAGCCACCTACACAAAGTGGCACATGCATCTAGAGTTGGCAGTGTGCCCATATTCTTCTTTTCTCTTTCTCTTTGCTCATAAATAAATAAATAAATAAATAAATAAATAAATAAATATGGTTACAAAGTATAAATCTCTAATCCCTTCCACCTGTGAATATTGTATCATGGTCTGCAAAAACAGGCACAAAACAGATGGAAGGCAGAAACCTGGAGGCCACAAGAGCTTCCTCTCTTATAGCTTAGCATAGGTCCTGGAGTTGTCTAGAGTGGTCTTGACAGCAGAGTTAACATGCGAGGGGAGGCACAAAGAGAAGAAGCCATGCTGGATAGGGGTGGTAGATCACTTGGGTCTGCCATCTGTTCTCTTGCTTTATACAAATGTTGCTTTAGCCCCAAAGAAGCTACATTCTGGGACCAGCTTGCTGTTTATTTAAAAATATGCAGACTTTGCAACCCATCTGGAAAGCTCTGAAAGGGCTCTTGATAAGGGCCTCTTGTTAGATCCTGGTCCTGGCAGCAGGGCAGTAAATCCAGAACATGCACAACATCAAAAAAAAAAAAAAAAAAAAAAAGCCCGCCCTTGATCAGATGTTGTGAAGAATTGGCCGTCTGCAGATAAGGAGATCACTAGAGAGAGTGCTTGGGTAAGTCCCTTAGAGAAAGTCCATTTATTTTCTCCTTCTCATTACCTTCTGTTCTCTAGATGAGCTAGGCACACGCACGTGCGCGTGCGCGCACACACACACACACCAAGGGGGAGGAGGTGAACCATTCTCCCTCATCCACGTCACTCATGGCCTCTCCTGAGTGAGCAACATGGGAAGACCTTTCCCTTCCTTATCAGTTTTGAAATACGAAGCACAGAGACTCAGGGGCTGCCAAGGTAAAAGGCTATCACAGAGCAAATACTTGAATGAGAGAGACATATTTGAGAAAGAACAGATAACATTTTCAACATAGTTGGAGATCCCAGCGCTTGCCCAGCTTCAGTAGCCTTCTACCTGGGCTCTTGCTTGCTTTGGTAAGAGGTGTCAAACAGATTAAATGGTTTATAGGAAGGCCTGAGCCAGAGCCAGGCATCTTACCAATCCTTTTCTCATACATTGGAGCCGTGGGGTGACAGCCATGCTAAAATAATGAGTCTCAGTGATTTTCACAAGCTAAGGGACTCCAAGCCTGCCATATTTCACTTACTTTGCCAATAGTCCCCTGACCAAAGGGGATATTCATTTGTGTTGAGGGTCAGGAAAAATCATTACACAACAGGGAGAGTGTTAAGGGGGTAGGATGGGATTTAGAGTTACTTTTCAAAAGTTTGTGTGTGTGTGTGGGGGTGTGTGTGGTATATACACGTGTATGTGTGTGTAGATGCGTGTACCCTGAGTGCATGTGCGGAGGCCAGAGGAGAATGTTGGGTGTCCTCTATAGCTGTTGTGACTTCCTTCCTTGAGACAGAGTCTTTCATAGAACCTGAGAACCTGGAGCTCACTGTTATTATCGTTAGAATGGCTGACCAGTGAGTCCCAGTGACCCTTCTGTCTCTACCCCTCTCAGTGCTGGGGTTACAGGCATGTGCAAATATGCCTGGCTTTTTTTTTTTTTTTGAGGTAGGGTCTCACCCTGGAATTCACTATGCCATCTCAGGGTGGCCTCGAACTCATGGTGATCCTCCTACCTCTGCCTCCCGAGTGGGATTAAAGGCGTGTGCCACCACGCCTGGCTCTACGCCTGGCTTTTTATGTGGGGGCTGGGAATTGAATTAAAGTCCTCTTACTCACTGAACCATCTAGCCATCTCCTCAGCTTCTAGAGTTCCTTTCTTCCTTTCTGTCTTTTTCTTTTTTCTTCTTTCATGTAGGGTCTTGTCCAGGCTGACCTGGAATTCACTATGTAGTCTCAGGGTGGCCTTGAACTCACGGTGATCCTCCTACCTCTGCCTCCCAAGTGCTGGGATTAAAGATGTGTGCCACCATGCCCAGCTTTCCTAGAGTCACTTTCTATAAAACAAGTGAGCTGGGCGTGGTGGCGCACGCCTTTAATCCCAGCACTTGGGAGGCAGAGGTAGGGGGATCGCCATGAGTTCAAGGCCACCCTGAGACTACATAGTTAATTCCAGGTCAGCCTGGGCCAGAGTGAGACCATACCTTGAAAAACAAAAACAAAAACAAAAAAAACAAAACAAAACAAAACAAAAAAAAACAAAACAAGTGAAAGCTTCCTAAGCCTCCTTTTCTTCTCGTATATTTTCATGTCTTCCATCACCTGCTTTGACTACGGGCTACAAAAATGGAGGCCAAGAGCATGTCAGTGACTTGAAGGAACCCACTGACTCTCCATACATGTCAAGGGTTCAGGGAGTGTCAAGACAAAGCCATCCCAGGATATAATGGACAGGTTGAATAAATTTTAAATGCTTAAAAAAAAATCTGAGTTGGGTGTAGTGGGGCATGCCTTTAATCCCAATATGCAGAAGGCTGAGGTAGGAGTATCATCTTGAGTTAGAGGCCAGCCTGGGCTATAGAGTGAGTTCCAGGTCAGCCTAAGCTAGAATGAGACCCTGCTTAAAAAACAACAACAATATAGAAGGGGTCAATAAAAAAATAATAAATTAAACAACAACAACAACAACAACAACAAAAAACCAGAAAACAAAAAACCTGAATTCTACAATCAGCAAGAAATCAATTACAGGTGGTTAAATCTGCAAACCCTTTTAAAATTCAAGAATGCCTGGGAGGACAAAAACTCTGAATACACAAGAGTATAAACGAGGTCAATAGCTTAAAGAACGAGAAGATACTGAATTTTAGGGGAAAGGCTCTTAAAGTGGGGAGAAGCTTGGCGTTGGTTTCCCCCCTTTCTGAGGCTCTTGGTTTTTCCTATTTCCTTCAGAGCCAGTCTAACCTGGTAACTTGTCCCTCCAAAGCATCACATTCTATTTTGACTTTCAATAAGCTCTCTTGCCTGAATGATTTTTTATCCAGTCTACATTTGGAAGATCTTTAATTATCTTCCAAGATACAGTTCAAATGCTACTTCCTCAAGGAGCCTTCCCCATGATCCCCAGAGAGATCACAGCTCCATCATCAGGGAGCCTTCCCCATGATCCCCAGAGAGATCACAGCTCCATCCTCAGGGAGTCTTCCCATGATCTCCAGAGAGATCACAGCTCTATCCTCAGGGAGCCTTCCCCATGATCCCCAGAGAGATCACAGCTCCATCCTCAGGGTCTTCCCATGATCCCCAGAGAGATCACAGCTCCATCCTCAGGGAGCCTTCCCCATGATCCCCGGAGAGATCACAGCTCCATCCTCAGAGTCTTCCCATGATCCCCAGAGAGATCACAGTTCCATTCTCCACATCCTCCTTCATTCTACTGCTGGACACTTATCATATTGCTGTTATGGCTTATTTATCCATCTACTCATTTTGTATCTTTAGTACCGAGGAAAATATATATTGCTGTAAATATTTATGGAACATTGAACATATAAATAAATGAATATGAGACAGATTCCATACTTGCTATAGATAATACAATATTAATCGTTGGCAGGTAGAGAAAATTTGTTATGATTTTAGTATTCTCTCTTCTTCATATAAAATACAGATCTTCAAGATTTAAATAACAATGGTAACCATATTAAAGGAGACATTTGTCTTGCTAACTCTATAGCATTGCATTCACTTTCAGGTGCCATATTTTAAGAGCATCTTAGACTGTCTGCGCTGGAAGGGACCATAAAGATCATCTGGCCCAGTCTTCTTTTCATGATGGAGACAATGTTTCCATCCGCTGGCTGTCCAGCCTCTGATTGCAACCCACTCATCACCAGAGACAGGGAGCTCCTGACTTCCTGAGACAGTCCATTTCCTATTTAAGCCACGTTGACTGCTTTTCTTTACTTAAGATGAGAATTTTTTTTTTTTTTTTTTTTGGTTTTTCCAGGTAGGGTCTCACTCTAGCCCAGGCTCACCTGGAATTCACTATGTAGTCTCAGGGTGGCCTCGAACTCATGGTGATCCTCCTACCTCTGCCTCCCAAGTGCTGGGATTAAAGGCGTGTGCTACCACACTGGGCTAGAGATTTATTTTTACTGAAATGTTTACCGTACACTCTTCATGCTAACCCTTCAGCTAGCAGAAGATAGCTATGGATTCCTTCCCCACCCCACTCTTTCCTGCTCCAGGTAAAATAATAAAAAAGTAGCTTTCAGCTGCTCTTTATGTGATGTGAGTGTCACTCATGGTCCAGAACACTAGCCCCTGGGAACACCTAGGACACAATATCAACCAGAGGCACCGGCACAACATGGATTAAAGTTATAACATTTTCCTCAACTTCTAGTTCTACCAAGTACTTGTGGAGCACCTGTTGCATACTGGTCTGTTTGTTCTTTTTAAATTTATTTATTTATTTATTTATTTATTTATTTATTTATTTATTTATTTTGAGACAAGGTCTTATGAGCTTCAGCTGTCTTCAAACTCACTGTGTAGCTAAGGATGACCTGGAACTTATGATCCTGTCATTTCCGCCTCTAGAGTGCTGACATCATGGATATGAACCACCATGCCTAGTTTATGTGGTCCTGGGGATTGAACCCAGAGTTTTCTGAATGCTAGGCAAGCATTCTACCAACTGAGCTACATTTCCCAATCCCAAATACCATCTTGGTGTGTTGTTTATTATTCTTTTACCCTCTGAGGCAATATAGTATATATATATATATATATATATATATATAGTATATGTATAGTGTAGTCTTCCGTTTTCCATCTAGTGGAACTGAGATGTCCAGAGGGCAATAATTGCACACACACACACACACACACACACACACACGGTCATGTTCTATCTATCTATCTATCTATCTATCTATCTATCTAGGATCTCATGTATCCAAGTCTGTCCTTATACTCACTATGTTGCCAAGGATGACTTTGAACTTCTGATATTCCTGACTTGACTTCCTGACTGCAGGGATTACAGGCACATACCACTATGCACTTATATTAATACAGCCTATGTTTAATATTTTTTGGCTTTTTTTGCATCCATATTCTAAGACCATAGTTGATTCATATGATCAATATACATACATAAACACATATTATAGTTTTTTCGAGGTAGGGTCTCGTTTTAGCACAGGCTGACCTGAATTGACTATCTAGTCTCAGGGTGGCCTCGAACTCATGGCGATCTTCCTACCTCTGCTCCGATTTATTGTGTGTGTGTGTGTGTGTGTGTACCTGTGGAGGTCAGAGGAGTTGTCTGGACCCCACCTTCTTTGAGACAGGGTCTCTTTCTGCTGCCAATACAAATGGGGTCTAGCCTGTGAGTGATTTTACATGGGTGCTGGGAAGTTGAACCTGGGCTGTCAGGCCTTTACAAGCAAGTGCCTTTAACTGCTGAGCCATCTCCCCAGCCTGTAACAATGACTATTTGAACTCAAAAAGCTTGTCTTTCTTCTAACTTATAGTTTTGCATATTTTCATCCTTACCTAGGATTCCTCCATACATCCTCTGGTTTGGGTGACTCTTATATGTCCTCCGAGATTGTCACTTCCCTCTGTCCCATCCAGGTGAGGAGCCCTAGTCTCACATTCCTAATGTTCAGATTGACACACTTATACCATGGCTTTTATCCCATAGTGCCCTCGTTAGTCCTTGCTTTCCAAGTGTCTGGCACAGTATGATGTCTATTGAACTAGCAAATGTTATGTTTTGCTAAACATTCCCAATAAGGAAAATCTACAGGAAGTCAGCCCAGGTGGAAGAGAGTGGTGGTGATAATTACAAAGAATGTACAAAGTAATGTTTTTATAATCTCCACATAATGCAGACATGTGTTATTTCAATTGATCCTTTCAAGAGTAGGCAAGCCTAGCCAGGTGTGGTAGTGCACACCCTGTAGTCCCAGCACTTGAAAGTTGGAGGCAGGAGTTATCCAAAGTTCAAGGTCATTCTCAGCTACAGCAAGTTCCAGGCCAGGCCATTTTGGGGTACATGAGATTCTGTCACCAAAAACCAAAAACAAACAAAAAAAGTAGGTGAAGCATATATATATTCTCCAAAGTGGGCCGAGAATGGTGGCGATGCTTTTAACCCCAACACTTAGAAGTCTGAGGTAGGAGGATGGCTGTGAGTTCAAGGCCAGGTTGGGGACTACAGAGTGACTCCTAGGTCAGCTGGGGTACAGTGAAGCCCTACCTCAGAAAAAAAAATCTCCATATGATGGAAACTTTCTGAAAATAACTCAATGGTAACTGGTGCAGTTTGGAATTGAATCTGAGGCTTTGAGCTTCCAGTCCAGTGTTCTTTCTCTGTATGGGCTGTTGTGGAAGTAACAGAAATGTTTCATTTAGAAAACACACACACACACACACACACACACAGCAGACATGATAGATTGTTTCAAAGATTTGATGGAAAGTTACATATGATTCTCAGAAGAGCACCCACATACCTGCTTTACTTCTTTGAGAGAAATTAGGAAGTGAGTAGAAAGAACTGGTAGGTTCCCCCCGCCCAACTGAAAGCTGCCCCAAATTGAATTGAATTTCTGAATGAGTTCTTTATTATTTGAGGTGTTTAAACATCCTGGTGACCTGGTCAGGGATACAGGAGGGGAGATTCTTGGGTGATGCTACATCTCTAATTAGTGTCCTTCAAAGGTCCATGTGTCAGGGGCTGGTTCCCAAGGTGACCTTAACGGGAAGTTGTAGGATCTAGGAGATGGGCCTATTCAGCGGTCCTTAGGTTGCTGGGAACGTGCTCTTGAAAGGGATTGTGGGAGGACAGTCTCTTCCTTGTTCTTTTTGCTTCCTGGTCGATGAGGAAAGCAGTCCACATCATGTTCTGCATGCATTCCTGTTGCAGCGTGCTGCTCTGGCTAACGGCTCTGAGCAGTGGTAACTAACCTTGGAATAAAAGGTAATCAGCTCAGGGATTTTGTTATATGTGGTGATTTGAACCAGATGTCCTCCATAAATCCATACCCCCCTCCCCGGCCCCGCTGGTGACAATTTGGGAGGTGGAGCATCGCTGGAGGAGGTGTGTTGGGTGTGGACTTGAGGTTTGTTAGCCCTAGCTTGCTAAGTGTTCGCTTGGCTCACTCTCCGGCTGCTATTTTCCATCCAGCAGGAGTGTTGCCCAGCCTCTGCTCATGCCATGCTGTCCCCTTCCATCACGGAGCTTTTCCTCGAGACTGTAAGCCAAAGTAAATACTTTCCTCCCATCAGCTGCTTTTGGTCGGGTGTTTTGTCCCAGCAACGAGAAGGTGACTATAACACTATACTAGTGGGAAGCTGACTAACACAAGTCAGGGCTTGAACATGATTATGCTGAGATCTCTCAGTGACTCTTGGTTCCTTTTGTAGAGCAAATCGGTTTTTTTGATTTTGCAGTGCTGAGGATCAAATCCATAAATCCATGGTCTTGCCTATGCTAGATAAGGCCTCTATCATTGAGCTCCACCCCCAGTTCCTGAAGATCCAGGTTTTCCTATACATCCTCATGTGAACATGTACATACGGGGCTTGACAGCACTGCCAGCAAAGACGGACATCATCATTTTGTGGAGAAGTGGATCATATTTGCTTCCAGAAGCAAGTAAGACAGAAAAAACATAAAAGCACAAGAAAAAAAAAAAAAAAAAAAAAGACTGGTTGCCACAAGAACACCACCTTCCAGTGATGCCAGAATTACAATGCTAAGAAAGCTTTCATTCCAATTGCAAGCAGGAAGTCAAGATCTCCAGCATTCCAAGGTGCGACCAAAGGGGATCAGTGAACACAGACAGGCGCATTAGAGACAGGCCAGGATCGCTGAGCAAGAATTTCCACCTGGAGGCCACATCTTTCTTCTTGAACCACTTTGAAAACTTGGTTTCAGTTTTTTTTTTTTTTTTTTTTTTTTTTTTTTTCTGGGGAAGGAACTTAGAGAGTCAGAGAGGGAACCACATTCTTAGGACATAACCAATTGTCAAATGTCCTTCCGACCCCCTTGTGACAGCATGAAGTCAGTCTTCCAGGAAAACAGAGCCCTGACTGCTCTGCACAGCTGCGAGCCCCTGAGAGGAATGGATATGAAGGAACACTGATGTCTGCACATACAGGATTTAATAATCCCAACGCATATTGTGCTAGCCCTTCTGTGAACCTTGACCTTCCTTTCAAGTCCCTGGCCTCCATGTTCATTAAAAAATCGGATCACCTGACCTGAGCCCTGGTGCAGCTGACACTGCCTCCACCCTTTCATTTCGGTTCTCACCCTGATGTGCTCCAGGGATGCCAAGCAGCCAGGGCCCAGTGGGGAGAAAATCACTGGCTGGAGAAATCTGTCTGTAACAGGGACCTCTGTGTGGAGCTGAGAGATGGGAAAAGGACAGATGGAAATAGAAGGTTTTGCCCTGCTGAGCAGGAAAATATTGTGTTCATGGGCCACCAAGAGGCAGAGGTAGGGGTAAAGAAGAAATTTCTGAAATTCTCATCTCTCTAAGGGAAGAAAAACAAAACAAAATAAATAACGACAGCCGGGCGTGGTGGTGGTGCATGCCTTTAATCCCAGCACTCGGGAGGCAGAGGTAGGAGGATCGCTGTGAGTTCAAGGCCACCCTGAGACTACATAGTGAATTCCTGGTCAGCCTGAGCCAGAGTGAGACCCTACCTTGAAAACCAAAAAAATAAATAAATAAAATAAAATAAAATAAAATAAAATAAATAACAAACAACAACAACAACAACAACAACAAAAAGAAATAGCACATACCTACCTTGCTGCAGCCAAAATAGCATTAGACCAGCCTTTGGGGCCTGCATGCCCCTCTGCTTTCGCCTTGCTGTTTTCTAGTCTGTGTTTAATACTTACTTACCTCCAAATGCTTTTTGGAAAGGGTGACCTAGGTTGTACTCATGACAGTTTCTTTTTCAAATTGCAATTTTGAGGTCTTGCCTACTGGCTCTGTAATTTTCACTCTGAACCTTAACAGAGATACAGGCCTGGAGACTTTGGACATAATTTGACATTTTCCAGGTCTTAACATTGAACAAGGGCATGTGGGATGAGAAATGATTTTCTTGGTCCAACAGGATGTGCATACTGAGGGGCTGGGGTTGGCTTAATTTACTGGGTATTTTAGTTCTCTGGCTCAGTTTCTTTACTGAGAACATTTGAGAATTGCCCAGCTGGGCTCACAGGGGCAGTTTAAGATTAAAAAGCAGGTTTTTTTTTTTTTTTTTTTTTTTGCATGACTTAGTACTTAACATCCACAATGCATGCTTGTTGACCACATGCTTGGTGTCACCTAGAGTGGAAGCCTGGGCCTAGGCTGATGTTTACATAGCACTTCATTTTTCAAGGCCTGTAACTGACATCTTACTTCCTCTGGAGCCTGTGGAATATGTATCACAGGTCTTACTATGGTCAATTTCATTTTACAGATGAAGAAACTTAGAATTAAGTGGAGTTGGGAAATGTAGCTCAGTGGTAGAACACTGGTTTTTGGGCCCCACCACTGAAAAAAAAATTAAGTAACTTGTCCAAGGTTGTACAGTGAACCAGGGGTAGAACCTATCTCCAGCCTTTTGATGCCAAGTAATCCTCTTTCCTATGAGAAATATTGACTCTTGTGGTCAAACGAACTAGCTTATAATAAACTATAACTATGAGGGCTAAGAATGATACCAAATTTGCTCGGAGTGCAAATTGTGGAAGTTGGAGCTTAGACTCATATGGGAGTTCATTTTATTCTTTTATTAATGTGTAAATTTGAAAATTTCTATGATAAGAAATTAAAATAAAAACCTGTGCTGTGTGCTGAAATTCCACCCCTTTGAAAGTTTCTTTGACAAGTTTTTTGTTTTGTTTGTTTGTTTGTTTGTTTGTTTGTTTTGAGGCTGACCTGGCAGGGTGGCCTCAAACTCATGGGATCCTCCTACCTCTGCCTCCCAAGTGCTGGGATTAAAGGCGTGCGCCACCACGCCCGGCTTTTTGGCAAGTTTTGTTACTGGGAATTGAACTCAGGGTCTCACACATGCCAGGCGAGTGCTCTACCAAATGAGCCATAACTCTAGCCCATCTCCAGGTTTTCTTACTTATTTGTTTATTTATTTTGTCTTTTGAGGTCTCACTCTAGCCCAGGCTGACCTGGAATTCACTGTGTAGTCTCGGGGTGGCCTCCAACTCGCAGCAGTCTCCTACCTCTGCCTCCAGAGTGCTAGGACTAAAAGGATGTGCCACCGTGCCCAGTTTTGTTTGTTTATTTATTTATTTGAGACAAGATCTCACTCTAACCCAGGCTGACCTGGAACTCACTCTGTAGGCTAGGCTAACTTCAAACTCATGGCAACCCTCCTACTTTAGACTCCTGAGTTCTGGGATTATAGTTGTGTGACAACAGGCCTGGCTTCAGGTATTTATTTATTTATTTATTTATTTATTTATTTATTTTGTTTTTTCAAGGTAGGGTCTCACTCTAGTCCAAGATGATCTGGAATTTATTCAGGAGTTCCAGATTGGCCTCAAACTCATAGTGATTCTCCGACCTCTGCCTCCTGAGTGCTGGGATTAAAGGTATGTGCTATCATACCCAGGCAAGTTTGATTTATAAAAACATTTTTATTTATTTATCTGCAAGGGAGACAGAGAGAGAGAGAGAGAGAGAGAGAGAGAGAGAGAGAGAGAGAGAGAATGGGCATGCTGCTAGGGCTTCTTGCCACTGCGAATGAACTCCAGATGCATGAGCTACTTTGTATATATGACTTTATGTGAGAACTGGGGAACTGAATCCAGGCCATCAGGCTTTGCAAGCAAGCGCCTTTCCCCTCTGAGCCAACTCTCCAATCTCTTTATGGTTTCATTTTAAATTGTTGAGATCTGATTACTAACAATGGCTGCAGTTCACTGAGTGTTTATTATATCAGACACTCTGATAAGGGCCTACTTTACTTGACTTACCATTAAATCCTCAGAGCCTCCCAGCCACTCGATGACTAGGTATATGGCCCCTGTCTGCAGATAAGGAAATGAACTTAGTGTGTGTGTGTGTGTGGGTGTCACGCCTTTAGTCCCAGCACTAGGCAGAGTGCTTAAAATCATATCAGAGCTGAGACCCTTGAACTCAGATGGGCCTGGCCCTTGAAGAACCCCCCAAGAACCCCGCTTTATTTCTACTGCTTCCCTGTGTTACAACTAGAGGCATTTACCCTTCTCTTCTCGTGGAGGCAGCACTATTTGAAATGTGCTTTCATTCTCTTATCTCATAAGGAACTGCAAACATGGAATTGGAGACACCTTCATTGCCACTGCGGGGGTGGGGGCGGGGGTGGGGGGGGAGTAGGATTTGTAAACAGAACAGCTCTTTTGCTCAGCCAGGTCTGTCTGTCCCTACCTCCCTGAGGGGATTCAAGCACTTAACTTTGTTTTGTGTCAGCTCTCAGCAGCCCCTAGTCCACCATCTATCTACCATCCAAGCACAAGGGTCATGGCTGGTTTTTTTTTTTTTTTTTTTTTCAACTCTTGACAAGAAAAACTTCTATCAAAGAAGGGGGTCAGGAGAGAGAAGCAGGTGCATTGTGGGGAGGGGAGAAGCTGCTTTTCAAAGGGATTCGGGTTCCATTTTTCTTCGTGGATTCCCAGTGGAGAGACAGTCTTTGCCTTACTCTGGCTAGGATGCACCCATCTCAAGTCCTGCTTGATTTTAGCCACATCCAGCTCTGGCTAGGTCTCTCTCCCTCAGGCTGTTATCTGATGTGGAATCAAATATTTAGCTGGAGAACTTTTAGAGTGCTTCAGAGATGTAGGGAAACTGTTTAGATATCAGATTCTCTCCTGCCAGGTCAAGCCAACCCCCTGTTGACGAATGGCTGTGTTTCCTCAAGCATATTTCCCAGCAGCGAGCTATCTTGTGTTCCCTTTAACTCTCTGTCCAGCTGAGAGGCCCCAGGCCTGCAGAAGCCAGTCCTCTAATCCCCATCTCAGCTTCAAGCTGCTGCAGTGGGCGATGGAAGATTGTTTACAGAAGACGAAGGCATACTGCCTTGCACCTGGTTTCTGTCTGGCCCACGCTCATGGGGATGAAGGATACTTCATTTATCTCAGCCTCTCTTGTCAGGCAGCTCCTGCTGTCATGGCAAGCTTGGGCCAGTGTTTCATTCCTGATAAGTAGCTTTCTGAGGAGCTGGGGAGAGCCACTTTACGAGCTTTACATCCCTGTCTCTAGACTTCTCTTGGAGCCCCAGTTGCCAGGGGGGGCAGCAGGGCTGGGTGGACTAGGGACTGCTGGGAGCTGGCACAACGAATGGGTCAAGTGGGCCTTTCATTGAAACTATTTAACCTACTAAGCTTTATGCTTTTTGAATCTAACTATAGATTTTTGAAGTAGGTAGCCAACTAAACCCATCTGCCCTTTTGCCTCCAGGGAAGTAAGACAGAAAGGGGGTCTTCTGGGCAGAAGGCAGCAAAAGCAATCTTGTTTGATGATGGAGTGAGGGGGTGGATGAACAAAGAAAAAAAGGCCTTCTTTTAAAAAAATATTTTATTATTATTTATTTGAGAGCAAGAGCGAGCGCGAGAGACACACACACACACACACACACACACACACACACAGAGAGAGAGAGAGAGAGAGAGAGAGAGAGAGGAGGAGAGAGAGAATGGGCACACCAGGGCATCCAGCCACTGCAAGTGAACTCCGGATGCATGCACCACCTTGTGCATCTGTTTTACATGGGTTCTGGGGAATTGAACCTGGGTCCTTTGGCTTTGTAGGCAAGTGCCTTAACTGCTAAGCCATTTCTCCAGCCCAAATATTTTATTTTTATTTATTTGTGAGAGAGAGAGAGAGAGAGAGAGAGAGAGAGAGAGAGAAAAGAAAAGGCCTTCTTGAATAGATATAGCTTTCAGGAAGGATGAAGTTGGGAGTGGAGAATGAGGAAACCCCCTGTCCTAAAAGTCTATAAAGAGAAAGAGAAGTGATAAGAACTAACATTTATGGGGTGCTTACCATGCACCCAAGCCCTGTGCTGAGCACTTGATCTCCTCTAATCCCAAGAGGTAAATACTCTCTTATTACATCCATTTAACACAGAAGGAAATAGGGGATTAGCGAGATTAAGTAAACAGCTAGTAACAAGAAGAGCTGAGATTTAAACACTGATAGCTTGGCTCTGGGGCCTCAAGTTCTTAACAGCCTGTTGTAGCACAGACATGCCATAGGCATCAGTCCGAGGGTGGCCTACATGGACACTGGTGTGTTTGTTGCTCCGAGGACTCAGTGTCAGATTTTCTCTGTGTCTTCACCTCTGTAGACCCACAACATCAGATCCCGCAGTTTGTAGAGATCCAGAATCCCGGGGCTCCTGTATTCCCCTCCCTTCCCCTCCCCTCCCCTCCCCTCCTTTCCTCCCTCCTCTCTTCTCCTCCCTTCTCTCCCCTCCTTCCTTCCTCTCCTCTCCTCCTCTCTCCTCCCTTCCCCTCCTCTCTCCTCTCCTCCCCTCCCCTCCCTTCCCCTCCCCTCCTCTCTTCTAGAGGACCAAACAAGTGTGCATTTAACACCAGGGACCATTACCTTCTGAGTGGGACTTCCTCTGTTGCTTCTGAATATCCTAGTTGTTGAGTGAGCAACTGTGAGCATTTTCACCGCGTGCAGTCAAAAAGCTCTGAAGGGCTACAGCAACCTTGTTCACAGTGCCACCCTTCCTTCCTTCCTTCACCACTTTGAGCCTTGGCTGCTTCCTGGCAAAATTGGCGATTCCATCTGCCACAACTCCACCCTCCATTATGGGCACACACACACACACACACACACACTTGTGTGTGGTTTCTTTATTGGGGAAGGGGCTCAGAGACCAGTGTGAGATTTCTCAGAATATTGGTGCCTGGTTTATTTATTTATTTATTTTAGAGACAAAGAGAGAAAGAGAGAGAGAATTGGCAGGCCAGGGCCTCAGCCACTGAAATTCAACTCCAGATGCTTCCGCCACCTAGTGGACATGTGTGACCCTTGTGCTTGCCTCCCCTTTGTGTGTCTGGCTTATGTGGGATCTGGAGAGAGATTGAACATGGGTTCTTAGGCTGTGCAGGCAAGCGCCTTAACCACTAAGCCATCTCTCTAGCCCTGGTGCCTGGTTTTAGTTGGTGATAAACCTGGTACTTGAACCGGGTGGGGCAGCAACTCTAGGTACTAGTTATTGCCACTGCGAATGAACTCCAGATGCATGAGCTACTTTGTGTATATGACTTTATGTGAGAACTGGGGAACTGAATCCAGGCCATCAGGCTTTGCAAGCAAGCGCCTTTCCCTCTGAGCCAACTCTCCAATCTCTTTATGGTTTCATTTTAAATTGTTGAGATCTGATTACTAACAATGGCTGCAGTTCACTGAGTGTTTATTATATCAGACACTCTGATAAGGGCCTACTTTACTTGACTTACCATTAAATCCTCAGAGCCTCCCAGCCACTCGATGACTAGGTATATGGCCCCTGTCTGCAGATAAGGAAATGAACTTACATAATGTGCTTGTGTGTGTCCCAGCACTCGGGTGTCACTGAGATGAGGCCACCCTGAGACTTAAAATCAGGTCAGCCTGGACCAGAGTGAGACCCTACCTCGAAAAACCAAAAAAAAAAAAAAAAAAATCATATCAGAGCTGAGACTTGAACTCAGATGGGCCTGGCCCAAGAACCCCGGCTTTATTTCTACTGCTTCCCTGTGTTACAACTAGAGGCATTTACCCTTCTCTTCTCGTGGAGGCAGCACTATTTGAAATGTGCTTTCATTCTCTTGTCTCATAAGGAACTGCAAACATGGAATTGGAGACACCTTCATTGCCACTGCGGGGGTGGGGGCGGGGGTGGGGGGGAGTAGGATTTGTAAACAGAACAGCTCTTTTGCTCAGCCAGGTCTGTCTGTCCCTACCTCCCTGAGGGGATTCAAGCACTTAACTTTGTTTTGTGCCAGCTCTCAGCAGCCCCTAGTCCACCATCTATCTACCATCCAAGCACAAGGGTCATGGCTGGTTTTTTTTTTTTTTTTTTTTCAACTCTTGACAAGAAAAACTTCTATCAAAGAAGGGGGTCAGGAGAGAGAAGCAGGTGCATTGTGGGGAGGGGAGAAGCTGCTTTTCAAAGGATTCGGGTTCCATTTTTCTTCGTGGATTCCCAGTGGAGAGACAGTCTTTGCCTTACTCCGGCAAGGATGCACCCATCTCAAGTCCTGCTTGATTTTAGCCACATCCAGCTCTGGCTAGGTCTCTCTCCCTCAGGCTGTTATCTGATGTGGAATCAAATATTTAGCTGGAGAACTTTTAGAGTGCTTCAGAGATGTAGGGAAACTGTTTAGATATCAGATTCTCTCCTGCCAGGTCAAGCCAACCCCCTGTTGACGAATGGCTGTGTTTCCTCAAGCATATTTCCCAGCAGCGAGCTATCTTGTATTCCCTTTAACTCTCTGTCCAGCTGAGAGGCCCCAGGCCTGCAGAAGCCAGTCCTCTAATCCCCATCTCAGCTTCAAGCTGCTGCAGTGGGCGATGGAAGATTGTTTACAGAAGACGAAGGCATACTGCCTTGCACCTGGTTTCTGTCTGGCCCACGCTCATGGGGATGAAGGATACTTCATTTATCTCAGCCTCTCTTGTCAGGCAGCTCCTGCTGTCATGGCAAGCTTGGGCCAGTGTTTCATTCCCTGATAAGTAGCTTTCTGAGGAGCTGGGGAGAGCCACTTACGAGCTTTACATCCCTGTCTCTAGACTTCTCTTGGAGCCCCAGTTGCCAGGGGGGGCAGCAGGGCTGGGTGGACTAGGGACTGCTGGGAGCTGGCACAACGAATGGGTCAAGTGGGCCTTTCATTGAAACTATTTAACCTACTAAGCTTTATGCTTTTTGAATCTAACTATAGATTTTTGAAGTAGGTAGCCAACTAAACCCATCTGCCCTTTTGCCTCCAGGGAAGTAAGACAGAAAGGGGGTCTTCTGGGCAGAAGGCAGCAAAAGCAATCTTGTTTGATGATGGAGTGAGGGGGTGGATGAACAAAGAAAAAAAGGCCTTCTTTTTAAAAAATATTTTATTATTATTTATTTGAGAGCAAGAGCGAGCGCGAGACACACACACACACACACACACACACACACACACACACAGAGAGAGAGAGAGAGAGAGAGAGAGGAGAGAGAGAATGGGCACACCAGGGCATCCAGCCACTGCAAGTGAACTCCGGATGCATGCACCACCTTGTGCATCTGTTTTACATGGGTTCTGGGGAATTGAACCTGGGTCCTTTGGCTTTGTAGGCAAGTGCCTTAACTGCTAAGCCATTTCTCCAGCCCAAATATTTTATTTTTATTTATTTGTGAGAGAGAGAGAGAGAGAGAGAGAGAGAAGAAAAGGCCTTCTTGAATAGATATAGCTTTCAGGAAGGATGAAGTTGGGAGTGGAGAATGAGGAAACCCCCTGTCCTAAAAGTCTATAAAGAGAAAGAGAAGTGATAAGAACTAACATTTATGGGGTGCTTACCATGCACCCAAGCCCTGTGCTGAGCACTTGATCTCCTCTAATCCCAAGAGGTAAATACTCTCTTATTACATCCATTTAACACAGAAGGAAATAGGGGATTAGCGAGATTAAGTAAACAGCTAGTAACAAGAAGAGCTGAGATTTAAACACTGATAGCTTGGCTCTGGGGCCTCAAGTTCTTAACAGCCTGTTGTAGCACAGACATGCCATAGGCAACAGTCCGAGGGTGGCCTACATGGACACTGGTGTGTTTGTTGCTCCGAGGACTCAGTGTCAGATTTTCTCTGTGTCTTCACCTCTGTAGACCCACAACATCAGATCCCGCAGTTTGTAGAGATCCAGAATCCCGGGGCTCCTGTATTCCCCTCCCTTCCCCTCCCTCCCCTCCTCCTCCTTTCCTCCCCTCCTCTCTCTCCCCCCTTCTCTCCCCTCCTTCCTTCCTCTCCTCCTCCTCCTCTCCTCCCCTTCCCCTCCTCTCTCCTCTCCTCCCCTCCCCTCCCTTCCCCTCCCCTCCTCTCTTCTAGAGGGCCAAACAACTGTGCATTTAACACCAGGGACCATTACCTTCTGAGTGGGACTTCCTCTGTTGCTTCTGAATATCCTAGTTGTTGAGTGAGCAACTGTGAGCATTTTCACTGCCTGCAGTCAAAAAGCTCTGAAGGGCTACAGCAACCTTGTTCACAGTGCCACCCTTCCTTCCTTCCTTCACCACTTTGAGCCTTGGCTGCTTCCTGGCAAAATTGGCGATTCCATCTGCCACAACTCCACCCTCCATTATGGGCACACACACACACACACACACACACACACACACACACACACTTGTGTGTGGTTGGTTTCTTTATTGGGGAAGGGGCTCAGAGACCAGTGTGAGATTTCTCAGAATATTGGTGCCTGGTTTATTTATTTATTTATTTTAGAGACAAAGAGAGAAAGAGAGAGAGAATTGGCAGGCCAGGGCCTCAGCCACTGAAATTCAACTCCAGATGCTTCCGCCACCTAGTGGACATGTGTGACCCTTGTGCTTGCCTCCCCTTTGTGTGTCTGGCTTATGTGGGATCTGGAGAGAGATTGAACATGGGTTCTTAGGCTGTGCAGGCAAGCGCCTTAACCACTAAGCCATCTCTCTAGCCCTGGTGCCTGGTTTTAGTTGGTGATAAACCTGGTACTTGAACCGGGGTGGGGCAGCAACTCTAGGTACTAGTTAGTAGAAGCAGATACTAAGGAGCATGTGGGAAGTGCCCCCAAGAGAAGCTGAGGATTACAGGCTTCCTAGCAGATCTGGGGGGGTTGACAAGGCAGATTTCCATTAAAAGATCCATTTCCTTTACTTGGACAAATTCTGCATATCCAGGAAAAGTCAATAAACCTTTGGAAACCAATACTAATAATAAACATGACAGTGGTATTCTTTGGCTAAGGAAGAGAGTTGATCATCTTGCTATTTTTTTCGAGGTAAGGTTTCCCTCTAGCCCAGGCTGACCTAGAATTCACTAGGTAGTCTCAGAGTGGCCTTGAACTCACAGCGATCCTCCTATCTCTGCCTCCTGAGTGCTGAGATTAAAGGCGATGCACCACCATGCCTGGCTCCTTTCTTTATTCTTTTTTTTTTTTTTTTTTTTTTTTTTTTTTGGTTTTTCGAGGTAGGGTTTCACTCTGGTCCAGGCTGACCTGGAATTAACTATGTAGTCTCAGGGTGGCCTCGAACTCTCGGTGATCCTCCTACCTCTGCCTCCCGAGTGCTGGGATTAAAGGCATGCGCCACCACGCCCGGCCCTTTCTTTATTCTTATTTAATTAAATTAATTTATTTATTTGAGAGAGAAAAAGGCAGAGAGAGAGAGAGAGAGAGAGAGAGAGAGGGAGAGAGGGAGAGAATGGGCATGCCAGGGCCTCCAGCCACTGCAAACGAGCTCCAGATGCATGCACCCCTTTGTGCATCTGGCTAACAAGGGTCCTGGGGAATCGAATCTGGGTCCTTTGGCTTTGCAGGCAAATGCCTTAACCAATAAGCCATCCCTCCAGCCCATCTTGGTTTTTTAAAGATTTTATTTATTTATTTCAGACAGAGAGAGGGAGAGATAGAGAGAGAATGGGTGCACCAGGACCTCCAGCACTGTAAATGAACTCCAGATGCATGCTCCGTGATGTGCATCTGGCTTACGTGGAACCTAGAGAATTGAACCTGGGTCCTTAGACTTCGCAGGCATGAGCCTTAATGGCTAAGCCATCTCTCCCATCTTGGTTTTTTAGAATTCATACTGATAGTTGAGGCTGGGGATGTAGCTCAGTGGCAGAGTGCCTGCCTAGTATGCACAAGGCCCTGAGTTCAATCCCTAGCACTGAACAAATGGAGAAAAAAAAAAAAAAAAGACCCAAATAGTTGAACAATGCACGGAGACTAGAAGAGGAAGACCTTGACTCCCTTCTGAGACAGATGTTGTGAATCATTTAGATAAGTCATTGCCCTCTCTGCCATTGAAGAATGTTGGGGACTGGCTAGAGAGAGGATTATCCCCTGCTCACAGGCTGGGCTTCTAAGCCCATGAACACACACCTGTAGTAGGGATGATTCTGGAGAGCTGGGCGATGGAACACCTTTATGTTTAAAGCTGGTTATGATAATGGCAGCTGAGGGAGGAAGGACTGAGCCTCTACTTTTAGAACCGAGGAAGGGCTAAGCCAGGACTCAGCAGATCTGTGTTCCATTCTTGCTGTTTCCACTGAGTTACTGTGGCATATTAAGAAAGAAGCTTTGGGCTGGAGAGATGGCTTAACAGTTCAGGCGCCTGCCTCCTAAGCCTGAGAATGCTGGTTCCAATCTCCAGGTCCCACGTTTAGCCAGATGCAAAGTGACGCAAGAGCGCAATGCCACACTTGACTACAAGGGGGTGCACGCATCTGGATTTCATTTGCAGCAGCTGAGAGGCTGCTGGCACGCCCATCTCTATCTGTCCCCCTCTCTCTGTCTCTCTCTCCAAAAAAAAGAGAAGCTTTTGAGGGACTGAGAATTTTGCTCACTAGCAGAGTTCTTGCTTCACTAGCAAGCAAGCACAAGGCCCTGGGTTCAGTCCCCAACACTAGGAAAAAAAAAATAGAAAGAAGCCAGGTGTGGTGCCGCACATCTTTAATCCCAGCATGGAAGCAGAGGTAGGAGGATCACCATGAGTTCAAGGCCAGCCTGAGACTACATAGTGAATTCCAGGTCACCTGGGCTAGAGAGAGACCCTACCTCAAAAAAAAAAAAAAAAAAAAAAAAAAAAAAAAAGAAAAGAAAAGAAAAGAAAAGAAAAGAAAGAAAGAAAGAAAAAGAATGGGTCGGGGAGGTGGATTAGCAGTCAAAGTGCATGCCTGTGCAGCTTAAGGACCCAGGTTTGATTCTCCAGTCCCACTGTGTCTGGAGTTCATTTGCAGTGGCTAGAGGCCCTAGTGTGCCCACTCTCACTCTCTCTGTCTGTAATAAACAAATAAAAATAAACCTTAAAAAAAAAGAAAGAAAAAGAGCCAGGCATGGTGGCGCATGCCTTTAATCCCCATACTTGGGAAGCAGAGGTAGGAGGATCACCATGAGTTCGAGGCCACCCTGAGACTACATAGCGAATTCCAGGACAGCTTGGGTTAGAGTGAGACCCTACCTCGAAAAGAGGAAAAGGAGAGAGCGAGAGAATATGAGAAAGAGCGAGCAAGCTGGGCATGGTAGCACAAGCCTCTGATCCTAACTTGGGCGTAGAGGGATCAGGAGATCAAGACAGCCTCAGTTACATAGCAAGTTTGAGGTCAGTGTGGCTGCTACATGAGTCCTTGTCCAAAAATAAGCAAAACAGGGGGTTGGAGAGATGGCTCAGTGGTTAAGGCCCTTGCCTGCAAAGCCTAACAGCCTGAGTTTGATTTCATTTTATGTGGGTCCTACCCACATAAAGCCAGATGCAAAAGGTGGTGCATGCATTTGGAGTCCATTTACAGTGGCTGGAGGCCCTGGCACACCCATTCTCTGTGTCTGTCTCTCTTCTATCTCTCTCTGCTCGCAAATAAACAAATAAAAAAAATTTGGGGGGGGGGTTCAAGATAGGGTCTCGCTCTAGCCCAGGCTGACCTGGAATTCACTATGTAATCTCAGGGTGGCCTTGAACTCATGGCAATCCTCCTACCTCTGCCTCCCAAGTGCTGGGATTAAAAGCGTGCGCCACCACACCCAGCAATAAAAAGATTTTTAAAAATAAGCAAAAAAAAAAAAAAAAAAAAAGAGGCTAAGCATCCCTTGACCTCCTTTTCTGGAATACAGAAGTTTATCCCACCCCCATCATGAGATGTGATATGGACAAGGGCCAATGGGACCACTAAAAATAAGTCACCTGCATTTGAGACAAAATAGTTTTTTCTCCCCTGAGGCTAGAGTGAGACCCTACCTCTAAACCCACCTCCCAAACAAAAACAAACAAAAAACCCAACCCCTGCCCCGCATAAAAACAAGATAGCTTTGATAGATAGAGGGGAGTTCATGTCTCCTTCTCTCCCTCTCTCCTCCGGGCTTTACTGGAGTGGTCACATTACCTGGAGGACTCGTCATCCCCGAGGCAGAAGCATTGACACAGGGCCTCAAGCTTCTTTCCTATACTTACAGCTCCTATCTGACCCCTTGAGGACAGACAGTTGGAGACAAGGGGGAGATTGAAGCGGTGGGGGGGGGGGGAAGGAGGGGGACACTGGTTTTCACACCCTTCCAACCTGACGCCACCAGGACTGGGATGGTGACAGGCTCTGACTCAGCGTTCAGAGCAGCTGACTCTGTGGACAAGAAGCAGATAAACCGCACCAGGCCTCTTAATGAACCCAGCGCCAGCTTCAGATAAACTGTCGCCACTCACTCCTCCTGGTCTTCCCTCCTCTGCTTGCTCTGGCTTGGAGCAGAACTGGGGTCCCAGTGCCAGCTGCTCTCCAGAGAAATTCTGGAGGGAGCAGAGATTCTGGGGCTCTGCTTAGAAACTTCTTTGATTCCCTTTTTTTTTTTTTTTAAAAAAAAATATATTTACTTATTTATTTGTTTGTTTGAGAGAGGGAAAGAGATAGATAGGTAGAGAAAGAGAGAGTGAGAGAGAGTGCGAATGGGCGTGCCAGGGCCGCCAACCATACTACAAATGCACTCCACATGCATGCACTCCCTTGTGCATCTGGCTTATGTGGGTCCTGGAGAATCGAACCAGGATTCTTTGGCTTTGCAGGCAAACGCCTTAACCACTAAGCCATCTCTCCAGTCCCTTTGGTTCCTTTTAACTCCAGCTGCACACAACCCTACAAGTTCAGAGAAGAATCAGGAAACTCACAAAATTATTTGAAAAATACAGGTAAAACCACTGGAGTGGTACCAGCTTTCAAAACAGTTCTCTTTCTTGCTTTTGACTGCTCTTCCCTTCATAGTACCTTGATTCATGCATCCATTCCAAT
The DNA here is from genome assembly GCA_036365145.1 of Orientallactaga sibirica. Classification (NCBI taxonomy): domain Eukaryota; kingdom Metazoa; phylum Chordata; class Mammalia; order Rodentia; family Dipodidae; genus Orientallactaga; species Orientallactaga sibirica. The sequence continues at coordinate 32,481,925 of JAEOAD010000013.1, read as the reverse complement.
CACAAGAGGGGTATGTGCATTGCAAGGAAATAGTTCTGTGTACCAGGACAATGACAAAGGTAGGACTAAAACTGGGGAGTCCTGACTCCCACCCAGGAACATTTTCTTGTAATATTTTTTCCCTCCATGGAACTCAGTAATTGCCTTAGCTTTATGCTCTTTGGCCCTTGGAAGCCTGGCGCTGCAAAGGCTAAGAACGGCATTATCCCATTCTAAGTAACTGGTTGAGCAGATTCAAGTTCATTTCTTCTAGGCTGCATACAACTCGAAAGCTCCAACATCTTGCCTTAGAATTGCATAAACATTAACTAAGATTCCTAAGGGTATGTGCAAACAGTCACTTGAAAAATATTGTCATAGATTTATTTGAAAGAAACGGGTAGGGGCAGACAGAGACAGTGCATATGAGGGTCTCCTGCCACTGCAAAATGAACTTCAGATTCATACACCGCTCTGTGAATCTGGCTTTATGTGTGTTCTGGGGAATCGAAGACAGGGCCTTAGGCTTTTGCAGAAAAGTGCACCCATTCTCTGTCTTTCTTCTCTCTCTCTCTCTGCTTGCAAATAAATAAATAAAAATATATATATATTAAAATAAAGTGGAAAGGATTTCATATTTTTACTTTATTTTTGAGAAAGCTTCTGTCTTGATGGGTTTGATTGATATCCTCCGTTGGTCTCACCTGTGTAAACAAGGACCATGCTATAGTGGCTGCTCAGCACAGCTCAGCACAGCACAGCTCAGCACAGCACAGCACAGCACAGCACAGCTCAGCACAGCACAGCTCAGCACAGCTCAGCACAGCACAGCACAGCACAGCTCAGCACAGCACAGCTCAGCACAGCACAGCACAGCACAGCTCAGCACAGCACAGCACAGCTCAGCACAGCACAGCACAGCACAGCTCAGCACAGCACAGCACAGCACAGCTCAGCACAGCACAGCACAGCACAGCTCAGCACAGCACAGCTCAGCACAGCTCAGCACAGCACAGCACAGCACAGCTCAGCACAGCACAGCTCAGCACAGCTCAGCTCAGCACAGCACAGCTCAGCACAGCACAGCACAGCACAGCTCAGCACAGCACAGCACAGCACAGCACAGCACAGCACAGCTCAGCACAGCTCAGCAGCTCAGCACAGCACACAGCACAGCACAGCACAGCACAGCTCAGCACAGCACAGCACAGCACAGCTCAGCTCAGCACAGCACAGCACAGCACAGCTCAGCTCAGCTCAGCAGCACAGCACAGCACAGCACAGCTCAGCTCAGCTCAGCACAGCTCAGCACAGCACAGCTCAGCACAGCACAGCACAGCACAGCTCAGCTCAGCACAGCACAGCTCAGCACAGCACAGCTCAGCACAGCACAGCACAGCACAGCACAGCACAGCACAGCACAGCACAGCACAGCACAGCACAGCACAGCACAGCACAGCACAGCACAGCACAGCTCAGCACAGCTCAGCACAGCTCAGCACAGCTCAGCACAGCAGCTCAGCACAGCAGCACAAGCACAGCACAGCTCAGCTCAGCTCAGCACAGCACAGCACAGCTCAGCTCAGCTCAGCACAGCACAGCACAGCACAGCACAGCTCAGCACAGCTCAGCACAGCTCAGCACAGCTCAGCTCAGCACAGCTCAGCACAGCACAGCACAGCTCAGCTCAGCACAGCTCAGCACAAGCACAGCACAGCTCAGCTCAGCTCAGCACAGCACAGCACAGCTCAGCTCAGCTCAGCACAGCACAGCACAGCACAGCACAGCACAGCTCAGCACAGCTCAGCACAGCACAGCACAGCTCAGCACAGCACAGCACAGCTCAGCACAGCACAGCTCAGCTCAGCACAGCTCAGCTCAGCACAGCTCAGCACAGCACAGCTCAGCACAGCACAGCTCAGCACAGCACAGCACAGCACAGCACAGCACAGCTCAGCTCAGCACAGCTCAGCACAGCACAGCACAGCACAGCACAGCTCAGCACAGCACAGCTCAGCACAGCACAGCACAGCTCAGCACAGCACAGCTCAGCTCAGCACAGCTCAGCACAGCACAGCTAAGCACAGCACAGCACAGCTCAGCACAGCACAGCTCAGCTCAGCACAGCTCAGCACAGCACAGCTCAGCACAGCACAGCTCAGCACAGCTCAGCACAGCTCAGCACAGCTCAGCACAGCTCAGCACAGCTCAGCACAGCACAGCACAGCTCAGCACAGCTCAGCACAGCACAGCTCAGCACAGCTCAGCACAGCACAGCTCAGCACAGCACAGCTCAGCACAGCTCAGCACAGCTCAGCACAGCTCAGCACAGCTCAGCACAGCACAGCTCAGCTCAGCACAGCTCAGCTCAGCACAGCTCAGCACAGCACAGCTCAGCTCAGCTCAGCACAGCTCAGCACAGCACAGCACAGCACAGCACAGCTCAGCTCAGCTCAGCTCAGCTCAGCTCAGCACAGCTCAGCACAGCACAGCACAGCTCAGCTCAGCACAGCTCAGCACAAGCACAGCACAGCACAGCACAGCTCAGCTCAGCTCAGCACAGCACAGCTCAGCTCAGCTCAGCTCAGCTCAGCTCAGCACAGCTCAGCACAGCACAGCACAGCTCAGCTCAGCTCAGCTCAGCACAGCACAGCACAGCTCAGCTCAGCACAGCTCAGCACAGCACAGCACAGCGCAGCTCAGCTCAGCTCAGCTCAGCTCAGCACAGCAGCACAGCACAGCACAGCACAGCTCAGCTCAGCTCAGCTCAGCACAGCACAGCACAGCTCAGCAGCTCAGCAGCACAAGCACAGCACAGCTCAGCTCAGCTCAGCACAGCACAGCTCAGCTCAGCTCAGCACAGCTCAGCTCAGCTCAGCACAGCACAGCTCAGCTCAGCTCAGCACAGCACAGCTCAGCACAGCACAGCACAGCACAGCTCAGCTCAGCACAGCACAGCACAGCTCAGCTCAGCACAGCACAGCACAGCTCAGCACAGCACAGCTCAGCACAGCTCAGCTCAGCACAGCACAGCACAGCACAGCACAGCACAGCACAGCACAGCTCAGCTCAGCTCAGCACAGCACAGCACAGCACAGCTCAGCTCAGCACAGCTCAGCACAGCACAGCACAGCACAGCTCAGCACAGCACAGCTCAGCTCAGCACAGCTCAGCTCAGCAGCACAGCACAGCACAGCACAGCTCAGCAGCTCAGCACAGCTCAGCACAGCTCAGCACAGCACAGCAGCTCAGCACAGCTCAGCACAGCACAGCAGCACAGCACAGCACAGCTCAGCTCAGCACAGCTCAGCACAAGCACAGCACAGCTCAGCTCAGCTCAGCTCAGCTCAGCACAGCACAGCTCAGCACAGCACAGCACAGCTCAGCTCAGCTCAGCACAGCACAGCACAGCAGCTCAGCACAGCTCAGCACAGCACACAGCTCAGCTCAGCTCAGCTCAGCTCAGCTCAGCACAGCTCAGCACAGCACAGCACAGCACAGCACAGCTCAGCACAAGCACAGCACAGCTCAGCTCAGCACAGCTCAGCAGCACAGCTCAGCTCAGCACAGCTCAGCTCAGCAGCCACAGCTCAGCACAGCACAGCACAGCTCAGCTCAGCACAGCTCAGCACAAGCACAGCACAGCTCAGCTCAGCTCAGCTCAGCTCAGCTCAGCACAGCACAGCTCAGCACAGCACAGCACAGCACAGCTCAGCACAGCTCAGCACAGCTCAGCACAGCTCAGCACAGCACAGCACAGCACAGCTCAGCACAGCTCAGCTCAGCTCAGCACAGCTCAGCTCAGCTCAGCACAGCTCAGCACAGCTCAGCACAGCTCAGCACAGCTCAGCACAGCACAGCACAGCACAGCTCAGCACAGCACAGCACAGCACAGCACAGCACAGCACAGCTCAGCACAGCACAGCTCAGCTCAGCACAGCAGCAGCTCAGCACAGCTCAGCACAGCTCAGCACAGCTCAGCACAGCACAGCTCAGCTCAGCACAGCTCAGCACAGCACAGCACAGCACAGCACAGCACAGCTCAGCTCAGCTCAGCTCAGCTCAGCACAGCACAGCACAGCACAGCACAGCTCAGCTCAGCACAGCTCAGCACAGCTCAGCACAGCACAGCACAGCACAGCTCAGCACAGCTCAGCACAAGCACAGCACAGCACAGCACAGCACAGCACAGCTCAGCACAGCACAGCACAGCACAGCTCAGCACAGCTCAGCACAGCTCAGCACAGCTCAGCACAGCACAGCTCAGCTCAGCACAGCACAGCACAGCTCAGCACAGCACAGCACAGCTCAGCTCAGCACAGCTCAGCACAGCACAGCACAGCACAGCTCAGCACAGCTCAGCACAGCACAGCTCAGCTCAGCACAGCACAGCTCAGCACAGCTCAGCACAGCACAGCACAGCACAGCACAGCACAGCTCAGCACAGCACAGCACAGCACAGCACAGCACAGCACAGCACAGCACAGCACAGCTCAGCTCAGCACAGCTCAGCTCAGCTCAGCACAGCACAGCACAGCACAGCTCAGCACAGCACAGCTCAGCACAGCTCAGCTCAGCACAGCTCAGCTCAGCTCAGCTCAGCACAGCACAGCTCAGCACAGCTCAGCACGCACAGCACAGCACAGCACAGCACAGCACAGCACAGCACAGCACAGCACAGCACAGCACAGCTCAGCACAGCTCAGCACAGCTCAGCTCAGCACAGCACAGCACAGCACAGCACAGCACAGCACAGCACAGCTCAGCTCAGCACAGCACAGCACAGCTCAGCTCAGCACAGCTCAGCTCAGCTCAGCACAGCTCAGCACAGCACAGCACAGCACAGCACAGCACAGCACAGCTCAGCTCAGCTCAGCACAGCACAGCTCAGCACAGCACAGCTCAGCACAGCACAGCACAGCTCAGCACAGCTCAGCTCAGCACAGCACAGCTCAGCACAGCACAGCACAGCACAGCACAGCACAGCTCAGCACAGCACAGCTCAGCACAGCACAGCACAGCACAGCACAGCTCAGCTCAGCACAGCTCAGCTCAGCTCAGCTCAGCTCAGCTCAGCTCAGCACAGCACAGCACAGCACAGCACAGCACAGCTCAGCTCAGCTCAGCACAGCACAGCACAGCACAGCACAGCACAGCACAGCACAGCTCAGCACAGCACAGCTCAGCTCAGCACAGCACAGCTCAGCACAGCACAGCACAGCTCAGCTCAGCACAGCTCAGCACAGCACAGCTCAGCTCAGCTCAGCACAGCTCAGCACAGCTCAGCTCAGCTCAGCACAGCACAGCTCAGCACAGCACAGCACAGCTCAGCTCAGCACAGCTCAGCACAGCACAGCACAGCTCAGCACAGCACAGCTCAGCTCAGCACAGCACAGCTCAGCTCAGCACAGCACAGCACAGCACAGCACAGCACAGCTCAGCACAGCTCAGCACAGCTCAGCTCAGCACAGCTCAGCTCAGCTCAGCTCAGCTCAGCTCAGCACAGCACAGCACAGCACAGCACAGCACAGCTCAGCTCAGCTCAGCTCAGCACAGCTCAGCACAGCACAGCTCAGCACAGCACAGCACAGCTCAGCACAGCACAGCTCAGCACAGCTCAGCTCAGCTCAGCACAGCACAGCACAGCTCAGCACAGCACAGCACAGCTCAGCACAGCACAGCACAGCACAGCACAGCACAGCACAGCACAGCACAGCACAGCACAGCTCAGCACAGCACAGCACAGCACAGCACAGCACAGCACAGCACAGCACAGCACAGCACAGCACAGCACAGCTCAGCACAGCACAGCACAGCTCAGCACAGCACAGCTCAGCACAGCACAGCACAGCTCAGCACAGCACAGCACAGCTCAGCACAGCTCAGCACAGCTCAGCTCAGCTCAGCACAGCACAGCTCAGCTCAGCACAAGCACAGCTCAGCTCAGCACAGCTCAGCACAGCTCAGCACATCACAGCTCAGCACAGCACAGCTCAGCACAGCACAGCACAGCACAGCTCAGCTCAGCACAGCTCAGCACAGCACAGCTCAGCACAGCACAGCCCAGCACAGCACTCATCACTTAGTCGGTCTTGGTGAATTCCGAATGAATTTTCAAGATTTTTGTAGTTGGCGATGTCCATCCTTTCCATTTGGCCATCCAACAGTCTGCATCCTTCTACTCAAAGCACGGACCGCCCTCAGCAGCATCACTTGGGAGTGTGCAATAGTTGAGAGGCGCTGGTCCAGATTACAACACCTCACCGGATTCTCTCTTCTGTCTGTGCGATGGGCAGAGCGAGTATCATTATTTTCACTTCATACCAACAGAAGCTGAGACTCAGAGGTCAAGTAATGAGGTGGGGGAGTTGGACTTCAAACCCAGGTCTTCTGGTTCCAGATCTCAAAGTCTGTCTTAGTCTGTCATGCGTTTGGATCCCCAAACCCCATATCAAATTCAGAATTCATGGCAGGCTGTGATTCCACTGCACCTATGGAGAGAAGAAAAGCAGAGACAGGAGAATTTCTGGGAAGTTTATGGACCAGCTAGTCTGGGGAACAGAGTGGAGTGGTGACCAGCATGGAGGGACCATGCCTTAACCAAAGTGGAAAGCAAGAACAGACCTGAAAGTCTGACCTGTAAGTTATCTTCTAACCTCCAGACATACCTATACTCTCACATAGGAACATGCACACACACATAAAAATACATCATGCATACACATCACACACACACCAAATAAATAAGTTTTTTTTTGTTTTTTTTTTTAAGGAGAGACAGGGCTGAGAGATGGCTTAGTGATTAAGGTGCTTGCCTGCAAAGCCAAAGGACCCAGGTTCAATTCCCCAGGACCCATGTAAGCCAGATGCACAAAGTGGCACATGTACCTGGAGTTCATTTGCAGTGACCAGAGGTCCTGGTGTGCCCATCTTCATCTCCCCCACCCCCTGTCTCAAATAAATAAATAAATACACAAACAAACAAATAAATCTTTTAAAAAAGAGAGACAAATGTCTAGCTCAATGAACACGAGCTATCCTAAGACAGGATCCTTTTGTGCTTCTGTTTTTTTTGGGGAGGAGTTTGGTTTTTCGATGTAGGGTCTCACTCTGGTCCAAGCTGACCTGGAATTAGTCTTAGGGTGGCCTTGAACTCACGGCAATCTTCCTACCTCTGCCTCTCGAGTGCTGGGATTAAAGGCGTGCGCCACCACGCCCGGCCCTTCTGCTTGTTTCTTACAGTGGATCACATACAATGTGGTGATGAGCCTGGCTGTGTCTTCAGTCCTTTTGTCCTATGCCACCTAACAGCATCTCTGTGGCCAGCTAGTTCACAAGCACAGGCTGTTAGCAATAATTGCCAGCACCTGTCACAGTGCCTGGCATTTAGTATGTACTCAACAAATGCTTGTTGAGCCAAATAGAATTACCTAGCATTAGCAAAAAGCTCTTAGCTGTTGCTTACCAAGAGATGCAGTGGTAAGGAAGTGTTGTGGATCTGTGAGTCCCAGAGAAACCTTCTAATTTACAGGTCTTCCAGGCAAGAATAGCAACACCATCTTAACCTGATGGGTAGCAGATTTCCAAGACAGATTCAGGCTGTGCCTCTCTGTTTTTCTTTCTTTCTTTTTTAATATTTTATTTATTTATTTGAGAGAGAGACAGAAAGAGGGAGTCAGGTAGAGAATGGGTGTTCCAGGGCCTCTAGCCACTGCAAACAAACTCTGGCTTTATGTGGGTACTGGGAAATGAGCCTGGGTCTTTTGGCTTTGACAGCAAGCACCTTAACCACTGATCAATCTCTCCAGCCTGCCCCCCCACCCCGTTTTTCTGAGTAGGGCTGACACAGGCCCTGCAGAAGCACAAGGATGGCAAGTGTGGGGATTTACATGCTTACACTGGAAAACAGGCTCTGCAACATTTTCTTTGAGTGTGGGAAAAGTCAAGAACATTGGCTGAGCCAAGTTTGAGGGTGGGGGTCAGCGGAAGGAGGTTCCTGGGTGACAGTTAACTTGGGTCTGTCTTTAAGTGCTGGCCAAAGTGTGGGATCTTCTCTGAGGTTGTTGCTAATGGGAAAGAGCTGAAATGAACTAGAGAGAGGCTTTCAGTGCATCCTAAAGGGAGATAGGAGGACTAGCAGGAAATGCCTAGGTTTCTTTTCTTGCTTCCCCAACACAGTAGAAATGAAGCGAAGCGCTGTGAGGAGGGTTGAATTATTATACTACCAGAAGTTTTCTGGAGATCTGGGCTAAGAAGATGGATCCCATTAGTAAATTTGACAGCACTTCCATGCCTCCTTGCGTTTTTAGCATCTCCCACCAAAAGATACATGAAAGGAATATGCTATATTTTATAAGAAAACTGCCAATCTCTAGCTGTTCTGAGCAGACACAGATCTGAGTTTCTTTCCTATCCCAGTAGGGCTATGTGACCCACACATTCTCATCCAGCTTTGTGTCTGGTGAGTTCTGTGAGCCAAAAGACAGAGTCCTCTCACGTTGTCATCTTTGCATGTGTCAGATCCTAAGCCACAGAGGAGTGAGCCCCACATGCAACAAGATGCAGCGTAGCCTTTGATCATGTGAAGAGTGGAGAGGCTTGGTTCATCCTTGTCCAACTTCTTTAGAAGCCACCCCAATGACTCACAATGACTATTTTCCTTCCATACAACACTACTTCTAGGGAGGCAGGATCCAGCTATTCTGGTGTGGGTAGAAGAAAGCTTTCCATTTGGCCCTACCCTGATCAACTTGTTTTGGAACAAGAATTATTCCCAAACAGGAACTGTACAACCTTAAGATCGCCTAAGAGCCAGAGCAGAAAGTACCAGCTGGGATATCTACTTTCAGCTTGGAGAGACTGTTTGAAGAGAAGTGTGGCCCTATTCCTACGTCCTTTAATTTAGTTGTTTTGTCTCATGCATTGCTTGCGGGGGGAGGGGAGGGAGTAGTTTTATTTTTTCCTCCAGTTTCTTCCCCCTTATCTTCTACTCCAGGTTATTTCCTAGTTCATTCATTCATCCAACACATATGGAGCACTGACGGTGTGTAGAGCACAGGGAGAGACCAATCACTTCCTCCTTGATGCCCCAGGGTCCCCAGTGCAGATCCTGACATTGGACTTTGAGCATTTTGTTTCATTTATTTGATATGTTTTGTGTGTCTTTCTCTTTCAAAGGCACAAATATTTCCAGAGAAGGAGTCTTTCTAGTATTTGCTTTATCCTAGTATCTAACCAGGTCTGGCACATTCAGAATACATTAACTAAAATGAATGAACAGGAGGAACAAGAGAGCAAAGACGGATTAATTAGGAAGATTCGTGCTGACAAAAACAGAAACCAAAACCAAAACAAGCAAAACAACAACAACAAAAAACCCCAACCCACCAGCAGATCTAAGTTCTTGGCTGGGGTTGGAGTAAGCATTCAAAATAACTCTGGTTATTCTGATGGTGCATGCCTTTAATCCCAGCATTTGGGAGGGCGTAGTAGGAGGATTGCTTTGAGTTCAAAGCCAGCCTGGGATTACAGAGTGAATTCCAGATCAGCCTAGGTTAGAGTGAGACCCTATCTTGAAGAAAAAAAAAAAAAAAAGATTCTGGGTTTGGAGATCTGATCTTGTCAACCCTGACATTGCTTCAGTGTTGTTCCATTAAGTGTCACAATGAAATTTGTCAGGACTGAGGACAGCTGGTAGAATGCCATCATCTTGTGTATTGCATAATTCATTTACCAGTAATAAAGCATTGCTTAAAAACAGTTGCAACAATTCATTTTCTAAATTGATTTGTAAAATTATTTTTAAATTTATCTTATTTATGGGAGAGAGAGTGTGAGAGAATGAAAGAGCAAGAGAGAGCTAGAGAGGGAAAGAGAATTGGTGCACCAGGGCCTCTAGCCAGTGCAATCAAACTACAGATGTGTGTGCCATCTTGTGCTCATGCACAACCTTTTGTGCATGTGTCACCTTGTATATCTGGTTTACGTGGGTTCTGGGGAGCAGAACCTGGGTCCTTAGGCTTTGCAAGCAAGCACCTTAACTGCTAAGACATCTCTCCAGCCCTGATTTGTAAAATTATTAATACACTACTCAGTGCTCATATTTTGTATGAATTTTAAAACAAGCCACTTTGTTGGTGGATATGTTTGGCATATGAAAGGCTTTAGGTATTTTATGTATACAACTTGATGAATTTGGAGGTAAGTATACACCTGTGAAATTATCACCACAATCAATGCCATAACACATTCATGCTTCCAAAAGTTTTTATGTCTCTTAAGACATACCATAAAATGTCAAAAGCAAAACTATTATAGAAAAGCTAGGGAGATGGCTCAGCAGATGGAGGTGCTTGCTTGCAAAGCCTGCCAGCCCTGGTTTGATTCCCCAGCACCCACTTAAAAGCCAAACCTAAAAATGTGCTACAATCATCTGGCTTTCAATTGCAATGGCAAGAGGTTCTGGCATTCCCCCACCCCCAACCTGTGCAAATAAATAAAAAACTATTAAAAACTATTGTAGGGCTGGAGGTGTGGCTTAGAGGTTAAGGCGCATGCCCAAGAAGCCTAAGGACCCCGGTTCAATTCTCCAGGACCCACGTCGCCAGATGCACATGGTGGCACATGCGTCTGGCGTTCATTTGCAGTGGCTAGAAGCCCTGGCGCGCCCATTTTCACTCTTTCTCTCTCTGTCTCTAATAAATAAATAAAGATAAAATCTTAAAAAAAAACTATTGTAGTCGGGCATGATGGTGCATGTCTTTAATCCCACCACTCGGGAGGCAGAGGTAGAAGGATCGCTGTGAGCTCGAGGCCACCCTGAGACTACATAGTGAATTCCAGGCCAGCCTGGGCTAGAGTGAGACCCTACCTGGAGAAACCAAACCAAACCAAAAGAAAAACACTATTGTAGAAGAGCTACCTTCCTTCCTTCCTTTCTCTCTTAAAAAAAAAATGTTTTTGAGGTAGGATCTTTCTCTAGCCTAGGCTGACCTGGAATTCACTACATAGTCTCAGGGTGGCCTCGAATTCACCCCATCCTCCTACCTCTGCCTCCTGAGTGCTGGAATTAAAGGCATGAACCTGTTTTTTTTTTTTTTTGCTTTCTTTTTCTTTTTGCCAGCATCTTTTTTTTTTTTTTTTTTTTTTTTTTTTTTTTGGTTTTTCAAGGTTGGGTCGCACTCTGGTTCAGGCTGACCTGGAATTTAATATGTAGTCTCAGGGTGGCCTCGAACTCACAGTAATCCTCCTACCTCTGCCTCCCCAGTGCTGGGATTAAAGGCGTGCGCCACCACGCCCGGCTCAGCATCTTGCTATATAGCCTTAGTCTCTAACTCACAATCCTGTTGCCTCAACCTGAATCACCATACCCGTCTTTCCATCATCTTTTTAGAGAGGACTCTGAGTCCAGAGATCAAGGAGGGGGCATATTCCCAGCTATTAGAATAGCTCTCCCAACTCACAGCAGACACTTAGGAAGCATACCACTGCCCCTGATGTCTGATCTGAACCCTACAGGGACAGCTCGGATTGGAAACCTCTGCATAGGAAGGCACCTGGTCCAGTGGCCTGTTCTCTGTCCCTCTGCAGTGGGTCTGGTTTTGCATGCTTTCAAGCACAAGTCAAATCCAAGCGCAGCAGGCCCAAGTTTCACTCCCTACAATCTGCCTCTTCCTGCTAAGTGGATTTAGCTGATTCAGGCCTGGGAGGGTGGCCCACCCTCCGTGTCTTTGCCCTTCCTAATGGCCAAGAGGTTCCCAACTCCCGCTGGGTGACAACCTCCAAGAATGTGCTGTCCCATGGGAAAGGACATGGACCCTTCCACCCCAAGCCCCAGGAGAGGCTCCGGGAGGGTAAGGAAGGTCCTTGGACTATAAATATTTCTCCAGCGTCCCCTGTAAATCTCCTGCTGTGTCAGCGAGGCGCAGGGAAGAGTTAGAGCCGATTAGAGACCACATTCTCCCAGAGGAGGGCCAGCCTGCCCGTCAACCCAACCCCACTGGGCCTGAGGACCACCTCGGGAGGGAGGAAGCGTTTCCTGACAGCTTTCTCCGCAGCTGCCCAGCACTCATTTTTAGGGGTGGGGGCGGGCATGAGCTTTGGGAAGGACAGACACCATTTCCCCTTTTACCCCTAGACCTTTCTGGCCGAGCTCCTGGGTTGTCCCGAGCTGTCCCTTCTTCCGAGGTGCGTGGGGCAACCACGAGGGCGCCGAGCGAGAACCGAGACGGTGGCAGGAGCAAAACTACCCGGGGCCGGTGGGTGATTTATGAAGTGCTGAAAAGCATCTTCGAAGCTGTCATTTATCTTACAGCTCTCAGCCTAAATAAACACGGAATCCGCCTAATTATAGTTACAGTGGAAACACAACACCGAACCTCCTCCCTCCTCCTCCTCCTCGCCATCGCGCATCTCCTGCGCGCCTCCACCCGCGGCGCGGCCCGCGTCAGCGCACAGCTGCACCCTAGCGGCCGCCGCGGTCCACGTCCACGCTCAAGGGTCCGCTTTCCAGCCACCGGGCTCCTCATCCTCACCCCTTTCATGATCCGGCACCAACCAGCTGCACCAGGGCTGGAGGGACTCCAGGTCTGGATTTCTCTCCCTCCCTCCCCCCTCCCTGTCTCTCTCTCTCTCTCTCTCCAAGCTGACCTTGAACTTGATATGTAACTCTGGATGACCTTGAACTTTTCCCGATTCTCCTACCTCTAACATCCCAAGTGCTTGGATTACAGGTGTGTGTCCCCACGCCTGGTTTTATGAAGCAGTATCTGTCGGACACAGGACTTGGTGCATGCCAGGCAAGCATTCTGCCAACAGGGCGACATCCCCAGATCCTTGGACATCCCCTTTTCAGGGGACTTTTTTTTTTTTTGAAGTAGGGTCTTGCTGTAGCCCAGGCTGACCTGGAATTCACTATGTGGTCTCAGGGTGGCCTTGAATCCACGGAGATCCTCCTACCTCTGCCTCCCGAGTGTTGGGATTAAAGGCGCGCACCACCATGCTCGACCTGTCTGGGAATTTTCTTAGGTTGTGGTCACATACGGTAGAGAAAGGAGGAGGACATCTTGTGTACCTTGGTAACTTTGTGTTCTCCTAATGAGGATGGAAAGAGCCCCCCCCCCTACTTTATAACCCTTCCTTTCTCCAGCTCTGTTCCTGCACTTGAACTTGGAACTCCCTCCCTCTTTGGCATGTTGAAGGACTCCTGTCTTGGACTTGAAAGTGGAGAGACAGCTGCTTCAAAAGAAACCAGTACAGTGTTACTCCGTGGTGGTTCTGGAGAAAGTGCTAACCCTGGGCACACTGTCCAGCTTTCTCTTTGTCCTGAAGAGGTGGCTGTTAGGGCCAGGGCTGTGGTTAGCACGGTAAAGGGACCCACTTTTTCTAGAAATCAGCTCCATGATCTATAGAATTATTATCCCTTCAACCCTTCAAAAAAGCAGTTCCCTGAAAATAAGAATGTCTGAGCACAAGGCAGTGCACTAGTGGGGCAGTCTGATTTCATCCATGTGGTGTTAACTTACATGCTGGTATAGACATTACACTAGACAGATAACTCACTCCTAATTTACTGCTGTCTTTCTGTGTGTGCAGGATCTTGTTCTTGTCGACAAATTTGGGGATCTAATAACAAAGTAAAGGAAGGATTCCTCAAGGGCAGGTGTAATCTGAGCCGGCCCCCTAGAAGATGTGGGGAAGGGTATAAATAATTGTTGCCACCTACAAATTGAATGGGAAAGAGAAACTAGGGTTGAGCCCAGAAGACAGAGCTTGGAGAGGAAGTATTTAGCTCTTTGCTACTGAGAGCCTAGGCTGGGAATTCTTTTACAGTGCAGGGGATGAAACCCTGGGTCTTGTACATACTAGGAAAGATTTTTACCACTGTGAGCCACACCTCAATTCCATTATTTATTTATTTATTTTTAGTTTTTCGAGGTAGGGTTTCACTGTAGCCCAGTCTGACCTGGAATTCACTATGTAGTCTCAGGGTGGCCTCGAACTCATGGCGATCCTCCTACCTCTACATCCCAAGTGCTGGGACTAAAGGCGTGTGTCACCATGCCCGGCTTCTATTATTATTATTTTTTAATATTTTATTTATTTATTTGAGAAAGAGAGAGAATGGGCACATCAGGGCCTCTAGCCACTGCAAATAAACTCCAGATGCATGCGCCACCTTGTGCATCTGGCTAATGTGGGTACTGGGGAATCAAACCTGGGTCATTAGGCTTTGCAGGCAAGCGCCTTAACTGATGAGCCATCTCTCCACCTCCTCAATCCTATTCTTAAATCCTATTTTGCTTTCTCCCTTAAGCCTTCTATCAAAGCATGTCGTTCCTGCTGCTTCACTTACAGCACATAAACCAGAACAGCCGATGCCATGGTCCCAAATAACTGTGAGGGGCCCGGGCAGTGTTTAGAGGACAGGCTCAGACTCAAGCTTTTGGATGACACCAGTAGTCGTCCTGTGACTCTATCGATTCCTTCCTCTTCCCAGGACTCTCCCTCTCCCAAAATGTCACCAGCTCTCTGAATCCTACTCAAAGAACAGCCCAGGCTTTCCCATCACTCTCAGAGGAGCGTGAAAGAGGAGAGATCCATTTTTTACTAGTTACACTACTGCTTATCCATTAAAGTAAGATAAAAATACCTGTTCCCTGCCTGGTTCCCAGAGCACCAATTCAAATGAATGAGGATGTAAAAGCTCATGGTAAGAAAAATCTCTCCCCAGGTAGTTCCAGATGAAAGAACAGCTCTTTAGCACTTCCAGTGAGTTAGACAATGAGGCCTCTCCTTAGAGCTAGCTGGAGTAATCTCTGCTGGTTATTTTTTTTTCTTTTAAACACGAGGGAAGTATTGTATAGTTGCATGACTTTCCTAAAGTCACACAGTAAAGCACTTTGGATACCTAATTATTTTTAAAAATATATTTTATTTACTTATTTATTTGAGAGAGAAAGAGAGAGAGAGAGAAAGAGGCAGAGAGAGAGCGAGCGAGCATGTGTGTGCAAGAGAGGTTGGGTACATCAGGGCCTCCAGCCACTGCAATGAACTCCAGATGCATGTGCCACTCTGCATCTGGCTTTTACAGGGTACTGAGGAGTTGAACCTGGGCCATCAGGTTTTGTAGGCAATTGCTCATAACTGCTGGACCATTTCTCCAGCCTTCACAAATAAATTTTAAGAATATTTGCCTTGCAGTAACTCTTGGGAGGTTAAGATAAAACAAAAGCACATTTAAAGATAGCATGTCTGGTACAGGAGGTATAGCTTTGTGGTATGGCACTTGCATAGCAAACATGAAACCTTGGCTTCTACCCCCACCATCAGAGAAGAGGAGGAGGAGGGAGAGGAGGAGGAGGAAAAAGAGGAAGAGGGTCAGTGAGGAAATAAATCTGTGTATGTGTGTACGTGTTCACGTGTGCGTCTGGAGGCCAGAGGACAATCCCTGGTGTTGTTCCTCAGGTTCCATGTATTTCTTTTGAGACAGAGTCTCTCGTTGACTTTGAACTTGCTAAGTAGGTTAGACTGGCTAGCCAGAGAGCCCTAGGGATCCATCTGTCTACACTTCCCTGGCACTGGGACTACAAGTATGTGCCACCATGCCTGGTGGCGGCTGCTGCCGCTCCTCCTCCTTCTTTTTGTTTTTTTTTTTTCCAAGGTAGGGTCTCACACTAGCTCAGACTGACCTGGAATTCACTATGTCGTCTCAGGGTGGCCTCGAACTCACAGCGATCCTCCTACCTCTGCCTCCTGAGTGCTGGGATTAAAGGAGTGCACTATCACACCTGGCTTCTTCTTTTTCTTCTTTTTTTAATGTGAGTTTTGGGGATCAAACTGAGGTTCTCATGATTTCAAAGCAAGTGCTTTACTGACTGAACCATCTCCCCAGTCCAGGAAATACTTTTTTTTTTTTTTTTTTTTTTTTTTTTGAGGTAGGGTCTCACTTTGGCTCAGGCTGACCTGGAATTCACTATGTCTCAGGGTGGCCTTGAACTCACAGTGATCCTCCTACCTCTGCCTCCCGAGTGCTGGGATTAAAGGTGTGCGCCACCACACCCGGCCAGGAAATACATTTTTAATAAACAGGGAAGAAAAACTTTCTCCTGATGTTTCTTTTTTGCTGGTTTTGTGGGTCTCTCTGCCTTTCCTGTACCCCCTCCCATTTTCTCTGCCTTGAGTCTCCCTTTTCTTCCTTCCTATTTCTTAGTAGCCCAGTCAGTCAGCAGTTTTATTTATCCCCGGGATGCTTTGCATTTTTTCTTTCTTTCTGTCAGTCCTTTCCTGCAGGCCACAAGGCCTCCCTCCTTCCTGACTTCCTTAGTTGATCCTGTGCAGAAGTCGATAGCTTATCTACACAGAGCAACTAGACAGTGAGATAGTGGGCTCGGAAGCCAGCAAGCCCAGAGCATCTTGGGAAATGGCCTGTCTCTAGTTCTGTCCCCTCAAGCAAAAATCACCCATAGATATTTCTACTTTTTTTTTTGAGATAGGGTCTCACTCTAGTGCAGGTTGACTGGAATTCATTATGTAGTCTCAGGGTGGCCTCGAACTCATGGGGATTGTCCCTACCTCTGCCTCTGAGTGCTGGGATTAAAGGCATGCGCCACCATGCCTGGCTGGTATATTCTTAGTCTAATAAATATTTAACTTTTACACCAGCAAAACATTTTTTATTCCCACAAGGTAATAAAAAGTAGAAAAATTGTTTTTTTTTCTTCAGCCCAAAGCCAGTAGTTCTCAACTGGCATTGATTTATCCCCACCTTCCTCAAGCACAGGGAATATTTGGTATTGTCTGGAGACATTTTTGATTGTCACAATTGGGATGTGGTTGCTACTGGTACCTAGAAGGTTGAGAAAAGGGGTACTGGTAAACATTCTATAAGGCACCAAATATAAAGAATTATCTGGCTCAGAATGTCAGTAATGTCACATTTGAGAAATGATGGTCTGAGTTGTCATTAAGCAATATACTTGATAGGAACATGGAGGGGGCATGGACTTGTCCTTAGAAAGATGGCCTCTGGGTTAGGAGACATCTGATTAGGAAAGACAGTCCTTATCCTCAAGCTGAGGATTCTATATTGTAAAGAAAACCATATAATGATACTTTAGCCAGGCATAGTGGTGCATGCCTTTAATCCCAGCACTTGGGAGGCAGAGGTAGGAGGATTGCCATAGTTTGAGGCCACCCTGAGACTACATAGTGAATTCCAGTCAGCCTGAGCTAGAGTGAGACCCTACCTTGAAAAAGAAAAAAAAAAAAAAAAATGATGCTTTAGCCAGGTGTGATGGTGCATGCTTATAATCCTACCTCTTAGAAGGCAGGAAGATAAGAAGTTCAAGGTCATTTTCAGCTATACAGGGCATTTGAGGACATCCTGGTATGCATGAGACCCTGTCTAAAAAAAAAAAAAAAAAAAAAAAAAGGGCTGGAGAGATGGTTTAGCAGTTAAATGCTTGCCTGTGGAGCCTAAGGAAACCCGGTTCGAGGCTCGATTCTCCAGGACCCAGGTAAGCCAGGTAAGCCAGATGCACAAAGGGGTGCATGCATCTGGAGTTCGTTTGCAGTGGCTGGAGGCCCTGACGCACCCATTCTTTGTCTCTCTCTCTCTCTTTCTCTACCTGCCTATTTCTGTATCTCTCTCTCTCAAATAAATAAATAAATAATAAAATATTTAAAAAAAAAAAAAAAAGAAAATTGGTATATTAAACCAATGTTTATCCATTCAACATGTATTTACTGAACTCCTATTATACTCCATGTCTCAGGTCAGCTGTAAAGGGGTTCCCTAATGAATTCTTAATCCTTGTGCTCCCCGAAGAGTTTCCCTTACCTCGGCCAGTTTCCAGTCACTAAATTTGAACCAATATACTTGTGAGTGGGAAAGACAGTTTAGAAAAAGAAAATGACTATGTACAATATGAACAGGGTTAGGCAGAGTAGTTACCACATTGGGTAACTACTGGACAGCACTTACAAAAGTGGAAGTGGACCATACCACTGCTGAGAATTAGCCCTGCTCTCACTTTCTGTCACAGGAGCTTCCGTGTGTGTGTGTGTGTGTTTGAGGTAGGGTCTCACTCTAGCCTAGGCTAGAAATTGACTCTGTAGTCTCAGGGTAGCCTCGAACTCACGATGACCCTCCTACCTCTGCCTCCCTAGTGCTGGGATTAAAAGAGTGCACCACCACACCTGGCTAGAAGCTTCCTTTTGCTGATGGTGGTGACTTCTGGGTAGATTCAAAACTTCATCAAAGTGCTAAGGAGAAAGGGCAGTCAAGTGCACAGCACTAAATGAGACATCTCTACCATACCTGGCAAGGCTCAGGGCACATTGTGGAAGAGGTGGCAGAAAGGAGGTAAGAACCAAAGGAAGGGGTGAAGTGCTTTGGAACTCCATCTTTCAGACAACACATGGCTATGACGTTCATGATCGCACAGTGGCTGTCGTTACTTGCACAATATTGGACCCATCAGCATATTATTATGGATGATGAAAACAAAGACATCAAAATAGAAGAAGAACTAGTTAGAAAGAAGAAGGTCCAGTGGACAAGATAAGGTAATGAGGGCTGGAGAGATGGCTCAGCAGTTAAGGTGCTTGCCTACAAAGCCTAAAGACTGAGGTTTGATTCCCCAGTACCCATGTAAAGCCAGAGCTGGAGTTCATTTGCAATGGCTGGAGTCCCTGGTGTGCCCATTCTCTCTGTCTCTTTTCTCTCTATCTCCCTCTCTACTTGCAAATAAGAAATAATAATGACTTTTTAAAACAACTAAGGTAATGAGTAGGAACTATGGTCAAAATACATTATGTACATGTATGAAAATTTTCAATACAAAGTTTAAAAAATGATAAAATATAAAAAAGAATGAAAAAAAAAAAAAGCTCCTGGTGGCAATCTTTGTACACCCCTCCATGTGTGACTCCGGCGTGAACCTACCAAGCAGCCTCCTCTTTTTCTGGGACACTAGAATTCCTGATGGCTCTGGTGAAGTGAGTTGTACCTCAAATATCCAGACGTGGTCATCGGGGAAGCTGTCTGAGCTGGAGTCTGGAATCTGGCAGGAGGGCTTGTGGGGCAGCTGTTTGTGGTTTTTTTTTTTCTCCCTAAAGGAGAGTCTGAGCAGATGAACCCTTCAGCGTTGCATGTTTCCATGTGTGGGGAGAAGCAGGATGTGGCTTGGTAGAAGCCAGACTTGTGTGTGGGGGTGGGTGGGATGGGAGCAATGACCTGGGTTCTACTCTAAGAGCAGGTAAGCTTCCTAGGCTCAGGAAGGCAGCCACAGAGGAGAGGTGCTGAGAGGTGACGGATGTTAGACTTGGGCCAGGTGATTGCAATTCTCTAATCAGATTCAGCACGGACAGCCCTACTTTGCAATATGCGCTGGAGCTCCCAGCAAGTGTTCAATGAGTGGGGGGCGGAAGGAGAGAAAGTCTAGCAAGCCAAGGCACCCTGGACTTGCTCTGGTTATCTTTGTGTGATGGAATTCCACGGACATGGGTGAAGGAGAGCAGGGACCCTAGAACGTGGGGGTTCTTGCCAGCACTGACCTGAGTGTCCGTTGGCCAAATAGATGATGCTGATTGACCTACCAGGGACTTCAGAGATTTGAGAAAAATTCCTTTTCTCATGAAATATAATGCAGAAGAAACGGGCCCTCTGCAATGGTTACCTTCTTGTTGCTGGGACAAAACATGCAACCAGGAGCGGCTCATGTGAGGAAAGGTTTCTTTTGGCTTATAGATTCAAGAGGAAGCTTCATCATGGTGGAGCGGGCAGCTGGAGCACCTCACATCCTCAGCAGGGAGGAATCAGCAAGAGAGAGAGAGAGAGAGAGAGAGCAGAGAGAGCGAGAGAGCGAGAGCGAGAGGAGAGGGCGTGAGCAAGAGCACTAGCACTGGCAAGTTGGGTGGGAACTAAAGCCCCATGGTCCACCCTCTGTGCCACATCAGCTCGAGCAAGACAGAACCTCCCAAAGGCTCTACCAGCTGGGGACCAAATTGGAGGCTTAACCGCAAACACATAAGGCTTTGGGGGACATTCGACATTCAAACCACCACACCCTGTATAAGAGACATTACATGCATTCATTTAACTAGCATTTATTGAGCACCCATAATCTGCAGGATTTATTGGAGGCATTCCAGAGTCACAAGGATGTATTTATTCATTATTTATCTACTCATCCACTCACTAACAGTCATCTATTGAATACATACTATGTGTCTTCTAAACGCTTGAGGTACAGAAATGAAATGTAATCCCTCTCCATAGGGGACAATCATTTTATTTATTTATTTATTTATTTATTTATTTATTTATTTATTTATTTATATGAGAGAAAGAGAGAGAGAATGGGTATGCCAGGACCTCTAGCCACTGCATTCGAACTCCAGACACATGTGCCACCTTATGCATTTGGCTTTTGTGGTTACTGGGGTGTTGAATGTAGGTCCTTAGGCTTTGTGGGCATGCACCTTAACCACTAAGCCATCTTTCCAACCCAACAATCATTTATCAGATTTCTATTACATACCAGGTATCAAGCTAAGAGCTTTAATATATATGATTTCTTCTTTATGTTCATAACTTCAAGCCTGTTTTATAGATGAGGAAACTAAAGGCCCAAAAAATCTAAACTAATTGTATGGCAATTCCTCCAAAAAGAGTAGAATTAACATGTGATCCAGAAATCCCACTTTTAATAAGAGAAGGGGAAGGTGGGAGTGGTGGCACATGCCTTTAATCCCAGCACTTGGGAAACTGAGGTAAGAGGATCATTGTGAGGTCAAGGACAGCCTGGGACTACATAGTGAATTCCAGGTCAGCCTGGGCTAGAGTGAGGCCCTGCCTTGAAAACACACACACACACACACACACACACACACACACACACACCAACAGAGAAAGGAGTGTAAATGTGATCAAAATTCTTTATATATATATCTCCATGAAAATGTCATAATGAAAATCCATTCTGATGTATAATTAATACATGCTAATAAAAAACTTTTAAGAAGTTCACTTCTGGAAATATATCCCAATGAACTAAAAGTAGAGTCTCAAAAAAGATATTTATGGGCTGGAGACATGGCTTAGCAGTTAAGGCACTTGCCTATAAGGCATAAAGACCCATGTTCGATTCCTCAGTACCCACATAAGCCAGATTGCACAAGGTGGCACATGCCTCCAGAGTTCATTTGCAGTGGCTGGAGGCCTCTCTCTCATAAATAAATAAAATAAAATAAAATAAAATAAAATAAAATAAAATAAAATAAAATAATTAAAACCTGGATATTTATGCCTCTCTGGCGCATAATCCCAACAACAGAGGTAAGGATAAAAGTAAAATAATTAAAGGTCAGCCTGGGCCAGAGTGAGACCCTCCTTTAAAACAAAAAAAAAAAAAAAAAAAAAAAAAAAAAAAAAAAGGATATTTATATATTCATGTTCACAGCAGTATTATTTACCACTAGCTTCCTGGAAATTTTCCCATTTCTGTCTTGCATCTTATGTCAGTGTCAGTGTGTTGGGATTATAGAGCCCACCACAGTTTCCAGTTCTTTTTTTGTTTTTTGTTTGTTTGTTTTTAGAGATAGAGTCTCACTCTAGCTCAGGCTGACCTGGAATTCACTATGTAGTCTCAGGGTGGCCTTGAACTCACAGCAATCCTCCTACCTCTGCCTCCCAAGTGCTGGGATTAAAGGCGTGCGCCACCACGCCTGGCTTAGTTTCCAGTTTTTGAACACAGGGCCTGGGGATCGAACTTAGGTACTCCAGCTTGCATAGTAAGCACTTTATCCGTTGAGCCATCTTCCCGGCCCAAATTAAACAAAAATAAAATTCCTATTGTTCTCTTGCCCCATTACGAAATGACTGTAAGATACAAGGGAAGGGAATATGATGTTAGAGAAATACCAGCAACAAACAATTTCTTAGTGCCAGCACTTGCTTCAAAAGATGACAGTTTTACTATTTTATTTTTGGTAACCTTGGGCAGAAAAAGGGGGAAACCAACCACCCCTAAGTCACGTTTTAAAACCATTTACAGAGTAATGCTGGTAGAGATTCTCCCAACGTCTCAGAAGCTCTTCCCTGTCTCTTTCTGTCTTATGCCCCTCTTTTCAGCCTACTTCATGCTACTCTGCAACAGCTCGTGGCCCAAAAGTGAGATTCAGTTCTGTGGAACCAAATGTTCTGAGGGTGGGAGGGCCGGCCTCTGGCAGACCTGAGGAGCAGGCAAAGCTTGTCTTTTTGATCTCAGGCTTTCCTTGTCTGCAACTGGCCTAGGGCAAAGAGCCAGAAGATCTGAGTTCGGATTTCTTTTCTTTTTCTTTTTTAAATGGTGGCATATGCCTTTATTCATTAATTTTTTTAGTTTTATTTATTTATTTGACAGAGAGAGAGAGAGAGAGAGAGAGAGAGAGAGAGAGAGAGAGAGAGAAGAATGGGCATGCCAGGGGCTCTAGCCACTGCAAATGATTCCAGATGCATGTGCCCCCTTGTGCAGCTGGCTAACGTGGGTCCTGGGAAATCGAACCTGGGTCCTTTGGCATTGCAGGCAAATGCCTTAACTGCTAAGCCATCCCTTCAGCCCCGGATTTCTAAGATTAACTTTCTATGTAACACTATGAAAGACACTCTCCACTGAACTTTGGTTTTCTCATCTGCAACTAGCGAGGTTAGTTCTATAGCACAGACCCTGAATAATATATATATATTTTTAAATTTTGAGGCAGGGTCTTATTCTATAGTCCAGCTGAGGTTGAGCTGGAACTCACGCTATAGCCCAGGCTGGCCTCAAAATCACAGGATCCTCCTGTCTCAGCCTCTGGAGTGCTGGGATTATAGGCATGAGCCACCATGCCTAGCCCTGGAGAAGTTTTAACCCTTTTGGCCTGTTAACTCTGCTATTTCTTCATGATTCTCCAGCACTCTCATACCTTTAAAAATATTTTATTTAGTTACTTATTGGGAGAGAGAGAGAGAGAGAGAGAGAGAGAGAGAGAGAGAATGGGCATGACAGGCCACTAACCACTGCAAATGAACTCCAGACACATGCACCACTTTGAGCATCTGGTTTTATATGGGTACTGGGGATTTGAACTTGGGCCCTTATGCGTCACAGGCAAGTGTATTAACCACTAAGCAATCTCTCCACCCCCCTCTCATACCTTTTAACAGAACTGCTGTGAACAGGTTCTGATAAATTCACTTACCAAAGGTATGTTTTCTCCCAATGCATTTGCTTTTCCCCTTGGATCCAAAAGAAAGGGAATAGTGCTGTAATTTGTAAAGATCTTTTGGTTTAGTGAGCAAGGAGTTTGTTGAGGGAGTAGGATGGTGGTCAGAGGAGGGCTCTCCCTGCTTCATCCCCTGCTGGAGATCTGTATATACCCCTCCATGTGTGGCCCAGGCATGAACCTACCATGCAGTCTCCTCTTTTCTCAGGGACTCTGCAGGGTTGCTGCAAGCAGCACTGCTAGCTCTGTTGAAGCGAGTGCAGATTGGATACCAGTGAGGTTATCAGGATCCCTCGTCTGAGCTGGAGTCTGGCAGGAGGGCTCATGGGGCAGCTGTTTGTGGTTTTTTTTTTCCTTTCCCACTCAAGGAAAGTCTGAGCAGATGATCCCCCAGTGCCAAATGTTTCCATGGAAAAGAGAAGTAGGATGTGGCGGGGGACCAGGGACTGGGAGGGGAGTTGGCAAGGAATGTCTGGAGCAATGTATTTTATGAGATGAAAGATCCCAGTCTGTCTCTCTCTCTGATACCTTCCTCCACCCTGATTTTGTTCTTGGGAAGCCTCATTTCTTCCCTAATATTCACTCATGAATGGGTTTTTGGAGACTTTGCAAAACTGCTGCTTTGAGGGAATTCACTCCAGCAGGAAGGGAGCTTTTCATCCTCTTGGTTCAACTGGGACTGTCAACAACTCACGTCATCCCTGGAGGGAGCTTTGGGGGTCTGCAATACACTGAGATATGGAGGACTTCAGACATCCTGAGTTCCTGG
The DNA here is from genome assembly GCA_036365145.1 of Orientallactaga sibirica. NCBI lineage: Eukaryota > Metazoa > Chordata > Mammalia > Rodentia > Dipodidae > Orientallactaga > Orientallactaga sibirica. The sequence continues at coordinate 32,457,927 of JAEOAD010000013.1, read as the reverse complement.
ACAGGCAGCCAGACTCTGGGGCAGGATAGCATGGGGCAAGCAGGGCAGAGGCAGCTTCCAACACACAGAGGAGGCCCCATGATAATACACACGTCCCTGCCTGAGGACCTCAAACAGCCATCAGACAGCACAGCACTACACTGCAGGCTGTGAGCTGGCAATTGGAGACTATCTTCATGTGTAGGAGGCTTGTGTGTCTAATGGGAGAAACGAGGGGCTTCTCTGCACCAGTAAATAAACCCAATGCAACAAAAAGTACCCAGGGGAGGGTGAGAATGGCTCAGATGGATGGAAGGAGGAAAGAATTTGAAAAGATGGGTGCAATGTGGTTTTGATCAGAGGAGTTAAGAATTCTAGAACGTCAAAGTTGAGAGAGACTTTGAGTTCTGGCCCAGTCCTCTTGTCGTCCAGATGGAGAACTTGTGAGACGTCACTTCTTTAAAGTCTACATCAAAGATGAAATTCACATGAAAGTCTTCTTTCTGACCCTTGCCTAGTGCTTTTCATATGCTCACTAAGTGTCTTGTTTGTGTCACATTCTAAAACTCCAAGATTCACCACCTCTGACTTACAACTAGTCCGCACATGTCCTTTTCCTACTGGGTCTCCCTTCGATCTTTCTACTCACTGTTCTCAGCATCCTTCCATTCCTTTCCTTTCTCTTCCCTTTCCCTTCCCTGGCTTCCATTCTCTTTCTTTTGGGGTTTGGACACAGTGCCTTGGGCACGCTAAGGCAAGTGTTTTATTGCTGAGTCATACCTCTAAACTCTCTACTGTTATGGCCTCTGCAAAAACTCATGGGGTTGTGAATATAAGGCTCCAGGTTTCATATGGTGTCCTGGAAATGTCCCCCCCCCCCTTAAATAGAAGGCTGCACTTTGGTAAGGAAGGAAGAGGGGAAACCAGGACTGTGCTTGGTTCTTCCTGAGGTCCTGTACTACTCCTCTTATTGTCCACTCTCAGCTCTTCAACTTGATGCTAAGTTCCATCCCCCAGGGTTCCACCTGACCATTGCTCTCCAACTTCCATTCCCACATCATGCAAGAACTGGAACTATTTTTGTTTTTCGAGGTAGGGTCTCGGTCTAGTGCAGGCTGACCTGGAATTCACTATGTAGTCTCAGGTTGGCCTCAAACTCACAGCAATCCTCCTACCTCTGTCTCCCAAGTGCTGGGAGTGCACCACTACACCAAGCAAAAACTGGAACTTTAAAAAATATTTTCAGGGCCTAGAGAGATGGCTTTAGTACTGAAGGCGCCTGCCTGCAAAGCCAAAGGACATAGGTTCGATTCCCAGGACCCATGTAAGCCAGATGCACAAGGTGGCCCATGCATCTGGAGATCGTTGGCAGTGGCTGGATGCCCTGACATGCCCTCCCTTCCTCTCTCTGCCACTCTCTCAAATAAATAAAAAAAATAAATAAAAATATATTTTCAGGCTGGAGAGATGGCTTAGCAGTTAAGGTGCTTGCCTACGAAGCTAAGGACCCATGTTCCACTCTCCAGGTCCCATGTAAGCCAGACACACAGAGTAATGTAAGCATGCAAGGCTGCACATGTACAAAAAGGGGTGCATGCATCTGGAGTTCAACTGCAGTGGCTGGAGACCCTAGCATGCCAATTCTCTTTCTCAGTATCTCTCTCTCTCTCATTAAAATAAAAGGCCAGTTGGGCTTGCCTCAAAAAAATATATTTTTCATTTATTTATTTAAGGGAGTGGGAAGAGGGAGTATGAGCACACCGGGACTTCTTGCTGAAGCAGTGAAATTCCATATGCATGTGCCACTTAGTAAGCCTGGCTTAATGTGGGAACCAGGGAATTAATAGAACTGGATTCACAGGCTTGCAAGCAAGCACCTCCAACTGCTGAGTCATCTCCCCAGCCCAAGAACTAGAACTTTTTATTTATTTACTTATTTAATTTGAGCGAGAGAGAGCAAGAAAGTGAGCAAGAAGCAGATAGATAGTGAGAGAATGTACATGTGCCAGGACCTCCAGCCACTGCAAATGAGCTCCAGGCACTTGCCCCACCTTGTGCATCTGGTTTATGTAGGTACTGGGGAATAGAACCTGGGTCCTTTGGCTTTGCAGGCAAGTGCCTTAACTGCTAAGCCATCTCTCCAGCACATGAACTGAAAATTTTCAAGTGTTTGTCATCAAACACTTATGGATAATCCTCTTCATTCCACACTTACAACTGTTTTTGTTTTCTCCTTGGAAACCCTGCATACAGTTCTGATGCTACTTCTCATCTTAAGAAGAGGCTGAGGTAGCTGGGTGTGGTGGCGCATGCCTTTAATCCCAGCACTGAGGAGGCAGAGGTAGGAGAATCACCATGAGTTCGAGGCCACCCTGAGACTCCATAGTGAATTCCAGGCCAGCCTGAGCTAGAGTGAGACCCTACCTCAAAAACAAAACAAAAAAAAAAAAAAAAAAAAAAAAAAAGAAGAAAAAGAAGAGCTGAGGGTTCTTGGGTAGTAGCATTCAATGGGACATATGGGAAACAGTACTGACAAAGACCCTCACTAAAGTGAAGAAGTAGAAGATAGGTATGGAGGCTGGGGATGTGCTTGTGTAGTGTGCATGGAAGATCCTGGGTTCAACCTTCAGTGCCAAAAAAAAAAAAAAAAAAAAAAAAAAAAAAAAAAAAAAAAAGCTGAGTATGGTGTAATCTCAACACTCAGAGGCTGAGACAGGAAAACCATGAGTTTGAGGCCAGCCTGGCTATATAGTGAGACCTTGCTTCATTAAAAAAAAAAAATAAGATAGATGGTAAGATGGTAAGACTCTATTGCTGAAGACTCCAGATACTTGGGCTGCAAGGTCCTGCTGGAGCTGAGCTGAAAGCCTCCTCCATGTGGACCAGCTGACAGAGAGCTGGAAAAAGCTACACTGCATGCAGTTCAATGGGAGAGAGAGAAATCACCAGTGAAGATACTCAACAGTGAACACTGCAAGCTTTAAATTTTGCCAGCCAGGCCAAATGAGCCAATGGGTGCAATAGTGGCATTATCTGTTTTGGGGGAAACCAACTGCTCTCTAATTGGACTGGAGGCCTGCTTCATGGAAGGGAATACATCCCTGATACTGAAAACCTACAACAGAGGTAGTCATGAGCCCTAGGGGTGTAATGTGCTGGTTTCTGGCTAAATGTATACACTATGCTCACAAAACTGCCCAGTAAGCACTTCTCTTAATGTCCATATCCATATATTAATGCTACTCTCACTTTTGGTTAGAGAAGCTTCTCTTTTCAGATGGTGGTGACCTTGGGATGACTCAGAAGGCACCATGGTGCTGAGAAGAAGGTACAGAGGAGTGCTCAGCACTGAAATATCTCTAACACACCTTTCAAGGCTCAGGGTCCATTGTGGAAGAGGTGGTGGAAAGAATGTAAGAGTCAAAGGAAGACTAGGACTCCTTACAACATGCTCCTCCAGACACAAAATGGCCTGGATATCCATGACCTTACAGTGCTTGACACTACCTACACAAGACCATCATAATAGGAGGAAAAGATCATGACATCAAAATAAAAGAGAGACTGATTGAGAGGGGGAGGGGATATGATGGAGAGTGGAGTTTCAAAGGGGATAGTGGGGGGAGGGAGGGAAGTACCATAGGATATTGTCTACAATTTAGGAAGTTGTCAATAAAAATAAAAAAATATTTAAAAAGAAAATAATAATAATGAATTCAAATCACATTTTATTACTTTTTTTTTTTTTTTTTGGGTTTTCTGAGGTAGGGTCTCAATCCAGCCCAGGATGCCCTGGAATTAGTCTCAGGCTGGCCTCAAAACTCACAGCAATCCTCCTACCTTGGCATCCAGAGTCCTGGGATTAAGGGCGTGTGCCACCACTCCCGGTTTGTTCCTTCTCTCTTCTATGTGACTTAAAGACTGACGGAAACCAGCGAGGATGCTCGTACGGGTATAAGTAAGCGCACCTGGAGGAAGGCGTTTCTGAGCATAGTAAAGCAAGAGGACTGACCACTGGAAGATGGAGCCGAAGTCAGCGTGCCAATCTTGCTCACCTGTACTGTTCTACTGGGGGGGGATTACAGACGTGGTCCTTCCCCTGCCTCGGTGTTCTCATCTGTGCATAAGCAGAATGAGCCTTACCTGAAACCCTCCATCCCTCTCCTAGTGAAGGGGGCGGGATGAGGGGATTTTAACGAGCTCTTCAACTGTTTGGGAAGAAAGATACTAGGCTAACCTATATATACATATACATATATATATGTAATTATTTTTTGTTTCCAGAAGGAAGACGTGTACAGAGAGCTTCACTAACCCAGCACCCATCTCCTCATGTGAGAGGATACAGGAGGGATGGTGGTATCAGAGGCAGATCCAAAGAGGGGGAGCTATGCTTCACCAGCCCGTCAGCATGTCATTAGGGTGTTCCTGTGGGAACCAAGAACACAGTCAGGAGGCAGAAGATGGGGGGGGGGAGGAGAGAGGAGGGAGGAGAGAGGAAGAGAGAGAAATGGAAGAGATGAAGGGGTTCGTGCCAGTACCACATTCATCCCTGTCAAGAGGAGAGCTCTATCAAACCAAGGCCAGGCCTATAAATCAGGCCATAATTAGTTGCAAAGAGAAAGCTTTAACATCCTCATCAAAGTGATTAATTCATCTTGCAGCTCAGGACAGGCTGGCCCTGCTTTGGAAAAAACGGCAAACTCGTCCAGCTAGGTGGGAAAGGGCTGGTAACAGAAAGAAAAGAAAAAGAAAACTGCTCTGTTTGTGGAAGCACAGAGCCAGGTGAGTTTTGTCTTGTTTACTCACTTGAAGAAGGCTCTGACAGGTGGCAGGTGTGACTGGCTCTTAGTCCAGGGCCTGGAGTCTGGAGAACCAAAGAAATATCTTGCATTCCCCAGAATTAGCCCTAATACAACTGGAAGTTATTTCCCCCTCTTCTATGACTCGGTTTCACTTTTAAAAAGGATACAGGGCTGGAGAGATTGCTTACTGGTTAAGGCACTTGCCTGAGAGGCCTAAGGACCCAGGTTCGATTCCCCAGTGCCCACATGAGCCAGATGCACAAGGCGGCACATGCATCTAGAGTTCATTTGCATTGGCTAGAAGCCCTGGTGTGCCCATTCTCTCTCTCCCCCTCTCTCTTTCTGTATGTCTGCCTCTTTCTCTCTCTGCAATAAATAAATAAATAAAAATTAAAAGGACACATTCAGTGGACATTCAGAGGAACCTTAAATTTCCTGACATCATAATGTTTATGAGCCCAATAGACACAGATTTTTTTGGGGGGAGGGGTCATAGTCAAGAAAGACCTTATATAAGGCAGGGTGTGGTGGCGCATGCCTTTAATCACAGCACTTGGGAGGCTGAGGTAGGAGGATCATCACGAGTTTGAGGCCATCATGAGACTACAGAGTGAATTCCAGGTCAGCCTGAGTTAGCTGAGCTAGAGTAAGATCCTACTTCGAGAAACAACAACAAAAAAAAAAAAAAAAAAAAGAAAAGAAAAGAAAAGAAAGAAAGAAAGAAAGAAAGAAAGAAAGAAAGAAAAGAAAGGCCTTATAAATAAGTTCAGTTTCCAGGACATCCAACAGGAGGTCAGGAGTTTAGGATACCCTTAATAATTAGTTCTTGCCCTAGGCTTGGGTTGGCTGATCATTACCTGTGTGTCTTTTCCTGAGTCCCAAGCAGGAGACAACCTTCATCTTTCAAAGCAGCACATAGAGGTCAGATAAGCAGATCTACTGGGGCTCATGGCCTGGCTCAACCATTTATTAACAGTGTGTGTAGGGGGAAAAGTTACCTAACCTCCTCAGCTTCTTTCTTTGCCAGACAGGTTTAATAATGGCTACCTTGCTGGGTCAATGTGAGGAACAGATAACACGAGGTACATCTATAGAGTACTGCTCAGAGCCTGGCTCGTAGTAGGTGGTCAATAGTTAATAACAAGTATTGGATGTCAGATAAATAGGCAGCATTTTGATCTGTGAACACCACTGGCCTTGAAGCTCAAAAGGGGAGGGTGGGTGTCTAGATCCCGCCTTCACATCTGTGAATGACGTGACTTTGTCTAAAGCTCAGGCTTATAGAGCAAGTGCTTCTAACCATTGAACCATCTCCCCAGCCCAGACACTGTTTTCAAAAGACATAGTAGCGGATCCAGGTTCTCATTTTGACGTGAGGGATGGATCTGCGTCGATCTCAGAATGTTCTCATTGTAATTTTATTAAGAAAGTCTCCATTCAGACATTCTTAAACCTATCCCCTAAAAATACTCTGTTTCAGTTTCTTTTGCCTTGTACCACCATAGCTATGGAAGACAGTCAAGGGGAAGAAAGATGAGGCAGAAAACAAGAGAACTGTAGATAGGATAGATGCCTAACGGGACACACAGGGGTCCCAACTTTGACCCTGAGCCAGGGGAAGAGGCAGGGCAGGTTCAGTGATGGCAGGCCTGGGGAAATGGAACAGAAGTGTCCAAATGACTTGTCGTGAACACCAGGATGAGTTTAAAATATATATATATTTTTAATTAATTAATTAATTAATTAATTTCAGAGAAAGAGAGAGAGGCAGATAGAAAGAGAGAATGGGTGTCCAAGGGCCTCTAGCTACTGCAAACAAACTCCAAATGCATGCAACACCTTGTGCATATGGCTTACGTGGGCCCTGGGGAATCGAATCGGGGTCCTTAGGCTTTGCAGGCAAATGCCTTAGCTGCTAAGCCATTTCCCCAGCCCCAGGATGAGTTTTCTAAAACTTAATTTGATTTTTTTAAAATAGGGCACTCCTTTCTTAGACTTCTGATCCCCAAGAAAAACTGACCCTCTCTGGGTGACCCATTATCTTCCTCATCAGCTTGTCATCATCCATCAAGAGTTTCACAGAACCTCTGACATTTAAAGAGCCCTTCTCCTGACACTCACCTCTCCTCTTTGGAGGAATGTGGTCCTGGGAAGACTCAGAGTTGCTCTTCAAAATGTTTAGCTGAGCAGATGGTTTGGAATGCGAGGACTGAATACCTCCTCTCAAAAGCCAAGAACTATTGGAATCTAGCAGCCATGGGATTGGGGTGGAGGGGCGGCGGAGAGTGGATGGGGAAGGAGGGACATATTGCCAGATAGCCACAGGTGGGAAGACAGAATGGGGAGGAGGGGTGGCCTCACTTTGTCACACCACTGGCCAGAAGGGAAGCACCAGTTACAAATGCTCCCACCTCATCTCACAGCTCACCAAGTATTACTGCCTCACACATAAAAACCAGAGTGCTAAGCTGCCAGGAGTGTTAAACTCAAGGAGCTGTGACCAGGAGCAGGTGGGTTATGGGGACAGGATCGGGAGTGGGGTGGGCGGGGAGGGGGGCGCTGCTGCAGCAGGGCCAGCAGCTCCCATTAGACTCTCTTGGCTCTGAAGCAGTAACTGAAACTAAGCAAGAAATTTAGCCCTTGCCCAAAACTCACCTCTGCATCTTGCCTCTCCCAACTGAGAGCGTTTAAGGGAGTCCTACAACTCCTTAGCAGGAGCCAGGCTGCCTCTGAGGTGAAAATAAATGCCTCCAAGGCATATAAATCAGTGGAAATTAGCAGAAGTCAAAGTTAAAAATCCATCCTTCACCACTTGGATGCTTGAGCCAAGGTTCTTCTCGGTGATTTAGAGCTGTATAATTGAGTGATCCAATCTCAGTTGGCTGGGTTGTTTTGCTCCCCCCATCCTTTCTTTCCTTTCCAGGCGAAATCCTCTCACAGAAGACAAGTTCCCACTGGCCCCTAGCTCCTCTGGCGAGAGCAGGTGTGCGCACCTGTCAGCGTGACACCCTGATAGATCTCTGTGCTATCTTGGTTCGCCTCCTCCCGGCCTGTCCTTAATGAATAGTCTGCCCCAGGCTAGGTATGAGTTGCGGGCGAAGAGATACCATTCTTCATAGTTGCCCTCCCCGTCCTCACACAGAAGAGAGGTAGGACTGCTAAGCCCACGCTGAACTGTGGTACTATCCCAGAGGTGGTGCTGAGGTCTGCAGTAGAGAGCCTTTGACCTCTGACTTGTGAACTGGGAAAAAGATGGATAACGTCATGAAGATTTCCAGCTTTATGACCGCTGCCAAAACAGGAACATAAGCTAGCATTGGATCATACTGAAGTACGATGTGGGCTCTGGAGAAATTTGGAGTCTGTTCTTGCAGCTAAAAAAAAAAAAAAAAAAAAAAAAAAAAAAATAGGTGAGCCGGGCGTGATGGTGCATGCTTTTAATCCCAGCACTCGGGGCAGAGGTAGGAGGATCGCCATGAGTTCAAGGCCAGCCTGAGACGACATAGTGAATTCCAGGTCAGCTTGCACTAGAGCGAAACCCTGTCTCAAAAAACAAAAACAAAACAAAACAGAGCAAGAATTTGGGTAGGGGAGATGGCTCAGTTGTTAAAGGCAATTGCTTGCAAAGCCTGCTAGCTCAGGTTCAATTCTCCAGTACCCAGATAATGTTACAAAATGGCAAATGTGTCTGGAGTTTGTTTGCAGTGGCAAGGGGCCCTGGGCGTGCTCTCTCTTCCAACAATTTTACTTTATTTTATTTTGTTTTTGGAGGTAGGGTCTTGCTATAGCCCAGGCTGACCTGGAATTCACTATGTAGTCTCAGGGTGGTCTTGAACTTGTGGAGATTCTCCTACCTCTGCCTCCCAAGTGTTGGGATTAAAGGCATGTGCCACCACACTCAGCTTATTTTTATTTATGAGAGAGAGAGGCAGATAGAGAGAGACAGAATGGGTGCACCAGGGCCTTGGCTGCTGCAAACAAACTCCAGACCCATGTGCATCTATCTGTCTTATGTGGGTCCTGGGGAATTGAACCTAGGTTCTTTAGCTTTGCAGGCAAGCGCCTTAACCACTAAGCCATCTCTTTAGTCCTCAACAATGTTTTAAATTTAATTTTATTTATTTGAGAGAGAGAGAAAGAGGAAGATAGAGAGAATGAGAATGGGCATACCAGGGACTTTAACCACTGCAAACGAACTCCAGATGCATGCACCTTGTGCATTTGGCTTACATGGGTCCTGGGGAATTGAACCTAGGTCCTTTGGCTTTGTAGGCAAATGCCTTAACTGCTCAGCAATTATAAAGTACCACCAAAAACTAAGGTACAAGGGCTGGGAATGTAGCTCAGTTGGAAGAGTGCTTGGTTAGTATGCATAAAGCTCTAGGTTTGACCCCCAGCACCAAATACAACCAGATATGTTGGCACAAGCCTATAAACCCAGCCTTGGGAGGTGGAGGGAGGAGGACCAGACATTCAAGACCATGTTCAGTTACATAGTGATTCTGAGGCCATCCAGGGCTTTGTGAGACCCTGTCTTTGTTTATTTATTTATTTATTTGAGAGAGGGAAAAAGGCAGAGTGACAGAAAGAGGCAGAGAGAGCATGCACGCATGAGAGAGAATGGGTGCACCAGGGCTTCCAGCCACTGCAAATGAACTCCAGATGCATGTACCCCTTTGTGCATCTGGTTTATGTGGGTCCTGGGGAATCAAACTGAGGTCCTTTGGCTTTGCAGGCAAGTGCCTTAACTGCTAAGCCATCTCTCCAGCCCAAGACCCTGTCTTTAAAAAAAACTTTTTTTTTAAGGCTCAACGATACAATGTGACATAGGGAAATGAGGGTAGACTTTATAGTCAGAAAGACACAACTTCAAATCTCATCTCTGTCACTATACATGATCTTGAGCAAATTTCTTTAGCACTTTAACCTCAGTTCCAGGTTTAATGTTATTTAAAATTAAAATAATGTTAAAAAATAAAAAGTTAAAAAGGGGCTGGAAAGATGGTTTAGTGGTTAAGGTGCTTGCCTGCAAAACCTAAAGACCCATGTTCGACTCTCCAGATCCCACGTAAGCCAGATGCATAAAGGTGAAGCAAGCTCAAAGTCGCACATGCCCCAAAGGTGGCACAAGTGTGTGGAGTTTGATTGCAGTGGCTGAGGTCCTGGCATACCAATTCTCTCTCTTTCTAAAATAAAAAAAAAACATAAAAAAATTAAAATAATGTTATTCTCCCACAGAGTTCTACTGAAGATTAAATGAAGTGATTGATGTTAAATTTCTGATACATGGCTCCTGGAACATAGCATTTTGTTCACAACATGAAACCTTTTTGTCTCTTCAATCTTGTTCAAGGGTATATATCAAGCTATAAAAGGAATCAGAGCTGTAATTTGGGTTTCCCAATTTCTAGCCTTTAGCTCAAGAAATCAATCTACTAAGGGCTCTCAGGGCAGATGGCTAACTGAATGGCAGAAAGAACAGTCTAGAACAAACCCATTCTGGGGAAGGAAGAAACATAACACTGTGGGGGTATTATGGTATTATCATGCATAGTTGCCAGGTTCAAATCCTACCTCCACCACTTATACATTCTGACCCTGGGATAATTCCCTGGACTTCAGGATCTCTTGACAAAAAGTGGTTATAGTTATAATCCTTGCCACAAGGTGGCTCTTGAGATGCAAAGACAATAGTGGATGGGAAACCCCTTTGTAAACAATTCTGCATGCATGATGAAATGCATGTAGAGCTTCTCTTAAGAAAGGAATCAGGGCTGGAGAGATGGCTTAGTGGTTAAGGCACTTGCCTGCAAAGCCAAAGGATGAAGGTTCGACTCCCCAGGACCCACGTAAGCCAGATGTACAAGGGGGCTCATGCATCTGGAGTTCATTTGCAGTAGCTGGAGGCCTTGGTGTGCCCATTCTCTCTCTCTCTCTACCTGCCTATTTCTGTATCTCTCTCTCTGTCTCAAATAAATAAAAATAAAATATTTTCAAAAAAAGAAAGGAATCATTCATTCTCTTTAGCAAAATACATTTCATTGTGCTTATCATGTGGAAGACATTACTAGCGCTTTAGAGCAGGAACAACATTGCTCTACATGAGAGTGGGAGAGGGAGGAAAGAAGAGGGGGAGGAGGAAAGAGGGAAAATAGGAGACAGGTGCCAACAGAATAGAGAGGTCAGTAGTGGTGAGGGGATCCATGAAAGTCAGAGTGACATGGTGTTTTTCAGAGCAATGGCACTCACTATGTCCATTAAGGCTGCTTTGGCTATGTGATACAAGCTTTCTCCTGTACACCTATAAGACCCTATAGGGTGTACATTCAGCGCCTGTTTTGAGAGTGCCAGCCCCTTCATCTGGTGATTGGCACACTTTCTGTCATTTATTTCTCTTATAACTTTCCATAGATGAAGAATGGAGGCTCAGAAAACTTAGATAGTGGGAGGAAGTTTACATCAGCAGCTGATGGAGGAGGGAATCCCATCAAGGTCTAGCTCTGGGTATCACACTGCATCACCCCACATAGGCCTTAATTTAAAAAAATTATTTGGGCTGGAGGGATGGCTTAGCAGTTAAGGCGTTGGTCTGCAAAGCCAAAGGACCTAAGTTTGATTCCCCAGGACCCACATTAGCCAGATGCACAAGGGGGCGCATGTGTCTGGAGTTTGTTTGCAGTGGCTGGAAGCCCTGGCATGCCCATTCTCTCTCTCTTTCTGTCAAATAAATAAATCAATATTTTTTAATTAATTAATTAATTTATTTGAGAAAGTGAGAGAGCAAAAGAGGCAGACATAGAGAGTGAGAGAAAGAAAGAATGGATGTGCCAGTGCCTCCAGCCACTGCAAACAAACTCCAGACACATGTGTCACCTTGTGCATCTGGCTTACATGGGTCCTGGGGAAATGAACTGAGGTCCTTTGACTTTGCAGGCAAGCGCCTTAACTACCTAGCCATCTCTCCAGCCGTAGGCCTTAATTTTTGAGACTAGAAAGATCACAAACCCCATCGACTCCCAGTTTTTTTATTTTTTTAAAATTTATTTTTATTTATTTATTTGAGAGAGAGAGAGAGAGAGAATGGGCACCCCAGGGCCTTTAGCCATTGCAAACAAACTCCAGATGTGTATGCCCCCTTGTGCATCTGGCATACGTGGGTCCTGGAGAATTAAGCCTCTAACCAGGGTCCTTAGGTTTCACAGGCAAGCATTTAACCACTAAGCCATCTCTCCAGCCCCCAGTTTTTCTGTTTTTAAGAAGGATCTCATGCTCAATTCAAGTTGCTGTTTATTCGAATCTACTGTATGCTGTATGGTGCATTTGAACCAGTGGTAGATCTTTACTCCAGCCTCGATGCTAAGCACATCCAGCACGACACCATTGGTTATCTTTTGACTCGCTATGCCGAATCATTAGGTCAGTATGCTGCTGCATCCCAGTCCTGTAACTTCACACTCAGGTTTTCCCACTTCAACCAGACAGATACCTCAGAATATATTATTCAATCTTACAAATATGGTGCATTTGAGAAGATCCCAGAGTTTGTCACTTTTTGGAATAGGCTGAATAATTCTTTTCATTTTGCACAAGTTCGTACTGAACGGATGCTGTTAGACCTTCTATTTGAAGCAAATATGTCAACAAACTTAGAAGAAAGTATAAAGTCAATGAATCTTAGGCCAGAAGAAGATGACATTCCATGGGAAAACTTGAGAGACAACAAAGATTTAAATGTGTTCTTCAGCTGGGATCCAAAAGACAGAGGATAGAGTGGAGATACAGGATCGAATAGAGACTAGTCTTATGTCTTTACTAGAACAATTAAAAGATGTCTTCAGTAAGTGTAAAGGTGGCCTCTTAGAAGTCAAAGGTGGTAACTTGAAAACACACCCTACTCCTTTAGAAAATCTTGTCTTCTTTGTTGAGACTATTTCTATTATCCTATGGGTCTCCAGTTACTGTGAGAGTGTCCGGCGACCATACAAAATAAATATACAGAAAAAGAAAAAAAAAAAAAAAAGAAACTAGCATCATGATGCCCTCTGTGTTCACCTGTTTCCAAGACTATGTTACTGGACTTCAGACATTAATTTCTAATGTTGAGGATCATATTAAAGGACTTGAAGCACATCTAATTGCACTTAAACTTGAAGAACTTATTTTAGAAAATACCTCTTTCTCTCTGGAAGAGAAGAAATTTTCAAAGACTGTGCAAGGGAAGGTGCAGAGCAGTTACCTCCATTCACTTCTGGAAATGGGGGAGCTGCTGAAAAAAAAGACTGGGGACCACAAAGAAACTAAAAAATTTAAGGATGTGTGCACTACACACAGTACTGACTCTTGACCAGAAATGACACCATCTTCCCAGGCAGAAGCAGCATCTGGTTGACCATCATTGTAATCCAGAACTTCCTCATAAAATGCATGAAGGACTTTGATCGTGAATTTTTTTTTTTTTTTTTTTTTTTTTTTGGTTTTTGCAAGGTAGGGTCTCACTCTGGTCCAGGCTGACCTGGAATTCACTATGTACTCTCAGGGTGGCCTCGAACTCTCGGCAATCCTCCTACCTCTGCCTCCCGAGTGCTGGGATTAAAGGCGTGTGCCACCACACCCGGCTTGTGAATTATTTTTTGAGGTATTAAATATATACAACTGATTAACTTATTGTCTATAAAGCAGAAGCAGGACCTTTGTCTGGGTTTGACCACTTTTATACATGTTCATATGCAAAAGGCAGCAACAAGAGAACCCACTTCCCTCCCATCACCAGAAGCTCCTGGGATGGGTGTTTCTATACAAGCAGCAATAGAAATTAACTGTAAAGTCTTAACCTTGGAGCAGCTGAATTGCTTTGGTCTGGAGCCATAGGAGACAGAAAGCAGATGAAAGGCGGACATGACTGGGAGTGGAGCAGGAGTTTCATTGTGAGGCTTCCACAGCTGCGTGTCCCCTACAGAACCAACTCTGCAGAGCAAAAGGTCTCAGGTGAAATTTGGCATAAGCACATGCCCCTGCAGGGTACCACACATGACCCAGGCGCTCAGCTTTGGGCTTCATAGTCCTGATAGCCTAAACATACCCATCTTAGCTCCTGTGAGGGTTAGGGTTGTGTTTAGCCAGGGAAGTGATGTAGACCACCTGATTTGTACGCCTGCTGAGAACTAGCTTGCTATTGTTGGTTATGTAGGGAAAATGGGAATGACTGTTGTCAAGAGATGTGTACATATTTTACACAGGCAACTCTGATGCTTATTTCATCCATTTTGTGAATCATACGCTGTAGTGATTCAAGGAAGGAGTTTGTATATTATGAGTTTAACCTAGGTTTTAAATTTTGGGTTGGCAAAAAAAGTTATCCAATGACTCTGATGTTCAGTCTACTTTCTTTAAACTTAAGAATTCTGCTAAGATGGCCTCTACTTTGTTCACCTTGAACTCTCCTCCTCAAGACTGTAATAGGTTGGTCTAGCTTTTGAATATGTTACAGTTTTTTTGATAATTTTTTTTGTGTGTTTGTGTTTGAATCCCTGTTTCTGTTCTTAGTCTTTTGTTACCTAAATACAATTCTAGAGTTAGTAATTCTGGGAGAGTAAAGACATTAATTTGATGAGCAACTTCAAGCATCTGATGGTGGCTTGGTCATCAGACCTTACGGATCTATTCCTACACACTGCTCTAGTGAAATGTGGTAGTAAAAACCAACTAAAGGCAGGTGTAGTGGTGCACACCTTGAATCCCAGGCACAGGTCAGAGGATCACGATGAGTTTGAGGTCATTCTGAGACTACATAGTGAATTCCAGGTTAGCCTGGACTAGAGAGAGGCTGTATCTCAAAAACAAAACAAAACAAAACAAAAATAAAGAAAGAAACAAAACCAAAAGAGCAATGTAAAAATGTCTGTATGCAAAGTTTATATTTGTCCTTCATCTTGACTTTTTTAGTTTCACAATTTGATATGGTGGTTAGTAACAGTTTAAGCTTCCAAGGACATTTTTCTTTTAGAAATTCCTACAATACCTGTTTAAAGTAACACTTCAAAAACATAGACTAGAGAGTAATTTAAAAAAAAAAAACTTTTTCTTTTTTTTTTTCTTTTTGAGGCAAGGTCTCACTATAGCCAAGACTGGCCTTGAACTCAAAAGTTCTTCCCACCTCAGTCTCCCAAGTGATGGAATTATAGGCCTCATCCATCACACCTGGATTCAAAATATTTTTGGTATAAAATGATAGCCACAGTATCACACACCCCATCTCAAAAGGAGGAGCAGTCTTGAAGAGGAACTGGCGTTCTGATTGATTCTGAATTGACTTCAACATCAACATATCATTTCGTATAACTCGGGCCCATTGTTGGAATTTTGTGTGTGTGGAGGTGTGGTATGTATGGTATATGTTCTTGGAATATCCAAAAATGTACTGTACATAGAAACGGAAATAATCTTTGAACCAGCTCTGTCAACCAACCGTGATCAATCTGCAAGGTTTATGCTCTGTGGGCTGGTGCTGGTCCTCAGGGACTGCGCATGACTACTGGTCTACCACCCAGTCTTCTGTCCCAGGGCATCTGGGACCTTTATTGGTTTTACTGACAAATAATGTGTTGGAGTTATGCTTCATTTGTTACTTGCTGATTTTCCTACTAAATGTAGTATTTCAATTATATCTAATTCTCACATTTTGAGATAATTTTTAAAAAATGAAATTGTGCAAAAATGGCCAATATCTTTTATCAAACTGTTCTTTTGGAAACTGTCATGCATTATAAATTATGTACAGTTAAAAATTTATATATTCTTACATGAGTAAAAAGTACCCTTTCCCAGCAATTGTATATCATTGATATATGAAGAGAATGCCCCAGCAACCTGTTGCTGCTGCTGTTGTTTTGGTTTGTATGGGGTTTTGTTTTTGTGTGGTACATTGATATTTTTTAAAAAAAAAGAGAGAAAAAACATGACTACTGTTTACAGACTGAAAAATTATTACTTTTTATACTACTGAGATCCTAAGTTAAAACTTTCCAAAGCAAACACTTGCTTTAAATCATTTATTTGATGTGGATAAAAGGTAGAAAAATTTTTAGTGTTCGCCACATATTGGAAAATGTACAGCTGCCTAGTTGTGTTGCCCATGGATTTTGTATATTTTCATAATTTTAATTGTTAAAAATTGCATTATATTTTGCAGTTACCATGTTCAAAAAAAAAAAAAAAAAAAAAGAAAAGAAAAAGAAAAAAAAGAAGGATCTCCATTACCTCCCAGCAGCTGTTCTAACCTCTGCACAATACTGGGCCCATTAACGTATCATCATGGCTGATAGAGGAGGGAGAAAAATGACATCAAAATAGAAGAGGGACTAGTTGGAAAGAAGAGGTTCAGTGGAAGGGGGATGGAAGAGAGGGCAGAAGAAAGCAACGAGAGGGAGAAAAAGAAGTCTCTATTTCTTCTCTCCTTGTTCTTTTTTAAAAAAATATTTTATTATTTATTTATTTGAGAGAGAGAGAGATACAGAAATGGCAGATAGAGAGGGAGAGAGAGAACAGGCATGACAAGGCCTCCAGCCACTGCAAACGAACTCCAGATGCGTGCACCACCTTGTGCATCTGGCTTACGTGGGCCCTGGAGAATCAAGCCTCGAACCAGGGTCCTTAGGCTTCACAGGCAAGCGCTTAACCGCTAATCCATCTCTCCAGCCCCCTTGTTCTTTTTATTTTAAAAAATTGATTAATTTATTTATTCAAGAGAGAAGGAGAATGGATGCTCCAGGGCCTCTTGCCATGGTGAAGGAACTCTGGATGCATGTGCCACTTTGTGCCACTGGCTTTACATGGGTACTGGGGAATCAAACCTGGGCCAATCCATGTTGGCAGAGTTTGCAAGCAAGTACCTTTAACTGCCAAGCCAACTACCCAGCCCTCCTTATTCTTAACAGGTGAAGATATAAATTGAAAGCTTTTAAACAAGCAACCCCACTGTGAAAGTAAGCTATTCTGAATACCACATGCCACATACTGTTTAATTCACCTCCCCTAAGGAGCCACCTTCCTGTTCACTTTCTCCTTTGTAAGTAAGTATCAGCTGATTCCACTCTGCTTTCTCTCAACAGAAACTAAACATATGGGTCTCCCCCAACAGGATCCCAAGTACCATGATCATCTCAAAAGAGTTTCTTCCTCCCACTTCTCTTTCTAGTCTCTTCTAAAAACAGTTACAAACCCCTGTGGTCTGCTAGAGCAGGTGTAACAGCTCAGAAAAACAATCCTGCTCTGATTTACAGTGTTTGCCAGTTTTCTTAGTGTAAATACTCCTTCCTACCATGCCTGATACCCATAATTGAAATCAGAATCAGGACAAGATGTGTGATAGCACACCATTACATAGAATTTCTCCCACATATATAAACAACCCTAAAAGGTTAGCAATCAAAATTCACAAAATGATTAGAAAGCCATGACATTTAGTATTTATTTTTTAAATACAATCAATGTAATTTTAACTTTTTGTAATATTATTTAAAAAAATCCCACCCTCCCCCTCCCCCCACTGAGTATGGTGGTACACGCCTTTAATCTCAGCACTCGGGAAGCAGAGGTAGAAGGATTGCCGTGAGTTCAAGGCCACCCTGAGATTACATAGTGAATTCCAGGTCAGCCTGGGCTAGAGCGAGACCATACCTTGCAAAAACAAAAAAACAACAAAAAAAATTTTTTTTGAAAAATTCTTCAGTAATTAACAACCAGTGCTCACATGTCAGAATGTGGCAGCACTTGTACTCTTAGACAGACAGGCTATAGCCTGGGAGCTGAGACATGTTGGAGAAGGGGCCAAGTGTCCCTTTGATGTATTTTTTTTCTCTTCCAGAAACAAGAATCACACAAGATACAGTACGCTGCACTAAAATTGGCTATTTATTTCAATCTCAAGGATTCTTATTTATTTATTTATTTGAGACAGAGAGAGGAATGGGGGAGAGAGTGAGAATGGGCACTCCAGGGCCTCTAGCCACTGCAAACAAACTCTCCAGATGCATGTGCCACCATGTACATCTGGCTTATGTGCGACCTGGAGAATCGAACCTGGGTCCTTAGGCTTTGCCAGCATGTGTCTTAACCGCTAAGCCATCTCTACAGCTCAGATTCTTAAACTGAAAGTGTTCATGGAGGCCAATTCCCTAACCAGCAAATCTCTCAAGAATGTGGAATTAGTCAGAGACCCGTTGGAAAATGGATGGCACATTCAAACACAGTTTGTCTGAGAAGAGTTTAATAGTCATTTTTATAAAAATACAGGCAGGATTCAGAGAAGTCCCCAGGGAGGGTAAAGTCACCCAGAGTGGGGAAACATTACGCACCCCTGGCCCAAGGGTTGGGAAGGTAGCAGTCCCCAGAGCCTTGAGAGTTGTAGGAGAGGGCTACTCCAGTGAGCTATGGCCTTTAGTTGGAGGCCCAGGTGGTAGGGAACTAAGGCCATAAAGATTCTGAGTTCATGTCCCCCCCCTTCATTTTTTTTTGAGGTAGGGTCTTGCTCTAGCCCAGGCTGACCTGGAATTCACTATGTAGTCTCAGAGTGGCCTCAAACTCACGTCCATCCTCCTACCTCTGCCTCCAGAGTGCTGGGATGAAAGGTGTGTGCCACCACGCCCGGTACCTCTGTTCTTAGTGTTTTCCAGGGACACACATGCTGCATGGCATAAATGTGGTAGTTTGAATGTAAAATATTATCTGTAGCCTCTTGTGTTTGTCATTAAGCCTTATATTTAATCCACAGCTGGTGGAACCTTTGAGAGGTAGAGCCTTGCTGGAAGAGGTGGGTCAATGGGGGCGGGCCTAGTAGTCCAGCTCAAGTTGCCACTGGGAGCTCACTATCTCTCTTCTTCCTCCCTGCTACTTGGGAGATGGAATGCTTGGCTGTCAGCTACTTCTATGCTCTGCCCACTATGATGAAAATTTCCCTTGAAACTATTAAAGTCAGAAACAAACCCTTTCCTGCCTGGGCTGCTTCCGATCAGGTGTTTTGTCCTAGCAACGAGAAGTTAACTGCTACAATAAACACAGCCTCCAGCTCTCCTATAGAAACTTCAAGTAAACTTACTGCTGTAGTAAAATCCGCGTTCCTTTCATGTTTTTCCTCTTTCTGTTTTGGAGGCAGAGTCTTGCTGTGTAGCTCAGGGTGACCTGAAACGCGCTATGTAGTCCATGATGGCCTGCTCTCTATCCTTCTACCTCAACCTCCCAAGGGCTGGTGAGACAGGAAAATAAGATCAGACACAAATCACTGTGACTCATAGGAAAAAGATTAAATCTAGGAACCAGCTAACTAAGAAAGGCCAGCTCTTGGATTTCCCTGGACCGTTCCAAGTTTATACAAATCCCCTCTAGCAAACAAAGAAAATCAATCACCAACAATTGCCAAAAGATGGGTCCAGGCTGGAGAGATGGCTTAGCAAGCAGTTAGGGAACTTGCCTGCAAAGCCTAATGACCCAGGTTCAATTCCACAGTACCTATGTAAAGCCAGATGCACAAAGTGGTGCATGCATCTCCAGTTTGCAGTGACAGGAGGCCCTGGAGTGCTCATTCTCTCTATATATCAACCTCTTTTTCTCTGTCTCTGTCTCTTTCAAATAAATAAAAGTATTTTGAAAAGTCAGAGTCTGGAGAGATGGCTCAGCAGTTATGGCGCTTGCCTACAAAGCCTATGATCCAGGTTCGATTTCCAGTATCCACGTAAAAGCCAGATGCACAAAGTGGTGCATGCATCTGGAGTTCATTTGTAGTGGCTAGAGGACCTGGGGCTCACATTCTCTCTCTGTATGTGTCTTTCTCTTTCTGTCTGTTTTCTCTCTGTTTCTCTTTACTTGCAAGTAAATAAATAAATAATTTTTTATTTATTTTTATTTATTTGAGAGTGACAGACAGAGAGAGAAAGAGGCAGAGAGATACAGAGAATGGCTGCACCAGGGCCTCCAGCCACTGTAAACGAACTCGAGATGCATGCCCCACCTTGTGCATCTGGCTTATGTGGGTCTTGGGAAATCAAACCTTGAACCGGGGTCCTTAGGCTTTACAAGCAAGCGCTTAACCACTAAGCCACCTCTCCAGCCCTAATAAATAATTTTTTTAAAAAGTAAATAAAAGGTCCACCCCTTAAGAACTCTTCCCTTCACTTTGTAAGAAAAAGTCCCCTGACTGCCCCCAAAATGGGGTTCTTGAGCTCCATTCTATGGAGTATATTATATGTTTACTTTCACTTTCAATAAATCTATACTTTTACTATTCCCACTTGATGTCTTGCTCAACTCTTGGTTTAAGACACAAAGAACCTAGACATTATGCCATGAAACACTCCCAAGACCTCCTCCAGGACCACTGGGGTCACAGGCATGTACCACTCACCGTTTCTTGGGCACTGACCATTAACTAGATCCAATCAGAAGCCTGAGACTGCTGAAGCAATACAGAAGGAAGGAAGTGTATTGATTTACTTAATGGGTGGAGGGAAAAGGATGGAAAGGGGTTTTGGAAGGGCAGAGAGAAGATCCAGCTCAGTGTCAGTGGTCATTCCCATCACAGCAGCTAATGTTTCTCAACAGAGAACTTGTTTCCGTCCTTCCTTCCTCCTTTCCTTCCTTCCTTCTTTCCTTCCTTCCTTCCTTCTTTCCTTCCTTCCCTCCTTTCCTTCCTTCCTCTTTGTATGTATCTGGAAGCAGATGGGGGTGGGAATGAATGCTCAAGGGCCTCTACCCACTGCAAATGAACTCCAGATGCTTGCTCCACTTTTTGCATCTGGCTTTACGTGGGTACTGAGGAATCAAACCTGGGTCATTAGGCTTTGCATTAGGCAAGTGCCTTAATCTCTGAGCCATCTCTCCAGCCCCCAGTTACAATTTTTCTTTGGGTGAAGTAACAGATCCATGGCCACCTCACTCGTGTGCCTCATTACTGATGGACTCTGGCCAGAGCTGAGACCCTTGCTCCATCCCAGCACCTCAGGCAAGCCACTTGGAAGGCATAGTTTGGGGAACATTAAATAACAGATGTGATTGTGTTTGTGTGCAAGAATGGTGACCACTGTGGGATAAATCACAAATCAGGTTCCCATTTCTAAGACACTCCTATTTCTGGCCTTACTCGGCTAGTGATGGGCACCAGGAAGCAGGGTAAGCTACACCTTATTCCTTGAGGCTTAGGAAGGAGATCATGTGGTTAGCTCTATCCCATAGGTGGAGGAAACAGCTGTGAGCACCCTCTCCCCCACCCCACCTAGGACCCTGGTCTCATTACCTGGTATAAGAAAGGATGACCCAGGCTGGAGAGATGGCTTAGCGTTTAAGGCGCCTGCCTCCTAAGCCTAAGAATGCCGGTTACAATTTCCAGGTTCCACGTTTAGCCAGATGCAGTGACGCAAGGGCGCAATGCTGCACTTGGCCACAAGGGGGCGCACGCATCTGGATTTTTTTTTTTTTTTTTTTTTTGAGGTAGGAGGGTCTCACTCTGGCTCAGGCTGACCTGGAATTCACTATGTAGTTTCAGGATGGCCTCGAACTCTCGGCGATCCTCCTACCTCTGCCTCCCGAGTGCTGGGATTAAAGGCATGTGCCACCACAACCGGCTCGCATCTGGATTTTGTTTGCAGCAGCTGAGAGGCTGCTGGCACGCCCATCTCTATCTGTCTTCCTCTCCTTATCTCTCTGTCTCTCTCCAAAATAAAAATAAAATATAAAAAAATTAAAAAAAAAAAAAAAAAAGGCTGACCCTAAGAATATCCCCAGAACTTCGCTACATGATGCTGGTGGACGTGTTAGTGAGTAGCTATGAAGGATATCTACACATTGAAAGGCCAATGAATACAACAATGGACGATGAATCAGGATGGCTTAAACACATTTCCTTTTGCTTCAGGAATCAAGACAATCTCTCTCTCTCTCTCTGTGTTTGTTTTTCAAGAGAGGGTCTCACTCTAGCCCAGGTTGACCTGGAACTCACTATGTAGTCTCAAGGCAGCCTTGAACTCCTGGTGATCCTCCTACCTCTGCCTATGGCTAAGATAATCTTTTTTTATATATCATTATATATTTTTAAGGTAGGGTGTCACTGTAGCCCAGGATGATCTGGAATTCACTTTGTAGTCTCAGGCTGGCCTCAAACTCACAGCAATTCTACCTCTGCCTCCCCAGTACTGGGATTAAAGGTGTGATCCACCAAGTCTGGCAAGACAATATTTCAAGATGGGGCAATGCAACCATACAACTTGACTTAGAGCCTTGGAACCTTCCCTCTTTACCTGTATTCACTCACTACAATCTTGACATGGGATAATCTCCACCCACATGTCTAGGAAATAAAAGGCACAACCATGTGAGAATTTACTGGAGACAACTAGTGATTATGCTAGCAAAAGATCTCGCTAATAAGAAGGTTCCTAAGGGACATCCATCCAGTAGCCAGGGACAGTCCCACTTTCTCCATTTCTTGAGAGAAAGCCAAAGGGGAGGAGTTTCTGGATTCATGGCTGGTAGCATACCATCTCATAATAATCACCATGTTGTTCATTGGGTACTCATCATAAAAACTCTGAGACCATGGAGCAATTTACAGTCTACAATGGACTCCTTAAATATATTACCACATTTAATTTTTACAGCAAACCTGTAAGATAAAACGAGGCAGGCTTATTACCTTTTGACAAACAACAAATGAGGTTTCAAGAAGTTTAATCACTTACCTTAGCTCACAAGACTTAGGCAATGAAGGCAGGATTGAAGCTCAGGTTACCTGGCTCCTGACACAGCGACCTTTCCTGTAACTGCCTTCATCTTCACACACTTGGAGCTCCTAATTTTTTTTTTTTAAACATTTTAAAGCTGGGCGTGGTAGTGCACACCTTTAATCCCAGCACTCAGGAGACAGAGGTAGGAGGATCACCGTGAGTTTCTAGGCCACCTTGAGACTACACAGTGAATTCCAGGTCAGCCTGGACTAAAGTGAGATCCTACCTCAAAAAATAAAAAAAATTTTTTTTTTAAAAAATTTTAGCTGGGCATGATGGTGCATGCCTTTAATCCCAGTACTCGGGAGACAGAGGTTGGAGAATCGTTGTTAGTTCAAGGCCAGCTTGGGACTGTAGAGTGAATTCCAGGTCAGCCTGGGCTACAGTGAGACTCTACCTTGAAAAACCTGTATATATATTTGCACTGTGTGTGTATGGGCACACCAGGGTCTCTTACCACTACAAATAAACACTAGATGGTTGTGCCATTTAAAAAAAATATTTTATTTATTTATTTATTTGAGAGAGAGAGATACAGAAATAGGCAGGTAGGTAGAGAGAGAGAGAATGGGCGTGCCAGGGCCTCCAGCCACTGCAAACGAACTCCAGATGCATGCACCCCCTTGTGCATCTGGCTTATGTGGGTCCTGGAGAATTGAGCCTCGAACAGGGGTCCTTAGACTTCATAGGCAAGCGTTTAACCGCTAAGCCATCTCTCCAGCCCAGTTGTGCCACTTTTGTCTGGCTTTACATGGGTGCTGGGGAATTGAACCCAGGCCAGCAGGCTTTGCAAGCAAGTGCCTTTACCGCTCACTGAGCAATCTCCTCAGCCCCTCCCCCCACCGCTTTGTCCCTTGATTTTGTCCCATGGCAGCCATATAAATAACCTCACAGCCCGGACTTTGTCTCCCTTCTTTATTAATATTCCTCTAACCCCTAGAACAATGCCAGACCCCGTCGTATGTGCTTAATAAAGTTATGTTGAATGAATGAACAAGTGAAGTACGGTGGTACCAGAAGGTGGGGCTCTTCCTTTGCCTTTTAAGCATCTCTCACAGTAGCTACACAATGAAATGGTAAATATGATTGGTGAGAAAAAGCGGCCTAATATCCAGTGGGTGTGATGACTGTCAGAAAGTGACCAGTGGCAGGGGATTCCATCTAGAGAAGAGGGTCCCACCATGGCTTCCAGAGTTCTCAACACTCATTCTACTCTTTGCATGTTCATTCCCTTCAACTGCCCCTCATCCTCAGGGTTAAGACATTTACCCAGAAGTTAGGCCTGCATCTTATTGATGTAGGAAGTCTTGTAACAATGGTTTGCATCTGCTCGCGTCCCCACTGCCACCAGAAATCATAAAACGGTTTGTTTCCCTTGGCAGAGGCTCCACCCAGCAGTTCCCCATGTGTTTGTTGCTTTCTTCAATTTTCCCCTCTACAAAATCTGGTCATGTTTAATAACAATAAATCAGAGAAGCGATTGCAGCCTGGAAGAGAAGTCTAAGGCAGCCAAGGTTTCCACATCTGGGGCCCATTCGGGTCGAAGTGATGACAATCCCTAATAAATGTTAATGAAGAGCCTCCTCAGATTCATACACTCCAGCCATAATTTAGCCTGTCTCCATGCCAGATGACCTTTTGAACATTCAGAATACACCCATCACAGCACCAGCTACGGCCCTGCACTACTTCCTGCATACGAAGTGGAAGAAAACAGGGCTCATTGTTACTGCTTACATCCCTCCATTTTTTCCCCCTCCCCTGGCTTCTTTCTTCAAAGGCTGATAAAGCCTTGGGCCTCCCAACCACCCAGGTGTTTAGAAGCAGGAAGCCTGGGTGTGGTATGTTGCTCTGTTCTCTGAGGAGGTCTTCTCTGACACTGGTACCACAAGAGATGGGGTGGGACCTCCAAATTCCCCCTTTCCTTGGCTTCTTTGATGGCTCCTTCTCTTGTGCTTCTTGCCCAGCCATGCCGTCCCATCCTTATACCTGTCCCTTCTAAGTAGGCAGCCTATAGTTATAGCTGTCACTTCTAAGCCTGGAAGTCCTCTTGCAGCTAGCTTCCCATGTCTGATCTTCCCCTCAAGATGCCGTTTTGAGTTCCTAGTCGGGGGCTGGGTGCCTTTGTTTGATAACCATCTATCAATTAAAATTTTGCTTGTCTGAATTGACATATTGCTTCTGTTCCTCTTCCCTCCAGGCCTTTGCCTGAGGTGAGGATTGAACCACGGACCTTGTGCATGTTAGGCAAGTGCTCTACTACTATTACCTGGCCTAGTGACATGCCTTCATTATTTATTTATTTAATAATTAAAAAAAAAGATATTCTTTATTTTTATTTATTTGAGAGAGAGAAAGAGGGAGGGAGGGAGGGAGGGAGAGAGAGAGAGAATGGGCTTGACAGAGCTTTCAGAGCTGCTGCAAACGGACTTCAGTAACATGTGCCACCCAGTGCATCTGGCTTACATGGGTCCTGGGGAATTGAACCTGGGTCCTTTGGCTTTGCAGGTGCTAGTGCCTTAACCACTAAGCCATCTCTCCAGTCTTTTATTTAATGATTTGAGCTAGATTCTGCTAAGTCCTGGAGGACATATGGGTGAGTGGGACACAAGTTGTCCAGTACAAGTGGAAGCATTTTCTAGTGGCGAAAACAGACGAATGAAGAACATCAAAACAAACAGGCAGATAAGATAAAATAATGGCAAACAGCAAAAGGTGCCAAGAAAAAGCTTGAGAAAATAAGGGAGTTCTACAATATTTGAGTCAGGTTCCCAAACTCTTGCTTCTCATCTTGCTCTTTTTCTAGTTCCTAAATATGGTTACTTCTTGGCCAAGCTATCTTCCTAAAACTCCAAAAGGGTACTTTGTAAATACAGATAATTTCCTGAACACATCTTGTTTATAACTGATCTGAATAAATCTTAAAGAAGTCAAGCTTTATGCCTTGGATATTTAGAACCAAGGGTGTTATGATGGTTTATATTGGTGGTCAACTGGACAGGATCTAGAACCACTTGTGAGGGATTATGCAGATTAGTTTAGCCTCTGTCTGAGGGTCTGAGAGGGATTATCTTGGTTAGGAAGATCTACTTTAACTGTGGGTGACTCCATTCAATGAGCTGGGGGTCCTGGACTATATAAAAAGGAGGGGGCTGGAGAGATGGCTTAGCGGTTCAGGTGCTTGTCTGTGAAGCCTAAGAACTCATGTTCAAATCTCCAGGTCCCACATAGCCAGACACACAGTGATGCAAGCGTGCAATGTTGCACATATGCATAAGGGGGTGCACACATCTGGAGTTCCTTTGCAATGGCCAATGGCCCTGGCATGCCCATTCTCTCTCTCTCTCTGCCTCTCTGTCTTTCTCAATAAATAATAATAATAATAATAATAATAATAATAATAAAATAAAAAGGATGGAGCTGACTGAGCAGTTGCATTCGCCTCTCTCTACTTTCTCCTTGCTGATGTAATGCTGTGTTGCTGCCCCCCTGTTCCTGCAATGCTTTCCCCACCATTATGGACTCCGACCTCTGGAACTGTATCATTCTCTTTCTTTCTTTTTTCTTTCTTTCTTTCTTTCTTTCTTTCTTTCTTTTCTTTCTTTTCTTTTCTTTCTTCTTCTTTCTCTCTTTCTTCTTTCTTTCTCTTTCTTTCTTTCTTTCTTTCTCTTTCTTTCTTTCTCTCTCTTTCTTTTCTTTCTTTCTTTCTTTCTTTCTTTCTTTCTTTCTTACCTTATTGACAGCTTCCATAATTATAAACAATAAACCATGATAATTTCCTCCCTCCCCCCACTTTCCCTTTGCATCTTCACTCTTCATCATATGCCGTCCTCCCTCTCCATCAGTCTCTCTTTTATTTTGATGTCATGATTTTTTCCTTCTATTATGATGGTCTTGTGTAGGTAGTGTCAGGCACTGCAAGGTCTTGGATATCCGGGCCATTTTGTGTCTGGAAGAGTACATTGTAAGGAGTCCTAACCTTCTTTTGGCTCTTACATTCTTTCTGACACCTCTTTTGCAATGGACCCTTAGCCTTGGATGGTGTGATAGAGATATTTCAGTGCTGAGCACTCCTCTGTCTCTTCATCTCAGCACTATGGTGCCTTCTGTGTCACCCCAAGGCCACCACCATCTGAAAAGAGAAGCTTCTGTAACCAAAAGTGAGAGTAGCATTAATACATGAGTGTGAACATTAAGAGAAGTGCTTACTGGGCAGTTTGGTGAGCATAGTATATACATTTAGCCAGACACCAGCAGATGTTACACCCCCTAGTTCTCATGACTTCCCCTGTCATATATTTTCAGTATCAGGCATGTATTCCCTCCTGTGGAGTGGGCCTCCAGTACAAGTAGAGAGTGGTTGGTTTCCCCCCATAACAGACATGCCACTATTGCACCTGTTGGCTCATTTGGCCTGGCTGGCCAAATCTAAGGCTTGCAGTGTCCACTGTTATTTATCTCCAGTGGTGATTTCTCTCTCCCCTTTGGAGCTGCATGCAGCATAGCTTTTTCCAGATTTCTGTTAGCAGGTCCACATGGAGGAGGCTTTCAGCTCAGCTCCAGAAAATGTTCTCTTCTTTTCCTAAATTGCTTCCTGTTGGGGATTTTGTTCCAGCAATTAGAAAAGTAATTGGCACAGGTGCAATCTAGTGACCCCTCATTTGAACAGCAGAATGAATAATGTATGGAGGACTTAGGTTAGGCCCAGCGATGACCTTTCTGGCCAGAGATCAGCAGAGCAGGTGCCTGCTCTGTGTGTGTTGGTCAATTTTATTGCAATGGTGATGCATCAAAATAAACCAACATCGCAGAGGTTTTCAACATGCATCTCTTGTTCACAGGCTTGTGGACAGGGTGCAGTGAACTATGGCCCAGGTAGTTGATTTTGTTTGTCTTCTCCGTGCATGATGGTTTGAATGGATGTCCCTCAGTAGGTTCGGTCTTAGTAAAGCTTTCCATCTCCAGCAAGCCTGGCTGGAGCAGGTGCCATTGTGGACGGATCCTAGGGTCCAGCCCTTGGTGTGGTGGGATGGATTTGGAATTCCAGTCTAAAGATATGCAAAGTGCTTGAGCTCTGCCTGGAGTTCCTGCAGTGTGCTTGCTGGTGTGCTGGTGCGGTTTTGTGGCTTTTCTCTATCTGCTAGGACCTGTGGAAGGGGACCAGCTTCTTCTGCCATGATGGAACCTCCCCTGGATCTGTAAGTTTCAAATACACCCCTTCTTCCTCCCATCAACTGTTTGGAGATTCATCCCAGTGACCTGAAGCTGTCTACTACACCCCATGTAACTTCCCGCTCTGGGACCGAAGCTGAAGTGACTGGGGCAGGCTCTTCTCAAGGCAAAGGGCAGAAGTGCAAGAAGCGAAGTCAAGCCAGGCTAGTAGAGGAAAAACCTCTGCTTACATCCCATTGGCCACAACAAGTCATATGGCCAGGCCCATCATCCATGGAGAGGGGATGTTTACTTCCTCCACAGAGGGGCATAGAGATGAGTGAATGTTTGTTGAACAATAACAGACTCCACCGCGGGGAGCTTATGGAGTTTCCTTCGCAAGTGGTCTTTACAAATAGAGGAGATGGTTATCTATCTGCGTTCCTCCGGGTACCATATCACCTGAAGTACAGCAAAGGAGGATCGGAAGACATGATTTCTTAAAGATGCCCATTTTGGTACAAGGGCAATGTAATTTGTGTTTGATATCTGGTTACCACTGAAGCCCTTTCTTCCCTCTTCCACCAGAGCTGTGCCATGGGGGTGATTTCCTGGCCAGGGCTTAATATCAGAGTCTCTGTGTGATTGTATACAAGTGACAGTCACACAGCAAGCATAAATACAGAAGAGGCTCTGATACCATCAGGGGAACAGTATTCTTGCCATCGGGCCAGCTTTGTCTGCCACTGCAGTGCAGTTAACTCTGGAATGAAATTGGAAAGCTAACTGACTGTCAGAGGGGACTGGGAAGATTTTCATTTGTAACGGAGACAGGCAGGGCATAGTGAACAGTGAGGCAAAAACAGGTTTTTAACCATAGGCACCATAGATTCAGTCAACAAATTATGTTTTATTGAATTACTGGATATCTTACGATTTGAATGTACTCAAATGGAAAGACACATGTGCATTTGGTGAACACATACCTCAGCTGTTTTTGACTCCAAGGATTTTTACTTTGTCAGTAACTTTCCCCCATTCTTTTATCTTAGGGTATTTTCCCTCCCTCCCTCCCTCTCAATGTCTGCCCTCAAGAAGTCTTTAGGTTTGCTGGGTGTGGTGGTGCACGCCTTTAATCCCAGCACTTGGGAGGCAGAGGTAGGAGGATCGCCAAGAGTTCGAGGCCACCCTGAGCCAGGTCAGCCTGGACCCTACCTCGCAAAAACCAAAAAAAAAAAAAAAAAAAAAAAAAAAAAAAAAAAAAAGTCTTTAGGTGCCACTCAAAGTAGAGACCCCTCAGCCCAGGACCAGCTGGTCTCAGGAGATATACCTGAGAGCATTAGAAATGCACAGCTCCTTCCCAACACTTGCAGAATTGGAATCTCTGGGGATGGGGTGAGGGGCAGTTGTCTCAAGTAATTAGGCCATAAGCTCTTGAGGTGATAATTCATGCTCATGCAGTGAAGCTTGGAGAAGTATTGTGATTCTGACTCAGTAGGCCTGGGGTGGATACTGGCTTGTATTTCTTTCTTTTTCAAAAGTTTGTTTTTTTATTTATTTGAGAGAGAGAGAAAGAAAGAGAGAGAATATGAGACTATGGGTGTGCCAGGGCTTCTTGCTGCTGCAAACTAACTCCAGATGCATGTGCCAATTTGTGCATCTGGGTTTATGTAGGTACTGGGAAATTGAATCCAGGTCAACAGTCTTTACAAACAAACCTCTTTTTTTAAAAACAAACAAACAAACAAACAAACAAACAAACAAACAAACAAATAAATTATTCTGTTTATTTAGGGAAGTACAGAACCAAGGGAAGGAAAATGAATACACCCATATGGTGGGCCTGGAAAAACCATGAAAAAGACAAAAAGGAAAGTACAAAGAACTTCTGCCATGTGGAGAGCAGAGGGGCAAAGAGCCCATGTGGAAAGTAGGAAAGGAAACTCCCCAGGAGTGATGAACAGGCCGCCAAGAAGAAAGAGGGCAAGCAAGCACCTTTAACCACTGAGCCATCTCCCCAGCGACTCTCCTTTGTTAAGGCAGGCTCTCACTCTAGCCCATGCTGACCTAGAACTCACTCTATAGCCCAGGCTGGACTTGAGCTCATAACCATCCTCCTACCTCAGCATCCTGAGAGCTGGGAAAAAAAAAGACATATCACCATGCTTGGCTTAACTTGTATTTCTAACAAGCATGTAGGTGACAGTGAGGCTGCTCCCTGTAACACCACTTTAGAATCCAGTCACATACACAGGAAATTATGGCCAACAGGTAAAATGCCTTACTATTCGTGATAGGATCTGTGCCTTAGGACACGAGCCACGAATGGTGGAACTTCAGGCAACAGCAGGTTTTTGTGTTGAGTTTTTAAAAAATATATTTTATTTTTATTTATTTACATGACAGAGAGAAAGAGGGAGAGGGGGGAGATAGAGAATGGGTGTGCTAGGACCTTCAGCCACTGCAAACAAACTCCAGATGCATGCACCCCATTATGCATCTGGCTTACATGGGTCCTGGGGAATTGAACCTGGGTCCTTTGGCTTTATAGGCAAATGCCTTAACTGCTAAGCCATCCCTCCAGCCTGTGTTGAGTTATTTTTCTCCCTGAGGTAGGTTCTTGCTCTAACCCAGGCTGACCTTTAATTCACTATGTAGTCTCAGGGTGTCCTCCAACTCAAGGCGATCTTCCTACCTTTGCCTCTTGGCAAGTTTTGTTTTTTAATTTGAGAGAGACAGAGAATGGGCGCTCCAGGGCCTCTCAGTCGCTGTGAATGAACTCCAGACAAGTGCGCCCCCTGGTGGGCATGCACAACATTGCCTGCTTGCATTACTTTTGCGTCTGGCATAATGTGGGACCTGGAGATTTGAACGGGCATTCTTAGCCTTCACAGGCATGCACCTTAACCGCTAAGCCATCTCTCCAGCCCAAGTTTTGTTTTGAAAGCATGTTTTGGTCAGAGGGTCACCTGCAAGTTCCCAGGCCATACTGTATGTGATTTTCTTCCTGTGTGTAGACAGCCACTCTTGGCCATGGGTGATGAAAGTGGAAGTGTGGTGTGGAGGGAAGAGCACTGGAGTCGGGAGACTTGGGTTCTAGTTCTTGCTCTGTTATTGAGAATGTGATCATGAATATGAGCCCCATTATTTCTCCGATTTTCTCTCCTTTTTTTTTTTTTTTTTTGAGGCAGGGTCTTACTCTAGACTAGGCTGACTTGGAATTTACTCTAGCCTAGGCTGGCCTTGAACTCATGGCGATCCTCCCACCTCAGCCTGCTAAGTGCTGCGATTAAAGGTGTAATAACCATGCCTGCTTTGCTTCTTATTTATAAACTGAAGAAGATGGGGGCTATGAAATCCATAGTAGCCCTTCCCCCTTCATAAAACTAAATGACAATATGAGTACCTTACTCTCCAAGGAGTAAAGGAGTCTTACAAATATGGGAAACCCCGTGTTGCAGCATTAAAGGCCCATGAGCTAAGTAACTGGTCCTCAGGTACCCTCTGAACCACGGATGGTGTTAGGCCTGACACTCTACCCATTCCACCCACGCCCCTCAGGGTAATGCCTGAGCAGCCCCATTCTGAGCCAGATCGCAGCGTTCAGATCTCAGCCTCCCTTCTTAACTGTGACTTTGGGTAAGTTATATTCATGGAACGATATGGTTTTCTACACCATTAAAAAGAGGATGATGAAGAGCCAGGCATGGTGGCGCACGCCTTTAATCCCAGCACAGGAGGCACAGGTAGGAGGATCACGGTGAGTTCGAGGCCACCCTGGGACTACATAGTGAATTCCAGGTCAGCCTGAACTAGAGCGAGACCTTACATCAAAAAATAAATAAAAATAAAGAGGGGCTGGAGAGAGGGCTTAGCGGTTAAGGTGTTTGCCTGCAAAGCCAAAGGACCCAAGTTCCATTCTCCGGGTCCCACCTAAGCCAGATGCATATGGTGGCGCATGCGTCTGGAGGTCACGTGCAGTGGCTAGAGGCCCTGGCGCGTCCATTCTCACTCACTCACTCACTCACTCACTTACTCACTGTCTCCGTCTGTCTGTCTCTAATAAATAAATAAATAAAAATAAATTCTTAAAAAGAAAAGAGGATGATGATAACACCTACTTAAAAGTTACTGTGGAGTTTAAAAGAGTCTGTTTTCGTTAAGCGCTTAGAACAGTGTCTGGTAAGAGGAAAGCATCCGATACATGTCATGCGGGAGGAGAGGAAGGAGGAAGAGGAAGGCGAGGAGAGGAGGAGGGCGAGGGCCGAGAGGTTGCAAGCAGAGCGCTGCGCTTGCATCCCAGAGCCCAGCTTGCAGAGCTCCCTCGCTCCTGTAGGTGGCGCCTCTTCTCGTTGAGCGGACGTCCAGCGCCCTGCAGCGTTTTGAGGAAGCAAAGTTTCTTTACGTGTCTGCTCTGCTTAGGGTTGCTAGCAAGAGACTCCTGCAGACCCTTGAAGATTTCACGCAGGACAGCCAGGCTTTGGGAATCCCACCTTCCTGAAATGATGTAGCATCCGTTCGCCCCGCTGCAGCTCATCCTGTCACCCCTCGGGGTATCCTGGGCTCGTGCCACCCACGAGGCCTTGCCCTGGGAGGGTTCCTCACCCAGCACCGGAGGTAGGAAGTTCAGTGGGAGTTTCTTTCCTGCTCGGTTAAATGACAAATTGGTACATGAGCGCTTAATGAAAGATGCTGGAAACGTCCGTGGAGATGAGAAAAATCGCCTCTCTGAGTTGACAGCCAGGCCATCTGCATTCCCGCATTCCTATTAATTCCTTAACAATAAACGACAGGAGCGCCTAGAGGGTTAACAGCTTAATTTAATCTCTGAGATTCCTTCCTGGAGCATTGAGAATTAGAAAGGCATTTACTACACGTTATCTGCACACCTGATTTTTTTTTCCCCCAACTTGATATGTCATGTGGACCAATCATACCCAGGTCTGACACATCTGCATACAGAGGTTCTGTCTGAATATTCCCCACAAATGGCTCTTGGGCTCTTTGAGCCGCTGGACTGTTCACAGTGTCACAAGATTTGGCTTCTTAGCAGTTGGTTTATGTTATTTCCCTGGGAGCCTGCAGAGGAGGGAAAAGCCCAGATGAAGCTAGCTACCCATGTTGGGAGTCACTTTTCTTCTTTGGTGGGAAGCAGAACAAAAACCAGGAAGGAGTGATCCATTCTGGAGGGCTATCAAGTCAATCTTTTTAAAAATGTGCTTTTATTTATTTATTTGGGAGAGAGAGAAAGAGGCAGATAGATGATAGAGAGGTATATGATAGATAGATAGATAGATAGATAGATAGATAGATAGATAGATAGATAGGTAGGTAGAGAATGAGTGTGCCAGGACCTCTAACTGCTGAAAACTCCAGAAGCATGTGCCACCTTGTGAATCTGGATTTACGTGGGTCCTGGAGAGTTGAACCTGGGTCCTTTGGCTTTGCAGGCAAATGCCTTAATCACTAAGGCATATCTCCAGCCCCTCAAGTCAATCTTTGAATCCCTGACAGACCATGGCATATTCTTTGGAGATGCCCAATTCTTCTTCTTCTTTTTTTTTTTTGGAGAGAGACAGAGAGAGAGAGAGGGAGAGGAAGACAGAGATGGGCCCGCCAGCAGCCTCTCAGCTGCTGTGAACGAAATCCAGATGCATGCGCCCCTTGTGGTCAAGTGTGGCATTGCGCCCTTGCGTCACTTTGCATCTGGCTAAACGTGGGACCTGGAGACTGGAACCGCTGGAGATTGGAACCAGCGTTCTTAGACTTAGGAGGGAGGTGCCTTAACCCCTAAGCCATCTCTCCAGCCCATGGAAATGCCCAATTCTAATGCCAGTTCTTTCATTTTAAGAAGAAAGCCCAGTCTTGCCAATGTTCAGTAGCTTGTAAAAGACTGGTAAGTAGCACTTGGGTCTCCTTACCGCTGGACAAATATTTGTTCCAAGATAGGATTGGGAAGTCAATTTCATCCTACATCCTCAATCTTACATGCCTAACTACTACAAATGGCTGATGGGAGCTGTCCAGGATCCAGTGGGCTTCTTAGACTGTGTCCTGGCTTAGTAGGAAAGGCCTCAGGGATCCTTGGGAGATGTCTTCCAGGAACAGGGAAGGAACAAGGGTGCCAGGTATTTGCTATCCTTGCATTTTCAGCGGGTTTCCTTTGGGTTAGGCATTTAAAAGCTCTATTAAAATGGGAATGTTATCAGGGAAGAGTAATGCATTAAGCCATTATCTGTCATTAACACCTTGACTAGAATGTATTTAAGATTAGTGAGCCAGTTTGCTCAGCAGGTCCCTAAGGAAATGAGAATTTTGACCTGGATAGAGGCTTGGAAAGGACACAGGGACCTGCCCTGGAAGGGTGCAATATTTGGAAGCTCATGGCAGATCGGGGTTAGAATGAAAACACCAGATCTCCAGGAGGAGAAACACTGAGGTGCTGAATTAAGAAGTGACCTCAAAGACATGTTTAAATAATTCTGTTATGGTTTACCTTCCTATAACATGATATCTACTAGCCACATTGCTAATCCTTAGTTTCCCCATCTGGAAAGTAGAAATACTTGATTAGATCAGAGGTTCTCATGTCTGTCTACATATTCGTATCATTAGGAAATACTTTATGTATTTATTTGCAAGAGAGAGAAGAGAGAGAGAGAGAGAGAGAGAGAGAGGGAGAGAGAGAGAGGAGAGAGAAAGAAAGAAAGAAAGAAAGAAAGAAAGAAAGAAAGAAAGAAAGAAAGGAAGAAAGGAAGAAGGTACTCTAGGGCTTCTTGCCACTGTAAACGAGCTCCAGATGCATATGCCATTTTGTGCATCTGGCTTTACATGGGTCCTGGGGTCTCAAACCCAGTCTTTGCAAGTGCCATTGAGAGCTGAGCTATCTTTCTAGCTCTGTTATATATTTTTGAATATATCAAAGTACAGAGACAGGTAACAGAATACTTAAGGCCTCAACAAGAGTTTTATTTTAGGGCTGAAGAGATGGCTTAGCTGTTAAGGTGTTTGCCTGTGAAGTCTAAGGACCCTGGTTCAATTCTCCAGGTCCCGTGTAAGCCAGATGCACACGGTGGCGCATGCATCTGGAGTTCGTTTGCAGTGGCTAGAGGTCCTGGCACTCCCATTATCACTCTCTCTCTTTCTCTCCCCCCGTCTCTAATAAATAAATAAAATAGCATCTTTTAAAAAAGTTTTATTTTAATAAACGGAACTAGTGTTCTTTTTAAAATATTTATTTATTTATTTGAGAGAGAATGGGGGGAGAGAAAGAGAGAATGTATGCACCATTCCAGATGCATGTGCCACTTTGTGAGTCTGGCTTTTCATGGGTACTGGAAATTCAAACCATGGCCATCAGGCTTTGCAAGCACCTTTAATTGCTGACCCATTTTTCTAATCCCTCAACTAGAGTTTTTTTTCTTTCTAAACTTTTTATTGACAACTTCCACAAATATAAACCATATACCTGATCATAATCCCCTCCCACCACCCTCTCTACCCTCTTTGAAATCTCCCTTCCCTTGAAGCTCATCCTCTTTCCAACCAACTAGCCTCTCTTCTATCTTGACATTCCCATTTCTTTCTTCCTATGATGCAGGTTTTGTGTAGGTAGCATCAGCCACTGTGAAGACCCCTTTGTGTCTGGAAGACAGTATTCAATTAAGAGTTGCTATTTCCACGCAAAATAAAGTACGTACAGGTCCTGTTTTGGTTCATCAGTTGAAAGGTATTACAACTTCTCAGGTTCCTTTGAGACCTTCTGTCCTGGGTGTTGACTTGGTCTTCAAGGTTTTTGCTGCCTGGTTGTCATGGCTGAAATTTTGTTACTTTTTCCCTTTTTCCTTTTGTAATTTCTTTTTATGAGAGAGAGAGAGTGAGAGAATTGGCATGCCAGGGCCTCCAGCTACTGCAATCTAACTCCAGGTGCATGCACCACCTTGTGCGCATGTGCAGCCTTGCATGCTTGTGTCACCTTATCCATCTGGCTTATCCATCTGGCTTACATGGAATCTGGAAAATATTTTATTTATTATTTATTTATTTGAGTTGAACATGGGTCCTTAGGAGAGAGAGACAGGCAAGTGTCTTAGATGCATGCACCCCCTTGTGCATCTGGCTTACGTGCTAAACCATCTCCTAGCCTTTTTTCCCACTCCATCTCTCCAGCCCTTTTGAGACAAGGTCTCACTATGTAGCTCAGCCTGGCCTGGAACTCATAATTCTCTTATCTCAGCTTCTTAAGTGCTAGGATTACAGCTGTACATCACCACGCCAGCTTGAAGTCATGTCCTTATACAACAGACATGGAAGAAAGGAGAGAGGCTGCGTGCCTATTTGTCCTTTTGATTAGAAGGAACGTTTTCCCCAGGTGTCACCCAGTGTCGCCTCTTTACCATTCGATGGCCAGACCTGGGTCCTATCATCATCTTCAGCTGTGAAGAAACCTCAGTGCAGCAAGAATCTATATCTTCAGCCTTGGTTGTGAGAGGCAGCATGGATGCCAGACGTATATTTGACAAGCAGTAAGTGGAGTTGATAAAAACATAGGTATCCAGAACAACAGCTAAGGACTTACATGTGACTGCTCCTTTATATTCTACTTCCTTGACCAGAGAAAGTCATTTTCTTCACATCTGCAGTTCTAGCTCCCGACACCACAGGAAGTATAAATGAGGATTAGGGCATTTAGATGTGTTTTATTAACTGGTGATTTGACTATAAATGTCTTTCTGAACAGCAGATTGCTGTCATCTGGCCTGTGATCTTGCTAAGTAACATCATGGTGTTTAGGCCTTCATCTTATCCTGAACAAGAAACACCACTCACCCTCCAGCATCTGCCTTTATCCCCACAACTCCAGACTGTAGGACTTTGTCTGCACTTATCATCTGCAGAGGGCTCTGGTAACCCTATCATCTTGACAAGACAATCTGGGTTCTGCTGCTCGGAGGACTAGGGTGGGGGGCGTGAAGCATGAGTGCAGTTAGAAATGCCTATGGGAAAAAAAAACAAAACAAAACAAAACAAAACAAATGTGTAGCTGTTAAGGGTCTGCCAAGCAAAGGAAACATCAGTTAGATTAATCACATCAGGCCTGGCTACTGGCAAAATTTGGCGTAAAACAAAATGAAACAAACAAACAAAAACCCAGACCTTTGGTTAATGAGTTAATACCCTCAATATATTTAGAGTTCTGGGCTGGAGAGATGGCTTAGCAGTTAAGTCATTTGCCTGCGAAACCAAAGGACCCAGGTTCAATTCCCCAGGACCCACATATAAGCCAGATGCACAAGGTAGCATATGTGTCAAGTGTTTGCAATGGCTGAAGCTCTGGTGCACCCATTCTCTCTTTCTCTCTATCTGCCTCTCTCTCTCAAATAAATAAAATAAATTTTTAAAAAATTGAAATTATTTTAAAAAGAGTTCTTACAAATCTATAAAACTTTAAAAAAGCACAAATACTTTCAAAATGAAACACGTGAGAAGCGGAATAAGCAATTCACAAATGAAGTAATATAAAAAGTGAATAGGGGGCTGGAGAGATGGCTTGGTGGTTAAGGTGCCTGCCTGCCAAGCCTAAGAGTGCCAGTTCCAATCTCCAGGTCCCACATTTAGTCAGATGCAAGAAGTGACACAAGGGCACAATGCTGCACTTGCTCACAGGGGGATGCACGCGTCTGGAGTTTGTTCACAGCAGCTGAGAGGCTGCTGGCACACCTATTCTCTCTCTCTTTCTCTCAAAAAAAAAAAAAAAAAAAAAAGTGAATAGATCAGCTGTGGTGGCACACACCTTTAATCCCAGCACTTGGGAGATGGAGGTAGGAAGATCGCTGTGAGTTCAAGGCCAGCTTGAGACTACATAGTGAATTTCAGGTCAGTCTGGGCTAGAGGGAGACCCTACCTTGAAAAAAAAATGGGGGGGAGGCTGGAGGGATGGCTTAGCAGTTAAGGCATTTGCCTGCAAAGCCAAAGGACCCAGGTTCAATTCCCCAGGACCCACATTAGCCAGATGCACAAGGGGGCATATGCATCTGGAGTTGGTTTGCAGTGGCTGGATGCCCTGGTGTGCCCATTCTCTCTCTCTCTTTCCCTCTGTCAAATAAATAAATTAACTAATTTTTTTTTAAAAAAAGGTGAATAGATGAATTTTTGAAAGTTCATTCTTAGGGCTGGGGAGATGGCTCAGTGGTTAAGAGCCTGAGTTCTCCTGTGTTCATCTCCCCAGAACTCACATAAAAAGATGGGCATGGGGGTTGGAGAGATGGCTTAGCGGTTAAGGCACTTGCCGGCAAAGCCTAAATACCTGGGTTCAGTTCCCTAGTAACCATATGAATCCAGATATATAAAGTGGTGCATTAATCTGGAGTTTGTTTGCAGTGGCTGGAGGTCCTGGTGCAGCCATTCTGTCCTGTCTGTCTCTCTTCTCTCTATCTCTCTGCTTATAAATAAGTAAATAAGATTTTTTTTTTCTTAAAAAAAAATCTGGGCATGGCCACACACATCTTTTTTTTTTCAGGTTTTTTTTTTTTTTTCAGTGCTGAGGACCTAGGACCTTGCACTTGCTAGGCAAGCGTGCATCCACTGAGCTAAATCCCCAACCCCACCACACACATCTTTAACCCCAGCCTGACGGAGGTGGCGACTAGAGAATTGCTGGGACTCACGGACTGAAAACTGTAGCTCTAGGTTGAGGAACAGACTCTGTCTCACAAAAGAATATGGATAAGCACAAGAAAAGGGTACATGAAGTTCTACTCTGGCCTTGGCATGTACATGCACAGTGTACACACATCTGCATACACAACACAACACATCACACCATATATACTTTATACACATACCCAAACAAAATAAAATAAAAGTTCAAGCTTACTAAAAATCAAATAAGCCTTATGGGGTTGGGGAGATGGCCCAGAGGTTAAAGGCACTTGTTTGTAAAGCCTGCCAGCCTGGGTTCAGCTTAGGTTCAAATTCCCAGTTCTTATGTAAAGCCAGATGCACAAAGTGGCGCATGCATCTGGAGTTTGTTTGTAGTGGCAAGAGGCCCTGGCATGCCCATTCTCTCTCTCTCTCTTTCTCCTTGCAAATAAATAAATAAAACATATTTAAAAAAAAATCAAGTGTTTTAATTAAAGCAATATGCAAACTTGGGGTATGGAGAGATGGCTCAGCAGTTAAGGTGTTTGCCCGCAAAGCCTGACAACATGGGTTCAATTTCCCAGTACTCATGTAAAGCCAGATGCATAAAGTGGCACATGCATCTGGAGTTCATTTGCCGTGGCAGGAGGTGCTGGTGTGTTCATTCTCTCTACTTTCTCTCTCTCTTCTATCTCCTTCTGCTTGCAAGTAAAGAAATAAAAATAGAAAATAAAATTGTTAAAACAATGTGCAAATTCTGTCAACTTAACAAAATTATCTAATGTATTAGATAAGATTAATTAGCACTTGGTACCCTTACCACTATTTATAGTGTACTTTTCTGCACTGCAGCAGTTGGGCAGTTAAATACTACCTTTCCCAGACTCCCATGTAGCCAGGATTCTGGATATGAATTGGAATGCATTAACTAAATTCACTTTCTTGGGCTGGATGGCTTAGCAGTTAAGGTGCTTGCCTGCAAAGCCAAAGAACCTAGGTTCGATTCCCCAGGACCCAGGTAAGCCAGGTGCATAAGGTGGTGCATGTGTCTGGAGTTTGTTTGCAGAGGCTGAAAGCCCTGGCGTGCCCATTCTCTCCCTCTCTCTCTGCCTTGTTCTTTCAAATAAATAAATAAATAAAATAATTAAATTCACTTTCTTGAGCTTTGGTGATATTATCAGTTGTGCAGAGGCCTTTGCCTCCTTCCCTTGTCCTTTAAAGTGCAGAGATCTGTGCAAATAGTGGGCTTCACAGTCACGAACATGTGTATGGTGATTTAAACAACTGAAAAAGAACACAAATCCCATTTATTGGCCTGAGGAGATAAAGCATTTTAGTTCTACCTCTGCCTCTGGCTTCATGGCCTTGAATATGAAACTGAGCTTCAGTTTCCTCACCTGCATGGTGAAAAAAAAAAAAAGATTTATTAGGGCTGAAGAGATGGCTTAGTGGTGAAGCCTAAGGATCCAGGTTCGATTCCCCAGAACCCATATGCTGCACATGGTGTAGCATGTATCTGGAGTTTATTTGCAGTGGCTAGAGACCCTGGTGCACCCATTCCCTCTCTCTCCTCTCTCTCTCTCTCTCATAGATACATAAAAATAAAATATTAAGCCAGGCATGCCTTTAATCCCAGCACTCGGGAGGCAAAGGTAGGTGGATTGCTGTAAGTTCAAGGCCATCCTGAGACTACATAGTGAATTCCAGGTCAGCCTGATAAGGGATATGAAACAACTTCTTTGTAATTGCATAAAAAGGCAAAATAAATGTATAGATGAACCAGAGGTGAGTCCCATGTGAATCCTTCAATCATTTGATGGCAAGTTGTCGACTGAGCAGCAACGTGGTGGTGGAGCTGTGGTGGCTGAGAGCCTGGAGTTAGTTATCACACTCCATGAGTTTGAGCCTGACTGTCACCTTGGACAAAGTACATGCCATCCTTGTTCCCGACTCTCTTACTTTGCAAAATGGGGAGGAAATAAAACCCAACTGATAGGGTTGGAAAGCTGAATCAAAATAATGTCTAGGAAGCTCTTAGCAATTGTGAGGTGAATTCGATGAAACAAATTGCCCAATTCCAGGGTGGAGCCCAGCAATTCAAGCTCCAGGTCAGTATCTTTTATCTCACTGATGAAACCCCCAGCTCCTCCGTGGTGTTCCAGGGATTTTGCAAGTCTGTTTTTATAGCCCCTTTGCCTGCCTCATGGAATGTGCTCTCTTGCAATTGTGACATTCAGGAAATTTAGGGCAGGAAAATTGGAGTGTGCTAAACAGATTCATCTAACGTCCCCTGTTCATCGTACAGGACAATTATTTGTTTTAAAGGAGAATTAACCTTTATGAAGTTCATTTCTTATATACATGCAAAGCCAAATGCAGGATATAAAAACTTAGTTTTACACACATCTTAGCCTTATAGAACTGAAGATGGAAATGACTTTAGGAATCACCCAAGCCAGTGGTTTTCAAATTTATATTTTAGCAGTCCTGTTCCTTTAAGTCTTTGATTTCTAGGGTGCATGATACAACAGGCTAAAGCGGAGCTACTTCAATTAAACTAGGAGGGAGAGGGGGAGCACTTGGTCCTCTGCCCTTGTCCCACCCCAGAAGCAGCTTGGAGCCCCTTTGAGAAATCCTAAGCCTTCCAAGAACATAAATTTGAGTCCCAACAACCCCTTCAACAATCTCATTTTGAACATTTTTTTAAAAAAAAAACCTGGCACTTTGTATTTTTATTGATTTAACTGTCTCATTTTCTTCTTAATAAATTATTGATTTCTTGAGGGCAAGAACCTTTTTGTCTAAATAAATTTTTTTTTGTAAACTTTCTCTGCCTTTGAGTATTTAAGGCCTTGTTAAAATCTTCCTGTTAGTGCCAGAAATGACCAGACTATAATTATATATAAACACCCTGTATTGAATCTTTGAAAACTGATTTCATAGAACCATAGAATTTTCAGCTTGAAGGGACCTTAGAGAATGTGTGCTTTAACATTCTAATTTTCTAGAAATGTGGAAACTAGGGCCCAGATAAGTGATTTGGTTGATGTCATGTAGTAAGTTAATGGTGGAGCTGGGACAAGAATCCTTGCTTCCTGGCTTGGGGCTGCTCCAACTGAAAACAGGAAGCTGCACTAATATTGCCTGAATATTATGGGTTTGTACTCCTGAGAATGTATTTCAACTACCTGTAAATCTTTTTTTTTTTTTTTTTAAAATTCAGAGAACTGCTGGGCATGGTGATGTACACCTTTAATCCCAGCACTTGAGAAACTAAGGTACGAGGCTCACTGTGAGTTCAAGGCCAGCCTGGGACCACAGAATGAATTCCAGATCAGCCTAGGCTAGAGTGAAACCCTGCCTCAAACAAACAAACAAACAAACAAACAAACAAAAATTAATCCAGAAAACTGTCTTTACAATACAAGGCCTTTGTTTTAATATGAGTCATTTTTCAATTTATAAAATTAAGAAGTACTCCCATGAAGAGATGTCCATGGTACACTGAATGGAAACACAACTGTTATTTGCTTAAGGCTCTGGATACTTCCCTGAAGTTTTGCTGGACATATTTTACTGTGATCCCTTTGGACTTAATTAGTTAATGGACACTCTGGTCCTTAATGATGTGATAAGCACATCTATTTCTTCTACCGTGACACTAATGCATGATATAACAATTTGACGAGTTTTAAATTTACTTTGTCTTAATCCTTTTAACTATCATACTTTTACATGGCATGTATGAATCATAATTTATTTACTCCATACTTTATTGACAGGATCAAGGTTATCTCCAATTTTTCAAAAGCACTGCAGTGAAAGGCCTCATGCAGACTTCCTTTTGCACTGATGTGATCTTTTTTTTGGTTTTCCGAGGTAGGGCCTTGCTCTAGCCCAGGCTGACCTGGAATTCACTCTGTATTCTTAGGCTGGCCTCGAACTCACGGCAATCCTCCTACCTCTGCCTCCCGAGTGCTGGGATTAAAGGTGTGTGCCACCACGCCCGGCGATGTGATCATTTTTGTGAGACAGATTTGTACAAGGGTCAAATTTTGAGATACTGTATGACACTCATTCTCCTATTTTTCTTTGGTTGCTGGAACAGAAATGAATAAACTCCAGCATTTGTACATAACTTTGTAGTTTATTAAGATGTTCACATATGGGCTAGAGAGATGACTCAGCAGCTGGAGAGAAGATGCTTGTCTTCAAAGCCTAACAACCCGAGTTCAATTCCCTAGTACTCACATAAAGCCAGAAGCACAAAGTGGTGCATGCATCTGGAGTTCATTTGCGGTGGCCAGAGGCCCTGGTGAGTCCATTCTCTCTCTGTGTCTGTATCTCTCTGCTTGCAAATAAATACAATACAATAAAAATTAAAAAACTATTAAGATCTCCACTACTTTAATTTTTCAATGAATATGTGGAACCAGAGGTGGGAAAAATGAGGCTTAGATAAATTACTAATTTGTTCAGGTCCTAGAGGTAGTGAAGGTAGAGCCAGTTTTCTCACTTCAGTGTGGGATTATAAATCCCCATTGAGAGACTGGAGAGGTTGCTCAGTGGTTAAAGGTGCTTGCTTGCAAGGTCAGATAGCCTGGGCTTGATTGCCCTGTATCCACAGAAAGCCAGATGCACAAAGTGGCACATGTGTCTGGAGTTCATTTGCAATGGCAGGAGGTCCTGGTGTCCGTATATTCTCTCTCCTCTCTCTGTTTCAAATAAATAAATGAAATATACCTTTTAAAGTCCCCATTGAAAGCCAGGTGTGGTGGTCCATGCCTTTAGTCCCAGGAGACTGAGGTAGGATGGCTGTGAATTCTAGATCAGCCAAGGCTAGCGTGAGACCCTGCCTCAAAAACAACAAAAAGGCCCCATTGAAAACACAGAAACGAACTGTTCAGGATGAGGATGTGAATACAGTTTCTCCAGGCATTAGAGATGGCCACTCTGGGCTATTGGTAGACATTAGCCAGAGCACAGGCCTCTTCACCTTGTGACCTTCACTCTGATGCTTCAAGAGACTGCACCTGCTCTCCCTCCCTCTTTCCCTCTTTCCCTCCCTCCTTTTTTTTCTTTTTCCGAGGTAGAATCTCTCTCTTGCTCAGGCTGACCTGGAATTCACTATGTAGTCACAGCTGGGATTAAAGGCTTGTGCCACCACGCCCCACTGGTATCCTTTCTGAAGCCATCTCCACACGCCTTTCTTTCTTGCCCTTTCTTTCTTGCACTGTTTCCCAGGGAAGGAGATGGCCCGAAGGAGATGGCCCGTGGTCTTTTGAGAGGGAACAACTTTGGTGAGGAGTGGGTGCTTCCAGATAGAGGTAGGGAGCATTTGAGAGTTCAAACAAGCCTTTATTATTTTTTTTTTTTTTTTTTTGGAGAGAGACAGAGAGAGAGAGAGAGAGAGAGAGAGAGAGAGAGAGAGAGAGAGAGAGAGAGAGAGAGGGAGGGAGATGGGCGCGCCAGCAGTGTCTCAGCTGCTGCGAAAGAAATCCAGATGTGTGCGCCCCCTTGTGGGCAAGTGCAGCATTGAGCCCTTGCATCACTTTGCATCTGGCTAAACGTGGGACCTGGAGATTGGAACCGCTGGAGGCTGAAACCAGCATTCTTAGGCTTAGGAGGCAGGCGCCTTAACCGCTAAGCCATCTCTCCAGCCCCAAACAAGCCTTTAAATCGTCCTGATAAGGGCTTATTTGTGTCTCCAGAAACAAGCGCCGGCCAGTTTGGGGGGGGGGGGGAGGAAGCAGCGCCACAAGATGTTGAGAAA
This sequence comes from Orientallactaga sibirica, assembly GCA_036365145.1. Taxonomy (NCBI): domain Eukaryota; kingdom Metazoa; phylum Chordata; class Mammalia; order Rodentia; family Dipodidae; genus Orientallactaga; species Orientallactaga sibirica. The sequence goes on along the minus strand of JAEOAD010000013.1, from coordinate 32,413,810 downwards.
ACTGTACCCAAGATGCAGAAAAGAGAAGCCCTAAGATTTGCCTATCAGACCTGCTACACAGGCCTTGGTGAGCACAGAAGCAGTGTGGGAATGGGTGTGGCTGAAGATGCTTTTCTGGTGTATATTCTTCTCTGCTCCCAAGAGCTGTTTCCACCATGGATAGGGTCTGGTGAATGGCTTGTGACAGGAAGCATTTCCTGGATGAACATTTCTTCTTCCTTTCTACACACCAAAGCCCTGTCCATGCTCACTTGTTTAATCTTTTCCCAAACAAGCCTTTAAATTGTCCTGATAAGGGCTTATTTGTGTCTCCAGAAACAAGCGCCCGGCCAGTTTGGGGAGGGGGAGGAAGCAGCGCCACAAGATGTTGAGAAACTGTACCCAAGATGCAGAAAAGAGAAGCCCTAAGATTTGCCTATCAGACCTGCTACACAGGCCTTGGTGAGCACAGAAGCAGTGTGGGAATGGGTGCGGCAGAAGATGCTTTTCTGGTGTATATTCTTCTCTGCTCCCAAGAGCTATTTCCACCATGGATAGGGTCTGGTGAATGGCTTGTGACAGGAAGCATTTCCTGGATGAACATTTCTTCTTCCTTTCTACACACCAAAGCCCTGTCCATGCTCACTTGTTTAATCTTTTTTTTTTTTTTTTTAAAAATTATTTTATTTTTGGAGATAGACACAGAGAGAAACAGAGAGAGAGGGAGAGGAAGACAGAGATGGGCGCGCCAGCAGCCTCTCAGCTGCTGTGAACGAAATCCAGATGTGTGCGCCCCCTTGTGGGCAAGTGCGGCATTGCACCCTTGCATCACTGCATCTGGCTAAACGTGGGACCTGGAGATTGGAACCGCTGGAGCTTGGAACCAGCGTTCTTAGGTTTAGCAGGCAGGTGCCTTAACAGCTAAGCCATCTCTCCAGCCCTCCTTTTGTTTTTTTAAAATATTTATTTTATTTTGAGAGAGAGAGAGAGAGAGAATGGGCATGCCTGGGCCTCCAGCCACTGCAAACCAACTCCACTCGCATGAGCCACCTTGTACAGCTGGCTTAAGTGGGTACTGGGGAATCAAAACTGGGTCCTTAGGCTTCACAGGCAAGCTCCTTAACGTCTAAGCTGTCTCTCCAGCCCTTGCTTAATCTTTTCAAACTAATCACTGACTCTAAAACAAATACCAGGTCTCATTTGGTTTGGTAATCAATTACTGGGCAGCTACAATGTGTACAGAAGTCTTTGAGGACACCAAGCCAATCCATGCAAACTTCTCTGCAGAAAAGTCCAGGGGGCCTTAGGGCCTCCACTCTAAGCTACCTAACCCTTCCCAACCACAGGTCCTTGGGAGTAAGGAGAAGCTGCTGATGTGTGCAGAGGCCCAGTTAGGCAAGGCCTGGCTTGTCACTCTCTTGCCATGTGGTGGCTGTTAAAGGGCCCATAGAAAGCTTTGGTATCTGAGCTATGTTTACTTCAGCATCCTCTTCTGAGACCTTATCTCTGAGCTGCATATTATGTTAGTGAGACCCAGAGAGATTTATTCTCGTGACCTTTCCGTATGTGGAATCCAAGCACGGTGTGTGTGTGTGGGGGGACAAAATCAGCTCCGAAGCGGTTAATTTTACTGGCTCCTAAATTGATAAGCGGTGGGACGTCAGTCTGAAATGAACTCGCCTTGTTCGACGGGGTTCTAAGACAGCGGAACTCAATCAGCAGCGGGCCGCACGGTTCAAGGCTGCAATTCATCCCGCCATGCCTCTGAAAAATGGGAGGTGACAGTTCATTTTGCCAGTGACAGTCTGTCGGTCTCGCTCGCTGCTTCTCCTGTCGATTGCCTGGCTGAGGTGAAGCTCAGCTCCGAGACACCCTCGTTTGGTATTCCACTCAGCCGAGCAAGGGCGGTCCCAGGACCCAAGGTGTGCGGATCCTTCTGCACCACAGCTCTTCTTCCTCCCTTCTCCAAGCTCTGAACCGCTCATGCGTGATCGTGGGTCCCTAGGAGCCAGCTTGCCCACTTCCTGGGCCTCATTTCCCCACTCCAATTTCCACTTCCGGTGGACCAGGCTTCCTTCCCTTCTCTGAAACCTTGTAACTCGGAGCTTGGACTGGCCTCCCAACAGGTGAGATGGGGGCATAGGTGCAGAGAATTTGAGGGTGGAACCCACAGTTTTGCACACATTCAACCTCCAGACCGCCAGCCCCACTGTGGGAAGAGAAAGGAAGGGGCGATACAGTAAATGTGTGCACTTACAACTACCCTCCCCCACTCTTGTCTAAGAAATAACACATTTGGGGCTGGAGGGATGGCTTAGGGGTTAAGGTGCCAGCCTGCAAAGCTAAAAGACCTCGGTTCAATTCCCTAGGACCCATGTAAGCCAGATGCACAAGGTGGCGCATGCTTCTGGAGTTCATTGCAGCGGCTGAATGCCCTGGCGAACCCATTCGTTTCTCTCTCTGTCTGCCCCTCTCTCTCTGCTTCTTTCTCAAATATAAATATAAATAAAAATATTTAAAAAAGAAGTAACACATTTGGATTTGAGCATGTGTCTTTGTTAGTATTCCTCATTTTGATAATTGTACCAGGTATAATTTTTTTTGCTCTTTTTATTGACAATTTCATTCATGAAACCGAGCATAGTGGTGCATGCCTTTAATCCCAGCACTAGGGAGGCAGAGGTAGGAGGATCACCATGAGTTCGAGGCCACCCTGAGACTACATAGTGAATTCCATGTCAGCCTGGACTAGAGTGAAACCCTACCTCAAAAAACAACAACAATTTTCATGCATGACCATGTTATAATTTGATCAAAATCCCTCCAATTGCTCCAATTTTCCAAAGTAAGGGTCTCACTTTAGCCCAGCCTGACTTGGCACTCATTCTGTCGTCTCCCAAGCTGGCCTCAAACTCACCAGGATCCTCCTACCTCTGTCTCCCCCGTGCTGGGCTTAAAGGTGCATGTGCCACTATGCCCTGCTTCAATTATCTTCTTTTTGCCCCTTCTCCCCAACTCCCATTCACTGAACCTTTATTTCTTTCTAACGAGTCCGTCTTCTGTTTTGATGATAACATGTGGTTGGGCTTGTGGAGGCAACAAGGGCTACAATGAGGACATGAAGGCAATTGCGTCTGGAGGATAGTGTCCCGAGGCATCCTTTCCCACTCTCTGGCTCTGACAGTCTTTCTGCCTGCTCCACTGTGTTCTCTGAGCCTTGGGGAGAGGGTGCTAGAGATGACTCATTTAGTGCTGAGTAGGAGCACTCAACAGCCACTTAGTCTCAGCCCTTTGGTGAGTTCTCACTCTGTCCAGTGTCCACCACCCTTGTGGAAGAAGCTTCTCTGGCCAACGACAGGTATAATTTTTAATGGAATGTCCTCGTTGTTAGGAGATACTACTAAAGGTCCTAGAGAAAAAGGAGTATGGTGCCTGAAATTTAATCTCAAATGACACAGGAAAGATATATACATTTATATGACAGAAAATAATAAATATGGCAAAAGTTAATGATTGAGGAATGTAAGGGAATGGTATGCAGGAGTTCTAGGTACTATGATAACTCTGAAATTATTTATTTAGGTCTTTTTTTTTTTCGAGGTAGGGTCTCACTCTAGCTCAGGCTGACCTGGAATTCACTATGTAGTCTCAGGGTGGCCTTGAACTCACGGCAATCCTCCTACCTCTGCCTCCCGAGTGCTGGGATTAAAGGCGTGTGCCACCATGCCTGGCTTGTTTTTTTGGTTTTTTTGAGGCAGGTCTCACTGTAGCCCATGCTGACCTGGAATTAATCTCAGGGTGGCCTCAAAATCACAGCAATCCTCCTACCTCAGCCTCCCAAGTGCTGGGATTAAAGGCTTGCGCCACAACACCTGGCTGAAATCATTTAATTTTTTAAAAATAACTAACAGATTTACCTTGTATCACTTACTCAATGAACATGTTTTTTTCTTTTTAAAATTTTTAAGTGTGTGTTTGTGTGTGTAGGTCAGAGGACAACTTCCAGGTGTCTGTGCTTCACCTTCTTTGAGACAAGGTCTCTTGCTGCAAGACAAACTGCCAGACTGCAAATGAACATCAGACTGGCTGGTCTGTAAGCTTTGACTTTCCTAGCCTCATCTCCCATTGTTGTAGGGCATTGGGATCACAGATGTGCGCACCACTTTGCATCTGGGTTTATGTCGTTGCTGGGGAATTGAATCTGGGCTGGCAGGCTTTGCAAGCAAACTCCTTACACTTCTCAGCCACTCCCCTACTCACTCAATGACATTTGCCAGAGCCCTTCTATACACAAGGCATACGTGCTAGGGGATACAATGACAAATACGACTGGATAGATCTTGACCCTCAGAGAGCTTACAGTTAGGGAAGTTAGGTGGTAGCGATACATGTAATTGCACACTGGCTGTGAGTTTTGAATGGCAGGTACGAAATGCAGCAGGAATGTATGAGAAACATAACCCAGTTTCAGTAGCCAAGGCTGGTGATTCCAGGACATGATATTTAAGTTGTGACTCGAAGCGTGAGTGGAGGTTAGCTGGATGAAGGGCAGTGGGGACAGTGTTGCTGATAAAAAGAACACATTGTGAAAAAATGTGGGCAGGTGCAGCTTGCTGGAGAAAGTGAAAGTGCTTTATTATTTAAGGTGACAGAAAATAAGAGAACCATGCAAAGAGAGGGACTAAGGAGATAAGCAGGTCAAATACGCTGCTGCTGCTGGTGGAAGCTTATTAACCATGGTGAAGAGTTGGGGAGCTTAAAATTGGGAAGTAACTAAAGCTTTAGGTAAATGAGGTACATTAAGTGGATTTTAAAAAGTTTTTATTTTTATTTATTTTACTAAAGACAGAGAAAGGGAGAGAGAAAAAAAAATGGGTGCACCAGAGCCTCTAGCCACTGCAAATGAGCTCCAGACACATGTGCCACCATGTGCATCTGGCTTACGTGGGTACTGGGGAATTGAGCCTTGAACTGGGGTCCTTAGGCTTCACACACAAGCACTTAACCACTAAGCCATTGCTCCAGCCCCTAAGTGGATTTTTTTAAAAAGAGAATCATCTTTGGCTGGCTATAGGGTGAAAAGGGGATTGGTGAGTCTAGTAGTTACTTTTCTTGTTGTTGCAACTAAATACTTAATAGAAAAGCAACTTAATGTAGGAAAAGCTTATTTTGGCTCACAGTTCATGGGAATACAGTCCATCATGGTGGAAAAGGCATTGCAGCAAGGGCAGCTTAATTTGGTGATGCCACCAGGAAGCAGAGAAAAAGGAATGGCAGTGTTCAGTTGGCTTTCTCCCTTTCTTCTTTTTATTTAATCTGGAACCCCAGTCTAGGGGATGGTGTTGCCCATGTTCAGGGTGGGTTTTCTTTCCCTCAAGAAACCTATGTGGGGCTGGAGAGATGACTCAGTAGTTAAGGTGCTTGCCTGCAAAGCCTAATGACCTGGGCTTCAATCCCCAGTACCCATGTAAAGCCAAATGTTCAAAGTGGTGCATGCATCTGGAGTTTGTTTGCAGTGGCTGAAGGCCCTGGTGTGCCTCTCTCTTTCTGTCTGTCTTCTCTTTCTCTCTCTCTCCATGCAAATAAATAATAAGAATTTTAAAAAGAACCCTCTCTGAAAACACCCTCAACAAACACACTCAAAAATGTGTCTTATTAATACCCTAGGTGTTTATTTTTTTAAATTTTTTAATTTTTATTTATTTTTTGGAGAGAGACACAGAGAGAGACAGATAGAGAAGGAGAGGGAGATAGATAGAGATGGGCACACCAGCAGTCTCTCAGCTGGGTGAAGGAAATCTAGATGTGTGCGGCCCCTTGTGGGCAAGTGCAGCATTGTGCCCTTGCGTCACTTTGCATCTGGCTAAATGTGGGACCTGGAGATTGGAACCGGGTTCTTAGGCTTAGCAGACAGGTGCCTTAACTGCTAAGCCATCTCTCTAGCTCCTCTAGGTGTTTATTAACTTCACCAAGTTGACAATTGAAATTAACCATCACAATAGGGCCTAAGACTAAAGGGCTTGCAAGATAGAGGTGATGGTAGTTTAGACCAGTATGGTGGCAGTGGGTTGGACAGTTGTAGATAGTTTGGAATATATTTAGTGGATAGCACCAATCAAGGGAGAAACAGGAATGAAGGATTCATTGTAGGTTTACAAACCGGGCTGTTGGATTATCTATGGTACCATGACTGGATTTGGGAAAGTGAAGGAGAGGAAAGTTTGATGAAGAAGCAGGCAAGGGAGCTGGAGAGATGGCTCAGCAAGTAAGAGCACTTGCCACTTAAGCACGAGGGCCTGATTCACTGAGTTGGATCCCCTAGCATCCAAATAAAAAGCTGGGTGTGACCATGCATGCCTATAATCTTAGTCCCGTGGGCAGCAGAAACCAGAGAATCGCCGGGGCTCGCTGGTCAGCTGATCTGATAGAAACTAGCAGCTCCAGGTTCAGTGACTCTATCTCTAGGAAAACAGGGATGAGTGACAGAAGAGGACACTTGAAGTTCTCCTCTGTCCCATACTCATGTGTATGGGACATGCACATCTGCACATACATGTGCACACACAGCACACACACTGAGAAAGAAGAGGTGAGTTGTTTCTGTGCACTATGGGTCTACCCCGAACATTTCACCAATAATATTATCACTGACCTAACACTGTATATAGCAGAATCTCAAGAAGGCTATCAGTAAGCCTCTAGTGAATATAACAAGGATCTATAGTTCTTCTTCTCCTTCTTCTTCTTCTCCTCCTCTCCTCCTCCTCCTTCTTCTTTTGGTTTTTTGAGGTAGGGTCTCACTCCAGCCCAGGCTGACCTGGAATTAACTATGTAGTCTCAGGGTGCCCTCCAACTCATGGCAATCCTCCTACCTCTGCCTCCCCAGTGCTAGGATTAAAGGCATGCGCCACCACGCCCAGCTTCTTCTTCTTTTTTTTTAATTTGAGAGAGACACAGAGAGAGAGACAGATAGAGAATGGGCGTGCCAGGGCCTCTCAGCTGCTATGAATGAACTCCAGATGCATGCGCTCCCTTGTGTGCATGTATGACATTGCACACTTGTGTCACTTTTGCGTCTGGCTAAACTTGGGACCTGGAGATTCTTAGACTTCTCAGGCAGGCGCCTTAACCACTAAGCCATCTCCCTAGCCCCTAAACTTCTTATCTAATCACATCTCTGATTTTCAAGGGCCAAGATGTAAGAATATTTGAATGCTTTATTTTCTTTTCTCTTCTTCCCTCCTCTTTCTCACTCTGTCAGTTTCTCTCTCTATTTTTTTGTTCTGTTTTTTTAAACTTTTTATTTTATTTTTTATTATGTTTTTTGGACACACACACACACACACACAGAGAGAGAGAGAGAGAGAGAGAGAGAGGAGAGGAAGACAGAGATGGGCGAGCCAGCAGTGTCTCAGCTGCTGAGAACGAAATCCAGATGTGTGCACCCCCTTGTGGGTAAGTGCGGCATTGCGCCCTTGCGTCACTTTGCATCTGGCTAAACGTGGGACCTGGAGATTGGAACCGCTGGAGATTGGAACCAGTGTTCTTAGGCTTAGGAGGCAGGCGCCTTAACCCCTAAGCCATCTCTCCAACCCTGTTGTTCTGTTTTTTAAGGTAGGGTTTGGCTCTAGCCCAGGTAGACCTGGAATTCACTATGTAGTCTTAGGGTGTTCTCGAACTCATAGCAATCCTCCTACCTCAACCTCCCAAGTGCTGGGATTAGAGGCATGTGCCACCACACCCAGCTCCCTCCCTTCATCTCCCCCTCCTCTCTCTCTCTCTAAATAGAGCCTAATGTATTGCAGCCTGGACTCAAACTCATTATATAGATAAGAATGACCTTGGACTCCTGATTCTCCTGCCTCTTCCTCCCACATGCTGAGATTACAAGTATGTGCTACCGTACCTGGTTTACGTGGTAGTAGGCGCAAACCCAGGGCTTTATCATGCTAGACAGGCACTCTACTAATTGAGCTACCCCCCAGTCCAGTTTGAGTGTTTTTTACAGTCATTCAGGCGTAAGCAAGCAGATTTATGAGAAGGCAGATGTGATGGGTAGTTGTATTGTCTATTCAGCAAGTCCATCTTTTGTAGAAATAGCCATCTGTGTAGTCTAAGAACTTCTTTTCTCCCTGCCACACCTATCTGACTTAGGTAGGAGTTGTGTTGTCTTTACATGACACCAGGCTTGTAGTCATAACTAACCTGACTGCACCATTGAAAGTATACGCTATGACCTGGGAAATGATTGAATCCAGGGACGTGAAGACCAGTTGCATTTAGGCCTAGTGATGTTTCTGCCCTTCCATGTGCAAATATTTCAACTCCTCCTTGGCATCTTGGTGGCAGTTTTCCCTGAGGCTGTTTGATTTGGATTTTTGATCTCTTATATTCAAGACTCTTGACAAGAAACCCTTAAAGGTAGGTTGTTGGAGACATAATGAAGACTACCGAGACAAAGAGAGTCACAGGGGGTAGGGTAGAGTCTGCAGATGGGTCCGGCTCAGTGACAAAGTGTGAGTGCAAGGCAGCATGTGGCTCTTCCTAGAATCTGTGCCAGGTAGAGTGCGTACACAGGGGCCACACCCCATGGGCAGCACAGCACCAACAGGCACTTTCAAAATGAGCTGAAACCCAGCAAGAGCCAAGTATTTTAGCAGAGGTGAAAGAAACGGTATGAATCTGTGAAATAAGCATGGAAATCTCAGAAAGATGTGAGAAAGGACTGATATCATTGCGCTTGACAGATGGGCACCTTTGACCCAGTGGACTTCCAGACAAACTGTGAAAGTGATCATGTCTGGGAAGCACGTGGGAGACGATGGAGACCACAGTAAAACTTTTATTAGCACAAAGAGATGTCAATGAGGAAGGCTAGGTCTAAACCAGAAATTTAGTAAGGCTGGCTCCCCAAAAGGGAAGATGCCAGCAGACAATGAGCAGAACTACTAGGGAAAAATAAACTTGGCTTCCTACAGAGTCCTCTTGGTTCTCCATCCTTTCTTGGTTCCCAGTTTGTTGAGTTAATTTTAATATTTACCCAGGTCTGAATTCTCCCGTGTAATGTTCAGTGTCCCAGACATTTCCTCCTATCATGTTCTATCAAAATTTGCCTGCCTATGTCCTGTATCAGCTCCCCAGGACAATGACTAATCTGATAAACTGCCGTGTACTAATGGGATAAGGAGTGTGAATACACTGACAGGTTAGACCTGCAGGTGATTCATGTCTTATTTATTTATGAGTCTTTACCTCCTGACACTGTTCCTGGCACATACAAGGTATTCAGCTAATGTCTGCTGCCATGAAATAGATGGAGTATGCTCCTTTTCACTCAGACTTTTAGAGACAATACCTTACTTAAAGTCAAGGCTCCTTTGGTTAGCAGTTCACACACCGTAGCACACTAGAGTGGGGAGGCCTCTGGGGGCTGATGCCTTTCAGCAATTTCCCAGTCTGGTTCCAAACAGGATGGACTGTGGTCTGCATCCCACGGTCCTATCTGAACCATTAATTAAGCATTTATCTCAGGAGCTTCTGTTTGGCACTAAATAGCTCAGAGAACTCAGTTAATACTGAGGCCAGTAAATATTTTGATCTCTAAAAAGCATTGTGTTGCCACCTGACAAGAAGATATTATCAGCATAGCATTTATAGTTTTTTTTTTTTTTTTTGAGGTACAGTCTCACTCTGGCCCAGGCTGACCTGGAATTAACTATGTAGTCTCAGGGTGGCCTCGAACTCACGGTGATCCTCCTACCTCTGCCTCCCGAGTGCTGGGATTAAAGGTGTGCACCACCACGCCCAGCTCATTTATAGGTTTTTTTTTTAAAAAGATTTTAATTAATTTATTTATTAGAGACAGAGAGAGAGAGAGTGAGAATGGGTGCTGCAGGGCCTCTAGCCACTGCAAATGAACTCCAGACGCATGTGCCACCATGTGCATCTGGCTTACATGGGACATGGAGAATCGAACCTGGATCCTTAGGCTTCACAGGCAAGTACCTTAACCATTAAGCCATCTCTCCAGCCCCATTTATAGGTTTTGGATCCAATAATAGGAATGGAAGTCTCCCACAACTTCTAGATTGTTCTTTCTCTCCCTCCCTTTCTTCTCTTTTTCCCTTCCTTCCTTTCTTCCTTTTGCATAGTATGGGTGGTATGCATGTGTGGTGTGTGTGATGCATGCACATGTATATACTGATGTGGTGGCCCCTGCACTCACCTGTGGTGCCTCATGGATTCACCTTCTGCAGCCTTAGGAGAATATCAGGTGCCCTCCTTCATCATTCACTCTCCTATTTTTTCCTCACAACAGAGTCTCTCATTGATTCCAGAGCTTATGATTGTGAGTCCTAGTGATTCTCCTGTCTCTGTTCTGCACAGGACTAGGGTTGCAGGCATGTGTGACCATACCTAGCTGCAGACATGAGTTTTGGAGATTCCAACTGAGGCTTAGGGGTAATCTCAGGCTTTCATGCTTGTAAAGGAAGTGAGCCATTTCTCCAGCCCCTATACGTTTTTGAGAGTATCATGTTGGTGTTCTAGTACCCTGAACATAATATTGGCTCAATAAGTATTGGAAGAATATGAGGGTGATGGAAAGAAGAAAGGAAGAAATTGTATTAATGTGTTCTTGGTTTCCTTTGTGACTCCAGAACTACCCAAGGCCAACCAGGTGTAGGGCCACGTGCCTTTAATCCCAGCACTAGGGAGGCTGAGATAAGAGGATCGTCAGGAGTTTAAGGCCTCTTTTGGAATTAGGTTAACAAAAATTCAAAGGATCTATTGCTCCCCTCCTCCTCCATTTTCTTACAAGAAACTGATGGATCCACTAAGGACTCAACCTACAGCTTTGACTGAAAACAACAGAACTGGTCTCTGCCCCAAGCTATCCTGTTAGAGAAGCAACATCTTGAGCCAACATGAATCAGACATAACTGGCTGCCTCTTCCTCTTTCTGAAATTGCTAGAAAGAGCTTCCCTGCTCCTGGCCTGGAATCCATAAGCCCCTGGGAGTTGGGCATACCTTTAGTGTTTGCCACTGATGATGCTAAGCCGGGGCAAATTGAATTTGCATTACTTATAAGCTATGATGTATACCTTGTATAATTAAATACTTTACAAGGAAACTGGAGAAGGTTTGGAAGTTTCCACTTCTAGCGATTCTGGCATTCTGGCATGTTAGAGATAGAAGAAGGCTTATTTCCTCACCTAGAGTTAAGGAACTGGTTCCTTCAATAAAAAAGGAAAGACAATCCAATCACCTGTCCTAGAAGGTTTGGTTACTCAGCAACCAGGAGATGTGAAGTCAGACCAGATGTTCTCCTGGGCTTCCTGTAAACTCTGTTATTCTTTCTGTGTTGTACACCAAACAATAAAACCTCTGAACAATCAGGTTCACCCTCTCCTTAACTGCCTGAAAAAAATTGCATGGGAACAATTGTATGAAAGCTCATGTCTTGTCACTTAACTATTTTCTTTTCCAGAACCTTCCCTTCTTTGGCATCAGCTGCCACAGGAAGTGGTAAGGCTATTATCTATAGGCTCACACAAATCACCATTTCCTGATTTTAATGTTCAACCAATTTTGAATCCTCCCCCACTTCCCCTGTATTTCAGTTTGAGGTTCAAAGGCACACAGGAGGTAAATTAGCATTCAGCAGAATACAGTGGGGCTTGATGCTCTTGTGGCTCTGACATTTGTTTGCTATGACCCAGGTACATCCCACTTCTGCAGTCTGGGCCTCAGAGTTTTCTCTGCTCAGTAGGGTTTTAAAAAAAATCCCTTCCAGCTCTGAAACTCTGAGATTCTGAGGGGAAATCTGTGGATCGGCTCCTCTCAGGAAGAAAAACATGTCATCTAGCCCTATGTATCCCTTTCTAGCCTAAATCTTTTTTAAAAATATTGTTTATTTATTTATTTATTTGAGAGAGAACGAGAAAGAGAGACAGAGAGAGAGGGAGAATGGGCGCACCAGGGCCTCTAGCCACTGCAAATGAACTCCAGATGCATGTGCCACCTTGTGCATCTGGCTTACGTGGGCCCTGGAGAATTGAACCTGGGTCCTTTGGCTTTGCAGGCAAACGCCTTAACCACTAAGCCATCTTCTCCAGCTCCCCCAGATCTGTTTTTTCTTCTTCTTCAGAGTCCTATATGGGACCAGTGAAAGATGTAGAGAAGCACGATGACTGGTAACTGAAGTCTGCCAGCGTCTCATGTGATTCGGAAATGGATCCAGAGAATGCCAGCCAGCATCCAGGAGGTAGAAACCCTGCGGAGGCTGAGTTTAAGGACAGAGGTTGTGGGGCTCTCCTTTGGCACTTCTCAGCCCTCAATTTCCCATCAGTTTAGTGGGCCAACTCAGAGCAAGTCAAGTCACATCTTGGTTTCATTTGCAAATCAGGACAAAGGAGAGGAAGTCCTCTGGAACCCTTTTATTGCTGCCATCCCTGAACTCTTCATTGACAGCATTGACACCTGTAAGTCTGAAAATCCACTTCCTGGGTCACCAGAAGCAAAATCCTCCCATTAAGTATAGCTGAGTACCACTGTCTTATCCTGGAATTTTGGAAGCCTCCAGCCTTCCCTTTCCCAGGTACTTTTATACTTTGTACATCTGGCTTTACTGGGGTACTGGAGTATCAAACCGAGGTCATCAGGCTTTGCAAGCAAGCTCCTTTAACCACTGAGCCATTTCTCCAGCCCTCCAGTCACTTTTTCTTTTAGGGTGAAGACATTGAAAGCTGGAGGTTAAAGCCGGGTGTGGTGATTCACGCCTTTAATCCCAGCACTTGGGAGGCAGAGGTAGGAGGATTGCAGTGAGTTCGAGGCCACCCTGAGACTCCATAGTGAGTTCCAGCAGGTCAGCCTGGGCTAGAATGAGACACTACCTTGAAAGACAGGAAAAAAAAATAGAAGAAGAAGAAGAAGAAAGAAAGCTGGAGGTTAAATGGCCTGCTTAATTAGTGACAGAGGAGAGATGAAAACCTTGGCTAATCTTTTGAGTCCTTGGACTGACTCTCATACTATCATGGTTTCTCATTGAAGGGACAATCTTCCCTCCTGAGGATGCCAGGTATTGACATGACTGCTGGTTCAATCCCCAGCAACCTTTTGCATCTGGCAGTTTGCTCAGATGGTGGAGAAAGCAGCTCTTGGGTAAAGGGGATTGCCACATGCAGAGCTGCCCTGGTGAAGATAACAGGTTGTCTGTCACGGTATGAAACCTATGTATGGCCTGGACCACAGAGCTTCCACTGGAGGAGAAATTAAACCTGTCTCACACACCAATCCCAGTGCTCTGATTACATTTACAGAGGTCATGGCCTGCATTCTGTCACCATGGAAACCTCTCAGGCTGCCAGGGTGTTGCCTGTGTGTGTGGTTGATATTTAAAGGCAAAGTGAGGCATTTGCTCTCCTCCACCAGCCTATGTGAGGTGAGATGAAGAAAAAGGGCCACGTGTCTCTAACAGACAGGTCTTTGTAGTAGAACCAGGTTTGCAGGGAGTAGGGCTAGTGAGTGGGTGGAGATGTTGGATAGCAGGTGTATGTGGGGGAGATAACCAGAAATGACCCCAGCTTTGCAGGAATCGAAGCATCTTCTTATAGGCATGTGGGCCCTGTGTTGAGTGGAGCCCCATTTTCTCTGATTTCTTCTCCAATTCACGATCATGTGTCAGAGCAGCCAGATGGAGCCAGGGAAGCCCCCTTAGGCTGAATGCCCTTGGTGGTTTCGATTTTGCACATCTGGTGGCAGTGTGAACTGTGCTGATAACAATACAGTTTATGAAGGAACCCTACTTCTTCCAAGGACCCCACAGCACTGTCGTAGGAAAGCTACCAGGGGAGTGACTTATCAGGAGTCCCAGGTGTTGGGAGAGGTAAATAACACCTGATTCAACAGAGAAAGAAAAGAACACAAGTGCTGACTCGGCTTGTGACCATCAATTTTTTCTTTAGTCTCAAGATAATTATTTCCACACCATTGAATGGAGCGTAGATAACACAGGCACCTTAATAGGCTGGGAGCAGAGGCTGTTTAGAGGAGATTTTAAGCACTGTGAGCATAAAATGAACATGAATATTCTGCAATATGCATCTTACAACTTGCCATTAACTGGATGGCCTCAATGACATGATGCAACAGTCTGTGATTGGAATATTGAGTTCTGGAGCAGGAAATTCTGCATCAATAGTTTCACGATGCGGAATATCACATATTACTCAATAAGACATGTCATTGTGTTGGTAGTGTGCATGCTAAAAAGTACAGCAGAAGATAGAACAGCTTGAATCATTTTTCTTCGGGGATTTACAGTCACTCCCTGAAGCTTTTCGATGTCTTTGGAGGTGGAAGGTGTCACATTCTGAAACTACAACTCAAGAGATGAAATATATTTATTTGATTTCATTTCTAATCTTCTAAGCAATGGTGACCTTTTGTTTTCTCCTTATGTTTTCTATTTCTTCATGTCTTCATTTATTTCACTGAGTTTTTCATGCTCTTCTTTCTCATCAGCATTATACTTAGGTCATCATCCTTCCCTGTCACCTTCCCCCTTTCATTCCCCACCTCTGGTAGAACTTGGCTCTGCTGGCAGCCCTCCACATTCAAGAGGTATGGACTCCTGGGATATAATCTGCCTTCTGTTTGGTTCTTATTTATAGTAGAAACTTGGTTCCTGCTGCAGGGAGTGAAAAGAGAAGTTAATACCACAAGCCTTCCAAATCAGTGCTTTCCCCATGTGGTGTGGTATGTTCTAGAATAAATGGAGCATGGAGGGAATATTTGGAGGTGGGCAGGAGAATCTGACCACACAGTTTGTTGGATCTGGATGCTAAGGCAGTCACAGACACTCTTTCCATCGCCTTAAAGGCAAGTTAGCTTCATAAGGAGGAAAAGTCTCATCCTTGGAGACCAATGGCATCCATATATTGGGAAGTCTCTTCTTAGATATATCTTTAGTGAATAAGGAAGATCAAATGAGAGATCATGGATGATTTGTGTATATATTTATGGAATACCTATGTAGTGGTTTGGATCAGATGTCCCTCATAAATTCATGTGTTTTGTATACTTGGTCTTGAGCTGATAGCAATTTGGGGGGAAGTATGTTGTTGGGGGTGGGCTTAGGAGTGTTATAGCCAGCTCCCCCTTGCCAGATCTTGGCTCACTCTCCTGCTCCTGTTGTCCACCTGAGGTTGACAAGCAGGTGATATCTAGCCTCTGTTCCACCATATTTTCCCTACTATCATAATGCTTCCCTTCTAGACTTTCCTCCCACCAGCTGCTTTTGATTAGATGCTTTATCCCAACAAAAAGAAGGTAACTACAACAAGAGATTGGAACCAGAAGTGGGGCCATTACCACTAGAACCCTGGCTTTGTGGGTTTTGGCTTTGTAACTGATTTGTGAAGGGTGGGATATGGAAGGACATGGAACCTTGGTCTCAGAGAGGCCTTGCAGTGCTGTAAGAAGAGCTTGATGGACCATTCTGGTCAGAGCTGGAAGATCAAAATGCAAAGAGAACTGTGGACTGTGAGGCTTGGCTTATGTGGGGAAGAAAGAGCTTTGTCCACACTGGATTAGAGACAATTTGGGTGAGAAGCTAGCTGTGTTCTGCTCGTGTCTTGTGAGCTTGTGTAAGGGTAACTTAGAAGAAGAAGTAGACTGATGTGAGCACATAGATATGTCACAGAATGAATGCTGGCCAGTAGATATGAGCCCCGCTCAGCTGCAATTGTTTGAGAAATTACCACCATTGAGATTGGGCCAGCTGTTCTGCATTGGGACAGCAGGAAGAATGTTGATTCTTCTGAAAGTAGGGGTCCAGAATGCTGAAGGAGTTGTCCTGCTCTTCACGGTCAGCTTTATTCCCCACTGAATTAACAAAAGCACACCTGATCCTATGGGACTATAACAAATGCAAGAAAGTCATTGGATTTGCAACATAGTTTGATTTTCAGAACTGGCCACCAGGCAATGTGAGGTATGGGTGTTGGGGTCCTTGTGTGAAAGCCTGATGGAGCCAGGAGTATGAACTGTGGGTTTTAGTAGATAACGTAGGATTTTGGGACATGCCAGAACTGTGGGATGGCTGCCAAGGAGAGCTTCTGGCTTGTGATGGATTGTTCCCCTGGCTGTAAGCAACCCAGTTGGAGGAGTGGAATTGGAACCCCAGAGACTTCATCACTTGTTACGGGTGTTGGACTTGGAGCTCTAGGATTGGATGTTTGTCTTGTTTGATTTAGATCTTTGCATTGGTTCATCTTTCCTTGAAATGCCATCTTTTGCAGTATGAATGTCTACTCAGTGCCATTATGTGTTTTTTGGTTTTACTGGCTCGTAGTTAAGAGACCTTGGATTATGGGGATGTTTGAACAGTATTGGCATTGATAAAAACTATGGGGACTTTAAAAATATTTTATTTATTTGCAAGCAGAGAGATACAGAAAGGGGGGAGAGAGAGAGAGACTATAGGCATGCCAGACCTCTAGCCACTGCAAACAAACTCCAGAAGCATGTGCCACTTTGTACATCTGGCTTACCCATGGGTAATGGGGAACCAAACCCAGGTGGTTAGGCTTTGTAGGCATGTACCTTAACTGCTGAGCCATCTCTCCAGCCCTGTGGGGACTTTTAAAGTTGGACAAAATGCATTGCATTTTATATCATGGATGGTCATCAGTTTATGGGTGCCAGGGACAGATGTTATTTGGATCAGATGTCCCTCATAAACTCATGTGGTTTATATACTTGGTCCTCAGCTGATGGCAATTTGGGAGATGGAGTCTTGCTGGAGGAAGTATGTTGAGGGAGAGCTTAGGGTGTTATAGCCACCTCCCCCTTGTCAGAACTTAGGTCACTCTCCTGTTACTGTCGTCCACCTGATGTTGGCAAGGAGGTGATATCTAGCTTCTGCTCTACCATCTTTCCCCTGCTATCATGAAGCTTCCTCTCAGGCCCAAATAAAAACTTTCCTCCCCGAGCTACTTTTGGTTGAGTGCTTTATGCCAGCAATGAGAAGGTAACTGCAACAAAAGAAATAACTTGTCCAGGGTCACAGCAGACAAGCGGTAGATTTGAACATAAAGATGTTTGGCTTTAGGGTCACTATCCTCATCTCTAGGATTGTGCATTAGAATGTGACATGAGCTTGTATGGGAGGTGGCACAGGACACTGGGAGGTTGGATGCAGGAGGTTGGTGTGAAAGCCCTTTCAACATTACTTCTCAAGCTAGATGCCTGAGGGAGCATGCTCGCTGGGGGTGGAGCCTGTTTTCTTTTTCAGAAGGCAGCGAGGACCGAGGAGATGATTCACCCCTCACACATTAGCCAGGGCCCAGGTGAAACCACAGAGGAATTGTGAGATGAGAAAGAGTGCTGCTTCCACGATGAGACTGACAATCTGCACCAGGGTGATGGAGACAGACACTGAGGAGAGTCAAAATGTATCAAAGCAGAAATCCAGAAGCTGCTGAGAGCTCAACACTAAAGTAAATTTAAACATACCCACCACAGCTCAGGGAACTTTGCAGAAGAGGGAATAGAAAGATTGTAAGAGCCACAGGGTGGGAGGGAATATCCAGAGGAATTGCACCCCCCCCCCTTCAATGACTGACTGCTGCTCTTACTACGCATAACCCATGGTGAATACCAGCAACTCCACTGAGGAGCCCCCTCCCCAATAAAACACCTACCATAGCTAATGAAAGTAAATTCAAAAGGCCTGTGAAAAGGTAAAATCTGTAGGCTGATGGGTATTTGGAATGAAAAAGAAGAGTCTTCCCTTTTAGACTTGGATGTCTGGGAGAGCAATAATTCCTTTGTGATTGTTAAAATTTATGGTGTATATACCATATAACTATTTTAACATTATAGTTACCCGGTAAGGTAGGAATTATGATCTTTATTTATAGTTGAGGAAAATGAGGCTCAGAGATCCCTTCCCAGAACCTTAGGTTGGTGGCAAAACTCAAATTGGAACCCAGGGCTTTCTGATCCATAGTCCGTAACATATTCCACTGAGTTTTGTTGCCATTGCAACAATTAAGTGGAGTGAGAAATAACAGATCAGGGAATTGTTCATATGTCCAGGTGAGCACATGGGCAGATTCTGAAAGTAGTCTGTATAAAGAAGTTCAAGTACTTGGAAGAGGAAACTACCAGAGAGAACCAGGGACCAGGAGAGAAATGACGTGAGAGAGTGGGGGAGAGGGTTGAAATTCTGACAAATACCTGTGACTCCCTAGTGAAATGGAAAAAGCCAAAGAAGGAGGCCAAGTGAGGTCAAGAAGTACAATCAGGATAGGGCAGTGCCAGGGAAGCTGAGTGCTTATAGCAAGAGCTGCTGGAAGTGCCAGGCAGTGCTGTGAAGACAGGGTGGGTGAAGACTTAGAAAGAGCTGAGGAGGGCCCCCAGACACCCTTGGGATTCACTTCAATTATGTGGAGACAGGCAGAGAAGGCTAAAGGTCTAAGAAAGAGGGAGATTTGACAAAAGAAGTTGATGGGGACAGAGTACCACACCTGGCCTCCTAATCCTGGCTTCTAAGACCCGTGACAAACTGATGGAGAAAGAGAAAAAAAAGAAAGGGAGAGAGAGAGAAAGAGAAACAAAAAGAGAGAAGGAGGGTCTGGAGAGATGGCTCAGTGGTTGAAGGATTGCAAAGCATGATGGCCTGGGTTCGATTCCTCAGTAACCCACGTAAAGCCAGATGCACAAAAGTGGCACATATGTCTGGAGTTTGTTTGCAGTGGCAAGAGACCTTGGCAACCTGTTCTCTTTCTCTGTCCTCTCTGTTTGCAAATAAATAAAGACATTCTAGACAACAGCTTAGTTCCCTTGTCACACTCATTTGCTTTTGCTTTTTTAAAATTTAAAAATTTTTATTTATTTATTGTGCTTTTTAGAGGTAGGGTTTCACTCTAGCCCAGGCTGACCTGGAATTCACTATGTAGTCTCAGGGTGGCCTCGAACTCAAAGTGATCCTCCTACCTCTGCCTCCTGAGTGCTGGGATTAAAGGCGTGCACCACCACGCCCGGCTGTGCTTTTGCTTTTTTTTTTTTTTGTTGTTGTTGAATGATTCTGATTGTAAATAAATCTTTCATAAATAAATAAATAAATAAATAAATAAATAAATAAATAAATCTATATTTAAAACAAGGAAAGAGAAAAGGAAAAAGAAAGGAGTTTAGGAAACAAACTGTTTGTGTGTTGGGTGCACATACTTGTGAGGCACACACACGTGCTCACCTATGTGCACACACATGTACTCACCTATGTGCACATGTGTGGAGGCTGCAGGAGGATGTTGGATGTCCTCCTCTATTGCTCTTCCACCTTATTTTGATTATTTTAAATGTTTCATTTATTTATTTATTTGAGGGAAAGAGGGGGTAGAGAGAGAGTAAGAGAGAGGGGGAGAGAATGGGCACACCGGGGCCTCCAGCCACTGCAAACAGACTCCAGATGCATGCACCACCTTGTGCATCTGCCTTACATGAGTCCCGGAGATTTGAAGAATCGAACCTGGGTCCATAGGCTTAGCAGGCAAGAACCTTGAACACTGATCCATCTATCCAACACCACCTCTCCCCTCCCCCACCCCTGCCGCCTTTTTGAGACCGGGTCTCTTACAGAACCTAGAGCTGATTCTGTTTTTCATTTAGGGTGGTTGACAGATTATCACCAGCAATCCTCCAATCCCTGCCCTTCTCAGTCCTGTGTGTGGTCATGCTCCGCCTTTTACCTGAGTGCTGAGGACTGAATTCTGGTCCTCATACTTGCATATTCTTATACACTGAACCTCTCCCCAATCCCCAAACGATTTTTTTAAAACTCACTTTTTTATGAGCGAGAGAAAGAGAGAAAGAATTTGTGTGCCAGGGCCTCCAGCCACTGCAGTTAAACTCTATAGACGTGTGTACCACCTTGTGTGTCTGGCTTATGTGGGATCTGGAGAGTTGAACATGGGTCCTTAGGCTTTGCAGGTAAGCACCTTAACCACTAAGCCTTACAGGGGTGTACCACCACACCTGGTTCTTTTGTGTTTCAAAAAGGCTCCAGTCTTTTTTTTTGTTTTTTTAACTTTTTGAAATAACAGATGAAAGGAAATCAAAGGAACACAGCTCAATTTCATAAACACTGCTAGTCCTCTATTATTTCCTTTTAAGGGCCTTGATCCTCCCTTCCAAAGAAATGGCTCCATTTTCATCTAGCTTTCCAAAGTAATCATGCCTGAAAATACCCAGCTCACAAAATTGGCCTTGGCCCCATCTGCCTCTCGTGTAGATTAAGCACACAGACTGCCTTCACATCTCACTCAGAGCGCAGCCTCATCTGGCTGTGGCTGTCACATTCTGAGTCCCTCCAAACCCCCCTTCAGGTTCCCAAGAGAACCAATCAAAGACAGAAAATGTCAGCGTCAGCAACCCCTTTGGTCTTCAGGGCCTCTTGGGCTCATCAATGCTCAAGGGGATGTCTAATGTGGTCTCAGGGGTAGGTAAAATAGATACCAAAAACAGGGGCGGGGGATGTGGGGGGGAAGAATAATAGAAGAGAGAAGACAAAGAACAAGAGGTTACTCTTTAGATAGATCAACAGTAAGTGCTTCATAGAGCTGCTCAGCAATTCTTAGGCTGTAACTATCTATCTTAGGTTTTGCTCTGTTCCACAAGAACTTTGGACCAGCCAGCACCGCTGGATGGAGGTGAGGGGAAGGGCACTGAATCTGATTCTTATCTTGAATTTGACCTTTTTTTTTTTGAGAGTTTTCTTTTTCTTTTCTTTCCTTTTCTTTGCTTTCCTTTTCTTTTCTTTTATTTTCTTTTCTTTTCCTTTTCCTTTTCCCTTTTCCTTTTCCTTTCCTTTCCTTCCCTTCCCTTCCCTCCCCTCCCTCCTCTCCTCTCCCCGCCCCTCCCTTCCCCTCCCTTCCCCTCCCCTCCCCTCCCCTCCCCTCCCCTCCCCTCCCCTCCCTCCCTCCCTCCCTTCCTTCCTTTCTTTTTTTGTTGAGGTAAGATCTTGCTCTAGCCCAGGCTGACTTGTAATTCAGGGGGCCTCAAACTCAAGGCCATCCTCCTACCTTTGCCTCCTGAGTGCTGGTATTAAAGGCATGCGCCACCAAGCGCACCTGGCTAAGGCTCCCCCTCCCCTCCCCTCTTTTTTCTTCTCCCCTCCCCTCCTCTCCTCTCTTCTCTCTCTCAGCCAGAGTCTCATTATGTAGCCCTAACTGGTCTGGCACTCAGTGGCCCAAGATGGTCTCAAACTCAAGGTAATCCTCTTGCTTCAGCCTCCTCAGTGCTGGTATTACAGGGGTGTACCAACACACTCGGTTCTTTTGTGTTTCTATTGTCCCTCACTGTGTCCTCAGCCTGGGCCTGGCTGAGAACCCTTAGAGGAATGTTCTCTAATAGAATGTGAGAACCCGCTTTTGTTGTGGTGGTTAGTATAGAGAATCAGGGCGTGAGCTGAGGGGGAGACCACTGAAGGTGCATGCTTATGGGTGTGAGTGTCATAGGGTTCTCTTAAGTCAGAGAGTTAGCGAATTAGTAAGAGCAAGGCTTCTGCAAGCTGTGGGAGCCCTGCACTTTAAGGCCACAGAAGTGATGTGCCCATGTTTGCATCATCTCCCGTGCCTTCATAGTGGCGTGGAGCTTGGTTCCTGGGACCTCTCAAAACACAGAGCGAGCCCTGTTCTTGGCGCTGACTTGATGCATCATCTCTCCTTCCGCATCCTTTAATGAAGTGTGAGGCTCTTGTCCTCATTAGGTCCCAGCATTGTCAATAAAAGAGTCAATAAACCCGGTTGATGGGGTTGGGACCAAGAGGCTGAGATGCAGCAGCGACACTTCCATAGGGCAGACAGCAGCTCCGCCACATGTCGTGACCCAGTGTCCAGGGATCAATAACCAGCTCAGGATAGAGCCTCAGAGCCTGCCCTTCTCAGGCTCTTCCGCAGGCCCACTGCACCCAGGGTGGAGCAGCGCCAACCACCTCCTGCTTTGCTTGCGGTTGTTCTGGGTGCCAGATGTTTTGTTGTTTTTTTTTTTTCCTAGTTGAGTCCCCTGGACACCCATGTATGCATATTTAGTGAGTGCCCACCTGGCATGAGAACATGCAGACAGCATCTCTGAGCAGCCCAGGGGCCAACATAGGCTCCATTTTCTGCACTTCTGTCTGCTGACAGAGTGTGAAGGGTCCCAGTGGACAAGGCAGCGTGTTTTCTGCCTGTGCTGCTGGACTCCATTCTTGGCTGCTCTGCTTCTCTTTAGATACCCTTATCTTATCTAATTACAAGGAATTTCAGATTAATTTCATGGCCTCTGCTCCCAAGGACCTCTTATCTGTGAGGGCCTTGCTTTTTAACCTTGTCATTCTTTTGTGGCTTGCCTTTAAAGGGTGGCAGCTCCGAAGGGGGATGCTAAGATCTTGCTAGAGTTGGGGTGGGGGGAGGGGAAGGAGAGAAAGGCACACACAGACCTGGAGTTTGTGTATTCTGCTCCATCCCCCTGCCTGTGTGCAGAGACAGCTGGCTGCATTCTTCCATGACAGCCACATGGTACCCAGCCACACAGAACACAGCCCGGGCAGGGACTTGCCTGCTGCCAACCTCTCCAGATCTCTTTGATATTTCCGACAGAGCAGTAAAGGACTCTTGACTATCATGGCTTTTTTTTTTTTTTAAATTTTTTTGCCTTGCTTCTCTCTCTCTACCTCCTCTAAGACTCCTCCATGTGGTTTCCATGACTACCCCCAATCAGATTTGGCTTCCTGCGAAATTGGATTTCAAAGAAGGACAAGGCTTCGAAGGAATTTGTCCATTTAACAGAATGTCATTAGGAGTGAGGCTGACTGCTGAACCAGGGTCCTCAGATGATTAAGGAGGGGCTGTGCTCTTGTGTGGAGGCAGGTTTCTGTCTGCAATGAGGAAACTTGATGCAACATGACAATACCGTATTGGAATCTGTCAGTCACCCCAACACACTACCTAACCTGTACCTCCCTCTTCCTTCATCTTTCTAAAACCCAGAGATTTGAGGGTTGGGGGTGGGGAGGAGGAATGCATGTAGAACACCTACCCGGTGATTTTTTCTGCCCCTTCCTAGGTAGGAGTAAGCTATGACAGGCTGTGAGGCTTGGAGTTCTATCCTTTGTCAACAACTCATGAGCTTCTAGTTTATGTGAGCATGCTTGCCAGTGTCTTTAAAGAGGAGAGGGAAGTTGTCCCCGTCCCCATTTCTGAAAGGAAAAGCAAGGCAAAGTTTGGGGTGATATATAAGAAAGACTTTGTTTCTCTTATTTTCTAAAATAATAGTTTTAGATTTACCTTTTTTAAAATTTTATTTATTTATTTACTATTTATTAGAGAGAGAGAGAGAGAGAGAGAGGCAGAGAGAAAGAGGCAGACAGAAAGAGTGAGTATGGTGTACCAGGGCTTCCTGCCACTGCAAATGAACTCCAGATGCATGGGCCACTTAGTGCATCTGGCTTTATGTGGGTACTAGGGAACTGAACCCAGGCTTTCAGGCCTTGCAAGCAAGTGCCTTTAAGGACTGAACTATTTCTCCACCCCCTTAGATTTACCTCTAACCCCAGAACTCAGGAGGCAGAGGTACAGAGGTAGGAGGATCACCATGAGTTCAAGGCCAGCCTGAGACTATATAGTGAATTCCAGGCCAGCTTGAGCTACAGCAAGACCCTACCTTGAAAAAAGAAAAATCAAAAACAATAAGAAAGAAATAAATGTGACACTAGTGGGCAGAGTGCCCATGTATCCTCCTTTGCTTTAAAATTTTTTTGTTTTATTTATTATTTATTTATTAGCAACAGACAGAGAAAGAGGCAGAGAGAGAGAAAGAGAGAGAGGGAAAGAGAGAAAGAGAGAACTGGCACACCAGGGCCTGTAGCCACTGCAAACGAAATCCAGACACATGCACCACCATCTGTATCTGGCTTACATGGGTACTGGGGAATTGAGCCTTGAACTGGGATCCTTAGACTTCACAGGCAAGTGCTTAATCATGAAGCCAACTCACTCCCTCCTTTGCTTTTTAAAAAAAATATTTTATTTTATTTATTTATTAGAGAGAGAGAGAGAGAAAGAGAGAGAGAGGGAGAAAGGGGAAAAGGCAGATATATCGTGAGAAAGGGCATGCTAGGGCCTCTAGCCACAACAAACGAACTCCAGACATATGCGCCTCCTTGTGCATCTGGCTCATGTGGGTCCTGGGTAATTGAACCTGAGTCCTTTGGCTTTGTAGGCAAGCACCTAAACCACTAAGCCATCTCTCCAGCTCCTCCTTTGCTTTTAAACACATAGCTACTCCAAAGTGATTCCAGAGCAACTATAATTTTATGAGACGAGTGGTGAGGTTGGGGAAAATACCTTAGGGACAGCTGTTACTTTCTCTGGAGCCTGGAAGAGGCAACCCACCCCTTGCTACATTTTCCCAGGGTAAGAAGGAGGATGGGCACCAAGGAGACAGATCCCCCAGACACCCTTGCCAGACTCTGTCCCTTGAGTTTAGTTTGATGGTAGGTGGTTCATGAGGTCCTTGAAAGAAAGGTACTGTTTCTTTTTAGATATCAGGATGTGTTATCTATCTAAAGCCATTGCACCCCTTAGAAGATAAGGTCCTCAACCTTGAAACTGTGTCTCTCTGCAGAGGGAGGGGAACTATACTAGGAAATATGCACTTCTACCTTGTTGCCTTCCGAACAGTTTTTTTTTCCCCTGTTCTTATCCCTTATAGGTTGAGACTATCGTCATTTCCCCTGAGGCTGCTGTAGAAACTTTACACACTCCTCTCCTCTATTATCACTCCCAATCCTTCCTACATGCTCTGTAAGCCCAATCAGAGAACAGAAATGCCCTTTTCAAAATTATTTTTCTTTCCCATCCCCCTCTCTCTTACAAAAGAGGAAAATAGTAAAGATGAAGAGAAATGTAGAGACACTATACAGGGACCTGGGTTAGATAATTTTCCAGATCAAGGTTGTCAGTGGGGCTGGAGAGATGGCTTAGTGGTTAAGTTGCTTGCCTGCAAAGCCCAAGGACCCAGGTTTGATTACCCAGAACCCACATAAGCCATATGCACATGGTAGTGCATGCATCTGGAGTTCATTTGCAGTGGCTGGAGCCCCTGGCATGGCCATTCTCTCCCTCTTTCTCTCAAATAAACAAATAGAAATAAAATATTTTTAAAAAATTGTCAGGCTGGAGAAATGGCTTAGTGGTTAAGACACTTGCCTGTGAAGCCTAAGGAGCCAGGTTCGATTCCTCAGTACCCATGTAAGCCAGATGCACAAGGTGGCACATGCATCTGGAGTTCGTTTGCAGTGGCTGGAGGCCCTGGTGTGCCCATTCTCTCTCTGTATCTGCCTCTTTTTCACTCTCTCTAATAAATAAATAAAATATTTTTAAAAATATTAAAAAATTGTCAATGGCTCTCCAATACCCATCTCATGAAGTTCAAAATCTTCCTTTCTGGTCTCCAAGGACCTTTATAATAGAACCTCAAGTATTTTGACAGTTGTAGTTTCCCTAACACCATCTAGTAAAAGACTGTGATTAGCTGTTCCTCAGGCAGTAGAGCACTTTTTAAATCACTCTTTACTTTGATTCTTCCCCCTAGAAAGTTTTCTCACCCCTTCAAAGCCTCGTGTCATGTTTGGAGCCAGCGTCAAATGCCAAATGCCCCTTTAAGCACACACACACACACACACACACACACACACACACACTCACAGGCATTTCTTAAGTCTGGAGTGCATGGACTGTGAGAGGAAAAGGGCTCAGCCCTGCACTCCCCTCAATCACTTTCTCTCTTCCTCTGTGTGCTCTTAGAGGGAAAGAGTTCTGTTTCCTTTTTTCTAAGTTTTCTCCTCACAACTTTTGGACCACAGAGAGGGAAGGACACTTTGGCCATCCGTGTGTATTGCTGACGTGACCAGTGTCGACAGCCTATATGATTACCAAAATTTACAAAAAAATTATTTATTAATTTGCAAGGGGGCGGGGGGTGAGAGAGAAGTGAGACAGAATGGGTGCGCCAGGGCCAGGGCCTCCAGCTGCTGCAAACTCCAGATGCCCGCACCACTTTGTGCACGTGGCTTTAAGTGGGTCCCGGGGAATCAAACCGGGGTTATTAGGCTTTGCAGTCAAGCGCCCTTTAACTGCTGAACCATCTCTCCAGCCCAAAGACGGAAAACTTTTGATTATCTCCCAAAACATTGAAATGAAGCAGCAAATTAAGGGAGGGACACTTATCCTGGGTGGGAGATTAACTTCTTTCTTGGATCCTGACTTCTTCAAGGACACCAGTGTGGCCTTTAAGACTGGCACCCCTTTGAGGCCAGCTGCTCTGGGTTTAGATGGCTTCGGAACCGAGAGCTTTTTGGTCGTTGGGGGGTGGGGGGACGTCGCAGGAAATCATTTGTTTTCGTGAGGGTCTCAGGGTGTGTATGTGTAGGGGGGCATGTCTTTGACCTTGCAATGATGCTCAGCTTCCCCATCCCCCGGAGTCTTTCGAATTCGGGGGATGGGGAGGAGGGTCTCGCCCGGGGTCCCGCGCGCCCCATTCTTCTGCGCGCGCCCCCGCCGCTTCCTGAGCGCGCCGACCTCGCGGCCCCGCCCTGCCCTGCCGCGGAGCCCCGGGGCTGCGACCCAGGGACCGGTTTAGTGACAAGGCAAGTCCCAGCAAAGCCACACGCTCCCCTCTCCCGCCAAATGCAGGCCGCCGCCCTCCCCGAGGAGATCCGTTGGCTCCTGGAAGGTAAACCACCCTGGCCCGGCCTCCCCAACCCTTCGCAGGTCCTCTGCCCCCCTGACCTCCCAGGAGGTCCCCTGCAGCGCAAGGCGGGGTGGGGGGGGTCCTGAAGGCAGGAAAGGAGACACCACCGGGACGAGCTTAAAGCAAAGCCAAGCGGGTCTCTTCAGCTCCATCACTTCTCACACTCAGCCCTCCATCCTCCCACCTCAGCAGACCCGTCACTCCCTTGAGTTACACACACACACACACACACACACACACACACACACACACACACACACACACACACCCACGCACTAGACTGCAGCTCTGCACATGATCTCCAGGCTTCTTAGCACTCTCAGGCTAGGTTCCTGGTCCCCTGCCATCTCGAACCTGCTCTTCAACCCTGATGTCTTGTAGGCTTTGGGCCTCCTCCTTTTCTTCCCCAGCCAGGACCGCCTCACATCTGGAATCCTGTGCAGAGGTCTCTGGCGGGGGTGGGGGGAACCTCTTAGAGGATGGATGTAGGGGGTCTGTGCACCAAACCTGGGGTTTTAAGTGACATCATTACTGCCCAAGTCACTGCTCTTCTAGGGGTGTCATCAAACCCAAGAAAGCCTCATACTAGGACGTTCCTTCCCTTTCTAGAAGTTTCCTGTGTGATGGTTTCACCTTCAAGCCATGGTGTCTAACACAGTCCTTCAAAGAGTTAAAAGTGACACTCAACACATACTTCTGATGCTCTGCAAAGAGATTTCCCGGATGGGCAGTATCATCTGCCTGGCTCACACAGCCAAAGTCATTTTTACTTGCTTTCCTGTAACTGACCTTCCTGGGAGGACAGAAGCCTGGAATCTGCTGTTGTATAATGGTCCTAAGAGGAAATGTTCAGAATTAAATCCTTTGGCATCTAAGTGACATATTTGACGTGTGTTTACCAGATGGCCTGCTTTGGGCAGGTCATAGTTTTGGCAAGCTGTATTTTTTTCTCAGTTTCTCTCCATTTAATTGGTTTTATATCTTCATTACCTTGTTATCTTGGTATAAATGCCTTCTAATCAAGTATTTGGCGAGTCTTTTTGGTTTCTGCTTGTAGCTCTGGATTCTGGATTGCTTCTCCTGAAAAGTTGTCAACTAGGTATTTCTTTTGAGGTGATGTTTCCAAAATCCATTTTCCCAACGATCCAAGTTAAGCCTAAACTTTAGGAATAAAAAGCTATTTGTAGGGTAGAGGAACGTCACCTGGGTATTTATGGAGAAAGAACTGTGTGTTCAGTATTAGAATCACGAGAGAGGGCTGTCATTGTCTTTGGTTTCCAGGACAGAAGTGGCAACAAGTTGAATTTTATCCTTGCATTTGAAGACATAAAGTGATTCCTTTTATTGGTCTATGTCATTTGATGAGAGGAAACCTATTTTACAAGCTTGTTAAGTGATGCTTCAGTTTCGTGTGCAACCTTGGTAGAAAATTCCTTTGTATTTTCAGGGGCTTGCAATGAAATCCATCCCTTCAACATTTTTGATGTGCAGTCCTTTATTGTTCAAAACTGACACTTTGGTAAACAACTCATTTCTGCACCTGCCACCTTCCTTTAGCTTAGATTATTTTCTTGTTAGCTGACTGTTTTTAATTGAAGTCTTCAGATCTCCTTCCAAAGCAGAACCTTTGTTTGCTGACAAGTAGAGCAGGGTATGAATGGAGATTAATTGCATGTCACATACTTCTGTATCAAACCTGCTGTGTCTTAACAATCTCTGTTGGTGCGCCAGTCTTTGGAAGATATGGGAGAATATATATGAGAGTCTGAGGTTACATTTTAAGGAGCTTCGTTGGTTAATGTATTTTCTTTAAGGCTGCTTTGCCTTTTTTTTTTTTTTTAAAGTTTGCAATTATGGTCTTGAATTTAAAGTAGGGGAAGACCTGGGCATGGTGGCACATGCCTTTAGTCCCAGTACTTGGGAAGATGAGGTTGAAAGATTGTGGTGAGTTCAAGCCCAACTATGGGGTACAGATTTAGAATTCCAGGTCACTCTACAATGAGGCTATAATGAGACCCTACCTTGATAAAACCATGAATAAATAAAAAAATATGAAAAGGGGGATTCAACCAATGATTCCACTGAAAAATGGTCAAAGTATATTTTTGAAAGGTTTGTGTAATAATAACAACATATTGATTACAGGTGTTTTCTTTTTTTAAACAGAATTTCTGTTGTAGACCAGCAGAATTTTTCATTGTGTTACAAATAATCTGTGGATATTAGAAACCGCAAACAACCATCAATTTATCATCTGTTGTTTACATTTCTCCTTCACCACACATGTTTTAAGGTTAACTGTTGACGATTAGAAAATATGTAGTTCCTGATCTCTATATAGTGTCACCAGTGGGGAGGGGAGCCACAGGATGTGAGAGCTGCTGATCTACTGCTGCCACATGGTTGTGGGGGTGGAGTCTCCACCATGAATTACTGCTTTCATAAACCAAGTCATAAGCACTTGCACAATGATTTAACTCTGGCAACCACAGCCATAACTTAAACATTTATTTATTTATAACTACATGAGCATAAGTGACAGGGGTGTTTTGTGACATAATGTATGTGCTTTTTAAAAAAATAAAATACACAAAAGCATTGTGAATAGCCCAGAAATTCAGAAGGTCTACAATTAGTTTTTTTTTAATATAAAAATTTAAACATTTGAAGATGTGTCATTTGACATAGAAACCTCACTTCTAGGAACATTACAGAAATTAAAGGATGTTAAGTATATGTACAAAAGTCTACCCCAAGTGTCTGTGAGTTGGGACTGGCAGGGTAATGGTTAAATGAATTATGAGACATCCATCTTCTGGAATTCTTTGCATTCAGTATAAAATAATTTGGAGCTGAACATGGTGGTGCATGCCTTTAATCCCAGCACTTGGGAGGCAGAGATAGGTGGATTACCGTGAGTTTGAGGTCACCCTGAAACTACATAGTGAATTCCATGTCAGCCTAGACTACAGTGAGACCCTACTTTGAAAAACCAACAACAAAAAAATGTAATGAGTCTTTCTGTATATCCATCTGTCTTAGATTGCACTGTCCATGGCATGTTTTTAAGACTAAAAAGGCAAAATTCACAATACTACACATAGTAGCCTATTTTTTTAAAAATCTTTTATTTAGTTATTTGAGAGAGAGAAAAAAAGAAGCAGACACAGAGAGAGAGAGAGAAAAGAGAAAGAGAGAGAGAAAGAGAGAGAATGGGTATGCCAGGGCCTCTAAGCCACTGAAAATGAACTCTGGACACGTGCATCTGGCTTTACATTGGTACTGGGGGAATCAAACTCTAGTCCTTAGGCTTTGCGGGCAAGAATCTTAACAGCTGAGCCATCACTCCAGCTCCATAGTAGCCTATTTTAAAAAAAAATTTTTTTTGGAGAGAGAGAGACAGAGACAGAGACAGAGACAGAGAGAGAGAAAGAGAGGCAGACAGAGATGGGTGCGCCAGCAGTCTCTCAGCTGCTGCAAATGAAATACAGATGCATGCACACCCCTTGTGGTCAAGTGCAGCATTGCACCCTTGCGTCACTGCATCTGGCTAAACGTGGGACCTGGAGATTGGAACCGCTGGAAATTGGAACCAGCGTTCTTCAGGCTTAGGAGGCAGGCGCCTTAACCCCTAAGCCATCTCTCCAGCCCCATAGTAGCCTATTTTTGTTTGCAAACAAAACACAAAGCCATAAAGCCCCATATATTGTGTATGTTTCTGTAAATATCGGAAGAAGTAAAAAAGAGTATATACCAAGCTATCAACAGTTTTCTTTTGAGGAGAATGAAAGGTGTCGGGGGGGGGGATTAATTTTTATTACATATATCTTTATGTTAGTTAAATTGTGACAAATACCATGTATTGCTTTTGAAATCAGGAAAGAGCAACCAGTAAGGTTAGTTAAAAGAAAAAGGAACAAACAAAAGTCAAAGCTGAGATGAGTGAGGTAAGAGTATTAAAGGTTAAGTTTGTCTCTGTTTAGTCTTGGGGGTTTATGGAAGCTGTAAATTAAGGAAAGAAAGTCTCCGCTGGATTTTTGGCAGTTGACACAGGCAGAGAGAAGCTTCTAGAGTAACTCAGGAAACAGCTTCTTCAGATAGAATCTGGACCTCGGGCTGGAGAGGTGGCTTGGTGATTAAGGCGCCTGCCTGCCAAGCCTACGAACGCCCGTTCCAATCTCCAGGTCCCTCGTTTAGCCAGACTCAAAAAGTGATGCAAGGGCACAATGTCGCACTTGCCCTCAAGTGGGCACGTGTGTCTGGAGTTTGTTCACAGCAGCTGAGAGGCCGCTGGCACACCCATTCTCTCTCTCTCTCTCTCTATTTCTGTCAAAGAAAAAAAAAAAAGAAAAAGGAAATAGGACCTAATCCCATTTCAGCAAGTAAATACCTTATAAGTAAAATAATAAGTAAAATGAAGTGGATCTTCTGATTTATTGAAAGAAAAGAAAATTTTCAGGTCTGTTTTCAAACAGTCAAGGTTCAGAAGTAGAAGTTATCTTTTTTAAATTAAAAAAATTATTTGAGAGAAAGAAAGACAAATAGATGAATGGATGGATGGATGGATGGATAGAAAGACAGACAGACAGACAGACAGATAGATAGATGGCACGCCAGGACCTCCATCTACTGCAAACAAACTCCAGAAGCATGCACCACCTTGGGCATCCAGCTTTATGTGGGTGCTAGAGACTCAAATCTGGGTCTTTAGGCTCTGCAGGCAAGTGCCTTAACTACTAAGCCATCTCTCTAGCCCCAGAAGCTATCTTACTGTTTTATTTTGTGATAACCACACTGAAACAAACAATGGAATGTTTGCTAATCTTTGTTCCCCAGATACCAACATAATCAGTCTTGCCGTCCTGGTCTTCCTAATTCTTTTCTTTTGAAATCAGAGGCGAAGAAGATAAGAATGAAGGAGTAGGAATAATATTCTTCGGTTCATATTTGTCCTGTATGATGGAATGTGATCTGCTGATAGACAACCTGGTTGGGATATGGATTTAAACCAAAGCAGCTTCAACAACCCACTGCATGTAGCATAGTAACTAGTGCTATCCTAACATGCATCCCAAAACACCTATAGTTACTTATTTTTAAACTTCCTAAGAAAGTGGCAGTCATTAATCATTAATCATTTCTTTCCAGATAGTTCTCCAGATCTGCAGCCAACCATACAATCCTTTATTAGCTTTGGATAGCTAAGATTCTCTTTAAGCTGCCTAAATATTTTATCATATGAGACAGAGAGAGTGACAGGCAGAAAGAGGGAGAGAAAGTGAGAGAGAATTGGCCTACCAGAGCCTCAGCCAATGCAATCGAACTCCAGATGCTTGCACCACCTAGTGGGCATGTGTGACCTTACACTTGCCTCACTTTTGTGTGTCTGGTTAATGTGGGATCTGGAGAGTCTAACATGAGTCCTTAGGCTTCACAAGCAAGTGCCTTAACCCCTAAGCCATCTCTCCAGTCCAACATTTTTTTTTCTTTGAGGTAGAGTTTCACTGTAACCTAGGCTGACTTACCTGGAACTCTCTCTGTAGTTCCAGGCTGACCTCAGTCTCACAGTGATCCTCCTACCTGTCTCCTGAATGCTGGGATTAAAGGTCTGGGCCACCATGCTGGGCTATTATAAATATTTTTGATCACCTCTCTTCAAAAATGTATTAGGCTTCTTCTCCCTCTCTCTGTGTCTCTCTCTGTGTCTCTCTCCAAAAAAAATAAATTAAAAAAAAAATTTTTTAAGTTTTTAAAAAAAGGGCTGGAGAGATGGCTTAGGGGTTAAGGCGCCTGCCTCCTAAGCCTAAGAACTCTGGTTCCAATCTCCAGCAGTTCCAATCTCCAGGTGCCACATTTAGCCAGATGCAAAGTGACGCAAGGGCACAATGCCGCACTTGACCACAAGGGGGCGCACACATCTGGATTTCGTTCGCAGCAGCTGAGACACTGCTGGCGCACCCATCTCTGTCTTCCTCTCCCTCTCTCTCTCTCTGTGTCTCTCTCCAAAAAATAATAATAATAATAAATTTAAAAATAAAGTTTAAAAAAATGTATTAGGAACTTGTCTCACTTCTTCAACCAACTAGTCCGTGATTCCAATGGACTTGGCTTGAACACTTTGTTTTTGTGAGTGCATGTGGTGTATTTGAACTAGAATTTCAGGCAGCTACCAGACCTACCAGGCATTTACATAAATGCTGGAGATCCTCATGCTTGTGTGACAAGCACTTTACCAATTTAGCCATCTCCCTAGCTTCTTTTTGTCTTCTGAGACTGGTCTCATGTGATCCATGCTGGCCTTAAAGAATGAACTTGAAGAGTTGATCATACAGCCTCCACCTCCCCAGCGCTGGGATTATAGGTGTGCTTCATCATGCCTTGCTCATTTGATCACTTTTAAACTCAGTTGTTCTAGGCTGAGACCTATCACTGCCTGTTTAATCTTCAGCACACCTACAAAGTCCTGGTTTATACATGCATAACTTTTTGGGTGCTATTGAGAATTTGAGTGAGAAAAATTTGAATATCTGCTCTACTTAGGTGTAGGCACACTTTCTGTTTTTTCTTTACCAGTTTTCTTTCTTTTTTTCAGTATTTTATCACAGGTCACGTATGTATGTAATGTGCTGGTCCTGTATGCATTTTGTCCACAATCAAGTAAATCTTGGCTGCAATTTTCTTACTACCCATTTGACTGTGGGCCTCAGTTTCTTCATCTGTATAAGGAGATAATAATATTACCTGTCTCGTAGAATTTATATGAACACTAAACAATGAATAGTTGAAAAGGAATTAGAATAGAATCTGGCATGTATTAAAGACTATATAAGTGCTTGATAAATAAAATTCAAACTAAGAATAAAATTTAATTTAGAAGTCCTGGGTGGAAGAGATGGCTCAGTGATTAAGGTGCTTGCTTGCAAAGCTCAAGGACCTGGGTTCTATTCCTCAGTACCCACGAAAAGCCAGATGTACAAGGTGGCATATGCATCTGGAGTTCGTTTACAGTGACTAGAGGCCCTGGAATACCCATTCTCCTATTCTCCCATTCTCTCTTGCTCTATCTGCCTCTTTCATTCTTTCTTTCTCACATAAATCAATAAATAAAATTAATTTGGAAATCCTGCTGACCCCCCCCCCCCGCTATTGACATAGATATTTTTTCTCTCTCTCTCTGCTGTTGATGTCTTTTGTTCTCTTTCTGCCTTTCCACAGGAAAACTGTGGACATGGCCTTTTGCTTACACTGTTGGACCATCTTTGCTTTTTTGACAGCAGGGGAGATTTGTAGGGACCTTTTCAAGGTCTCCTTTATTTCTTTTTTTCAGGGTCTAGTGAGAATTTATATGAGAAACTATGGAGGAAGGAGATAAAGTTAGCTCTGTTGTTTTGTTGTTACCCAGTCTACAGTTCACTGCATTTTCTGTACCTTTTGATTCCCAAACACAAACATTTTCTGCCCTGATGTTTCACTTTAAATTTTGCTTTATAAATTCTTTGAGGTGACACTTGAAACATTTCCTCGTCTGTTCTTATATGATTGAGCATATCATGGGAGAGATATGTTGTAGTGGTCTGAATCAGATGTCCCCCATAAACTCATGTGTTTTGAATGCTAGGTCCCCAGCTTGTGGCAATTTGGGAGGGGGAACCTTGTTGGAGTAGGTGTATTGTTGCAGGCAGAATTTGGGGTGTTATAGCCAGTTCCCCCTTGCCTGAGTTTAGCTTAGTCTCTTTCTGTTGTTTTTCACCTGCGGTAGTGGAAGTGATGCCCAGCCTCTGCTCATGCCATGCTTCCCCTGCCATCATGAAGCTTCCCCTTGTGACTGTAAGCCAAAGTAGACCCTTTCCTCACATCAGCTGCTTTTGGTCTGCTGATTTATCCCAGCAATGAGAAGTTGACTATGACATATCTGCTCCTGACCTTGTTATAGGGTACTTTGTTTCATGTGTGTGTTAAGAATAGCATTTAGGGCTAGAGGGATGGCTTTGCCTGCAAAACCAAAGGACCCAGGATTTTTTATTTTATTTTATTTATTTGAAAGGGAAAGAGGCAGAGAGAGAGAGAGAGAGAGAGAGAAAGAGAGAGAGAATGGGAGCACCAGGGCTTCCAGCCACTGCAAACAAACTCCAGATGTATGTGCCACCTTGTACATCTGGTTTACGTGGGTCCTGGAGAATCAAACTGAGGTCCTTTGGCTTTGTAGGCAAGCGCCTTAACCACAAAGCTATCTCTCCAGCCCCTTTATTTTTATTTTTATTTTTATTTATTTATTTGAGAGCGGAAAAGAGGCAGAGAGAGAGAATGGGCGAGGACCCAGGTTTGATTCCCCAGGACCCACATAAGCCAGATGGCCCTGGTGCGCCCATTCTCTCCTCTCTTTCTCAAATAAATTTTTAAAAATATTTTTTTAAAAAAGAATGGTATTTAGGAGGAGCAGGAGAGATGGCTCAGTGGTCAGGAGCACTTCCTCTGCAGCCATGAGGGTGGGAGAGACAGATAGAATTCCATCCCTAAGATCCATATAAACAGCTGGGCATGGCCATGCTTGTCTAAATCCCTAGGCCCATAGGGGAACAGAGACAGCAGAGTAGCCAGGGCTTGTCAAAAACAATAGCCAACTCGAGGATCAGTAAGGGAGTCCAGGTCAAGTAAGAAAGGATGGAAGAACGATGGGATGGGACACCTGACATTCTCCAGCCACCGCAGACGATTGCATGGAACACTGCATGGGCACATACACATGCGTAAACCACCCTCCCCCACATATCACATTACATACATGCCAAAAAAAATGTTAGTAGTTTTGCATTCATTCAGAGTGGAAGAAAATGTAAGGTTAATTTCCCCCTTCTCGCTTGTTTGCTAAAATTCAAAACCTGGTAGAAATATTTGCACTTCATTCCGAGGATAGCCTAGATGACAAGTGGACTGACTGCCCAGAACTCTTGACCACTAGGTGACCATGTCTTCCTGTCAGATTCCAGATAATTCTGCAGGGGCGTGCTCCTCTAGAGTCATGCTTCCTTTCAACTCCCTTGCTTCTGCACAGGCTTTTTGTTTTGGTTTGTCTCGTCTTCAGCCAGTGGTTGCCAACTAGGGTACTTCAGGTGACTTTTGGCAACCTTGGGGCTTTTGATTATCCCCACTGGGGAAGGGGCTGCTGGTAGCTAGTGGCTAGAGGCTAAGGATGCTGCTAAACTTTTGAAAATACACAGGATGACCAAAATAACAAAAGAATTTTCCAGTCTAAGTTGTCAAAGGTTTTAAGGTTGACACATCCTGGCCTGGATATATTTTCTTCCTCAATTTCCACAAAAGCCTGCCTAAGAAAGTTCCCGTGACTGTAGAAGACATTGTTGGGGATGCTGGTGGGGCAAGAAGAGCAAGGAGGGGTTTGCACAGTTTACATAGCAGTCAACCAAATGACTTCAGTGTCAGCATTAGCTATCCCTATTCCTTTTTTTTTGTTAAAGTTTTTTTTTTTTTTTTTTTTTTTTTTTTTTTTTTTGAGGTAGGGTCTCATTCTAGCCCAGGCTGATCTAGAATTCACTCTGTAGCTTCAGGCTGGCCTCGAACTCACAGCAGTCTTCCTCCTCTGCCTCCCCAGTGCTGGGATTAAAAGGCATATGCCATCACACTAGGCTAGTAATCCCTATTCCTAACCACCCTTCTGCCACCCCTGCACCCCACCGCCATCTGACTTAGCCCTCAGGCTTATGCCTTCTCTTCTCGTTTTCGCCTTTTATCCTATATGGTGCAAAATTAAAAGACATTTTTTTTTTCTTGTCACATGACAAAAGCACTTTATCTATTCGTTGTTTAGGATTTCACCAATACCCACACACAACAAAACAAGTTATTTTCCCAAACAATATCAGTTTTTTTTCCCTAAGAGGAATTCTAGTACCAGCTATTAGCATAATATTTTTCACTTAATTTCATAAGTATAATACTTACATCGTATTTAATCTTTTTAATATAGAAAAAATAAGGTACATTTTAATTTTTTGCCACCATCTGAATCTTAACATATTGACGTAACTACCATAGATCTAATTTTTTCACGTTATAAGCCATTACACCCTACAGAAATCCTATAATTTCTGCTACATTTGTTCATATTTATTTCCCCTGTGTTTCCAAGTTCATTGCTTGCTTTTCCGGTTTGTCAGTGCTGCATTATAGGTTAGGTGATTATAACAGATGGCTTTTCGGGTCTGCAGTCTTTGAGTTCCACTGTTTAATTTTATTACCCAGCTTTTACATGGGGAATAGGACAGATCCAGCCCAGGAATGGAGTGGTCTTAGCATCCAGAGAGCAAGTCTTCCTGAAGACTAATGGCTTTGATAAGATAATTTATGAATTATGTAAATTCTCCTCTAGGGTCTCCTCCTAATATTATTGGTGTTAGTGGAAAAATAAAGCGTTTATTCATATAATAGAAGTTTTGCTAAAACCCATCCAGTGGCAAATATTTATATTTATTAAGCTAATAGTGTAATAGTTGAAAATAATTAAGGTACTATATATTATAAATCAAGTGTGAGTAATATGCTAGAGTATCTAGGTAGGTATAGAAAATATCTAGCTGTATTTTATTTTATTACTTAAATTTTTAGGTTTTTTTTGTGGTCTTATTGATCAAACTCAGGGTCTTGCATATTCTCAGCAAGTGTTTTACCACACAGCTACATATCCTTGGCTCCCTAACTGAATTTTAATTAACTTACTTAAATTTACACTTCCTATAAAATATTTTTTCCACCAGGCAAAAAGGTGCCTGCCTTTAATCCCAGCACTTGGGAGGCTGAGTGAGGTAGGAGGATTGCCATGAGTTAGAGGCCAGCCTGGACTAAAGAGTGAGTTTGAGGACAGCCTGAGCTAGGGTAAGATGCTGCTTTAAAAAAAAATTTTTTTTTCCTTTCTGATAACATTTTTTTTTTGTTTTGTTTGTTTGTTTGAGGTAAGGTCTCACTCTAGCCCAGGCTGACCTGGAACTCATTCTGTAGTCCCAGACTGGCCTCACTCATAATGATCCCCTTACCTCTGCCTCCAGAGTTTTGGGGTTAAAGACATGCAACACCAGGCCTGGCCTGATCACTTTGTATGCTTCATTATTCATCTTTCCTTCCCTTATGTCTCCTTCCCTCTCTTCCTCCCTCCATTCTTTCCCTGTATTTTTCTTCTTTTCCTATGGGCACTTTATCAATTTATAACTTATATAAAGTGCATTAATTTTTTTCCCTTAGTGCTGATAGACAAATCAAGGACCTCTCACTTGTTGCTAGGCAAGATTGTACCACTGAGCTACACCCCCAGTCCAAATGTAGTGTTGCAAATGGTTGACTTTAACATACGTATCCACCTGGGTGATTACCATCCAGACCAAGATATAAAAAGTTTCATCCTTCTTTACAATCTGCCCCTCTTCAGACCTAATTATTATTCTTTTTTCTTTCTTTCTTTTTCTTCCGAGGTAGGCTCTCATTCTAGCCCAGGCTGACCTGGAACTCACTCTGTAGTCCCAGGCTGGCCTCTGCAATCCTCCACCTTCTGTTTCCTGAGTGCTGGGATTAAAGGCATTCGCCACCACGCCCGGCACATTATTCTGACTTGTGTCATAATAGGTTATTTTTGCTGTTCTGGAACTTCATACACTCTTGTGTCTATCCTCACCGAATGTTTATGAGAGTTATTCATGTTTTGTTCCTTTTTGCTAAGTG
Organism: Orientallactaga sibirica; assembly: GCA_036365145.1. Lineage (NCBI taxonomy): Eukaryota > Metazoa > Chordata > Mammalia > Rodentia > Dipodidae > Orientallactaga > Orientallactaga sibirica. Next base: position 32,375,304 of record JAEOAD010000013.1, on the reverse strand, counting down.
GTATTCCATTGTGTGACTCTCCACAGTTTGTTTATCCATTCTTCCTCTGGTAGACATTGAGTTGTTTTCAGCTTTGGGCAATTATAAATACAAGTGCTAGGATGATAAATACTAATTTCTCTTAGCTAAATATCTAGGAGTGGGGGCTGGAGGGATGGCTTAGCATTAAAGTGCTTGCTTGCAAAGCATAAGGACCCAGGTTCAATTTCCCAGAATCCATGTAAGCCAGATGCACATGGTGGCACATGTATCTGGAGTTTGTTTGCATAGGCTTGAGACCCTGGTACATTCATTCTCTCTCTCTTTCTCTCTCTCTCTCTCTAATAAATAAATAAATCAATAAATAAAAATTTCCACAGGCTATAGAGATACCTCCATCTATGCATCTTTCTGTACATATGCAGATACTTCTATGGGACGGATTGTTAGGTTCTCAGATGAAGACTGCAAAGGTGTTAATGCTGGACTTCTAGGTTGGCCGCCCTTTAAAGCTTAATCTAAAGTACTTACTACGTCTTAGTGTTGGGGTTTTGTTTTCTCTGTGTTGTATTTAGGCATTTTTATTATTTTCTCTACAGGAGGTAGAAAGAGAATTAAAAATACAAATACCAACTGGTTCTTGGGTCATGGGGCAGAAACAATCAGCAGGTTGAAGCTAATCACAGCCACAGCACGCTGACAATTCTTCTATTGTGTACTGACAACTTCCTTCCTGCAAGCTAAAACAAAGCTGGCAGGTATGACTTTAGCCATGCTGTCAAGTGTTACTGCCTAACAAAAGGAAAACTTGTGTGTGTGTGTGTGTGTGTGTGTGTGTGTGTAGGGGTGTTGCTTAAGAGTGCAATTAATTGTCAAATCATTTTTTTTTTCTTCAAGGTAGAGTTTCACTTTAACCTAGGCTGACCCAGAACTCATTCTGTAGTCCCAGGCTGGTCTCAAACTCACAGTAATCCTTCCATCCCTGCCTCCTGAAAGCTCGGATTAAAGGTGTGTGCCACCACACCCTGCTTCAAATCAAAATTTTAATATTAAATTTGAAAACAAGTTCTTGGGCTGGAGAGATGGCTTAATGGTTAAGGCACTTGCCTGCAAAGCCAAAGGACCCAGGTTTGATTCCCCAGTACCCACGTAAGCCAGCTGCACAAGGAGGTGCAGGCATCTGGAGTTCGTTTTAGTGGCTAGAGGCCCTGGCGCATCCATTCTCTCTGTCTCCTCTCTATTTCTTTCTCTGCTTGCAAATAAACAAATAAATTAAATGAAGTTAAATTAAAACAAGTTCTTAATGAAGTGAAAGTCATTTTTGCCGCGACTCTGGTACTTTTACTTAAGGTATGAAAATAGACAAAACTAAATTTCCATGAAACTTGCAGTAAAGGGGTGAGAAAATTAAGCACTAAAGTTTTTTTTTTTTTTTTTTTTCAGGTAGGGTCTTGCTCTAGACCAGGCTGACCTGGAATTCACTGTGTAGTCTCAGGCTGGCCTCAAACTCATGGCAATCCTCCTACCTCTGCCTCCCAAGTGCTGGAATTAAAGACGTGCACCACCACACCCACCATACCGGGTTAGAGCTTTTTTATTTGTGAGGATATTCACGAGTAACTGTAGAAATCCTGCTGGTCTATAGCTTCCATGTCCCTGTAACAAGGACCCAGCAATGACTGTCTTTGTTTCTGCCAGAGACTGTCAATGAGACTTTATAAATGTTGGGTCACCAGCTAGACTGTTTTTTTATTTTTCTGTAAAATAGTAGTGTGTGACATAAAGGGATAGTGGTGAGATTTAATTAAATGCACACAATACCAGATGCCCTGCAATGTAATACTCCCCACTGTTTCTGGGGTGGAGACTGCTTTGGTGGGGCAGGCATGACAAGTTGAAGGCACATCTATGATGAGAAAAGGTGTTCCCATTGGCAGTTCACTCATGAGGTTCGGGGAACGACACAAACTGGTCTTTATCAGGTCCAGCACCATTAGCATAGATGGTCTGGGATGGGTTCCTAGAAGCCGCTCCTCCCATTGGTTTCCTTTCTCCTTCACAATTCCAGCAAACTTTTCTGACCCCTCCCTCCCGTACAGGGTCCCATCTCCATCCTGGAGGGGGTCATTGATCTCCAAGGCTTTAACTGCTTCACAATGTTCAGAATGAAGCTCATATTTTCCCTTTTAGTTAGAAAAAAAATGTTAAGGAGCTGGGGAGATTGCTCAGTGGTTAAAGGCATTGCTTGCAAAGCCTGGTGACTCAGGTTCAAGTACCAGCACCCATGAAAAGCCAAATGCATAAAATGGAGTGTGCATCTGGAGTTTGCTTGTAACAGTGATAGATCCTGGCATGCCCATGCTCGCTCACGCTGTGTCTTTCTCTGTCTCTCTCTCAAATAAATAAAAATATTTTTAAAAAAGAAGAAAATGTTAGCTGTTACTGAAAATTGAAGAGAAGACGAGGCTGGAATCTCATCCTCTTAGAATTACTTTTAAGTTCATAAATAGATTATTTCTTTTAAAAAGTATTTTTGGGGCTGGAGAGATGGCTTAGAGGTTAAGGCACTTGCCTGTGAAGCTTAAGGACTCAGGTTCGATTCCCTAGTACCCACGTAAAGCCAGATGCACAAGGTGGCACATGCATCTGGAGTTTGTTTGCAGTGGCTGGAGGTCCTGGCATGTCCATTCTCTCTCTCTGCCTCTTTTTCTCTCTCTCATTCTCTCACAAATAAATCAATAAATAAAAATATTTTTGGGCTAGAGAGATGGCTTAGCAGTTAAGGCACTTGCCTGCAAAGCCTAAGGACCCAGGCTTGATTCCCCCAGTACCCATGTAAACCAGATGCACATGGTGGCCCAAGTGTCTGGAGTTCATTTGCAGTGGCTAGAGGCCCTGGCATGCTAATTCTGTCTCTCTCAAATAAGCAAACAAAAATAAAGATTTTATTTATTTATTTATTTATTTATTTATTTATTTATTTATTTATTAGAAACAGAGAGATTAGCCAGGTGTGGTGGTGCACACCTTTAATCCTAGCACTCGGGAGGCAGAGGTAGGAGGATTGCCATGAGTTTGAGGCCACCCTGAGAATACAGAGTGAATTCCAGATTAGCCTGGGCTAGAGTGAGACCCTACCTCAAAAAAAAAAAAAAAGAATTCCAGATGCATGTGCCACTTTGTACATCTGGCTTTACCTGGGTACTGGAGAATCAAACCCAGGCTGGCAAACTTTGCAAGCAAGAGCCTTTAACCACCCTCTCACCAGCCCCAAATTATTATTGTTATATTGACCAGTCCCAAATTATTATTGTTATATTGTTTTTTCTCTCCTCCTCTCTTCTCTTCTCTTCTTTTCTTTTCTCAAGCCCAGCCTGACCTGGAACTCACTCTGTAGCCACAGGCTGGCCTTGAACTCACAGTGATCCTCTGACCTCTGCCTCCAGAATGCTGGGATTAAAGGTATGTGCTACCATTCCTGGCTTAAATAGATTATTTCTTAATGTTCACGTAAGTATTTTCTAGTAGAAACAATAATATTTGATTTGTTCTATCCTATTTTATTTTGAAATAGGATCCTTTAAAAACGTTGTTTTATTGTTTTTTTCATTTTTTGGTTTTTCAAGGTAGGGTCTCACTCTAGACCAGGCTGACCTGGAATTCTCTATGTAGTCTCAGGGTGGCCTCGAACTCACGGTGATCCTCCTACCTCTGCCTCCCAAGTGCTGGGATTAAAGGCGTGCACCACCACGCCCGGCTGTCTTATTGTTTTGTGTGTGTGTGTGTGTGTGTGTGTGTGTGTGTATGTGTACTGTGGCAAGTGTGTGGAGATCAGAGGACAACTTTGAGGTGTCTGTTTCAGCTTCTCTGAGACAAGATCTCTTGCTGCTGCAAACGAACTTTGAGCAAATTAGATGTTCCATGAGCTTCTGATGGGAGCTCTACCTCCCACTGTTGTAGGTGCACTGGATTGTAGATGTTGCTGCCATCTGGCTTTATGTGGGTGATTGAGCCCTGGCAGTCAGGCTTTGCAGGCAAGCACTTTAACTGTTGATCCATTTCCCTAGCTCCTGAGACAGGATCATGCAGTGTTACCCAGGCTGGCCTTGAACTCTTATGCTTAAACAATCCTGCCTCAGTCTTCCAAGTAGCTCCAACTATAGTGAGACATGCTTCAATATGCCAGGCTTCTAAAAAGAAATAACTGCTTTTTTTTTTCCAGGCTGATTTCAAGAGTAGCCTTTTTTTTTTTTTTTTTTTTTTTTTTTTTTTTTTTGTTTTCGAGGTAGGGTCTCACTCTGGCCCAGGCTGACCTGGAATTAACTATGTAGTCTCAGGGTGGCCTTGAACTCTTGGTGATCCTCCTACCTCTGCCTCCCGAGTGCTGGGATTAAAGGCGTGCGCCACCACGCCCGGCTAGAGTAGCCTTTTTTTAAAAAAAAGTAAATTAATTAATCAATAGAATGTGTTGGGGATCACACCCAGAGGCCTCGCCCATCCTAAGCAAGTGCTCTATCACTGAGCTATACTTCCAGCATTAATACTAATTTTTGTGTGTGTGGGAATTGAACCCAGAGCCTTGTATATACTAAGCACCGGCTCTACCACTGAGCTACACTCTGTAAGCCCAGCCCATTTAAACTACTTTGTTAATATTATAAATGGAGAAGAGGACTATACATATAATTTTACTGTTTTGTTTTTGAGACAGGGTCTCACGTAGCGCAGACTGGCCTCAAACTCACTATGTAGCTAAGGAGGATTTTGAACTCCTGATCTTCTTGCCTCTACATCTCAAGTGCTGGGGTCACTGGCATATACCACCTTGTCTGGCTAGACATAATATTTTGATGTGCCAGCTTGGGCCTGGTGCTGCTACAGCCCAGGAAACTCACTCTTCCTTCCATGTACTTCCTCCATGTTAATGTGGGCACACTGTACCGCAATTTACCCACTCCAAGCCATCATGGTTGGACTTGTGACTAGGGAATGACTCTGCTGTGCAGAGCTTGGAAGAGTGAGGTCCTAAGGGGAACTGGGTTGGGTTGTAAGAATTCAGAAAAACAACACTTAAGGCAACAGATTGCACGTGGGAATGGGCCTCTCCCAGGAAGGAGCAGAGAACTAATGCAGAGACCCTAAGGGAAGGGAGAAGAGAATTTTCTCTTTTCATATCCCACTCTTCTTTTTCTTTCCTGCCTTGTCATCCCCAACCCATCTTCCTGGTGAAAGTATGGCTGCCAACAGGCATGGGAGGTTCAGTGATAAGAGGAAGGGCCTTAGAATGGGTGAGGAAAGATAGCAGAAGTTAGCAGAGGATTACTGAAGTAAAATGAGAATTAAATCAGAAGCACCAAGAGAGGGTGGGCATTTCTGGGATTGTACCTAACCAAGACAACCATTCCCACTTAAATAGTATTTGTAAGTAATTAGGGGACTTCATTGTACAAAAGAGAGTGCCTAAAATATTAGCCAACATTGAATTTCATGGCATTAATTTGGTGGGTCATTTGAACTTGTGTTAACCCTTTTGCCCATCTACAAAGATCCCATTTTTTTGGGAGGGGGGTGTAATACCACCGAGGCGGAAATTTATACCATTATTGCTCTCAGAAATGTGAGTTCTGCTTTAGTGGTTCAAATACTTTTATACAATATCCCCTCTAGGAACACTTTTATTGGTATTTGGCTGGTAGAATTGTTTTCAGCAGCATTGGGCCATTCATCTTGCCTCCAAATAAAAGGTTGATTGAAGCAAACTTTTGAGTTTTAGAAACATATATCAACACAAAACATTTGCAACTGTTAGGCAACACTGACTTAAATATTTTTTTTTTCCCAGTGTGTCAGGAACATTACTTAGAAAATAGACAGAAGCTCCATTTATCTTTTACTTTGAAAATAAATTTGACCCATAGGATGTCATTCTTCACTAAATAAACAAAATAGAAGTAGCCTTGTCAATGGACAAGGTCAGAGATTTGGGAGAATGTCAGAAACTCTTACCTGTGCGTGAACTTAGAGGTCTTGATGCATTCTGGCAGTTCAGACAGAATCTTTTCAGCTGGCCCTAGCTCCACAGCAGGCAGCAGGTATTTGCAGGGACACGATGGCCTTATTGGGCCTCTGCTATTGCATATGCCCTCTGATCCCTTATCCTTCAGTCTTCTTTTCCTGCTCTGGCTTCATTGGCCAGATGTCTGTTAACTGCCTGGAAGCTGAGGGAGTTTTTTGTTTTAGGGCAGTGGTGAATGATAACGGGAGTAACGATCTTTGCCAAAGCTGTGTTTACCTTTCAAATATGAGAGGTCGAGTTATTACCTGTTACTTTCAAGTGCAAGGTGTTATATCGCTACCAGCTTGCTTTCTGCATTACTGTATAGCAGCCTTCCCGTTCCCTCCTGACTCTCATGTTCTGCTCTCCAAGTTGAACTTTTGTTCATTCTCAACAACTCACCTCAGTTCTCTGACCTCTGGACTGCTGCAATGGTGTTTCTTATTCACCCATCACATCACATTTAGGTGTAATTGTGCATTTTTTGGCATGTGTGTGTGCAGTGTGCATGTGGTATATGCACGGCTGTGTCGATGCCTGTCTCCCATATGCATCAGACTTGAACAATGGATGTCCTTCCTTCGGTACTCATCCCCTGATGTCCTTGAGAAGGAGTTTCTCATTGAACCAGGAGCTGCCATTTTCCTTCTCAGACTTGCTGGCTAGGAAGCCTCAGTAATATCCCAGCCTCTGCTCCCCATAGGGTGAAGGTTACAGGCACGTGGGTCCGTGCACAGCTGTTGATGTGGGTGCCTGGGAACTGAACTCGGGAGAATTAGGTCCTCTTTTTTGCACAGCAGGTGCTCTTACCCGCTGTGACATCACTGCAGCCCTTGGTTGTGTGTATGTGTGTGTGTGTGTGTGTGTGCGTGTGTGTGTTTTGAGAGAGAGAGAGACAGAGAATGGGTGCGCCAGCAGCCTCTCAGCCGCTGTGAACGAACTCCAGACGCGCGCGCCCCCTTGTGGGCAAGTGCGGCATTGCGCCCTTGCCTCACTTTTTGCATCTGGCTAAACATGGGACCTGGAGAATGGAGCCGGTGTTCCTAGGCTTCACAGGCAGGCACCTTCACCGCTAAGCCATCTCTCCAGCCCTTCGGTTGTGTGTTTTAAGTCTGTGTTCTTATTCATTTTCCAGCAATCAGCAAACACTTGTTGAAGAGCAGGAACACTTAGACCACACAGCATCGTTCACGGCATGTGCTTGACGGCATCTTTTCACTTTGGTATGAGGACATGTACCACCCTCTGTAGTTGAATGTAACTGCGGGCAGAGTCTGTAAGAGCCAGGTTCTCCATGGAGTGTGTGTTGTGGTGTCAGAGGCTCTTTGGGGACACTTTTGAGCAGTTAGTGGTGTATTTTTGATACTGACTATTGAACTTGCAGGGCACTCAAGGCATCCTGATGGGACAGGACATGATACTTACAAAAGAAGAATTCGTGTTGGTAAAAGGTTGATCACTTAACGAACAACACACCAGACAGAATGGTAGAGTAAGAGAGGTGGTATATTTAAAAAATTAAAAAAAAATTATTTGTGAAAGAGGCAGGCAGAGAGAATGAGTGTCGGCATGCCAGGGCCTTCTGCCACTGCCAGTGAACTCCAGATACATGCACCACTTTGTGCATCTGGCTTTACATGGGTACTGGGGAATTGAACCCAGGCCATGAGGCTTTGTAAGCATGCACCTTTAACCACTGAGCCTCTCTCCGGAACCGGAAAGGTGGTATGTTGACAGATCTTTTAAAATCGTTTCCCTGTGTACTGTTGTGTTCCAAGCAGACTTGTCTCTTGAGTGCTGGGATTAAAGGCATGTGCTACCATGCCTGGCTAAGATTTTTTTTTTTCTGAGTTAGGTTCTTGCTCTATCCCAGGATGACCTGGAACTCACCATGTAGTCTCAAGGTGTTCTCGAACAATCTTCTTACCTGTGTCTTCCTAGTGCTGAGATGAAAAGTGTGGTGGCAGGCAAACACCTTAACTGCTAAGCCATCTCTCCAGCACACAAGAATATTTTTTATAAAAGGTAAAGTCATCCTTTGACATTGAGGGATTATTATATCTTATTAATTCCTTCTTAAGATATTTAGTATATAAATATTTTACTTATAAGAATTTAGTAGGGTGAGTTGATGCTTAAAATGTGTGTGTGAGTTGGGCATGGTGGCACGTGCCTTTAATCCCAGCACTCGGGAGGTAGAGGTAGAGGTAGGAGGATCGCCGAGAGTTCGAGGCCACCCTGAGACTACATAGTTAATTCCAGGTCAGCCTGGACCAGAGTGAGACCCTACCTTGCAAAACCAAAAAAAAAAAAAAAAAAGTGTGTGTGTTGTATGTGTGTGTTCTATAGAAAGAAGTCATACATTTTAATAACCATGTCCCATAGTATTTCCTTTGCAGTACTTTTTGTACTTTTATTTTGAGGGAGGGTCTCTAAATTGCGCAGACTGTCCTTGAGCTTGCGGTGCTCTTGCCTCAACTTCCCCAGTATCTGGAATCACAGGCCTGTGTCACCAAGCCCAGCCATAGGATCTTCATTGCACACTTTCTCTCTGCACAGGGACAACTACTGAAAACCAGCATGGCCCTCTACTACTGAGGGAAATAAAAGTGGAGAATAAAAATTAAAGTCTATCCAAACTATGAGTGATATTACCTCAGGCTTACATACTGATTTTCATTTTACTTATTTTCATGATTCTAAAACACAGGTTTTAGAAATATATACACATCTAGGGCTGGAGAGATGGCTTAATGGTGGAGGCTCTTTCCTGCAAAACCAAAGGGCCCAGTTTCGATTCCCCAGGACCCATGTATGCTAGGGTGGTGCATGCATCTGGAGTTTGTTTTCAGTGTCTGGAGGCCCTGGTGCACCCACTCTCTCCATTTCTCTCTGCCTCTTTCAAATAAATAAATAAAAACATATTTAAAAAGAAAGAAATACACACACATTTAGAAATACAAAGAATATGAAGAAAATGGTAAAAGTAGCTATAATTCTAGCACCCAGAGATGACCATTGTCAATATTCTGTCAGTTATCACAGTACCTGACTGACCAGTAGGAAGGATTCTAACAATTAATGAGTGAATTGAACCCAATATTTTGCTTTTTAAAAATCATTCTGGGGCTGGAGGGATGGCTTAGTGGTTAAGGCATTTGCCCAAAAAAGCCAAAGGACCTAGGTTCAATTCCCCAGGACCCATGTTAGCCAGATGCACAAGCGGGTACACGTGTCTGGAATTCGTTCACAGTGGCTAAAGGCCCTGGCATGCCCATCCTCTCTCTCTCCCTCTTTCTCAGTTAAATAAATAAATAAACAAATAAAGTCATTCTGATTTTTAAAACATTAAAGTTATAGAGATAGGGGGTTGGAGAGATGGCTTAGCAGTTAAGACACTTGCCTGAAAAGTTTAAGACCTAGGCTTGATTCCCCAAGACCCACGTAAGTCAGATATACAAGGTGGGGCATGTGTTGAGTTCGTTTGCAGTGGCTAGTGGCCCTGGCATACCCATTCTCTCTCTCTCTCCATACATATATATATATGTATGTATATCTGACTCTCAAATAAGTAAATAAATTAAATTTTAAAAAATTGAGTGGAGGACTGGAGAGATGGCTTAGCGGTTATGGTGCCTGCCTACGAAGCCTAAAAATGCCCATTTGATTCTCCAGGTCCCACATTTAGCAAGAGGCAAAAGTGATGCAAGCGCACAATGTTGCACATGTGCACAAGGGGGCGCATGCGTCTAGAGTTCATTCACAGTGGCTGAGAGGCTGCTGGCGTGCCCATTCTCTATCTGTCTCTCTCTCTCTCTCAAATTAAAAAAAAAAATGGAGTGGATAGTACAAGTTTCCTTATCCCTTCTTTGTCCTCCATTTCCTTATTATTAACATTTTACATCATGTAGCATTTTTGCTACAATTAATAAACCAACTTCAAAATATTGTTAACTAAAATCCATAGTTTATTCAGTTTTACTAATTTAATCTAATTCCCCTTTTCTCTCCCCCAACCCATCCAAGATACAACTAAGTCTCCTTGGGCTTCTATTAACCGTGACCATTCCCCAGGCTTCCCTTGTGTTTGATGAGTGTCACGTCACCCTCTCGAGGAGTACTGGCCAGGTATATGGTAGAGTGACCCTCCATTAGAGCTTGCCTCATATTTTTCTCATGATTACACCAAGGTTATGGGTTTTGAGGAAGAAGATTACAGAAGGAGAGTGTCATTTTCATCATACCATATCAAGGGTCCATACCATCAACATGATTTATGACTGCTGGTGTTGACCTTGAACACTTGGCTGATGTAGTGTTTGTTGGGTTTCTCCACTGTAAATTTGCTCTTTATTCCCCATTCCCATATTGCTCTGCTTGGAAGTTGGCTGTGTGCAGCCCTCACTTTGGAGTGGAGTATCTACATAAATTCTGTACTGAAGATTAGTTTCTCGTCTCCCATTTGTTAATTTATTCTATTGTTTATATCATATTGGACTTGTGAATATGTATTTTATACTTTGGGTTATAACCAAACATTACTTGATTTTGCTGTTCAAATTGTCTCAACTTTGGCCATTGGGAGCCCTTGTAGATGGTTCCTATGCTCTATTTGACATGGCCCATGAGAGAGAGAGAGAGAGAAAGAGAGAGAGAGAGGGAAGGATATTAACATTTTCTTTCTGATACCCTAAAATGCTCTCTCTTGTATACTTCCTGCCCCAGTACTAGAATCTGCCATGCTCCAGGGATCTTGATTCCTCTTGTTGAAGAATGGTGTTAAGATCAAAATATGGGGTTAGGGAATAATAGCTACATTTCATAATATGTGCTTAGCATGTACAAGTCCCTGGGCTCAACCCCCCAGTATACACATATGCACACACAGGAGAACCAACAGGCAAGCAAACAACAAAGGAAACCAAGATGTGGATGGTGAGTCCCAGTGGTAGCTCATGCCTGTAATTCTGCACTCAGGACACGGAGGCAAGAGAATTTCTGTGAGCTTGAGGTCAACCTGGCTTACATAGTGAGGCCTGGCCTACAGAGTAAGAGTCGGCCTCAAAAAAAAAAAAAATAAAAATAAAAAGTGGGTTGCTAAGTGTGCCTGTTGCTACTGGCATGTCAGTTGTTTCAGACTCTATCTCAACTGATAAAGCAAAGAAATAGATGTGTATATATTTACCTGATAATATTAACGGCTCTATAAACAGTTCTGCATATAACTATCTGTGTCTGTGTTTTTGGTTTTGTTTTGTTTTGTTTTGTTTTTTGAGGTAGGGTCTCGCTCTAGCCCAAGTTGGCCTGGAATTCATTATGTAGTATTAGGCTGGCCTCGAACTCACAGTGCTCCTCCTACTTCTGCCTCCCAAGTGCTGGGATTAAAGGCGTGCGCCACCATGCCTGTCTACTGTCTGTGTCTTTGTGAAGTTACCCTTGAGTCTTACCAATGTTTCTAACTCTGATTCATTACCAGGAGGATCATTCTAAATTATTCTCCTTGCTGTTCTTGCTACATGCTCCTCTCTACACCCAGCCGTGAAAACTCTGGTGCCTTCCGTTTACCACCCCTTGGCTAAATTGTTCCACTGGAGCAAGCAAGTCTAGTCATGTAAGAATTGTTAAGCCATACACCCATGACAAAGAACCTTAAGACTAGAGTCCAGTTTTTGTGTGTACTTCGTTTTGGCTTTAGTCTCACTGACAACTTATTTCCAAAGCTGCTGAGATCAGCACCATCCTCCAGTCCCTCCAGTGAAGTTATTTCATACATTTGTAACTCAGGTTAAGTTGCTATACTTTACACCCTTGAAATATCCCAACCTAACTGATTAAGTGTTCACGCTTCGTACAGTTCTGTAGGTTTTGACAATTGCATAATGTCATACGTCCTCCGCTAGAGGCTCAGATACTACAGTTTCGGTGTCCTACACACCCACTGTGCTTCACTTATTCTCCCCTCCATGCCTGTGACTCTCTTGTCAACCACCGATCGTGTTTTCTTTGTGTACGTAGCATGCGTGGGTCTATGTGGATGCACATGTATGTGTGGAGGCCAGAGGACATCCTTAGGTATCATTCTCAGGTACAGCTGTGCACCCTTTTTTTTGTTTTGTTTTGTGTTTTTAAAAAATATTTTATTTATTTGAGAAATAGAGAAAGAGAGCATGGGCATTCCAGGGCCTTCAGACACTGCAAATAAACTCCAGACACATGCACTGCCTTGTGCATCTGGCTTATGTGAGTACTGGGGAATCAAACCTGGGTCTTTAGTCTACATAAGGAAATGCCTTAACTGCTAAGCCATCTCCCCAGCCTCTATTTTTTAAAATATTTCATTTTTCCATTTTATTTGAGAGAGAGAGAGAGAGAGAGAGAGAGAGAAACAGATACAGAAAGAGAGAATGGGTGCACCAGAGCCTCTGGCCACTGCAAACAAACTCCAGACTCATGTGTCACCTTGTACATCTGGCTTCACGTGGGAACAGGGGAATGGAACCTGGGTCCTATGCCTCTGCAGGCAAGCACCTTAAGTGCTAAGCAATCTCTCTAGCTCTGTTTTTTGTTTTTTTTGAGGTTGTGTTTCACTCTAGCCCAGGCTGACCTCAAACTTACAGCAAATCTCCTACCTCTGCCTCATGAGTGCTAGGATAAAGGCATGTGCCACCAAATCCCCGCACATCCGCCTCTTTTTTCTTCTTGAGGTAGGATCTCACTCTGCCATCAACTCTTTTAAAGACAAGACCTCTCATTGCTCTCGAGTTCACTGGCTGCCTAGTGAGTTCCAAGGATCTGCCTGTTTCTTTCTTCCTGGCTCTGGGATTACAAGCACACTGCACACTTGACATTTTACGAGTGTACTGAGGATCAAACATTAAACTCAGCTTCTCACTGACCCATCTCCTCAGCTCTCCCTCCATTTTATTTTTTATTTTATTTTTTTTGTGTGTGTGTTTAAAGTTTTTTGAGGTAGGGTTTTGCTATAACCCAGGCTGACCTGGAATTCATTATGTAGTCTCAGGGTGGCCTTGAACTCATGGGGATCCTTCTACTTCTGTCTCCCGAATGCTGGGATTAAAGGCACTCACCACCATACCCTGCTCTCCATGTTATTTTAATTGTGAAGGTTTTTGAGATATCTTTTCTTTCCTCCCTTCCTTCCTTCCTTCTTTTCTTTCTTTTGAAGCAGGTCACTTTCACCAAGGCTGACTGGGAATCAACTCACTCTGTAACTCAGTCTGGCTTTTAAATATGTCATTTATTTATTTGGGTGTGTGTGAGAGAGAAAGAGAGAGGGAGGAGGGAGGGAGAGAGAGAGAGAGGCAGATAAAGAGAATGGGCTCGGCAGGGCCTTCAGACATATGCGCCACTCTGTGCATCTGGCTTACGTGGGTACTGGCGAATCAAACCTGGGTCCTATGGCTTTGTAGGCAAGCACCTTAACTGCTAAGCCATCTCTCCAGCCCCCAGTCTGGCTTTGAACTCCTACCTAAGCCTCCTGAGGCTAGGATTAAAGGTGGGATTAAAAGCATGCACCACCATGACCAGCCAAGAATATCTGGTTATCTGCTTTCTAACTTAATTCCTTTGTGAGCAGAAAGTATACAGGACCCTGTAAATTTTATATCTTTCATGTTTACTAAGACTTTAGTAGGGCTGGGGGTACAGCTCAGTGGTAGAGCACTTGCCTAGTGCGTGCAATGTCCTAGTATTATTCTTTAACACAGAGTGCGGAGAGGGAGAGGAGAGAGACTAGAGTACTCTGATGAATAGGCTACGTGGACTTGAACAAATGTGTGTTCTGGAGTGACTGGATGCAATATCCTATGAAGGTCAGTTGGGTCAAAATGGCTGGCAGTGGGCTGGGGAAGTGGCTTAGTGGTTAAGGCATTTGCCTGCAAAGCCTGACGACCCCAGTTCAATTCCCCAGGACCCATGTAAGCCAGATGCACAAGGGGGCATATGCATCTGGAGTTCGTTTGCAATGGCTGGAGGTCCTGACATGCCCATCCTCTCTCTCTGCCTCTTCCTTTCTCTCTCTCAAATAAATAAAGAAATAAAAAATTTTTTAAAATGGCTGACAGTACTGTTTGAGTTCTCTGTCCTTGCTAATTATTTGTCTAGGTGTTTAGATTCTAAGAAAGAGTAGTAAAACCCCCAATTTTGACTGCTTCTATGTCTTTGGCTCTCTTTAGTTCTTCAGAAGTTTGCTTCAAGTATTTTGAAACTTATTTATTAGGTACAAACTTAGTTATAGTTGCTATATCTCCCGATGGCATGACCCCTTCATCTTTTTGCAGTTGCCCTCTTTAATCTCTCATAATTCCCCCCTTCTCTGCTTATTATTTTTGCTTATGTGTGTGTATGTGTATGGGGGGTCGGGTGTGCATGCACATGTGTGCCCACAAACGTGGAGAACAGCATTGGGCTTCATCCTCAGCAATGCCTTTCTCCTCTTTTTGAGATAGAGTTTCTCATTGGCCAAGAGCGTACCAATTACTCTAGACTAGCTGGCCAGAGAGCTCCAGGGGGTCTACCTGTCTTTGCCTTCCCCGTGCTGGGATTACACGTGTGCAATACCACACCTGGCATTTTACATGGTCACTGGGGATCAAACTCACATCCTCACGCTTTCAAAGCAAGCCCTTCACTGACTCAGCCATCATCTCCCACACAAATTCTGCTCTCTTCTTCTTTTTTTGAAAATAAATTTATTTCATTTAATTATGTTGCAAGCAGAGAGAGATAAAGAGAGAAAATGGGCATGCTAGGACATAGGGTCACTGTTAATAAACTCTAGATGCACATGCCACTTTGTGCATCTGGTCTTACATGGGCACTGGGGAATTGAACCCCAGGTTTCAGGCTCTGCAAGCGTCTTTAACCACTGAACCATGTCTAGAGTTTATTTTTATTTATTTATTTGAGAGAGAAAGAGGGGGAGAGAGACAAAGAAAGAGAGAATGGGCGTGCCAGGGTCTCTAGCCACTGCAAACGAACTCTAGATGTATGTGCCACCTTGTGCATTTGACTTATGTGGGCACTGGGAAATTGAACCTGGGTCCTTAGGCTTTGCAGACAAGTGTCTTAACCATTAAGCCATCTCTCCAGCCCATGTATCCATGTATAGAGTTTTTATTCAGACATTCTGTGCTTTTCTTTCCTTCCTTTTTTTTTTTTTTTTTTTTTTTTTTTGGTAGGGTCTCACTCTGGCCCAGGCTGACCTGGAATTCACTCTGTAGTCTCAGGGTGGCCTCAAACTCATGGTGATCCTCCTACCTCTGCTTCCCGAGTGCTGGGAATAAAGGTGTGCACCACCACGGCTGGCTTTTATTTATTTATTTTTTTTTTTGAGAGATGGTCTCATGTAGCTCAGGCTGGCACCATCCTTGCTATGTAGCTAAGGATGACTTTGAACTTCTGATCCTCCTGCCTCCACCTCCTTAGTACTGGAATTACAGGTGTCACCACACCCAGTTTATAATTCGTACCCTTACTTATTTTTCCACATTTTCATTTATGTAACTGTGTGTATCTGTTTTTTTTAAATTAATTAATTAATTAATTTGAGAGAGGGGAGAGAGAGAGAGAAAGGCAGATAGAGAATGGATGTGCCAGGGCTTTCAGCCACTGCAAATGAACTCCAGACACATGTGCCACCTTGTATGTCTGTCTTATGTGAGTCCTGGGGAATTGAACCTAGGTCCTTTGGCTTTGCAGATAAGTGCCTTACCGCTAAGCCATTTCTCCAGTCCTGTGTGTGTATTGGGCATGCCGGGGTCTCTTGCTACTGCAACTGAATGCAAGACACATGCATCACTTTTCACATCTGGCTTTATGTAGGTGCTGGGGAATTGTATGCAGGCCTCCTGGCTTTGCAAGCAAACACCTTTAACCAGTAAGCCATCTCCTCAGCCTCTTTCTGGGCTTTTAAGTCATGCGTTTAGGGCACGTACATATAAATCTATCATTATGGAAGGACTTAGGTCTCCTATTTTACTATTTTTTTCAAATTGTCACTTTTTGTTACATTTGCCTTTAAAAATATTAATTGAGGACTGGAGTTAAGGCACTTGTCTGCAAGGCCTAACGACCTGAGTTCGATTCCCCAGTACCCATGGAAAGCCAGATGCGCCAAGTCGTGCATGTATCTGGAGTTCATTTGTGGCAGTGGGGGCAGTGGTACCCCCACTCTCTCTTGCTTACTCTTTATCTCTCTCTCTCCCCTTGAAAATAAATAAAAAATATAAAAATATTAATCCAATGCTTTTTAGTATTCCATTTAAGTTTCTGTTGTTTTGTAGACTGTAACTCTTGGTTTGGTTTGTTAGGGTTACTTGGGTGATCCCATTATACCCATTATTCATCACCATCTACTTAGAGTTAACCTTGAGCCGCTTACTGTGCTTTCCTCCCCTGTGCTACTGCTGTCATGTGTTTACATGGACACGAGTTATCATCTCTGCTCTGCAGTGCTATAATGCCTGTCTGAAACTGCCTGTGATCTTGTGAAGAAGTAAGAGAAGAGTGAGGAGGTTTCAAACGTACCCACGTGTTCAGCATTTTGGTGCTGCTGTAGATAAGCTTCTCTCGGGTGTCACTTACCTTCAGCTATGTGAACTTCTTTTCAATTTCCTTTCATGCAGGTTTCCTAGGAAAACATTTTCTCAGTTTTTTGTTTATTTGCAAAAATGTCTTTATTCTGCTTTTGTATTTTGATGGCTACTGTCACTGGATGATGGATTTGGGCTTGGCTGGGCCTTTTATTTTATTTTTTTTCCTTGCAGTACTTTAAATGTGTCATTCCAATGTCTTCTGACCTCCGTTATTATTACTATTTTTATAAAAATTCAGCTTCATTCTCATCATTGTTCTATGTAATGGATCATTTTCTCTGGCTGTTTGAATTTTTCTCTTTCTCTTTGATCTTTAGCAGTTAACATTAGTGTGCTTAGTTTTCTTTGTATTTATTCTATTTGAGGTACACTGCTGAGGACTGAACCCCGGGCCTCATCTATGCTATGTACTCTACCACTTAGCTATATGTTGGCCTAGAAATTTATATTTATTTGTCAGCAACTGTCTCATTAAGATTTTTACCATTTATTTGCATGGCATATTATTTTGCTTACATGGTAGTTATTTTTGAAAATAGTCTTTTAAATAATAATAATAATAATTATTATTATTATTGTCTTCCTCTAGCCCAGGCTGACTTGGAATTCATTATGTAGTCTCAGGGTGACCTCAGACTCACAGCAATTCTCTTACTTCTGCCTCTAGAGTGCTAGGATTAAAGGTAAAGGCATGTGCCACCATGCCTGGCTTTATTTATTATTTATTTGCAAGGAGAGAGAAAGAGAGAGAGATTGAGAGAGAGAGAGAGAGAGAGAGAGAGAGAGAGAGAATATGAGAATGGGTATGCCAAGGTCTCTTGCCACTGCAATGAACTCCAGCCACATGCACAACTTTGTGCATCTGGCTTTATGGGGGTACTGGGGAACTGAACCGAACCTGGGTGGTTGGGTTTTGCAAGAAAGCACCTTTAACCTCTGAGCAATCTTTCCAGCCCCCAAATATCTTTTTTTTTTTTTTTTTAAATGAGAGAGAGTGTGAGAGAGATAGAGAATTTGCATGCTTGGGCCTCCAGCTCCTGCAATCGAATTCCAGACAGTGGACCACCTTGTGAGCATGTGCGACCTTGTGCATGTGTCACCTTGTGCATCTGGCTTACGTGGGATCTGGGAAGTCAAACATGGATCCTTAGGCTTTGCAGGCAAGTGCCTTAACCATTATGCCATCTCTTCAACCCCCAAAATAGCTTTTCAATGGAGTAAAATGATACCCATTACCACAAAACTTACATTGTATATACAAACTGAAAAGAGGCTGGGGAGGTGGCTCAGTAGGTAAAGCACTTGCTGAACAAGCCTGAGGACCTGAGTTTGGATCCAGAACCCACATGAATGCCAGACACACTGGTTGTTCTCCTGTAATCCCAGTGCTGGAGAAAGAGAGCCAGGGAATCCCTGGGGTTCACTGTCTGGCTCGACTAGCTGAATCAGTGAGCTCCAGGTTCTGTGACAGACCCTGTCTCAATAAACAAGGGGGAGAGCAATAGAGGGAGGCACCTAATGTTGACTTCTGGCCCTCACACACACACACACACACACACACACGCTCATACATGAAAAGAACCTGAAACCACCTTTATAAAATATTTCACTATCTGTTAAATTTTCTTTTCTTTTTTTTTTTTCAAGGTAGGGCCTTCTTCTAGCCCAGACTGACCTGGAATTCACTATGTAGTCTTAGGCTGACCTCAAACTCGCAGTGATCCTTCTACCTCTGCCACCTGAGTGCTGGAATTAAAAGGCATGTGCCACCACACCACACCCAGCTAAATTTTCTATTTTTTCTCCCTTTTATTTTGCCTAACTTTTGTGTATTTATGCTTTCTCTCCATTGGCTATTGGCTTATTCATTTGCTGAAATCCTTTGCCACTTCTGAAAATCCCAGCTCTTATACTTACTTAGCTTTTAAAAAAAAAAAAGTTTATTATTTATTTATTTATTAGCGAGCGAGAGAGAGAGAGAGAGACAGAAAGAGCGAGAGAGCATGGGCGTATCAGGGCCTCTAGCTATTGCAAATGAACTCCAGACGCATGTGCCACCTTGTGCATCTGGCTTACATGGGTCCTGGAGAATTGAGCCTCGAACTGTGGTCCTTAGGCTTCACAGACAAGTGCTTAACCGCTAAGCCATCTCTCCAGCCCCCCCTTTTTTTTTTAGCTTTTATACATTTATAATTTTTCCCTCTGTAGTTCTACTTCCCAAGTACTAAGATTACAGGCGTGCACTGATTTCCAAGTACTCTATTATACAATGATATCCTTTAAAAAAATAAAATCTTATGTGAAATACTGCTGTATAAAATAGATAAAAGCCAAGATCAAAGCAGAGAGCAGCGCAGGAAAAGGAGGGGTTTCCTGAGGCCCCAGTCCCTTGCCTATCTGCCTTTCTCTTCCTTATCAGAGGCTGTGACTGCAGAGAGCATGTTAGAAACACTGCTGCTGTGAGTTCTTAATTTCTGCTTCTATCTTTATTGCTTCCTTTCTCCTGTTTTCCATAGTCTTACTTTATTGCCCTTTTCTTATTTGTTTTTGTTTTGTTTTTATCGTACTGCTGCTTGAACCCCTGGCTTTGTAGGTACTATACTAGCCCTCTACCACTGAGCTATATACCCAAGCCCAGGTTTTCTTCCTTCCCCTCCTTCCTCCCTCCCTCCCTTCCTTCCTTTCTTCTTTACTTCCTCCCTTCCTCCTTCCCTCCTTTCTTCCTTTCCTCTCTTCTTCCCTTCTACTTCCCTCCTTTCCTCCCTCCTTCCTTCCTGTCCTCCCTCTGTGCCTTCCCTCTCTTTACCTCTTTTAAATTTGTCCTGGGGGGTGGACTGGAGAGATTTCTCAGTGGTTAAGGTGCTTGCTGGCAAAGCCAAAGGACCCAGGTTTGATTCCCCAGTACCCACGAAAAGCCAGATGCACAAGGTAGTGCATGTGTCTGGAGTTCATTTACAGTGGCTAGAGGCCTTGGTGTGCCCATTCTTACCCTCCCCACTTCTTTCTCTCTCTCTCTCTCTCAAATAAATAAATAAAATATTTTAAAACTTGGGGCTGGAGAGATGGCTTAGTGGTTAAGTGCTTGTCTGTGAAGCCTAAGGACCCTGGTTCAAGGCCTGATTCCCAGTACCCACGTAAGCTAGATGCACAAGGGGCGCATGCATCTAGAGTTCATTTGCAGTGGCTGGAGGCCCTGGTGCACCCGTTGTCATTCTCACTCTCTCTCTCTCCTTCTCTTTCTGTCATTCTCAAATAAATAAATAAACAAGTAAAATTTTAAAAAATTGTCCTGGAGATTGAACCCAGGGCCTCATGACGACTAATTACACACTCCACCACTGAACTATATCCCAGCCTCTACTAATATATTTTCTCTCTGTAGATTTGCCTATTTTCATTTTCAAATAAATGGAATAATGTAATATGTGGCATTTTGTGACTTACTTCTTTCATTGTAACATAGTGACTTTACAGATTCATCCTTGTTAAGCATGTATCTGAGTTTCATTTCTTTATAATGCTGAATAATATTTTGCGGTGTGGATATACCTTATCTATTTATTGGTTAATGGGTATTTGGTTGTTTCCATACTTAGCTATTATGAATCATGTTGCTAATGAGCACTTGTGTACACTTGTTTTTATTTCTCTTGGACATAAATCTTCCTAGAATTACTGGATTATATGGTAACTTCCAGTTTAGACATATTTTGTTTGTATTTATAGCACTAGTTATGTTGGGTACATATTCTACCACTGAGCTACATCTCCAGCCCTATTATTTATTTGTTTAGACTGGATCTTTCTTCTCCCTCCTCCTTTTCTTCTCCTTCTCCTTTTTGTTTTTCAAGGTAGGGTCTTGCTCTAGCCCAGGCTGACCTGGAATTCATTATGTAGTCTCAGGCTGGCCTCAAACTCACAGCTATCCTCCTACCTCTGCCTCCCAAGTGCTGGGATTAAATGTAAGTGCTACCATGCCTGACTGATCTTGAATATGAAATTATCTTGCCTCCGCCTCTCTAGTACCTGTGAATGCCATTATGCCTAGCTCTTTTGAGAAGTGGTCAGTCACTTTTTTGCATGTGTATGTGTGTGATTATTCATATGTGTGTGGGCACATGTGTGTATGTACAAGTACATGTGCATGTGTGTGGAAACCAGAGGTCAACATCAGGAGTCTTCCTCAATTGCTCTCCACAATATTTTTTGAGACAGGGTTTCTCAATGAAGCTGTTAGGCAAGTATTCTACCACTGAGCTATGCACTATGAGGTTGGAAAGAAATTGGAATCCTTGTTTGTAAGAATAGAAAATGGTGCGAGTGCTTTAGAAAATAGCTGGGTGTGGTGGTGCATGCTTTTAATCCCAGCACTCGGGAGGCAGAGGTAGGAGGATCGCCATGAGTTCAAGGCCACCCTGAGACTACATAGTGAATTCCAGGTTAGCCTGGACCAGAGTGAGACTGAGTTTGGATCCCCTGCACTCACACAAAAGCTGGACGTGCTAGTGTATACCTATAACCCCAACACTGGGAAGGCAGAAACATTCTTGTTTGTCATCTTGGGAATGGAGAGTAGTCTTTTATCATTAAGTACACAGTTAGCCATGGAGTTTTGTTTTTTTGTTTGCATGTGGTCCTGGAAATGGAACTCAGGGCTTTTCCTGTGCTTATATACAATACCACTGAACTACACCTCTAGCCTCTGGCTATTGGGTTTCTGTAGATGTTGTTCATCAGACTGAGAAAGCTTCCTAGTTTGTTGAGTGTATTTATCATGAAGAACTATTGAATTTTGTCAAATGCCTTCTCTGTATCTACTAAGATAATCATTAGCCTTTCTTCGAATAATATGATATGATCCATTCATTGAATCGCCTAGATGCCGCTTAATTTCTTGCCTTTTAATTCAACTTCCATTCTTTGTTCTTTAGCATTCAAGGCACCTTGGGGAAACCCATTAAATGACATCTGCAATAGACACAGTGCTGGGCTTAGATGTTGATGGTGATTCTTTTTGAAATTTCAATTTCCAGGGATTTGTCTTTCATGAAAAGTCCTAGAGATGGTTATCTAGAATTCTTTTTAGAGGGGTGGGGACTTGGTATTATTGAATAGTGTTAATATTAAGCAAACTTTTAGATGTACTTTTGTAACCCAACTGAATATATATATATATAGCAATATTCTTTTTGAAAAATATTTATTATTTATTTTCAAGCAGAGAGATAGAGAGAATGGACATGCCAGAGCCCTCTGCCACTGCAAACAAACTCCAGATGCATGTGCTATCCTGTGCATCTGGATTTATGTGGGCACTAGGGAATTGAACACAGGCTTTAACCGCAGTGCTATCTCTCCAGCCCATAGTATCATTTTGTAGTATATATAACACAGTTTTATATTTTAGAGCAATTTTTAGAGACAGAAAAATTTAACTGTATCATTTATATGCTTTTTAGTGTTGATAAATGTATTGTACAGAATGGAATGTGTAGCTAAACTAGTATTTCTGGCCATTGTAATCATTACCAGTGTATTATTTTGTCTTCAAAAATTTGTATATCCCCAAATTCCTTCCTTCAACATAGCATGATTTGTTTCATAGCATGTATTTCCATCATGTCCCTAGTTTATGATGTATGTTCACATTCATTGCAGTTTCCTTCTCTTGGACACATTTTTCTTTTCCGTGTGGGCTCCTTCACATGGTTGCATTGTCATTTCATTGATGATGCATCTGCTAATTAATGGTTGCTCCTTGGAATGGCCGCCCTTTTTGTTCTTGATTTTGCAGTTCAGCTCTATTTTTTATTTCAGCTACAATTATTGGTATTACTTTTCTAGCTCTTATTGGTCTGTGACCTTCTGTGACTTATTTGTAATATTTACATTTTTATGAAATTGACAATCTATCCTCTGCCATCAGTGATAATAATTAAGTATGTAGGCATTTTTTAAAAAGATGGGTTAGGGACTAGTTATTTCTTGTGATTAATATATGCACTAGCTTTCTAAATTTATGGCAAAGTCTTGGATTATTAGAACACGTCATTTATAGAGATATGTGAAATTTTAGCTATTTTTTATTTTGGATATATATATAAATATATATATATGTATTTATATATATATACATATATATGTATATATATATATATATATGTATGTATTCACCATCTTGACTATTATTAAGTGTACAGTTCTTTAAATACACCCACTACATTCACATTGTCATGAAGCTATAAAACTTTAAAAGAGAAAACAGTATTCATTTTTAATCCCTCAGGTTTCCTTTTATTCCTTGTGACCTCCTTTTGTTGATTGCCTTTTCTTTCCTTGTAGATACCGAAGATTTCCTTGCAGAAGGTTTGAGGAATGAGAACCTCAGTGCTGGCGCAAGAGACCACAAGGACCATATTCTCCGGGGCCTTCAGCAACTCAAAGCCAGGCTCGTATAAGTCAATTTTTTCCTAAGATTTCAAACAGTTTGTAATCCGTAAAATTGACTTTAATAGTGTGTTTTAATAATGCCGTTAAAATAATTATTCCACTTTTAGCTTTCGAGTTTTTTTTTGTTTTGTTAGCCCTTATTGAACACTTTTGCATTTAACACCAGCAAAAATATAATGGTAAAATCTAAATATGCGTAAATGTTATCCGAATTAGTAAGAAGAAGGTATTATGCAGTATAGGATAATTTTCATTGTGTTTTTAGTACTGATTTTACTTTCACATCTCCTCCAATTAAAAAAAAAATTAAAACCAGACTTGTTCAGTTAATTCCTTGACTATATTGGAATGCTTTAGTCCCAGAATGGGGAGGAATATCATACTCCATAAAGGAGCTCTGATCTAATTTATTCATTAAATTGGGAATAACTGAGTGCTACTTTGTCCTCTTTCAACCTGGGGCCCTGGTGGTTCAGAACGTTGGAACGGAGTGTTCTTAGAGAGCATCTGCAGGGTTTTGCTGGGATTTAATTTTCATGGCTGATTGTTCTTTGCTTCTACTTTAAAAACCTTGTTGCAAACTCCTTAGAAGCAGGGAATTCTATCCTTTGGAAGGGCACAGCCAGAGTCTATTCCCTCCAGGAATGTGAGAGAACCTCATGAGATGCCCTGCTGGATCTTAATCGATCTTTCCTGCTGACTAATTAAGCATCACTTTTACTCAGCAACTAGGGACTATGTAATTATCAGCCTGGGTTGCCTGAATAATTGAAACAAACAGAATGCTGAAGATGGGAAGTTGTTTTTTTTTATTGCAAAAATGGGAATATCTATAATTTTTGATAAGCTAGGAGAGTGTTGAAAATAAACGTGTACTACTGTTAGTTCATTAACAGATCAGCTTAGGCTTGGTCATACACATGGATGCTTGGTTGATAACCCATAGACATTTTATTTTTACAGTCTTGCTTTTGTATCATAAAATTACTGTAGGACTAGGATGAGGGATAAAGGTGAAATTATTTTAAATTATATTACAGGAAGAAGGAAACCCAAAATATAATATGGTAGTTCTGATGGTATAAATTATGTGATAAGGAATGAAAAAAATTTTTTTGCTGATTTGTATGGACAAATGTACATATATATATATATATTTTTTATATATTTGTATCAGAACCTTGGGAAAGATATAAATTTCAACAGTAAATAAGCAATAAAACACAAATTTGGGCTGGAGAGATGGCTTAACAGTTAAGGCATTTGCCTGCAAAGCCAAAGGATCCCAGTTTGATTCTCCAAGACCCACATAAGCCAGATACACAAGAGGGCGCATGCATCTGGAGTTTGTTTGCAGTGGCTAGAGGCCCTGGTGTGCCCATTCTCTCTCTCTGCCCCTTTCTCTGTCTCATAAATAAATAAATAAATAAATAAATATATAAATAATATTTTAAAAGACAAATTTGTAGGGCTGGAGAGATGACTTAGTGGTTAAGGTGCTTGCCTGCAAAGCCTATGGACCCATGTTTGACTCTCCAGGTCCCAGGTAAGCCAGATGCAAGGTGACACAAGTGCGCAAGATTGCACATGTACACGAAGTGGCACATGCATCTGGAATTCGATTACAGTGCCTGGAGGCCAATTCTTGCCCTCTCTCTCTCTTTCACTCTTGTTCCCACTCTTGCTCTAGCGCATTTAAAAAAAAAAAAAAGGCCAGTCTGTTGGGCTTGCCTGAAAAAAAAAAAAAGAAAGAAAGAAAGAAAGAAAGAAAGAAAGAAAGAAAGAAAAATTAGTAGCTACTTTACTGTCAACTGCATGCTACTTTGTTGTTTTTTTTTTTTTTTTTTTTCGAGGTAGGGTTTCACTGCAGCCCAAGCTGACCTGGAATTCACTATGTAGTCTCAGGGTAGCCTTGAACTCACAGTGATCCTCCTACCTCTGCCTCCCAAGTGCTGGGATTAAAGGCGTGCACCACCACGCCCAGCTTGAAAGCTACTTTTTAATCCTCTTTTGAAATGCATACACACACATGAATATACCCAGAAATTTACGTTTCTCATGGGTTCTAAGAGAACATTCAGTGTGGTTTGTGGAGCAAGCACTCAGAAATAATCAGTAAGGGCTTTAGAAAACATCCGTAGTGCTGACGGGAGCTTTCTGTTCATTGATTTGTTTCAAGAAAGATGACACTTTATTTAGAATTTCATAATTATCAGATCACTGAGGAAATGAGGAGCCAGAAATTAGATAGTGGACAAGAAAATGGAAAAAGGAAGCTTTCTTCTGGCGAGCTGTTGGAGATTGCTTTCTGTGTATCCACCTCTTCAATCATTATCCTGCTAATGCAGTCTTTGTTTTACTGAGTCCTCTTCATGTCACTCGCTGGTGTCCCATTTGTGGCTGGTCAACATGATACACTAAGATGTATTGATACCAATTGATTTTTGGAGTACTGGAGACTGGCAAAACATCAGCCACATTTTCTTGTATAGCATAGCAATTATATCTCCCCTGAAAGGTAGGATGTGAAAAGAAATTTAGAAATCATAAAACTTGCCAGGTATGGTGGTGCATACCTTCAATTCCAGCACTTGGGAGGCTGAGGTGGGATGATGGCTGTGAATTTGAGGTCACCCTGTACTATGGAGTGAGTTCCAAGATAGCCTGGGCCAGAGTTAGACTCTGATCAAAAAAAAAAAAAAAAAAAAAAAAAAAAAGCTGGGGGTGGTGGCACACACCTTTCATCCCAGCACTCTGGAGGCAGAGGTAGAAGTATCAATGTGAGTTTGAGGCCAGCCTGGGACACCAGAGTGAGTTCCAGGTCAGCCTGGGCTAGAATGTGCCCCTACCTCAAAAAAAAAAAAAAACAATCAAACAAACAACAATAACAACAGTAACACAAACACCCCAATAAACCAAAACAGCAGGCAACATCAAATGTAAGAGTTAGTTATATGTGGGAAGTGGCTGGTAACAGGAAACAAATGACTGAAGGTCATTTCAAAAGCTTTATCATCAGTCATGGTAATTTCATAATATTTTAGAGATTTGGTAAATTGGGTAGGGAGACTCTAAAATTATAATTTGATACTCTAGGATTTATTTGGAAGGTAGGTAGGAAATCTTTAGTTTGATAATCTGGGCAAGGAATTAGATAAATATAAATACCACAAGTATTTTCAACTTCCCATTCGGTTTCCTTGCTCCCTTTTCTTGATTCTTTCTTTCAGTGTCTCACTGTTGGAGAAGGCAAAGAGTGAAGAGAAGTAAAAAGAGCATGACCTCTGGTTCTTGGTACACTCTAGGGGCTTGGCCTTTTTTGCTGTTTTGTCTGGCTTCGAAGTCAGTGGCATTTGCCATGGCTGTGGTCTTGCTGTAAATTAAAGTGTGTCTGACTCCGTCACCGCTGTTAGAATGCGTCATTTGCCACCTTTCTATTGTCTAGAGTGACTAGCCAGAGAAAACAACAGTTACCCCTGCGTGCT
Source organism: Orientallactaga sibirica (assembly GCA_036365145.1). NCBI lineage: Eukaryota > Metazoa > Chordata > Mammalia > Rodentia > Dipodidae > Orientallactaga > Orientallactaga sibirica. The sequence goes on along the minus strand of JAEOAD010000013.1, from coordinate 32,348,719 downwards.
CATCTGTTTTTCAATACCTGTAACCTAGCTCTTCCCTCTCTTCCCAGGCTTAAAAACATCAATAAAATTATTTCTTTATAGACACATTTTTTTTTGTACTTGAAAGTATTACCGAGGAAGGATAATATTCTGCATATAAGATAAAACCAAAATGGATGACAGATTCTGTGAGTCCAGGGAAATGCAACCCTACTGTGGTACCTGGCATCCTGATCTGGGCTCTTCTTTGTCGTTGGGGTTGCTGCTGTTGTTGTTTTTCTGCACACTGCCTCCTCACTTACACTTTCTTTCTGGAGACCAACAGTTTTCACATTCTGAGTCCAGGTTTTCTTTGAGCTCTTTGGAGAGAGTTTAGGATGAAAGCCCACAGGCCCCTCCTTGCTTTATGATGGGCGTCACTGCAGGATTGGCTCCAGATGTGAAACACCTGGAACGAAGCAGACATGATCTACGCTCGGAAACTTGATGACGTCCTTACACATTTGGAGAAACGGTAGGGTGTTTCTTCAGTGTTTGATCCAGTGGAAGCCATCTGACACCAGTAATACGTTGAGAGTGAGGGAGGGGATGAAGAAAACAGAAAATTTTTATTATTGAGGTAGAGATAAATCCTCTCTTGATGGCCCTTTTTGAGGCAACTAGACATTTATGCTCACTGTTGGAAGTGAAGGCCAAAGCCAGTGGAAACAAACGTGGTGTATTGTTTCCTTCTGTGAAACCTAATAATACTAAAGGAGTTCCAAAAAGAGACAAGTAAATTTATAGGATATTTACATGGAAAAAAATGAAGAAATAACTTTGTGTAACAGGTTTATGGCACAATCTCCACAAAACCCAGGACATCTAAAGTACAGACTGAAAAAGAGAAAAGATCTGGAACATGTCTCATCATGGGTGGCTAGCCCAAAGCCCTGCGTGAAATGTGATATACCACTCTCACACATCTCATAAAAATAATTCTTTCTTTGGGAATTTTAGATTTTATTTTCTGCTTAACATGGATTTAGTTTTTAAAATTAGGCTAAAATTAGTTCTAGATTGTATATAATTTTGATATCTTTGCATCATAGGAAGAAGTATGAGTTAGTCTGGTAGAACTCTTGAGAGCAAGGGTTTTAAAGTAGTATACAGTAATATCATTACCATTAATTATATAGTTTTAATTTTCCTGGGGGTTGGTTATTGAGCTTATAAACTCCTACAACAAAACACAATCAAGTGAAGGGTGTTTATTATGAGAACTAATACTATTGGAATATTTGTGTTGCTCATAAGTTTAAAGGTTTGCTCATAATCTCTGTTTTTTAATTTTGCAATTCATACTGGAATTTCAGTGCCAGTGCTGAGTGGTGAGGAAGATTAGGAAAACTTGTATGATCAGTTTAGCTTAAATATCTCTGAAGAGCTCAAAAATCATAGAATTTTTTTTTTTCGAGGTAGGATCTCACTCTAGTCCAGGCTGACCTGGAATTCACTATGTAGTCTTAGGGTGGCCTCGAACTCACAGTGATTCTCCTACCTCTGCCTCCCAAGTGCTTGGATTAAAGGCGTGTGCCACCACGCCTGGCTCATAGAAATAATTTGAACACATCTCCAATAATACATTTCTTAGCTGGGTGTGGTGGCTTACACCTGTAATTCTAGCACTTGGGAGGCTGAGGCAGGAGTTTGAGGCCAGTTTAGGCTGTAGAGTTGGACTGTGGCTCACTCAAAGAAAAATCAACCAAACAACCAAACCAGCTAACCAAAAAATGGAACAAAACTCTACAAACAAAAAACCCATTTCTTCCTTTTTCAGCCTATTTCTCTTTCCCATTCTGAAGAAAGGAAGGGAAGAAGAAGAAGAAAGGGAGGGAGGAAGGAAAGGAGGGAGAGATAAAGGAAGGAGGGAGAAAGAAAGAGAAGGGAGGGAAAAAGGAAGGAAGGAAGGAAGGAAGGAAGGAAGGAAGGAAGGAAGGGAAGAAGGAAAAGGAGAAGGGAAGCTGGGAATACAGCTTAGTAGTGGAGTACTTGCCTAGCTTTCATGAGGTTCCATTGCCAGCAAAACACACGTGCACAAAAGAACAACCTGCAACAACTTCAGGGCTATTTCCCAACTGAATGACTGGTTAGTTATATAGCAAATGTCTATACTAGGTTTTTGTCATTCAGTGTAAAGATTTCATAATCATGTTAAGGATTTTGGGGAATCTACTTCTCTAACATTAGAGGTTATGTTTATTACTTTCACGGTTTGAAATGCTCTGCAGGTGAGATTGATATATCGCCTGCCAGTGGTTTCTTAGCTTACTGTGAAGACCTGGAGAGGAAGATTATCTAATGATGTGTTATTCTATGGAAACCTTCTGTCCTGTTCCTCAGCTAGGACACAGTGAATGGGGAACATGAGGGGGAGAAAACTTCTGTCCTTAACAGATCCACTCAAAGCAACCTTAATATGCATAGTTCTCTCTCTCTCTCACTCTCTTTTGAGGTAGGGTCTTACTCTAGCCCAGGCTGACCTGGAATTTCACTCTGTAGTCCCGGACTGGCCTTGAACTTACAGGGATTCCCCCTACCTCAGCCTCCCAAATGCTGGGATTAAAGGTGTGTACCATCATGCCCAGTTTCATGGTTCTCTTTTTAATTTTATGATTCTGATTATTTTATTTATTCTTTCACTTGTGGGGATATCTTAGATTTGGTACCAGCTCCAAGATTTAATTAATTCATTTATTTTTCTTTTACATTGATCTGCTGAGCTGGTATTAGTGAGTGGAAGCTTCTCCCTTTTGCAAGTTCATAAAATAAATATTTTATATTCAATACAATACAATACAATACAATACAATATAATAGTTTCATTTTTTCATGCTAAGTTTAAATTAAGCCAGGGATGGTGGCACAAGCCTTTAATCCCAGCACTCGGGAAGAAGAGGTAGGAGGATAGCCATGAGTTCAAGGCTACCCTGAGACTACATAGTGAATTCCATGTCAGCCTGGGCTAGAGTGAGATCTTTAAATAAAGAAATTTATTTTGAAACTTTCAACTGAAAACAGAAAAATGTTTTCTTAGATAATATTTTTTTCTATGTAATAATGAGCATAGTCCTTGGTGGCTTTGAATAAATGCCCAATAATAAACCCACATTTATGATAATTAATTTTTTCTTTTCTTTTCTTTTCTTTTCTTTTCTTTTCTTTCTTTCTTTCTTTCTTTCTTTTTTTTTTTTTTTGTTTTGTTTTTCAAGATAGGGTCTCACTTTAGCCCAGGTTGACCTGGAATTCACTATGTAGTCTCAGGGTGGCCTTGAACTCACCACAATCCTCCTACCTCTGCCTCCTAAGTGCTGGGATTAAAGCTGTGCACTACCATTCTTGGCTCTGATATTTTAATTTTGTATCTTTAAGATTTTCAGATTGAAGTTCAGGAAAAATGCATTATTGAGAAAGATTTTAGATTACTTGCCAAAAATTAAATCATGTACTGAGCTCCTTAAATAAGAAAAAAAATCTATCAGAAATTAAAAGGACCTGGGCATGGTGGTACATGCCTGTAATCCTAGCACTCAGAAGAAAAGTCTGGGGGACTGTATAAATTCCAAGTCAGCCTGATCTGCTTAGTGAATCCCAGGCTGGCCGGGGCTAGGAGGCAGTGGTGTGTGCCTGTAGTCTCAATTTTTCCATGAGGCTGAGGCAGGAGGATAGCTTGAGCCCTGGAGGTCAACCTGAGCAACTAGTGATGCTCTATCTCAGAAAGAGAGAACACAGGGCAGACAGGGAGGGAGGGAGGGAAGGAGGAAAGGAGGAAGAAAGGGAGAGAGGAGTAATTTTTTAAACTTTTTTTTACAACTTCCATAATTATAGACAATAAATCATGATAAGCCCCTCCCCTCCTCCACTTTCCCCTTCACAAATCCACTCTCCATCATATCCCCTCCCTCTCTCTATTAGTCTTTCTTTCAATTTGCTGTCATCATCTTTTCCTCCTATTATGAGGGTCTTGTGAAGGTATTGCTAGGCACTGTGAGGTCATGGATATCGAGGCCAATTTCTGTCTGGATGATTGCATTGTAAGGAGTACTACCCTTCCTTTGGCTCTTACTTTCTTTCGGCCACCTCTTCCTCAATGGATCCTGAGCTTTGGAAGATATGATAGAGATATTTCAGTGCTGAGCACTCTTCTGTTACTTCTCAGCACTGTGGTGCCTTTTAGGTCATCCCAGTGGTCACTACCATCGGAAAAGAGAAGCTCTGTAGCCAAAAGTGAGAACAGTATTAATATATGGGTATGAACATTAAGAAAAGAGCTTACAGGGCCGTGTGGTGAGCATAATATATATATTTAGCTAGACAAGAGCAGGCGTTACATCCCTGGGGCTCATGATCTCTCCCACCATAGGCTTTTGATTAGGTTTTCAGTACCAGGCATATCTTCCCTCCCATGGAGCAGGCCTCCGGTCCAATTAGAGAGCAGTTGGTTTACCTCATAACAGATGTACCACTATTGCACTGGTTTGGTCATTTGGCCTGGTTCACCAAACATAAGGCTTGCAGTGTCCACTATTTTCACAATTGATGACTTCTCTCTCCCATAGGGCTGCATGCAGTGTAGCTTTTTCCAGCTTTCTGTCAGCTGGTCTACAGGGAGGAGGTTTTCAGCTCAGCTCCAGCTTGATTTCTCAGTGACCTTGTAGCCCAAGCATGTAGAGTCTTCAGCAATAGGGTCTTACCATCTATTTCTGGTGAGAAACCAAGAGCCTTGGCAATGGCCTGTAATGTTTTGGGGGCATTAGGAACCTCCCTGGCCAACTACTCACTGGAAGGTATCCCATCTCTGGCTCTGAAATTTTTCTAGTAACAGTCTATGGCTTCTGGGTATGCCATTATCCAAACCATGGTTTCCATATGACTTATTCATAACGTCTTGAATTTTGATGAACTTTCCCCCCACCCTTCCTTTACTTGGTCTCTTCCATGACCTTACTGAGGCTATTCCACCTCCAGTAATCTATTCATGTATTTACATATATATAGTACCAGCCCCTGAAGTCCTCCCCTCTCCTCCTTCCCTTATAGCCCCTTTCTAGCTTACTAGCCCCTGCTACCATTTTTATTCCAAGTCACATACAAGTCTAAATATTTGTAGGTAGGATCCACATATGAGAGAGAACGTGTGATGTTTATTTGGCTTTCTGGGGCTGGGTTACCTCACTTAGTATAATCCTTTCCAGATCCATCCATTTCCCTGCAAATTTTATAATTTCTTTTTTTTTGTTTTAACCTCTGAACAGAACTCCATTGTATAAATGTACCACGCCTTCTGTTGGGGTCCCCCCCAAGGCCAGCTCAGGAGGGACGATAGGGTCTCTGCCGAATTGGGGTGAGCAGCGCGGAGTCACGACACAGACTCCGGGAGTTGGGTGAAAGTGGGAGCGAGAACCCACAAACTCGTTTATTCAGGAAGTGTACATGGGTTTTAAGGGGCTGTTAATCTTTGTATGGGGCGGTCCCCTTTTGGTGACCAATGACAGCTTGTCTCTGGACAGGACATCTCGTAGTAGGCTTCTCGCGAGCATGGGGCTGTAACTGTTGTCACATCAAGCCTGCGCAAAACGCCACTTTTACAGAAGCCACTTCCTGTTGTCTTTTGCCATGCGGTCTGGCTAGGACCAGGCCTGTATTGTGCCATACATATCCTCCTTTTTGTTTTTATTATTGGCAACCCTGAGAGGTATGGTTTATTGCCAAGCCATTGTTGAACCCAGGCCCCAAGGGATCATCATACGTGACAGTGCCTGTCTTAGGTTGATCCATCTCATGGAGACTTACCCATCATGGGCCAAATGCCACCTAGGTGAGGAAACCCAAGGGGGATAGCCTGGTATGGCTTTTGGAAAGCCATTGTTGAACCCAGGCCCCAAGGGATCATCACATGTGACAGTGCCTGTCTTAGGTTGCCCCATCTCATGGAATCTTACCTGTCCTGGGCTGGCTGCCATCCTGGTGAGAAAACCCGAGGGGTATGGCCTGGTATGGCTTTTAGCATGAGGTCTGGCTAGGGGCTAGACCTGTATTGTACCATACATATGAGGTTGTTGCCTAGGAGGCATGGAAGGGCCAAGTGGGCGTGGCTCTGTGGCATGTGAACAGTCCCAGCAAGCGAGAATCAACTAGAGAGCCTGAAGAGGAACTGGGGTAGGACAGGTTGCTGGGTGAGTTCACCCTAGCGTCATAGTCAGTAGCATTGAGTGTCCTTAATGGTAGCAGCTCAATGTAATGAAAGGAGTTGGAAAGGAATTTATAGCTAGGTGGGGGGATAAGTTTAAAGTCCCATATGTAGTCTGAGGGGTCTGGCATCATCTTCTTCAGCAAGGCTGGTCGCTGAGTCAGTGGCTGGTGGAGGGGAATAAGTTTAAAGTCCTGTATGTAGTCTGAGGGATCTGGCATCATCTTCTTCAGAAAGGCTGGTCGCTGAGTCAGTGGCCGGTGGGGGGAAATAAGTTTAAAGTCCCGTATGTAGTCTGAGGGGTCTGTATAAGGTCCTGTGCCAAGGACCATGTCCAAGGTAATTGGAATTTCATCCCTAAGATTTTGGCGGGCCTGGGATTCCGCAAGGTCACTATAGGCGGCTTTCCATTGGAGGAATTCAGGGGGGAGAAGAACTGCCTTGAGGAGGGAATACCAGTCATAATAAGTCTGAAGATGGATGGCCCATTGTAAAAGGACTTGTTCAAAGTAAGCAGAATCAACGCCGGATTCCTGGGCTGCCTTACGGATGAGGGCCAGATCAAAGAGGGGGTGGGGCCATGGCCTGATTGTCGCATCCGGCCCTGCGTTAACAGGGAAGGCGGCGAAGGGGCGTGTCAGGGAACCGGCAGTCACCTGGGTGTGTCCAGGGCTGAGCGGGGAGGTCCTTGGAAGGGTAATGAGGGGAGGGGTGGTTGCAAGTGTGGCCGTAGCAGGAGGGGGTTGTGGTGGTGGCCTATTGTAATGTAAAGGTTTGACTTCCTCCTCATCCAAGTTACTGTAAGAGGGGCTGGGAGGAAAACTTTGAAGAGCCAGTTTAGGATCCTTACAGCATTCCTTATGGGCATTTTGACGTTCTCCCAGTGGAGTCTTTAAGGCTGGCAATTATGGCAAGGAGGATAAGAATCCAAGAAAGAAGGGGGAAGGGGCTGCCTGCTCACCCACAGGCAACCGTTAACCCTAGGTCACCAATGAAGAACTGGGCTTTGCTTGAACTTTCAGGGACGAGGCATCGCCGAATCAGCTACTCTTTCTCGAAGAACTGGGCGTTTTGCCGTTCTGCCAAACGCCGAGGGGCTGCTCACCGGCTCACGGGACGTTCAACGGGGCATCTCGCCAGATGCCGATGGGGCAGGGGGGTCACGGATGGGGTGTCTCGCTAAAACACCGACGTCGGGGAAGAGGGTCCCTGTTCAGGCGCCAGATGTTGGGGTCCCCCCCAAGGCCAGCTCAGGAGGGGCGATAGGGTCTCTGCCGAATTGGGGTGAGCAGCGCGGAGTCACGACACAGACTCCGGGAGTTGGGTGAAAGTGGGAGCGAGAACCCACAAACTCGTTTATTCAGGAAGTGTACATGGGTTTTAAGGGGCTGTTAATCTTTGTATGGGGCGGTCCCCTTTTGGTGACCAATGACAGCTTGTCTCTGGACAGGACATCTCGTAGTAGGCTTCTCGAGCATGGGGCTGTAACTGTTGTCACATCAAGCCTGCAAAAACGCCACTTTTACAGAAGCCACTTCCTGTTGTCTTTTGCCATGCGGTCTGGCTAGGACCAGGCCTGTATTGTGCCATACATATCCTCCTTTTTGTTTTTATTATTGGCAACCCTGAGAGGTATGGTTTTGCCAAGCCATTGTTGAACCCAGGCCCCAAGGGATCATCATAATTGACAGTGCCTGTCTTAGGTTGATCCATCTCATGGAGACTTACCCATCATGGGCCAAATGCCACCTAGGTGAGAAAACCCAGGATAGCCTGGTATGAAAGCCATTGTTGAACCCAGGCCCCAAGGGATCATCACATGTGACAGTGCCTGTCTTAGGTTGCCCCATCTCATGGAATCTTACCTGTCATGGGCTGGCTGCCATCCTGGTGAAAAACCCGAGGTATGGCCTGGTATGGCTTTTGCCATGAGGTCTGGCTAGGGGCTAGACCTGTATTGTACCATACATATGAGGCTGTTGCCTAGGAGGCATGGAAGGGCCAAGTGGGCGTGGCTCTGTGGCATGTGAACAGTCCCAGCAAGGCATTCAACTAGAGAGCCTGAAGAGGAACTGGGGTTAGGACAGGTTGCTGGGTGAGTTCACCCTATCATAGTCAGTAGCATTGAGTGTCCTTAATGGTAGCAGCTCAATGTAATGAAAGGAGTTGGAAAGGAATTTATAGCTAGGTGGGGGATAAGTTTAAAGTCCCATATGTAGTCTGAGGGGTCTGGCATCATCTTCTTCCCAAGGCTGGTCACTGAGTCAGTGGCTGGTGGAGGGATAAGTTTAAAGTCCTGTATGTAGTCTGAGGGATCTGGCATCATCTTCTTCAGAAAGGCTGGTCGCTGAGTCAGTGGCTCTAAGTTTAAAGTCCCGTATGTAGTCTGAGGGGTCTGTATAAGGTCCTGTGCCAAGGACCATGTCAAAGGTAATTGGAATTTCATCCCTAAGATTTTGGCGGGCCTGGGATTCCTTTGGGTCACTATAGGCGGCTTTCCATTGGAGGAATTCAGGGGAGAAGAACTGCCTTGAGGAGGGAATACCAGTCATAATAAGTCTGAAGATGGATGGCCCATTGTAAAAGGACTTGTTCAAAGTAAGCAGAATCAACGCCCGGATTCCTGGGCTGCCTTACGGATGAGGCCAGATCAAAGAGGGGGTGGGGAGCCATGGCCTGATTGTCGCATCCGGCCCTGTTAACAGGGAAGGCGGCGAAGGGGCGTGTCAGGGAACCGGCAGTCACCTGGGTGTGTCCAGGGCTGAGCGGGGAGGTCCTTGGAAGGGTAATGAGGGGAGGGTGGTTGCAAGTGTGGCCGTCAGGAGGGGGTTGTGGTGGTGGCCTATTGTAATGTAAAGGTTTGACTTCCCTCCTCATCCAAGTTACTGTAAGAGAGGGCTGGGAGGAAAGGAACTTTGAAGAGCCAGTTTAGGATCCTTACAGCATTCCTTATGGGCCGGAAATGACGTTCTCCACAGTGGAGTCTTTAAGGCTGGCAATTATGGCAAGGAGGATAAGAAAAAGAAAGAAGGGGGAAGGGGCTGCCTGCTGGGCAACCAAACATTAGCCGTTTTTTCTCTCACCAATGAAGAACTGGGCCTTTTGCTCGTTAACTTTCAGGGGCTTCATCGCCGAGGGCTACTCGCCAGGGGCTTCTCGAAGAACTGGGCGTTTTGCCGTTCTGCCAAACGCCGAGGCTCACGGGGCGTTCAACGGGCATCTCCCAGATGCCGATGGGGCAGGGGGTCACGGATGGGGTGTCTCGCTAAAACACCGATAGAGGGTCCCTGTTCGAACGCCAGATGTTGGGGTCCCCCCAAGGCCAGCTCAGGAGGGACGATAGGGTCTCTGCCGAATGGGGGTGAGCAGCGCGAGTCACGACACAGACTCCGGGAGTTGGGTGAAAGTGGGAGCGAGAACCCACAAACTCGTTTATTCAGGAAGTGTACATGGGTTTTAAGGGGGCTGTTAATCTTTGTATGGGGCGGTCCCCTTTTGGTGACCAATGACAGCTTGTCTCTGGACAGGACATCTCGTAGTAGGCTTCTCGCGAGCATGGGGCTGTAACTGTTGTCACATCAAGCCTGCGCAAAACGCCACTTTTACAGAAGCCACTTCCTGTTGTCTTTTGCCATGCGGTCTGGCTAGGACCAGGCCTGTATTGTGCCATACAGCCTTCATTATTCATTCATTAGTTGAGGGACATCTAGGCCGGTTCTATTTCCTAGTTATTGTGAATAGAGCAGCAATAAACATGGATGTGCAAGTATCTCTAAGGTAGTGAGAAGAGTCCTTAGGATACATGCCTAGGAGTGGTATAGCTGGGTCTTATAGTAAATCTATTTTTAGCTGTCACAGCAACCTCTATACTGATTTCCACAATGGCTGGACGAGGTTGCATTCCCACCAACAGTGTAGAAGGGTTCCTCGGGAAGAGGAATTTTAAGGTGTGACATAGGAGTCAGTCAGGCTGGGCTAATAATCCATTAGAGTATCTTTCATAATCTGAGCACTGCTTTTTTTTTTTTTTTTTTTTTTTTTTTTTGCAAGGTAGGGTTTCACTCTGGTCAGGCTGACCTGGAATTCAATCTCAGGGTTCTCAGCGATCCTCCTACCTCTGCCTCCCAAGTGCTGGGATTAAAGGCATGCGCCACCACGTATGCTTTTAAAAAAAAAACTTTTTTTTTTTTTTTTTTTTTTTCAAGGTAATTCACTCTGGTCCAGGCTGACCTGGAATTAACTTCTTTTCCTCCTACCTCTGCCTCCCGAAAAAAAAAAAACTTTTATTTGTTTATTAGAGAGAGAAAGAGAAAGAGGGGTAGAGAGAGAGAGAAAAAGAGAGAGATTGAGAATGGGCATGCCAGGGCCTGTAGCCACTGCAAACAAACTCCAGATGCCTGCACCACCTTGTGAGGTAGGTACTGGAGAATTGAACGTGGGTCCTTAGGTTTCACAGGTCATCTAACCCATCTAAGCCATCTGTCCAGGGCTGTGCACTGCTTTTTAGTCACAGAGTTGAGTCACTGAAGTTTGCTCTCCTCCTCATAGAATTAAGTCATCATTATCATTTAGGCACATTCCTATTATCCACTAATATGGATTTGTCTTGATCTCAGAAAATCCTCGGTGTCAGATTTTTAATTCATGAAGCTTTTCTATTGTCTGTAAATGGAGGCTCTTAATCTGTACATGATGTGAAAAGATCATTTGTTTGAAAGCTTTGTCTTCATTTTGCTGCCATTTGCTTTTTGTCCTTGATTTTAACACTCATTTGATCCCGAGCTAGTCTTTTGTCCTGGAGCTGTGCTGTTTTCTCTGCTTATAGAAGGTCAATGAAATATAAGCCTCTCTATGTTCATCTATTTGTGGATTTCCAGGAACCCTGCGGCTCTGGGCCTTTCTGGTTGTGGTTTTCTCTAATTTGCATGCTTCCCTGATTTCTGGTATAGACCCACCCCATGAACACTGTCAGTGTTACTGTGAAATGGAGCAAAGGGGAGGGCAGTACATGAGTTCAGGGTCAACTTACAAAGCTGAGCTCTTTGTTCTGATGTTATTTCTTTCTGTAACCTTGACTGAGCCTCTTGAAGATTCCTCTAATGATGATGTCATATTGCTTTTTCTTTTATTTGCCTCCCCAAAACTGTTGTTTGCAATTTTTAAAAAATGATACAAAAATGCAAGCATTATTATGGGAAAAATAAACATGTATTTTGTGTGTGTGTGTGTGTGTGTGTGTGAAGCAAGCCTTGAACCTTCTGTTTGAATTCTTTTATGGTTTCACTATGATTTTTTTTTTTCCAATTTGGAAAATGATTCAGGAAACTTCATTTCTTGGGATTTTATTTTATTTCACGATTCTGTTGAAAACAAGTTGAGCTTCACATGGGGTCTTATCATCACACCCTGTGAATCATTTCTTCTCTGGATGCCGGCTTTGCTCTCCCACTGCGTAGCCTCCTCTTGTCTCCCGAAGTGCAATGCTAGCAGGGTTGATAATGAAGTGCAGTCCTGCTTATCATGCTCAGCAAAGGGCTCGGAGAAGACGAAAAAAATCAATCCCACAGGGTCTCCCCCATGCTAGATATCCATATTTAACTCCCACACATTTAAAATGGAAATGAGCTATCTTAGGGCTTTTGTTTTTTGATTTACACAAGATGTCACTGCCTCCTTGGCAATGGGCATGTTTTACAGACCAACTGCTGACCTGTTTGGGAAGATTTCAGCCTATGCCTCTAAGGCTGATGTCTTTCCTTCATATTTCTTTCAAAACTCCCCACGGTATTTTGCTGTAGCTTTGATTCTTCTAGCTTCTAAGGGTGTCCTTTCCAGGGAAAATTTCTAGGGGGGAAAAAGTGTATGGAAATAGCCCAAAAAGGACCAAGTAGCTATCCCTAGGGTGGCTATTCCTATAGCCAGATGATTAACAGGGAGATTACAGGGGCTGGGGATAAAAGGCTTGCCTCACAAACATGAGGACCTGCGTTCAGATCCCCAGCACTTATGTAAAAACTCAACATGGCAGTGTGTTGTCTGTCATGCAAGTGCTGGGCAGGCAGAGGCAGGAGGATCCCTAGGGCTTCCTTGTTAGGTATTCTAGCTGACTGGAGGAGCTCCTGGTTCAGAGACCCTGTCTCAAAAAAAAATAATTAAAAAAAGGTGGAGAAAGATGAGGAAGACATCTGATATTGATGTCTGACCTCCACACATACATACACATGTACCTATCTACATACAAATACATATAACACATGCACATCCCCACACACAAATAGGGAGTTTACAAACCAGTAATACTATGATATCACAAAGCCAAATAAAATATAACTTGATTCTAATGATTTGTTGCTACAAAATCCCTACAATTCCCTTGGAATAGTCCAGTTTAAAATAGTTTTGTTGGCCAGGTGTGGTGGCACACACCTTTAATCCCAGCACTCAGGAGGCAGAAGTAGGAAGATTGCCTGAGTTCAAGGCCACCCTGAGACTACATAGTGAATTTCAGGTCAGCCTGGGCTAGAGTGAGACCCTACCTCAAAAAACCAAAAAAAAATTTTGTTGGGAATACATTGCAGCTCATGTTAGGTGCAAAATTAAACCCTCAAACTCAAGTTTCCTCAACTTTGTGAGTCTTGTTGAGGTTTTCACTATAATTTACAAAATGCTTTAGGGCTACATAATTTCCAATTAGCTATTTTTCTAATTAATTAATGCATGACTCTCCTTTTGCATGGTGTGAATTGAGGCCTCTCATATCCGCCAAGTGCTTCTGCGTTTTTGTTGATGAGAGAACTCATATGAGAAGACATTACTCAAAGTAGCAGAATTAATAAAAGATTAAGATTTAGAATTCAGGGTTTATTTACTTAGCTAAAGCATTAAAAAGTGAAATGACATCTTTCAAAAGATTATTGGTTTAAAAGAACTATTAAAAATATTGAAGTCTAGTTAATTATGTGCCAAGTGTCTGGAGATGGAATATACTAAATGTTTGTAGTTTATTTTGGACTACATCAAAACACAAGGGCTTGGGAGATGGCTCAGAGGATAAAACCCTTGCTGCATAACTCTGAGTACCTGAGTTCAGATTCCCAGACCCCATCAAAAGCTGGAAGCTGTGGCAGGCTTCTGTGATCCCAGGGCACCTACAGCAAGAAGGGAGGTGGAGACAGGAGAATTTCACGGAAGCTCACAAACCGAGTGCTGAACAGCAATAAGAGTCTCAGACCCGAACGAGGTAGGAGGTGAGGACCAACCTGAAAGTTGTCCTCTGCCCTCCACATGCATGACGCGTGCATGCCGGCCCTCACACACAGAAACACACACGCACATTCAAATGGGTAAATAAATAATAAGATGGATGAATAAATAGCTATGTGACAAAACGAATGTAAGGAGACGTGAATCATGGCGTCTAGATTGTGAGTAGTTATGAGTATTCTTTCTACTTCCCTGTATATTTGAGATTTCAAATATAACGCTGCAAAAATACGATTGATTTGATTTTGCAATTTAGAAATGATAGACTTTATTCACTGTGGTTTCAGAAAACTATAGACTTCCTTAACTGATAATATAATAATACTTATTTGTGTTTGTTTTTTTTTCCCCCTGGTTTTCAAGGTAGGGTCTCACTCTAGCCCAGGCTGACCTGAAGTTCACTATGTCTCAGGCTGGCCTTGAACTTATAGCGATCCTCCTACCTTGGCCTTCCCAGTGCCGGGATTAAAGACGTGTGCCACACCCAGAATATTTGTGGTTTTTTAAGAAAGATAGCTTTCTAGGAATAACCTTATTATAATCCGCTAGTTTGTTATTGCTGACATTACTATCAGAAAGTAGCTAACTTTTGTACTTCTTTAAAACTTCTAGGCCAGCAATTATTGAGGGCTGAAATTAAATTCAAACATTCTGCCCAGGAGATCTTGAAATTTTGATTTTTTTTAAAGGAAAGGCAATTTCTGACTTTTCTCATAAATTTGATAAAAGGAAAGCTAATATGAGATTGGTAGTCCAGTAGGAAATGGAACTCAATTTTACATTTTTTAAATCATTTTATGGTATTAAAAATGACAGAGGTTAGAAACAAAGCTCTTATTCTTTTATTGAACTAGAATTGAAAGTGGCAGAAAATCATTTTGGCCCTGGTGCAGTAAATGTTATCACTAAAGCATGTTCAGGGGATATCAGGACAGTCTCTCAAGCACCAGAGACAAAAGTTCACAAAACAAGAACTGATTTTTCTGTCCTTTATCTTGAAATTATTAGATGTACAGGAGATGAAAGTATCTTAGCTCTAAGAGGACAGGGGCTAGAATATGTGTTGAAAAATGACAACATCTCCATTCTGGAGAAGCAAAGTGGAGAGAATTCATTGGTGTGAGCGACTCCATGAGGGATGAGCAGTAGGGAAAGGGGGTACACCTGAACCAGCCCCAGGGCTGAGACATCTAGACCCACAGAAAATGACACTTCAACAGTATTGTGAGACGCTGATGGAAATGGCAAGGAAGCAAGGAATAGTATTCATTAAAGGCATTGTTTGAAGATTTTAATTTATCGAGACTAAACAAGCTGTCATCAGCTACTTTGTTTTGAGAATTTGGTAGGAGAGAAATGTTGCGTCCATTTGGGAATAACCAATCATTTTTGGGTTTGTGGTGTGATCATGCTTCAGAATTGTGTGCAAATGAAGCAGGTTGGTAGGCATATGTTTGCTGATCCTTAAATGATTAACATTCAGAGTAAGTATGACTCATGTGAAATTGAGTTTTCAGGTTCCAGCTAGTGTTCTGTACTGCCATATGGCAGAACCAGAATTAATGGCTGCTCCCAGTCTCTTGTTCTTTTGCTGAATACTTAGGTGCCCTGTTTGAAATACTAGAGGTTCCACAGAAGCATTTCATCACCTGAGATAGACAGTTGACATGTTTATGAAGGCAATGTGTGTAGCTAATAGCTGCTTAGAAGAAGAGACTCATTACAAGGTTTTCTAGCTTCCCTTCCTTGCCTCCCCACCTCCTATTCTACACTTTTTAAAAAAATCAATCAATCAATCAATAAGTCAATCAATCAATAAATAAATAAATAATTGCCACAGGGTGAGATGGAGTATTTTGGGACACTGTCCTCTGGACCTGAGCTGACCGGTGCATTCATGATCTTTTAGTAGAGGGCATTACTCCACAGGACTTTCACAGTATTGAGCCCATCAACATTTTGACATAGAAGATGAAAGATGACAAAAAGAACAAGACCTCAAAACTGAAGAACTACTTGGAAAGTGGAGGGTGCTCCATGGCATAGGGGTTGGGGAGTGGGAATAAAGGAAAGTAATAGGAAGGGAGTACAATCAAATTACAATATGTTTATATATTGAAGTCCTCAATAAAAAGATAAGCATATTCATTACCACCAAAAATAGTAATTATTATTATTTGAAAATAGGTAAACAGATGATAGATAGGTAGAAGGTTTATCAAGACAAAAACAAGGAGTGCTCACTTCGGCAGGACATATACTAAAATTAGAACGATACAGAGAAGATTAGCATGGCCCCTGCGCAATGATGACACACAAATTTGTGAAGCATTCCATAGTTTTTGACCACTGGGATGACCCAAAAGGCAACATAGTGCTGAGAAGAAGGAATGGAGGAGTGCCCAGCACTGAAACATCTCTGTCACACCCTCCAAGGCTCAGGGCCCATTGTGGAAGAGGGGGCGGATAGAATGGAAGAGCCAAAGGAAGGGTACGACTCCTTACAATGCAACTGCCCAGACAGAAATTGGCCTTGATATCCATGACCTTGCAGTGCCTAGCAATACCTCCTCAAGACCCTCATAATAGAAGAAAAAGATGACAACATCAAAGTAAAAGAAAGACTAATGGAGAGAGGGAGGGGATATGATGGAGATTAGAGTTCCAAACGGGAATGGGGGAGGGGAGGGAAATATCATGCTTTTTTTTTTGTATGTAAGTATAGAAGTTGTCAATATAAAAAATTTTAAAAAAAAAGAAAAAAGAAAAATACGAGGAAACATTCTCAGGACTTAATAGGGCAGTGTAATAACAACAAAACGAAGTAAGGAATCTTATTTTGCTAGTGTTTGGCTCTTTGATCTCCAAGTGTAGTGTTAACATGGACCACCAGCAGCTTTACCTGGAAGCCAGTGCAGATGCTCAGGCCCCATTGAAGCAGACGGGCGGAGTCAGAATCTGCCCCGAGGTCATTAATGTGCACGGACCTGTCTGAGAAGCCGTGCTTTAACATGCCAGGATCATTTTACATTTACTTTTTCAGGATACTTATTTCTGTAGAGAAGCTCCTTAAAGGCATGGATGGTCTTATTTTTCCCCCCATTGTTTCCAATGTCACAAGGGTCAGTTCTGCTAAAGAACCATCAAAATTGGCAACAAATGAACTGCAAGATTTCAGTGTAGCCCCATAAGACACAAGAAAGAAACGTGGAAACAGTGTGGCTATAATTTCATTTTTTTTCCAAAATAAAGTGTTGTGATTGGCATGTGTCCCTAAACTTATTTGCTGATGGCATTTGGAGGTGCAACTCTGGAAGGTTAACCAGGATTAGACGAAATCATAAGGGTGGGGACCTCTGATGGCATTAGTGGCTTTAGAAGAAGACAGGTTAGACTTTGCATGCCCTTGAGCTTTTTTGCTATGTGATGTCTTTCGTATAATGAAGCCAAGGGACCTCGCTAGACCAGCACCTTGGGACTGACCTCAGCTGCCAGCGCTGTGAGCTGAACACATTTCTATTGTTTATAAATTATCCAGGCTGTGGCTTTCTTTCTTTCTTTCTTTCTTTCTTTCTTTCTTTCTTTCTTTCTTTCTTTCTTTCTTTCTTTCTTTTTTTTTTTTTTTTTTTTTGGTTTTTCCAGGTAGGGTCTCACTCTGGTCCAGGCTGTCCTGGAATTAACTACGTAGTCTCAGGGTGGCCTTGAACTCTCGGCGATCCTCCTCCTACCTCTGCCTCCCAAGTGCTGGGATTAAAGGCGTGCGCCACCACGCCCGGCTCTTTTTTGTTTTTGGTTTTTCGAGGTAGGGTCTCACTCTAATCCAGGCTGACCTGGAATTAACTATGTAGTCTCAGGGTGGCCTTGAGCTCTTGGCAATCTTCCTACCTCTGTGTCCTGAGTGCTGGGATTAAAGGCGTGTGCCACCATGCCCGTTCTACCTGTGGCATTTTTTTATGGCAACATAAAATGGAGTAATATAGTAAGGGAAACTTTATTTTTTTAAAATAGCCAAAAAATATCTTAAATTTTTTTTTTATTTATTTGTTTGTGGGAAGTGAGAGAGAGAGAGAGAGAGAGAGGGAGAAAGAAAGTGAGCATGAGCACGCCAGGGCCTCCTGTTGTAGCAAATGAACTCCAGATGCATTGTGCATCTGGATTTTCATGGGTACTGGGAACTGAACCCAGGCCAGCAGGCTTTGCACACAAGCACCTTTAACTGCTGAACCATCTCCCCAGCCTCCAAGAGATATCTTTTTTTTTTTTTAGAAGAATTTTAGATATTACATATAGTCTTTCAAAACCCTTCCATTCAAGGCTTTTTTTTTTTTTTTTTTTTTTTTTTTGAGGTAGTGTCTCGCTCTAGCCCAGGCTGACCTGAAATTCACTATATAGTCTCAGGTTGGCCTTGAACTCACCCCATCCTCTTACCTCTGCCTCCTGAGTGCTGGGATTAAAGGCGTGAGCCACCATGCCTGGCTGATTTTTTTTTTTTTTAAATAAGGATGCTTTTTTATAGCCACTTGAGCAGATGGCATCTATCTCTTCAAATGTCCCCTGCAGGGCTGGGAGTGTAACTCACTGGTAAAAGGTTTCTCCAGCATGCACGAGGCCCTAGGTTCTCTCCATAGCACCAAAAATAAAAATGAAAAGTCTTCAGAACTTTTCTAATTGCAACTGTGATAAAAAATGATTTAAAAATGTGAGAATCTTGACTATGTATTGGAATTCCACAGGAACATGCATGCCAGTCTCTCCGTCATCTTTGTGACTGTCATCAGCTTTCTACCCTTGGGCACCCCTTCCTATTCAGCTTTATCCTTCCTTGTCTGTGTTACCTCTCCCCTTTCCTGAGGACTCGACTCTCTTCCAAGCCTCTCCCCTGTGTTCTCCAGAACCTATGTCCTTTTATAATCATCTCCCACCATCATTTCTCCTTTCCTGCAGGACTGAGTTTTGCTTCTTAAATAGACTTGCTCATTTTCCAGAAATGCTACTAGCATCTTCAGGGTCCTGTTGCCACTTTTGGACTTTGACCATTCAACTTCTTCCTCCTGGACGTTTGTCTTTGTAACATTCTGTCCTTCTGCCATCTTTGCATTCAGAATCCTTGCTCGCACTATTTGAGGACTGGACCCATCATCTAGTTAAAATTTTTTTTTAGTATTTAATTTTTTTATTTGATAGAGAGAAAAAGAGGCAGAGAGAGAGAGAGCGAGGGAGAGAATGGCACGCCAGGGCCTCCAGCTACTGTAAATAAACTCCAGACACTTGCACTACCTTGTGCAGCTGGCTTATGTGCATCCTAGAGAATCGAACCTGGGTCCTTTGGCTTTGCAGACAAGTGCCTTAACTGCTAAGCCATTTCTCAAGCCCTAATATTTTATTTTTACTTATTTATTAGAGAGAGAGAGAGAGAGAGAGAGAGAGAGAGAATGGGCACACTGGGGCCTTTAACCACTGCAAATGAACTCCAGATGCCTGTGCCACCATGTGCAGCTGGCTTTCATGGGTTCTGGGGACTTGAACCTGGGTCCTTAGGCTCCATAGGCAAGCACTTTAACCACTAAGCCATCTCTCCAGCCAAAATAAATGTACTGTTTTAATGAGCCCCCTCCCCGCCAGCTATAGTCCTGCCTCTCTTCTTATATAGGTAAATATCTTGAAGCTTAGATTACTCATATCTAGTTTCCTCTTCTCAGGTTCCTCCTTGGCTTAGTCTTCACTCTGTTAATGCACCTTCTGCTCCTGTCAAGTTACTTTTACCAAGGTGCCCATTATTCAAATTGCCACATTGAGAGGGCACTGTTCATGTTTGACTTATTTGGTCTTTTGTGGCATCTTAATAGATTTCAGCCTTTCAGAGTTATCCAAACTTAGATTGATCATACAAGTGTCTCCCACTCTTTTGTTTCTTTTTCTACATTGGCACTGAAACTTCAGTATAAATATCAAAATTAAAAACCCAGAAAGAGGGCTGAAAAGATGGCTTAGCGGTTAAGGCACTTGTTTGTGAAACCTAAGGACGTAGGTTCAATTCCCCAGTACCCACATAAGTCAGGTGCACAAGGTGATGCATATGTCTGGAGTTCATTTGCAGTGCCTAGAAGCTCTGGAGTGCCCATTCTCTCTTCTTCCCTCTCCCCCTCCCTCCCTCTCCCTTTCTCTCTCTTCCTCCCTCATAAAAAATATTTAAAAAGCAAGAGAGGCTGTAACAGATCTTTAAACTTATGAATAACACAAATTCATCACGAGCGCAATAAACAGTTCTCTCCCACTTTTGATTCCCATGGTGATAGTCCCCGTTTTCCCTCATCCTTGTGTTTATACCCTCTAGACTCTTGCTTGAGCTCATTTGCCACCCTGCCCTCCTCATTCTTTTTTCTCAGGCTTGTCTGTTTACTCACTCTGTTCTGCTCAGGTGGTCTTGTCCACAGCACCACAGCTTCCCCTGCATCCCCAGTTCTAGAGTGTTGAGGCACTGGGCAGAATGGTGGGTAGCTCATCTTGGGTGTCTCGTGAAACTTCAGACCTCACAAAGCTGTGAGAGACCCTGCTGGATGCCAGTGCGTCAGCCACCCTCCATTCTCCTTGGACAACAACCTTACTAGCCAGTGATGTATCACAGTCTGTCGGCCATTTTGCTTTAGTTGACCTAGGCTTTATATAAGATGTCCTTTTGACTACAGAAATGTCAGAAGATGACCTCTGATAGCTTCTTACAGGACAGGAAGAGTCATTCCTGGCTTCTCTCTTCATTTCCCAATCCGTCAACAAGGCTGACTGATTTTCACTCTGAATATATCTCCTCATTTCTATTCCTTCTGTGACTGGCCAACCATTAGCCTTCACTATGACTTGAGCATTGTATAAATTTTCCTTTCTGGCTCTCTGACTTCACTCTGTTCCTATTCCAGTTTCTTTGTGCAAAATAGAAATGTATTCATCTATGATTATAGGAAATTTATTGATATCAAATGATAAAATATAAATGAAAATGTAGGTTGAGACATATGTAAAACCTCACAGTGAAAACATAGATTAAAATGTTAATGGTGGGCTGGAGAGATGGCTCAGTGGTTAAGGCACTCACTTGTAAAGCCTAACGACCTGAGTTCAATCCCCCAGTACTCACATAAAGCCAGATGTTTGTGGAGTTCATTTGCAGTGGCTGGAGGCACTGGGCCACCCATTCTCTCTCTTTCTGCCAGGCATGGTGGCCTATGCCTTTAATTCCAGCGCTTGGGAGACAGAGGTAGGAGGATCACTGTGAGTCCTACATAGTGAATTCCCGATCAGCCTGGACTAGAGTGAAACCCTACCTCAAAAAAAAAAAAAAAAAAAAAAAAACAAAAAAAAAAACCCTAAAAGTGTTAATGGTAATAATCTCTGTCAAGTAGCAATTTAAATTTTTTCTTTCTGTTAATTTGTATTTTCTAACTCTATAGTGATTACAGATTGTTTAATTTGTTTTTGGGGTAGGGTCTCACTCTAGCCCAGGTTGACCTCAAACTCATTTTATATCCTCAGGCTGGTTCAACTCACAGTGAACCTCTTACCTCAGTCCCCTGGCAGAGTACTGGGATTAAAGATATGTGCCACCAAACCTGGCTGAACTATATATTGAACCATAAATTACTAATATCACAGTCTTTTCTTTTTTTAAAAAAGTTTTGTTTATTTTTATTTATTTGAGAGCAACAGAGAGAGAAAGGCAGAGAGAGAGATGGAGAGAGAGAGAGAGAGAGAGAGAATGGGTTCACCAGGGCCTCCTGCCACTGCAAATGAACTCCAAATGCATGTGCCCCCTTGTGCACCTGACTTATATAGGTACTGGGGAATCGAGCCTTGAACCAGGGTCCTTAGGCTTCACAAACAAGCGCTTAAACACTAAGCCATCTCTCCAACCCCTCTTTTCTGTTTTTCAAAATAAATTTTTATTGACAGTTTCCATAATTATAGACAAAAAATTATGGTAATCCCCCCCCACATTCCCCTTTGCAACTCCACTCTCCATCATATCCCTTCCCGTTCTCAATCAGTCTCTCTTTTATTTTTGATATCATCATCTTTTCTGTTTTAAAAAGGGACAGGCATTTAAGAGTTGAAGGGAATTTGGTTTCCATGTGAGAAAGGAATTGGTACAGAAAGGGAAAGAAATACAGGAAGAGGAAATCAGGTGTTAATGGTAGGGACTGGCCTGGGGTCATTTCTGTGCAAATAAACAGCTACGTTTAGAGGTGTTCTATGCTATGCATGTATACACACATGAAAGTGAAATTATTTTTGAGCCATGTGAAATACTGCTGCCCTTTGAATACTTTATGGTGATTGTTCTAAAATATGTTTGGGATTTTTTTTAAATAAAGGAAGTTCAATGTCAAGGTCTTCATGAGATGAGGTATCATTGATGGAACAACTTCCATTCCTTAGATGTTATCCCTTTGAGCTGACACAGGATGGATCCTTCATTAGGAAGGGATTATTGCAGTCTGTGCGATTACTTAGCAAAGCATTTGTAGTTGTCGACTACTTTTCTGAAGCGATGGTGCTTGAGTAAGCCATTCACTTCCTCCTTTTCAAAACATTAGTCACTGTGATTGATTTTTATGTTAGTCATAAAGCAAAATGGAATTAACTAAAAGCAGGGTAAGGATTACAGGATGGAAGTGGTTAATTTACTTAACAAATATGTATTGGCTATTTGTTTATGCTGGGCATGATGCCAAATGATCAAGACAGTGTTACATAAGAAATATCCTTGTTTCCCAAACAGTCCTTGGACCAATGAGTGGCCAGACTCATGGACAGGTTAGCACAGAGACTCCTGACCACAGATACTTGTCCTAGAAGGCCTCAAATATTTGGCTTCAATTTACTTATGTGGATTTTTACCATTTAGAGATTGGTTTGGGCTTAATATCTTCTTTTAAAATAAAAATTCCCCTAGAGAGTCAAGAGACTTTGGGTTGTTCAGTTATATGCATCAGTCCTATTCAATAGTTTCCTTCTAACTTTCTCATTTCTTCTGCAGTGAGAAAATTCAGTGGCCAGTAAGTTTGCTGAATCTCTGTTATGGGCAATGCATAGTGCTATATATACTAAGAATTATAAAAGTAACAAAGAATCCATGCCCCCAGAAAGAATAAGGGGTTTTGAGTTGGAGGGATGATTTAGAGGTTAAGGTGCTTGCCTGTAAAGCCAAAGGACCCTGGTTCAATTCCCCAGGACCCACATAAGCCAGGTGCACAAGGAGGTACATGCATCTGGAGTTCATTTGCAGCGGCTAGAGTCGCTGGTGTACCCATTCTCTCTCTTTCAAATAAATAAATATAAATAAAATATTTTTTAAAAGAATTAGGGGTTTAGAGACTATTTGCTTATGCAACTTAAGAGTTATCATCACAACTAATATTCATTCATCATACACATACCATATGCCAGGCCTGGTGTTGAAACTCTCCACAAATTATCTCAGTTAATCTGCACACCAGGTATGTGATGTGGATATTGTTGTAATGCCCATCGAATAGGTCAGAAAACTGAAGTTGAGAGAGGTAACTCTCTTGTTCAAGATTGTACAACTACTATGTTCTGGAATTGGCAGTGTGACTTTTGGGCAAACACTACTACTGAGGCTCAATTACTTCATAAAGAGTATAATGAATTGAGCTGGGTGTGGTGGTGCATGCTTTCAATCCTAGCACTCTGGAGGCAGAGGTAGGAGGATTGCTGTGAGTTTGAGGCCAGCCTGAGACTACATAGTGAATTCCAGGTCAGCCTGGACTAGAGTGAGACCCTACCTCGAAAACCCAACCAACCAACCAAACAAACAAACAAACAAGAGTATAATGAATTGACATTATTCATTTACTTTTGGAAAGTGACTAGGTCATCAAGTTGTATATATTACTTGTGTGCAGTATTAATAACATAATTTTATCCACTTGTAGGCTCAACAAATGATTATTATATACAAAGTATTTTTGTGGTGCACACAATACAGGCATTGTTAGGCAGGATGAATCAAATGATTATATAATACACTTACTTTGTAGGGTGATTATGCTCACAAAAGTGCCTAACACAATATATGTCATAGTAAGTACTAAACAAATATTCCCAAGAAATTTATAAGCAGTAAGAAACTGCACAAACAACTAAAATCCAAGACACACTGTGGTAAAGCTTTTCAAGAGGTGCATACAGGCAATACCGTCAAAGTCCAAAGAAGGAGCTCACTTCTGGTTGAGGGGACTGAGCAGAGTTTTCATGGATGAGTCGGTATCAGGCCTGGCCATGGTTTTTGGTGAGCTACACTGTACACAGAAGTACCGTGTGCAGAGATGCAGCAGAGATAAAGTTAAAGCAGGTCTGAGAAGCGAAGGGTGGGTTTGTTTACTGGGAAAAACAAAGTAATTGGAAGTGTAGCTGAAAAACATAGATGGAATCAAACCATGAAAAGGAGAGTTTGAGGAAGACAGGTAATTTGTGGGAGTAATGCATGGGTCAGGGATAGGTAAGCTGAGGAAGGATGTATTAATGGAGCTGTGGACATTTGGGTCTTTGGTACTAGGGCTGAAGCTCCTGGAAAGTGAGAGATAGTTGTGAGAGAGAGAGAGAGAGAGAGAGAGAGAGAGAGGGAGACAGAGAATGGGCTGGAGAGATGGCTTAGTGGTTAAGGCACTTGCCTGAGAAACCTAAGGACCCATGTTTGACTCTCTAGGTCCCAGGTAAGCCAGATGCACAAGGTGACACAAGCGCACAAGGTCGTAAGTGTGCATAAGGTGGCGTACACATCTGGAGTTTGATTGCACTGGCTGGAAGCCTTGGTGCACCAATTCTCTCCCCTCTTTCTCTACCCCCTGCTCTCCCTTCTCTCCCTCCCTCTGTCATTAAAAAAAATTACAAAAAAGGAAAGAGAAGAATGTCAAAGGTTGTTTGTGTTCCTTATACCTGGAAACATAAGAAAAATCCCCTTTGTTTTCTTTTCAGCTCTAGTGTTTTATTTTCTAGCTCTGGTATGTGAAACACTGCATTTCAGTAATATGCACAATTTGATGATGTAACAATTGTCTATAGGAAAGTACATTCTAAATTGTGACTTTATGCTTCAAGTTTTTTAACTAATTATGAACTTGACTGTATTAACATGTTGCATATTGGTCATATTCCCATTGGGTTCATGTTTTCTCTCCTCTGCCCCCATTCCACTGAGCAAAAACATCTGTGAGATTATTGGTATTCACTGTGGGGTCATGAATGCACCAGTCAGTCTCTGGCGTGGGTGGGGGACAATGTCTCAGGATACTTCTTCCCACCCTGTGGCTCAAACATTCCTTTTGTCTTCTCTTCCACAAGGTTCCCTGAGCCTTAGATAGTGTGTTATAAGTGTTTATTGGTCCTGAACTCTCTGCATCCTCTGATTTTCTGCTTTGATGAGTTTTGAGTCTCCTTAGTGGTTACCACCATCTCCCAGGAGGAGATTTTCAGGCCAGCAGTAAGAATAGCACTCCTGTTTAATCGACCACTTCTTCTGTAATGTCTCCCGGGCCCTAGCAGATGTGATAGAGATGACATGTCTTATGGCACAATACAGGCCTGGTCCTAGCCAGACCGCATGGCAGAAGAAAACAGGAAGTGGCTTCTGTAAAAATGGCGTTTTGCGCAGGCTCGATGTGACAACAGTTACAGTCCCATGCTCGCGAGAAGCCTACTACGAGATGTCCTGTCCAGAGACAGGCTGTCATTGGTCACCAAAAGGGGACCACCCCATACAAGGATTAACAGCCCCTTAAACCCTATGTGCATTGTGCTAAATAAACAAGTTTGTGGATTCTTGCTCTCGCTTTCACCCAACTCCCGGAGTCTGTGTCGTGACTCCGCACTGCTCACCCCAATTCGGCAGAGACCCTATTGTCCCTCCTGAGCTGGCCTTGGGGGGGGACCCCAACAATGTCTCGTGCTAGTCAGTTGGCTTTCCTTTCTTGTCACACTAATGGATCTTGGGTCTCCCTGGTATTCACAGCTCTCTGTAACAAGGAGATTTTCCAACCAAGAGTAAGAGCACTTTGGATGAAAAGGGATAATGCTTCAACTTTTAAAATGTGACTAACTTAAAAATTTAAGATTGTATTTACTACACTTCTGATATATTAAGACCATCTGCTAGATATTTGAATCTGGGCCTGACAGTTTGCCACCATTTCTTACTGAGTTTCATTAGGCAAATGTTTCCGAAGTTCAAACACATGGAGATGAACTTTTGGAATACAGTTTATACATGGACTAAAGCTACCTGTTTAAAATTTCCTTAGAAGGCAAACACTGATCAAAGTATCTCTGTCTCTGTATTACCCCTCAAAATTGCCCCATCAATGAATTACCAGGGAACCTTATTTAAAGGTACAGATTTCTAGATCTCTTTGTAGGAGATGACAGTGCAATGGGACTGGAGTGGATTCTCAAAATCAGGAAAATATGTAAAAATACTTACCTGGAATCTCAAGATTTGTTGGGAGTAATAGGTTACTTTGGTTTCTAACTGAAAGGGAAGGAAAGAAGGATTTTACTGTGAGCAGATGCTGGTGACAGGATGGTGAGAAAGGCCTCCCAGTGCGATTAGGAATCATTGGTAAGAAATTTTGCCAGCAGGCCTTAGGAACTGCTGGTAACTGACATCATTTCAACCTACTGTGTTTCTAGAGCAAGGAGATGAGACATGTTCATATACTGTCCTTTGTGCGTCATGGTGTCCTGACAGCATCTGAAGACATTTCTGATAGTGGAGAATCCTTCAAAGCGGGGCAGGTCCAAAAGTCCTGAGATTGTGTTGGTTGTTGCGGAACCACTGGGGACCTCTGACCTATATTGATATATCGATACAGCCACAGCCCTGGTTGCATATCATTAGTGCTTGAATCAGATCTGTTCCATTCTTTATGATTTGGATCACTGATACTTTATGTGAGCTGTAGGTTCTGAACAAAGAAAATCAAAGGGAAAGAATGTTAATTTGAGATAGGATCTTGTAAAATAAAGGGAAATGTAAGGTTGAGAGCAAAAGCAATAATCTAGAATAAGTAGGCGGATATGGATTCAGGAAAACTATCTGGAATAATTTAAAAGCGATCTCTGATTATACACGAGTCAGTTCTTTGCTGGAGTTCTATGTACACATAAGAATAGGAGTTTCATGGAAATTTCAGTGGTTCATTATAATTCTTTGGTCACAATAGAAGCTCACTCTCTAGATTCTGCTTTTATCTTTCAGATTTTGGTGCAATGTGAGCGAGGGAAATAATATTATGTCTTTAATTAGGATTTGGTTGTTATTTTTCAATTAATCTGTGTCAGTAGCTTTAGCATTTGTATTAAATCATTTTCTTCATGAAAGCTTTTAATGAGGAAACAAATTGATTGTAGTTACATATTGGATTCTTGCCACTGTGATGTGTATTCAGTTGTGTCTTTTGAAGTGTGCTTTTGCTGGTCATCATGTGGTTAGTCTATGAAGCTTGGCTTTGGCCAAAAAAAAAAAAAAAAAAAAAAAGAAGAAGTTCTTTGGTTGAGGACTTTTTTATGTTTATTTATTTTTGAGACAGGATCTCACTATGTAACCTAGGCTGATCTTGAACTTGTGATCCTCTTGTCTCAGCCTCCTGAGTGCTGGGATTATATGTGTGTGCCACTATACCTAGTCCCCAGGTGAAAATTTTAGTTTAACTTTTTTTTCTCATTTTTTTCTTTCTCTTCTCTTTCCCCCCTTTCCTCTTGCTTATGCATGAATAACTTAAGGGAAAATGAAGGTACCTCATGCTTGTCTTATTTGGAATAAACCTATACGTGATAGAGTTGCTTGTAGTATGTTGCCCTATACCTGCCTCCCTGGCATTGTCCCCACTCTTATTTGAGTTCAGATAGCCCTTGCTGATTCTGACTTAGCACAAATCTGTTGAACACAGGCTGTATGCACTTCCTCTCCAGGGCTCAGTGACATAGAGAAGTAAGATTCTATAGCAGGATTATGAGTGTGCTCTGGGGGCAGCTAACAAGGAGATTGAGTTGAATCTCAAAGCACCATTTTGTGTGTGCAAGGGAAGGAGGCTCAAAAGGAAAGGTGGGATGGCAGAGAGAAGAGCAACATGTGAGAGTGAGGGTAGGAGGAAGAACAGAGACACTACTTCCTGAGAGTGGAAGGATTTGAAGAAGGAGAATAACACTAGCTTTGCCTTTTAGGTCATTAAAATAGTGATGGTGCTCGCAACACATATAGCTGGTGCTTATTAGAGGCTTGCCAGAAGCCAGATCTGTTGCTCAGCTCTTTATGTACGTTACCTCCGTTAATTCTCCCAAGAACCATATGAAGCAGGAGTAGTTATTATTTTTGTCTTAAAGATGAAGCAACTAAGCTGTATATGATGGCCCATGCCTTTAATCACAGCTCTTGCAAGGAAATCACTATGAGTTTGAGGCCAGCCTGGCCTACAGAGGTGAGTTCCAGGTCAGCTTGGGCTACAGTGAGGTTTTGCTTCAAAAAAAAAAAAATAATAATAATAAAAATGATGAGGAAAGTAAGGCTATAGCTAAGGCCTTAAAACTAGAAGATGGAGATGGGACCCCAGCTAAGACCTTCTATAAAGCTTTTCTCTTTCTATCAGCACCAGGGAAGGACACAAGGTCCAAGGGAGCAAGGTGTTGGCAGGTGGACCACTTAGCACCTGTCTACCCTGATCTGCTTGGGGCATTTTGAGAGCCAGAATGAATTCAGCATCTGCAGAGTCGGGGAGGAGATGGGTTAAAAGGATATGAAAGGAACAGGCTTGGTGGCTTTTGGAATGTACACACAAATAGAGAAAGAGAGATAAAAGTATTCCCAAGTTCCTCTCAGGTGAATGGCGGTATCAGCCATCGAAACCGGAAAGACAGGCCAGGTGTGACACATATCTGTAATCCCAGCACTCGGGAGGCAGAGATAGGAGGATCACCCCAAGTTGGAGGTCAGTCTGGTCTATATGCTGAGTGCCAGGCCAGTCAGTACTGCATAGAAAAAAGAACTAGGGAATGCAGCAGTAGGAGAGGCTGGGGACGTGTGTGATAAGGGGCAGTTCTGTCCCTGACAGAGGAGAATAGAATAATGGTATCTTCCGTCTGAATGTTTGAACTAACAATAAAGTGTTTAGCAAATTCAGGCACTGTGGTCAAGTCTCTGGCCATTGGTTTCTTCTCTAGTGAGCCTGAGCTCATAATCCATCCTTCCAGTCTTCCCTTAGTCTTTTATCCTTTTCTCTCACAAGCCAAGA
This sequence comes from Orientallactaga sibirica, assembly GCA_036365145.1. Classification (NCBI taxonomy): domain Eukaryota; kingdom Metazoa; phylum Chordata; class Mammalia; order Rodentia; family Dipodidae; genus Orientallactaga; species Orientallactaga sibirica. The sequence goes on along the minus strand of JAEOAD010000013.1, from coordinate 32,319,949 downwards.
CAAACAGTTCAACTGTCCAACTTCTCTGTTCTTGTAGCAGGGCTGGAAAAATGATACAGTTGAGTTGGCACCACAACAAATCTTAGGGTACAATCTCAGTAGAATGCTTAATGATGCCTGGCAATTAGTTTAGATGTTCCACATCAAAAACCTCTTCAGTTTTCCTTACTGCCCACCCCCAAGCCATATCTGTCTTTGTCTTATCACATCACCTCTCATCAAAGAGAAAACAGAGGCTGTTGGGTTGGAACCTACCCAGTATCCTGCCCTGACTGCTCTTCTAACATATCTGGTTTGGGATGCTAAGTTAGCCTCCACTATTTGCTCTACTGATGGCCCTGGACCCCCTGCCTGGCCTCCTTCTACATCCTAAGCCTGGCGTCTCTGTAACGCTCCCCTCCCCTCCCCTCTCCTGACAGGATGCTTCTTCTATCTGGTCCCAAATTCTCCCTCAGAATCCCTTATCTGCAAGCAGTATGACAGGTTTTGCCACTATCCAGGCCTGGGCTTTTCTGGTTCCAGTTTCTACCGCTTGGGTGTTCTGAGTCAAATCACTTCTATACAATGTTACCACTTTTGCTACAATGGCACACACCATTTTTGTGTCTTCTGTGCTCTTAGTCCTTTCAAGCATGTCTGGAAACTGGTAGAGACTTAATAGTCTTATTGTAATAGGGAGAAAGCAGTGTTTATAACTCGAGATCCAGGGAATGTTTTCACGTTGATGCTGAGGAATCCATCTTGTCTAGTTAAACCCTGAAAAGTTGAGCTTGAAATTTTTTGTAACATTCACTCTTGGGTGAATTATATGAACATGTTTATAAAAAGGACCATATCAAAGGTATGGCATTGAGAAGAGTTTGTCCAAGCAGATTTGAAGTGTTTTCATAGGAACAATTCATTTTCAAATCAATAGCACATTTTCAAATCTGCCCCCGATTTTGCACATGATAAGCTCCACATTGTGGACTTTGAAACTCTTACGGTACAACTGGATAACCTCCCTATTCTTAACTCTTCTCATCTGCAAAATGAGGACTAAATTAAATGATCTTCAAGGCTTTCCCAGCTTCACCGTTTTACAGTCATATGGTTACCAGTTATTCACTAGTCAGATAGTAAGGGGGCTCAGTGGTCCAAGAGTATTAACCTGAAACCAGGAAAGAAAAAAAAAAAAAAACACAATTAAGTCTCTAAGCACTAACCTTAACAAAAATCACAGCAGGAGCCAAAGAGCCAGCCATTTAAAAGATGATAATCTGCTGGAGTTCTCTGTGTGAGAGTCTCCAGTACATAAGTTTGGAACCGGAAGGCATCTCTGACTTTCCTCTGACATTCTGGCCCCAGCCTGCCTCCGAGTTTATAATCAAATCTCTTTTCCTTTCCCTCCCTTTGAAGGGGTTCCTAACTACCTCCCAGCTTCTCTTCCTCCAAAGCAAGCTGCACATGTCTGCTGGATTTCACCACTGTGAACATCATTTTCTACTTTTAAAACAAGCAAACAGTGCTTTCAATGACTCCCTTTAATCTTGAGAAAGAAAGGAAAAATTCCAACTTAACAGTATGGTCTTTACAGAGAACCCACACAACATTTTTCTTTTATTGGTTCACTGAGTTATATTTTGTTGTCTCATACATGCAGGGAGGATGAGGTTTGTGTAGGTAAACTAGTGAGACGTTTCATTTTTGAGGAAATGGTCCTCATGCTAGAAAGTAGGGGAGGGAATATTAGAATGTGGGTTTCCCATTTGTCAAAGAGGAAAATTGTATCACTGATAATCAAGGAGAGATCCCAGGTTTTTTACTGTTCACATCCAGAGCAGATGTTTGACTGATCATGACCAGGACTCCTTGTAACAAAAACGTTATAGGTAACTACAGTGGCGAATAGGGTTTTATTTGACTTCTTTTTAAAAAGATACCCTTTTATTATCTGGGAATGGACTTTAAAAATTTGGAGAGGGTCATGAATTGTATTTTCAATATCAGATAACGTTGCTTGTTGTTTATTAAATAAAAGTTTAATTGTGACCTTTTACATTTTGTGAGTAGGATCGCATTGTATTGTTTCCTGGAGTGAGTTTCTAGACTTTATAGATACAGACTTAAGACAGCAAAAATGTTATATTTCCCCAGAACCATAGACTGTCTTTATGATGGGTCTGTCTATTATTTGAGTTATAAGCATAATATTTGCTGTTACTACAGTTTTATTATTTACTGGCTTAAATTGTTATCTCTCCATATGTAAAATCTCACACTTTGGATTAGCTTATAAGTTCCTCATAAGTCTTACTTCTGGTGGCATTGGGGGGGGGGGGACTGAGGGAACCCTATCTCCCCACCACAGGCTATTTGTGTCTGAACCCCTGGGTCCCAGGCCTCTGATGGCTCCACCAGATACCTCCACCAGATGGTGCTCTTTTCCCATTTCTGCTCTTGGGTGTCAGTGCCATGTTACCCTTGGCCACTTGCTCCTTCCTTCTGCGCTGGCACTAACTATATGGGACACTGGTAGCACAAAGAATAGTCAACATCGGTGTGACTTTTCCCAAGTGAGAAGGATGTCATAGAGAAGACCCGTGGTGTACAGACTTAGTGTTGCTCAGGAAGTCCTTTCCTTGGACATAAATCTGTCTTTACCATGCAACTCATTGCTCTAAGTCCATTGCAAAGGGTTTTCTTAGAAGATCAATTTGCCAATGAAGCCCGGCTCAAGTAGGTGTCTCTTTGATCTTGAGATTCCATTTCTAATACTTGGATAACACTTCAGTATTAATCTTTGTGACCTGTGTGGAGAGAGCCAATATCATACAACAGAGATGATCAAGACTGAGGTAGAGTATGTGTTTGGAAAGTACTGTTGTTTATAGTATACAAATAAAATTCAAAATTGAACCTCTTTGGGATGGGAGACATGTCTCAGTGTTTAAGTGGGCTTTCTGTGCAAGCATGAGAACCTGAGGGGACCTGAGACTGACTTTGAATCTCCAGAACCAATATAAACCATTGGGTATGGTCACACATGTCTGCAATCCCAGTCCTGTGAGGAGCAGAAACTGGAAAATCACTGGGGCTGTCAAATAGCAAGCTTTGGAATCGGTAAGAGACTCTCTAACAAGGAAAAAAATAGGCAGGCGAGTGTTAGAGGGGAACACCTGATGTTTTTTCTGGCTGCCGTGGTGTCGCATCAACACTTACGTGTGCATGCACGATGCACACCACACATACCACATAATGCAAAATAAGAGTTGTGAATTCTTTTTTTTTTTTTTTTTTTTTTTTTTTTTTTTTCGAGGTAGGGTCTCATTCTAGCCAAGGCTGACCTGGAACTCACTATGTAGTCTCAGGGTGGCCTTGAAGTCATGGTGATCATCCTACCTCTGCCTCCCCGAGTGCTGGGATTAAAGGCATGCACCACCATGAATTGTGTATTCTTAAATCACCAAGAAAAGATTTGATTTTGTTTAGCAGATAGTTTGCCAAGAAGGAAATATATGATCTGTCTTAAATTTTCTTATTGGTCACAGGTAGAATAATGTTGTTAATATTTCAGTTGCAAAAAAAATCATCTGCAAAAAAAATCATCTAGATGTTCTGAATTTGTAAGATCTCAGATGCTGGTCTTTCTGGATTGCTAGTTTCATAATGCCATGATAACCCTATTCATCTAGCCTAACGCATCTTACCAGTTTGAGCGGGTGCAGGGAGATGGGGGAGTTATTGACATAATGAAGTCTATATTACTTTTCTTCATGGGAACAGAAAACCTATACTACTTTGCATCAGTTTTAGGGAGTTTATTAATCCCGTGAAGGACAACTATGTACTCAGAGTTAAAGACCTCCCGTCTAACATTCCTTAATACTAACAGGCTGTCGAACAAAGCATCTGTACCTTATCTCAAGTCGACAGTGTTCCCCCCCCATCCCCTTTTGTAGCCTACAGGCAAGCAGCTGATGTAGAATTTAAAAACCTAGGCTCTGAAACGCTTGGAGCTACACGCAAAATCTTGTAACTTCATAGCTACATGACTTTGGTCAAACTGTTTGACTTTCCTGAGTCTCATTTCTTCACCTATACAATGGAGATCACAGTCCTGACTTCATAGGGTTGCTATAAAGATTAAATAAAATAATTTTTGTGAAATATATTCAGGCCACAGCACCTAGCATATATTAAGTGCCGAGTAAGTTCATAATTTTATTATAATTAGGAAATGGAATTGTTTTTCCTTCCGAGGTAATTCCAACAATATTAGGATAGTTATAGTTGTTTGTCTTACCTTTGCACCAGGATCTATCTAATTATTTGGTTAAGAGATTAAAGCTCTGTGTTTTAATCTCCATAACCATTTTATTAGTTAGGTCTATGGTCAAGAATTTGATTAACACACACACACACACACACACACACATGCACATGCTCTGTTAACCAAATGCTCTATTGTCAGCAGAAATCTAGCAGCACACTCTGTGAATTTGGGGCCGCAATCTAGAAAAGCATGTCTGTGCTATGAGATAATGAATACTTCTGTGGATGGACCACATTTCATCCTTGGCAAGGAGTAAAGACATACCATAGATGACATTGATTCACTTATTTGTTATCTGACTAAATTCTTTTAGAATCAAAGAACATCTTTAGGAAAAAACATTCTTTTTAAAATTATTTATTTATTCATTTAAGAGAGACAAAGAGAGAGAAAATGGGCATTCAAGGGCCTCCAGTCGCTGCAAACAAATTCCAGATGCATGCGCTACCTTGCGCATCTGAATATTGGGGAATCTAACCTGGGTACTTAGGCTTCCCAGGAAAGTGCCTTAGCCACTAAGCCATCTATCCAGCTCCTCCCCCTTATTTTTGTTTTTGTGGGGTAGGGTCTCACTCTAGCCCAGGCTGACCTGGCACTCACTCAGTAGTACCATGCTAGCCTTGGACTCATTTAAATCCTCCTTCCTCAGCCTCCTGAGTGCTGGGATTAAAGGCATGTGCGACCACTCCTGACTGAGACATCTAAATTTTTTTTTTTTTTCTTTTCAAGGTAGGGTCTCGCTCTGACCCAGGCTGACCTGGAATTTGCTATGTAGTCTCAAGGTGCAAGGTGGCCTCAAACTCATAGCGATCCTCCTACCTCTACCTCCCAAATGCTGGGATTAAAGGCATGCGCCACCATGCCTGGCTATAATTTTGATGAGTGTTTTAATGTTAGATTATATTTTAAAGAATTTCCTTTTTGATGCCTCGTTAGAAGCCAAATGCTGTGCTGGGTGTGGTGATGCACACCTGTAAGCCCAGCACTCAAGAGGAAGAGGCAGAAGGACCACTCTGAGTTCAAGGTAAGCCTAGGCTACATAGTGAGTTTGAAGGCAGTCTACGCTACATAGAAAGCCCCTGCCACTCACACACAGTCATACACACACGCACACACACCTTGTCTCCCTCATTTATCATGTAACTATGGGCTAGTTATTTTATTTCTCGATTTCCTTATTTTCTTTATTTTTAATTTTTGGTTTTTTGCAGTAGGGTCTCACTCTAGCCCAGGCTGACCTGGAATTCACTATGTAGCCTCAGGCTGGCCTTGAACTCAAGCGATCCTCCTACTTCAGTCTCCCGAGTGCTGTGATTAAACATATGTGCCACCACTCCTGGCTTCTTTTCTTTTTGATTTTTAAAAAAGTTTATTTGCAAGGAGAGAGAGAGAGAGAGAGAGTATGGGTGTGTCAGGGCCTCCTGCCACTACAAACGAACTCCAGATGCATGTGACACTTTGTACATCTGTCTTCATATGGGTACTGGGGAATCAAACTGAGGCCGTCAGGCTTTACAAGCAAGCACCTTAACTGCTAAGCCATCTCTCCAGCCCAATCTCCTCATTTTCATTTAGGAAATGGGTTTAATTATAGAATAATAGTGTTGAAGAAGTGGGTCACTATAAGGGAATGCTTAAAAAGGCACCTAATAATATTTTCAACAAATCTTAGCTCGTTATGGTTGCTGTTACCACGACTGCCATTCCTGCTGTACATCAAGGTTCTCTCAGCACTATGGGCTCTATTTATTTGTATCTGTCCTCACACTGATGTTCAGTTTTAATTTAAAAACCTGCACGGCAAACTTTTCCTTGCCTGTAATTTAATTTTTGCATATAAAATTAGAGGACTGTTCTGTGGGTCTATTCTGTAGGATGAAGACGAGCTTGTTTGGACTGAATATGAAAATAACCATCCATGCAGGCAGCTCACTCTGTACTCATCTTTATGCAGTCCCAAATATCATTTGCGTGGACCTGGTGATATTGAGTGTGGATGCTGCAGAGCAGTGATAGCTTCCCTTTCCTATTGAAGCTGCAGCTTCCACGAGAAGATTAAAGAGGTGTTTGTTATCTATCTGTACAGGCCCGAGATCACATTCTCAGAGGCTTTCAGAATAAACACAACTCTGCGTGTGCTCTTTATATGTTTTTCGTGCAATATACTTTTGCAGCCTTTGTATCTTGGTTTAAGTCTGAAACTTATTGAATTCTTTGGCTAAAGGAGAATTGTTTTCAGAGCAACATGTAAAACTGGAAGGAGTTGGCAGGATTTGACTGAATCCTCCTTGAAGAGCATAGAACTCTTTAGGGTGCAGTCATGCAGGGGGTGTGATGAAGACCAGCCACAGGATTTGTTGAACAAGCAGGATGAAGATCTTAAAGGTGTCCAGTGGAAATTAATCTGGTGCCCTGTAGAGAAGGGTGAGATTACTCACCTTTTAAGAAATTACTTATTTGTGCACGCATGTGTGTGTGCACCCACACCAGGGTCTCTTGCCACAAATGAATGCCAGGCTCATACACCCCTTTGCAGCTGACTTTTATGTGGGTGCTGGGTAACTGAACCCAGGTTAGCAGGCTTTGCAAGCAAGCACCTTTAATTGCTAAGCCATGTCCCCAGCCCCAGCTCACCTCTTACAGTTTTCTTTTGGATGTGTCCTCTGAGCTGTGAGACAGAAGTGTGTTTTTGCTGTTGTTGTTACTGTTTTCTTAAGCTAACTTCCTTTAGGATCATTATGTTAATATTTAGAGAAAGAAGAAGGGGAATGAAAGGTAGGGTAGCAATATAAATTAAAAACTTTCTGAAAAGAGGGCTAATGCTATGCTACTTCATAAACCATTTTTATAATGGTCATGCAAAATTGTACATATATATTTAAAATCACAATCTGATGATTTGACATGCACATATGCATTGTAAGATGATTACCTCAATCGAGTTAATTAATGCATCCATCATATGAGCTACCATTATTGTAAGATTGCTTAAGATCTTTGCAAATTGCAAGCATATAATATCGTATTCATTAAGTTTAGTCATCATGCTACACATTAGACCTTCGGAATGTATTCATTTATTTTTTGTTGTATTTTAGACAGAATCTTGTTATGTAGCTTAGGCTGGGCTCAAATCAGGATCCTCTTTTCTCATCCTCCCAAGTTCTAGGATTACAGGTGTGTGTCATTATACCTAGTCAAATTTATTCATCTTATATCCAAAAGGTTTCATTCTCATTTCATATGCTTATACTTTTTAAAAAAAAATTGTGGCATTTTTGTATGTAATTCAGTGACATAAACTGAAACTCTGTACTCATTAAATAATGGCTCCCGCTACGTAACTCCATCTCCCAGGAGCACTACTTACTGTCCATTCTGCTGTCTGTCTCTATGTGTTTAACTACTTAGGGTACCTCATGGAACTGGACTCATGCAACATTTGTCTTGTGAGTGACCTATTTCACCTAGTATCATGTCTTTAAGTTCATTCACATCAGAATTTCTCCCCCAAAATTTTCTTACATGTATATATTGTATAATAGTATTATCACAAATAAAGTAGACTCTGCTATTTAATATCAGTTAGGTAGAACTACTATCTTATTTGATACTGTTAAATTGAGTGATTCTCTTAACAACTTTCTCCCTCTCTCTCCTTTTTTTTTTTTTTTTTTTTTTTTTTTTTTTTTTTTTTTTTGAGAGAACAGTCTCACTCTAGCTCAGGCCAACCTGAAACCTACTTTGTAGCTCAGGGTGGCCTTGAACTCATAGCAGTTCTACCTCAGCCTCCTGAGTGCTAGACAGCCTTCTTAAAAATATAGTTTCTATTGGAAGAAGTGATATTCATTTTTTAAAAAAATATTTTATTTATTTATTTATTTGACAGGGGGGAGAGAAGAGTATGGGCATGCTAGGGCCTCTAGGCACTGTAAAGGAACTCCAGACACATGCACCACCTTGTGCATCTGGCTTATGTGGGTTCTGGGGAATCAAACCTGGGTCCTTAGGCTTTGCAGGCAAGCACCTTAACTACTAAGCCATCTCTCCAGCCCCCAAGCAATATTCTTAGTATATGTGGACTTACGACATCATCCTTCTTGAATAAAAAGAAAAAGAAGGAAACCAGGGCATTGTAGGGAAGAAAACTGAAAATAGGTGTTAGTTGGAGCAGGGATTGTGGGAGAGGAAGGCACTAAAGAGGCTGAGATCATCAATTACATATTTTACCTGTTGAACAATTTAACTGCAATTGGCCTTTTAGCTGCCACTGTCTAGCTAGACGGTTTATCTGAGCCAATAAATGAGAGTATCATGGATTAGCAAAGCTCCTGTTGTTGCTGTCAGTAACATTTTGGAGAGAAGTGTGTGTGTGTGTTCACACATGCACACAGGTGTGCACACACACATGCACTTACATCCTCACTTCTATTTTTTAATTAATTAGAAGTTGAATAATGACAGGAATTTGGGAATGAAAGCAATTCTTCAAGAGAAGGTAGAAAATGGGAGAAGGGGTGGAGAGATGGCTTAGTGGTTAAGGCGCCTGCCTGCTAAGCCTGAGAACCCGGTTCCAATCTCCAGGTCCCATGTTTAGCCAGATGCAAAGTGACGCAAGGGCGCAATGCCACACTTGACCACGAGGGGGTGCACACATCTGGATTTCGTTTGCAGCAGCTGAGAGGCTGCTGGCACGTCCATCTCTATCTGTCTTCATCTCCCTCTCTCTCTGTCTCTCTCAAAAAAGAAAGAAAGAAAGAAAGAAAGAAAGAAAGAAAGAAAGAAAGAAAGAAAGAAAGAAAGAAAGAGAGAGAGAAAGAAAAAGGGCGAAGGTGGGAAATTGCTCACTTGTCAGATGATTTGCTTAACTGACTGTTCCATTTTGAGTGTAAAATACTGCCCCACCCCAGGACCATATGTTTGAACACGTGGTCCCCAGTTCTTGGCACTATGTTGGAGGGTTGTGGAACTAAGTGAGAAAACCTAATTGGTGGAAGTAAGGCACTAGGACAGTCCTTTAACGACTATAGACACCTCCCCCATTTCCTGTTGCACTTTCTGATTTCTGACTGCCATCTTGATGTAAAGAGCTTATGCTAACACCCACTACCATGGTCCCATGCATCCCCCACCCCACCCATGATGGTCTGTATTCCCTCACACCATGAGCCAAAATAAATGCCTCCTTCCTTAAGTTGCTAGCACAACTACATTTGACAGGAAGAAGTTTTGTACAGTGGTTAGCTTCTCTGTCTGCTAGGTGTAGTCCGACCCATTTTACTACTTATATACAACTTTTTAAAATGTCAGCCAGTTCCAGTTCACATGTGCTCACACATGGATATGGACGCCCCTTCCTACTGGACATTGAAGCTTAAAAAAAATTTTTTTTGTTTATGTTATTTGTTTATTTGAGAATGACAGAAAGACAGAGAGAGAAAGAGGCAGAGAGGGGGAGAGAATGGGCTCACCAGAGCCTCCAGCCACTGCAGACGAACTCCAGATGCATGCACCACCTTGTGCATCTGGCTTACGTGGGTAATGGGGAATCAAGTCTCAAACCAGAGTCCTTAGGCTTCACTGGCAAGCGTTTAACCACTAAGCCATCTCTCCAGACCCAAGAAGCTTTTGAGCTCTCTCTTCTTTCTCCCCTCCTCCCCTCTCCTTCCACTGCATCAAAACTGTCCTGATCTTTCTCTGCCCTCTCACCTGTGTTCTTTTGTTTTGTTTTGTTTTACATTTTCCTTCACTTCATTGTCAGCCCAGAATGGTTCTGGTGGGCTGGGGGAGGATCATCAGGTTTATTCACCACTTTTACCCTCCTCTCTGATAATTTGCCTCACATTCATTCTCTCTGCTAACCTCTTTCCTTCCCATTTTCTGAGCTTTTTAATCTCGAATGTAGCCAAGCAATTTCAGTCAGTAAGGCCCTTTTCTGAATCTTCTCTGGGTTATAGACCCTCTTAAAAATTAAACTAAAACTCTGGACTTTTCTTCCCAGAAAAAAAAATCAGATGTGCATTTCTAAAACACCAAAATGAGACTAGAAAAACATCCATTGTACCTAGTGACATGAAGTTTTTTATGACTATTGCAAAAATTAATGTACAGTCGCTGTGACCTGATTGGATGACGCTGAGGGATGAGTGGGAGGTAAAGACATGAGCAGTGCACGTATAGAAAATACTTCTAAATATTTCACTGTGATGTGAAGGGAAATGGGACAGCTGATGGAGGGATATGAAGGGGGGGGTGAGAGGTGAATTGCTTATTTTTATAAAAGCACAAATACTGATGGAAAGGGCTGGGTTCAGACGAGGAGAGTGAACATATGCACAGGAGAAAAAAATCGATATAGAAAAAAGTAATGTTCCTGTGAAGGCAGTAAAACAGACTTTTGTGGGTAACCAACCACCAGATAGGACATTGTTTCCATGGGGGAGAATGCAAATTAGTTTCCACAGAAGTGATTTACAAATGGACGTTTCCATCATGGTTGTTTCAGTAGTTTAAGACTTTAAAAAAAAAGATTTTATTTTTATTTATTTATTTATTAGAGACAGAGAGAGGGAAAGAGAGAGGGAGGGAGAGTGAGAATAGGTGCGCCAGGGCCTCTAGCCACTGCAAACGAGCTCCAGATGCATGCGCCTCCTTGTGCATCTGGCTTACATGGGACCTGGAAAATCGAACCGGGACCCTTAGGCTTCGCGGGTGAACGCCTTAACCGCTAAGCCATCTCTCCAGCCCTACTTTAAGACTTTTAAGGTTTGTCTGTTTTGCCAATTGTTTCACAACATAAGAGGAGAGGGATGATACAATGGTTTGCATGGGCCCATTTCTTGGCTCAGACACTAGAATGTTAGACAATATTAAGTTAACTATTCATAACTCACTACTACGCTTTAGCAGGAAGATGCATTTGAGGATATTTTGATGGGGGGGGCGGCTATCATAACTGGGAGCATCACTGGCATTTGCTACCCAGGATCCCTGATGCTAATAGCCTTGTAATACATGATACAGGTGTTTCAACAAAGAACTATCATGCTCAAAGCCTATAGCAATCTTTTTTAAAAAATATTTTATTTATTTATTTATTTATTGAGAGAGAGACAGAGAGAGAGAGAATGGGCACACCAGGGCCTCGAGCCTGTGCAAACAAACTCCAGATACATACGCCACCACGTGCATCTGGCTTACATGGGTTCTGGAGAGTTGAACTTGGGTCCTTGTGCTTTGTGGGCAAGGGCCTTAACTGCTAAGCTATCTCTTCCAGCCCCCTGTACACTCCTGATGAGAAACTGTAGACCACTACAAGGTTCCTTCCTAGGACCTTTCCAGCTTTAAAGTCACTATTATCTAGAAGTTGCAGTACACTGCTGCAGATTTATTTATTTGCACAGATATGGGGGGCACTCCAGGGTCTCTTACCACTGCAAATGAATGCCAGATGCTTGCACCACTTTTGTGTCTGGCTTTACATGGGTGTGAGGGAATTGAACCCAGGTCAGCAGACTTTGCAAGCAAGCACCTTTAACCACTGAGCCATCTCCCCAGCCCCGGTGCTGCAGCTTTTAAGCCTTTAAGAATTTATTAAACTTCAGGATAAACTTTCTTTTCTCAAAGCCAACTCTGGCTGGTTTTTGGATTAGGTGTTTGGAGTACGTGCTATAAACATTGTATTTCAATCAAAATTGAGACACACAAGTTTGACTTATCTCCATTTTTCTCCCTCATATTTCAGGTACTGTTGGGATTTTCAACCCCGAGGTGAGTACTCTGACCATGTGTGGCTTAATATGAAGAACGTATATAGATGGTATAACTGTCTCTTCCAAGTTTCTCCAGAGAGGGCACCAGCCATTTCTGAGGAAAGTTAGTGGAGTGTTTAATTAACCTTCACCCTGCTGGGGCCCCCTGCCCTGCTTTTTAGCAATAAGAGGCTCTGTACTTCCCACATTCTGAGTGGTTGGTTGCTGTATTATTTAACTGAACCAAAGGAAGAGTGTGCTTTTATTCCTTGAGTTTTGTCAGATGTCAACATGATCCTGCAGCATTCAAATAAAATAGTGGCCAAGTCCATAATAAAAACCTTGGGTGGGTTCCAACCCAGCTAATACTTCATTTGCTCCAGAAATAAATTCCAATATGTTATATCCTCCACCACAGTGCTCTTCTACACAGCCTATCTGGCAGCAAAGAAGTGTCAGAAATGGAGCAATGTTAAAATTCCCACTAGAGCAGTGATATCACATTTTAATATGAGTCTCACTGAAGCCTTGGTGCTTCTAATTGCTTTCAAACCATTGTTTTCCCACTTTTTCTTGATGAACCCAGCATCTGGTGTGATTCTGAAAAGTACAACAGACAGCTGTGTGCAAAATTAAAAAAAAGAGAGAGAGAGACAGGATTAGAACACATTTTAAATGGTTCAAAACTGGAATTTTTAAAAATTAAAATAGTTTGAGAGAGTGTCTAAACTGCTACTTGCATTCATTCTTTTCAATGTTCTGGTTGTGAACATCAGAAACATCATCCTGAGTATCAATTATCTGAAGTTATTAGAGATGGAGGGTTTTCATTTTCTCAGATATCACTGAGTTTTAGATCAAATTTACAAATAGCTTTGTGAATTGTTTGACTCTAAAACTTTTAAAAACCTAATTGTAAACTTCTCCAGCACACTTCGTATTTTCTTACTGTCACTGTGCCCATCTCACTGAGCAGTAATACTTTAAAGAAATTAAAGAATTGAGCGATGATATTACCTTTATTAAAATTTTATTTTCCTAGCTCATATATTGTTTTAATGTATTTCAAGCCTATATGAGACTGTTTTTAAAAGCCAACTTTAGAAAATAAAAGTCATATATTTTTAAAAGCTTTCTTTTTTGACTCTTGTAAGTTCAGGTCAGTATACTTCATCCTTATTTATTTTTGTTTGTTTGTTTTGTTTTGTTTTTTGAGGTAGGGTCTCACTGTGGCTCAGGCTGACCTGGAATTCACTATGTAGTCTCAGGGTGGCCTCGAACTCTCGGCGATCCTCCTACCTCTGCCTCCCGAGTACTGGGATTAAAGGCATGCGCCACCACGCCCGGCTCTTCATCCTATTTTTAATAAGGTGATGTAGTGTACTAAAGTTTTCATAGCTGAGAACATAGAATTACATGTAATAATGTAACAGTTTTCTCTGCAAAATATAAAATTCACTATTCAGAGAATGGCCCTATAGTTCAGCGTTTAACAGATGTTAACCAAAATCCACAGGGGGCAGAACATGATTGTGAACTGGCAGAAATGAATGGAACTGTGAGGGTAGAATTAATTACCTGAGAAGAAATAAAGAATTAGTGTCAGAGATGTGGTAGAGTAATGTGCTGAAAAGAGAAAATGATTTTGGAGCTTGGCATAGGAAAGTATATTGAACTAAAGACAAAGTGCACATCGTCCCAGCTTCTCATCATGACGGTATCGCAGCATCATCTGACATAGGTCAACTTCTGCACACCCCTTTCAATCTTAGAGGACAGATGAAGAACAGCCAAGGGAACAGTTGGAAATAGTTTATTTAGAACAGAAATTTGCATATTTTTTCCTGAACAAGGATGGAAAAAATATATATAGTAACACCATTGCTTATCTGGAAATAAATTAAGAAAAATTCAACTAGAAAATCCCACGTTCCTGTCCCCAGCCTCACTCCTTCTATTACAAAATTGGTGTGAAGGAGGAGAAACTATTATTCCTGTCTTCATCAGTTCTTGGCAGAGCGTTTTGGATACTGGTGTGGTAGGGGGAAGTAGTAATTGGTCTGCACAAGGTACTCCAGAACAATACAGAATGACAAGAAGAATGGAAATGTATGCGAAAGACAACAATTAGTGGAAGAATTTCAAAGCCCTAGGAAATTAGGTAACGTAAGGCTGAGAGGAATGAAAAAGGACAAAAGTGATTACTTTACAATTTCCTAGCATTCTTTAAATATATTTTATTTATTTACTTGAGAGAGAGAGAGAGAGAATGGGCACACCAGGGCCTCCAGCCACTGCAAATTAACTCCAGATACATGTGCCCCCATGTGCCTCTGGCTTACATGGGTTCTGGAGAATCAAACCCAGATCCATTGGCTTTGCAGGCAAATGCCTTAACCACTAAGCCATCTCTCCAGCCCCTAGCATTCTTTTAAATTATTATTATTTTTTTGCTTTTTTGTTGTGTTTTGTTTGTTTGTTTTTGAGGTAGGTTCTCACTCTAGCCCAGGCTGACCTGGAACTCACTGTGTAGTCACAGGCTGGCCTTGATCTCACAGTGATCCTCCTACCTCTGCTGAGATTAAAGGCATGCCCTACCACTCTCTACACACACACACACACACACACACACACACACACACACACACATATATATATAATTTTTATTATTATATTTATTTTTGGAGAGAGACACAGAGAGAGACAGACAGAGAGGGAGAGGGAGACGGATAGAGATGGGCGTGCCGGCAGTCTCTCAGCTGCTGTGAACAAAATCCAGATGCGTGCGCCCCCTTGTGGGCAAGTGCGGCATTGCGCCCTTGCATCACTTTGCATCTGGCTAAACATGGGACCTGGAGATTGGAACCCAGTTCTTAGGCTTAGCAGGCAGGCACCTTAACCGCTAAGCCATCTCTCCAGCCCCTTTAAAATATTTTATTTATTTATTTATTTATTTATTTATTTATTTAAGAGGGAGAGTGAGAAAGAGAGGAAGAGGCAGATATAAAAAGAATGGGCTGGGCTGGAGGTATGCTTTGCAGTTGGGACATTTGCCTGCAAAGCCAAAGGACCCAGGTTTGATTCCCTAGGACCCACGTTAGCCAGATGCACAAAGGGGCACATGTGTCTGGAGTTCATTTACAGTGGCTAGAGGTCCTGGTGCACCCATTCTCTCTCTCTCTCTCTCTCTCTCTCTCTCTCTCTTTCTCTGTCAAATAAATAAATATATAAAAATAAAATATTTTTTTATAAAAGAAAAAGAATGGGCATGCCAGGGCCTTTAGCCACTGTAAACGAACTCCCGATGTATGCACCACCTTGTGCATCTGGTTTATGTGGATAGTAGGGAATTGAACCTAGATCCTTAGGCTTCACAGGCAAGTACCTTACCTGTTAAGCCATCTTTCCAGCCCCACTTTTTTTGGAGGCAAGGTCTCAGTCTAATACAGGTTGAGCAGGCTGTCCTCAGATTCATAGTAATCCTCCTACCTCAGCCTTCTAAATACTGTGATTAAAAGCTTGTGCCCTCATTCTCTGCTACTTTTGTTTTTTAAAACAAGGGTCTCATTATGTAGTCCAGGTTGGTGTTGACTTCACCATGTAGTCCAGGATGGCCTAGAACTTGTCATCTTCTTGCCTCATCCTCCCAAAGGCTGGGATTACAGTATTAGCCACCATGCCCAGTCTTTTCCTAATGTTTTTACATCTGTGCAGGGAGAGGATGGATGAGTTTTATTAATTCTGTGCATTTGTCTAAACACTTAAGTTCTTCAGGATACTTGGACTAACTTGTCTCATGCCTGGAAGGAAAAGATTTTTAAAAAAATTATTTATTTATTTGCAAGGAGAGAGAGAAAGAGAAAGAGAGAGAGAGAGAGGAGAGACAGATAGAGAATGGGCATGCCAGGGCCTCTAGCCACTGCAAACAAACACCAGACATATATGCCCCTTGTGCATCTTACATGGCTTACATGGGTCCTGGGAATTGAACCTGGGTCCTTTGCCTTCGCAGGCAAACACCTTAACCGCTAAGCCATCTCTCCAGCCCCTGGAAGGAAAGGTCTTTAAACATAGATAACCTCGTATTTCTAGATCATTTTAGTAGCACATATTTATCGGAACAGCTTTATTGAGATATAATTCACATATCATAAAATGTATCCTTTTAAAGTGCACAAGTCAGTGGTTTTTAGTGTAGTCATGGAGTTTTGCAACCATCATCACTACCTAAGTTCAGAACATTGCCGTCACCCCAGTGAGACCCTGCACCCATCTCAGAGCCATTATCCATCATTGCTGTATTTTACTGTCTCGTTGCAAGGTTACTGGGGATTAGTGATAATGTGTGTAAGCATTTTGCACAGTATAAGACCTAGTAACCCGTAGGAGAATGTAGTGTGTGTTTATAACAATAATGGGATTTCTTCCCACACAGTTCCACCCTCACATTATTGGTTCACTGTCAACTTCCTAAATGATGTTCATCTAAAAAGAACACATAATCCCAAGAATTATTACTTTAAATGCAGAGGAAATATAAATGGAAAAGTTCTTTTAATGAGCTTAGATATAATTGAAGAATATGAAAAAGACATTTGTATTTTATGGCAAGGCATGGTAACCTTGATAATTTGAGTCCTGCTTCGTATGTATGTTTGTGTATGTGTGTGTGCATGCTGTATATGCATGCATGTGTGTTTGTATGTGTGCGGGTGCATGTGTATGTACATGCCTGTAGAGGTAGGTCAAAGGTCAATATCAGGTGTCTTCCTCTATGGATTTCCACAGTATTCTTTGAGACAGGGCCATTGAACCTAGAGCTCACTAATTCAACTACTCTAGCTAGCCAGTTCAGTCCGAGGGATTCATTGTCTCTGCCTCCCCTGCATTGGGATGACAGGTGTATGCTACCATGCCTGACATTTATATGGGTCCTGGGTATCAAACTTGAGTCCACAAGCTTGAATATGATTTGAGTATCTATATGGGCACTGTAGGTTTCTGAGAAAATTTTCTCGTCTATTTTAATATGAAACAAAATCAACTGTGTGAATTTTTAAAGTCTTATTTTGAGGCTGGGGATATAGAATGGTTGGTAGAACTGCTTGCCTACCTTGCATGAAGCCCTGGGTTCAATCCCCTGAACCACATAAAACTGGGTACCTGTCTGTAATCCCAACACTCAGAAGGTCAAGACAGGAGGATCGGAAGTTCAAGTTTATCCTTGACTACTAGTACATTGGAGACCAGTAAGTTTGGAGACTCTGTTTCCCTTCACCAAAAAAAAAAAAACAAAAACAAAAAAAACACTTCATTTCCTTATTTCAAAATGACGAGTTTGGCGGGTTGGAAGAGGTGGCTTCTCTGGCAAGAGTATGGCAGACAGCACCGTGAAGCCCATTTCAGTGCAGACATGAAGGAGGCTAAGTGGAGGGTCCGCGAGCTCTACGGTGCTTGGTATCAAGAGGTGCCCCACACTGTGCACTTATTCCAGCTGGATATCACTGTGAAAAAAGGATGGGATAAAGTCTGAGAAATATTTATGAAGAATGCCCATGTAACAGACCCCAGGGTGGTTGATCTTCTGGTCATCAAGGGAAAGATGGAACTGGAGGGAAACAATGTGTGGAAGCAGTGGACACGTGTTGTGCGGTTCTTCCATAAATCAGGAACACCAAGGCCAAAGGACTTCCTGTCCCAGTTCTACATTGGCCATGACCCCTAAAGACACTCAGTGAAAAGGTGCTTGTTGATACTTATTTTAGAATACAGATAAACTCATGACTTCATGAAAAACAATGACAAGTTTATTACCATGTCAAAGTAAACTGATTCCTAAAAATATAGCTTGACATAAGCAAATAATGCAGATCGAATAAAGAAAATGTTATTGTAAAGCTACATTGAAAAATCTGAGCGTGCTGGCATACGTTTGTAATCCCAGCATTTGAGAAGCAGAGGTAGGAGGATTGCAGCAAGTTTAAAGCCCAGCCTCATCTACACAGGGAGTTCCAGACTAGCTAGGACTACATAGTGAGACCCTATCTTTAAAAAAAAAAAAAAAAGGCTGGAGAGATAGTTTAGTGGTTAAAGGCATTTGCTTATAAAGCATGATGACCCAGGTTCAATTCCCTAGTATTGCCTAAAGCCAGATGCATAAAGTAGCCCTGTGTCTGGCGTTTGTTTGCAGTGGCAGGAGGCCCTGGCACACCCATGCTTTCTCTCTCTCTTTCTCAAATAAATAAATAAGTAGAAATATTTAAAAAAACAACAACAGCAACGTAAAACCACACCAACAATGTATTTACACAATGCATGAATTTTATATGTATCCAATAAAACAAAGTTTAAAAAAGGAACATCTATTAGAAAATTAGGAATTTGAGCCCTGTTTATTTTGAATATATGTATGTGTGTGAGTGCCGATGCATGCAAGTTACAAAATACATGTAGAGGTCAGAGAGCAGTGTAGGGTGTTGGTCTTTGCCTTCCACCTTGTTTGAGGTAGGCTCTCTGGTTCACTACCGCATTTGACAGGCTAGCTGACCCTCACAAGCTTCCCAGGAATCTGTCTGTCTCTGGCCCTTGTCTAGCTATAGGCACTCTGGGGTTACAAATGCCTGCAGTCTCCAATTGTATGTGGATTCTGGGAATCCAAACTCAGATACTCATTCTTGTATGGCAAGCGCTTTATTCACTGAGCCATATCCCCAGATCTATTTTATGTTATTAAGAAATTACTCTGGGGGCTGAAGAGATGGCTTAGCAGTTAAGGCACCTGCCTGCTAAGCCTAAGAATGCCAGTTCCAATCTCCAGGTCCCACGTTTAGCCAGATGCAAAGTGATGCAAGGGCACAATGCTGCACTTGACCACAAAGGGGTGCATGCATCTGGAGTTCGTTCACAGCGGCTGAGAGGCTGCTGGCATGCCCATTCTCTCTCTGCCTCTCTCTCTCTCTCTCTCTGTCTCTCTCCAAAAATAAAATGAAAAATTTTTTTAAAAAGAAAGAAATTACTCTGGGACCAGGTAGGCATAGGCATGGTAGCCTACTTGTAACCCCAGAGCTCAGGAAACAGAGACAGGTGCATCCTTAGGGCTTGCTGACATGTACACTAGGTGCATATATATGCAGAAAAAGAAGAAATTACTCTTCATTGTCTTAGATGCGACAATGGCAATATGGCTAGTTACCCCCACCTTTTTTGTTTTGTTTTGCTTTGGTTTTTGAGGTAGGATCTCGCTGTAGCCCAGGCTGACCTGGAGTTCACTATATAGTCCCAGGCTGGCCTTGAACTCACAGTGATCCTCCTACCTCTGCCTCCCAAGTGCTGGGATTAAAGGCATGGGCCAAAATGGCTAGCCTTTTCCCCCTTTATAATTTTTATTTTTTGAGTCCTTAGAGAGCTGTGCTGTGGTATTTTAAAGGTAGTTTGACAAATAATATGAGAGAGCAGAAAGAAACAGGTGGAGAGTAGATAATTAATCATAAATTGACACTTGTCAAAGCTGAGTAATGGATATGTGGGAGTTTAGTACATGCTTGTCTACCTTTGTAAATGTTCAAAATTCTTGTACTGAGCACATAGCTCAGTGGCAGAGTGCTCACCTAGCATGCCTGAGGTTCTGGAACCTGACTGAGCACATAGCTCAGTGGTAGAGTGCTCACCTAGCATGCCCGAGGTTCTGGAACCTGACTGAGCACATAGGTCAGTGGTAGAGTGCTCACCTAGCATGCCCGAGGTTCTGGAACTTGACTGAGCACATAGCTCAGTGGTAGAGTGCTCACCTAGCATGCCCAAGGTTCTGGAACCTGACTGAGCACATAGGTCAGTGGTAGAGTGCTCACCTAGCATGCCCGAGGTTCTGGAACCTGACTGAGCACATAGCTCAGTGGTAGAGTGCTCACCTACCATGCCTAAAGTTCTGGAACTTGACTGAGCACGTAGCTCAGTGGTAGAGTGCTCACCTAGCATGCCTGAAGTTAGCTCAGTGCCAGAGTGCTCACCTAGCATGCCCGAAGTTCTGGAACCTGACTGAGCACGTAGGTCAGTGGTAGAGTGCTCACCTAGCATGCCCGAGGTTCTGGAACCTGACTGAGCACGTAGCTCAGTGGTAGAGTGCTCACCTAGCATGCCCGAGGTTCTGGAACCTGACTGAGCACGTAGGTCAGTGGCAGAATGCTCACCTAGCATGCCCGAGGTTCTGGAACCTGACTGAGCACGTAGGTCAGTGGTAGAGTGCTCACCTAGCATGCCCGAGGTTCTGGAACCTGACTGAGCACGTAGGTCAGTGGTAGAGTGCTCACCTAGCATGCCCGAGGTTCTGGAACCTGACTGAGCACATAGCTCAGTGGTAGAGTGCTCACCTACCATGCCTAAAGTTCTGGAACTTGACTGAGCACGTAGCTCAGTGGTAGAGTGCTCACCTAGCATGCCCGAGGTTCTGGAACTTGATCCTCAGCACCACACTCACAGAGAGAGAAACAAAAATACACACATTAGATTGAGCTTTATTAAAACAAGATCTCTATTTTGAGACCCAGCATGTTATTGCATAAGGTACTTCATGTAGCAAAATACATAGAATAATGAAATGTTTTATAAAGTTTTGTTTCAAGATAATGTTTTATGGTGGGAAGAACATGAGTGTTGGAACCGGATCTGAGCTGGAATCCCAGGTCTTAAAAGCTTTGTGAGCTTTGGCAAATGCCATAACCTCTTGAAACATCAGTTTCCTCGTCTATAAAATCCCGTTCTCATCCATTTCACAGTGTGGTGAGTTGTGGGGAGTTGTAATGACGTGCTAACACACGAGGCAGGCGTGCCATGTGCTAGCAAGCAGTTCTAAAGGGATAAGTATTATTTTTATTTCTCAAAGAAGAGCTGAGCAAGAAAATGTACATATGAAACTTTGATCTTTATTTCATACATCTTTCCATAAAATCCATCCATTCCAGCTGAATTCTGCTAGAGGACCATGTAAGCCACATGTATGTAGTTTTTAAGGTTTGCGTTTATGGTAAGCCCTTCAGGGGTTAGACTTATGAGCTTGCTGCTCTATAATGTCTGAAACATGTTGAATAGAAGCATGAATATCACTTAGCTTCTCGTCCCTTACAGCCACATACTGGAAGCATGTAGCTATGACAACTACAAGAAGCAAAACATTAAACCAGCAAAGAAACACCATCTTTACACTGAAAAGAGAGAGAGGGGGGTTTTCTTTGAAGTTGAAGAGAAGTGTTTTTGAATTAATGGACTGTACAGTGATTTTTACTAAGTTTTATTTATGAAAATACTCTTTGCATGCATGCCAAAAGGTTTTAGCACAGTCATAAGAAGGATTTATACAAAGAAACACTGTCCAAATTTATGATGTGTTTGCAAATGTAAGAAAAAGTCTGAATTTACAATATTGTAATTTATTGTTAAGTATCTTTCTATCACTATTTCTGGAATGCTAATATTTTATAAACACAAGCACTGGTTATGAACCTAGAATATCCTAACCTAGACTACTTTTTAAAAGATAGCTTTCTGCATGTTTTCCATGTCTTTGGGGGGAATTAATGAGGAGGGTAAATGTACACAGGACTAATACTCCTGCCTTTGGCTTCAGCCCAACCTTTTAGCATCAACAGTCTTGACGGCTGCTTTGGGGGCTTGATTTCTTTCAGGCATTTCCCCCCTTTCCATATCGACCTCATTTCATACACGTTAATCTATAGGAAGCAGACACCCACTGTTTTTGAAGTTAATTTCTGATTTTGATACCTTTTCACATATGTTTTCTTTCTTTACATCTACTGGTCAGGTTTTAAAGAGTGGACTAATGTATTTTTAAGTTAGTATACTAATTGTTTGATAATTAATATGCTGTTCAAAAACTAAGATTTTTTTTTAAATTAAAGGATTCATTTTTTTCTTTTTTAAAGTTGAAAATTTCTAAGAGTCGTTATGTCCCTTCTAAATGCCCTGTTCAGGAGTGAAGAATATTAAGGCATATTAAAAAAAACAACCCTGACTTTCATGCAGATAAATTACCAGATTTTTTTTAAATTAAAAACTACAATATATGAACATACAATAATTTAATCGTGCTCCCATCCCTTTATCCTTTTTTTCTGTCATCTCTCCCCTGTCCCCATCCCCTGAGGACCTTCCTCTTTCAAGGTATATATAGACTGCTGATTTCTGTATTCTCCATGGAAATCTTTAGTAGAAGGCGAAAGATTTGATTTCTGTATCCTCTATACAAGACATTGTGTGTAAGAATGTCATTGTAGTGTTGTTTGGAATTCAAAGACTCCAAACAGCTTAAATGTTCTGCAGTTGGGGACAATGTTAAATAAATTATGCTGCATCCATTTTATGGACTGCTACATAGATGTTTAAAAATGAAATGCCAATATAGAATATGTATTATTCTTCAAGGACTATTGTTACGTTAAGAAAGTAATTTGGAGCCAGGCTTGGTGGCGCACGCCTTTAATCCCAGCACTCCGGAGGCAGAGGTTGGAGGATCGCTGTGAGTTCAAGGCCACCCTGAGACTACATAGTTAATTCCAGGTCAGCCAGGGCTAAATTAAGATCCTACCTCGAAAAAACAAAAACAATAAAAAGAAAGAAAGAAAGATGGTAATTTGGGGCTGGAGAGATGGCTTAGTGGTTAAGGCACTTGCTGGCAAAGCTAAATGATCCAGGTTCCATTCCCCAGTACCCACATAAGCCAGATGCACAAGCTTGGACATGTGTCTGGAGTTCCTTTGCAGGGGCAGGAGGCCCTGGCATGCCCATTCTCTCTCTATGTGCTTCTCTCTCTCACTCACAAATAAATAAAATATGTTTTTAAAAAAGAACGCAATTTGGGCAAACAATGTACACTTTGTCTCTGCACGTGTGTGTGTATTGCAAATTGCATGAACATACACTTGTTTTGTGCATGAAATATTTCTGGGAAGGAGGATGCATGTAAATTTATTGATAGTGGTGATCTCTGTTGAGGGAATACAAGTATAAATGGAAGAAAGAATTGTGTTGTTTACATCTGCTGCTACTACTTGAATTTTCGCCACATGCTTATATTATTTTTAAATTTAAACACAACTAATGGAATAGATAAATCTTATATGCTGCTATGGATCAATTACCAGGTTAAGTGGGTGGGAAGAAAAGTGTAATACAGGACAGAACAAATGCTACCATTTGTTTAAAAAGAAGAAGAAAAAATAACAGTAAGAGATGAGGAAATCTTTTAGCTTGCAAAATCCTGCCAGCCTGGGTTCAATTCCCCAGTACCCATGTAAAGTCAGACACAAAGTGGCATTTGTAGTGGTAAGAGACCTTGCCATGCCCCCTCCACACAAATAAATAAAATTTAAAAAGAAAAAAACAAGACATACACTAGACACAGAGACACTTCTTATATTTAATAAAACAGAGAGCCAGGTGTGGTGGCGCATCCCTTTAATCCCAGCACTTGGGAGGCTGAGGTAAGGAAGATCACCATGAGTTTGAGACCACCCTGTAAATACAGAGTGAATTCCAGGTCATCCTCGTTAGAGTGAGACCCTACCTCAAAAAACCAAAAAAAGAAACATCCCAATGGTTGTCTCTGGAAAGAAGGACCGAAGAAGAGAAAAAAGATGAATTTTCACTATCATTGTAATGTTTACATTTTTTTTGCTCTGTATATAACTTTTTTTGTTCAATAAAGGTGGATTAGTGGTTAAGGTACTTGCCTGTGAAGCCTAAGGACCCAGGCTTGATTCTCCAGAACCAACACAAGCCAGATGTACATGGTGGCACATGCGTCTGGAGTTTGTTTGTCATGGCTGGAGGCCTTGGTGTGCCCATTCCCTCTCTCTCTCTCTAAAATAAATAAATAAAATAAAATACTTTTTTAAAAGAAACTTACAAAAAAACAGACAAAAAAACCCAATACTCTACCCCCACAGACTTAACACAATAATGAGATCTTTATCAGTAGAATCATAACTTATTTTCTTTTTAAAATTTTAATTTATTTATTTGTGTGGGTACTGGGGAATTGAACCTGGGTCCGTAGGCTTCACAGGCAAGTGCTTTAACCACTAAGCCATCTCTCCAGCCCCATAATTTATTTTCTTATCCACTCAAATTTCTCCCAATCAATTAATTACTTTTAAAATATGAATTCATGGTCAAGGACCTGACACAGCGTTCTCTGTTGTGTAGTGTCTGAGACCCAGCAGTGTATATAGGTGTGCTGAGTTGACTTCTTAGTGAGAAGTAAGTTCTAAAATAAATTATAAAATTCTCTCAAATCATATAGTACCCAAAATATCTGATGAATTTCTTCTCTCACTCCATCTCAGTCTTTTTTATATATTAAATTTTTGTTTTGTTTTGTTTTTTTGTGGTAGGATCTCACTCTAGCTCAAGCTGTCCTAGAATTCACTATGTAGTCTCAGGTTGGACTGCCTCTCCAGTGCTGGGATTAAAGGCGTGCATCACCATGCCCGGCTCTCATATACTAAATTTTATACATTTTGTGATTCTTATCTTCATGTAGATGGCAAAGAAAATCAAGGCACTGATAAATTTGTGACTATATTAAATTTATCTAATTAGCATGACTTTTTTTTTTTCAAGGTAGGGTCTTGGTCTAGCCCAGGCTGACCTGGAACTCGTGCTATAGTCCCAGCCTGGCCTCAGACTCACAGTGATTCTCCTACCTCTGCCTCCTGAGTGCTTGGATTAAAGATGTGCACCACCATGCCTGGCTTTAAGGACAATTTTTGCTGAGGAATAAAAAACACCTTATAAATGTTTTTTTCCTAGATAGTACTAATCGTGGGCTAATACAAAAAAAATCAAGTGCAGAGTACAGTTTCTGAACACAGAATGACGACGTAAGAATTAACATCTACCGGGAATTCTGCCTCTAAGCAGTTGTTTATGCTTTGAACACAAAACATTAAGGGAAAGCATTAAGAAAAGACAAATACAAACTTTGGGGGAGTGGGGTTCTGCTTAATATTTTTGTGAATAAGTAGATGAAACTTCTGTGCTTGAAATAGTTTGGATGCTATTTGAAGGCTAACTAATGTGATGGGTGGGGCCAGTTCTATTAGAAAGCATTCCTTTCCCCGCCCCCATTTCCTTCTCATCAATGCATACTTCTCTTAGAAACTTGTTTGCCAGGAAGGCTGAGCATCACTAACACAGGAAAGGGACTTCTTACGTATGGACAACAGGATTTAAGTGATGTGTGTTACTGCTGACTCTACTGAAGCAAAGAGAAGAGCCAGTCTTGTGACCCTGGGCTGTCCTTCTCAGCTGCAGTGAATTTAACACATACACTTGCTATCCTGAAAAAGTTATTGATCACAACTCATGTCTGAAAGATACTTTGTAGCCACCAGATATGGTGAGGTACACCTGCAATCCCAGCACTTGGGAGACTGAAGCAGGAGACTCTGAAGTTCTAAGCCAGTCTGGACTATATGATGAGAGACTGTCTCACTGATAAATGAATGAATGAATGAATAAATGAATGAATAAATGAATGAATAAATAAATAAATAAATAAGTAAGTAGTATTTTCCTAAACTTCAAAGTGAAACCACTGGGCATGGTGGCACACACCTTTAATCCCAGCACTCAGGAGGCAGAGGTAGGAGGATCGCCATGAGTTTGAGGCCAGCCTGGGATTACAGAATGAGTTCCAGGTCAGCCTGGGCTAGAGTGAGAACCTTCCTCAAAAAAAAAAAAAAAAAAGGGCTGGAGAGATGGCTTAGCGGTTAAGGCGCATGCCTGTGAAGCCTAAGGACCCTGGTTCAATTCTCCAGGTCCCATGTAAGCCAGATGCACATGGCAGCACATGCATCTGGAGTTCGTTTGCAGTGGCTAGAGGCCCTGGCACGCCTGTTCTCATGCTTTATCTCTCTTACCTCTCTGACTCTAATAAAGAAAAAGAAAGAAAGAAATAAAGGAAAAAAGAAAGAAAGAAAATTTTTTAAAAAGTGATACTGTGTGTGTGTTAGTGTGTGTGTATAAAAGGTGGGTGGAGTTTATTACAAGTAAAATGAAGCACTTTTCACATGGTGAGAGTGGATGATGGCTGAGAAATCATTTTGTGAACCTATATTTTAGGTGGATTTTATACTATTATTATTATTTTAAATATTTATTTACTTGAGAGAGAATCAGACACAGAGAAAGATGGTAGGGGTGCACCAGGTCCTCCTGCCACTACAGATAAACTCCAAACACATGCACTACCTTGTGGATCTGGCTTTACGTGGGTACTGGGGAATTCAACCAGGCCATCAGGCTTTGAGAGAGAGAGAGAGAGGCAGAAAGCGAAAATGGGTGTTCCAGGGCCTCCAATTACTGCAAAAGATGAACTCTAGACACATGTGCCACCTTGTACATCTGTCTTTATGTGGATACTGGGGCATCGAACTCTGGTCCTTAGGCTTTGCAGGTAAGTGCCTTAACCACTGAGCCATCTCTACAGCCTAAGAAGCTTCTTTTTAAATTATTTATTTGCTTGTGTGTGTGGTTGTGGTGGCAATGTGTGTGTGCAGGGGTGTGAATGCCAGAGCCTCTTGCCACTCCAAGCACACATCTGATGCCTGCACTACTTTTGGTGTGCAGCTTAGGCAGGTGGCTTAGAAATTGACCAGGGTCTTCAGAATTTACGAGTAAAGTGTCTTTAGTTGCTGAGCCGTTTCCCCGGGCTTCACTTTTTCTCTCACTGTCAAGAAACTTCTTACGTCATGAAGCACTGCAGACACTAGAATACACCAGGATTATAAATTGCCACTAAAGCTGACTACAAGTCACTCAGGAGATGGGAAAGACAGAGAAAGAAAGTGAGATGAGCAATACTGACAAAAATGGCATTCTTATGGTGGTCTGTATTTTCAAAGGAGTTTTTCTAGTCTGGTGCTTAAAAGCTTGAGGAGTCCAGAAAGAAAAGGCCAGCTTCAAGTTATATTTAGGAATGGACATGTTGGTTCATTTTCTGTGAAGCATGGTCAAAATACACAGGATTCAACAGAATCAAATGCAAAATGCTGCAAAATTCATTATATTGAATTGATGAAGCTTAGAGTAGTAGTGTTGAAGTCTGTAAGCATAAAATTCATGCCAAAAAGTGGTATCTTAAAAAACCATCCCAGGGCAGGAGAGGTGGCTTAATGGTTAAGGCGCCTGCCTCCTAAGCCTAAGAACGCTGGTTCCAATCTCCAGCGGTTCCAATCTCCAGGTCCCACGTTTAGCCAGATGCAAAGTGACACAAGGGCGCAATGCCACACTTGACCACAAGGGGGCACACACATCTGGATTTCGTTCACAGCAGCTGAGAGACTGCTGGCACGCCCATCTCTATCTGTCTCCCTCTCACTCTCTGTCTCTCTCTGTGTTTCTCTCCAAAAATAAATTTAAAAATAATAATAAAATAAAATAAAATAAAAAACCATCCCAACATTACTTCCATAATAAACTTGAACTTGTGAATTGAGACCACTTTCCTCTTGACTGCATGAATCTTTGCCTGTCAGTTGCAGTCTCCACACCTCCATCATCACTGCTATTATCCCTAATAAAAATAAGTCATATTTTGATTATAGATTTACTTTACTAAAGTAAAGAATACTAACTAACAGCACAAGTCCAAGTCATCGGCTGTCATTCAGTATGCTCTGTCTTTGAATAATGATCATGATTTATAAAACATGCAGATTTGGAGCCTATATAGTTTAGTGGATTAGGGCAAGGGCTTAGTACTGAGATAACATGGTCTCACAGCCTGGCTCTGCCACTGTGAGTTCCTTCTGTGATTTTGTGTAAGTTGTTTAATCTCTGTGTCACAGAGTCTTCATCTGCATGTTTGGGACAATTGCATATCCCGGGATGATTTTGAGGATTCAGTGAGATAGTACACAAAGAACCTTGAATCATGGTCTGTGCCCAGCAAGAATTCAGGCTATTCTATTTTTAGTATGATAGCTAACTTTCTCTTGGAAACCAAACGTGCTGAAATTCAGTTGAACAGCTTCATAGCAAGAATTAAGGACCGAGAATACAGTCATCCAAGGAAAACAGAACCACAGACTAATAACTCTAGGTTATGGTTGCCTGGCCATTGTATGATGAAGGCATCAATTTTACAATGTATTTATCCACATACCATCAAATATCCAGGTTTACATGTTTGTGAATTCTGTCAAAATCTCATTACTATTGAAAATATTCCAACTCAGCAGGTTCCATTTTGGTACCAGTGAACAATAACAGTGGTGGATGGAATGTGTTAGCGTAAAGCTGCCTGACAGGCTGCAATTTGCTTTATGAAGTGTGCGTTGTCACATATACAATTATCCGGCTTATATTTGTTGCTGCCAGCCTTTCCAGTTTGTTAATATACAGGAGTTGTGCCTTTATGTGAATCCTAAGGAGGGTTAGACATCTCGGCATTTTTTTAGGAGCAAGAGGGGAAGAAGCAGAAGAGTGCATGCAGTGCCTACATGTCCCCCCAATCCCCGCCCCCCCCCCCCGCTTAAAATTCTGTTTCTTTCTTTCTTTTCCTTTATTTTTTTTTAAGAGCTAGGATGATGCAACACGCTACAGCTCACCCTACTGGTTGAAATGAAAAACTGCATCACAGAGAAGCATTTTCTTGAAGGAGAGAAAAGGGGGTGGGAAAAAAAAAGAACTTTGCAATTGGCCCCCGTGGGTGGTTTTCTGCCTAATGATCCACTGGCAGGTGTGGTTCATTTGAGACTGATAGTAAGCTAAGCTACCTCTTGGGTGGTTGGGTCCATAGTTGGTTGGTAATGATTATATTATGAGTGTCTGATCAGTTTGCTTCTGTCTCTGATCATTTAGACTGCTACTCCCCAAGAATGTTCTTAGCACGATTACATAATTAGTAAGCAGAATTCTCTTTAAAATATTATTTATTTAATTTTATGTAGGGAGGAAGAGAATGAACATGGGCATTCCCAGGGCTTCTTGCCACTGCAGACGAACTCCAGACACACGTATCACATGTACATCTGGGATTACATGGGTAATGGGGAATTGAACTCAGGCCTGCAGGATTTGCAAGCAAGCACCTTTAACTGCAGAGCCATCTTCCCAGCCTACTAAGCAGTATTCTAAACTAGAAAACTTGCTTTTGGCTTACTTCTTGTGCACTCAAGACCTCGTTGGAGCAACTTTTTAAAAGAATGACAAATGGAAACCTTCTTGCCCTGGCCTATCATTTGTTCTACAGATTTAATGACATTCAATACTATTACATTGCCAGGACCTTGGAGGGGAAAAAAGAATATTTATACATTGAGTTATGGATAAATGAAGGAGAGGGGGAAGATGGGCAGGAAGTCAGACTGTTTAGAACAGAGAAGAATTTGAGACCTTCGCGTTACATGGATTAATCACGAGAACTAACCACGCAAGTCCACATGGATATTTAGAAATCGGTGAAGCCTCTCAGGTGTTATGTGGGAAACACCATACATTTTCAAATGCATGAGTTCGTGTGTAATTTATAACCAAAGTATTGACAGAACTTTTAGCTTTGGTGTTTCAAATGTGCTCTATAATATATTAACATGTGAATAACATTTCACATATATAGGCACATCTGTATCCAACATATTTCTTTTAGTGGGGCCAAGTTCAATAACTTAAGTAAATGGTTATAATAAGGAATAAGGAGCTGCCATTTTGCTAATCTTACCATAGTTCAGCTCTGGGGACTTCACTACTATTAAATTGGTCCATGAAAACCGCAATATTAATGCTTTCAAGCATGGAAACTAACTGGGTTTGGATCAGGGAACTTTGTTTATAGCATTTTGGTGAGGATTTATTAGCTTAAAGAGGCAGCTGTGAATCTCATGGGTTCTTAAATTTCAAATAGAGTAGGAAGTCCCTTCTACCTACAATAACAACAAATGACAAAAATATTACAGCCGATTTTAAGTTCATTTCATTTTCTTTATGTTGTCCAAAGACACATGATGAAGTATAAGCAAACCCTAAAAAGCTTCTAAGATGAGAATAACATAGCTCATAATTCATTAGAAGAGAAATAAAAAATGCCAACTTATACTAACATAAAAAATTGTGCCTTGCCGGGCGTGGTGGCGCACGCCTTTAATCCCCAGCACTCGGGAGGCAGGGGTAGGAGGATCGCCGTGAGTTCAAGGCCACCCTGAGACTACATAGTGAATTCCAGGTCAGCCTGGGCCAGAGTGAGACCCTACCTCGAAAAAAAAAAAAAAAAAAAAAAAAAAAAAAAAAAAAAAAAAAGTGCCTTTACCCATTGAATAAGAAAACATGTATCTATCTATATGTCTTATCTGTTATTCTAATATTTTGTTGTATTTTTAGTGCTTGATCTAGTTTCTGTCTTTTAATTTTTTCTTTGATAAAATAGTCATTATATCCTGTTATAATCCCTCAATAGTACCGACAAGTTCATGACTAGACTGGTTTTCTGTGTGTCAAGTAGTTGCAAGGGGAACATCGTGGTTCCTATTTTTCTCCCATTTTATTTCGAATTGAATTTGTAAATGAAAGTTTTCAGCAGTTTAATTCACTTCTCCATAAAGTTTATGGACCAGCAACAGCTGGTTGAATTCGTGGCAGAAAAAAAGGCAACTTTTAGTGGCCAAGCTATTGTTTCAGAATTAAGGGGGGCACTCATTAACTGTTAATGAAAACAGGGAATAAAAACAAATAGCACAGAAACTCTGGCAAATAATTACCTCACACCTGACACAAAGCTGTTTTATCTTTCTGCTCCAACCCTCAGAAATTCCCACCTTATCACTCTATGGAGCATGAATGAAATTGAGTTTGACTTTCAGAAAAGAACAGTAGAGAAATCGTTCCGCTTATGGGCCCCTCAGCACAGATCCTCAGTGGAGAACCTGCCATTGGACATACAAGGAGCCTGTGTAGCGCCCAATTCTTATGACACTTAGGATAGAGGAGCAAATTACTAGCTAATAGCAGTTGAACTGTGATATAGTTCCCCCAGAACTTGTTTAGAAATACAAAGAGAAAGGCAGAAGGTAGTGGATGTGATTAATGGAGATATGGTGTGTTAGAATATATATCTGTACAGAAATATATTGATTCTGAGTGAGTTGTAGTGGGAAGTGTGTCTCCAGTGGCAGAGAGTCTTGCTTGTGAGAAAGTCACTCTAAGCAGATGGAGTTCCAAGCCCTAATTGTTGAGCTGCTGAGTGGAAATGTCTGTCACTATAGCTTGTGATCATTTATGTCTGATCCCACTGGACTACACTTGTGGCCACTTGGCATGACGATTATAAGAGCAATAGATGAATCCAGAAAACATGTGGTTATGTTTTTTTTTTGAAAGAATATATTTATTTTTATTTCCACTTCAGAAGGCTGAAAATGGTTATGTTTTAAACAACAACAACAACAAAACAAAAAAAAAAACCCATGATGCTCTAAACTTAAACAAATATAAAATGACCACAGTAATTACCGGTTCTTCTATAAAACTTTTCACCCATGCATCTTCAGTAGTTATAATCACTTCAATTATACGAGAGTGCCTATTTATACACCATTATAGGCAAGTTTCTGTGTGAGCTCAAGGGAACTGGGCCACTTGATAGGACACTAAAAACACTTATAACAACATCTTCATCATCAGGAACTAATTGTGCTTAAGTGTAAGACATATTTTAAATGTTTCCCTCAGCCACTGCCATCTGTGGCACTGACCTCAGCTCTGCTTTGCTACCTTGAGTGGTGAGCTTTGTTTCAGGGGCACAGTCTGGCATTGGACACAAGGTGGTTGTTTAAAAGCCACCTTTGAGTAACTACTCAGAAGCCATAGGAATTAGAAAGTGATTGTTTCACCGGAGGTGAGAAGTCCAGTGCTAAATCCAGGCAGATGTTTGGCATGAGAACTTAGAAAAGAAAGCTGCAAATGCAATGTGGACTTACGATTAGAGCTTGCAACAGAAAAAGGACATGAATGGAAAAAATTTGCAAAGCACAAATAAAGCCTGAACTTTAATGAATAGCTATGTACCAATATTAATTTATTGGCTTTGGCAGATATACTTCAATTTATAGAAGAAATTAACAATGGGGGAAACTGAGTAAAGAGTATATTGAGGTCTGTACTATCTTCATGACATTTATATAAAGCTAAAATATTTTTATTCCAAAATTTAAAAAAATCATTGAAAAACAGAAATAGCAAAATAAAAGCCCCCCGATCTGACTATTTTTAAAAAAGTTCAAGAGTATAAAGATATCCTTTTTCCTTGAAGGGAAATTTGTCAGACTTCTGAAGCCAGCAGAAAACTGAGTCCCTAATGGATGCTGAAAAATGAATGATAGTATATTCTACAAATGTTGATTGGAACGTAGACAACTTTTCTTAAAAAAAAAAAAAAAGCCTCAAAATAAAAATCCCTTTAATCTTTTCATTTAGGTTTGATGGAGGTCCAGGAGGTTCATTTACATCATTGTTGACAATATAATTTCAGTGGATTTGCCACCATGTAAAATTTGAGCATTTTAACTCTCTGTCTAGTACTTCAGATTTTTACTGAATGAAAATTGCACAGTGATGCTTTATGCTTGAAACCTTGTATCTTCATAGCTAACAAAGGAGAGCATTTCTTCTGGTTTTAGCCAGGGTCTGTCATGTCAGTTAAAATTTTTCTTCTATAATAAATTCTATATTTTGTTTTAAAAGTCCAGTATCTGCAGGTGTTTGGGACAGTTATGGGCACTTACCTACCACTGAGCATTTGAGGAAGAGTACAGATATAATTATCTAGTTTATGGAAAGAGAAGGCCATAGCCATTCTCTTTTTATCATTTTATATCCTCCCCATCCTTCTAGTTTAATTGTAGGAAATAAACCTTTAAAGTGAAGCAATACAGATTCTATGTAGGTTGTTTGGTTTCACGGCTCCCTAGTTGAAATCCAAGGCCAAAACTCTTACAATGTTTACTGAGATTAACACTGGTGATTTCCTTTGGAAATTAGTATTTGAGATAATATTAAACTCAGTTGAAAATTCCTTTTTCATGTTTGTGAAATGAACTAAGCAGCTGTCGGTGTCCTTTTATCAGCAGATCATACCTCTGTTTGGGGGATTTTTAAGGAAAGCCATTTGCAACGCTTTCGTTTTCTTCTGGTTTCTGAATGAGCTAGTATCCTCTGTCTGAACCTTTTAAAGTATCATAATAGTATTGGCCACTTCTACAAAATATAATTCAATGTAGGTTGAAAACGCCCAAAAGGGATTAGTACTGTTTTAATTGCATAATTCAGTATTGTATATACATTACCTTTTATCAAAGTCATTTTGCAGAACAAATATTACCTTCTTACGGCTTTTAGAATTCCTAAGAGGCTGGTGGCAGGGCTGTAAACTAGAATTACAAGAGAGAACTTTATTAAGGTTGCAGAACAAGTAGTGATTTAAATAGGAATAGAATCCAGCAAAGTCTATGTTCTCTCTCCATTTACTGCTCTTATTTTTCAGAGATAGACTATTGACCTTAATACATTCTATTATGCATAAAAGGTTAGCCCATTGTGTTATTCCTTCTATTTCATTTAGAAATATAAAGAGAAAGAGGCCTTCTGGGTAAAGGGAGTAATTAATGGAGATGTAAAATAGATGAAAACAAATTTATATAGCTATGTTTTCATTTTAAGTGTGGCAGAGAAATTTCTCTTTAGTGGCAAAAGGTCTTCCCACTCTAAGCTTTAGTTCTAGTGAGAGATGCCTGAGTGGAAAAATTTCCCATGCAGGTAAGTTGGCTCTTGGACTTATTTACCTTTTTCTCATATGTTAATGGCAGTGGCCATGTTCATTAAGAAAAACATGCTACATTTCTTTTGCAGGTACCAGAAAAGGTTTATAAATATGTTTATGGAAATGTCCAAAGAATGACCTTTTTTTCTTTCTCATCCCTCAGGAGGTGACACTGGTCAGGACAGCTCTGATGACAATCTCAGTGGGACTCATGGCCCGCCTCTCACATCAGATGCATCATTTTGGTCAGATTATCAGGATGAGGGTGAGTGTCATCTTTCTGGATTTTGTGTGACCATGTTCTTGTTACCTTTTGTCCTGCCATCTTTGCTTTTTTGTCATTTTGTATTATGTAGCCTTTCATGGTTTTTCTGTATTGGTGAACACCAGTTTGAAAAGAACAACAATTTGTTTCATTGTGGTGCTAATCCTCCTGGGTAATTCAGTGCTCCTGAAGTTAATGTATTTAGAGAAACACTAATTCCTTACTGAAGAAGGAAGACATCATTATTGATCTTTTTATTAAAAAAAAAAACAGTTGCTCAAATGCTATGAGGGCATTTTAAGACTGCAGGGCCTAGTTTGCCATCCTTTTGGTTCTCTTGTCTTCCCCAAGGTTCATAAGAACTGGAGCTTTCATGTAAAGACAACTGGATTATTAATTTATTTAGGATCATTTGAGACCCTTGAGTCCATTATATGATACCATTTACCCATGTTTCTTACATACTCCTGACTGAATTGGTATTTTTCAAGGGACAGCCACAAGAACGGCAATGCAAATCCTCCCAGAGCACCAATTTTATTTGAATTTTTGGATATAGGGCAGTTATTCCACCATTATAAACATCCTTATGTTTTGTTTTGTTTTTAAGAAAATATAGTTGTTGCCAGATATGGTGGCACATGCTTGAATCCCAGCACTCAGTAGGCAGGGGTAGGAGGATCAAGAGTTCAAGGCTACCCTGAGACTACATAATGAATTCCAGGTCAGCATGGGCTAGAGGAAGACCTTACTTCGAAAAACCAATATATATATGCAGTTGTACATAACAGCAGAATGCAAAATATTCATAAATGTTAAAGATAGATACATGAATATAAAGATTTTGGCCTGGTATCTGCCAGTTTCCAGTGCAGATTCAGATTTCCCAAGGGCAAGAGAATGCTGTGTTCTCCTGGCATCCGGCCACTGGAGCAGAAGGTCTGATCATCACAATGTGCACAGTGTTCTTATCAAACTCTCTCATGCCTTTCCAGTGGGAGAAAAAGGCAGAGATGCTACTAAACTCAACATTAAGTTAGAAACTTGTTTTCTTAGAGGTTGTTAATAAAGTTGGGAAATAGTTCCTTATTTCTCTTTATTAACATATAATCTTTCCTTCTTTGAAATTTTGAGTGCACAGTCTTATTTTCCTCTATCTTATTTATTATTGAAAAACTTTATGCATTTATATAAAGTATTTTGATCACATTTGCCCACCCCCCATTACCTTTTTTGATCCCCCGCCTCTCTGCTCTGCCAGCTCATTAATTGTTCTTTTATTTAGTCTCCTTTTGGTGAGTCATATTTTCTCTCTTTCATTGAATTGATGACCTCAACCTCAGAACTGTGGATCAAACCATATAGAAACATCTTGATTTTTGCTTTATATGCTAGTAAAATTAGTAAGAATTGAGTCTTGCAATGAAAGTTCTATATTGGTCCACATACTACACTAAAAACACTATGTGAGTTGAAAGCTTAATAAGTACCTGGTAGCTGATTAATAATTGTAGAAAATTAACAGTGCAAAACGTAAAGAAACCAAGGTTTCATTTGGTTTTGATTACTCTAATGCTTGACAGAATTAGAACAATAGTGCCCCATTAATTCATAGGTTACTTATTTGGTATTTCCAACTTTCCAGAATATAGCTGAGAACACAATAAGTAAGCCAGAAAGACCTCTCAGTGGAAATAGATGTCATTGAATTTGTTAATACTTTGGTTTCTTATTCTTGGGAGAGGTCCTGAGGCCCTCATTGAGGAAAATTCTCTCCTAACAAGTTTCCCACCATTACAGTGTTTTAGATTCTCAGTACACAGTAAAGCTTCAAATTAAAAGAATCCAAGTGTGGAACTGCATATCTGTACTCTCAACACTTGGGAGGCTGAGGCAGGGGGATCTTGGGTTTTATGCCAGCTAGACCTACACAATGAGATCTTGCCTCAAAATAAATAACTGAAAACAAAGAGAAGAAGTGGTTCTGAAAAGGCATAAACTATAAAATGATACTGATGTAAGAAGCAGAAACTAACTGAAACTTTATGCAGAAAATAAAACCTATAGGTAATAAAGGAAAAAATATAAGGCCTATAAATAAAATCTGTATAGGAATTTGTAAAAAATAAATGAGCAGTTTAGTTCTTTTTTTCTTGCACAGAGAAATGGCCTACACTCTTCCTTAATGCTCAGTCCTTGAATGAATTATAACTTCTAAAGCTAGCACTTACCAAGCACTTGTGATGTGCCTTGCATTTGTGTTTTAGGTACTATGCACATATTGTTTAATCTTCAGAATGACCCTGAGAAGTAGATGTTAGGATTGCCTTCATTTTTATAGACATGGGCTCTGAAACTCAGGGGAGTTAACTTACCTAAAATCACATAACTATTAAGTAGTAGTGCCAGGATTTATATGTATATGGTTTAGCACCAGAAGCTCTGTTCTTAACGACTATTCCTTATTGTTATCCTATCTAAATTACACAAAAAGATTGAGTTATAATCCAGATATTTGGCTCTGGTTATGTATCTATAAGCAGAATATTTAAAATATTTTCAGTAAAAACAGTTGAATTAAAAACTTGTGCTGGCAGGCATGGCGGTACACACCTTTAATCCCAGCATTTGGGAGGCAGAGGTAGGAGGATTGTCATGAGTTCAAGGCTAGTCTGGGACTACAGAGTGAATTCCAGGTCAACCTGGCCTAGAGTGAAACCCTGCCTTGAAAAAACAAAGCAAAAACAAAAACAAAAAAACTTGGGTTGATAGACCTGGGTATATAAGCTCAATAGTAGAACACTTGCTTATCATGCATGAGACCTTGGTCATAACTCCAGCATTGGAAAATATATTGTGGGGGCTGGAGAGATGGCTTAGCTGTTAAGGTGTTTGCATGCAAAGCCAAAGGATCCCAGTTTGACCCACATAAGCCAGATGCACAAGAGGGCGCATGTGTCTGGAGTTTGTTTGCAGTGGCTGGAGGCCCTGGCGCGCCATTCTCTCTCCCTCTCTCTCTCTCTCTCTCTCTCTCTCTCTGCCTCTTTTGCTCTCTCAAAATAAATAAATAAATAAAATATATAAAAAGTTAAAAAAAGAAAAAATATTGTGTTAAAGAAGTAAATTTTATAACTGGAAAATTCCAAGAGGGGAAGATTTGTTCCAGAAATGTTTCCCAATAGAAAGGAGATGATTATAGTAGTAACACTGAATTTAAAAGAATTTATTTAAAAGAATTTGGGGGGCTGATGGCTTAGAGGTTAAAGTGCTTTTCTGTGAAGCCTAAGGACCCAGGTTCTGCTCCCCAAACCTCACTTAAGCCAGATGCACAAGGTAGCGCATGTGCACAAGGTGACACCTGTGCACAAGGTTACACATGCTCACAAGATGGCACATGTGTCTGGAGTTTGAGTGCAGTGGCTAGAGGCCCTGGTGCACCAATTCTCTACTCCCTCTCATAAATAAAATAAAACAAAAAAAGAATATTGGTTTTAGTTTTGTGCATGACAGTTGAAAGAGTTCCTAAAATGACTTAATGGTAGAGGTAGGAATAGACCTATAAATTTATGTGTCTGAAACTTGACTGTAGTATGTGATGTTATGTAGTATGTAGATGTGATGATATTTGGGTTTCTGCATGTACTGAATCTCGTATACAGCCTGAACTCCTGATTTAAAACAGGCAAGATAAATGTTTTCCTCCCTAAAAGTTAAAGTTACACAAATTTCCTGTGAAATTTAGAGAGGGTTCTAAAGATGTTAAAACTTAGAGTGCACTTTTATATTTGGCTTACTTAGATTGATAATTATAGAAAGTACCCATGATGTGATGTATTTATTATTTTAACAATACTTATTTAGAGATTCAAAATATTATCAAGGCATTATGTAAGCGATATGTGAAATACACCATGAAAAGGCAGACACCATTCCTGTCCTTGTAGAGCACAATAGCATGGGAAGACAGGCTATTATTAAGTAGGCAAATAACTAGATTCAGTGTCTCCATTTACTAAGGCAATTCTTTATGAAGAAAAACAC
This sequence comes from Orientallactaga sibirica, assembly GCA_036365145.1. NCBI lineage: Eukaryota > Metazoa > Chordata > Mammalia > Rodentia > Dipodidae > Orientallactaga > Orientallactaga sibirica. The sequence continues at coordinate 32,281,751 of JAEOAD010000013.1, read as the reverse complement.
ATTCTCTTTTAACTTGCTATGTAGTGACAGTTATTTTAGGCTTTTGGAACTTGTCTTTATTAGAAAATATCAAAGTAGTTCAGCTTTGTTGATTTCCACCCCCAGCCAGAACAGTGTTCTAAACTTGGAATTATAAAAGGACACCAAGTCTGCCCTGTCGGCCCAATCTGCCCACAGGTTTACTGATAAGAAGCAATAACTGTGGTGCATGTTGTGTTTGGATCATGCCTTTGTGAAAACTACAAAGAGATCCAGAGGAACAGAGAATTCTGGCCAGGTGCATGGCAGAAAAATGAAAACCAAGGTTACAGGCTAAACCATGCATGAAAACAAGAGCATGGTACTACCTAATCACAACTCCCTTTCCTTTGTAAATGCTCACTATCCCAAGGCAAGCTCTGTCCTATAGAGAGATACCCACAAGAGTATAGCCCTACTGTCCAGAATGGAGACTTGCTAACAAGAAATGGCTTTTAGATTTTTCTAATCTAAAAAGCATAGTTTCTACCATAATACAGGGAAAACATTTAGTAGGAAACACTGAATACGATAACTGCGCAAAAACCAATCACCTGAGAATCTCGAGATCTAATTGCTTCTAATGTCCAAAACATACAATGGATTTTAATGCATCTATAAACTTATTTCATTAGTGTAATGAAGAACTCCTGTCTACAAACTCTTTTTTTAAAGTGGGTTGGGAAAAGTGATTGCTGTATAATCAGGGTATAGTGACTCCTTCTGGAAGAGAGAAAAAAAGCTAAATTATTTTAGAAGAAATGAAAGCTCAGTAACTATATTATTTACCATGTATTATTCCAATCAGGAGAAGACATTGAACAGGAATATCTGGAAAAAATTGAGACTGTATTTAGATTTTCCTCAAGTGATTGAAGGCTAGAAAAGGTTCTTATTCTCCAGCTAAATGAGAACCACATTGGAAAAGTAAATATCTGTAACTATCTTGAAGACCAGCAATAACAAATAACTGAAGAAATGGTTAGCAATAAACTTATTGCATACTTGTTGACTTAAATTGAAAACTAGCCTTTAACGCGGTTACTTTTAGCAGTTTTTATTTTAATATTTCTCTGCTTTCATTTTAGCTTTGAAATTTTAAATCAGTTTTGAATTTACAATTATGAATAACAGGGTTGGGATCATAGCTCAGAGGGAGAGTACTTGCTAAGCAAGGTTCTGGATTCAGTCCCCGGCACAGCACTGGAAATAAAAAGATTATGCATAACAATAGACCTGTTCTTGTGATCATTGTGGGTTATAAATATATTTGTATTTATTAATACTATTTGTATTTTTATCATTGTCATATTGTAGTGCTGAGGACTGAACCTAAGCTAGGACCTCCCACATTCTAGCCAAGTGTTCTACCACTGAGCTAGGTCCCCAGCCCTTCTTATTTTTCAATAATGGGAAAAAAGACTTTAAGACTGAATGCATTTCAAACTAATTTAGTATTGTGAAGTGAAAATGAAGATGGGGCAGGATGACCAGGAGCCCAAAGTCATTCTCAACTACATAGGGAGTTCAAGGCCTACTTGAGCTACATGAGACCGACAATCAAAGGACTGTAATTATTTAATCTGCCCACCTTGCTGGTGGAGAAAAGAAAATAAAGGCTTAATTTAGTAACTAGAATTTTGTGAATGAGATTCAAGTTTGTATTAAATTTTTTTGTTCCAAAGTTGAAATCATGGAGTCTAGGAGTAAGAAGGAGTCATAAAGGTACTTTTTGTGATTTAGTTCATGGAATTCTGAAACCACTTCAGGGGGGAAAGTACTCCATTATCTCCATTTTGCAGATAAAGAAATGAGGAGCTGGGCGTGGTGGCACACACCTTTAATCCCAGCCCTTGGGAGGCTGAGGTAGGAGGATTGCCCTGAGTTTGAGGCCACCCTGAGACTACAGAGTGAATTCAAAGTCACCCTGGGCTAGAGCAAGACCCTACCTCAAAAAACAAAACAAAACAAAAAAAATGAGGCTGAGAGACAGTATATGATTTGGTGATGTATGACACATCTAATCCATGTGAAGGATTAGAAACCTAATAGATCCTTTGCTACCCACTCTGGCCTTTCCAACACATTTTTCTCATTGTTTTATATTTTCATTAATATAATGTTGATTTTTAAAAATAAAAATATCCAGACTAAAAGCTATCCTCTAATTACTATTGCACCAGAACCTTATAAAATTCTACATGCACTGATTTCTTTACAATTCATAATTCCATTCTAAGTGTTTTATAATTTCCTTTACGAAATTATGCTTGATAATTAGGAAATTATCCTTTTTAACCTCTGTGCTATTTGGAAGAATCTGCGGTGCTTTTGTTCTGATGTTTACTTTGACTTGTTTTGTTATAATTTCTATGATTTTTGTAAGCCTAATTCTTTATTATTGATTTGTAATTCTAATACTTTATAATCTAAGATCATAGTCTATATTATTTTGAGTCTTTGGACTTTGTTGAAATTTTCTTTATATCCTGGTAATTATTGTTTTATTTTTAAATGCTGTGTTAGTCTCCCAAAGTATTTATTGAGTATTAATATATTTATGTATGAAATTATATTCTTTGGATCTTTTATATCCTAATTTTATTTTTGCTCTACTGAGAGGACTGTGTTTATATCTACAGCTACAGTTGTGGATTTATCTATCTTTCTGTGTTTCCTCATCTATGTGGAGTAATTTCCACTTATTAAGCTGGCTTTACTATCTAAATCTGTGAATAAGTAAGGCTTGGTTTAAGTGTATAAATTATGTGGTTTCACAGAGTAAATAAACAGCACTTTACAATGTTTACTGAGGTATGTGAATTAATGGTGCAGGGATTAGAGGTAAATGACCACATTGATCAGGATAAAGCTTAGACGAAATCCTGTGGATAACTTTGGAGGAAAATGTGTATGTTAGAGATACTTCACTTGGAATCTTAGAAACCTATGGGAGGTTCAGTCACTGGTTGCCTAGTGCCAATAATACCTAGTATCTTAGTGCCAGCACTACTTAGTAGATGAGAATAATTAATAGGCTAAAAACAGTAGGCCCTTTGCTTTCTTCTCCCAGCTAGGGTAAAGCCCATGACTTTATGTATGTATGCATGTGTGTGTTTTAATTACATAAAGTGTTTGAACATATTTAGTGTTTTTAGTTCCTTTTCATCAGATAATACGAAGATAATGAAAATGAGTCAAGATAGCATCTTTCCGTATATGTCCAGAAATAAATATACATAGATGCATACATACATTCAAACAAGCATTTATCACATTTTCATTTTATTCTTCACACAAGTGCTTTCATCTTTGCTGTTAGCTTGAAGATATATTTTTCCTTAATAAAGGCACATGGCTCCTGTCAACACTAATGGAAGTTATGTGTATGTGTGTTTAGAGACTCACATTACGGAGGAACATAAACCCTTGTTTCCATTTCTGTGTTTCGGAGGCCCAAGAACACTTTTGACAGTAAACCACACAAGCACAGTAGATTTCTGAACAAGTTTTTGTTGGCTTTAGGTGAGTTCGTCAGATTTCAGATCACTGAGAGAAATTAAAGACTCGGTGTTGAGTTAACTGTGATAAGGGTAAGTCAACTGCCATTCAGGATCGCAGTAGCCTCCTTCATGAAGATAAATGTCTTATTATATCTAAGACATCATGTCGTTTATGTAGTCTGGAATAAATCACAGATGAAGATGACAAACTGGGTTTCAAATTTGACAGTAATTTATATAACTTAAACAAATGATTACCAAAGATTATACATGTTTTGTGAAGAATTAAAAAACAATAACAATTATCTGTCTATGAACAACCCATTTTTCATTCTTTATCCCAGTATCTTCAACTGTGGTACATATTTAAACTCTAACCTTCTGTCTAGTGCCCTACAAAGCACTCTCACATGCTTCGGTTGCTGGATATCTTCCATAATGCTTCTTTCACTAAAGGAAAAAAAAACTTCTTTCAAACTAAATCCAAGTTTCTACATAAAATCATGAAACTTAAGGCCAGGCATGGTGGCAGAATGCCTTTAGTCCATCACTTGGGAGGCAGAGGTAGGAGGATCACCATGAATTCGAGGCCACCCTAAGACTACATTGTGAATTCCATGTCAGCCTCAGCTAGAGTGAGACCCTACCTCAACAAAAAACAAAAAGAAAAAAAAAAGAAAAAAATCATGAAATTTTATAGCTGGGTGAGGTTTGGAAATCACTTAATCTAGTCTTGTTTGACTAAAGAGAAAAACTGGTGTTAAGGATGCTAAATGTCTTGGTTCTACGGCTAGCAAGTGACAGAGTCAGTGCTGTCCCCAAGATCACATCTGTGAAGTCTGAAGTCCTCTCTCTGCTCACCTTGTGTGTGTTCCCTCTCCTGCACCTGCATCTCAGCATGCTTTCCAGTGTGGTACCCAAATAGCCTTATAAGAGGACCTGATCCTGTCTCTTAAGCTAGTTGTCCCAAGAGATTCAGTTATGTCTTTTAGACACATGTCTCATGCCTGTATGTTCTTAACCCTTTTCCCTGAATGACTCAGCACAGTACTTTTCATAAAGACTTTCAAAAGGCTCCATAAGTGCCATAAATAAGCTCCAATAGGTCTCTGAATTGATTTGACACCGAACTAATTAGTTATCTTTTTTTGGCCTTTTTGTCCGTGTTAGAGATTTTATATACTGCTAACGAAGAGCTAGTTATTGAATATCTCTATATTGAACACCCTTGTTCGGTCAAAAGTTTAATTGTTGTGTAGAAGATGCAAAAGAGGAGTAAGATGGGATGCCTGTCCTTAGTGAGTAGATCTAATTGGAGAGAAAGGATTTAGATCTCCCCACAACAAAGTGGCATAGATTTAAGTGCCTGATGACTGGGGACAGAGTTCGCAGCAAATACAAGTTGGTTGGATATGCAGTATTTTGGAAGAAAGTTAAAATATTATTTGACCTGGCTTTTGGCCAAAGTGTTTTTGGAAGTCTTTTCCAGACAGGGAGTATGAGTAAAAGTCCATTATTTGAAAGGTCAAACATTTATCGAGCTTCCCCTGTAATTAGTGAAATAACAGTGGCAGCTTTTAAGTGCAAATAGTTGATGTTTAAACGAGTGGCTTGGCAGAAGAGATTAAATGTTTACATAATGCCTTAAGTATTCTTTGTTTCTCTCTGCACTCTAAACTAGTCAACAAATTTAAGAGTAATTATTTTTAATATATGATTCTTGAAGACACCAGTGTGGTCACATCAGTGGTGACAAAATGATGGGCAGTGTTTCAGTTACTATTGGTAGTATGTATGTATGATATATAAATTACTCAGAAATGGGAGGGACTATTTGTTTGTGCATGCTTTTGCTGGGAAATTTTTATATATTTTGCCCAATTATCTTGTTCTTAGCATCTATAAATGCATTATAATTAAACATTTGCTTGGTGGATGAAATGTAATCAGCCCAGGATGGCTATTTTACTTCTGGCAATCATGTTTAAAGTTCTAGAGTTCTGAATTCTCAGTGTGACCACTAGACTAGCCTTTCTCAAGTTGCAAGATCATTGGCCATTTTTACGTCAAAGTCTAATATTCATTTAAGTTTAGAAAAATTTAGCTTAAGCATAAAATAACTTCTTCATGACAAGTATATGCATATATATATATATATATATATATATATATATATATATATTTTACACGCATATGCATATATGTATATATATTTTTCAACTCTTTATACTTTGGTAGTTTTCTCTTAGGCATAAATTTTTTTGCTCTAATGTAGCATTCTGATTTTTCAAGTTAAAAACAGAAACTTTATGGTCTGGGGATGTAACTCAGAGATGGAGCACTTACCTAACATGTGCAAGACCCTGAGTCCTATCTTCAGCACTGAGAAAGAAAAGAAAAGATGAAAGAGATGCTACTAATGCTATTTAAAATAATATCAAAGCACTGATTAGAATACTACGGTCAACAGGGGAAAGGTTGTTGAATCCGCAAACTATTCCCCATCTGCTCTAGACCGTTCTTTTGGCTTTGATGACAGCCTTTTGGATATTGGGTCCTAAGTAGCTTAAGCCCAAATACCCTAGCCAAACAAGAAAGAAAGATTATCCAGAATGAGACCTCTGGCTTGTAAAAGATTGGAATTTATAGGGGAAATGTTTCTTCATGGGTAGTTTTTGCTCACAGAAGTCTTGCTGCAATCTGCACCCGTATTTTTACACGCTGTCGGAATATAGCTTATATGGCATGGTATGTTTCCAACCGAATGCTCTGAAATGTAGGCATAGTTTGATAATCGTGTTATTTCACAACAAAACCTTACATTTCATTTTATTAATGCAACATAGGGTTAACTAGAATCACGAGCTCTCCTTTCTAAATGATCATTACCATTGCGGAAAGACATTTGTGAATGCCCAAGAACAGAGTGAGGCCTAGAGGTTGTCAGAGCTTAGGGGGAAAAATCACTTGAGTTATCTAATCTAGTCCCTCTAATGAAGCCACATCATTCTTACTAATATCACATTTAATTAATTATCAAACACATTCAATTATGCTTTGGATCCTTCCTTTGCAGGACATCTTCCCCGCCCAACTATTATTACTAATTTATTCTTCATGTCTAACCTAAACTTTTCCTTCCTTAGTTTCAGGCCATTGCTCTCTTCCATACCATCTTCTGAGACTGAATAATTCCCTTAATTCATTTATATTGTTACCTTTAGAAGGTATTAAAGGCTGTGAACATTTATCCCCAGAGTCTTCACTTTTCCAAACTGCATAAATTTTAGTTCTCTTAATCCTTACCTTACTCTGCCCCTGTCATGCCCTCCAGGCCCTGGGTATTTTATCACATTTCTTGATATTTTCCATTCCAAGGGGATCATCTCGCCCACAGAGCTGTCTTTTGGGGAAGAGAGTGCTGAAGGGTAAAATCTTACACAAAGCACTAGAAGAAGCCTCAGTGTTTATTTCTGTTGGCATGGCTGATAACTGGAGAGCACACTTATGCAGTGCCTGCTTTGGCATATGCTGGGATATATGTGTATTTTAATGCCTTAATGTATTATGGCTGGTTGTAATTGAATGTCTATAAAGAAGCAGTTAAAAGGATTTTATAGACCTTGGAAGAGATCAGAATTCTCTAGCCCCCTCTTGTGGTAAAATACAATAATACTACTTTGATCATTTCTGGATTTGTTTTGTCATGTTTCAGTGAAGGGGAAAGACTGATATATTAAGTTTTCCACATATGAACATGAGGAATAAATTCAAGAATTAAAATTTTATATATGTGCTCATACACACATAAACACAGAGAATGAGAAATTTCTTTATTAATTCCTTTTTAAAACTTCAAAGATAGTATTTTTACAACCATTTCTTACAATTAATTTTTGGTATATTCTTATTATACAAGTTAGGGGGAAGAAAAATAAAACAAGCTACAATCTTAAGAGTTTTATATTCCCAAATGATAAATAAAGGGGGCATTAGGTACCCTTTTAAGTAAGACTTACCAATACTTTCTCCTTATCAATTATAAAGGGTGTACTTAGCATTTTTCACAGATTTAGTTGACCTGTATTTTCTGTATTGATTTTTATCAGCTTCATAATTTATAATTGTCATATTTTTTCTAGGTTGGAAACATTTCAGATATTCATAAAGTTCTAATCAATGGTAGGTAGCTGAAGGATATGTGTGTACTTCTACAAGTAGCATAGGATTATACTTGTGTTCCAGAATATTCCTGAAAGGAATGTATATTTTAGATTAATCTCTAGACAGAAACACCCAAAACAATGACAAGTTTCTAGATTGAAACTAGACACTATCCCTAAGTTTTTTTGTTTGTTTGTTTTGTTTTAAGAAGGCGTCTCAGAAACTTGGATGATGGATAGTAGATTGCTTTTTTCTCCAGTCACTTTCTAAAGGAAATGTGAATTTCCATGAAGCAATTCTAGGAATTCTAGAAACAACTTTGAGGCCATTCTTTTAAATTTGGAGTTTTGCTCTGCTTTCCAAAAGTGAATATTGACTATTGTGCCTACTGAGGAACTGAAAGAGAAGAATGGCATAGACATAGAAGAATGAGTGGGAATATACTATATATATAACAAATAGTAAATAAGGCTTTGTTTTTATTTTTCAAGGTAAGGTCTCACTCTAGCCCAGGCTAACCTGGAATTCACTGTTATCTCAGGCTAGCCTTGAACTCACAGTAATCTTCCTACTTCAGCCTCCTGAGTGCTGGGATTAAAGGCATGTGCCACCATGCCTGGCTAAACCATAAATAAAAAACTAATTATTCTGAACATTTTTCCTTTTACCCCACCAAGAGGTAATAATCATTTTCCAAATTACAGAAGTAAATTCAGTTATTAAATGGTGTGCTTCTTCCCTCAGATGTATGATTAAAATTTTACTCATAACTATTTATTTTTAGGATTGACATCCCCATAAGCATTGGGGAAAAAATACCTGAACACACCTAAAAGTGAGACCTCTTAATAGGAAAACATTTATGGTTCTTCATAGTAATAATCTCATTTTTATACTTCTAAAAAACAGTTAATTTGTGCTGGAGAGAGGGCTCAGCAGTTAAGATACTTGCTTGCAAAGCCTAAAGAACTGGGTTCGATTCTCCAGTGCCCACATAAAGCCAGATGCACAAAGTGGTATATATATCTGGAGTTCATTTGCAATGGCTAGAGGGTCTAGTGTTCCCATTCTCTGTCTCTCTTTTTCATTCTCTCTCTCTGTCTCTCATTCTCTATCTCTTGCTCTCTCTCAGATAAATAACTAGATAATAAAATACTTAAAATGAACAGTTAATTTGATATAACATCAATAATCAGTTCAGGTAGCAGACTAAATTGTATGTGTGTATAATATATATGTTGGTTTCATGAGGTAGGGTCTTGCTCTAGCCTAGGCTGACCTGGAATTAACAGGGTAGCATTGTAAACTCATGGTAATCTTCCTACCTCTGCCTCCCGAGTGCTGGGATTAAAGGCATGTACCACCACGCCCAGCTTAAATTGCACATTTTCATGAAAATGTGAACATTCTTACCCAAGCAGAGTGACCTGTTCTTAACACCTGTGCTATTCACTATTATGTATATTCTAGCTGATTTTGTCACCAAAAATTATAACTGTTCTTGGATATACATTCTTTGACTATTGATTTTAAATTTCACATATCTGGAAGCATAGCTTTTTTCTGTAAACATTTGTCCTGTTTGGCTATTTGGAAATGATTCCTTCTGGAGTATTTATTTTAAAGTAAAATTTATTATTCAGCCTAAGGTTTTGTATTCTTTCTTTTAGCATTCAAGTTAGAGAGACTATTTGCAGAAGTTTGACTTTTCATAGCTGTAAGGAAATGTCAGGTTCTATTGAGGAGAAATGGTAACCTCAGAATATGTAAAGATCAAAGAAATTTGGGCTGGAGAGATGGCTTCATGGTTAAGGTGTTTGCCTGCAAAACCAAAGGGCCTCTGTTGGATTCCCCAGGACCCACGTAAGCCAGATACACCCAGGTGGCACATGTGTCTGGAGTTTGTTTGCAGTGGCTGGAGGCCCTGGCGCGCCCATTCTCTATCTATCTCTGCCTCTTTCTTTCTCGCCCTCTCAAATAAATAAGTAAATAAATAATTTAAAATTATATTTTAAAAATACTCCCTCTCTGTCTCTCTCCAAAAATAAATAAAATAATTTAAAAAATTGAAGAAAATTTCCTAGGAAACTACATTCGTTCAGTAAATAATAACTAGAAAGTCCAGCAGTTTCTTTCTCCCTCCTTTGCTTCCTTGCTCGATCTGTGCAAATGACTTCATCTGTAGAGCCAACATCTTTCTAAATTTTCCCGAGGTACACCAGGAAAATTCAAGGAGCTTTTCATGTGGAATTATTTGTACATTTGCCTCTTCAAAATAACAAATTCATTTAAATTTGATGATATTGTATTTTAAGTGGCTTCCCCTAATTTGGATTCATTAAATTCCCAATTTGTTTGAGGTGAAATACATTAAATAAGGTGCTGAAAATGGAAGACATTTCACTGCCTTTGTATTGGTTCCATGGATAAAACTTTAAATTGCAAAATAATTTTGGTGCTGTAAATACATTAATTTGTTTGGATATGTGTTAAGAAGTTTATGTACAGTCTCATAAAAAAAAGTTCAGCTATATTAAAAAGTCCCATCTTTGTCTAATCAAGAGAGGAAGGTATATGAGAATAATAACTTTGTCTATCAAATGCAAGGACATCTACCACAAATACTAGAAAAGTTGATATTAAACAGATCTGGCAAAAGCAAGTGGATACTAACTGGTGAAGACATATTAGTTATAAACTTTTAGGGTTTACATTTTATATCTAATACTTGCCTCCCTTTAGCATTTTCGTTGCTTCTTTCTTAAATTCTGATATTTCCCTTTTGTTTTTTGTTTTAAAGAAGTTTGCTCAGAGAAACAGCTGGAATTGTACATGCTGAGTAAGTCATTATGGTGCATTCTGTAGTTCACTTGTGGTTACTACCATGTGACGTACTGTATATTGAAATGATGATGGTGGCAGCATAAATCACTGTGGGGAACATTGCAGGGAGGGATCCTGATCTAGCGCTGCAGAAGCCATGACCTGGGTAAAAAGTTTTACAACTTTAAGTTTACTTTTCTCATAGGAAGTGGGCAAAAAATTGACTTCTGTCTGATTTCGTTATAATAGTCTTTAAACTCTTACCCAAGTTATTCCTCATAATAATTCTAACATATTATGTTTTTCAGTCTAAGTGATATAAGAGCATGCCAAATATGATTTTCAATATATGGCAAAGTATAAAATTAAGAAAAGATTTCTATGAAATTTTTTGCACACTCTGCTAAATGAATTATTGAAATTCCAATAAAGATTTTTTAAAAAAAACTAAAAAGCAGCATGAGTTTTATTTTTCCCTCAATCTTTTCAGTTCTCATAAATGTCTCCATGAAAGTTATATCTGTAGAGTTGGAAAAGGATATATCCTATAATATTTACCCAATCAGGAAGATTTCTAAAATGTGGCATCTTGATGTGAGGTATTGACTGAGGTGGGCTGGCAGCTTTACTGGCCTGGAAGATGCAGTAGGTTTGCAGTAAATCCATGTGGTTAAAAAAAAAAAATCCCTCAGAAATTTTTGAGTAAGAAACTTTTACTATCCTTTTAAAATGAAATATGCTAGTCATTTTTTCAATGATAAAAGCAGGTATTTTATTGTGATTGTCTGAATCTCAGTTTCTAAAATACATTTTAATAAGTTTGTTATGTGAAAGTTCCTGGATTTAGTCTAAGGTATTAACTTAAATGATGAGTTCATAGTCTAGCAGGTCCAGACAACATGTAAAGAGAAATGATAAAAGTTAGCCTACTTAGCAAAAGTGTGAATACAGTCTTAACTCTGAAATCAGATGTGCTTTTAAAAAAAATCAAACTAAATCCATGGATGTGGTTTTTAAAAATGTATTACAGACATGTCTTCTTAAGTGTCAGTAAGAGCAATAACTAATTTAGAATAGATACGGGTTAAGTAGTAAAGATTTTATTGAAAGATGAGTTTAGGAATAATATTACTTATAAAAGCTCACAATTAGGGTGTATAATTTAGGGACTGGGGTGTAGTGTAGCTCAGTGGAAGAGCATATGTTTAGCATTTACAAGGCTCTGAGCTCAACTTCCAGCATCCTAAAACAAAAAGCCAAGAGCTTACAGGGAGATTTTCAAGATGATGAGTTCTTTGGAAAGCTATAGGCTCCATGAACATATATTATTTTTGTCTTTGAAGGTTTTATTAAGAAACACTATTAGCAAAAAAAAAAAATCCTCTTAAATTTTGCAAAGCAACTATGTGTAACTCAATTAGATTTGTTTTGTTTTGTTTTGTTTTGTTTTTTCGAGGTAGGGTTTCACTCTAGCTTAGGCTGACCTGGAATTCACTATGTAGTTTCAGGGTGGCCTCGAACTTACAGTGATCCTCCTACCTCTGCCTCCCTAGTGCTGGGATTAAAGGCGTGCACCACCACTCCCGGCTTCAATTAGATTTTTTTTTAAAGTCATATAAGATGACTTTTTAAACTTTTTTATTTAATGGGACTAAAAGCAGATTCATGCCTCCAACTGATTTCTGGTTGCTGTTGAGAAATAGCTACATGTCTTTACACTTTGCCAAATGAAATGTAAATTTTTAAAAAATCCACAATACAACAGTAACGAAAAGCTGCTTCTTCACTCACTGGGACCCTGCGTTCTTCTCCACAATTTCAGGAGGAGCAGCTAAAACAATCGGCGTCATTCTTCACCGAGATAATGCCTTCTCTGCAGCTAATAGCTCCTTGTTCATCAAGGAAATGAATGTGCGCAGAGGTGACATGTTCTTCACCCATTGCTCTTTGTTCTGGGGTTCCTTAGACTGATTATATCAGCCGCAACACTGACAAATAGCCCCCCAAACTTTAACACTATGTTAAGTTGAGTTATGAGGTTTTGAGGTTACACTTTTCTGGCTGAAGGTTGATTGTCTTTGAGAGATAAAGGAATTGTGCTCAACGATAACAGAATTCTTGCCATGGAAGCATCTAGGCTATTGACCTCATAGCTTTCTTTTTTTTTTTACTTGGTCACCCCTGTTCCCTGCCCAGCCCCCAGGAGTGACTGGCTACTCACTTGATGATTCACCTCTGCACTCCTCCCCCCACCCAAAGATATTTTTGAAATACCCATAGCATTCTAGCAGTTGAAGGAACGAGATAACTCAAGTACACCCAGAATAACCCTTGAAACGCACTTCAATTAGGACACACACCTTTGGGGTGTGTCCGCCACCAGAAGGGAGAGGGTCTCAGTGGTTTTGTTTGTTCTTGACTGCTTGCACGTATGTGTGAAGGGGTCTGAGGTTGCAAAACACTTCCTCTCTCCTTCTTCCAGCCCATCAATGTCTCATGCATATGTTTAATATATACTGGGGCTTTTGTAGAGGGGGGGTTACCTCCCAAGTTGTAAGTTTTGAATTATGCTCTGATGGCAGAAATTTCTAACTTGCTGTCCTGGCAAAATTTTAAGCTGTAGTCTTTGCTGGTGACAGTGATGGTGGCTGTTCTTTATTCTGTTCAATGCAGTTGCAATCCACTTCACCACTCCATAAATGTCTTTATGGTAGTGAAAAATAAAACTACTGAGTAATGGTAAATTAAAGCCTGTTTGATGAATTGTGAACATTCAATTTTTTCCTCCATATCATATAAATTTAAGAGAACTGTTATAAGTGGAATTGATAACACCATAGAGAAAAACTTTAGTTTAGCTATAGCCTAGGAATGTCGGAAAAGGTGCTATTTAGGAGGAAGTGTTCAAACAAATGTATAGATACCCTTCCACAAAAGAAGGGCATTAACCTGACCTTCATTAGCAACAACAGCAATCACTTCCTTAGCACATAGTTGTGCTTAATACATGCCAGTCTGTAAGGCAAATGAATAGTACCTGCTTTCTGTAATGCATTGATTGAATACCTACCATGTGCCAGGCATATTATTTTATAGGCATTACCTCTAACTATCACCACGGCCATGCAGTGCAGGTATTTTATTCCCATATTACAGATGGAGAAACTGAATATCAGACAGGTATTCAGCTAATAAGGTAGAAAGACCTCATTTGAATATGTCAATAATTTCTAAAGCCCACAGTCCTTCTAAAAATGCCACATGGCTTACAGTGAAGAAAGCAATTTTGGTTGTTCCTCCTTCAGACACTTCCAGATACTTTGTGCACTCTGCTAAAAGGAAAACACAGACTCTGGTGTTACTTGAGAAAGTCTAGAGTGTTCATAGGCTAGCCATTAACTGAGCACCTGCCCTTTGGCAGACGCTATGCTAGACACTGAAAAAATTTCTTCTTTCTTTCTCTTTCTTCTTTCTTTCTTTCTTTCTTTCTTTCTTTCTTTCTTTCTTTCTTTTTCTTTCTTTCTTTCTTTCTTTCTTGTTTTCTTGCTTTCTTCCTTTCTTCTTTCTTAATATTCACCTTTAAATTACACTGTTAAAAATCTAAGGGAGTAGCCGGCGTGGTGGCGCACACCTTTAATCCCAGCACTCAGGAGGCAGAGGTAGGAGGATCACCATGAGTTCGAGGACACCCTGAGACTACATAGTGAATTCCAGGTCAGCCTGGACCAGAGTGAGACCCTACCTCGAAAAACCAAAAAAAAAAAAAAAAAAAAAAATCTAAGGGGCATCTCATTTCAAAGCTCATTCTTTTTCCACTATAGTACATTGCCTTTCCAGATGTTAGAGAAGGAAAGAAAAGGGTGCTCTAGTAAGGCACTGCACACTAGAACCTGCAGCAATGTTTTGGCTATTTTCAGTGTCTAGTAGAGCAGCCATCAGCATTTGTAGCTGATGATCACTTGAAATATGGTTGGTGAGATCAAAACAAATGTTTTTAAATTCAATTTAGATATAGATGTGAATATCCACAAGTTGCTGGAGTTACTTCAGAGCACAACTGTTAAAAAAAAAAAAAAAAAAAAAAGCTACTCCTAAACTATATAGTTAAGAGTACCTGGGACTATTATTTCAAAAACTGCTTGAAAGACATACAGGATACACATTTGATGGGTAAGGAGGAGAGGAATGAAAGGCTAGGCGTAAGCTGTGGCTGAGGAGAAGGTCAGAGGTGTGGGTGGGTGAATTAGGCAGGAGGGCCCTCAAGTAAATTTATGTGAGAGGTCCAGAGAAAACAGGATGTGGAGTGGGAGAAGGGAAGTAACTTGGCAAAGTGCTTTGAAGAAGAGCATTAGAATCCATAGTTAATGGATTTGCACAGATTGAAAGGTAAATAAAAATCTGCCTTTTTTTTTTTTTTTTGCTATTCATCCCCTGTAAATCATGATTTGATATTTTGATGAGTGGCTTTGGAGTAAGTTCTCTAAATGGTACCGTGATGTTTGTGTAGTGTAGAAGCTTACACGGCTCTCTCATCCTTGTCTCCAATAGCGTATAGCCAACTAGATAGAGCCCAGGGCTGTAAGTTTGCCAGAGTAAGAGTGTCATTTATTCCTTCACAAGTATTCATTAAGTTGTACAGATCATCTCCTAGCTTCTCGTCAGAGCCAAATCTAATCTTTCTCGAGAGATAGATTCTCCAACACATTAAAATATTTTTTCATTATAGAAGTATTTAAGCCTCTGCTAATGAGTAATGTTGTCACTGATTTGTACACTTTATAGCACTTCACAGTTTAAAAATCGTGTTTAAACGCATCACCCCATTTAACCCTCACTATGATCTGGGAGGTGAGCAGCATCCTTGTTTCATAGGTGAGGACTCTAAGCTTGGGAGTCATCTGTGATCCCGCATCACCCATGCAGCCATCTCAGTGAGCTTTAATACCTTCATGTGTGGACACCTATTTTTCAGATTAAGAAACTCAGCCACAAAGAGGTCAAAAGGAGTTATCAGGCTTCTGGGTCTGGTTACCAAGTTGAAGGAAAGACAAACAGGCAGACCTGTGTACTTAGTGAAATGTAGACAATGGGAAAGGCTGGCAGTCAGTCACCCAGATCTTCCATAGATAAGTTATAAGGAAAAGAAAGACATGAAGGGCAACATGTAAATTTGAAGAGATTTAAAAAAACATGAAACTTCAGTCATGGGCAAGTTATTTTAAAAAAGAAAAGAGGGCTGGAGAGACGGCTTAGCAGTTAAGCGCTTGCCTGTGAACCCTAAGGACACTAGGTTGATTCCCCAGTATCCACATAAACCAGATGCACAAAGTGGCACATGCATCTGGAGTTTGTTTGTAGTGGCTGGAGGCCCTGGCGCTCCCATTCTCTCTCTCTCTCTCTCTGTCACTCTCAAATAAATAAATACAAATAAAAAAATTTTTTAGCCAGGCGTGTGGCACATGCCTTTAATCCCAGCACTTGGGAGGCAGAGGTAGGAGGATCGCTGTGAGTTTGAGGCCACCCTGAGACTACATAGTGAATTCCAGGTCAGACTGGGCTAGAGCGAGACCCTACCTCAAAAAACCAAAAAAAATTTTTTTAAATAAATAAGAAAGAAAAATTAAGTTACAGATGTGTTAGAGCCCTAAATTGTGAATATGTTCTGTTCTATCATTTGGTCCCCCAAAGTTTATGCTTTTCTGTACTGAAATGGGACAAAAGAACACTTTCCATTGCATGATATTTAGTGATCACTTTGGAAAATACATCCTAAACATTAAGAAAAACAAACTAACACTAGGCAGGGTGTGGTGGTGCATGCCTTTAATCCCAGCACTCTGGAGGCTGAGATAGGAGGATCTCTGTGAGTTAGAAGCCAGCCCGAGACTACATAGTAAATTTCAGGTCATCCTAAACTAGATGGAGACCCTACCATGAAGAACAAAACAACAACAACAAAAACAATCTTTGCAAGCTGGGTGTGTTGGCACACAACTTTAATCCCAGCACTTGGGAGGGAGAGGTAGGAGGATCACCATGAGTTCTTGAGTTTGAGGCCACCCTGAGACTACACAGTGAATTCCAGGTCAGCCTGGACTAGAGTGAAACCCTTCCTGGAAAAACAAAACAACGACAACAAAAAGTTGCTCTTTAGTATTAACCTTATGTCCCTTCTGAACAACTGCAGACTCATTACCTATTCATTTTCTTATTTCTTACTTATTACTCATTTGTGGTCATCACTTAAAATGTTTCCTTGGAAAGAAAGATTTTTAGACTGGAGACTTTTATGATAAGCTCCCAACATCCTGGGAAGCTTGACAATACTGAAATTTACAGCCTTATAGTCATCAGAACAGAGAATGATCTAGAAAAAAAAAACTGGAAGGAAATGATTAGAAGTGTTACTGATGTTCTGTTAAGAATTCTAATCTGTAGTAAACATAAGAGATAAACATTTAAAATGCAACCATAAAAGGCATGCGCTTGTATTGTGTACCGTTATATCCAACAGTTTGAATTTAGTCTAGATAAACAATTTTTAAAACAAAATCAGTTCTTCATTTACAGGGCTTACAGGAAAACAAAAAGTGTCCCAATGAGAGAAACCTTGCAGGTACTATTTCTAATCAATTCTAAGCTCCAGAAGATTGAAGATCAGGAGCCATTTGACCCATAGAGTTTTCACAGGCTAGATAATTCCTTTTGTTTTTAATCATGTCTGTTTCCCTACTTTTGAGACAAATGGACTCTTTAGGGTTTCAAGAATAATATAGAACAGGAAGATTTTGACAGGCATTTTAATTAGTTTGGCCTATACTAAAACAAGCAAATGCATTTTCCCTCCATTACCAGAATAGTTCCAGCAACGAGCAAGATGTATATAAAAGGATGTTCATCACCAGGTTGTTTATAATAAAGGTCAAATTATTGATGTTTTACACCCTTGGGAGGATTGTAAGGTGTGATGATGTTAATATAACATAACTACTTTTAAACTTCCTCATATTCTACTTAGCTGTAACTTGGAGCTTTATGTTGTTTGTCCATGGAATGATGTGTATTTGACAATGTAAAGTGTGTTTGGGTAAATTAATGAATAGTTTCCTTTGCAAAATAAAAGCTACTAATAGCAGTGACGTTTTTGCTTATAAACATATTTAAGCTTTCCCTGCAAAGGTTCTGAATAAAAGGTCAAAGTTTGGAAAGATATGACTTATTTTGCTTTCCATAAAGATTATTAATGAATACTTCCCTCTAGATTACAGTTGCTCCTTGATTTATGATGATGGTATTAGGTCTCAATAAAACCACTATAATCTGAAGATATCACATGCAGCATAGCAGCACTGTGCACCATACAGCACTGGCTTTTTCCCTTCAGGATCACCTGGACTGGGAGTTGCAGTTTGTTAATACTTCCCAGCACCACACAACTTAAAAAAGTTATAAGTATAGCCTGGGGAGATGGCTCGCTGTTTAAAGGTACTTGCTCTGCAAGCCTGCTAACTAGAGCTGAAATCCCCAGCACCCACCTAAAAGCCAGACACAAAGTGGTAAGCTCGTGTCATCCTAATATGCCTATAACAATGGGAGACAGAGCCGGGAGAATCTCGAAGCTCGAGGAGCCAGGTAGGCTGGCATTCCTAGTGGCAAAAAGGAAACATGAGAGACCGGTCTCAAGAGAAGGTGGAAGGAGAGAACTGAACTGTCTGTAGCTATCCTCTGACCTGCATATGCATGCTTATACATACACACAAAAATAATGATAGTTGGGCTGGAGAGATGGCTTAGGGGTTAAGGCGCCTGCCTCCTAAGCCTAAGAACACTGGTTCCAATCTCCAGGTCCCACGTTTAGCCAGATGCAAAGTGACGCAAGGGCACAGTGCTGCACTTGACCACAAGGGGGCGCACACATGTGGATTTCATTCGCAGCAGCTGAGACACTGCTGGCGTGCCCAACTCTGTCTTCCTCTCCCTCTTTCTCTCTCTGTCTCTCTCTGTGTCTCTCTCCAAAAAAATAATAAAAAATAAAAAGTTAAAAAAATGATAGTAAAATAAAAATTTTTTAAAGCTAAACCATATAATAGTCTGGTGAAAAGATAACATTTCAAAATCCTGAATGGTCATCACTGTCACATTAACGTTGGAAAATTATAAGTGGAACCATCATAAACTGAAGGCCATCCATGTACTTTAACAATCTCAGACTTCCTGGTTTTTGTTTTTGATATTTGTTGGATGCGTACACATTCCATCAAGAATTGAAATCCAGGGCTGGAGAGATGGCTTAGTGGTTAAGGCACCTTCCTGCTAAGCCTAAGAACCCGGTTCCAATCTCCAGGTCACACGTTTAGCCAGATGCAAAAAGTGACGCAAGGGCGCAACGCCGCACTTGACCACAAGGGGGCACATGCATCTGGATTTCATTCACAGCATCTGAGAGGCTGCTGGTGCACCCATTCTCTATCTGTCCCCTCTCTGTCTGTCTCTCTCTGTGTGTCTCTCCAAAAAAAAAAAAAGAAGAAGAAGAATTGAAATCCAGAATCAAGCAAGCTCCGTGGGAAAATACATTGGAAGTGCTGACACTAATCTGTACCGTCATCCGGCAAACTTTGTCGATGCCTCACATGTGTCAGACGCGGCCTCACTAGGACTACAGCGGCAAATAAGATGCGATCCTTCCGTCCACGCAGCACACAGTATAGATGGGAAGACAGTATGCGAGAGAGCAACTTGACCACTGGGGAGCAAGCACTAAAAATGAGGGACATAGATTGTGCCATGAGAGCACAGTGGAGGGAGCAATAACCAAGCCCAGAAGGAAATTGGAGAATCCGAGAATGCTTTTCAGAGGAAGCAGTGTTGGAATTATGTCTTCAAAGAGCAATGGGCATCCAGATTGCATGGTACAAGTCAAAATGCTTAAGGCTGGGCAAAAGCATAGGAAGTGGCCACACACCACAGATGGATGTGGCATGGTCTTTCCAGAGAGCAATGTAAACAAACCCTTAAGTGTTAATGGCCCTTTAGAACTAACAAGTCAACTTATATGAATGTACCTTGGAAAGTAAATACACAGACTGATGTTTAAGGACAGTTACTTCAAACTCATTTATAAAAATGGGAAAAAGGGGCTAGAGAGATGGCTTGGCGGTTAAGGCGCCTGCCTGCTAAGCCTAAGAACCCAGTTCTAATCTCCAGGTCCCACGTTTAGCCAGCTGCAAAGTGACGCAAGGGCGCAATGCCTCACTTGCCCACAAGGGGGTGCACGCATTCTCTGTCTCCCTCTCCCCCTCTGTCTGTCTCTCTCCAAAAAAAAGGGGGGGGGAGAAACTCCTAATCAACTACCATACAATGGACCATTTGCAACTACTAGAAGTGATGTTTGTAGAAGAATAGTTATTTAGTAATTACAAAAATATGTTCACATATACTTACATATATCCATATGTGATCCACCTGCCTCCACTTCTAGTGCTGGGATTTTTTTGGGAGTGTGTCCCACACCCTTCCTGTTCTATGTTATTAAGACAACACATACAGCCGGGCGTGGTAGCACACGCCTTTAATCCCAGCACTCTGGAGGCGGAGGTAGGAGGATCACCATGAGTTCGAGGCCACCCTGAGACTACAGAGTGAATTCCAGGTCAGCCTGGGCTAGAGTGAGACCCTACCTCAAAAAACAAAAAAAACAAAAAAAAACAAAAAAATAAACAAACAAAAAAAAAGGGCGACACATAAAGTAAATACCACTTCTTGAAACTCATGCCTACGTATGCCTACAAGACACTATAATGCTTAACATAAGAATGCTTTTTTTTTTTTTTTTTTTTTGGTTTTTCAAGGAAGGGTCTCACTCTGGTCCAAGCTGACCTGGAATTAACTATGTAGTCTCAGGGTGGCCTCAAACTCATGGTGATTCTCCTTCCTCTGCCTCCCAAGTGCTGGGATTAAAGGTGTGTGCCACCACGCCCAGCCCACAAAAATACTTTTTAAAAAAATATATTTATTTGAGACAGAGAGAAAGGGAGAGAAAAGAAAGAGAGAATAGGTACTCCAGGGCCTCTAGCCACTACAAACAAACTCCAGGTACATGCACCAACTTGTGCATCTGGCTTATGTGGGATCTGGAGAATCAAAACCTGGGTCCTTAGGCTTCACAGGCAAGTGCCTTAACCATTAAGCCATCTCTCCAGCCCCAAAATACTTTTGGTATGATTTTGTTCTTAATTTTTATATAGTGAACATATGTTATGACTCAAAAAGTGAGAGTTATTTTTTTAAATCTTGAAAACATGTGTATCCTTAGTTAATTATTGAAACTACTTGAAGCTCAGAAGTTTCAATTTGAGAAATTTATCCTAAGGAAATAAGCTGCTCTAGCTCCTAGAACATCAAGTAATGTGAAACAACCTGTCTAATCACACAGGATTAGGGATTAGTTTAATAAATTCTAGTTCATCCATATGATGGAATGCAGACAACCATTAAAAATCATGTTGTCAGTAGAGGAGTCATTATGGTCATAGGAAAATGTTCATGATGTATTAAAGGCAAAAGGCAGAATGCAGAACAGTATGGTAAGGAGCTTTAGACAAGCATTAATGGGTGGGGCTTTTCTGGGTTGTAGAATTATTTTTTTCTCTTTTTTTATTGACAACTTCCATAATTATAGACACTTTTCCCTTCACAAATCCACCTGCCACATATCCCCTCCCCCTCTCAATTAGTCTCTCTTTTGTTTTGATGTCATCATCTTTTCCTCCTATTATGAGGGTCTTGTGTAGGTAACACCAGGCACTGAGAGGTCATGGACATCCGAGCACCACTTTTGGTGTCTGGAAGATTGCACTGTAAGCAGTCCCACCCTTCCTTTGGCACTTGTATTCTTTCCACCACCTCTTCTGCAATGGATCCTGAGCCTTGGAAGGTGTGATAGAGATGTCTTAGTGCTAAATACTCCTGTGTCACTTCTTCTCAGCACTGTGGTGCCTTTTGAGTCATCCCAGAGGTCACCGCCATCTGAAAAGAGAAGCTTCTCTAACCAAAAGTGAGAGCAGCATTAGTACATGGCTATGAACATTAAGAAAGGAGCTTATAGGGCAGTGAGCATAATACATACATTTAGCCAGACAACAGCAGTTGTTACATCCCTAGAGCTCATGACCTTCCCCGCCCAGGCTTTTGCCTAGATTTTCACTGCCAGGTATGTATTCCCTCCCGTGGAGCAGGCCTCCAGTCCAATTTGAGAGCAGTTGGTTTTCCCCATAACAGACATGCCATTACTGCATGAATTAGCTCATTTGACCTGGCTGCCCAAACTTACGTCTTGCAATGTCCACTGTTGTTTATCACCTCTGGTGACTTCTCTCTCCCATAGGGCTGCATGCAGCATAGCTTTTTTCAGCTTTCTGTCAGCTGGTCCACAGGGAGGAGGTTTTCAGTTTGGCTCCATCTTGATTTCTCAGTGACCTTTCAGCCCAACAATGTAGAGTCTTCAGCAATAGGGTCTTACCATCTATTTCTGGTGGAAACCAAGAGTCTTGGCAATAGCCTGTAATGTTTTGGGGGCATCAGGGACCTCCCTGGCTGACAACTTCACTGGAAGGTATCCCATCCCTGGCACTGAAAATTTTCTAGTCACAATCTATGGTTTCTGGGTGCACCATTATCCAAAACTGTAGGCTTCCATATGGCTTATTTATAACATTTTAAATTTTGATTAACCCTCCTCCCACCCCTCCTTTACTTAATGCCTTCTCCTGACTTCACTTAGGCCATTGCACCCTTAGTAATCTGTTCATCTACTTACATGTATACAATACCGTCTCCTTAAGTCCTCCATTCTCCTCCTTCCCTTATAACCCCTTTCTAGCTTCCTGGTCTCTGCTACTGATTTTTATTCAACTCACACACAAGTCTAAACATGTGGCATTTGGCTTTCTAAAATTATTTTTCACATGTGTGATCCTAGTCTCTATTTCCTATTTTATGTTTGCAGTGCATTAATTTAAAAAAATAAAAGTTCATTGATTGTTTTTTGTTTTGTTTTGTTTTTAAATGAGTGTGTTAAAAGGAGTGACATGAAATAAGTATTGACTACATCTGAGGAGACAAGTTCACAATGTCAGGAGTACATATAAAGAGCAGACAACAGGCACAGTGTATGTTTGTAAAAGATCAGGATACCAGGTGGGGGAGATTGCTCCGTGGTTAAAGGCACTTGCTTGCAAAGCCTGACAGCCTGGTTTGACTCCTCAGTACCCATGTAAAGCCAGATGCACAAAGTAGCACATGTTTGGAGTTCGCTTGCAGTGGCACGAGGCCCTGACGTACCTGTTCTCTCTCTCTCTCTTTCCTTAAAATGAATAAATAAATGAAATGTTTCTTTAAAAAAAAGATCAAGCTGCCCTTAAAATATGCCGGCCAGGGTTGAGAAAATGTCCCTATCCTGTTTCGGGAGCGGTGTGGGAGCAGCACACCTCCCGACATTGTGGCCCATTGGAATCAGTCCCTGCACAGCATTGTCTTCTGCTCTCCCTTTTATTATTTTTTAAATATTTTATTTATTTATTTATTTATTTATTTATTTATTTATTTATTTATTTATTTATTTATTTATTTGATAGAGAGAGAGGGAGAGAGAGAGAATGGGTGCACCAGGGCCTCCAGCCACTGCAAACGAACTCCAGACACATGCCCCCTTCTGCATGGCTTACGTGGGTCCTGAGTCCTTTGGCTTTGCAGGCAAATGCCTTAACTGCTAAGCCATCTCTCCAGCCTTGGTCTCCCTTTTTTGTCATCCTCCTCCCCCTTTGATCTGGGACTCTCTCTCTCTCTCTCTCTTTCTCTTTCTCTCTGTCTCTCTCTGGGGCTCAAACCCAGGGTCTTGAGCATGTTAGGCAAGTGCTTTATTACTGAGCTTTACCCATGGCCATTATGATATATTTTTTAAAAATTATTTTTACTTATGAGAGAGAAAAAATGGGCACGCTAGGCCCTCCTGCCTCTGCAAATAACTCCAAATACTTGTGCCACTTTTGTGTACCTGGTTTTACATAGGCACTGGGGAATCAAACCTGCACAGCCAGGCTTGACAGTCAAGTACTTTTAAGCACTGAGCCATCTCCCCAGCCCCATGGTAAACTTTTAAAATTTATTTATTTATTTATTTGAGAGAGCAAGAGAGGGAAAGAGGCAGAGAGAGAGAGAGAGAGAGAGAGAGAGAGCATACCAGGGCCTCCAACCACTGCAAACAAACTCCAGATGCATGTGCCACCTTGTGCAGCTGGCTTATGTGGGTTCTGGGGAATCGAACCGAGGTCTTTTGGCTTTGCAGACAAACACCTTAACTGCTAAGCCATCTCTCCAGCCCGGTATCCTTTTCTTTAATGGTAATGATAACGTCTGATTCAACTTTGTGTTCTTCCAGCCTCAAACGCCTGGCATGGGAATGCTCAACAAATGTATTTATTATCATTTCATTATTAATACAAGTGTGTGTTATTATCAGTAGACATTTATTAAATACATTTTAAAATAAGTTAATGTAAAGGTCATGGTGCTTTCTACCATGAAGCCTCAAGATTTGTGCCCTGTATGTCCAGAACAGGCCATTTCCCCGAATGTCTTCAGGGATCACTAAGTGGGGAACTTCTGTTTTCTTGGTTGAGTGTCCATAATTTAGTAAGTACAATTTGGATCTTGTGAATACAATTTCTTATACCTTTTTAGTACTACAAATACATTTGCTGTGCTGATGTTCATCTACCATTTCTATACCAAGTAATTGATACAGCTTGATGAGATTTTAATAGAACTAACTTCTTTTTCTCTAGTTCCATATTACTGTTGCCTAAAAGTTTTCAGCCTCACTGTCTTTCCTCTCCTAGGTCATAGGCTCTGCTAAGTGTCTGCAGCATTCATTCCACCATGTTTCCTACGTACAGAACTCTGGTTTTGTGTCCTTCTGAAAATAGTCGCCTTCTAAAACAAGCTTGCACAATAGGATCTAGCACCAAGGGGCATGGCAACATCATTAGAGAAATGATCCTTTGCAAAGCAAGAAGGATGAAAAAGCTCTTCCTGTCTTCACTTTTCCTTTTGGCTCCTTACCTTCCTCCTGCCTGGAGCACAAACAGCGGCCATTTGCTCAAATATACCCAGACTTGTCCCTGGCCATCGTCAGTGAACAGCAAGGCTAGGAGAACATAAGTATCCAGGCCACCATCATGTTATTCTTTGAATTGCACTATCAGTAAATTTCACCTTATTGTTGAGGTGTGTGTGTGTGTGTGTGTGCACATACACGCACATGTTTATGTGTATGAGTGATGGAGGACGTAACATGTGTGTAAAGGTCATAGGACAGCTGTCCAGGGCTGGTGCTTGCCTTCCACCATGTTTGAGGCAGGGCCTCTGTTTCACTACTGAGTTCCCCAAGTTAGCTGGTCTGCAAGCTTCTGGGAACACTTGTCTCCGTCTCCCTTCTTGCCGTTGGTGTGCTAGGATTACAGAAGCCCTCCATAGCGTCCAGCTTTTACATGGGGTCTGGGGATATGAACTCAGGTATTCACACTTGCACAGCAAGGACTTTATCCACTGAGCCATCCCCCTAATCCCTATTGATTTTATTAATTTGCTTGCCCAGATCAACTACATATCATTTAAAAACCAATCAAAACAAGTTATGCATGTACTAACATGCATAGAGCATTTAACCAACATTGGAGTGCTTTCTTAGGGCATGCTCTGTGCTAAGAAGTAAAAAGGGCAAGCTGTCCTTGTCCTCTGGTTACTTATAAAACAGACTGATGTGCAAAAGTAATTAAGGTAAGTGTGATATAGTTCTACAAGGTAGTAAGGAGAAAAAGGAATGGGAGATCCACCTTGAGTAGCAAATTCTGCAGAAACTTCAAGAAAATAGTAAGCCTGACAATATAGTCAATAGTTAAAAATGAAGGAAAAGTAATGCCAGGCAAATAATGAAAAGGAGGAAATATATGAAAGAAGACATTTAAAGGGCTTTCTGGAGTAGAATTAAGTGCTTGGGTGTAGCGAGAGCCTAAGTGCAACAGGTAAGAGCAGGAGATAGTCAAAGCCAGGGAAACTGGAAAGACTATGTTGAATCTTTATTTTGTAGATGGTCAGGAGCTGTGAAGAATTGACAGTCAGGTCTGTATTTTTGGAAGGAAGAGGGGCTTAGAGACCAGATTAAGTTCTTGCTATGGTATTGATAAAGACCTTATTTCCATGTCCATAGCAAGAGGAATGGAGAGGGAGGAGCCAGAGGATTTTACTTTTAAAATCATGAAACAGGGATGTGCCGGATACCCAAAACTATTGTGAAACATCGTTCCTTGACGCTCCTTTAAACTAGAGTGGCTAACCATCTTTCTGTCTTGAATGAGCAACAATCTTTTTTAAAATTTATTTTATTTCTTTGAGAGAGAGAGAGGGAATGAAAGATAAAGAGAGAGAGAGAATGGGTGCACCAGGGCCTTCAGCCACTGTAAACGAACTCCAGATGCATGTGCTACCTTGTGCATCTCGCTTATGTGGGTCCTGGAGAATCTAACTTGGGTCCTTTGGCTTCATAGGCAAATGTCTTAACCACTAAGCCATCTCTCCAGCCCGAATAGCAATTTTATGTATAGGAAAATAAAGAAATCAGTCCAGATGATTTTTTTTTTTGAGAGAGAGAGAGACAGAGAGAAACAGAGAGAGGGGAAGAGGCAGAGAGAGAGAGAATGGGAGCGCCAGTAGCCTCTCAGCCGCTGTGAACGACAGACGCTTGCGCCCCCTTGTGGGCAAGCTCTGCATTGCATGTTTGCATCACTTGTATCTGGATAAATGTGAGACCTGGAGAATCGAACTGGCATTCTTAGGCTTGGCAGGCAGGTGACTTAACCATTGAGGGACCATTCTCTGCCTTTCAGTTAGTGGGAAGCATACAAATGAGTAGCTCCTTCTGCAATCCAGTTAGGTATCTGACTGTCTAAGTTCATTGCTGTTTTGCTCTATGTTGTGTTTTAGATCATTGTATTATCTCTTAGTACCACATCCTCCAGGAAGGAAGACCTTCTGAAACTTCTCATGCGCAAGTTCTTGTTATGTGGATGCTAGCACCGTTTGGGTGGCCTGTTCCCAGCCACACAGCACTCCACTAAAAAAAGAAAACACTAGGCATGTAGGAAACTTCATAATCAGTGTCTTCTGCTACTACCTGCACAAAATGAGAGTTTTGAAATATCTGAATTTTACTTACTACTGTTCTTTTAACTACTCTTATTATTACTAAGAGTTCTAGCCAGGCGTGGTGGTGCATGCTTTAATTCCAGAGATAGGAGGATCGCTGTAAGTTCGAGGCCACCCTGAGAATACATAGTGAATTCCAGGTCAGCCTGAGCTAGAGTGAGACCCTACCTCAAAAGAAAAAAAGCGTTCTTTTGATAAAAGGTTTGCATTTTTTTTCTGGATTCCCTTTACGTTAGGAAGAATTTCAAGAGAATCTTACTGTATTTTGTATACTTCAGTAACCATTACTATTTTTTAAAAAATTACAAAATTAGTTAAAATTATTCTTATTTAACGTCTTAAGTGCTTAAGTGCTGGATGTAAGTGTCTACAATGTTACATGGTTTTTATAATCCACTTTATTTCCAGAATAGTAAAGAAAAAAATTATTTTGGAAAGATTCCTTTGTCTAAAAATACCAGTTTAATTTAAAGACAATATTATTGATGCATTGTAACATCCAGAATTGATTCAGAGGCTTTTCAAAACATACAAAGCACCAATAAGATCATTCATTTACATGCAGTGGGTTTGGATGATATATTATTGAATTATTACCTGGTTATTTGTGGTTTATGGAGACTGTTTCTTGATATAATAGACATCACTGATAGGAAATGCATGCTTTTTTCCTTTTTATTTTATTTTATTTTTATTTCTTATTTATCCTGTATGTCTTTGGAGCCCTTGCCTCGTAAAATACCCTGGTAATTTTGTTCCTCTGTTTTTTTTTTTTTTTTTCACCTGTTGATTACTAAAAGAGCTGCTGTCATTTGGATATCAATAGAACAAAAGTCTACATGATAAAATCTTGGTACTGGGCCTGGAGAGATGGCTTAGTAATTAAGCCCTTGCCTTGAAGCCTAAGGACCCTGGTTTGAGGCTCGATTCCCGAGGACCCACGTAAGCCAGATGCACAATGGGGTGCATGCATCTGGAGTTCGTTGCAGTGGCTGGAGGCCCTAGCACGCCCATTCTCTCTCTCTCTCTCTCTCTCTCTCTCTCTCTGCCTCTTTCTCTGTCTGCCTGTCACACTCAAATAAAATAAATAAAAATTTTAAAAAATTAAAGCTTAGTACTATTGGGAGTCACCAAACATTTAAGAGGTAAGGTGCAGTGGGAGGTCTGTGGGTCATTGGGAACATGCCCTAGAAGGTGATTGTGGGACCTTGGCCATGGCCATGAAGTGAGCTTTGTTAGCTCTTCTCCAAGATCCTGCCAACATGTACCACCATAGGGTCAAAGCAATGGGGCTACCTGACCATAGCCTGAAAACTTTGAAACTGTAATAAACTCTTTCTCTCTCCTTCCTTCCCTCCTTCCTTCCTTCTTTCCTTCTTCCTTCCTTCCTTTCCTCCCTCCCTCCTTCTCTTACTTCCTCCCTTAATTTTTTTGAGAAAGGATCTCACTATGTAGTCCTCTAACTGGCTGGCCTCTCATTCAACCATCATACCCTACTAACTTCTCTCTCACAGGATGATTGTCTCGAGGATCTACTATAGGGATGGAAAAGTACTCAGTGCAAGAACTTGAAGATCATTTGTTCACTTTGGCAAAGGGTTTTCACATAAGGAATATTTTAGATTATGTGGTCATTAGTTTCCTTATCATTGTTTTAAATGTTTTATTTTTAAAAAGAAGAGAAGTCGTCTTAAGAATCAATATTAAGAATTTTGTTATTCCAAACAAGTTATAGAGAAACATGACCTACTGTGGCTTGTTTCCCTTCCTTCCTTCCTTTCTTTTTTTTTCTTTCTCTCTCCCTTCCTTTCTTCCCTTTTTATTTTATTTATTTATTTATTTGAGAGCAAGAGTGAGAAAACAACAGAGACAGAGAGAGAGAGAGGGAGGGAGGGAGGATGGGCATCAGGGCCTCTAGCCATTGCAAACGAACTCCAGACACATGTGCCACCTTGTGCATCTGGCTTACGTGGGTACTGGGGAATCAAACCTGGGTCCTTTGACTTTGCAGGCAAATGCGTTAACTACTAAGCCATTTCTCCAGTCCCTTCCTTTCTTATTTATTTATTTATTTTTGAAAGATTTTTTGTTTATTTTATTTATTTGAGAGCAATAGAAAGACAGAGAGAGAGAGAGAATGAGTACACCAGAGCCTCCAGCCAGTGCAAACAAACTCCAGATGCATGCGCCACCTTGTGCATCTGGCTTACGTGAGTACTGGGGAATTAAGCCTCGAACCAGGATCCTTAGGCTTCACAGGCAAGCGTTTAACCGCTAAGCCATCTCTCCAGCCCCCTTTTTTATTTTTTTTTGTAATAAGATCTCATGTATCCCAAGCTGAACTCAAATTCCCTATGGAGCTGAGGATGACCTATAACTCCAGGTCCTCTTTCCCCGCCACCTCCAGGATGCTAGGATTCTAAGTGTGTGCCACCACACCTGGTTTTATGTGGTACTGGAGGTTGAAACTAGGGCTACGTGTTTGCTCTGCAGTCTACCAACTGAGATACATCCTTGGTCTCCTACTACTATTTCTTATATCTTAAATACATTAATTAATAAATAACTGGCTCCTCCAAGTTTGTCATTATTATCCCAGTTGGGAAGAGGCTGCTCTATTCTTTCAGACTAGATCAGATGTGATTCTCAAATTGTCTGCTCC
Source organism: Orientallactaga sibirica (assembly GCA_036365145.1). Classification (NCBI taxonomy): domain Eukaryota; kingdom Metazoa; phylum Chordata; class Mammalia; order Rodentia; family Dipodidae; genus Orientallactaga; species Orientallactaga sibirica. Next base: position 32,252,321 of record JAEOAD010000013.1, on the reverse strand, counting down.
AGACCTGTGGGAAGAGTATGACAGGTGGAGGTCTTCCCAGAGGGGATTCCTGTAATAGTGAATCCCTGGAAATCTGTGGCTTGAGTTCTTCTGCAGTGGACATTTGAACCTATATGAACAAGAAAGTATTAAGACCCAGCTCTGAAAAATCTCCTTTGCTATTCCAGTCTCTTTTCATTTGATCTGAGAACCATCAACAACTAAATCCAATGCCTCATTTATTCTAGAAAATTCCTATCAAAAAGTTATTCTGAAGAGATGGGCTTAGCAGTTAAGGTGTTTGCCTGCAAAGTCAAAGGATCCAGATTCGATTCCCCAGGACCCATGTAAAACAGATGCACAAGGTGGTGCATGTGTCTGGAGTTCATTGGCAGCGGCTGAAGACCCTGGCATGCCCATTCTCTTTCTCTCTCCCTCTCTCTGTCTCTCTCTTCCTATCTATCTATCTGCCTCTTTCTCTCTCAAATAAATAAAATAAATTTTAAAAAGTTATTCTTGCTCTTGTATATACTTACTTTCTCATTCAAACTTTAAAGGTTGATTTCTCCTTTTTATTTCCACTTCACAATGATCATGTATATTAAATCATGAATTCTCAAGACTCTGAACACATTGAAGCTAATAGCATAAAATTCTAACTTTTTGCCTGGGGACATAGCTCAGTGGTAGAGCATTTGACTAGCATGCATGAAGACCCAATATTGCAAAAACAAAACTTAATTTTAAAAACTTGTTTATTTATTTATTTTAGAGAGAAGAGACAGAGAAAGGGGGAGAGAGAGAGAGAGAGAGAGAGAGAGAGAGAGAATGGGCACGCCAGGGCCTCCAGCCACTGCAAATGAACTCCAGACACATGTATCACCTTGAACATCTGGCTTACGTGGGTCCTGGGGAATCAAGCTTGTGTCCTTTGGCTTTGCAGGCAAATGCCTTAACCACTAAGCCATCGCTCCAACCCAAAACTTAAATTTTTAGAAAACAAAATTTTGTTTGTTTGTTTGTTTGTTTTTCTAGGTAGGGTCTCTCACTCTAGCTCAGGCTAACCCAGAATTCACTATGTATTCTCAAAGTGGCCTTGAACTCACAGCGATCCTCCGACCTCTGCCTCCTGAGTGCTGGGATTAAAGGCGTGCGCCACCATGCCCGACAAAAGCAAAGATTTTTATAAGGATAGATGCAGGTAAAAATACGTCCATTTGTATTATACCTATAGGATTCCTAGCCCACGAAAGCCTAATACTGACAGTAGTGACAGCAAATTGTGTAAGTAGTTTAGTGTGCCAGAAAAGCCAAGTGAATGAACATAGCAGCTTGATGTAATTTTAAGTGGGACCTCTTAAGTGGGCCACCCAGCATGAAATCAAAGTGAGCAAGCCTCCTGCTTTGGGTAAAGGATAATTGCCATCTGAGGTTAAAAAGAAATGATGTTCTTGATATAGCATTGCACCATTAGGTGTATTATTGGATTTGAGTTGGTGAGAGTAGATCTTTCCTCTGGAACATCTGCTCACTGTCAGAGCAGCATGGCAGAAGGGACGGACCAGTGGTCTGTTGCAATATGGCAATTCCTGTATAAGGAATATAGAAACAGTCCTTTCCCAGGTCCTTTTGAATTACGGTGCCACACATTAATTTAAAAATCACTGTTTTTGATGGCAGATTATATTACAAGCTCATTTGTGCTTCTCTGATGCATTGGTATCTTTTAAAACATTATGCTTTCTAAACTGGTGTGCGTGTGTGTGTGTGTGTGTGTGTGTGTGTGTGATGCTTATGGTTAAACTCAGGGTCTTGCATATGATAGGCAAGTGCTGAACAACTGAATTACAATTCCAGTCCTAAATCTTTCCTCTCCCTTCCCACCCCAAGGTAGGTTCTCACTGTAGCCCAGGCTGACCTGGAATTCACTATGTAGTCTCAAGCTGGCCTCAAACTCATAGCAATCCTCCTACCTGTGCCTCTCAAGTGCTGGGATTGAAGGTGTGTATCACCATACCCAGCAGAGAGACAAGAGAGAAAGAGCACAGCAGGGCCTCTAGCTGCTGCAAATGAACTCCAGACACGTGCCACTTTGTGAATCCAGCTTTACATGGGCAGTGGGGAATCGAACTCAGGTCATTAGTCTTTGCAGGCAAGTGCCTTAACTGCTGAGCTATCTCTCTAGACCAAACCATTCCTTTTTATAACTACTTGTATTTTGTGTTATTTTTCTTCTAGACCTGTTGATTGCCATTTTTTTTCTTTATTGAATTCCACTTTATTTTATTCAGAAGTACTTAAGTTTCTAACTCAATGCCACCATTTCATTGCTGCTTGTTTTTTGTTCATGAGGGTTTAATATTTGTTCTGGTCTCTGCTGTTAATAACCATGAAACACATCAGAATCCTAAAAAAATCGAACTCAGCTCTTATGAAAATTATTTGCTTCAGTTCCTTCCGTTGATAGATAAATATATTAAGATGCAGAGATGTTAAGTGACTTGACATTAGCACTTGTTTTTAGTTTTAATTTAGTTTTTAGTAGATAAAAATAATTCATGTATATGATTTAATATTATATGTATTTTAGTTTCTTTCCAAATGAGATTTTTTTTCATGAGCATTTCATATGACCAGAATACTAGTCTAAGTGTAAAATTATGTTGGTCTAAACCATTTATTTCCTCATCCCTAAAGTTATTTGCATTGCATAACTTGATTTCTTAATCTATCAGTACAGTATATGTATTAAAATGATTATTTAAGTGCCATGTTTGGGATAGTTTTGCTTCTGTTTGAGAACTGACCTCTAAAAAAGAGATGAAGGTCATCTAGTAAGTATTGTCTATTTTTGCATGTTCATTCTTTTCTTGAATCAACATTGAGATAGTTTCCCCTCCATCATCATATGAGGAATGGGTGATTTTTCATAGATTTTGTTTCCATTAAGAGTCTTTTTTCTTCATTCAGCCTTGTCAACAGATGAATGCCCATGAACATCCATCTGAGTGTAGAACCAAGGGTCATCATTCAGTGTTGCTCCAGGGGGCTGGCACTCTTTGCAGTGGCCTCAGTTTGTCACAGCCAGGATGTGATGATTAGCCTCACCAACAGTCCAGGATCTGGACATCTGCTATATGTTAGTTGTGATGGTGGGGGCAGATAGAGCATCAGGATGGGATTTTTCCCACTGAGACTGGTCAGGGAGAAAGGATGTGTATGCAGATGAGCAAGTGCAGAAGAAATAGTGATAGATACCTTAAAAAAGATGCTTCAAGTGCTATGAGAGTTGATGGGGAAAAGAGAGTTGAATACTAGCCATGCTTGACGGATGGCTCATCTTAGGGTAATGGTTCCTATCACATGAATGCTCTTTTGAGGTTCGTGAACCACTGGAGTGTCTGTCAGTTACTCTAAATAGTCTCCATCCACTCATTTGTTATTTGAGCACCTGCCATGTGCCATACCTTGTATGGCACAATGCAGGTCTGGCCCTAGCCAGATCTCATGCTAAAAGAAAGCAGGCCACACCCCTCAGGTTTTTTCACCAGGTTGGCAGGTACTCAATGATGGGTAAGACCCCATGAGATGGGGCAACTTAAGACAGGCACCGTTGCATGTGATGATCCCTTGGGGCCTAGGGTCAACAATGGCTTGGCAAAGAACCATGCCTCCCAGGGTTGCCAATAATAAAAACAAAAAGGAGGGTATGTATGGCACAATGCAGGTCAGGCCCTAGCCAGACCTCATGCCAGAAGAAACCAGGAAGTGGCTTCTGTGGACATAGCGTCCTACGCAGGCCTGGCGTGACAACAGCTACAGTCCCATGCTTGCGAGAAACCTGCTACGAGATGACCTGCCTGGAGACCAGGTGTCATTGGTCACAAGAAGGGGACCACCCCATACAATGATTGGCCAGCCAAACCCCTTAAAACCCCCTATACTTCCTTGAATAAACAAGGTTGCAGCCCCTCACCCTCTGCTGCTTCCACCCAACTCCCAGAGTCTGTGTCATGACTCCGTGCCTCTCACCACCCATTCAGCGGAGACCCTGCCGTCCCTCCTGGGCTGGCCCTAGGGGGGACTGCAACATCACCTGAGACTACTACCAAGAGCACAGATGAAAATCGACAAAAATCATAGCCTCAGAGAGCTTACATTTTACCAGAAAACATATATAGTCTAGTGGTTGGAGCTAAATAAATGAGACAGAGTGTTAGGAAATAGGGTTGGAGAAGCAGGAAGGATCTTGGAGGGCCTTTTAAGCTGTAGTAAGGTATTAGATTTTATTTTGGATATCACAGGAAGCAAGTAATGGGCTTAAACATTTCTCTATTTATTATTATTATTGATTTATTTGATTTAAAAAATTTTTATTTACTTGTTAGAAAAGAGAGAGGGAGAGAAAGGGAGGGAGAGAGAGTAGATATACCTCTTGCCACTGCAAACAAATTCCAGATGCATGTGTCACTTTGTGCATCTGGCTTTATGTGGGTACTGGGGAATCGAACCTAGATCAGCTGGCTTTGCAAGCAAGTACCTTTAACTGCTGAACCATTTCCCCAGCCCTCTAATTGTTTTTGTTGTTGTTGTTGAATTAATTTTAAGGAGAACTAGCAGCAAACGAGGGACTTAGAGACCAGAATGAGGTGAGGTGTGCTAGATGATCCACAGCACATGAGAAGACAATACTAGAATAGATGTAACTAGGAGAAAATTTTAAGTTGCCATAACAATAATAATAATGTATTATGAGTAATAAACACATACTTCTAATATATGATCATATATAATTTGTAAACTTATATATATATGAGTAGTTAATAAAAATTATAATTAAAGGGCTGGAGAAATGGCTTAGCAATTAAGCACTTGCCTGTGAAGCCTAAGGACCCCGGCTCAAGGCTCAGTTCCCCAGTACCCATGTAAGCCAGATGCACAAGGTGGCACATGCATCTGGAGGTCATTTGCAGTGGCTGGAGCCCTGGTATATCCCCCCCTCTCTCTCTCTCTGCCTCTTTCTCTCTGTCTGTCTGTCACTCTCAAATAAGTAAATAAAAATAAAACAAAATTTTTTTTAAAAAGAAAAAATATATAAAGATCATTTTTTAAAGTTTGGAAAGCTGTTCTCAATAAGAGATGATGGTGACTGTTAGTTGGCTTCCAACATCTTTGCTTTGGAAATTGCAATAATTTTTTGTGCTTTTATTCCTTTTCTTATCACTATGGAACAGTGGGCCTCTTTGCCATACAAATGAGCATGCACAGGCAAGCACACATGCACATTTGCATATGATTTCAGGGTGTTCACAGATACCACATGAAGAATCTCTACTGTAAAAAGATCATTTCACAGAACCTTCTCACCCTAGGGATATATCATTCATCTTTTTTTTTTCTGAATACTTCACTCCAACACTTCTATCCTTGTTTGTGTGAATCCTAAAAATTGTTATATGAATACAAACTTTTAATTTACTCCTCAATTCTGAAATTCAGACCTGCAAGTGAAGGAACTTCCTTTTAGGTATAGTTTGTTATCCAAGTCTTTGTCATTGAACTATATTAAGGCTCAAAGCAAACAATGCCATATCCAGCATTTTCCTTACAGAATGGGCATGTTGTATCCCTCTGTTTGCTGGAATATTGCCTGATGCACCAATATGTGTGTATATCGATGGCAGTCAAGAAAGAATGAGAAGCGCGATTCACAATCAATGATACGGGACTAGCAGAGATCCCAGCCCTCTTGCTTTCATCACATACATTCTTGATTATTTCTCAGGCCCTTGCATCAAAGTGAAAGTAGAGATCAAGCATTTCAGGTATTCCTAAGAGTTCTCCATAATTATTTTTGTACTTTTCTAGGTGAAAGAACAGGGCAGGCTTCATCTACCTATCTTAGGAAGTCTATCTAATAGCCCTGTGTCATAAAACTCTTCAGGTCTACTTTGTGATAGCTTGCCAACCCTAGATACAAATGACATCATAGAACTTTACATCTTCTGAAGATCTACCTCCTCTGTGCACGCTGTGATCATGTCCTACTTAGTTTGGCTACATACATTGTTCCTTTTTGCTTAGGATTTTGGTTTCAAAATATAATCAGAACTGATTGTTGAGAATTCAGGATGCTGGTCCACTGTGATGGACAGATGAAGAGTTACTTTTAAAATGATATTTAATAGGTGTAAGAGAAAACCAAAATAGCTCCAGTAAAATGAGAAGGGGGAGTTTTGTCAGGCCTTTACCATTTGAAGGCAGTAGTGGTATTCTACAAAAGTGATATGAAGGAAAACTGACCATCCTTGCATTTCTGAGAGAACTTGCTGCACATAAGTATATATGTAGACATAAAGAAGTAAAAAAATAATAATCATCTCTTTGTTTACTCTTTACTATTTAAGTTTTTTGTGAATCACTTTTTTTTTTTTTTTTTTTTTTTTGCAAGGTAGGGTCTCACTCTGGTCCAGGCTGACCTGGAATTCACTATGTAGTCTCAGGGTGGCCTCGAACTCTCAGTGATCCTCCTACCTCTGCCTCCTGAGTGCTGGGATTAAAGGCGTGTGCCACCACGCCCGGCTGATTCAGTTTTTTCAACAGTCCACCAAGATAATGGACACCTTATATGGTTGCAGTTTATTCCATTTTAAAATTCACTTGAGGTACAGAGAATTAAAAAATTAATTTTCCAGTCGGGTATGGTGGCGCACGCCTTTAATCCCAGCACCGGGGAGGCAGAGGCAGGAGGATCACTGTGAGTTGGAGGCCACCCTGAGACTACATAGTTAATTCCAGGTCAGCGTGGACCAGAGTAAGACCCTACCTCAAAACCTTCCTCCCCGCCCCCCAAATTAATTTTCCAAGTCAATTTAATGAGATACCAGGCCTAGTTTATTTTTTAAAATCAAACATTTAATTTTTAAAAACATATTCTCTGATTTAAGACAATGCCAAATCCATATTAAAGTCTTTGCTTGGCATTTGCTGTACTAAACTTAGCACACACCACCACCACCATCACCACCCTCAGCCTTCCACACACACTCCATATAAAAAGACAATCCCTTGGCCAAGAGATTGAATTGATTATAGTAACCATGGTATTGCTTGTGTCTTTTTTCTAACATAAAGTTTGTAAATTATTAGGAAAGGGTATGAGTCATAGTAGATTGATGCGAAGATGTCAGATAATTTCGGAACCTTGTGGGAACTTCCTGGTTTGCACTCTTTTATCTTCTCAGAAGACTTGTTCATGAAAGACAAGGATTAGTGACGACTTTCTACTACAGAGTTAGTCTTCAGTCTTTTGTTGTTGTTGTTGTTTAAAAATGACACTTTGAACATGGAGTGCATAATGCATTTGAAAGTCTGTTGCCAAGCAGCTTGGAACCTAGGGGCTATTGTTGAATTTGAAGGAATAGTGGGTTCAGGGAAGAGGCCAAAGGAAAACTTGAGAAAAATAGAGTAAGACTGAAAGTGTTTTATGATAATTAGAATAAAAATTGGATATCAGAACTTCACGGGTCAGCTTCTGTTCACACATTTAGCTTTCACCTTGCAAAGAAAGGGATGTATCAGGTAATTAGGTCAAATCAATGATTATATATCTTTAACTCAAGTGGAAGGGACTGTAATTGTGATGAAATTTGTCTGAAGGGGAACGCATGGGGAATCTTGTCAAAGGTCATGAGTTCAAAGGGGAAATTAAGTTCAAGGTTCGGTTCCTGTTCACATACCCTCACCAACAGTGCTTAAGAAGGAACCAAACAACCAATATTTCTCTAAACAAGTTAGTTCATCTTCTCAGAAGAAGAAGAATCTGTCTTATTCATGACCCTTTAGGGACATAGAATTAAAACAGTTATAACTCCTTAATGAAGACATTGTCTCCACGTGGACAGAAAGAACTCCTCTGTTACTGTATTTCCTGCATGTTTGCTTCTGCTTTGTTACTGGTCACACACAAGATGTCTTGCTGCATGGAATGCAAATAAGCTGCCCACCTCCAAAATATTGTATGATCACTGCAAACTCCTGACTGGTTTGTAACAATGCAATACTATAAGTTTCAGATGAGAGGCAATGGAGAGACAGCTAAGAAAGTTGTTTGGGGAGTGATCTCTCTTTCCTGAATTCATTTTCTCCTTAAACTTGACAAAGTGGAACCAAAATTCACCCTTGTCTTGGACATTCTTCTGAAACAAAGGGTCTATTCTCTCTTTTAATGCTTGAAGAACTTCCATTAAGGTTGACCGTAAGCTCTTGCATGAGATGAGAAAAGAAAAAGCCCTCAAATCTTTTCTTCACCCTCTTGTATAATTTTTAAAGGACAAACAATAAGAGCATAGTTTCACAAAGTGGTTAAGAAGCCCTGGCTGAGGTGACATAGCCTTTAATGTCAAATGGCCTTTAAACATATGTCATCCCAACACATTCTATCCTATAAAGTTGTTCTGGTAAGTGTATTAAGAAGTAGAAATATATTCAAGGAAAAAATTCTATAATGGCTTAAAGCAAATCAAAAAAGTTCTTGCAGATATTTAAGGAGTTTTTTTCTCACATAATCAGGCATTACATTTGCAATTCATAAACTGACACTATTACTGATTGGAAACCAAGTGGCATAACTAGCAAAAGAAAAACCGGCCAGACTGATTTCTTACTTCACATGGAGCGTCCAAGTACGGACAGACAACCACATTTGAGTGGGGCCCAACCAAACTAGGGGAAATAGCTAAAATAGTACTTCATGTCAGTGCATTTCATGGACCACAAAACAGAACTATTTCAAATAGAAACACAGCTAAGCAAACCCCAGTTGCCTGTGTCTTCCTTAGAAAGCTTTTTATAGTTATAAACCCTTGCCATAAAACAGGACAAGAAGGCTTTGGATGAAAGCCTACCCCGTATTTTTGCTCATGAATTTCCTTGTATTTATCATGTCTAGTGCGTGGATGGGCTTATTATCCTGGGGTTTCTTCCTGAACAACTCTGTCTTTTTATGTCAGAATGTATGTGATTTCTGTCTGTAAACTTGAAGGCACTTGCTGAATTTAAGAAAAGAAGAAGAAAAAAAACCCTCTCTGACATAGGCCATGATTGATGAAGTATTTTGGAATAAACAGGCCTGTGAGTGGAGAAGATTCTAGGAGACAGGTGCCTCACTTAACTGAATGGGTTTGGGAGGGAGGAATAAAGGGATGGGGCAGTTCACACTTTGCTTAAACTCTTAACAACTAAAAATTCCACCCTGGCAAAACTTGGAAGTTCAAGGAACAACATTGCCGTAATATTAATGACCTTTGAGGGCATATAGAGTTCAGAGTTCATTTTCTGTTTACAGCATCCCTTGCTGCTCCATCTCTTGCCCTCCCCCCAAAAAAGAAAGAAAGAGAAAGAAAGAAAAGAAAGAAAGAAAGAAAGAAAGAAAGAAAGAAAGAAAGAAAAGAACGAGCAATTATTTAGGACATCATGACAGTCAGCCTGGCTAATTTTTATACAAAAATAGAAACAGTGGAAAATATAGCAGTTACATATTAGAAATGAATAAAACTGGAATGCCCAGGTTGGGGAAAGAGTACCTTCTGGACAGTTCAAAGTTCATTTTTTTGTTCACATATAATGAAAAGTCTCCAGTTATCAGGTATTTAAACCCAAATCAGCAGTTCCATATCCGTAACCTGAGCTGAGTGTTCCTCCATCTAATGGCCATGCTGCTGTCGTTTGCAGTGAGTTGGGTGACACTCGATTTGTACTCCGAGACGGGAACAGATGGGCTTTCATTGTGAGACTCCGCCTGTATGCAAATGTGAACGGAGTTTCACCCGATCCTGGGGTCTGACCTGACCGTGCACATGCATTTACTCAACGTGGCTCAGCCTGGGGGGGCGGCGAAGAGGAATAAAAAATGGCAATCGGATAGTACCAGCGGCAGGTCAAGTTTACCATCCGTCTTTCAGCGGGACTGAGATGGCAACACAGTTATTTAGTTTCAGTGTTGATGTGCGTTGCAATAAACTCCATCATTTCACCTGTTTATGAACCCAGCCTCGTATGAGATCTCTGTGAAATCAAACAAAGCTGGCAATCAACTCTCTTGTTTCCAGCAGAATGGGGGATTATGGACTTTAAAAAATAAATAAATAAATCATCCTTATTTTTCGCCTGCCTCTCATTCATAAATCAATATTTTTTCCTCCAGCCCTTTTTATTTCTTACATTGAATTTATTAATTTCTTATTTGGAAGAAACAAAAATACATTTTCCCCACATGCTTTTTGCTTCAAATTAAGAAATATGATCATTAATGTCAGAGTAAACAGCCAGCATTTTAGATGTCGATTAACTGTTTTGCATGTACACAGCCATGTACATTCTGTAATAAATCTTACAATTAAATGTGCAGTCCTTCATTAGAGTGAAAATATGAACAGCTGTAATCATAGACACACTCTATTGACAGAGAAAAATTTGGTTTCGTTTGTAATTTTTCACATTGGGAAAGAATGAGAGATGGATAGGAACCAGGATTGCTTCTATAACTGTGGGCTTTTTCTTCACATATGCAGAAGGACAAGGAACCAGTGTCTCTGACTTCAGGGTCTAACAGCAGTGATTCGCCTTGATTTTCTTCTCTCATGAAAGTAAATTTCTCTTGGGAAACATATAAGCCTTTGGCTAGAAAACCCACAGGACAGACACCCCCAAAGTGTAACAAATAACAAATTGATGTATTTCTTCAGTACATCTGTTCTTTAAGGGGTTCTGTTAACTGATGCCTGGAACTGGCATTAAAGAAAAAGAAGTAGAAGAAGAAGAAGAAAAGAAAGAAAAAGAGTTGCTAAGAATGTAGCAAAAGTTGATGCAGACAACAAATCCTGTATCTGGCTGCAAAAGACACCACTTCTGGTAACACATAGATATTGTCCAGAAATGGAAGGAGTCGTCTGACATTATATTTGTGCAAGAACAGGAAAAACCAAGAGATGGTCTTCCTTTAAAAAAAAAAAAATTGCCAAACTGTCTCTACCTAAGGATTCTGCTCCAGCTCCCCTTACTCCAATCCTCATTCCTAGGTGCAAGGCCAACATATCAGGACAGCTTTTCCAAGCAGTTCTCAAGAGTTAAGCTTGAAATAATTCCAAATAGAAATAAATGGTCAGGACTAGAGCTAGCATTTGTCTACTAGGCACCTAGTAGTAGCTGACAGAGATAATAAAAAATAAAGAGTTGCATGGCAGTATAGCAGGTATTAAAAAATGGCACACTGCTCTCCTTGGCTATTGAAAATTGATTTGAGTATCTTGCCTAGTCTCTGAATGCGTATTTGCAAATAGATGGGAGGTTTTTAAGAGACCATGTATTGGGACATAATATGTGTATATATATACTGACACATATGTATGTATTTAAATCTATCTATACAGATCCTTCCTTATACAAACAAGGATTTATGTGAATGCAGGATTTTGTGACTACATAAACCTTAGCTTGTAGTTGAATTATTAAAGTACGGTTTAAGTTAGGGATATCATTTATACCCTTAGAAAATTTACTTGAGAATTGTCAAAGCAGTGCTTAGCACGGAATTCGAAATGTTTATTTATGCTAGAGGCAAAGAACTCATAAGTTCTAAGTTTAACAAGAAGATTAACAAAGTCATAGTCTGACATGACTGAGAGCCCAAAGACTTTTTAAACAGGAAAACGAAGATACTTTGCAATATGAATATTATAACTGAATTATTAGAATCATTACTTGTGGTCATTTGCTTTAGTTAAGAAGATATATTTTCTGAGATATTAACTAAAACAGTAAGATATTAACTAAAACACTTTCTTTTTTAAGTATTGTATTGAAAGAAATATTATGAATTTACAGAAAATGCTTACTTTTTAAAAAGTTTCTGAGGAAGAAAAAGCTCAGACCATAGGTCACATCCTCAAGGGTTTTTGGTTATCTACAAAATGGCATACTATGTGTCTTTTGAAATCCATAAGAGTTCATTTTGCTCAAATTATTGTGTCACTAAGTGATTGTAAACAAGAAGCTACTGAGCTCAAATAAGTGATAATCAAATGTTTATTTGGCTCAGATATACAAGGAACTCTTGTAAATCCTTTATAGATACTAACTCATTTAATCCTGACAAGAGGAACATGCCTTATTTTTACCACCATTTTATATATGAGGAAAATGAAATTTATCCAAACTGTCTCCTCAGAACAGAAAATGGAATATGTGAAAATTAGGATCCAGACTTTTGGAAAGTCCTTTCATATAATGAGATGAATGGTTTGCCTCTCCATGCCAATTTTGTTTGTATAAAATCATGATGCATTCTCTTTAAAAAAAAATCACATTTTTGAAATATGCAACCTGCTTATTAGGCTGTAAGAGAGAAATGTGTAACATTTCTGCTCCTTTTAGAGCTTCCAGTTTAGAGACTGCTGTTCTTCATTGATGACATGATGTGGACTTGCATAAAAGTGCTACCACATCCTCACAAACACTCCCTCCTGGGGAAGGTATCCGAAACAGAACCCCGGGTCCTGAGTGAGAGGAAGCTGTGAGCTGTTCTTTCATTTGACCTTGTCCGGTCTCTCTCTCTCTCTCTTCCTTGGCAACAAAATTAGGTCCCTCTGGAGCACTTCATTACTTTCCTTATTTTGCTCAGTTGTATCTTTAGAAGGATGGGTAAAGAGAAGTTAAGCAAAACATAAAGGCCTTTTCCTTTCTTCTTTTTAAAAATAGCAATTTTGAATTATGTCTTAGTGTACCAAAGACTGGGTTGTGATCCATTTGATTTGCAGTGAAAATAATGATACTAATAGGTCCTAATTAGCCTCTGAATCCTTGTCTGCCTAAATGCACGGCAGAGGTGTGGAACCACGTTGGTTTGAGAGAAGGGGTGGGGGGAGCCACCTTGTGGCTGGAAGACGACCCAGCAGCCTCCAGGACCCTTGCTGGTTCTCAGAAGGGGAGGAGATGAGCCTAGCAGCCAGAGATAAATCAGAACTATCAATCACTTAATATTTGTGGAAAGTGGTGAGGGATATAAATAGAATCTATAACTACAATAACACTGAAGCTGTAGTTGTAAATATACATTATCCTCTTTAATATGACGTAGAGTAGATTGAGAACTGAGAAATTATTAAGATCTCCCACAAAAAAAAATTGGAAGAAAGAATAAAAACATTTAAGTTAAAATTATGTTCATTTCGTAATTCAATAAAGAAATCCCAGAGACATATTTTTAAATTTAATGTTGTTTTCTAAAGCACAGAAAAAGCCCCACAGACATCTGTTTGCATACATTGTGTGTCAGGCAACATCAGATTTGAATGGAATTTATCTAAATTTTATATGCATGGCTTGATGTAAATTGAAATAAATTGTACAGCATACTCTGCGTGGACATATTGGTTTTTCCATCGCTGCTTGAACTTTTAACCCCAGGGCCTGGGCCGGTCACATGTTGACCTGTCTGAACTCTGCTGGTAGATCCAAGTGTGGAAGGCTGACCTTGCAGCCATGGCAACCATGAAGTAGGGTCCATGACTCCTCATTCCCTTTCTCTCGCTTTTCTCCACACTCCAAACAAAACAAAACAAAACAAATTAGTATATTCTCGCACAGTCAGTCAGTGTAATCTTGGAATAGTTTTTTTTTTTTTTTTCCAAAATGCATTTTGCCTTAACCCAAGCTCAAAGCAAAGCTTTTCCAGCTTGCTTGTCAGACATTAATGAAAGTTTGAAATGAAAGCCTTTATAAAAGTTAATGGAAAAGACCCTTCCTAAGACACATTCAGTTTGCTTGTCTACCATTAAAATAAAATATACTTCACATACTCATATATTAAGTAATGTTGCCATAGGTATGTTATACATGCAGATAAAAATTATACTTGTGTGGGATTTCAGCATAATCCTATATGTGAATTTAAATAAAAATATCTAGATGCTAAGTCCTTTCCATTGCCCACAGTATCCATGTCAGATATAACATTTTTGCAGGCTCATAAAGCTAATGTATCTGAAAGAGTTAATCTATTATGGGTTGTAGTCTCCATTTTGATTCAAGTACTTGTGTACTTATGATATGTTTTATTTTTATTAGCTTATATTAACTGTACAAAATAATGGGTTTAATAATGGCATCTCCATACTTGCATACAATCCACCTTGATCATATTCTCCCTATTATTCTTTCTGATCCCTCATCTCCTGTCACCTCTGTTTCCTTCCACGTTACTAATAGTCTCCTTCTTACTTTCATGTCTCCCCTACCCCAAGTTCCACACATTCCACAAATCATCATTTCACAATCATGGTGTTACTTATTCATTTCTATAGTTAAAATTCTGTCCATACAGTACGTTTTTGGCTCTTCATTTATTACTGCAAGAAGCATTTGTCAGAGGTCTGCTGTATAAAGCTTGACTAAGTAGTATGAACTAACCAAGACACGGTCAAAAAAGGGTGTGTGGCTGGAAGAAGTTTTGTAACAAGATAGGGCTTTTAACTAGAGAAAAAGTAGAGGACAAAGAGACAAATGTATACTCATTTAAAATTGTATACCTGGGCTGGAGAGATGGCTTAGCGGTTAAGGCATATGCTTGTGAAGCCTAAGGACCCTGGTTCGATTCTCCAGGACCCACATAAGTACAAGGAGGCACATACATCTGGAGTTTGTTTGAGTGGCTAGAGGCCCTGGCACACCTATTCTCACTGTCCCTCTCTTTGTCTTTCCCTCTCTTTGTTTCAAATAAATAAATGAATAAATAAATAAATAAATAAATAAATAAATAAATAAATAAATAAAATTGTATGCCAGTGGACAAGGAAGCATAGTACAATGGAGTAACCAATTGCTAGTGGACTTAATGAAGAAAAGACCTCTTAATGAGCAAAGAGCCTTGAAAAGGACAGCTGTTTGGGAACAGCCAGTGATCAGACAGACATTCTAGGCTTAAGAGATTTCATAGAATAAGCAAAACATGGGATTGTCTTGGTAAAGTACAGGTACTGGAGAAGGGTGGGGGAGTGACCAGATACACTAGGCTACAGTATGCCATGGATAACAAATATCCTTGAATGTTCATGGACTGATCTGTTCTCTTTGTAGATCCTTGGGTCCATAGGCATGCCTCAGTTCATTGTTTCTGACATTTTGCAATAACAACAGAAGAAAGATTGGTCTATTTTTGGCTCATACTATCTTTTTCTTTTAGCTTTTAAAAAATTTTTTAAATTATTTTTTTGGAGAGACACAGAGAGAGACAGAGAGAGAGAGGGAGAGGAAGACAGAGATGGGCGTGCCAGCAGTGTCTCAGCTGCTGCGAACGAAATCCAGATGTGTGCGCCCCCTTATGGGCAAGTGCGGCATTGCGCCCTTGTGTCACTTTGCATCTGGCTAAATGTGGGACCTGGAGATTGGAACCGCTGGAGATTGGAACCAGTGTTCTTAGGCTTAGGAGGCAGGTGCCTTAACCCCTAAACCATCTCTCCAGCCCTCATACTGTCTTTTTAAAGAAAAAAGAATAAAGATAAACATGGGGCTAGAGAGATGGTTCAGCAGTTAAAGGTGCTTGCTTGCAAAGCCAGATGGCCTGTGTTCGATTCCCTAGTACCCACGTAAAACCAAAGCCAAAAGCACAAACTGGCACATGCATCTACAGTTTGTATCAGCAAAGGCCCTGGTGAGTCCATTCTCTCTCTCTTTCTTTCTCTGTCTCTCCACCCCCTCTCTGTTTCAAATGAATAAATAAATAACATTAAAAATGTTTTTAAGGCTGGGCGTGGTGACGCACGCCTTTAATCCCAGCACTTGGGAAGCAAAGGTAGGCAGATCACTGTGAGTTCAAGGCCACCCTGAGTCTACATAGTGAATTCCAGGTCAGCCTGGGCTAGAGTGAAACCTTATCTCGAAAAACCAAAAAATAAAATAAAATAAAAAGTTTTTAAAAGCCAGGTTTGGTGGCCCAGACCTTTAATCCCAGTATTCTGGAGGGGGAGGTAGGAGAATCCCTGTGAGTTCAAGGCCACCCTGACTACACATTGAATTCCAGGTCAGCCTGGGCTAGAGAGAGACCCTATCTCAAAAAAGAAAAGAAGTTTGAAAAAGAAAATCTTAATTTCTGAAAGTTTGGGATAGAAACTTGAACGTCTTTAATATGTCACAAGTTGCCTTTGGGTAACTACAGGTAGCAGGATTGATAGAACACAGTAGGAAGAAACAAGTTCTCATTTAGAACAGCCATGAAGTGATTTAAAATGGCAACAGGCACCTCATGGATGTTTTTCTTTGTCAAGCAATATTGAAAAAAAAAAAGGCAACGTAGTGTGGGTGAGGAGAATCAGGACATTGTCCCAGTCTGCCTCTAGCAATCCAAAACCTTGTAAAGTACTTTATCTCTTTAGATCCAACTTTCTCCATGTATAATAATAAAAGCATTTAACATTTATTGGATCTCTGCTTTACATCAGGCACTTGTGTTCTTTTAGCGGGGCAGGGAGGGTTTGAGACAGAATCTTGCTATGTAGTTTGGGCTGGGCTCAGTTCCTCCCAACTCAGCCTACTGAGTACTGGGGTTACAGGAATGTTCCACAATGCTCAGCTCCAGAAACTAGAGTTCTGAACACATTTAGTTCTTACAACAGCCCCTTTATTATCCAGACATGAGGAAACTTCAAGTGCCTCACTACCTTAGGGGTCAGTAAACATTTTTAAATAAAGGGCCAGGTGTAAGTATTTTAGGCTTTGCGAGCCGTACAATTCCCAAGAGTGGCAACTATGCCATTAAGTCACTGTGGTACAAAAGCAGTCTGAGATACTGTGTAGATGAGTGACTATAGATATATTCCATTAAAACTTTTTATAGACACTGAAATTTGAATTTCATGTAATTTCCCCATGCCCTGAGATATTTTTTTTTTCTTTTCCCCCCCGGCATTTAAAAATATAAAAGCTATTCTAAGTTTATGAAATCCACAAAAACAAGGGGTGGAGGTGGATTTGGATCATAATTTGACAATCCCTACACACTACTGTACTACTTCTCAGTTTACAGAAGAAGGAATTGAACTAGATGAGCTGTGAAATTACTACTGTAATTTTTTTTTTTAGTTCAAAGCCAGGCATCATGACACACACCTGTAATCCCAGCACTTAGGAGGTAGATGCAGGAGGATCAGGAATCCAAGGCCAACCTTGGCTACATAGTGGGTTTGAGGCCAGCCTGGGATGCACGAGTTCCTATCATACAAAAAAAAAACTTAATTCAGTCACTTTCTAGCATTCAAAGAAGAGTGACCATTTTGGATTCAACTCTATGTAAAGAATTAAAGCTGCCTTGGGAAACATTGCCCATTCCTTGTCTTTGGAAAAAACCATATTTAAACTATCCCAGAAGAATGAAGAATCACCACTGTTTAACGGATATTTTGACAATATCAATTATGCAGTATTCCTATAACAAGCTGTACTGCCAGAGTGGCTGATTCTGTTAGAATTCCAGTCATAATAGCCCGAGTCACTCGTGTGTCCCAGAAGCCCATCTGCTGCACTTTCTTGGCATGAAGATGAGCCTGTCTGCCTTCTTCTCAACTCTGCACTACCTAGAACAACTTCTGTATCGCCTTCCACAGCTAAAAATAAGAACTTCCCATCCTTACCCTAGCCTTTGTTCTTTTTTTTTTTGTTTGCTATTTGCTTGTTAGTTTGCTTGTGTTGTTGTTGTTCCTTTGAGGCAGGGTCCCACTCTAACCATGCTGACCTGGATCTCACTCTGTAGCCCAAGCTGACCTCAAACTCAGGACAACCCTTCTACCGAGTGATAGGATTAAAGATGTGAGCTGCCAGACTAGAGAGATGGTTTAGCAGTTAAGGCGCTTGCCTGCAAAGCTAAAGGACCCAAGTTCAATTTCCCAGGACCCACCTAAGCTAGATGCACAAGGTAGCACATGCGCCTGGAGTTCTTTTGCAGCAGCTGGAAGCCCTGGTGCACCCATTCTCTTCCTCTCTATCTATCTGCCTCTTTCTCTCTCACTCAAATAAAAAATGAGTAAAATACATTTTTTTAAAAAGATGGGAGCTGGCATGCCTGGCTCAAGCCTTTGTTCCTTACTCATCCACATAGTTTTCTATCCTTCCAGTTACTGGATCTCTCAAAGACATCCTTTTTAAAATGTTTTTATGCCTTTCATATGCTAGAACCAGGAACTGGACAGATTACAGATTCTTTTTCCTTTTTTGCATTTGAAAGTTTGATTTTACAGAATTACATGTACCAAGATTTCTATAAATAATTACCTAAAGGAAGTGTTTCACGGGTTTGCATGTCATTAACTCCTAACTGCTTTAGTTGTATAGTTCTTTGGTGTGATGATAGTTACAGCAAATTAACCCTCACTTTAACATGTCATGAGATAGTGAAGCATGAATTTAGGACCTTTTTCTTTCTTTCTTTTAGCTTTAAAACTCAGATTTTCCTTCTGTTTCCTTAGTATCTGAATAAGTGGAAGTGGAATAAAACCCAGGTATAACCCCTCTCACACAGCGTGGTGATGTTCCTATATATTATCTATCCCAACTTTTAACTTTTTTTTTTTTTTTTTTTGGTTTTGCAAGGTAGGGTCTCACTCTGGTCCAGGTCCAGGCTGACCTGGAATTAACTACGTAGTCTCAGGGTGGCCTCGAATTCATGGCGATCCTCCTACCTCTGCCCCCCAAGTGCTGGGATTAAAGGTGTGCGCCACCACGCCTGGCCCAACTTATAACCTTAACCTTCAGATAATGAACACATACCTTTTGACTTCCCAAACATTGACAATTCTATCATAAGTAGCCAGAACATACTTAATAGCCTCCTATATGGCCTAGGTGTGATAAATTCAGAAGGCTGTGTTTCATTCTTAAAAATGGTCAAAGGGCCAGGCGTGGTGGCGCACGCCTTTAATCCCAGCACTCGGGAGGCAGAGGTAGGAGGATCACCGTGAGTTCAAGGCCACCCTGAGAAGACAGAATGAATTCCAGGTCAGCCTGGACTAGAGTGAAACCCTACCTCGAAAAACAAAAAAAAAAAAAAAAAAAAAAAAAAAAAAAAAGGTCAGTGGAAGCCGAGTGTGGTGGCACACATCTTTAATTCCAGCACTCAGGAGGAAGAGGTAGGAACATCACTATGAATTTGAGGCTAACCTTAGGCTACATAGTGAATTCCAGGTCAGCCTAGACCACAGCAAGACCCTACCTTGAAAAACAAACCAAAAAAGGACATTAGGGCTGGGGAAATGGCTTAGCAGTTAAAGTGTTTTCCTGGGAAGCCTAACAACCTGGGTTCCACTCCCCAGGACCCACGTAAGCCAGGTGTACAAGGGGGTGCATGCGTCTGGAGTTCATTTGCAGTGGCTGAATGCCCTGGCGTGCCCATTAGCTCTTTCTCTCTGCCTCTTCCTCTCTCTTTCTCTCAAATAAATAAATAAATAAATAAATAAATAAATAAATAAATAAATAAAATATATTTTAAAAATGTTATTTTTAAAAAAGGACATTAAAGAGGCTGGATAGATGACCTAGTGGTTAAAGGTGCTTGCTTGCAAAGCCTGACAGCCCAAGTTCAATTCTCCATTGTGCATGTAAGGCCAGATGCATAAAGTGACACATGCTTCTGGAGTTTATTTGCAGTGGCAGGAGGCCCTGGCATGTCCATGCTTCCCCTTTCTCTCTCTCTCTCTCTCTTTCCCTTTTTCTCTCTCGTTCTCTATCTCTGCTTCTTTCTCTCCATCTGTAACTCTCTCTCTAAAATAAATTAAAAAATGTTTTTTAAATGATCATTGGAGTTAAATTTTGGAAGGTATTTTCCCCGAAGCATATCTTTTTCCAGATATTTTTCCAAAAATTGATATTAGCAATGACATGGTTTTTAAATTATTTATTTGTGTTCATGTATGTATAAGTATGTATGGTCATGCCAAGGTCTCTTGCCACTGTAAATAAACATCAGACATTTGCACCACTTTTGAGTCTGGCTTTAATTGGATGCTGAAGAATTGAACTTAAGCTGTCAGGCTTTGTAAGCAAGTTCCTTTAACTACTGAGCTACCTTCCTAGTCCCAAGACAGAGTATTTTGTTTTTTTATTTGTTTGTTTGTTTGTTTGGCTGGTTGGTTGGTTTTAGTTTTTCAAGGTAGGGTCTCTCTCTAGCCCAGGCTGACCAGGAATTCACTATGTAGTCTCGGGTTGGCTTCGAGCTCACAGCAATCCTCCTGCCTCTGCCTCCTAAGTGCTGGGATTAAAGGCGTGTGCCACCATGCCGAGTTTGTTTGTATGTTTGTTTACATAAAATGGTTCTATATCCCAAATTGAAAAAGTACAAAGAAAGTCGCCTCTATGTTTGTTCAGTATGGCCTGAGAATATTCACTCAACAACTTTGCTCACATAGCTATGGTCTCAATGAGTAAAGTGCATTTTGAGAGTAAAATGATCATTGATTTCTATTTCCAAAACGTAGTATTTCACACTTTGCACAGATATTAAGGTAAAAAAGACTATTTACAAATTATCAGAAGCGGTTGAGATAAGAAATGATTTGATCAAGAATATCTAGGGAGGCTGGAGAGAGATGGCTCAGCAGTTAAGGTGTTTGCCTCCAAAGTCTAAGGACCTGAGTTCAATTCCCCAGTACCCACGTAAAGCCAGGTGCACTAGGTGATGCATGCATCTGGAGTTTGTTTATAGTGGCCAGCATCCCTGGCACACCCATTATATCTCTATCTGCCCCTCTCTCTCTCTCTCTCTTTCTCTTCTCTCAAATAAATAATAAAATAAAATTAACTTTTTAAAAAAAGACTAGGGGAAAGAGCTATTTTTCTCTTGCAGTGCTTAGCATCAAATCCAGAGCCTTATGCATGCTACCAAGCACCCTACATCCCCCAGCTTGAGGACTTTAAATACCATAGCCTAGCAGGGTGGTTTGCACCTTTAGTCCAAGCATTCTGGAGGCTGAGGTAGGAGTATCACCATGAGTTTGAGGCAAGCCTAGGGCTCCAGAGTGAATTTCAGCCTGGGCTACAGTAAGATCCTACTTAAAAAAAAAAAAAAAAAAAAAAAACTGAAGCAAACAAAAAAAAATCACAAAAAGAAAAAGACTACTATAACAAAAAGCATCTCCCTCCTCTCCTATGTCTGTATCACAGGACAGTGGCACCAGTTGCCTGTTGACTTTTCAGTACCGCCAAAAGACAAACTTAAAGTTGCTAGGAAAATGATTCGCTAATAGTTCTTGGCTTCTGTTGCTGCTGTGGTATTGAAAAGTTTGCTGCCTTGAGAACAACCTGTTCACTGACTAGGTTAATCAATGTTTTAAATTATTTTTGTTGTACTTGTTTTTGTTTATTTTAGCATCTAAGTGATTAAAAAAATTTTTTTTAGATTTATTTGAGAGCAGAGAGAGAATAAAGGCACAACAGGGCCTCTTGCAGTGTGCTGCAAACCACCTCCAGATACATGCACCACTTGTGCATCTGGCTTTACATAGGTACTGGGGAATCAAACCTATGTCATCAGGCTTTGCAAGCAAGTGCCTTTAACCACTGAGCCATCTCCTCGGGCCCCCTAAGTGACTTTTTAGAACTTAAAATAAGTTTTTAGGTTTTAAATTTAGGACTTACAGTATAGAATTGCCCAAAACATGGTTCACTGTTACAGGCAGACGTCTCTGTGGGGCTGGGGAGATGGTTTAGTGGGCAAAGTGCTTATTGTTCAAGCTGGAGTCCTGGAGTTCCATCCCTAGACCCTGTGCAAAAGAACCATGGTGGGGTTCCAGATGACACTGGTGAGATGGGGAGCAGAGATAGGAGAATTTCCCTGAAGCTCAGAAACTCTGCCTCAGAAGAAGTAGTGGGGAGGACCAACCCATGGCACATGCACACCTGCATACACGCACACACGTGCACACACAATAAAATAAAATGAAAATTCAAAAACTGTGACTTGATTTCTTAAAATAACTACCCATCTTATATTGAAATTCTGTGTTTACAAATCCCTGTCCCTTGGGGGCTGGGGAAATGGCACAGCAGTTAAAGGCCCTTGCTTGCAAAGCCTGATGGCCCCTATTGACCTTAGTTCAATTCCCCAGCACCCATAGAAAGCTGGACGCAAATTGGCACATGCATCTGGAGTTCATTTGCAATGACAAGATACCCTGTCCCACCCGTGCATGCACACACACACACGTGCAAATAAATAAAATTAACAATTAATCTCTGACTCCCCTAGACCGTAGCTGTTTGAGGGTCTAACACAATTCCTGCCACCAGGTTAAATACTCCCGAGTGTTGACCTGTTTAAACAAAGAGTGACAGAGGATAGATTTTATCCGAGTGTTAGAATACAGAAACTCAGAGCTTCTTTGCATTTTCAGTGGTGAGGTTCATTCTAACACATGCTGCAAGTGATCTGGGGGAAACCAATATTACTGGTTTCCTTGGGCAGTAACATAGGTTAGAGAACTGGCAGGATAACTACAGTGTGCATATGTGCACACACGTGTACAAGAAATTGAGTGGTGCTGGGGCTGGTCCTCACGAAGATTCTCAGTAAAGCTATGAGAGATGGGAGAAGGGACCTCCACTTCCTGTTAGTGAAATTCCATAGCTATAGAAGACACCCAAGGGCAACATAGTAGTAAAAAAGTGTCCCCTACATCCCATTGATTATCCTTAAGCATTTGGATTTGAAGTGAGAAAGTGTGCTCTTCTATCCTCTGTAGAAAAGAAGCATATTTATTCAAGCTGTCATGTCAATATATTGGTAGTGACTGGCCCAATTCCTGGATATTGTTTAGTATATATCATATCATGGCCACCTGTAGAACATTCTGGGAAAATGTTCAAGAAATATAGTTTATTAATTAATACAAGATATTGCAATGTGGTTTATGCTTGGGTCAGCAGGCGGGGGGTGGTCTTAATAAGTCTGGCAAGTCAGTGTGTCCAAGGTTCTTTTTCTTTGAGCTGTGGCCCCACCACTGATCATTACAAATGTGCATTTCGTGTTGGCTCTTTATTGTTGGTTTCTGATAATTTTATGATAGCTTCTGACAATTTTAGCACAAAATTTGAAAAAAAGACAGATTGAGAGGGGGAGGGGATATGATGGAGAGTGGAGTTGTGAAGGGGAATGTGGGAGGGGGGATTACCATGGTTTATTGTCTGTAATTATGGAAGTTGTTAATAAAAAAATAAAATTAAAAAAATAATTATGGGGGCTGGAGAGATGGCTTAGGGGTTAAGGCGCCTGCCTCCTAAGCCTAAGAATGCTGGTTCCAATCTCCAGCGGTTCCAATCTCCAGGTCCCACGTTTAGCCAGATGAAAAGTGACACAAGGGTGAAATGCCGCACTTGACCACAAGGGGGTGCACACATCTGGATTTTGTTCCCAGCAGCTGAGACACTGCTGGCACGCCCATCTCTATCTGTCTTCCTCTCTCTGTCTCTCTCTGTGTCTCTCGCCAAAAAATAAAAATAAAAAATAAAAATAAAATTTAAAAAAATTATTATTATTATTATTGGGCTGGAGAGACGGCTTTGCGGTTAAGCACTTGCCTGTAACGCCTAAGGACCCCAGTTCTAGACTCAATTCCCCAGGACCCACGTAACCCAGATGCACAAGGTGGTGCATGCATCTGGAGTTCGTTTGCCAGTGGCTGGAGGCCTTGGTTCACCCACTCTCTCTCTCTCTGTCTCTGTGTGCCTCTTTCTCTCTCTGTCTGTCACTCTCAAGTAAATAAAAATAAAAAAATTAAAAATATAATAACTTTCACCATATTTTCTGGAAAATGGAAATTTTAAAATAATTGTTATTTATAATTGATGAGATGCTTCATAAGCCTATATACTCACTAGAGAGAGCTACATGGCCTGATTCCTGTGAGACTGTTGCTCAGGTCCTCACACACTGAAGGAGATCAGTAGTCACAAGGACCATAGGAAGGTTGAAGAAATCCAGATTCAATTACGTCTCTCTGAAGCGTCTACTACACACAAGGTATAGTGATAGGTGTTGAGGGAGTATAAAGGCAATCCTTCTACTGCATTTCTAAGTCGTTGAATGGTGAGAACAAAGGGGGAAAGAAAACAAGAAAGTTTTGCTAATTTTTTAGGAGCAATTTCAGAAGTTTAGTAAAAACAGAAGCCTGATTTTAAGCATCCAAGAGTGAGTGACTATTGAGGTACTATAAGCTATGAGTATTCGCAACCTAACAAAAAAAATTTTAGTAATTGGTTGGTGAATAGAAGTAGAGAATAAGATCTAAGTATATGATATGCAGACACGAGGATGTCATAATGAAACCCACCATCTTGTACAATGAATATGCACTAATAACCATTTTTTTAAAAAAGAAGGGGAGGGAGCCGGGCGTGGTGGTGCATGCCTTTAATCCCAGCACTCGGGAGGCAGAGGTAGGAGGATCGCCGTGAGTTCGAGGCCACCCTGAGACTACATAGTTAATTCCAGGTCAGCCTGGACCAGAGTGAGACCCTACCTTGAACCGCCCCCCCAAAAAAAAGAAGGGGAGGGGCAAGTATCAAGAAGAGGAAAGAGTAACTTTTTGGTTGTTTTGTTTTTCTTTTAAGAAAGGGTGGGGCTAGAGAGATAGCTTAGAGGTTAAGGTGCTTGCCTGCAAAGCCTAAGGACCCAGGTTCTATTCCCCAGAACCCATGTGAGCCAGATGCACAAGGTGATGCATGCGCACAAGGTCACACATGTGCACAAGGTGGCGCATTAGTCTGGAGTTTGATTGCAATGGCTAGAGGCCCTGGAGCACCAATTCTCTCTCTCTCTCTCTCTCTCTCTCTCTCGCTCACTCTCTCTGTCGTTCTCATAAAAAGAAATTAAAGAATGTGTGAAAATGGGCTGTCTTTTTAAAAAAAGGATAGGGACTGGGGGTGTAGCTCAGTTGACAGAGTGTTTGCCTAGCATGCATGAAGCCCTGGGCTCAGTTGCCAACAACACACACCAGGCATAGTAAACATGGCTGTAATCTGTTGGGATCACTCAGGGGGTGAAAGCAGGAGGATCAGGAGTTCAAGGTCAGCTTTGGCTATACAGCAACTTTAAAACCAACCTGAGATACATGAGGAAGAGAAAGAGAGAGGCAGAGGGATTTAAAAAAAAAGGAGGGGGGAGTGAAGGGCTGGAGAGATGGTTTGGCAGTTAGGGCACTTGCCTGCAATCCCTAAGGACCCATGTTCGACTCTCCAGATCCCATGTAAGCCAGACGCACAAAAGGTGAGGCATGCACAAGGTCACACATGCCCACTAGGTGGTGCTGCAAGTGTCTGGAGTTCCATTTCAGTGGCTGAGGCCCAGGCATGCCAATTCTCTCTCTCTGTCTCTGTCTCTCTCTCTCTCTTTCTCTCTCTCTGTCTCTTCTCAAAAAAAAAAAAGGAGGGAAGGAAAGAGCAAATTAGAGAGCAAAGAGTCAATTAATACTGTTCAAGAATCCTGAGTACAGGTAACATACTCCCACTCCTCAAGTAAGAAGTTAAAGTTCAGAAGGGAAGAAAGATATGGAGCTATTTGTACCCACTTAATCCAGATGCACAAGGTGGCACATGCATCTAGAGTTTGTTCGCAGTAGCAAGAGGCCCTAATACACCCATCATTGTCATTCTCCCTCTCTCTCTCATTGCAAATAAATAAATGAAATATTTTTAGTTCCCTGAAACAATTTACATGTCAACTTTCTCTTCCTGTTTTCATGATCCCCTCAACTCCCTAGAGCCCCTCTCCTTCCTACCCCAGACCTCTCATTCACAACCATTCTGCCCTCTCTTAACCCTCACTTCAACCACTCAAAGTAGAGTGCTTTGTTGCTCTCTGTTCTCCACTCTTTACCTGAATGGACTGTATCCTTTCAAACTCCCATCTTGTTCTCCTTGTATCCCATACTGCACCACACCCACCTGAGGGTGGCAAAGTCTTCCATGGATGATGCATGCCTGAGAAGGCACTGCACCTGTGAAGCAGGAACCGCTGAAGCACACAAGGGAGATAATAGTGAAGAACTGTCCGTATACTGTGGCTTCATGGTATCAGATTGCTTTGTGGGCTTTTTAAATACTTTTATTTATTTATTTGAGAGAGAATGGGCATACCAGGGCCTCTAGCCACTGCAAATGAACTCCAGACATATGCTCTACTGTGTGCATCTAGCTTACATGGATTCTGGGAAATGGAACTAGGGTCCTTAGGCTTTGTAGGCAAGCACTTAAACCACTAAGCCATCTTTCCAGCCCTCAGCTTGTTTTGAGCAGGATTTGGAACCTTGATCTGATTATATTTCTACCTTCCTGTATTGGAAACATGTACCCTAAACTCCACTTATTCATCATCTTTCAAACCTAGCCTTGTGCCTTCCACTTGAAATGCCTTTCTCATCCTCTCTACTTGCCTGCTCCCCCTTCAAGGCCCTGCCCAAACTCTGTCTTCTCCACATTGTTTCCTATTTTTCCCCTGCTTGGACTGAACCCCACCTCATCTTGCATTGTACTGTACTGTGCACTGGCTTCCTCCGTAGAATAGGGTGTCCCAGAGGCAAGAGTTGTGTCTTAATTATTTTTAAATTCCCTCACAATTTTCAGCACATATTAGACATCCAATAAGTATTTATCAAAATGATGCAAAAATGCGGTTGATATGGTCTAAATTTTCCAATGATATGTATTTATCTGTCACATCCTAAAGAACCTTCAAAGAACCTTCAGTTAATAGCAACCTCTTGTTCACAGTGTATCATAATGTGTCACAGAGTGACAGCCTCCCTCCCCTCCCCTTCCCATGATATCTTGAGGCTTTTCTCCCTTCCACATCAGAAACACTGAGGGTGGAAGACACTATACCAGAAAGACCCAAGATAAATGCTTGCTTCCTTTGATGGTATAGCTTATGAGTACAAAGGCAGAAGCTGGACAGTCCACGGACACCACAAAGACAAATGAAAGAGGCAGGAACTTTGGGAAAGGGGAAGGAGACAGCCAGCAAGGGCATGCTCTGCCTCAGAGAAGAGAAAATGACAGAAAACCCAAATCCACATAAGGGTTTATATGCCTTTGACTGCTGAGATGTTCTTTATGCTGAAATGTCAACAATCTGTGATCAGCCACATGAAATAAAAATGCTTGTATTTATATGGTGCCTCTCATCCAGAAAATCCCAAAGTGCTTTTTAAATATAAGGATGGATGTTCCTCATATAATGTCTGTGATGTCCTCCCTACATAAAGTCCAGTTTCTGATGGCCAAAATCTTACCCTCCCCTGCCACACTACTGACTACTAAACATTTTTATCAAATTAGGGGGGTTTTTTGTCTTTACAAAACCCCACTATATTGAATGGCCTACAATTTATAGTATTTGTCTTCTAACATATGCTGTATCCCTCCTACCCACTTCCCTTCCCCCACTAACATGGAAAGTGAATTCAATTAGATTTAAGACAAAGAATAATTGCATTGAAAATAGAAAAAATATCTCATCCCAGAGTGATTAAGCTCTTTACCTTATAGAAGGAATTTAACACTTTCATGAAAACATGACCCCGTGAAATAAATGAATACAGGGATTTGCTAAATCTAAGGGTAGTGTCTTGAAGCTAATTTCCTGGCTCTTTTCTTCAAGAGAATAGTGTACCAACTGTAAGATATAGAGGAAGCATAAACTTGAAACTAAAACAACTATGAGCCTCATAATTTTATGTTGCACGTATTCTCACTGAACAGTACATCATCTCAAAATCTGAAACTTACTTGAAACTCTTGGATTCCTGGAAATGAGTTTAATCATCTTGATCATTTTGAGCTACCTTAATTTTGGTGACTCTTTCCCCACACTCAGCCCCATGTGGTCCAAGTAGAGCCCGAGTTATATACAACACCAAGACTGTTTTGCCAGTAGCTTCTGACTGGCTGCTTTTTGGTGTTTGTTCCAACTTACACAGATGATAAATGGTGAATGCAACAGGCTCTTTAGAGAAGAACTCCAGTAACTAAAAATGTCATACAGGCCTGTTTTTGCATCTTTATGGTAAGGTGTGTTGGGTCAACTCCATGAGATATTTAAAAGGTAAACACTGGAACATCTTAAAGAATCTTTACTAAAGGGCAAGGGGTACAGTGAGCATGAGGCCTTGGGTTTGAACCCTAGCACATCTACTTAAAGAGAAATCTAAAGAAAAAAAAAAGAGAGAGCCTTCAAACGTGCATGTATAGCCCTATTGGGGATAGCTGCTTCAGGTTACAGTGCGGCCATGAAGAAAGACCATGTGTGGTAGAGAAATAGGTTCAAGTACCTTCAACTAAGAAATCTCCTTTCTTGGATCTTTTACCACACCTCCATTAGTCAGGTATTTCATACCTATCAGTGCGGTTTGTGTGAAGTAGAATTGTCAGGTTTCTAAAACTGGCTCTGTTCTTAAAGCTAAGTTAAACTACCTCTCATAATGGCAAAGTTCTGGAGGTCCAATAGTGCCGATTATTCTCTTCAGATATAACAGACATGACAGTGTGGAATTTTTTCTCTTTTGAGTAATTCCCAGACTGAACTATATGTGTTTTTAATCATTAATGAGACCCTCTTTACTTTGCACTGGTTGCTGTCCTAATTGGGAACTAGTTCTGATTTTAAAAGACAAAAGCAGGGCTAAAAAGATGGTTCAACAGTTAAGGTGCTTACCTGCAAAGCCTAATGACCAGAGTTCAATTTCCCAGTACCCATGTAAAGCCAGATGCACAAAGTGGCACATCTATCTGGAGTTCATTTGCAATGGCTGGAGACCATGGCACACTCATCCCCCACCCCCTCTGCTTGCAAATAAATAAAAAAATAATATTTAAAAAATAAAAGACAAAGCAGGCTGGAAAGATGGCTCAGCAGTTAAGGCACTTGCTTGCAAAGCCTAGTGGCTTGGGTTCAATTCCCCAGTATCTATATAAAGCCAGATGCACAAAGCGGCTCATGCATCAGAGTTTGTATGCAGTGGCAGGAGGACCTGGCCCACCCATACTCATTCTC
Organism: Orientallactaga sibirica; assembly: GCA_036365145.1. Classification (NCBI taxonomy): domain Eukaryota; kingdom Metazoa; phylum Chordata; class Mammalia; order Rodentia; family Dipodidae; genus Orientallactaga; species Orientallactaga sibirica. The sequence continues at coordinate 32,223,259 of JAEOAD010000013.1, read as the reverse complement.
TCTTTTTCTCAAATAAATAAATAAATTTTTTTTGAGAGAGAGAAAGAGCTAGAGAGAAGGGGCATGCCAGTGGCCTCTCAGCCACTGTGAACGAACTCCAGGTGCATGCGCCTCCTTATGGCCAAGTACAGCATTGTGCCCTTGCATCACTTTTGCATCTGGCTAAACATGGGACCTGGAGATTGGAACCAGTGTTCTTAGGCTTGGCAGGCAGGCGCCTTAACCACCAAGCCATCTCTCCAGCCCAATAAAATATTTTTTAAAACTAAAAGATAAAGCAAGGGAGTAAAAGTCAGAAGTTTTGTACTACTATCTTCACCATGTGATCTTGTTTTGCCCCATTCCTAACTCTAAATGATAATGCACATAATTATTTGCAAAGTAATTTATATTGTTCATTGAGATCTGCTCATGAAGTCACTACATAAATAAATCCTAAGGCTGGAGAGATGGCTTAGCGGTTAAGTTCTTACCTGCAAAGCCTAAGGACCCATGTTTGACTCTCCAGATCCCATGTAAGCCACATGCATAAAGGTGAGTCAAATGCAAGGTCACACATGCCCACTAGGTGGCGCAAGTGTCTGGAGTTTGATTGCAGTGGCTGAGGCCCTAGTGTGACAATTCTCTCTCTCTCTCTAAAAATAATTTTTTAAAAATCCTAGTGTTAACCATTTTTTATTTTTACCTATATCTTATGAAGTCTGGACAGATTTACTCCCTTATATGAACTGAGTTTATTATTTATAGCAAAATTTGTGTCACAATAATATTTTAAAATAATTTTACACATTTTACCAGGGATTACAGAGATTGATTTATAGACTTGGAGGAAAAATATAAAACTGCCATCTAGCTAAGCCTGCTACTCAGGAGGCTGAGGCAAGAGGATCACAAGTTCAAAGCCTATGTTGGCTCTAGGGAGAGTTCAAGGTTAGCCTGGGCAACTTTGTGAGACACTACCTCAAAATAAAAAAAAACAGAAAGGGCTTGGAATTTATCATGGTAGAGTGTTTGTTTATCATATACAAGGGCCTGGGTTCAATTCCCACTTCCAGGGGGAGAAAACATGCCATCTCTTTGGATATGGAATCAATTAAGTTGAGAAGTTAAGTGAAGCTGGGCATAGTAGCACATGCCTTTAATCCCAGCACTCAGGAGGCAGAGGTAAGAGGATCACCTGTGAGTTCGAAGCCAGCCTGGAACTACAGAGTGAGTTCCAGGTCAGCCTGGGCTAGAGCGAGACCTTACCTCAAAAAAAAAAAAAAAAAAAAAAACACCCAAAATAAATAAGTAAAAAGGAATTAAGTAAAATTTTTAGTCAGTCAACTAAACAACAGGGTAGACCATACTAACCAGAGAGAGCATCTATAATAAAATATTATAAGAATGCTTTTAATCTGGAGATATATGAGTTGAAAGGATTAATGGCTCTTCTAACTCCTTCAACAGAGACAGGTTCTTTCAAACTTGGTGAAGGTCATTGTCAGGACAGTGTAAGAGAACTTACAATTGAACTTTCACCAACATGCTTCCAGAAAGAAAAAAATACATTGAGTTGCTTCAAGTCTCTGTGTCTTTTTTTTTAATTAACGCTGACAAAATGCAATATGTTTTATTTTTTCACCCAAAAAACAATCAAGAAGTTATGACTTTTTCCCCAAGACTGGAATGGAGAAAATACCAGTCCACCATGACACAGAGGATGGTGAGTGTATACTCCCAGCTGCTGGTGTAAATCTTTCCTCACAGCAGGACTTGAACAAAAAAGTGCTTCATTTAATTGAATAGTTCAAACGCCACTGAGCTGGAAGTTTTAGTTAGACCAGAATATTTGTAAACTTAAAGTACATACATTTCTGTGTCCTGGCAGCATAAACTGCATTTTGAAATCTCAAAAACAAAATGTAAAAGCGCTGATTTTGTGCTCCCAGGCCAGTGGTATCACTTGTTCTAGGAATCTGAAAGTATTCCTTTTCTACTGTAGCTGTTCTTTGAAACAACCACAACCTTGCTTCATTTTCTTTTTTATTTTGAGCTGTTTGCATCTCCTTTTCATATACTGAGAAACAATGCAATTAATTTTCTCCAGCGCAATCATGCATAGATTTAATAAGCATCTGAAGGTAGGATCCATCTGTAAAGTATGCGTTGCATGCTAAATTACTTCTCTTCTGTGGTTTTTTTTCTTTCCAAACCTTAATTAATTGAAGAAAAAAAATGTTTATTAAAGTGGGAACAGGCTGGGCTCTGGCTCTCCGTCTCTGGTTCAAAAGTTCATACAATTCCCTGGAGGCTCGTCTGAATGTGTGTGTCTCCCTCTCACAATCTTTCCTTCTCAGTCTCCAGAGCAGGGATAAATGCCTAGAAAAAGGTGTGTTACTGTGTTCCCAGGATCAACTGTAATAATAATCTTAACTTGAGCAAACTTTTTGTGTGTACATTTGTATGTAGTCTATAGATCTACATAAACGGCACATACAGATAAACACAGAAATGTGCCATTTGCCCATTTTCCTATCACTTGGAATTTTTAAAAACATGACATACTTTCAGTAACAAACAGAATATAGATGGAAAGCAGGGAGTATAATTCTACAGGTGGGTCTCAGATAGGAAATTGAAGACTTTATACATAAAAATTAGCTAAGTCTTTATGGATAAATTTGGACCAGAAAGAAAAAGTATTAACTATGTAACTAAGGAACTATTTACTCATCAACGAAGCAGTGGGGGAAAAGTTAGGAAGTGACTCACTCCTGTGAGACACTTGGCATATTACCTGGTCTGCAGCAAGCTCTTTACGACCTAAGAGAAACAGCATGTTTGCAATAAAATAAAACTATTATCTTTAAAGATGGACTTGGAAATTTTTTTAAATTATTTCAGTTGAATGTCTTCTTTTTGCTTTTTCAAAATATTGTGGGTTTTTTTCTCCTTATTGTTTTCTACAAGTTTAAATCCTTGTTTTAACCACAAAAAGGAAACACAAGTTGTAGTTTTCATTCAAATCTCTTATTTCTTTTTAAGTTTTCTCCTTTTACTCAAGTCATGGCTCACAATCACTTCCAGATTTAGGCTCAGGAAAGTGTTGCTGAACTTGACTTTGACCTTGCTGATTGAAGCCAACTTCCCCTGGCCCAGTTGCTTCTTGCAAAATACAGTGAGTGTTGTAGGTGTTTCACAGAAGGCTTGTTACAATGGTCTCACTCTCTCTTCGGACTTTGGAACAGAGTGCCTCTTAGTCAATCACTGTATTATTGGTCATTTTAATTTTAAAAAATAAACTTTGGAGCTAAGAGGGAAAAAATAAAACAGCATGGGACTGCATTTTAGTTTGGTATAAGTGCAGGCTTACTCATGCTAGTTTGTCACGGGCACTTACCATCGTGTGCCCTTGCCATGTGAATGTCACATGAGTGAGCAGTAGAGACTTTCCTAGAAAGAACTTTGAGGAACCAGCTTTGCGTATTTTCCTCTCAAAGGTCTTGTAGCTCCTGTGTATTAACACGTACACATTTGGGTCGCTTTTGAAACTTTATGTTTCAGATCACATGATGATGATGATGATGATGATGATGATGCTGAACTATGACCACCAAGTAACAATTCGAATAGACTAATTGGAAACTTGAAGAGGATAGTGCAGGTCATGTCCTAGGTGGGGGGCATCTAGGTAGGTGTCTTAACATATGGTCATCCCTCCACACCCCAAATTCTGTGACTTTTGGGAGACTCTAGCTATTGCTTTCTAAAAAGATTTTGAGTTAGACTTCTGTGAAAACCCTGAATTGAGTAGCTGTGGGTTTCACAAATTGCATGCATGTAAACAACATACCTTTGGAGAGAGGAAGTGTGGGCCCTTTCTCCTGTATGCTTATGTCTCTGTTGTCGTAGATTGGCGTCCTTTGTGAGCTATTCAGTGACATTTCAGAACCATTTCGCTCTGCAGAAAACCCGCAGTTGTGTTTCTTTAGCTGACACGGTGGCACTTGCACTCGAAATTGCTAGTTAGAAAAAAAAATTGTTGAGGCCGGTGGCTGTAATCAGCGTTGTTGCTGTCTGTTTCCTCAGACTAATAGCAGAGCGATCCGAGTCTGAGAGTTCAAACAGAGGTTATCTTTCCCAGGTAGCATCTCGTCCAACGAGAATTTGATTTTTTTTCTATAGGACTTTACTCCATTAGATTAATGAAATTTCAATGAGAGCCTGGCGCCCCCTGAAGCTTTGTTAAGAAAACAAATGGTGATTCTGTAGGTGTGACAGCTTGCTTGGAGAGTTACGAGAAGGTGAATACATCCCCACAATCCAGGCAGCCTGGAACACATTGATCTCTATTTAAAGCACCAATCGGATTTTTGTTAATTATAAATGATTGATCTGCAGCTTGCCCCCCTCTCTCCTCTTATATGTGTGTTTCCCCCTCCTGCCCCCACTCCTAACTTCTTTGCATGCTGAGTGCAGAGCTTTTTGTTTAAAGAGACAATCAGAGAGAGCAAATTATAGCAATACCCAGCAGCGAGCTATTGTGAACGTCATTGTCGGAGCCTTTGCGGTTCACCGGGTTGAGGTGGGCCCTGATATAGATTTCAGACTGACTTCATGTTCCCTGTTTACTTGGCTCATTCTTAAAATAAGGGATTATTTACTAGTATCAGAGACACCATCATTGTTATGTCTTATAATCTGCCTTGTAAGCCAAGCCCCAGTATTAACTCTAAACCACAGAACATGGCTTATAGGTACCAGCATATGATATGTGACCAGTCAGCTCCACGTGAGAGAACAGGGCAGGTGAAGGGACTATCTCTCACTTTAAGTCTCAATTCATAGGTATCTAGATGATTAATCCACCTTTTATCATTTATGTGGAGTAGTTTTTTAATAATGTTTAGAACTGATGCTATACTCAGAAACTGACATGTGCATCATTCCTGATAATTGTTCACTACACATAGTTCTGAGAGAGGGAAAAAAATGCCCCTAGCTTCTTTGTAGACATATTTAGTGAAAATATCTGAGCATTAAATATACTTATTTATTGAACACAAAAGCACATAGTTACTCCTCCATTATTTATAACATATACAATACATAAAGAAAATAATTTGCACAGCTCATAGGAAACTATCTGTAAAAATTACAGCTTCAGGAGTATAGGTCTTAGTGTAGTACACTGAAAACTACATTGATTTCACACTTCTAACTCAAGCGTAGCTTTTTATGCCTGTGTCTTTCTTAAGTTTGAGCCCATGAGTTTTAGGACATGGCTTTTCAAGTGAGTATAACAAACTTGCCTCAGCATTCTTTTCTCAAATTGTCTCGATAATCCACACCATGCCCAAGAGACTTTCCTAGACCAATGACTTTAGTTTATGCTTTGTGGTATCTTCCACAGAATCCTTGAGATTGGAAGAATTATTGCCTCATTTCTTTGACTGCTCTGAAACTTTGCATAGCTTCTTTATGAGTCAGTGTCTGATTAATCATGTGTGATAAACTCAACATCATTAAGAACAATGCTGGGGCTGGAGAGATGGCTCAGTGGTCAAGGTGCTTGCCTGCAAAGCCTGATGACCCGGGTTTGATTCCCCAGTACCCACATAAAGTCAGATGTACAAAGTGGTATGTGTATCTGGAGTTTGTTTGTAGGGACTAGAGGCCCTGGTGCTCGCTCTCTCTCTCTCTCTCTCTCTCTCTTTCTCTCTCTGTCTCTGCTTGCAAATAAATAAATAATTTTTTTAAAAAAAGAGCAATTCTGCCTTTAGGAGGGTACTATGAAATAGTCAAGGACTGTAAGTTCCATAATCTCCCCACATGGAATCTTCAGTAACTTTGGAGAGATGCTTGCTGTTGCCTTCCAAACAGGTTAATCATCTAAATATAAAGGCTACTCTAATAGAACTTCCCTATGAGGTAATTATTTAATGATGCTGTAAGTACTCTCAGGAAAACTAGGTTTAAGGTGTCATTTTTGTGATGTAGCATTTATGCCCAGAATTTTGAAATATTTTTTCTCATTATTGCTTATTGTTTTAGTCTCCATTGTTAAAAAGCAAGTCATTAAAGCAAACTTATGGATAATTATAATTATGACTCTTAAAAGAATGGCAACGTGATTTTTCTTTTTTACAAAATTAACACATCAGAGTCATTGTTCATATCAATGACTAAATGAGTGACCGGTGACAACATTGAGAGATGGGCAATCATAGTAAGTTCACCAAGCTAGTTTCATAAAATGTTTCCAGAGGGCTGATTTTAAAATGTTTTAATTTTATTCCTGAAGGGGTTTTTTTTTTTTTTGAATAGGCTAACTAATGATTTTCATTAGTGTATTTGTAATTTATGTGATTTTAGTAGGTTCCACTAAGGTTAAATAATTTAAAGAAATAAGCCTTTATCTGATATAAGAGAGCTAATGAAGTATATTAGATACTTGCCCTATTGCTGTATGAAATGGATCTCCAAAGCTAACAACAGCTTTCTGTGGGAACACAAATCTCTACATAAATATCCAAATGTAGCAAGATGTTGCAAATTTTTAAAGATATGCCATAAAAATAGATTAACGCTAGTGTGCAGTCCTGTTCAACTGAATTACAAAGGGATATCATGGGATTGCCAGTGACATTCACATAAATAAAAAATCAATTCTTAATGACGAGGCAGACTTGTTTTAGCACATTACCCAGGTTAAATGGGAGCACACAAAGACATCAACTCCTATAAGACTAGTGGAATCATTGTATATTAATATGATTTAGGGAGCTACACACCTCGATGGAATAATTGTTATTATATCTATAGAGCCAGATGGCACTTGGTATAAACAGCCATTGAGCACCTCAAACACAAGTGCAGCAGGTGATCTTTAAGATGCTCTTGCATCCTGATCACTCATCTTATCACTGGAATCTGCAGTACTGTTCACAAAATGGTTTGATTGCCAGTACACAAATTTTTCAGAATGGCACTATTGTTCCATAGAAATACAGAATATTGACTATGCTTAGCAGGGGAACACATGAGGCAGCTACCTGGATTTGTGTGCATTTGTACTGTATTTTTTTACAAGAAATAACAGAAGGAGATGACTTATTTTCCAGCACCAGTGGCAAAAAAAAAAAAGATATTTTCATAAACAAAAAAAAAAAAATCAACTAACTCACTAATAAGGCTATAAAAGAAACTAAAAGGTATAAAATATATTTTTATAACATATATAACATTAGAGAAATCCAAGTGCTGAGCAGAATTATCTTGAATTTCTTGTGAAATACTTTTCTTTGTTTTGAATTTCTGAAATTGACCCTAATTTTCCAATATTAAAAATTCATTGATTTATTTAACAAATATTTATTGAAAGTCTACTGTCTGTTAGGCACTGTTCTAGGCACTGTGGAACACCAATGGAAAATCCCTGACAGAGTTATTGTCCTTCAGGGGACAATACATTACATGATCCATGATATTATATACTGCAAATATCGGAGAAATGAAGAATGGAAGAGAGTGTGTGCTAAAGTTGAGTACAAAGGCTTATGATTTGCCATTTTCTCCCTTAAAACACTACAAAGGAAAAAGAGTCTGGTAGAGTTCTTGTTTATCTCCCAACTTCACTATGTGAAATTTCTAGTGAGTTATCTGGTCACACACCTACTGGTGTATCCTCAACTCAGTGGCCCCAGTGAAAGAATTGGAATGGATATTCAATATAAGCTTAGATTTTCCTGGATTAAAATAAATTTAATACTATTGAATAAGTTTTTAAAAATTTTATTTCTGGGCTGGAGGGATGGCATAGCGGTTAAGGCATTTGCCTGCAAAGTCAAAGGACCCAGGTTCCATTCCCCAGAACCCATGTTAGCCAGATGCACAAGGGGGCACACGCATCTGGAGTTCATTTGCAATGGCTGAAGGCCCTGGCATGCCTATTCTCTCTCTCTCTCACTCTCTCTCTCTCTCCATGCCTATTTCTGTATCTCTCTCTAAAATAAATAAATAAAAGAATTTCATTTCTTTCCTCTGATAATAGCATCAAAACCATATCATCTTTAGTTAAAAATGATTTTTAAGTTGTTCCTTGTTCTACCTTATACTTGGTGGGTTTTGGTTATTGAGGACATAAAATTGGCCTCTAAGAGAAATCTTTGTCATAGTAGATTTCATAGATTTAGATTTCCAAACATGGAAAGTAGGTTTCCATGGTGTCCGAAACAGAGGAAGCTTCTCAAAATTTTGCAGTCTTATAAACCAAACTCTCCTAACGACAAAATTCATCCTAATCCTGAGAACATCTCCACCTTCCTATTCCTGGTACTAGTGCCTAATTAACTCCTGGATTTTTAAACTAACATTCAGTTCTTCCCCTGGTGTCATTTGTCATATGACTGCAGTTACCCTTTAAGTGAAACACAGTACCTGCTGTGAAAAGTTTGTTTAGTTTGGGTGAAAAAGTAAAATCCATTTTGTAATATGGATTCATTTTGGTTTGCTTTAATTAAATATTAGTAAAAAAAAATATGTTTATTGCTGAACAGATAAAAACACCAAAAACATGTATTCCAAAGTTTTCATGGCTTTAGGTTATAGCATACTATAAGGACAAAAGTTATTTTTTTCTTATACTTTTTCATATTTTGAGTTTTTATATTCTTTTTGTAATCAGGAAAAAATTCTTGGTTTTTTTTTTAATTTAAAGCCTAAAAATTGATACTTTTTTTTTTTACTTAACACAAAATTTCACAGCTAGCAAGTGGATGCAGATCCATTCTGCAAATAATAAAAAGTAGTGGAAATCAGCAAACACCAAGATCTAAATGCCATGATGTTACTAGTGTTGCTTATTTCTCTTCCTTGTCTTTGGAAAGTGGGGTGCAAACATGACTAATTCATCTCTTCTTCTATTTCTAATATTAAAAAATATTAGGCAAGGATAGTTTATATAGAAACATGCTGTATCTACCAAATTTCATAAGGAAACATGTTTTTAATTTCAGGCCTTTGAATGTGATATTTTTCAAAAAGACGAATATTTATGAATGTAGGAAAAAGAGGGGACTGGAAACTTTACTTCTTTTAGTAGTCAACCACATTTAGCCTATCAAAATGCTTGAATGGATAAACATTCCTACTGTTTTAATTTTGAATATAGATTGTCTCGTGCTGATGAGAAGTATTGTTAATTTTAATAAAATTAACTTTATATTGTTATTTCACCGCTTTATAATAATTTTACATGGTGCCCTGGGGATGCCTCTGTTTTGCATTATCAGGTGTCACATTCGCTATTCGGTTGGTATAGCAGCGTTCAGCTTCACTTCTCTATTCAATTGCCCGAAGCCACACTACTCCCATTATATTACAAGTAGCTATACTGCTATACACTCACAAGTTTATATACTTTTATTTCATATGTATATATCATTTTTGTATTTTCTTAAAATCACTGTTTTGTGCTATTTCCCAGCATTCCTGTTCCTTGCCTTTAGGTAGACACTGTTATAATAACAAGTTGGCTAAGATACCTAGCAGCCTACCTCAAGCACTAAAATGTCTAAATTTATTTTCAATCTGGTAATCAACCACTATTTTGATACAATCGTCATTGTTTTTCATGAATTATAGCTTGATAAACTCATTAAAATACAACTTTTAAAGACAAGGTTATTGCTATTTTTAAAAAAGAAGAAATTATTGATGACATTCATAACTCACTATGTGTCACATAATCAGAACATTTCCACTGAATGTAAGGAATTCATAGGAATCAGACTAACACTCTCTAAGAGAATTGAATATTTGTCACATTAAATGCCGCTATTATTAGATATACAGAAATTAAAGATATAAGTTTTTCCAGTCATTCATTTTTTTAAATATGAATTTTAAAATTTTTTAAAATTTTATTTCACAGGGGCTGGAGAGATGGCTTAGCGGTTAAGACACCTGCCTCCTAAGCCTAAGAATGCTGGTTCCAATCTCTAGCGATTCCAATCTCCAGGTCCCACGTTTAGCCAGATGCAAAGTGACACAAGGGCGCAATGCCGCACTTGACCACAAGGGGGCACACGCATCTGGATTTCGTTCTCAGCAGCTGAGAGGCTGCTGGCGCGCCCATCTCTATCTGTCCTCCTCTCCCCCTCTCTCTCTGTCTCTCTCTCTATGCCTCTCTCTCAAAAAAAATTATTTCACAAAGAGAGAGAGAAAGAAGAGAGAGATTGAGAATAGGCACTCCAGGGCCTTCAGCCGCTGCAAATGAACTCCAGATGCATGTGCCACCTTGTGCTTCTGGCTTATTTGGGTCCTGGGGAATTGAACCTGGGTCCTTTGCCTTTGCATGTGAGTGCCTTATCCACTAAGCCATACCTTCAGCCCTAAAATATGAAGATTTAAGTTCATGTTCTTTAAGTTGTCTGTTACATGCTTTCTTGTTTGTTTGCCTCCTTGCCAGCCTGCCTGCTTGCTTGTTGAAGCAAGGTCTACTGGGTAGCCTAGGCTAGCCTGGAACTCACTAAATAGCCCATGCTGGCCTCAGACTTTCTTCAGTCTTTCTGCCTCAGCCTCTCAAGTGCTAGTATTATGGTGATGAACCACCATGCCCAAATTGTTACATGCTTTCATATGCAAATCTGCTAAAATATTTTAATTAACTATGTCAAATATTTCTTGCAGAAAATTCAAAGTGTACATTTAAAAAGACTTTCTTCTCTACTTGAGTTTGTAAAAAGATATATCTAGGTAAGCTAGTTTTCTTTTTAAAAAAATTTTTTTTGTTTGTTTATTTATTGAGAGTGACAGACAAAGAGAGAGAGAGAGAAAGGAGAATGGGCACACCAGGGCCTCCAGCCACTGTGAATGAACTCCAAATACATGTACTACCTTGTGCATCTGGCTTATGTGGGTACTGAGGAATTGAGCCTTGAACCAGGGTCCGTAGGCTTCATAGTGCTTAACTACTAAGCCATCTCTCCAGCCTGGTAAGCTAGTTTTCTACCAGAGGCCTTGTGTGGAGTTGGCTGATACTTGATTAATAAGCTAGTCCTATAACCCAAAGAGCATTTAACTAACAGATAACAAGTAAGCTAACCAATTGAATCCTGCTTTACTAGTTTATAGTTATAAATACATAAAATGAGTATTGTTTCTACAAAATTTATTATTATTATTATTATTATTATTATTATTATTATTATTTCTTTTCAAAGAAACTGCTTCTGGTTTTCCCCTAATCCCAAAACTTCTATGGCTAATAAGAACTGTGTTTCTTCTTTGAATTACACCACTTTTCCATGGTGTAAGCTATCAGACATCACATGTTTCATACCTTCAAATGTGAAATTTTGTGTACACACTTTTTGCTAGAACCTTGAAATGACATGTAATATTCTTACCTTAGGTTCTACTCAACAAATAACAATTATCTGGTCATTTTTTCAAAGTGTAAATTGCTTATTGGATGTATTTTTCATCTTCTATTATTGCTCTGTGTTTTTCAGGTTTAAGGGATATTGCTGACTATAGATAGGAAAATATGGAATCAGACAGTAAAGAGTTATCCCTGTGTTCTAGTGTGAACTGGAATGACTTACTAAATAACTATGATGAAGTCATTCGACCTATCTAGATGCAGCTGGACGTGGTGACTCACACCTGTAGTCCCAGCACTTGAGAGACCAAGACAGAGAGGATGGAGAATTCAAGGCCTACCTGGGCTATCCAGCAAGACCCTGTCTTGAAAAATTGAAAAGAAAAAGATGAAGAACTACAAAAAAAAAAAAAAAGTGAGAGAGTGACTGTCACATGGATTTAAAACTCCAAAGAATTTTTGCTTTTAAGAAATAAGTCAAGTGTAGGAGGAGTCTGGGGTTATTGGACATGCTCTATGGCTGTTGAATTCTTGCATAGCTCAGATGCACTCAATTGCTGGTAGTTGCCCCTGAGCTGAATTCATAGACTTCACTTTTTGCTTTTCTAGTTCAAATACTTAAAGATCCCAGTATGTCATTTGAAGAAGTATATTTATGCTATTTAATGACAATATTGCAAAGAAGTTTCTTTTAAAAATTTTTTTATTTATAGGCTGGAGAGATGCCTTAGCAGTTAAGGTGCATGCCTGTGAAGGCTAAGGACCCTGGTTCGATTCTCCGGGTCCCACATAAGCCACATGCACATGGTGGCGCATGCATTTGGAGTTCTTTTGCAGTGGCTAGATGCCCTGGCATGCCCATTCTCTCTCTCTCTCTCTCTCTCTCTCTCTCTCTCTCTCTCTCTGTCTCAAATAAATAAAAATAAAATCTTAAAAAATATTTATTTATTTATTTATTTATTTATTTATTTATTTATTTATTTGAGAGAGAGTAAGAGTAAGAGAAAGAGGCAGGTAGAGAGAGAATGGGAAGGCCAGGGCTTCCAGCCACTGCAAATGATCTCCAGACACATGCACCACCTTATGCATCTGGCTTTACATGGATACTGGGGAATTAAACCTGGGTCCTTGGGCTTCACAGGCAAGCATCTTAACCACTAAGCCATCGCTCCAGCCCACAGAGAAGTTTCTTCTTAAAAAAAAAAAAAAAAAAAGGACATGAAGAGAACTTGGGGGGGGGTAATAGTTTGCAAAGGCTCCATTCTAAGCCAAATTGGCAAAAGACCCACAATGTGCACATTGGTTTCTGTTAATTTTTTAATTTTTATTTATTTATTTGAAAAGAACAACAGAGAGACAGTGTGAGTGTGAGTGTGCCGGGGCCTCCTGCCCCTGCAAATGAACTCCAGGCACATGTGCTACTTTGTGCATCTGGCTTGATATGATACTGAGGAACTGAACCTGTGCCGTCAGGCTTTGCCAGCAAGTGTCTTTAACTGCTGAGCTATCTCCTCACCTTTGTGCACATCAATTTAATGTCTATTAAGACATTTCTGAATTTTCAGAGGCAAATTTATTTGGGGAGACTTCATGAAGTCTCTGAATGTAGGTAATTTGAATCATGTTTATAAATATTTTACCTACCTTGAATAGATGATTAGTTTTGTCCAATAACATTTTCAGAGTAGCTAATGTGGCAATATAAATATGAATATTTAAGGGGTATTTTTCTTTATATAGTAAATATGTGATTAGTAATGCTTTCTTTCATAGAAGTTTTATGGCACATTGCTTTATAAAGGAAATTTGAAGTTAAGTCTGAGGAATGACATAATGAAATCTTCTGGGAGTATGTGGCTTAGGTATAATTACAAAAGTGAAAATGTATAATGTATGCTTGCATAATGCCGTTCATTGACGGTTATAAAAATCAGTCTTTTTTTGAGGCAAGCCCAACAAATTGGCCTTTTTATAATGAGAGAGAGCAAGAGCAAGAGAGAGAGAATTGGCATTCCAGGGCTTCCAGCCACTGTAATCAACTCCAGACATGTGCACCACCTAGTGCACATTTGTGACTTTGCACATGTGTCACATTGTGCATCTGGCTTACATGGGATCTGAAGAGTCAAACATGGATCCTTAGGCTGCACAGACAAGAGCCTTAACCACTAAGCCATCTCTCCAGACCAAAAATAAGTCTTACATATACTCCAGGCTTCACATTTTTTACATGCCTCCCTATATAACTAAAACAGTTGTTTTTACTATAGCCTAACAAAAATCTCTCTCCAGCTGGAGAGATGGCTTAGCAGTTAAGGCACTTGCCTGAGAAGACTAAGGACCCAGGTTTGATTCCCCAGTAAGCCATATGTACATGGTGGCACAGGTGTCTGGAGTTAGTTTGCAGTGGCTAGAGGCCCTGATGTACCCATTCTCTCTCTCTCTCTCTCTCTCTCTCTCTCACTCTCATACATAAAAATAAACATAAAAGTATTTTTAAAATCTCACACTCAAAAATACCTACAAGGTAAAGTGAGTGGTGACTCATTGTCTTTCTTCTTAGTTATTTGTTTATTTGTGTCCTCCTTTCAGCAAACCTTTGAGGTAGCCTCCTCGCCTATACTTATTTATGTATGTATGTATGTATGTATGTATGTATGTATGTATGTATGTATTTATTTATCTATTTATTTCAGGGAGGGAGAAAAGCAGATAGAAAGAGAGAGAATGGTCATGCCAGGGCCTCCAGCCACTGCAAACAAAACTCCAGGTGCATGCACCACCTTGTACATCTGGTGTTACGTGGGTACTGGGGAATCAAACTCAGGTCCTTCGGCTTTGCAGGCAAGCACCTTAACCACTGAACCATATCTCCAGCCCCTCCTCTCTTATTTTAAGACTTTTACCCAAGCTGTGTCACTACTAACTAACAAAAGTTAAAATTACAACCATTTATTGAAAGTTCTGAATGTGCTAGAAACTGTGCTGGTTACCTTCCACGTAGTATCTTACTTTTAGCACAGATGAGGAAATTACAGCTCCAAGCTTAACTGATTTTCCCAAGACCCTGATGCCCAGCTGTGGCAAAGCAGGAATGTTAATTTACATCTGCCTCCAAAAGGAGATCCCTGAGAAAATGAAGAATGAATTAATGAGCAATATTCAGAATTCCTATCTCCTGTTCCCATTACAAAATGGCACATAAAACAGGGCTGGGAAGATGACTCAGTGATTAAAAGCACTTACTAACCAAACCTGCAGGGCCCAGGTTCAATTCCCAGCCACCCACATAAACCAGATGTAAAAAGTAGTGCAAGCATCTGGCATTCATTTGCAGAGGCAAAAAGCCCTGACATGCCTATACACACACACACATACACATGCACACACGTATATAAATAAGTGACTATTTAAAAATTGCACATAATAATTGTTACAATTTCTGGTGAAGAAAAAGAAGAGTGATTAAAAATGCAACATTTGTGCTAGAGAGATGGCTTAGTGGTTAAGGTGCTTGCCTGCAAAGCCTAAGAACACCCATTCAGTTCTCCAGGTCCCACGTTTAGCCAGACACCAAAAATGAGGCAAGGGCGCAATGTCGTACATGCGCACAAGGGGGCGCACGCATCTGGAGTTCATTCACAGCGGCTGAGAGGCCCTGGCATGACCATTCTCTATCTGTCTCTCTCTCTCTCTATTTCTCTCTGTCTCTCTCGATTAAAAAAAAATGCAGGGCTGGAGAGATGGCTTAGCGGTTAAGGCACCTGCCTGCTAAGCCTAAGAACGCTGGTTCCAATCTCCAGCGGTTCCATTCTCCAGGTCCCACCTTTAGCCAGATGCAAAGTGACACACGGGCACAATGCCACACTTGACCACAAGGGGGCGCACACATCTGGATTTCGTTCACAGCAGCTGAGAGACAGCTGGTGCACCCAGCTCTATCTGTCTTCCTCTCCCTCTCTATCTGTTTCTCTCTGTGTCTCTCTCCAAAAATAAATAAAATATTTTTTTTTAAAATGCAGGGCAGGAGGATGGCTTAGCAGTTAAGGCATTTGCCTGCGAAACCAAAGGACCCAGGGTCAATTCCCTAGGACCCACATAAGCCAGATGCACAAGGAGCATATGCATCTGGAGTTTGTTTGCAGTGGCTGGAGACCCTGGTGTGTCCATTATCTCTCTCTCTCTCTCTCTCTCTCTCTCTCTCTCTCTCTCTCTCTCCTCTCTCTCTCGCTTTCTCTCTGTGTCAAAAAATAAATAAATAAGTAAAAATATTTTTAAAATGTAACATTTGTTTAGGACCAAAGGATAAAAAAAAAGGATGCATACTGAAGAGCTCCCTTTTTCTTTCTAGCCACAGGAAGACCACAAAGAGGTATTTCCATTGTATGAAGGGGACATGTATTTTCTTTTCTTAGAATCACCTCTCCCATCCTAAGCACTGCTGTCTCAGAAATGGCCCAGATATTTTTGCTAAACACTTCCTTCCTCATCTGTAATAAAATCCTGCCCAAAGAGCAAATACCCCAAACAAATATTTAGAGATGGCTGGGACTTAGAAAGCTAAGAGAGTGAATATACCCAAAGTGTAAAAAATGGCCTTCTCTGTGTGTCACAAGAGGCCTCAGGCTTACTATGAAAGAAATCTCCAAATAATTGCTTTGTAGGTTAATCCATACCTCAATGTCTTTCGATATGACTTCCATAAATCTCTAAGAATTTCTGTGTGTACTGACTAGCATCTAGCGCTGAAAACTCCCGCTCTGGTAACCCTCATGGAATGTGACCGCTACTGTGGAAACGCTCTTTTGCATCTTGAACAAAATCCCAATGCTTTCAGTACACCAAATCCTTTGACAGCCTGTGAAAACCAGATCCTCCCAGACTCGGCTAACACCCGGTTTTCGTTAAGATTTCTGACTTTTTAGGACTGCTGACATATACGTTAGTTGACACAGGTGAGGGTGAACTTGCCACAGCCTCTGAATCCCTGAGTTACTTTCAGAAAAGGGACATATTGAATACGAGTGTGGTTTTTGCTCACAATGTACTGATTGTGCTTTTCAGAAACTATCTCCAGACATAATGATAAAGCATACTTCGATTCATATCCAAGCCTCCTTCACAAATCACCACCTTCAGAATTGGCAGGATCCACGATAGGCCCATAGGCCTCCAAGTGCAGTAAAAGGAAGGCCATTTTGTAAATAATCTATGCCAACATGGCAAACAATTTTTCCTCCGTGTCCTGGCAACTACCCTTGAGAGTCTGTTTCAGTGTTTCAGGCTCACCATGGAGCTTCTATTTGATGTAGAATGCCTTAAAAGAAATTGGCCCCCACAAATTATCCCTTATCTTTGTTAGCTCCATTTATGATCTGGTTTTTAAAAACATTATTATAAAGGATATCCTCATTAAAATCAGAACAACCATAAATGTTCGCCAGAGTGGTTTTTGGTTGGTCAGTCAATAGGTTGATAGCTCCCATAAGAAGAGTCTGTGTTCAGTCTAGCAAGAAGTGGGAAGCAGGGACGGGGAGGGGGAGGAGGAACAGGAGGAAGGGTTAGGAGTGTGCAAGGGAGACGGAGCAACACGCTGAGTTTAGGATGAGCTAGCAATTTTCAGGTTAGTTACATGGCATTTTAATCTAAGATGATGAGGCAAGGAATGACATCAAAATACACTGAGTAATCATAGCGTTTGCAGAACAAAAGGCAAGAGTCTGGGGCAGTCATCAGGTAGGACCACATGAAACAAGAGGGGTGTGTGATCTCAGGGAAGGAGGCTCACTGCTGTCAACCCTTCTTCCCAGAGAAACTAGCTGCATCCGAGATATCCAAGCAGTCTGCCAGGTAGGGACACGAAGAAGATCATCCTTATTCTTTTTTTTTTTAACAACCTCTATATGTATACAAAATGTACCTTGATCATAATCCCCTCCCATTGACCCTCCTTTGTCTTCCCTCGCATATCCCCCTTCAATGAACCCCTTCCTCTTTCCAATAAGCCCCTCTTCCATTTTGTTGTCATCTTATTCATTTATTTATTTATTTATTTACCCTCATATTTTGCAGGTCTTGTGTAGGTAGCATCAGCCAACTGTGACTTCCTATTCTTACTTCCCCCATCCTGAGGGAAACAGAAAGAAGCAACAGATTGTATCTGGCCCTGACTCCTTTCTCTGAAGGACTCCATGTAGCATCAGTAGGATGTTCTAGAATGAATGAGACCTTGTCCATTAGCTGTACCAGGCTGGTTAGAGTGCAGTACAGCCAGCCAGCCAAGTCAAACAGAATTTGGTCTCCTTTACATGAGTTCTTATTGGATCAGCCTGATGTATCTATAAATGGCAGAGATTTATACAAAATCTGGGTCAAGAAGAGTCTGAAAAGGGCAAATAACTTGCCCCAGGTGTCAAACCAAATGGGAGTTAAGCTGTGATTTGAGGCATCTAACTGTTAGATAGAATGTGAAACATAGCTTCTCTTGAAAAACTTTCTCCAGCTCTCTAATATAGGCCACCCTAATCACACCCTTTCTCTGTATTCTCCCATCAGTTATATATTTTACCTAAAGACTCTGAACTCGTTTATTTTTCACCGTTGTTAATGCTTGTTTGGAGTTTTTTCTCAAGTTGCTTAAGATGCCGGATTGTGGGCAGGGGAGATAGCTCAGTGGTTAAAGTTGCTTGCTCCCAAAGCCTGAAGCTCAGGTTGGATTTCCCAGTAACCACAAAAATCCAGAAGCACAAAATGGTCTATGCATCTAGAGTTCATTTGCAGTGCCAAGAGGCCCTGGCATATCCAGTCATATTCTTTCTCTCTCTCTTTCTCTGTCTCTCTCTCCTCACAAATAAATCAATCAATAAAAATATTTTTAAAACACTATGTTACTGTTTTGATTTCCTTGCAAAGCTGAGAGCTCCCAGATAGCCCCGCCTAAGTTCTGTTTCTTGTTATGATTCACTTGTGCACTGGAGGTACCAACAGGCATAGGACACCAACCGGGCCAGAACTGCTCTTAAGGACTTTGATGTATTGGTTCAGAAGTGTGAGAAACACTTCCAACGCATGTCCAAATGACAAACTTCAATTGTTTTTCATACTAGTAACAATACTTATGTATTTTTTAGTTTTTTCTATACAATATGAATGTGATGTCCCATCCACTCACAGATACTTTCCTATTCTGCTTTGAGTTTTGTTTATTTGTTTGTTTGTCTTTCTTTTTCAAGACAGGGTCTTACTCCAGCCCAGGCTGACCCAGAATTCATTCTAGCTCCAGGCTGGCCTCAAACTCATGGTGATCCTCCCAAGTGCTATGATTAAAGGCACGAACCACCATGCCTGGCACTTTCTTGTTTTTAATAATTTGTTTCAAATGAATTTTTAAAGTTAATGCTAACATTAGTTTTAATTTTTTTCAAATTGTTTTTATAATAAATTTAAGTTTAAAAGATAATAAATTGTACTAGACCAACACTTGAGTAAGAAGTTTTAGGTGCCATATTAGAATTTAAGCTGTGGACACACTAGACAGTGGTCATAATGGTTAAGTTCATTTCTAAGCCTTCCCTTTAAAGGATACCCAAATTAGAGTATTTCTGAACATGTAAATTTCCTAATTGGTCAGGGAACACAAAGGTCTATCTTCAAGGTACAATTGAAAAGCATAAGGCCTCTGCCCCCAACATGAATGCCCGCTGCGTGATGTACAACCATGCAGTCTCTGCATGGAGAACAGCACAGGCTCTAGGTGCCATTAGAAGGAGGAAAAGGCATGGTGATGATGGAAAATGGCTTTGTGGTTTCTGGCTAGGCATCAGTGAACTATAGGCTTTAAAACTTGGGCTACCTGGGCTGGAGAGATGGCTTAGCAGTTAAGGTGTTTGCCTGCAAAGCCAAAGGTTCCAGGTTCAATTCTCCAGGACCCACATTAGCCAGATGCACAAGGGGGTGCATGCATCTGGAGTTCGTTTGCAGTGGCTGGAGGCCCTGGTGTGCCCATTCTCTCTCTCTCTCTCTCTCTCTCTCTCTCTCTTTCTCTCTCTTCCTCTTTATCGCTATCAAATAAATCAATAAATAAAATATATTTTTTTAAAAACTTGGGCTACCAGACAAGCAGCCTAGGTCTGAACCCTGATTCTGGCCTTGAGTATCTTCAGCAGCTTTATTTACAATAGCCTCAAGCCGAAAACAACCAAGTATCTACCAACTGGTGCATTATCATATTACATGATGGAATACTGCTAGGCAACAGAAATGGGTAAATGACTGCTACGTACAGCAATGTGGAGAATCCTAAATGTTTTATGCTAATTGAAAGCAGCCCAACAGAAAAGATGAGATATCATATGACTTCTTTTATATAACATCTTTAACAAGTCCAAGCTAGAGACAGAAAAATAGATCAACAGTTTCCAAGGTCAGTGGTGAAGAGGATGGATTGACTACATGAGGGCATGAGAGACATTTTGAGATAATGGAGATATTATATAGGTAGATTTGGTAGTAGTTACACAACTACTATGTATTATATACTGTATGTCATAAGTACATATCCATCAAAATTCATCAGGGTACACACTTAAGATCTGTACTTGAAAACTGAGGTTGGTGGGTTATGCTTGTAATTCAAGCACTCGGGAAGTAGAGACAAGAAGATCGGGAGTTCAAGGTGGTCTTTGGCTACAGAGACTGTGGCTGTCCTGGGCTAAATAAATGAGACCCAATCTCAAAAAAATATTTTTAAAATGTAACATTTGTTTAGGACCAAAGGATAAAAAAAGGATGCATACTCAAGAGCTCCTTTTTTCTTTCTAGCCACAGGAAGACCACAAAGAGGTATTTCCATTGTATGAAGGGGACATGTATTTTGCTTTTCTTAGAATCACCTCTCCCATCCTAAGCACTGCTGTCTCAGAAATGGCCCAGATATTTTTGCTAAACACTTCCTTCCTCATCTGTAATAAAATCCTGCCCAAAGAGCAAATACCCCAAACAAATATTTAGAGATGGCTGGGACTTAGAAAGCTAAGAGAGTGAATATACCCAAAGTGTAAAAATGGCCTCTGTGTGTCACAAGAGGCCTCAGGCTTACTATGAAAGAAATCTCCAAATAATTGCTTTGTAGGTTAATCCATACCTCAATGTCTTTCGATATGACTTCCATAAATCTCTAAGAATTTCTGTGTGTACTGACTAGCATCTAGCGCTGAAAACTCCCGCTCTGGTAACCCTCATGGAATGTAACCGCTACTGTGGAAACGCTCTTTTGCATCTTGAACAAAATCCCAATGCTTTCAGTACACCAAATCCTTTGACAGCCTGTGAAAACCAGATCCTCCCAGACTCGGCTAACACCCGGTTTTCGTTAAGATTTCTGACTTTTTAGGACTGCTGACATATACGTTAGTTGACACAGGTGAGGGTGAACTTGCCACAGCCTCTGAATCCCTGAGTTACTTTCAGAAAAGGGACATATTGAATACGAGTGTGGTTTTTGCTCACAATGTACTGATTGTGCTTTTCAGAAACTATCTCCAGACATAATGATAAAGCATACTTCGATTCATATCCAAGCCTCCTTCACAAATCACCACCTTCAGAATTGGCAGGATCCACGATAGACCCATAGGCCTCCAAGTGCAGTAAAAGGAAGGCCATTTTGTAAATAATCTATGCCAACATGGCAAACAATTTTTCCTCCGTGTCCTGGCAACTACCCTTGAGAGTCTGTTTCAGTGTTTCAGGCTCACCGTGGAGCTTCTATTTGATGTAGAATGCCTTAAAAGAAATTGGCCCCCACAAATTATCCCTTATCTTTGTTAGCTCTATTTATGATCTGGTTTTTAAAAACATTATTATAAAGGATATCCTCATTAAAATCAGAACAACCATAAATGTTCGCCAGAGTGGTTTTTGGTTGGTCAGTCAATAGGTTGATAGCTCCCATAAGAAGAGTCTGTGTTCAGTCTAGCAAGAAGTGGGAAGCAGGGACGGGGAGGGGGAGGGGGAGCAGGAGGAAGGTTTAGGAGTGTGCAAGGGAGACGGAGCAACACGCTGAGTTTAGGATGAGCTAGCAATTTTCAGGTTAGTTACATGGCATTTTAATCTAAGATGATGAGGCAAGGAATGACATCAAAATACACTGAGTAATCATAGCGTTTGCAGAACAAAAGGCAAGAGTCTGGGGCAGTCATCAGGTAGGACCACATGAAACAAGAGGGGTGTGTGATCTCAGGGAAGGAGGCTCACTGCTGTCAACCCTTCTTCCCAGAGAAACTAGCTGCATCCGAGATATCCAAGCAGTCTGCCAGGTAGGGACATGAAGAACATCATCCTTATTCTTTTTTTTTTTAACAACCTCTATATGTATACAAAATGTACCTTGATCATAATCCCCTCCCATTGACCCTCCTTTGTCTTCCCTCACATATCCCCCTTCAATGAACCCCTTCCTCTTTCCAATAAGCCCCTCTTCCATTTTGTTGTCATCTTATTCATTTATTTATTTATTTATTTATTTACCCTCATATTTTGCAGGTCTTGTGTAGGTAGCATCAGCCAACTGTGACTTCCTATTCTTACTTCCCCCATCCTGAGGGAAACAGAAAGAAGCAACAGATTGTATCTGGCCCTGACTCCTTTCTCTGAAGGACTCCATGTAGCATCAGTAGGATGTTCTAGAATGAATGAGACCTTGTCCATTAGCTGTACCAGGCTGGTTAGAGTGCAGTACAGCCAGCCAGCCAAGTCAAACAGAATTTGGTCTCCTTTACATGAGTTCTTATGGGATCAGCCTGATGTATCTATAAATGGCAGAGATTTATACAAAATCTGGGTCAAGAAGAGTCTGAAAAGGGCAAATAACTTGCCCCAGGTGTCAAACCAAATGGGAGTTAAGCTGTGATTTGAGGCATCTACCTGTTAGATAGAATGTGAAACATAGCTTCTCTTGGAAAACTTTCTCCAGCTCTCTAATATAGGCCACCCTAATCACACCTTTTCTCTGTATTCTCCCATCAGTTATATATTTTACCTAAAGACTCTGAACTCTTATTTTTCACCGTTGTTAATGCTTGTTTGGAGTTTTTTCTCAAGTTGCTTAAGATGCCGGATTGTGGGCAGGGGAGATAGCTCAGTGGTTAAAGTTGCTTGCTCCCAAAGCCTGAAGCTCAGGTTGGATTTCCCAGCAACCACAAAAATCCAGAAGCACAAAATGGTCTATGCATCTAGAGTTCATTTGCAGTGCCAAGAGGCCCTGGCATATCCAGTCATATTCTTTCTCTCTCTCTTTCTCTGTCTCTCTCTCCTCACAAATAAATCAATCAATAAAAATATTTTTAAAACAATATGTTACTGTTTTGATTTCCTTGCAAAGCTGAGAGCTCCCAGATAGCCCCGCCTAAGTTCTGTTTCTTGTTATGAGTCACTTGTGCACTGGAGGTACCAACAGGCATAGGACACCAACCGGGCCAGAACTGCTCTTAAGGACTTTGATGTATTGGTTCAGAAGTGTGAGAAACACTTCCAACGCATATCCAAATGACAAACTTCAATTGTTTTTCATACTAGTAACAATACTTATGTATTTTTTAGTTTTTTCTATACAATATGAATGTGATGTCCCATCCACTCACAGATACTTTCCTATTCTGCTTTGAGTTTTGTTTATTTGTTTGTTTGTCTTTCTTTTTCAAGACAGGGTCTTACTCCAGCCCAGGCTGACCCAGAATTCATTCTAGCTCCAGGCTGGCCTCAAACTCATGGTGATCCTCCTACCTTTACCTCCCAAGTGCTATGATTAAAGGCACGAACCACCATGCCTGGCACTTTCTTGTTTTTAATAATTTGTTTCAAATGAATTTTTAAAGTTAATGCTAACATTAGTTTTAATTTTTTTCAAATTGTTTTTATAATAAATTTAAGTTTAAAAGATAATAAATTGTACTAGACCAACACTTGAGTAAGAAGTTTTAGGTGCCATATTAGAATTTAAGCTGTGGACACACTAGACAGTGGTCATAATGGTTAAGTTCATTTCTAAGCCTTCCCTTTAAAGGATACCAAAATTAGAGTATTTCGGAACATGTAAATTTCCTAATTGGTCAGGGAACACAAAGGTCTATCTTCAAGGTACAATTGAAAAGCATAAGGCCTCTGCCCCCAACATGAATGCCCGCTGCGTGATGTACAACCATGCAGTCTCTGCATGGAGAACAGCACAGGCTCTAGGTGCCATTAGAAGGAGGAAAAGGCATGGTGATGATGGAAAATGGCTTTGTGGTTTCTGGCTAGGCATCAGTGAACTATAGGCTTTAAAACTTGGGCTACCTGGGCTGGAGAGATGGCTTAGCAGTTAAGGTGTTTGCCTGCAAAGCCAAAGGTTCCAGGTTCAATTCTCCAGGACCCACATTAGCCAGATGCACAAGGGGGTGCATGCATCTGGAGTTCGTTTGCAGTGGCTGGAGGCCCTGGTGTGCCCATTCTCTCTCTCCCTCTCTCTCTCTCTCTCTCTCTCTCTCTCTCTCTTTCTCTCTCTTCCTCTTTATCACTATCAAATAAATCAATAAATAAAATATATTTTTTTAAAAACTTGGGCTACCAGACAAGCAGCCTAGGTCTGAACCCTGATTCTGGCCTTGAGTATCTTCAGCAGCTTTATTTACAATAGCCTCAAGCTGAAAACAACCAAGTATCTACCAACTGGTGCGTTATCATATTACATGATGGAATACTGCTAGGCAACAGAAATGGGTAAATGACTGCTACGTACAGCAATGTGGAGAATCCTAAATGTTTTATGCTAATTGAAAGCAGCCCAACAGAAAAGATGAGATATCATATGACTTCTTTTATATAACATCTTTAACAAGTCCAAGCTAGAGACAGAAAAATAGATCAACAGTTTCCAAGGTCAGTGGTGAAGAGGATGGGTTAACTACATGAGGGCATGAGAGACATTTTGAGACAATGGAGATATTATATAGGTAGATTTGGTAGTAGTTACACAACTACTATGTATTATATACTGTATGTCATAAGTACATATCCATCAAAATTCATCAGGGTACACACTTAAGATCTGTACTTGAAAACTGAGGTTGGTGGGTTATGCTTGTAATTCAAGCACTCAGGAAGTAGAGACAAGAAGATCGGGAGTTCAAGGTGGTCTTTGGCTACAGAGACTGTGGCTGTCCTGGGCTAAATAAATGAGACCCAATCTCAAAAAAAAAAAAAAAAAAAAAAAGAAAGAAAGGGCTGGAGAGATGGCTTGGTGGTTAAGGCACTTGTCTTCAAAGCCAAAGGACCCAGGTTCAATTCCCCAGGACCCACGTAAGCCAAATGCACAAGGGAGCACATGCATCTAGAGTTTATTTGCAGTGGCTAGAGGCCCTGGCGTGCCCATTCTCTCTCTCTTTGTGTGTCTCTCTTGCTCTCTGTCTCTCTCTCTCTGCCTATTTCTCTCTCTCTCTCTCTCTCGCTCGCTCGCTTGCTCAAATAAATAAATAAATAAAAATAAAATAGTTTTATTATAATAAAATAGTTTTGAAAAATTTAAAAAATTTAAAAAGAAAAGAAAAAGAAAAAAAAGAGGGCTGGAGAGATGGCTTAGCCATTAAGGCATTTACCTGCAAGTGTAAAGACCCCGGTTTGATTCTCCAGGTCCCATGTAAGCCAGATGCACATGGTGATACATACGTCTGGAAGTCGTTTGCAGTGGCTAAAGGCCCTGGCACGCCCATTCTCACTCTTTCTCTCCTTCTCTCTGTCTCTAATAAATATATAAATAAAACTAAAATCTTAAAGAGAGAGAGAGAGAGGCCAGGCAAGTTGGCTCACACTTGTAATCCCAGCACTCAGGAGGCAAATGGATCTCCATGAATTCAAGGCCAGCCTGGGCTACATAGTGGGTTAAGGACAGTGGGGTACATAGTGGGTTCAAGACAGCCTGTACTATAGAATCAGACCCTGTCTCAAAAGCAAACAAACAAACAAAAAGGATTATGAGGCTGGGGAGATTGCTCAGTGGTTAAAAGTGTTTACTTGCAAAAAAAGATTATGATTAGGGTGTTGTATATATATATGGTTGTCAATAAAAAGTTAAAATTAAATAAACAAAAAAATCTATTTTAGGTGCTGGAGATATGGCTTAGCAGTTAGCAGTTAAGGCACTTGTCTGCAAAGCCTGAAGGCCCAGGTTTGATTCCCCAGTGCCCATGTAAAGCCAGATGCACAAAGTGGCACATGCATCTGGAATTTGCTTGCAATGGCTAGAAGCCCTGGTGCACCCATTCTCTCTGTCTGTTCTCTTCTCTATCTCTCTCTGCTTGCAAATAAATAAAAATAGAGCTGGGCGTGGTGGCGCACGCCTTTAATCCCAGCACGCGGGAGGCAGAGGTAGGAGGATCGCCGAGAGTTCGAGGCCACCTTGAGACTACATAGTTAATTCCAGGTCAGCCTGGACTAGAGTGAAACCCTACCTCGAAAAACCAAAAATAAATATATATTTGAGTTAGTTTAAATAAAAGAACTGTACTTGATATAAATTATATTTTAATATACCCAAAATCCAAGCATACAAAATACATTTCCCAGCACCCTTTTTGCTTTGTCTGGGCTCTATGAACAAGGGAATTGTTACTGTTATGTGTCACAGACCCAATGGATATGTGAGCTCTTTGCCCACTGTACATTCTCTTCTTGTTTGTCCTCATGGAGCCCATGGGGATAAAGACAGCTAGTGGACACCCTGGATTAAATACTAATTTTAAGTGACAAACTCTTAGGAGGAAGTCTGAGCACAGGAGAGAGAGAGAGAGAGACCTGGAAGTGGGAGCTGGCTTAGACCTCAAGGAGAGGAAGACGCAAGAACAGTGTTGGTTGTCTATAGAAAAGGAGGAGGGAGTGAGGTGATCCTGTTGGGGAATGAGAAGCTGACAGAATGAGATAAAACGTACCTCTTCAGGTATCATAGCCCTCAAATTAACATGTTTACACATTTGCAACACCCAAGTGGCTTCAATTTCTCGGCAGTGGAATATCTCACATAATTAAGCTTTTAGGGAAAAAAATTCATTTTGGGCCATTAAAAAAAAAATCTGACAAATGTTTCACATGTATCATTTGGACAAAGGTCACATTACGCAGATAATGAACTCTTTCATGTAAAATTTCCAGTAGATTTTTACCATGCAAAGTCCTCCTCATATGTTACCCTGCATTGATCCGATTGGAGCTGTTAGTGTCTAGTGGATCAATGATCAGCAAACTAAAAAGTCACTTAGTGACTATGACACCCATGGCAGTGTTAGAATCTATTGTGTCAGGAATCCTTGTTTTATTAACTCTGTAATTACCTGTTCAGCTGAACCGGTGAATTTTATTACACATTGTCTTTCACCTGAACAAGACCTTTGCACTTCTACCAGTGCCCCGAGGAGCCTCCATTTTTTTGTTTTTTTCTGCTCCACATCTTTCTCCAGTGCCTTGCGGCTTAGCCACCATCTGTTTAGAGAGAGAGAGATGTACAGGGAGGAGGGCTTTAAGAACACCACTGCCTTACTTTGGAAACGGTTAACAACGCCCCCTCCTCCAGGATTAGCTCTCTTGGTTTTAGGGTACACTTACTGTTCAGAAGTCAGAAATGGAACTAAGTATTGGTGCTTCCTTTACACAAAATACTGTGATGCTGTCTAGTCTAAAAGCTAACAGCATGGGGCTGGGGGCAGTTGGCATGTAAGGTAACCTCTCTCAGGCTCGGTTTCCTTGTGTATTAGAGGGGAGGATAGGAATGTCCCTCCTTCATGATGTGTGGCTCTCTCTCCAGCACTTGACTCAACCTGTCTGAAGGGTCATCTTCCTGCCTACCTAAATCCTGTACTTTTTATGAACTGCCTAATATAATATCTAGTTTTCTAGAAATGCAACTTGAATATGCAGCTTGGGCTGAATGTCCACTTGAGAAATTTAACTACAGAAAAGTCTCTTTAAAAATTTTTTTAAATTTTTTTAAAAAAAAATTATTGACTTGCAAGCAGAGAGAGAAAGATAGAAGAGAGGCAGACAGAGAGAAAATGGGCACGCCAGGGCCTCCAGCCACTGCTAATGAACTCCAGATGCATGTGCCCCTTGTGCAACTGGTTTACATGGGTCCTGGAGAATCAAACCGGGATCCTTTGGCTTCACAGGCAAACTCCTTAACCACTAAGCCATTTCTCCAGCCTCAGAAAGTTTCTTTAATGGCCCGGGAGATGATTCATCCAGTAAAGTGCCACACAGGCATGAGGATGTGAGTTTAGATCACTAGTACCTATGTCAAATGCCAGGCTAATCCCAGCACTGGGGAGGTGGGCACAGGGGATCCAGAGGCTCGTGGGCTAGCTAAGTTAGCCAAATCAGTGAACTCTAGGATCAGTGAGAGTCCCTAGCTCAAAGAAAAACACAGGAAGGAGAAAATACCAACCTCTGGTTTCCACATGCACACGCACACATGTGTACCCATATACATAAGACATGCACACACACATACCACACACATGCCAAAAATGTTTTAAAATCTAGCCTCTTGATTATGGTTTTAAAATATTTTTATTTATGGATATTTGCAAGCAGAGAGCGAATGGACACTCATGCCATTGAAAATTAACTCAGAATTAACACATGAGCCACTTTGTGCATCTGGCTTTACATGGGCACTGGGAAATTAAATCCTGGCCATCAAGTTTTGCAAACAAGCACCTTCAACCACTGAACCATCTCTCAAGCCCTCTGATTATGTTTTATTTTCAAATTTTTAATACTTTCATTTATTTATTTATCTGAGGGAGACAGAGAGAAAGAGACAGAGGCAAAGAGAGAATGGGCACCCAGAGCCTCTCACCAGACACATGCACCACCTTGTGTATCTGACTTTATATAGGTACTGGAAAATCGAACCTGGGTCCTTTGGCTTTACCAGCAAGTGCCTTAACCACTCAGCCATCCCTCCAGCTCATATTTTCAAAATTTTGAAAAATCAAAACTATCCTGCTAATTTTTGAAAAATACATTATATAGCTGAGTTCCTATATTGTAAACAAGGAATCATTAAAGGAGAATCTTAAGTTTCCTTTTATGCCTGTGATGCTTATTGACCATGTTATTTTACAGATGTTTCATAGAAGTAGCTTTACCATAACAAAGTTGATTCATAACCACAGACCCGATTCCCATTGTTAGGGGTAATACCCTATGTCTAAGCCTGTCATACGAACATCTCGATGCACTTACCACATAAGCTGTTTAAGCATTCTTAGCCCACTGTCTAAGATACAGAGGAAGACACACACTTAGTTCAATCTGTGCATCTGAAAGAAACATTTATCAATTAAGCAAAGCTGAATTGCCTGCAAGACCTTTGAAAGTGCTGGTGGCACCTCAGCTGCAAAGAGCAATAGGAAAGAACATTACATTCCCCTTCCTTTAACCAAAGAGTCAGAAGTTAGAAAAGTTGGCTGACCCAGAGTGAAGCTCACCTAGAACTCTATAGACTGGTTCATTTGAAATGATTAGGGAAGTACAATGTATGGACAAAAGAAATTAAGCTGAAAAATGTAAACCATAAGTTAAGAGACCTCATCATTCTAGCCACATCACCCCTTATGCTTCCCAATTCTTCTTTAAAATGTGCTTACTGGTGTAGGCCCTGAAGATATGAAGATGAATAAGGCTTGGTCCCTGCCTTCAAGGAACTAATAATCCAATGGAAAACAGATGTGTACAGCTCACCATAATCATTGAGACGCATTAGGCTCTCAGCAAAGTGCTAAGCACAGGGAAAACAAAGTAATTGATTAATTCTGCCCAGGGAATCAAGGGAGACTTCATAGAGGAGGTGACATTTAATGGAATTTGAAGGATGCATAAGATTGGCCCACATAATGAAGGAAGTCAGGGATACTCTAAAGAGACAATGTAGCAGGAAACAAAGGTAACTTATAAAAAGAAAATAAATACCTGGCATGCTAGAGAATATACAGGGAGAGCAGCTGAGGAAGTAGTCAGTGTTAGTTGTAAGGAATATGGCTATTTGGGGTTGGGGAGGAGGCTGGGAAGATTTCTCAGTGGGTAAAGGCACCTGCTTGCAAAGCCTGCTGGCCCAAGTTTGATTCCCCAGTACTCACTTGAAGCCAGGTGCACAGAGGAATACATGTATTTGGAGTTCTTTTCCAGTGGCAAGGGACTCTGGCATGCCCATATTCATTCTCTCTCTCTCTCTCTCTTCATTCCTCCTTTCCTCTTTTTGTCTCATAAATAAATAAAAATATTTTTAAAAAATAAAAAAGGAGTTGCCAGCACCTTTAAAAATAAAATAACAAGGTCTGGAGGGATGGCTTAGCAGTTAAGGTGTTTGCCTGCAAAGCCAAAGAACCCAGGTTCAATTCCCCAGGACCCACATTAGCCAGATGCACAAGGGGGCGCATGCACCTGGAGTTGATTTGCAGTGGCTGGAGGCCCTGGCTCACCCATTCTCTCTCCCTCTCTCTCTCTCTGTCCAATAAATAAATAAATAAATATAAAATAACAATAAAGTGGCCATCCCAAACCAGGTGTGGTGGCTCATGTCTTTAATCCCAGCATTCGGGAGGAGATTGCCATGAATTCAAGGCCAGCCTGGGCTAGAGTGAGGTCCTGCCTTTAGGAAAATAAAAAAGAGGGACTAGAAAGATTGCTCAGTAGTTAAGGCACTTGCCTGCAAAGCCTAAAGACTAGAGTTTGATTCCCCAGTGTCAACATAATGCCAGATATACAAGGTGGCACATGCGTCTGGAGTTTGTTTGCAGTGAATAGAGGGCCTGGCGTGCTCATTCTCTCTCTTTCTATCTCTTTCTCTCAAATAAATAAATAAATAAATAAATAAATAAATAAATAAATAAATAAATAAATAAATAAATTTAAAAGAGCTAGGTGTGGTGGCCTTTAATCCCAGCACTTGTGAGGCTGAGGCAGGAGGATCAATTAAAGCTAGCCTGGACTATAGAGTGAGTTCCAGGTCAGCCTGAAACTTTCTGACTTACAGCTAAAACCCTGACCCAAACAGTGACACCCTGCTTCAAAAAAACGAAAGGGGGCAGGGGGAGATATGGCAATCCTTTACTTTTATTTTTTATTTTTTTATTTTTCCTTCTTTTATTTTCTTATTTGTATTTGTGTGTGATATGCTATGTATATGTATACTTATGAGCACATATCTGCATGTGAAGGTCAGAGGTAGACATCAAGTGCTTTATTCAGCCAACCCCTACAATATTGTTTGAGACAAGGTGAACCCAGAGGTCACCAGTTTGGTAGACTAGCTAGCCAGCAAGCCCCCAGACAAGACAAGGATCCTCTTATCTTGGCTCTCGAGCACCGGGACTGCAAGTGTGCTTTGCCAAGCCCAGCATTCTACGTGGGTGTTGGAAATCCAAACACAGGTCTTCATGCTTGGGTGGCAATTTCTTTACACTGAGCCATCTCTTCCACCCCTGTTCTCTACTCTTGATCCACTGTGCCTAGCTTACACTTCATTTCGTAAGACATTTGAGACCAGTCAGCTTCGGTATTTTGTTGTGGGTATGTTTATTGATGTGCTCATCTGCAAGCAACTCCTCGTACTTTCTTTCAATTCTCCAGAGATCCCCTTTGGTGCTGGCTGGGATCAGCCTGGTATTGATAAAAGAGATAGAGGTCCCTTTCTACTACTAAATCCTTCTTCAACCAACTCGTGTGTTTCTATGGACCAACCACACGATCTGAACTTAGCCAGATGGAATCTCCTCCCCATCTTGAGGACTGAACCCTTGACTAAGGACACGAGGACACTTGGCAGTCATATCCTTGGGGACAGCAGGAATATTAGATGGGATTTGCTGTGGTTCCTCTTGACCTTTGAGGTCCCTCGGATTCCAACCTCAAGTCTTCTTCTTTTCTTTTTTTTCTTTTTTTTTTTTTTTTTCAGTGTTTTTGGAGGTAGCATCTCACTCTAACTCAAGCTGACCTGGAATTCACTATGTAGTCTCAGGGTGGCCTCAAACTCACGGTGATCCTCCTACCTCTGCCTCCCGAGTGCTGGGATTAAAGGCATGCACCACCACGCCCGGCTCCTCGAGTCATTTTCTGACTTGCAGCTAAAACCCTGACCCAAACATGTCCAAAACCAAATTCATCATTCAAGTTCAAGAAGTTTGACAATGGGAACATGAAACTACAAGTCCAAAACCTCAAATGGAAGATTGAAGATTTCTGATGTTAAAATTGAGATTTTAAAGCCCAAGAATTAAGTCACCTAGGGAAATTCATAAATAAAGAAAACTAGAGGGCTAGAGATAATGTCCTGGAAGATGCTGAGATATGAAGAATCAGGCAGAAGTAAACAAGAATACTCTCAAAGGATAAAAGAAAGAACAACCCAAGGAAGGACTATTTCAAGGAGAGGGTCAGTAATATCAAATACCACGGACAGATCAGAAAGAATCATGACTAAGAAGAGGTCTCTGGGATTGGCAACACATTGGTGCTTCCGTACTTTGGAAGAACAAATTAGGAGTAGCTTTGCAGACGGGAGCTGAAATCCCGTGGTTGAGGAAATAACGGGAGGTGACAAGTGAAAGCCGCAATATGGATTGCTTTAATCGGAAGTCTGGTGAAGGGAAAGGGAATGGAATGGCCGCAGGAGGATTTGGGGTAGAAAGGAAGCTTTTTCACAAAAGAAAGGTGAGCCCTCTCTAGCACAAGAATTGGTAAAGGAAGAAAGATTGAGACTGTTAAGGCAAAGGAGAGAGAGCTGATGGAGCATTGTTGATGAGAAGGTAGAGGATGGATATAATCATGGCAGAAAGGCAAACGAGAAAGACCCTGTCTCAGACAAGGTGGAGGGTGAGGACTGACATGCCAAGGTTGTCCTCGGGTCCCTACTCATACACTGTGCCACACGCAGACCCATACATACGCATATGCCATACGCACACCTACATACACATACGCACCACAAAAACAAACAAATCCCTTAAATTCTTACTACACATGGGAGGTTCCTCAGGCCTACTCTGGACTTAGTGAGTCAAGATATTTAATGATCTGAGTGTGAATTATTAACAGGCCATAGGTAACAATTATGTATTCTAAAATTCATGAACTTACTAATGGAGATAAGGGAAAGGGGGAGATGAGTTTTAGCTAGGTAGAGTGATAAAAGTTGATATCGTCCCTGTGGGAAACAACGGAATCTAGGAAAAACAAATTAGTGAAGGAGCCTGGGAGATGGCTCGGTGGTTAAAGGTGCCTGCTCTGTAGTCCTGCTAACCAAAGTTTGGATCCCCAGGATTCATGGAAAGCAAAAGTGGCGGAGGTGCTGTAACCCTAACACACCTACAGCAATGGGAGAAGTCAGGAGAATCCCAAAAAGCACAGGGGGGCAGCCAGTCCAGCCTTCCCAGAGGCAAAACAACAAGAAAACAGACCCTCTCTCAGACAAGGTGGAAGGAGAAAACCGACACTCCATGGTCATCCCCCGACTCTCTATGGCACAGTCGCACCCGTGCACACACCCAAACAAATAATAATTTGGGGCTGGAAAGATGACTTAGCAGTTAAGGCGCCTGCCTGCTAAGCCTAAGAATGCGGGATCCAATCTCCAGGGTCCCACGTTTAGCCAGATGCAAAGTGACGCAAGGGTGCAATGGCATAGTTGCCCAAAAGGGGGCGCATGCATCTGGAGTTCGTTCACAGCTGCTGAGAGGTTGCTGGCAGGCCCATTCTCTATCTGTCTCCCTCTCTCTCTCTCTCTCTCTCTGTGTCTCTCTCCAAAAAAAAAAAAAATTAGGGCTGGAGAGATGGCTTAGTGGTTAAGGCGCCTGCCTCCTAAGCCTAAGAACGCCAGTTCCAATATCCAGGTCCCACGTTTAGCCAGATGCAAAGTGACGCAAGGGCGTAATGCCACACTTGTCCACAAGGGGCGCACACATCTGGATTTTGTTCGCATCAGGCTGAGAGGTTGCTGGCGCACCCATCTCTATCTGTCTTCCTCTCCCTATCTCTCTGTGTCTCTCTCCAAAATAAAAATACATATAAAAAATTTAAAATTAATTTGTTTGTTAAATTAATTAAAAGACTTCTGAAGAATTCTAAGAATACAGCTGGGGTTGAATATCACACATAAGTTAAAGATGTCCGTCACCTAAGTGTGCTGAGTCTCTTGGTCCAGGATAAGCAGAAGAGCAAATGTTCACATTCATCTGTGATGTACTGACAGACCTCAGGGAGAAGGCAGGAGGTACTGAGGCCCTGGAGTCCATGCTGATTGGGTAGAAAAATGAAATTATTCCAGTGGATAACAATAAAGATCTTTCTAGAGAGAACCTCAATACCAAGTAGGTTGGTTGGGCTGAAGAAGGAGGGTCAGTAGCACCAAATTCAGAGCTGCTCTTTAAGATTAAGTAATAACAGCCGGGCATGGTGGCACACACCTTTAATCCCAGCACTCAGGAGGCAGAGGTAGGAGGATCACCATGAGTTCAAGGCCAGTCTGAGACTACATAGTGAATCCCAGGTCAGCCTGGACTACAGCAAAACCCTACCTCGAAACCCCCCCCCCAAAAAAAGAGTAGGTAATAACATCAAACAAGCCTCAAGTATTTTATACTTGCCTCTCCAAAACATGTAATATATTTTACTGCTGATGAGGTCATTCCTAATCACCCAGAAATTTGGCCACTACAGTCAAAAGGCATCCATAAAAATGAACAAATCCTGTTACATAAGCAGATTCTACCTACCCTACAATCTGAGGCTGAAAAATAAAATGTATGATGCCAATGCAACAATCCCCAAGTCTTAATTCCCAAGATTAAAAAGGGAAGGGGGGTT
The DNA here is from genome assembly GCA_036365145.1 of Orientallactaga sibirica. NCBI lineage: Eukaryota > Metazoa > Chordata > Mammalia > Rodentia > Dipodidae > Orientallactaga > Orientallactaga sibirica. Next base: position 32,189,004 of record JAEOAD010000013.1, on the reverse strand, counting down.
ATTTCTTTTTAAAAAACCAAAGAATCAAAAATTATATATATCCAGGAATCAGGCTGAAGAGATTGCTCAGTGGTTAAAGGAGCTTGCTTGCAAATCCTGTTGTCCCAGGGATCAATTCCCCAGTACCCATGTAAAGCCAGATGCACAAAGTGGTGCACTTGTCTGTAGTTCATTTGCAGTGGCAAGAAGCCCTGGTGCACCCATTTTTCTCTCTCTCCCTTTCTCTCTCTCTCATAAATAAAAATATTTAATTTTTTTAAATCCAAAAATCACTGTTGATTTATCCATGAAGTGTTGTTATATATCAGTCCTGTCTAAACACTTTAAGAAAACTGTCTGGTTTTGGTTTATGAGAGTCTCACTGTGTAGCCCAGGTTTGCCTCAAATTCATGACTGGCCTCAGACTATACTCACGCGCCTGCCACTGCCCTTGGCTCAAACTTTTTGAAATTCAAAAGATGGATACATGTCTCATGTTTTAAAACAGGATGTCAATTCACTTAGGAAGACAAATGATAAATTGCTAACATAGCCAGAGCACTAGTTCTCAAACACAAATTAGAATAGTGGAGGGCTGCAGAGATGACTTAGCGGTTAAGGCGCCTGCCTGCTAAGCCTAAGAACCCAGTTCCAATCTCCAGGTCCCATCTCCAGGTCCCATGTTTAGCCAGATGCAAAGAGACACAAGGATGTAATGCCACACTTGCCCACAAGGGGATGCACGCATCTGGATTTCATTCACAGCAGTGGAGAGACTGCTGGCACGCCCATTCTCTATCTGTCTCCCTCTCCCTCTCTGTCTGTCTCTCTCTGTGTCTCTCTCCAAAAATAAATTTAAAAAAATTAAAATAGTGAAGAAGTGGGAAGCAAGCATCAGAATTCCTTAGGAAGCCTTTCCAGAATGTGGACACTGCTGCCCAAGTGAAACCAGATTCTCAGAGAAAGTATTTATGGTTTGACAAAGCCCCAAAACTATTCCATAACAGTTCCCACCAACTTGTAGAAGTCATTAAACTAGCCTGTAGTCCCAACTACCTGAGAGGCCCAAGGCAGGGTCCAGAAGTTTGACACCAGCCTGGGCAACATAGTATGACCTCATTTCAAAAAATAAGATAGATAAATAAATAAATAAAGTAATTCAATGATAGAATAGGATAAAGTCAAGCAACAAGAATACTGATATCACTGCAAGGCTTGTTGAAAGAAGTGTGCTTAGCTTTACATGGGTACTAGGGAATTGAACTCAGGCTGGCAAGCTTTGCAAGCAAGGACCTTTAACCCACCAAGCCATCTCCCCAGTCCTTCATTAGATTTTTTTAATATAAATAAAATGGTTAGGCTCTCAGGCTAGCCCAAACAGGTATATGTAATTGCTAATGTGAGCAATTTATAGGTCATTAACCTATTTTCTGGATTGTAAAAGTTCAAAAATATGTAAAGGTGTTTCCCCTATTTCCTAGGCATAGAGTTGGGTGTGATGGTGCATGTCTTTAATCCCAGCACTCAGGAGGCAGAGGTAGGAGGATTGCTATGAAAAAAAAAAAAAAGAAAGAAAGAAAGAAAGAAAGAAAGAAATGTTTAGAAGGATATTGGGGATATGACTCAGTGGTTTAAGCACTTGCAGCTCAAGCCTGATTTACCCAAGCTTGGATCCCCAGACCCCATATAAAAGCCAGAGGCCATCAGGCTTCTGTATTCCCAACACACTAACTGTAAGGTGAGAGGCAGAGACAGGAGAACTTCCTGGAAGCTAACCTGACCAACACAGCCATCAACAGCAGGGAGAACAAGGGACCCTGTCTCAAACGAGTTAGGAGGCAAGGATCAAAACCTGAACATTGTCCTCTGACCTTCACATGTATATCATGTCATATGTGCTCTCTCTCACACACACAATGTTAAAGAAAAATATGGGCTGGAGAGATGGCTTAGCCATTAAGGCTCCTGCCTGCTAAGCCTAAGAGCACCCATTAGATTCTCCAGGTCCCACATTTAGCCAGACGTAAGGTGACGCCAGGGCACAATGTGGCACTTGGGGGGGAGGGGCGCGGGGGGAGGTGCACGCATCTGGAGTTCATTCACAGTGCTGAGAGGCCGCTGGCGCATCCATTCTCTCTCTCCCTCTCTCCCTTTCTATCTCTCTCTCTCTCTCTCAAAAAAATTCCTTTGGTAGTACAGCACTCTTTCAGCTCCTCCCTTTTCCTCTCTAATGCTCAGGTCCACCATATGCTCATGCACTTCCTTAAACCTATGTTATCTTTAAAAGCATCCCAAATTCATTTGTACAAAAATTGAATCCCAGCATTAGCCACTAGAGTGAAAATTTGGGAACAAGCTATGTGAGTCAGTCATTGGGACATGACTTATTAAACCAGTTATGATAGGTTCAAATCACAGACACTATATCATAAATACAATGAAACCATCCACTTTTTAGAAATGTTTTATTTATTTATTTAAGAGCCAGAGAGAGAGAGAGAATGGGTATGCCAGGGACTCTAGCCACTGCAAACAAACTCCAGACACACATGTGCCACCTTGTGCATCTGGCTTATGTGGGTACTGGAAAATTGCACCTTAGATTTAGTAGGTAAGCACTTTAACCGCTAAGCCTTCTCTCCAGCTCACCATCTACTTTTGAGAGGAAATATATTGACCTTTAGAAGGCAGGCAGGCAGGCAGGCAGGCAGGCAGGGAAGGGAAAGGAAGAAAGTCATAAGCCAGGGATTGCTAGCAAACGAATGTAATCCCAGCACTTAGAAATCTGACATAGGAAGATTCAGAGCTCAAAGCCAACCTAGGCTGCATAGCAAGTTCAAGGCCAACCAAAGATATATAAAGAAAGACCCTGTCTCAGAAAATAACAAGTTATTAAATATTGATTTGAAGGACTAGGAAGTACCTCAGTTGTTAGAGTGCTTGCCTATCATGCACAAAGCCATGAGCCTCTTAGGCATAGTTTAAATGAGTTGTGGTGGCATACTCCTATGATCCCAGCACTCAGGAGATGGGGGTAAGAGGATCAGAAAGTCAAGGTCACCCTTGGCTGCATAGAGAGTTCAAGGCCAGCCCGGGCAATAGGAACCCCTGTCAAGGAAGGAAAGAGAGAAAGAGGAAGGGGGGAATGAAGGAGGGATGGAAGGAGAGAAGGGCAGAGGGACAGAAGGAAGAAAGGGAAGGGAGATTGACTTGATTTGGATAAAATTAAATGTCTACATGTAATCACACACACTTATGCATAAAGAGATAGCCAAAACAGTCACAAATACTAAGATTCATGCATTTATGTTTCTAATACTGTTTGAAAATTTACTGTGTTTATTTTATTTTAGAATGGAGAAAATATAAAGTTGTTATTTTTTAATAATAAAAAGTGCTCCAGCCGGGCATGGTGACACATGCCTTTAATCCCAGCACTCGGGAGGCAGAGGTAGGAGGATCGCCATGAGTTCGAGGCCACCCTGAGACTCCATAGTGAATTCCAGGTCAGCCTGGGCCAGAGTGAAACTCTACCTCGAAAAAACTAAAAAAAAAAAAAAAAAAAAAGTGCTCCAGCCGGGCATGGTGGCGCACGCCTTTAATCCCAGCACTCGGGAGGCAGAGGTAGGAGGATCGCCGTGAGTTCGAGGCCACCCTGAGACTACATAGCTAATTTCAGGTCAGCCTGGACCAGAGTGAGACCCTACCTTGAAAAACCAAAAAAAAGTGCTCCAAATTACAAAATTACTAACCTTCCCTCCCCAATTGTTATAAGTTAGAGAAAGCCAAAAAGATTGAATTAATTTCTACCAATTTGTGACTGATTATATCTCCCCACTGTCCTTCAAAAAATATTTCTCATGTTCTCAGAACATAAGTGAGTCTAAAATGATGGTATTCAAGGTTGAAAAATTAGCAAGTAAAATAATTTAGACAACATAAATTAGAGCAACGTTAGTCAAGAATATACCTGTCACATGTCAACTCTTGCCTGACAATCTGAGAATATATGTCCCCCTGGGTCACTTTCCTAAAACTCTTCTTACTTAAGCCATATTTTGTAGTCCTTACAAAAACTGATACTTATACACAGAAATTACTATTTCTGGAGTTCTGGAGTTCATTTTCAGTGGCTGGGGGCCCTAGTGTGTCCATTCTTATTCTCTCTCTCTCTCCTTGCAAATAAATAAATAAAATATTTTTTAAAAACTCAAGTTTGGGGCTGGAGAGATGGTTTAGTGGTTAAGGCGCCTGCCTCCTAAGCCTAAGAATGCTGTTTCCAATCTCCAGGTCCCACGTCCAGATGCAGTGACACAAGGGCGCAATGCCGCACTTGACCACAAGGGGGCGCGCGCATCTGGATTTCTTTCGCAGCAGCTGAGAGGCTGCTGGTGCGCCCATTCTCTATCTGTCTCCCTCTCCCTCTCTCTCTGTCTCTCTCTGTATCTCTCTCCAAAAAAAAAAAAAAATCAAGTTTGAAGCCAGGTGTGGTGACATGCACCTTTAATCCCAGCACTCAGGAGGCAGAGGTAGGTGGATCACTGTAAGTTCAAGGCCACCCTGAGACTACTACATAGTGAATTCCAGGTCAGCCTGGATGAAAGAGTGAGACCCTACCTCAAAAAAAAAAAAAATCAAGTTTGAACCTCTCCATTTTGTCCCAACAACTTCTTTCCCACCCTCTTAGTATTTTTCCAGAGGCTCTGTTGTCATAGCAACAGTAAACATACAATAAATGAATAAGAGGGAGTTGTCAGTCAAGGATGTCTGATTTCGAGTATTAGAAAGCAGTTTCTTAGGACTTTCGCCTAGTAGTAGACTGTGTAATACAAATTGTGCTTTCTTTGTAAGTAGCCACTTGCCAACTTTTCATTTCATTTCAGCCTGCTGTTCTGAGCATGGCATACTAATGGTTAGGTTGTCCAGGACTGAAGTTCTTTGTATATCTTCTTCCCTTTTTATAATTGGGTACTTAGATTGGAGATTTCTTCAAATTTTGATGTTTTTTTATTTTTATTTATTTTCAAGCAGAGAGTGAAGGAGGAGACAGAGAAAGAGAGAAAATTCTTCAAATTTTCTTTGTGAAACTCTGGATAATATTGCCTGTTTTGGAAGAGAATCTATGAGATTCATTTTATTAAGCATTCCAAACCTTGAAATGGATCCTTACATAAACTGCCTGTGCAATCTCTGAGAAGTCACTTTCATTCTCTGACTTTAGGCATTCTCATCTGTAAAAGAGGCAAAAGAATACGTGCATGGGATAAGAGTATAGCAGGGTCTATTAACTGCTTCTGTGTAATCACTCAAGAACTAGCGTACCTTTCCCTCTCTCCCTTCTCTCTACTTACCTGTTGGGATCTATTTTTTTTCAGCCCTCTGAGCCTTTTGTTCCATAATTTCCCTTCCTAAGTAAGTTCCTAAACTTTTTCTAGACCTTGGATAAATCTTCACTAGACCAAATGGTATAAGAATAAAAATATAGCAAAAATTTTATAAGCAATCTAGTATTAAATTAATTGACATTAAATTAATCACAAATCATTTTAATTGTATCAAGTGAAGCTAAGCCAGTGTTCATACCCTTCCTTTAGGAAAATAAATGGGGTTTGGAAAATTATCATTTTCTAAGTTATTAATGATTAATACCAGGCATTAATTTGGGTGTTGACCTTAAAGACTTATGTATAGAGTGTCTATTAGTACTAAGTGGTAATTCTAAGTATAAATGCTGATCATGTCACCTTAGAGCCAAAATCATTGATTAAACAGACATGTTCAACAGTTAAAGTGTGCGTGTTTAATTAAAATTGATTTTGGAAGACTTCCCCAAGTACTGTTCCTTCTGTTCAACATTATTTTTTGATTGGGAAAACGAAGTAAAATTGAGGTATTGTTTAGGTTAAACCACATATGTGGAAGAGTATCTAATTTTGTTTCTTTCTGAAGCCTAATGACCTATATACTTAACTTCATGTCTTAATTTCATTTTATCTTAGGAAAGGCTTACTAGTACTCATAATTCAGAATTTGAAATTTTATCTGAGGATTCTAAAGGCTGTAAAAGCCTTCAGAACCCTGAGTATGAGGGAGAATATGGGGAAGGAAATTACAAAAAAATAATTCTTTGCTGTGTATCATTGTATTCTATGTGATAATTCTGTCATCTGCTGAGAGGACTCTCAGAGAAGGAAAAGTATCATGTGTTTATTTTTCATGAAAAGACAATTTCATTTTATATTTGAATATATTCACTTCATTCAGCTAAGAACTCTTTCTAGTAATAAGGTAGAAATAGAACTTTTGAATCTTATAAAGAGAACAAGAAGGGGGTAAGAAGAGGAAAACGAAATTTTTTTAATGAAGTTGATTTCCACCCACAGGCCTGATTTCCTCCACTGTTTCCATACTGTATTTAGGGATGTACATAGGAAAAAGAGTGTATTAGAGAAAACAACCACCCATCTGTTCTGGGAGGTGGAAACGACCTTTAAGCAGTAGAGGAACTCTTATCTGATACATATTTTTTTTTAAATGCCTTTGAAAATGAAGCAGAAATAAGCCTCATGGTGTTTGCATAAACCTATCCTTTACAGTAAAACCCATCTGATTATAGCCTATTAACTAGCATTTTTGCTAAGTACTTTAGTTGAGTCATCTAGATCGTTCTTTTCTTTTCCTTCTTGCTTTTCCTTCATTCCTTCTTTCCTTCCTTCCTTTGCCTCCTCCTCCTCCTTCAGTTGTATCTTGAATATTTTCCAGCTCACTCACAGGTTAATAATCGTGCAGTGATCTTAGCCAAACCAAATACTGACAAGGAAATGGAAGCCCTGTTCAGAAGAAAGATGAATAAACATCCCAAGAGAGAAATCAAACACAAAGCACTTGTTTCTCATAAAGACAAAAATTTCTGGATTAGTTTTTGTTTTGGGTTTTTTTTTTTAAAAAAACATTTCAAAATAGCTTTATTAAAAGTTTTAGCTGAAAATTTGGACCATCTTAATAGCTGGGAAAGAGCCTAAGTAGAGAGAAGAGGAGGCATTTGGGAGCACTGGCCAGTTCCATGTCCCACCTGCCTCACAGTTTGCCCTTGGGAAGATATAACTCCCCAAAGTGATTTTTCTCTCTATTGGGGGTTAGGGGAAGAGAAAACATTATTGCCTACACCCTCTAGTCAACCTGGGGTTCCTGACTAGCCCACACTGTTGATGGCAACAATTCTAGAATGAGGTAAAATGGAAAAGCAGTGTGCTGATTTTTAACTACCATGTTAAAAAAATAATTTCAGCTTTTGTGTGTCTTTTCTGCATACACAGTCACCACATACCACGACTTCATAGCTTTCTTACTAATAAAAGACTCCCTGTTTGTGAGAAATATACTTCATTTTATAGTCTTTGGGCCTTGGTGCAAACCAACTTTCCAAATTAAAGCTGCATCCAGGTACTTTTTGTCTTTAACAGATTGGGATCCATTAAATCCCACCACAAGCAAATTTTATTTTATTTTTTTAAATATGTATTGTTTCCAGTAGCTGGAGAGGAGCTTTCCTCATCACTCACCGGAGCTGTGGTTTCCCCCCAGTGGAGTCATGTTTTTAGCAAGATTCCTGTGGGAGACCTGTTTGTGAAAGTGGCATTTGTGATTCCGACTTCAGCTTCTCCTGCCAGCTTTGGAAAGTCAAACAGATGTTTCCTGGTTTACTGCAGCTCATCGCTTATCCCAGGAGGAAAATCAGAAAAAGTTGGGGACAAGCACGATTCTGTCAGTCACAACCACAAGAAAATGGAATGTGTGTGTATGTGCGTGTGTGTGTGTGTTGTTGTTGATGATGATGATTAGACTAAATGTAAGTTCAAATGATTCATCTATATAAAATTTTATCTTCCACCTAAATTTCCTCTTTTTTATAAACAAACTCTTTTCGTTCCGCCTTTCCCGGTAAACTTCAGCATCTTTGATGGGTCTCTTTGAAGCACAATTTTTGTGCTTTTCAATTTTGTTTTGGATGAGTCGATGAGAGCAAACTTAGCCCTTAGCTCCTGATTTGTTTTTGCAAAAACAATAAGATCAAAAAAAAATTAGATGTACACCAAAACACATGCCTAAAGAAAGGCAAATAAAATATATTTTGAATCTCATGTGCCGCAGTAATGTGGTCTGGGAATTATACTCATGAAGTGTATTTTAAAAACCTAGGTAGCATAAAGTGGGAAACAATTTTACATTAAGCCTAAACTAGTATTAGGTAAGATATTTCTGATCTGTTTTGTTTAATGTTTTGTTGAGTTCTAGTGAAATGCTTTAGAAAATAAAAAAAAAAAAAAGCAATTTTAAGCATTCCTAGGTTTTAAACATATATTAAATGTAAGCTTGCCTAATTGTAGTTTAGAATTAGATTGTTTTTAACTTTTTTTTTTTTAACGATCTCATATCTTTTTGTTCAGTGGATTCCTCTAGCCCAAGGCCCTAGGCCAGTGGAAGGGCTGCCGCTGGTTCAGAAGGTTCCCTGCAGATGCGCATCTCTGTCTCCCTTTCAGACACTCGTTAGCTCTCTTCTCTTGCTCTGTGCAAACGCAGAGTGGTGTCTGTGTTTCAGGAAAAGAATGTGTGTTAAAAGAACTAATGGTCTGACTGTCCATCAGACTGGGCAGCAATGGAGGTCATCCGGCGGTCAAAAACAAATAATTTCAGCCTATTCCTAAAGCCCCCGAAGCTGTTGACTGGGTGGCGGGAGCTCGCCGCCTCTTGTTGCTTCTGTACCCTCTGAAACCTGGGAGTTTTTATTTTTGGAGACAAGAGCAGACATATTTTCTCCCTAGCAACTGTGTGTGCACAGAGCCTACCATTCAGCCTTTGCTCAGGTTAGCCAGGCTCACAGATACAGTCAGCGCTCCTTGACCATGTCCTCTCTGAACAGACAATAGACTGACTCTGAAACTAGACGTTCCCAACGTATTGGAAGAATCTGAATATTTGTGCTTGTTTGAAATGCATTGTTAGACAGAAAATTTAAGTATTTTAAACAATTCTTTCTTTTTACTTTTCCTCTGCTTTTATCAAAAGACCTAATGTTCTCAATGTGAAAGTAGCTACAGGTATACATTTTAAGGTGACTTCCAAGTTTCCACATTCATTGGGAACAGATGGGAATGAAAGTGGCTTCAGAGTGCTGACAACTCCATTAAAAATGTTTTAAAATCTATACTCCATACTCCATAAATCTGAACCACACATTGGTTATAGTCACAGCCCTTTTAGCATTTCTTGTGCCCTATTTGTGAATACCACCACCTGCTGGTAGTGAGTGCCAAGATCTTACTCTGCTGAAGAATCCATCTAAAAGTTAACATTAAATAAAATGTAAATGTTTTTACATAGATAGATCTTTGGAAATGAAGATCTATTTACTATATGATTTTGGAACATCCTTGCTACAATAAATTTACCAAAACCTTTTTTATAGGCATTAGAAAATAATTGTGGGCTGGAGAAATGGCTTAGCGGTTAAGGCATTTGCCTGCAAAACCAAAGGACCCAGATTCGATTCCCCAGGACCCACATAATCCAGATGCACAAGGGGCACATGCGTCTGGAGTTCGTTTTCACTGTCTAGAAGCCTTTGCGCACCCATTCTCTGTGTCTGCTTCTCTTCTATCTCTGTCTCTCTATCTCTGCTTGAAAATAAATAAAATTAGAAAATTTTAAAAATGCATATGGAATATTATTTAGAAATGAAAGCTGTTCTTGAGTTATCCCAATTCTTGATTATCTTTTAGCTTCTCCTTGTTGACCACATTTCAAAATGATGTTGGAAGCATTTAGACCTTTGAGTTTTAGTTTCATTTCTTCTCTTTCTTTTGTCTGCCCACTTTCTAACGGAAGTGCTTACGTGCAGTGAAATATCTAAATATGGAAAGGGAGGCGGGGCGAGAAAGCATGTCAGACCCATGGCTGAATAGTTAAGTGTTGACTTCTGAAGATTATGCCTGTGATTGAGGGATTTAGCACCCTTATTTTGGCACTGACTCATAAAACATATGTTCACTGAATCTGTTTTATGGGCTTTTTAACTGGGTAAGAAATTCCAAATGTTCAAAGGAAAGGAAAATCAAGCCTTTGTGAGGTGGGGTAATATACATTGTTCCTTTTAATTGCTTATTAAACAGAAAGATGCTATAATACTTTATAATAAAATAAACCAAAGTATGTTGCTATTGCCCACTACAGTGAATGACAGCATTTTGTATATGAAAGCAGTCCAAAATTGATTTTCTAACAAAAATATGTATATATGTATATGTGTGTGTGTATGTGTGTGTATATATATATATATATATATAATATTTAGTCTGAGGATGTGCTCTGAGAGTTTTATGACATTCTTAAAAATGCAATCTGGGAGCCAGGCATAGTGGCACACCCCTCTAATCCCAGCACTTGGGAGGCAGAGGTAGGAGGATCGTCACGAGTTCAAGGCCACCCTAAGACTACATAGTTAATTCCAGATCAGCCTGAGCCAGAGTATGACCCTACCTCAAAAAACAAAAAAAAAAAAAAAAAAAAAAAAAAAAAAAAGGAGCTGGATGTGGTGGCACACACCTTTAATCCCAGCACTCAGGAGGCAGAGGTAGGAGGATTGCCATCAGTTCAAGGCCACCCTGAGAATACAGAGTGAATTCCAGGTCAGCCTCAGCTTGAGTGAGACCCTACCTTGAAAAAAACAACAACAAAAAAAAGGTGTGGGGGGGAGCCTGGAGAGATGGCTTAGCAGTTAAGCACTTGCCTGTGAGGCCTAAGGACCCTGGTTCGAGCACGATTCCTCAGGACCCATGTAAGCCAGATGCACAAGGTGGCGCATACATCTGGAGTTCATTTTCAGTGGCTGGAGGCCCTGGTGTGCCTATTCTCTCTCTCTCTCTCTCTCTCTCTCTCTCTCTCCCTCTCAAATAAATAAAGTAAATAAATAAACAAAAAACAAAAAATGCAATCTGGGGTCTGGAGAGATTGCTCTATGGTTAAGGCACTTGCCTGCAAAGCCTAAGGACCTGAGTTGATTCCCCAGTACCCACATAAAGCCAATGCACAAGGTGGTACCTGTGTCCGAAGTTCATTCACAGTGGTTAGAGACCCTGACACACCCATTCTATCTCTCCCTCTATCTGCCTCTTTCTCTCTCTCACTCTCTTTCAACTAAATGAATACAATGTATTGGTGCACACGCCTTTAATCCCAGCACTCGGGAGGCTTACTGTGAGGAGGATCACTGTGAGTGAGTCTGAGGCCCGCCTGGTACTACACAGTGAATTCCAGGTCAGCCTGGCCTAGAGTGAAACTCTACCTCCAAAAAAAGGAGGGCCTGAAGAGATGACCTAGTGGCTAATTAAGACATTTGCCTGCAAAGCCAAAGGACCCAGGTTCAATTCCCAGGACCCACATGAACCAGATGCACAAGGTGGCACATGCGTCTGGAGTTCATTTGAACTAGCTAGAAGCCCTGACTCACCTGTTTTCCCTCTCCCTCCCTCTCTGTTTTTCTCTATCTCTCTCTCTCTCTCATTCTATCTCCCTCTTTCTCTCAAATAAAAAAAAATGAAATATCTAAAACAAAAGAATAGGGCTGGAGAGATGGCTCAGAGGTTAAGGAGTTTTCCTGTAATGCCTAACAACCTGGGTTCAATTCCCCAGTACCCACATAAGCCAGATATACAAGGTGACACATGTATCTGGAGTAGCTAGAGGCCCTGGCATACCCATACACACACTTACTCACTCTCTCTCTCTCTCTCTCTCTTCCTCTCTCTCTTTCTACTTGCAAATAAATAAATAAAATTTTAAAATAAAAAAACAAGAGTAGGGTTGGAGAGATGGCTTAGTAATTAAGGTGCTTGCCTGCAAAACCCAAGGACCCAGGTTCAATGCCACAAGACCCACGTAAGCACATGAAGGCACATGTGTCTGGAGTTCCTTTGCAGTGGACAGAAGTGCTGGCATGTTCATTCTTTGGTCTGGAGAGATTGCTCTATGGTTAAGGCACTTGCCTGCAAAGCCTAAGGACCTGAGTTGATTCCCAGTACCCACATAAAGCCAATGCACAAGGTGGTACCTGTGTCTGGAGTTCATTCACAGTGGTTAGAGACCCTGACACACCCTTCTATCTCTCTATCTGCCTCTTTCTCTCTCTCACTCTCTTTCAACTAAATGAATACAATGTATTGGTGCACACGCCTTTAATCCCAGCACTCGGAAGGCTTACTATGAGGAGGATCACTGTGAGTGAGTCTGAGGCCCGCCTGGTACTACACAGTGAATTCCAGGTCAGCCTGGCCTAGAGTGAAACTCTACCTCCAAAAAAAGGAGGGCCTGAAGAGATGACCTAGTGGCTAATTAAGACATTTGCCTGCAAAGCCAAAGGACCCAGGTTCAATTCCCAGGACCCACATGAACCAGATGCACAAGGTGGCACATGCATCTGGAGTTCATTTGAACCAGCTAGAAGCCCTGACTTACCTGTTTTCCCTCTCCCTCCCTCTCTGTCCTTCTCTCTCTCTCTCTCTCTCTCATTCTATCTCCCTCTTTCTCTCAAATAAAAAAAAATGAAATATCTAAAACAAAAGAATAGGGCTGGAGAGATGGCTCAGAGGTTAAGGAGTTTTCCTGTAATGCCTAACAACCTGGGTTCAATTCCCCAGTACCCACATAAGCCAGATATACAAGGTGACACATGTATCTGGAGTTTGTTTGCAGTAGCTAGAGGCCCTGGCACACCCATACACACACTTACTCACTCTCTCTCTCTCTCTTCCTCTCTCTCTTTCTACTTGCAAATAAATAAATAAAATTTTAAAATAAAAAAAACAAGAGTAGGATTGGAGAGATGGCTTAGTAATTAAGGTGCTTGCCTGCAAAACCCAAGGACCCAGGTTCAATTCCACAAGACCCACGTAAGCACATGAAGGCACATGTGTCTGGAGTTCCTTTGCAGTGGACAGAAGTGCTGGCATGTTCATTCTTTCTCTCTTTCTCTCTTTCCCTCTCAAATAAATAAATAAATGAAAATATTTTTAGAAAATAAAAAGAAAACAATAAAAAATAAATAAAAGCAAAGCTGGGCTTGGTGGTGCATGCCTTTAATCCCAGCACTCGGGAAGCAGAGGTAGGAGGATCACCGTGAGTTTGAGACCACCCTGAGACTACATAGTGAATTCCAGGTCAGCCTGGGCTAGAGTGAGACCCTGCCTCGAAAAACCAAAATAAATAAATAAATAAATAAATAAATATGCAGTCTGGTCCAATTTTAACATATATCTTTAGCCATGTCACTTTTATGATCTCTTAGTGATCCACTAAGACTCTTGAAAATGTTATGGTTTAGAGCCAGGCCTGACCAATGATTCCTTTTTCTTTTTTTTTTTTTTTTTTTTAATATATTTTATTTATTTACTTGAGAAAGAGGCAGAGAGAGAGAGAGGAAGAGAATGGGCATGCCAGGTCCTCCAGCCACTGCAAATAAACTCCAGATGCATACACCCCTTGTGCATCTGGCTTACGTGGGTTCTGGAGAATTGAACCAGGATCCTTTGGCTTTAGCCACACTGCTCCAGTGTGGGAGGCTTCACACCTCTGCTAGTCTCTCCGTCTTCTTCGTAGGCAGCCACACTCCTTAATATTTTCAAATGCTTCAAGTATCCGTGTCTCAGTATGTTCAGCATTTCAGGCAATCAGGAGTTGCAGGTCTTCGCAGCAAAAAAACAAACGTACACCGAAGCCCAGTTATACTTACATAGCCTGCTGCTGAGTTTTACCTAATTATCTGGAGAAGGAAGATGTATGACTTCCAGAGAGAGCTTTTACAGAACTTTTTCAATATGCTTTCAGTGTGTGTGTGTGTGTGTCATATACCTGATACTGCAAGAGAAAGAGGAACAGAAGGAATGAAAAGGAACCAAATATCTTCCGATGACAGAAACCTACGTAACAAACTAGAAATCCACACACCCCTGTGTAATCCCACAACTGGAGAGGCTGGGGCAGGAGGATCATGAGTTCCAGACCAACCTGAGCTACAATAGTGAAATCCTGTCCAAGAAGATTTTTTTAAAAAGCCCCACATACACAAGAACTGAAAGGGAAGTTAAGAGAGACAGTTTCTCCCTTAATTTGAGAAGTCTGATTCAGGGTGACCCCTCCTTGTGGAGGTTTTAAAAGCTTTGGTTTTTCCCCATGCTTCTGATCACTACAACCAGGCCTGACTTAAGCCTGTTACATTTAAAAGGTCTGGGCAACAATGACTATGTTTCCTGCAGGCTCCACCCCTCACACAGTATGTAAACACATCTTCCACCAGAATCCTCAGCTGTAAAGCGCCCCCTACTGTTTCCAGGATGCCAATTCACTCAGGATCCTGGGCTCCGTGCTTTCCTAGCGTCCAGAGAGCAAACTTGGAACCACGTTTCTTCTTCAGGCTTTATAAGGCATGCCTGTGCAGCTATGGTCTCTGTCAGCCAAGCAAAATTCATAACTGTCTGCAGCACAGACACGTCATTCTTTGAGAGATGATTTTAAGTAATCCTTTCAACTAGTTCCCATACTCATACGTGAAGCTTTTTCTCCCCAAAACGGTCAAGGGATGACAACTGTCCCCCTGAGACTTACAGACATGGGATCATTATCCAGGCTCAAACATAGCTATAGGAACGCTAATAGTAAAATATGATATATAACTTTTTTAAAAAAATACTATAGAAGTGGGGGTGATTATTCCACATGGGGATTTTGAGAGGCCTTTTGGAGTAGCTGGAGTTTGCTTGAATCTTAAGAGATGAATGGAAGAGGAATGTTGAAAGCCAGGGGGAACAGTAGTGGTAAAAATGTGTGGTATTTGTTCTCGCCGGGGGTTTTTCCCCTTTACCCTCGGGTTGCCTTGTTGTTAACTTCGTGACTGACTAATGACAGCAAGGAGAAAGGCTGGTTTGCGATAACCACGGTGTGAAGACACTTTGACCTGGATGCTAACCTTCCTCCTTCCTGCTCATGAGCTGGTTTTGTTGTGAATAATAGCATAGCATTCTTGTTTCTTTTTGATCCTCCAGTAGTCCACTTACTTGTTTCTTTCTACCTCTGTATTCACACACACACATACACACACACACAGACACAGAGAGAGAGAGAGAGAGAGAGAGAGAGAGGGCTCCAGAGTTTATTCTTGGGCACTTCCCAATTTCTCATAGGATGTCCACAAGTCAAATCAATTAGATTGAACTGATAAGATAACTTAATGACCCTGCCTGTCTTTGCAGGTAAACTTGAGAACAAAATGAGTCCAACTGCCAACTCATTAACCTTGAGAGATAATTCAGGTGGCTTAATTCTAATGTTTCCACTGTTTGTTTAGACTTTAAATAAATGTCTACATTGTTTAATAGCCTCTTGTACACAGTTTTTGATGGGCTCAATTGATTTTCTTTCATTAAAGACCAAATCCTAATGAATTCACTGGCCATCTTGAATTTACGTTCAAGCTGGAAGTTTCTTAATGGTTTTGTAAAATACTAGGTTACTACTTTCAAATAGGAGTGGTTTGTGTTGCCAGACTCTCTCGTCCACGACAAATACTTAAATTTTGCTTTTAGTTTTCTGGGAAGTAGTTGTCTAATCCATCTCTCTTTTCCTATTTCTTTTTCTTTTCTTTTCTCTTTTTTTTTTCCTAGTTTTGTCAACCGTGCTGCTCCCTCCCCATGCTTTGGCTGTCTTCATTAAGGGATTGGTAGGATTTTGGTCCCTAAAGACAAATATTTTACTAGCTCTTAATGTTGATGTGCTAGGGAAGGTTACATTTCAGGACACTGTTTATTTGAGTATGTCTGTAACTTGTTTTTAAGTAGGTTTTTTTTTTTTTTTTTTCTCCCCTTTCCTATTACATTTCAAACTGAGAAAAATCACCCAGGAATGTCTCCACTGCCACCTACTTGCAGTTTGGAAATTTACATGCACCTGGTTTTTCAAATAAAGCCAGTATTTTTTTTTCCCTGCCAAGCAAGGCAAAATTACTGTCGAGAATACTGTAGGTGGCATTGTGGATTCTCCTCATGTTTATGAAGGTGTGGATCTTGCAAAATTGCTAGGAAAACACCTACGTTATAGCATTTTTACTAACAATCGCGGAAACGGCTTTTTCTGTAAATGTGGTATGTCTTCCCCTATGATAATTGTATTACTACAAATTATATAGAAACAGTCTAAGTGAAAATATCATTCCTAAATGCTTTATTCATATTTATATTAGGATAATGTTGCTATAGTCATAATCCTTAGGAACTTCTCATAAAGCACGTTATATAATGCATTCATGATTATGCTGTGGAAAGCTGTTACCTAGCACATTGTAAAAGGCAGACATTTTAAAAAACAATGTATGTTCCTACTTAATGCAGAGAGATGAGTTATCAGACGCCATGTGTACTTGTAATTTCATAAATAATAATAAGGTGTGTGTAAATGGCTCTTTAATGCCCGGTGTTATTATGTAGAAAAGAACATGAAGTGTTGTAATATAATAACAGATAGGAAATTTCTGAATTTTTTTTTCTTCTTGTCATCAGTGACCACTCTTTGCCTAATGATTTCATTTTATTACAGATCCTTTGGTTGGAAGCTTAAAGGTTTGACATTGTTATGTGCTTTTTAATATGGGTTATTCTACATTTTATTCGACCTACTAAAAGAATATTGCTCTGTCTTAGCATATTTAACTGGAAACCCTGGCTTGATTCATTTTTTGGAGCTTATTCTGTAAAGTCTCCTAATTAAAAAATATATATGGATATCCAAGTATCTTCTTACATTTTTAACTATTCTACAAGCTTCATCTACCTCATTTTTCTCAATTTTTATGCAATCTAACTAGCCTCAATGTTTTACATCTATTTTGGAAAGTTAATCATTGTGGTCAGGTAAAATCATGGAATCACATTGAAAGTACATGTACCTACATATGAAAATATAGGTGATTTGTGGTGCGAAATATTTTATTCTTCCTCTTGAATGCAGTAGTTCTTTTCCAAAACCATTCAGGACTATCTAATTTCCCATCTATACAATTTGTCCCTAGGTGACATTTTAAAAGCATCTGTAACTTTATAGTTGTTTATGTTTACTGGCTGTAGAGCAGTTGTCTAAGAGACGAAAAACAAATCTATGCTGTGTGTTCCATGGCTGGTGCACAGAAGTTTTATGTTTGTACTTTTAAACAACTCCAGTGTCCTCTCAGTTCGTTGGTATTCTGCACACCCTTTTGGAGATTTTTTTTTAAATCTCATCTAGAGAAACAGCAAGTCATTCAAGTTTCCTTAATGGCACCGGTAATGTATATAAATCTTGTTAGCATGCAGCACATTACAGAGTGGCGTGGCATTTAAACTCCTTTGTTGCACAGTCATGCTTTGAGATCTGAAGATCCACTTCATATGAAAGTGGCCCGGATATAATTTGTCTCACAAGGGCAATTCTTTCACGTAATACAGAAGCCAGGTAAGTTCACATTAGGCACATACATGACTCAGAGCTTTAATCTGTGTCATTCTCTCTGACACCTGTAACAGAAGAGCACGGCAGGATTTGTGGAAGATTGTTTGGGATTGTTATCACGCAAAGATCTTTGAAATTGCAACATCACAAGCACCATCAGTGGACTGTCCTGTCAGGAATGCTGGTGGTTTATGACATGAGAACATCACTTTTAACCTACCAAGAATCCTGGCTTTCTTGGTGGTAGGTGATAAAGCATGAGTGGGCCACGTTGACAGAGCTTTTTCCTAGCACTTGGTACAAGAAGAGTGATGTATCGAAGGTGACCGTCCTCAGCACAGTCTTAGCGTCGGGTTCCTTTTCTGATCCAGGTGGGCCATACCCAAAGTAGCTCTTCCTCCGTGTGCAGATAAGCCACTTGTGTGCACTCGGGAGACATAAGGACAGCGTCAGAGGCTCCAACTCGCAACTTCCTCTTCGGCTTCAAGAAATGAGAGCGTTCCATACACTATTTTTAAAGGGCTGTAATAAGCTATAGTTTAGGTCATGGTCGTTTTCTTTTTCCATAGCATTATTACCATTATTATCTTCTACAGCAGTAAAGATTGATCGTTGCTATGAGCAGTATGAAAGACCCTCAGAATCAGGCAGCAGGACTAAATCTCCCATCTAGATAGAAGAGGGGAAAAGGAAAGAAGGAAGGGAGAGAGGGAGGGAAGCAGAGAGGAAGAAAGGAAGGGAAAGAGGAAAAGGAGGGTGAGGAAGGAATGAGGGAAGACAAATCGAAGAGTATATTAACCTTTTCCTTCTTTGTGACTTCCCAGCACATTTTTTGAGTGTGCATGGATATGTGTCAAATACACCCTTTATAATAAAATTTCACGTTCAAGTTCTAAGTCTGAAGTCTGTAACCCTTTGCCACTTGTTTTGACCATTTTTAACCATATCTGCATTACTTTATCATTATCATAACATCACACATAGTTCTAACGGTGAGATTTGTGTTTGGAGTTAAGATGGCCAAACAGCATTTGTATGCGTATTTGTGAATACCAGTAAATACAAAGAAACAAATATTTTTGAGCTCTGGAATGCATTAAGAGAAGGCACAGCTACTGGTTAAGAGAGAAAATTGTAAGTCAGGAATCCTTAAGTTCCCCCACTCTCAAGCAAACTACAGTGCTTTCCACACTATATAGGTCATGTGACTTGCCATTGCATGTTTTGAGATATCTATTTTAAGATACAATAAAATATTTTTAAAACAGCAATATGCTCGATAAATACACAGTTGTTAGGCTTGGATTTTTTAAGTTGTCAAAATAACAGTTTGTGGTTTCCATCTCTTGATCACATAATAATCCTTCATTGTCATTCCTGTGCCTAACCAAGCAGACTTATTAACACTTAAAACCCTCTTTGATTTTATGGGGTCTTTTGCATCTTCCAAAATTACAGAGCATCAGCAGTGTTTGGGCCAAGTGACTTGTGGTATTGACTGTATTCCATCCTGAGATGTAGCCACTTTCCTCTCCATATTGAGATATATTTCACAGTCATTAATAATGCATCATCCACATAACCATTTCTAGAAATATTTTTTATTTATAGCTTGGCTCTTTACTTCCTTACCACCAACTGCCAAAGAAGCCCTCAGAGCCTCCTGGCCCACTTTTACACTCCTTCTTTCATATCATAGGAAAGTCTTGTACAAGACTTTCTGAACAATAAACAGATCAGTCCTGCTCCCCCATCAATCAAAGGGTCTCCATACAGTCCGGGAGAATTTCTCCATACAAAGTTTTGAGTGATCTGCCTGAGCACTATCCTAAAAGCGGGACTCGGACATTGGTGGTGTCTAGTGTCCTTTGTTGTCAATGCAAAGTATGAAAGTGTGATTGTGCCCACTGAGAGGGACAGACATTGTTATAGGGTCCTGAAAATGTTTTTGCTTTTATTTATGTGTATACCTGATACTGAAAATTGTCTTTTTTTTCTACGTTTTCTTTAAATAGTCTATCTTCATTGAGTCATTTTCAACTATGGAGGTTAATTATTCTACAGATTTTTAAATCATTGAACATGTATTATATCAGACCATTCATATTATTTATTTAGAATTGATTGACTTGAATTTTCCTCTGTACTCTGGACTGCCCTACCCTAGTTCCATGTGTGATATCTGTCTCTCTCTCTCTCTCTCTTTCTCTCTTTTTCTCTCTCATATATACACACACAAACTTTGATAAGCTGAGATTACAAGTTAGGCTAAGTCTGGCTATTTTATAAACTTATGTATATGGATTTTAAAAATGAAGAAACCTTTCTCCTTTGCTCTTTTGCCCACTGAAATGAACAAGAAGGAAAAACCAATGATAGTCAATGTATTAAGCAGTGCCCAGACGGTAGCAATTTGGTAAATATTGCAGTGTCAGTTTTATTTTATTTATACAATTTATTTCATTGAGAAATACTGGGTAACATAGATTTCCAAAACAAATGTTATGACTTATATTCTCTGAGGGTGAACAGACTGCATTTCTCAAAAGCCGAGCTGCAGATCTCTTCAAGAGAAAAATGATAAGGGTTGATGCTACAAATCTAGGTAGCTCTTAGGGTGTAGATCCTTTGAGGTAAGAAGACCAGACCAACATGTTTGAGTAACATGGGATAGTCATATAACAAAAGCTATAAAGTCTAGCTACATCTTAAGTGAAGTGAAATTTTAATGTGTAAAATTTTGATTAGAAAATGAGTCTGTTTTAGATGCCATGCATATCCACTTTAAGGGAATCATTTTGCATTTAAAAATTATAAGAAAGTTATGATATGTTCCCTTATTATATGCCATTTTCTATTACACTATATCTTTCATCTAATGTGCCACATGATACATATATTTAATAAGTGTTAGTACACAAAAAGAAAAATCCTTTTTTATGTGGCTAAGAAATAAAAATTTTAAAGTTGCCTGTAAGTAGCAGAGCAAAATGGGAGCCCTGGAAAGTAGTGCAGGTCACCTTTAATGAGCGCAAACAGATAACTGGGGCCTGCTCTGTGAGGCATAATTCTGATTTAAGATCCATTCATTTTTGTCTGGCTTTAATTATAATCATGCTCTGTTAACTAAAAAGAAGCTCATGAAGAGGTTTCAGACTCTTCCTCTTCCTTTCCTCACTGACGATAACGATGACGCATAGCACCATCTCCCTCCCACTGGCTGCCTCCATCCCTCCGTGATGACGGTGGCACTTGAAGGAGGAGTGCCAGCAGGGGAGGAGCTTCTGACTCATTTCAATGGGGTAAAGAAATTTCTATGAAATGAAAAGAAGAAACCTTCCACAGCTTACAGGAAGAGGAAAATCCAAACAAAGTCCCAAGCTTTAAGAAAGTTCAGGTCTCTTGGGACATGTAAATGTTCAGGCCATTGATTGTGGTGTTGGAATTGTACTTACTTGCGTTCTCATCGCCCTGACTTTACAGAATTTAATGATATTTCTAGGTGACAAAAATAGGAAATCTTTGTCACTTTAAGAGGAAACAATTCCATGGTTAAGTAAATCTACTTTCCTTTTAAAACCTGTACAGAAGAAACTTTACCTTTTCCATCTAGTAGGTCCTCAGTCAATACGAAAGAATGAATAAAATTTCATGCGCACCATTAGGAAAGGAATATGTTGTCAAAATTCTGTAAAAAAAAATAACATAGAGATAATGTGTTGAAGTGTAGATATAATGACTTCTTACATTCATTTTGCACATGTGTGTACGTGTACTTGGGTTTCATGTGCTGTGACCCGTGCAGATAAGACTATTTGTACTATATTAAGAAACTAGTTATTTCTCAAAATTTCTCAGAAAGTTTACATCTTATGTGGAAACCAAGAATTAGAAATTTAAATGAACATGTTCAAGGGCAGTAAGTGGCAATTAATAATGTGCCAATTTTGTATATTCTGTTTTATGTTTGTAATTATGAAAGGTGGTTATTTCACGCCATTGTGTGTTACGAACTGATGGGGTGGGGGAAAAGAAAAGCAAACATCTCCTGAAAGAAGTTTCTCTTACCAAAAGTTTGCCTAGTGTTATTTTTATAGCCGAGTGAGAGAGAATTTACAGGGAGCTGAAATCATTGAAGCTAATTAGTTGAATGGCCCTATTATTTATCCAGGGACACGTAGTACAATAATTGCTATTGCAGGTTTGAAGCATCTCAGGGATATTAATTCCAGAGCTTTCTTGTCATCTCAGTACAGTAAAACTTCCTAATGGCACCCTGAAGGTGCATAATCTCATTTTAAAACTACTTTTTCTTATTTTTTTCTGAAGGAACTGGCAGAATCTCCTTCCATAAAAGCTGAAAAAGGGGAAGAACTCATAATATTTTCCTCATAAGAAAGCTGTTATATTTTCTTATTATTATTATTTTTTTTTACTGTGTGACCTTTCCTACCTTCTGATGAGGGGTTTGCTATGATACTTTATCAAAAAGTTTATCTGAACTCTGCTCCTGTGCTTCCCCTTGGTGGCAGCAACAGCATCTCTTGATCTCTCAGAGGGAGACAGGCAAGATGTGAGGTGGCATTGGCTCTGGTCCCCTCCAGTCATATTCAAGAGGACTCATTACAAAACACAGCAGGGTCCCAGTTAGGTGGGGAGAGATGAGTCTGGCACCTAGGCCTAAGCAAAGTCTCCTGTAGTCAGTCATCCTAGCCCACACCTAATTTGGGTCCCCTTGGATAAAACAACAACCATTATATGATCTCAATAAAATCACACCAAGAAATACCACTTGTGCAATTTTAGAGGGAAATGAAGCCATTGCTCATAAAACTGCTAGCACTGTCTTGAGTCAAGAGTAGTGTAGGCTGTTTGGCAAACATCCCACATTCATCTCTGGAAAACCATCTGAATTCTTACATTTATCTTTCCTTACTCTCCTTCCCTTCCCCCTTGCCACTTCATGATTGGTCTTGCCATAGCTTGAAGACCCAAATTCTGTCCACCTCTCAAAATAGTCCATTGAATGTGATACTCGTAAGTATCCCATTAGACGCCAGGGGTCAAAGACACTTGAGAGAGCATTTCATACATGCCTCAGCCTCAGGTCTCTTTCTTTGTACTCTGCTCTTATAAATCTCCAGAGAAAAGACCCAGAACCTCCCCTGTAGAGTGAGTTAGGATGGCTCACCATCTGAAACCAATCAGGCTTGTATCTTGTTTTCTAAATGAGTAGTAACCAGGGGACCACAGGGATCTGACCCCACTAAGGACCAGGATGGTGCTGCTCAGTCTGTGGTCTTAAAACCTAAGCAACAGCTTAGAGCCAGTTTTCAAGATCTGAAAGCCAATACACCTCTAACAAAATACCCTGTTGAACCTGAGAAGTTCTGCAGCATCGACTCTAGCAATAAAGCGGCCGGGCCCTCCAGGGAAGCCGATGCAATTAGGAAACATGTCTTAAGTACAGTAGATTAGATCAAAGTTCCTCCCTCATATTGGCTGGGTTATAAGCATTTAGATCTGTACACACACACACACACACACACACACACACACACACACGCACACCCTTACACTTGCTGTCTTAGAGTTTTGGCCAGTTTTATCATGATACCATAACTTCTTTGTTAAGATTTCCTTGAATTCCTTTAAATCCAATGAAAAATCTTGAATAACAGTTCTAGTCATTAAGGTCTTAGTAGAACAAAATACTGAAATGGTGTCCTGACAGTCCTTTATTTAGAGTTTATGATAAGGATTGGTAGGTTTATTTTCTCAGAAGTCATTGGCTGCTTTTCAGATACACCTGTAACAATTAGTTCATGACTTATATCAAATCCAGGGCAGAACAGTATGTACCGGAAAATCCTATTGGACTATTATGGGACCTCTTTCTTGCTCAAAGCAGAACCATCTTTTTTACTTGACTTTTGTTCTCAAGAGTAACTGCTAAGGAAACTGGGATAAAAATCAAGAACTCTGCTTTCCTGATCTATAACAACTGAACAAACCAACTCCCTCCCTCCCTTCCTCCCTCCCTCTCTTTCTCATATATATATGATATATATATTTATATGATATATATAAAATTTACTTAGGAGTTTGTAGACGCCCTTTGGGGACTGTTAGAATCTATTTTATAGTCTGTTGGTCACTGACCTGGTAAATCACAATCGCTCAGGAAGAACCGTCACAATTTTATCAGGTAAGAGCATCTCCTACACAGAACAGTCAATTCTTAAACTTAAAATCTATGCAATTTTTTCCCAGAATGAATGTTAAATAAATGCATTTTGCATGCACTGAAAGACTGTCCACTCTTGTTTTGAATTTAGCAATGGTGTCTTGAAATTAAAAATTACTGAATGTTCAGAGAATCAAAACCCTGCCCAGTCCTGCCCACATTTGACTTTAAAACCCTCATAACTTCTCCAGGTCTTGAGTGTCCATTTGTAAGAAAGGAGAATTATTTTTTGAATTGTTTTGTGTAGGTAAGAGATGGAGAGGTGGTGTGATGAAATTTCTAGTATTTAATGCCCTTTTTAAAAAAATCCAAGCACATCAAGAATTTCATGTTCTAATCAATTTTATGGCTGAATTTTTTTTTGAAAGCTATTACTCTGGAAACCCAAGAAAATCCCAACCAAATGTATTAAATCACTAGGCTGTCTATATCTTTTGCCCCAAGATAGACTTTTAAAAGTCATTAGATGTTAACAAAAACAATTTCTTTCCCCTTCTATATTAAAGTTTTTGTTTGCTTGTTTGTTCCTTTTTTTTTCTTGTCCCTTTCTAGTTATAAACTTGTAACAACAAGGCTTTGCATAAAAATGACGACAGACCTTTAAGTATAACAATGTGAATGGTGCTACTTTCACTTTAATTTAGCTTGATTTAAATGAAAAGAATGCAGACTAAGAGAGGGTGTACATTTGGAGGTGATTCTATATACTTGGTTTTAACCAACAGTCTTTATAAGTGTTCATTAAGAAATTCCACTAGGCATGTTTCCTGCTGCAGAATAGACTTTAACGGAAGAAATAAAGCTGTGAAGATTCCGTTTTCACTTTGTTTCTCGTAAAGACAGTCAGGATCCAACATAAACAACAATTTACACCCAGCATTTATTCTGGAAATTACAGTATCGTGCAGTTAACGCACACAGATAAATAATGTTTTATGGGATGCTGTGGAGTCCTTTCAGGGTAGCGGATGTTTAACCGAATTAAAGGATTTTGAGAACTCAAAGCTCTCATTTTAAGCAGGCTTAAACAGTTAATATTATGAAACACAAGCACAGAGGAGCTGGCCCAAATATATTTTTAATGCACAGTTATTTTATTTTCATGATTTCCCATTCTAGTTTTATTGCCATTTGGCACCTTCCGTTTATACTAAGTTACTTGTCTCCCAGGCCCCTCCCTCAGGACCTTGCTTGCTTTATGACGACATTTCTTAATCCACTTTTTAATCCCCTCTATGTCTGCAGGTGTGGAATGATCAGAAATGAAACTATAATTCCTGATAGATGTGTTATATAACTGACATGATTATAAAAAATAAAGAATGATTATTTTAAATAAACAATATCAAAAATCAAGTATTTTTAAATTGCTTTGTTGTTTAGAAAAAGGAAAGAATTGCATATCTAGGCTAATTTCGGACATTTCACTAAGTGAGAGGGGCAGATGAATAAACCAGGGCAGAAAAAAAAAATCTGTCCTCAAATAATGTAGATTATAACAACCTGGAGTTATTTTTTTAAATTTTTATTTATGTACTTACTTATTTAAGAGAGAGAAAGAAGCAGAGAGAGAGAGAATGGGTGCACCAGAGCCTCTTGCCACTGCAAATGAACTCCAGACCCATGTGCCACCTAGTGCATCTGGCTTTACGTGGGTACTGGGGAATTGAACCTGGGTCTTAGGCTTTGCAGGCAAGTGCCTTAATTGATGAGCCACCTCTCCAGCCCAGTTTGGTGTCATTTTAATATAAAACAGATAAGTTCAATAAATGAAACCAAATACAAACATCAGGGAAAGAAGTGGGGGAAAGCCAGGTGCTATCTCCACGGCAGCATGGGTGAAAAACAAGAGCCCCAGCCAGTGGGCTGTGGAGCTGGCTGATGCGCTCTCTTACCCTTCAGAGCGGGAACAAGTCTGTGTCATTTCCAGCAGATGACTCCCTTTCCATGCTATTGTGCCTTTGCAACCACCTCTTCGCTGGCTGATGAGGCCTCTGTGCTCGCTCAGATAAGCAGCATGTGTCAACTGCTATCAGTGAGCCATAATTTCTAGTTAAATTCAAATTGTAGTGAGAATTCACCCCCCCCCAAAAAAAATTGTTTTGTTTTGTTTTGTTTTTTTTTCAAGGTAGGGTCTCACTCTAGCCCAGGCTGACAGGAATCCACTATAGTCTCAAGGTGGCCTCAAACTCACGGCAGTCCTCCTACCTCTGCCTCCCAAGTTCTGGGGATTAAAAGCATAGGCCACCATGCCCGGCCCCAAAAATTTTATTTTTTTAATTTTTTTTTTAATTTGAGAGAGACAGAGAAAGAATGGGCATGCCAGAGGCCTAGCAGCCACTGTGAACAAACTCCAGACATGCGCCTCCTTGTACACATGTGTGACATTGTGCACTTGCATCACTTCTGCATCAGGCTAAACATGGGACCTGGAGATTCGAACTGGTGTTCTTAGGTTTTACAGACAGGCGCCTTAACCACTAAGCCATCTCTTCAGCCTCAAAATTTTATTTTATTTTAAATTTTTTAAAATTTATTTTATTTATTTGAGAAAGAGAGAGAAAAAGAGGCAGATAGAGAGAAAGCAAAAATGAGCACACCAGGGCCTCTAGCTGCTGCAAATGAACTCCAGATGCATGTTCCCCCTTGCACATCTGGCTTACGTGGGTCCTGGGCAATCCGACCAGGGTCCTTAGGCTTTGCAGGCAAACACCTTAACCACTAAGCCATTTCCCCAGTCCACCATAATTTTATTTATTTTTTTATATTTATTTATTTATTTATTTATTTTTATTTGAGAGAATCAGAGAAAGAGAGAGAGAGAGAGAGAATGGGCACACCAGGGCCTCTAGCCACTACAAACAAACTGCAGATACATGCCATATCTTGTGCATCTGGCTTACATGGGTACTGGAGAATCAAACCTGGGTCCTTTGGCTTCTCAGGCAAGCACCTTAACCACTAAGCCATCTCTCCAGCCCATAATTTTATTTTTTAGAAAACATTTTCATTGACTTATTTGTGAGCAGAGAGAGAGAGAGAGAGAGAGTATGAGTGTGCCAGGGCCTCTTCCCACTGCAAATGAACTCCAGATGCATGCACCACTTTGTTCATACGGTTTTATGTGAGTCCTGGGGAATCAAACCTGGGCTTGCAGGTTTTGCAAGCAAATGCCTTTAACTGCTGAGCCATCTCCTAGCCCCCTAATTTTTATTTTTAAATATAACTTCAAAAAATAATGAGAAAGTTCAATGTTCTCATTTCATTCATATATTTTATACAAAGTACAATTTTCAATACTGTTGCAGCATGGTTTAACTGTGGTTAAGGTTAAGTTGGCATTTCTGTTCTAAATCACTTTTTAGGCTTTTGAAACTTGACCTTTTAAATTCTAATGGGACCGAAGCTGAGAGAGCTAGACCAACTGAATGTGATTAAACATACATAAAGCCATTAAAAACCTGCTATGAGAGCCAGCCCAGTAGTCTAATTGAAACTATTTTGCTTTGACAAACCACTGTCTGTTGGAGGGTATTAAAGCATTTATATTCTTTAGTTAACCTTTCTTATCTAGGCTTGAGGAATATGGATGCATGTTCTGGCCATATGTATTTTTCTTTAAGGTTCTCTATGCAGCCCTGCTCACTGATAGAAATTCAGTCACCACCCCCAGGCAGCCCTTCCCAATTGAAATAATCTAAGGTAGTTTCTCCCTCTGATTGCAAACCCATGTTGACTACATCACATGCTTTGGGATTTTTATTATTTGCTATCTCACGTGCATTGTACTTATATAATCACATAGAGGCAAAGATGATATCTTAACCCTCTTAACACCTACAGTTCTTTTTTTATTATTTATTTAATTGAGAGAGAGGCAGACAGAGAGAAAGGAAGGAGGGAGAGAAAGAGGCAGATAGGGAATGGGCACACCAGGGCCTTCAGCTGCTGCAAACGAACTCCAGATGCATGTGCCACCTTGTGCATCTGGCTTATGTGGGTCCTGGAGAATCAAACCAGGGTCCTTTGGCTTTGCAGGCAAACACCTTAACCGCTAAGTCATCTCTCCAGCCCACCACTACAGTTCTTAATACAGTAGTTCTTAATGCAGTTGTCCTTAACAGAGAAAGCGTTCAGTGATTACTTGATGAAGAAACTGCTTGTTGCTGTGTGGGCCATCCTCCTTGAAAGAATAAATGGATAAAGCTGGGTGTGGGGGCACACACCTGTAATCCTAGCATTCAGAAAGCTGAGGCAGGGGAATCCAGGTATCCCAGGTCAGTCTCTACTACATAAAGAGTTCAAGGCCAGCCTGGGATACATAGCAAGGCCCTGCCTCAATGTAAGTAAACAAATAAAATGTAACTAATAAGTTCCATACTATGAGGGACTAGGAGGTCTATTCATTGGCCTTCTTTATTATGACTTATTTGCCTTAATAGAACTAGTATTGTAGCTCCATGGGTCAAGTACATGCCTCTAAAGCATGAGGGGCTGAGTTTGATCCCTATTACCTCTGTGAAAATGCAAGGAAAGCCAGTGGGCACCTGTAATCCCAGCCCTGGGGGGGACAGAGACAGAAATTCCTGGAGCTTGCTGGTCAGCTAGTCTAGCCTAACTGGTGAACTCCAGGCCATGAGAGACCCCATCTCAAGAATCGGTGGATGAGGCTGGAGAGATGGCTTAGCAGTTTAGGCACCTGCCTGCCAAGCCTAAGAACGCCTGTTTGATTCTCCAGGTCCCACATCTAGCCAGACGCAAAAGTGACACAAGCACGCAATGCGACACTTGCCCACAAGGGGGCGCATGTGTCTGGAGTTTGTTCACAGCAGCTGAAATGGCCCTGATGCGCCCATTCTCTCTCTGTCTGCCTCTTCCTCTTTTCTCTGTTTTTCTCTGTCTCTCTCTCTTTTTCTCTCAAAAAAGAAAAAGAAAAAAAAGTAAAAAGAATAGGTTGATGGCTTACCTGAGGAACAACTTCTGAGGTTGTCTTCTGGCCTCCTCATGCACACACACGCAGAAGAACATATGTACATATTCACACACACACAAAAGAAGACACACCAATCCCACACAGGCAAAGGATTGAAGAAGGCCACCCTGAGACTAGTTAATTCCAGGTCACCTGGGCATTAACCCTTGGACCTCGATCACTTTAACTTATTTTCTTATTGAATGCTCACCATGAAATAACACAATATGCAAGTTTCCTGTCAGGAAGTCCTACTTTCTATTGAGGAAGCTGACAACAAAAGAATTAAACCAATAAATAAAACAATTCCAAATTGTAATTAGTGTGATGAAAAAAAAAAGAAAGTATTACAATAGACTTCCTGCATTGGAAGAAATTCATGAAGAGAGATTCCAGGAGCAAACCCGGTGTGGTGGCTTATACCTTTGATCAAAGCATTTGCAAGGCTGAGGTTTAAGGCTAGTTTGGGCTACTGAGTGAGTCACAGGTTATCTTGAGCTAGACTGAGACCCTGCCTTAGAAAGAGAAGCTGGAGAGATGGCTTAGCGGTTAAGCACTTGCCTGTGAAGCTTAAGGACCCCGGTTTGAGGCTTGATTCCCCAGGACCCATGTAAGCCAGATGCACAAGGTGGCGCATGCATCTGGAGTTCATTTGCAGTGGCTGGAGGCCCTGGTGCACCTATTCTTTCTCTATCTGCCTCTCTCTCTCTCTCTCTCTCTCTCTCTCTCTGTCGCTCTCAAATAAATAAATAAAAAATAAACATAAAAAATTTTAAAAGAGAGAGGGGGCACAGAGAGAGAGAGATTCCAGTAGCAAAGCACAGCAATGTTGAAAATTGCAAGATAGCAGCTATATACCATGTGTACCACTGCTATACAGTTTACACTGGGCACATTGCTCTTGAGTTCATTGAAGGAAAAAGGATATAAAAAGACACATGGAACTGGGCAGACGACTCAGTGTTTAAAGGAGCTTACTTGCAAGCAAAGCCTGCTGGCCCAGGTTCAGTTCCCCAGCACACATGTAAAGCTGGACACGACGCAAAAATGGCACATGTGGACTGGAGAGATGGCTTAGTGGTTAAACACTTGCCTGTGAAGCCTAAGGTTCGAGGCTCAATTCTCCAGGACCTATGTCAGCCAGATGCACAAGGGGGTGCATGCATCTAGAGTTCTTTTACAATGGCTGGAGGCCCTGGTGTTCCTCTCTCTCTCTCTCTCTCTCTCTCTCTCTCTCTCTCTCTCTCCCTGCCTAT
Organism: Orientallactaga sibirica; assembly: GCA_036365145.1. Classification (NCBI taxonomy): domain Eukaryota; kingdom Metazoa; phylum Chordata; class Mammalia; order Rodentia; family Dipodidae; genus Orientallactaga; species Orientallactaga sibirica. The sequence goes on along the minus strand of JAEOAD010000013.1, from coordinate 32,159,024 downwards.
TTATGTATCTCTCTCTCTCTAATAAATAAATAAATAACTTTTATAAAAAAAAAATAGCACACGTATCTAGAAGGTTACCCTAAATCATAGAACAAAGAAAATGAATGAGAGAGGGAAACATATCAGATTTACTTGGTTTGGTTTACAAAGTGGTGGCCCACAAAAGAGACAATGGTACATGGTGGTACATGGTATTAGCAGCATCTCCCAGTGACTGATACTCCCTTAGCCTCCCTGTCTCTCTTTTCCATGCCATTTGCCATCATTATGATGTGCTTGTTTCTAAAGTGCATAGTTAGTGGATCTCTAGTTGTGTCATATGCAGTTCTTCCCAAGGGAATACAACTGACCAGAAGACTGGAGTGTAGGTCCAGGACCTCCTGCCCATACCTTATAGTGAAATACACACGGTGTGCTCAGAAACTTTTGTAAGGTAAGGCAATTAGTTCACATACAATCATATATCATTTTCACCCACTTTTCTGCAGACATGGAGCTATTTACTTATTGTGCATGGTGTTGATAGTTTATTTCAGATAGTTGAGTTTTGAGACTGTGAGGAGTATGAGTCAGGGAGATGGGATAGGTTAACTTCCTTTTTTATGTTTTTTTTTATTTATTTTAGAGAGAGCAAGCAAGAGAGAGAGGGAGAGAAACAGAGCAACAGAGAGAATTGGCGAGCCAGGACCTCAGCCACTAAAATCGAATTATAGATGTTTGTGCCACGTAGTGGGTATGTGCGACCTTGCACTTGCCTCACCTTTGTGCTTCTGGCTAAGGTGGGATCTGGAGAGTTGAACATGGGTCCTTAGGCTTCATAGGCAAACACCTTAACCACTAAGCTACCTTCCTCTTTCTTTTATATTCACACATTAATTCCACAAAGATTTACCAAATGCCTCCTGGTTCCAGGCTCTGTTCCAAGCACTCTGAGGTGATGTCAAGGGTACATGAGATGTGGCTGGGGAGCTAAGACAAGTCCCCAGATAATTGCATTACACAGAAGTCTGTATGGTGAGTGCCGACCTCACAGCTCCAGGGAGACCAGCCAGGGCAGGCTGGAGTGATGTGGAGGACTGGGAGGGGGTGTGATTTGCTCGCTGAGATCTCTGTCATGATGGGAAACCTGGATTGTAGTCCAAGTGGTTGGCTGGTGTCTGGGCAAATCACTTCACCCCCAAAGGCCTAAGTAAAAGGAGATACTAGACCCTCTGATCTTTAAAGTTCTTCAACTCCAGGACTCCATGATTCATGAAGATGCACTGAACCAGGTTTTGAGGGTCAGATAACATAAAGAACATCTGCTAGCACATCATTTCAGCGGGAAGGTGGGAGAGGGTAGAAGTGGAAATGGCAGAGTAGAAATTCCAGAGTAGAGGGGCAACATCCACAAAGGGATGGTGCGGGGAAGTGCAGGGTGTGTTGAGGAAACACCAAGGGTACCAACTTGGAGGAAGAGGAGATGGATGGATGATGGCAAATCACCCATACTGATAAGACACCTCTGAATGCCAGTCAGAAGCCTAATATTCAGCTTCATTGAAGCTTAAGAAGATAGTCAAGCTAGGTGTGGTGGCGCACGCCTTTAATCCCAGCACTCGGGAGGCAGAGGTAGGAGGATCGCCATGAGTACGAGACCACCCTGAGGCTACATAGTGAGTTCCAGGTCAGCCTGAGCTATAGCAAGACCCTACCTCAAAAGACAAAACAAAACACAAGAAAAATAAAAAGGCAAATAGTCGATATGCCTCACTTCAGATACCATCCAGATGACATTACCTAAGCCTTTCCATCTGTGTATAAGGAAAAAATGGACAGAGCCCTTACACTAGGCTCTGTTCCCGTGGATTCACATATTTTACATGAGAAGAGGGGCTGTCACTGTAGCCATTTTATAGATGAGGACACTGAGGCACAGAGAGATAAGTGTGTTTTCTAATGTCACATAGCTATAAAGTGTCAGCTCAGGGCTGGGATTCAAACCCATCTGCTATCATCACTGTAATAAACTTGGTAACAAGAAGAAACATAGTAAACTCTCTCTTTAAAGTCCCACAGTTTGGAACTGTGTGTTGAGCAAAATAAGCCAGACTCAGAAAGACAATTATCATGTTTTACAAAATTTTAAATTTTGTAAAAAGACATGAGAGGACTGGGGAGATGGCTCGGTTGGTAAAGCACTTGCCATACAAGCATGAGGACTGGAGTTTGTATCCCCAGCAACCACATAAAAAGCTAGGCACAGCACTGCACACTTGTGGTTCCAGCCCTGGGGAGGCACAGACTGGAAGGATACCTGGGGCTTGCTGGCTAACTAGTCTGGCCGAAGCAGTGAACCTGGTCCAAGTTCAGTGAGAGACACTGTCTCAAAAATTAGGCAGGGGGGTCTGGGACGATGGCTCAATGGTGAAAGGCACTTGCTTGCAAAGCCTTCTACCCAGGTTCAACTCCCAAAGAAAGCTAAATACAAAAAGTGGTGCAAGCATCTGGTGTTCATTTGTGGTGGCAAAAGGCCCCGGCATGCACACACACATATGCACGCATGCATGCGCACACACACGTGCAAATAAAAAAAAATAAGATGGAAATAATTGAGAAAGACACCCAGAGTCAACAACCTCTTGTCCCCACATGCATGCATGTGCACAAACACCTGCATATAGACAGGCATACATATATGTGCACATGCAGCACACACTAGCAAAAAAATTAACATAAGGGCTGGAGAAATGGCTTAGTGGTTAAGGCACTTGCCTGCAAAGCCTAAGGACCCATGTTCAACTCTCCAGATCCCACGTTAGCCAGACACACAAAGGTGAGGCAAGCGCAAGGTCACACATGCCCACTAGGTGCCACAAGCATCTGGAGTTCGATTGCAGTGGCTGAGGCCGTGGCTCTCTCTCTGTGCCTCTGTCTCTCTCCCTCTCTCAATTAAAAAAAAAAAAACAAATGACACAAAAGTAGAAGGGTAACTATTTGGGAAGGAAAAAGGGACCAACATAGGGCAGGGGGGGAGAAGAAAGGGTAATGAGGGTGAATATAATCAAAGTACATTATGTATACATAGGAAAATATCATAATGAAACCCATTATTTTATACAATTGGTAACTGCTAACTAAAAACATTAAATCTACACAGTGTCTAAAAGTGCACGTAGCTAGGCGTGGTGGTGCACACCTTTAATCCCAGCACTCAGGAGGCAGAGGTAGGAGGATCACTGTGAATTCAAGGCCACCCTGAGACTCCGTAGTCAATTCCAGGTCAGCCTGAGCTGGAGTGAGACCCTACCTCAAAAAAACAAAACAAAACAAAACAAAAAAAGTGCACATAAAAAAATCGAAGCCGGGCATGGTGGCGCACTCCTTTAATCCCAGCACTTGGGAGGCAGAGGTAGGAGGATCGCCGAGAGTTCGAGGCCACCCTGAGACTACAGAGTGAATTCCAGGTCAGCCTGAGCCAGAGTGAGACCCTACCTCGTAAAACCAAAAAAAAAAAAAAAAAAAATCAAAATACTGAGTAAACCAAACTAGTACAGATCAATCATGCTCAAACTGTAATCAAGGTACTTGTATACAACTCAGGTCTGAGCAAGAGACCAATGGCAGCCTGTCACTGTCAGTACTTAGGAAGTCTTTACTGTCTTATAAAGCTAGGCATGTTAGCAACATTTGGAAGACTAATGCAAAAGAGTCTAGAGTAAGAAGCCAGCCTGGGCTAGTAAGACTCTGTCTCAAAGAAGTAAAAAAATGTGTACATAAGATCAGGGTTTTTTTTTAAATTTTTTGTTAATTTTTTTTTATTTTTGGAAAGAGACACAGAGACAGACAGAGAGAGAGAGAGGGAGACAGATAGAGAATGGGCACGCCAGCAGTCTCTCAGCTGCTGAGAACGAAATCCAGATGTGTGTGCCCCCTTGTGGTCAAGTGCGGCATTGCGCCCTTGCGTCACCTTGCATCTGGCTAAACGTGGGACCTGGAGATTGGAACCGGGTTCTTAGGCTTAGCAGGCAGGCATCTTAACTGCTAAGCCATCTCTCCAGCACAAGATCAGTTTGTTTTTTTGTGTGGTTTTTTTTTTTTTTTGGTTTTTCAAGGTAGGGTCTCACTCTGGTCCAGGCTGACCTGGAATTAGCTATGTAGTCTCAGGGTGGCCTCGAACTCATGGCAATCCTCCTACCTCTGCCTCCCAAGTGCTGGGATCAAAGGCGTGCGCCACCACGCCCAGCCAAGATCAGTTTTTTTTAAAACTGCTTGTTGCCAGGCATGGTGGCGCACCCCTTTAATCCCAGCACTCGGGAGGCAGAGGTAGGAGGATCGCCATGAGTTCAAGGCCACCCTGAGACTACATAATGAATTCCAGGTCAGCCTGGGCTAGAGCAAGATCCTACCTTGAAAAAACAAAAAAATAATATATATATATATATATATATATTGTAAGGATGGGACTGTAACTCAGTGGTAGGGTGCTTGCTTAGCAAGTGCAAAGTCCTAGGTTTGATTCCCAGCACTGCAAAGAAAAATAAAGAATTGGGGGGGGGGGTGATGGTCCATTCCTATAATCCCAGCACTCAAGAGGCTAAGGCAGAAGGACCACCATGTGCTTGAGGCCAGCCTGGGCTCACAGTGAATTTCAGGCTACCCTGGGTTATGGGCTACATAGCAAGACCTTGTCCCAAAAATAAATAAAATAGAGCTTGAGGAGATGTCTCAGCAGTTAAAGGCACTTGCTTGCATGCTCACTGACCTGTGTTTGCTCCTCCCCAGCACCCACATAAAGCTGGCCACAAAGTGGCACACACATCTGTGATCTCATTTTGCCTATGGCAGAGTCAGAAGAATCTTGAAGCTCATGGGCTAACCCGTGTACTTGGTGGCGAAACAAAGAGAGAGATCCTATGTCAAAGAAGGTGGAAAGAGAGGGCAGACCTCGTGGTTGTCTTCTGACCTCTACACATGGACCACACATATATCCACACACAAGTAAATAAATTTTAAAATTAAAATTAGATTGTAGGTTAGGTTTTATAAACAATATAATTATTTCATTTTTTTTGAAAAAGTATCCCAGAAATCAAGTTGGGTCTTCCGACCCCCACTATTTTTCAGATTCCTACCATGTGAAATTCAGTTTCAGAGCTTCCAGCAATACTCAGAGATGGTTTCTCAAGGAAAAAAAAAAAAAAAAACTGTTCTTCAGGACAAGAGGGGAGTCAGAAGTCACACCTTCCTCATGTGACCAAATTCTGGAAATATATTCTTTCTTCAGCCTGTGAGCTGCACAAGGACTTTATGTCAAGTTACCACTCCCAGAATTCTTCCTTTTCCACCATCTATGATTAGGATTCGGGATCTAAGACTAAGAACAAATGGGAAGAACCCAAGCATCATTTTTTGCAAGTTCTAGAAGAAAGAGACGAAGCATACAACGCTACTTCCTCTTCGATTGCTTGCATATGTAATTTCAAACTAATTCTCTGACCCACCTTCCCTGTGCAGGCATCTTCTAAGTGGATCTTTGTGGTTTTTGCTAAGCAATTTACTTATTTCTTGGTCTGGCTAAACCCTTCTTTGAGGCTCCTAAGCTTGCATTACCACACAGATAGGACTGAGTTTTCAAGTTTTCCTTTCTTCTCCCCACCTACTTCTGTTTGCTGAAAGGGACCCTAAAGAGGAAGTAAACTTGCCTGGCAAGGCCCAGCTGCGAGTGAAGCTGAGTGAGAGGTATTTATGACCTGACAGGAAGGTAAAGATAAAGATGGAGCTGACTCGGGGGCTGTTAGCAAGGGGAGAAGGAAATGTTTATGACCCCATCTGCTGGCGTTTCAATAGGATAGAACTGCCTTTATGGCGTCAGTCTCCCCTGTGACTTCCTTCCATTTGGGGAGCGATATCTTATTTCAAGATGTTCCCACCGCACACACACTGTTGTCCCCTTTGTTTAGGGATGAGGGAGGAAGGAAGGACTTTGTTACTGGAATGTGGGGATGGGGCAGTATTTATGGTTATGACTCAAGCTGGAGAAAGGCTTCATTGGAGTTGATTGTGCAGGTCCAGGAAAGCAGCCCATGCATCCTGCTACCTTCTTCACAGCTACCCACTCTCAAAGCAGATCCAAATTAGCTGTGGTGACCAGGCATTAGGCTAACCATTGTCTAAGCTATTATAACTGGAATGATGGTAGCTTGATTTCCTTGCCCACTGGGGAGAAAAATAACTTTCATTTTGTTAGGTCTTTGTTTCTTGGCTTTTGTTTAACTCTTCTTGCATTCTTTCTACTCAACTTTTCTTTCTTTATTTCTCATAAAAGGAGGAGACCCTTAAAGCCAACAGGTGCAATGTCTGCTCAATTCAAAAATCTATGTGCATGTAACAAAGGACCAGTAGAATGATCCCTTTCTTTGTAGCAACCTAGGTTGGGAGAGTCTAGAGATGGGTTGATAGTCCTTTGTGAAGCAATACATTCTGAAAGTGCCAAAAAAAAGAATAGTCTTATAATACAATAGGTCATGCATCACTGAAGCCCGTGTTTTCTATATATTAATGGTATTTTCATTTTACTGCTAAACAAGTATTTATTCCTCAGTTTTATTTGTGCTTCCCCCAGGCCCATTAGTACAGATTAAATTTTATATTAAATTGCTCAAATAATCAGCACAATATATGTAAATCAAGGATTTTAACTTCAGTGGTACTATTTGTGTGGATATATATGACCATATTCAATGTGAATTTTTTTCCCTTTGTAAAAGTTTCTTTCCTAAAGGTTTTCTCTCCTAAAAGATTAACTGTTTACTAAATTACATTCACACACACACACACACACAAAGCTCAGAATTACAGAGGAACAACTTTTCTTTGCCATGAGTTTGTCTGATTTACAGAATAGAAGGGGAATTTTTTGTTTAGGGGTAAATCATCCAATAATGGGCTTATATATCTCCTTAAGGAGGTTCCATCTTCATTTTTGCCAGGAGAGAAGAGTAGGAAAGAGGGAGGGGAAAGATGGCATGCTTCAACATTTTCCCCTCGAGAATTCCACAGTAATATTGTTTTGAATGGGAGAGTCCTATAGTTAAGTTGTGTGAATTAATTACAATTCGGTATCTGATTACCTAAGGACTGGAAGGTAATAGTGTGTGGCGAGTTACATTTTATATTACAGTCCAGGTAGAGTCAATTCACAAGGTGGAAATACTCTGGTGGCAATGTCTGCCTCTTCAAGGGGTCAGTGCAGTCACTGAACTAAAACGTTGTAGGAACACTGAATATCATAATGCCAAGAGCTGATCCTTTTAGAAGTTCCTCACAGAGGCATTCCAGCATTGTGTCTGGAGTATGGGACCAAGTCTTGGCGTGCTCAATAGACCAGCAAGTCCAATCCCAACCATATTTATCCGACATGATTCCTGAAAATAATGTGTAAGCCTAGGGGAGGACCACCTATCATACCTGCACCTTTCTGAGACCTTCTTTTGAGCTACAGGTTATCGGGTGGCATTTCTATTAACAAGGGTTCAAACCATACCATCAAATGGTTCAAGCTACCTAACCTCTTGTCTTAAGAGTTAAGCCGACTCCTAACCCTTCCTTGCAGTAGTTAACTCCACGGAGCAGCTTTTTCTATCAGCAATAATAGCTTCAAGGTGGGAAATAAAAAATGGAAAGTGTTTAAATTGTTAATAGGTTTCATGTTCTTGTCACTGTTGAGGGTTTGTTCCCTTTTATAAACTCATAGTTTTTGGTTGACATTGCTTTTATGCGAGCCATCAGCCAGTTGGTGATGGTGTTGCTGTGTTAGACCATTACTGCCGGATTGTATTTGCAGTAAAGAAGGCGAATGGAGGCTGTAAATCTGCAACTGGAGATTTAGGGCTCTGTTACTCTGCAGTTTAGGCCCATGTGCTAGGGAGTCCATTCTCCTCGGGCAGAATTATACCCTGCAAACATGCCTTTCCAGGCACTGATCGACGACGTTCATTCCCTGGGCTACCAAGGCACTTAATACGGCTAATTCAGTTAAAGAAGCCCGAGGGGTGAGGCGGGATGAGCCTCTCTGCTGGAAGCCCAATGCCAGGCAGGTTAGTGATGCTGCCTCGTTCCTTCCTTCCCCCCACGTGAGGCTTCAAGGAGAAACAGTGAGTTGCAAATGTAGAGAAAAAAAACAGAAGAAGAAGATGTTTCTGAGGTGTTTGAGCCTGGTTCCCCTCCAAGCAGGAAATGCTGGTTTCTCCAAACTAGTGACCCCCCCCCCATTGGTACTAAGCCCATTATCAGGAATATTCAGGAAGCACATTCTTTCAGAATTCAGGATGTGTCAGGAGCCTTCATACCTTAACATTTTACAAAACTACCAGAAAAAAAATAATAATAATAATGTGGAAGGCAGGAGAGTCTTCTCCTTTTGGGGACTAGGTAGCTAAAAATAGGGAACAAATAAATAAATAAATAAAAATAAGATAAACCTCCCAGGTCTTTCCAGCCAGTTTGGTTTTATAAATAGAAACATGTTGAAAGATAATATTTGTCATTGCTGGATTCAGGAATATTTTGGAAAGGCATCAATATCAAATGTATTCTACACTGCCTTATTAATCGTGTTTCCTATCTGTCACTGGGTGCCTTATTGTGGAAAGATCACTGGAATGTTTCTCTGACTGGCAAAAGTTTTCAGCATGGTTTTAGACTTGTTTTGTTGTGCTTTGTGGGACCTTCCCCAGAGAGGAAGGATGTTAAATATAGACTCATCTGCGTGATCCATCCCAGGCATCTGGGGCTGCGTTCTGCGTCAGCTGTGGCCCAAATGTGCATGATTTAACCATTCAACTATTGAGCCAGCATTGGCCTATTAAGACTTCGGATGATCTGTTCATGAGCTGTCAGCCCAAATTGAGCTTGAAGCCTGCTGTAAAAGATCTCATTTTCATAATTATCCAGAACCTTCACACCCTCCTTCCCTTCAGTACCACCCACCTCCACACATGCGCACGGAGGGGGTAAACACATACATGCGGCCACAGACGCAGAAGAGCACTGTCCCTGGAGATTCATCAGGCCCCTTGCCCGAAAATGCACCGAGTTCATCCAGGGGTCAGGCCTGGCTTTGACTTCCTGTTTGAGGAGCCCCATGTGTGGTAGTTCCAACATCGCTGGAGGCTAGTGATGACGAAGTAACCTTTTCACATTATAGCCTCTCACCAAGAAACAGGGTCCCCTTATGATCCCCGACCTGGAGTGATTGGGACACAACGAAGACCATTTTAATATATAAGGTGGAACTAATACCAATAGAAATGGTACTTCACTGTCTCGTGGCCTTACATTTATTAAAAACAGAGAGAGAGAGAGAGAGAGAGAGAGAGAGAGAACCGAGTTGTTGTCTTTGAAGATGAAGAATTTTAAACACAACCTGATTTCGTCTCTGCGTACACTAGGGAGTTTGATCATTTAGTACTTGCTTAAGGCTACCTTTGAGCTCTACCTGACCCTGATCTCCAGAGGAACCCTTTATCCTATGTAGCTGGCAATATCCTCGAGGTAACCAGTTCTAAAATGTGGACTGGCAGGAACTCAGAGTGCTTTCCTATTTAACCCTTTGCAGCAGTGGAGATGAACAATGCATGCCTCCAAGTCACTGTGGTGTCCCTCCAATAACTCCACAACAGCTACCCTTCCCAGCAAACCTTTCCGTTTCTGGATAGATACCACCCAGGCGGTAAGCGCGGACAGGCGCAGTCCCAGGTTCTTCTCATACAACCTCAGGTTTCCGAGGCTGGGGGGCTTCAGTCCCTTGTCTTCACGTGGGCCCACTGCATTTCTACACTGGTTGTCAATCGTCTTTGCCCTCAAAGGGGCATTTCCTGCAACTCGGGGCTCTACAGTTAGAATAAAGGGAGTTATTTCCTGTCTTCACTGCTTTTTGCCTTTTTTTTTTTAATTTAATTTAATTTTATTTTTTATCACGAGTGAAGACAGAGCACAATACTCAAACCTTGGCTTTTCCCTGAAGTCCGTTGTTTACGGACAGACATTCAGGTCCCCAGGGTTCACTCCCATAAAGCCTTATTATCATATATTTCAAGGCATAAACTTCAGCTGTCAGCTCGAGAGCGTGGTTTCCAAAGCCCCGGCTGCTAGTGTTTTCCTTCTGCTTCATCTTGGTTTCTTTTTCTTCCAGCCTTGTTCCACCCACCCCCAACCCCCAACAATCCCCACCATCTTCCTCATCTCAAGCAATGCTCAGTTCCAAGCTAACTGGCTGCTTATTCTACTAATTAGACAAGAAGTCCAGAGAGGCCATTATTAGATTCTGAGAATCTTTATCAGAGCCCATTATGGTCTTAAACACTGCACAAACATTTTACTAACTGAACCTGTGAACCTTTCAGCCTATCCATCCTGGGTCTTATACATGTACCTCCTTCTGTACCTATACGGTTACATTACTCATGAATAAGCTTCTTAACAGCTCTTTCTTCTTCGTATTAATTTTCCTAGAAGCAGTGATTCAAGTTAATTTTTTATCTACACCCCCCCAATTCTAATTATTGTTGCTGGGGGTAGCCAAGGTCTGCAAACCCTGCTTTTCCTTGGTGGGGTATGTATGTGTATAAATGTCACATGTATTAATGTCACCAGTGAGTAGAATTCATGGTTGCCTGTTTCTCACTCATTTTCTGTACAGAGCCAGGGATTATTCATATGGACCAATGGTCTCTCTTTTCTTTCAATGGAAGAATAATCCTGCATTATAATATAGTAACTGCAAAAGAAAGCCCTTTTCTATTTCATTCTTTTTCTTTCTTAATTCACTGTCTACTGAGTTTCTGATTGACTCACAGACCAATTAAAGTAAAATTTAATGGAAGAATAGATTAACTCCCTGAGGTTTCCCTACCATCCATCACATTTTTATAGCAGGAGCTGCGAGGAAGCTCATAACTTCATGCTGTGAATGTGATAATAAAGAGGGCACGGAGAGGGTTCCGATTTACTGCCGGGCTGATGTTCGCCAGGACAGAATTTACTGCCCAATCCCTTCCCCTTTTTATTCAGGAGGAGGTCACCAGATCTGCCCTCAGCCTGGGTCTCAGACACTGAAGGGCAGATTGTCAGGTTGGGATTCTTTCCCTTTAATTGGGATGGTGGGGGGGGGTGGATTTCATTGTCCAGAGATAGATATTGTGTTAAATTCATTTCTATCTTCAGGTAGCTGCTGTCATCCCAAGTGTTCATAGTTTTAAAGGGTGCATTTGATTTGTTACTATTGGCTAGCATAGAAATTCAGAAGTAAAGCCGCCTGGGTCTGGTTCTGAGTCACTAAGTCATGCTCTTTTGTCTACACGATTTTCTGGATAACTTAAAGATTTCTCTCACTACATCTTCATAGTCAACATTAATAATTTCTCCTGGGCATCTTTAATTCAAGTACTCCAAAACACTTTATAACATTACGTTGGTCTTTCTGATAGATCCAGAATCAGCTAATAGCCTTCCAAACATTTTGTCATTTCTCTGTTTCTCGAGTCATTTTCACAATACATGTGGCAATGATCATAGTATAGCAGTCATGTGATGAGCAACCATGATAAATTTGTATGCTTATTAAAATTTCTCCTTCATGGGGCTGGAGAGATGGCTTAGTGGTTAAGGCATTTGCCTGCAAAGCCAAAGGATCCCAGTTTGATTCTCCAGGACCCACATAAGCCAAATGCACAAAGGGCACATGCATCTGGAGTTTGTTTTGCAGTGGCTAGAAGCCCTGGCACACCCATTCTCTCTCTCTTCCTCTTTCTCTCTCTCAAATAAATAAACAAATAAAATATATTAAAAACAAAAATTTTCTCCTTCATGCAGAAAAATTTGCTTTTCAGACTGAGGTATTTAAACTTAGGTGAAATTTCACAACTACATTGGATAATCTTTTATTTATTTGCAGGAAGGAGAGAGAGAAAGAGAATGGGAACAGGTGTGCCAGGCCTCTAGCCACTGCAAACAACTCCAGATACATAAACCACTTTGTGCATTTGGCTTTTATGGGTACTGCAGAATCAAACCCAGGTCATTAGGCATTGAAGACAAGTGCCTTAACTGCTGAAACATCTCTCCAGCCCTGGATAATATTTTACCAGAAGCTTAGAGAGACAGAATCAATCTTTCAATCATGTTCATTTGGTTGTCCTTGAAATCAAAACATACCGTTGTGTTAGATACTTTTTCATCACTATAACAAAATACCTAGCAAAAGCAACTTAAAAGAAGAAAGATTTATGTTGGCTCATAGTTTCAGGGGATCAATCTGTCATGATGGATTGGCTTCATAGAGGCAGAAGGGTAGAGCTCCTCACAGGACTGCAAACTGGGCCAGGAAACAAATACAGACAGGAACCAGAATTGGACATAACTTTTAAGACCTCCTCTTAAGAACACACCTCCACCAGCAAGGCTCTGTGTCGGAAAGGTTCCCCAGCCCCCAAAAGCACACCACCAACTGGGGACTAAGTATTCAAACACAGAAGCCCATGAAGAACATGTAAATGTTGCATCCATACCACTCAACATCTATCCCTCCCTTCACCATGCACTCTTCTTCACATACACAAAACCTTAGAAATGAGTCCAAACTTCAGAGTTGTGAGTTGGATGGCTGGGAATGGTCCTAGAGTCTCCTATGGGGAGATGGCTCAGTTAGGAAAGCACTTGACACACAAGTGAACTGAACTCAGGTAGGTGTGGCAGCCTGCCTGTAATCCTAGCACTCAGGAGGTGGAGACGGGGGACCCCTGGGGGTAAACTGGCAAGCTAGACTAGACAAATCAGCCAGTCCTAGGTTCAAATAAAAGAGACTACCTCAGCAAATAAGACAGAGCGTGATGGAGGAAGACACCCAATGACAACCTCTGGCCTCCACACATATGCACACACGTACAGGCATACAGACATGCTCACGCACACCACTCCCATACACACCAACAAAAAGGAAAAAACCCTCTTAAATGCAAAGTTTGAATTTTTACTGCCAAAATAATGTAAATGGCCTTCCATTGCTTACAACATAAATTTAAATGCATTGGCATGTCTTACACAAGATAGCTTTGTGGTCTACAGAATAATCCCTAGGTTTGGAGAAGCATCATGGGATTGCCAGTTTTCCATTTTGACAAGAACATTGTTTGAAAGTCACTATCACCTTCTTGGCTTTTCCCTGAAGTCCGTTGTTTACGGACAGACATTCAGGTCCCCAGGGTTCACTCCCATAAAGCCTTATTATCATATATTTCAAGGCATAAACTTCAGCTGTCAGCTCGAGAGCGTGGTTTCCAAAGCCCCGGCTGCTAGTGTTTTCCTTCTGCTTCATCTTGGTTTCTTTTTCTTCCAGCCTTGTTCCACCCACCCCCAACCCCCAACCCCCAACAATCCCCACCATCTTCCTCATCTCAAGCAATGCTCAGTTCCAAGCTAACTGGCTGCTTATTCTACTAATTAGACAAGAAGTCCAGAGAGGCCATTATTAGATTCTGAGAATCTTTATCAGAGCCCATTATGGTCTTAAACACTGCACAAACATTTTACTAACTGAACCTGTGAACCTTTCAGCCTATCCATCCTGGGTCTTATACATGTACCTCCTTCTGTACCTATACGGTTTACATTACTCATGAATAAGCTTCTTAACAGCTCTTTCTTCTTCTTCGTATTAATTTTCCTAGAAGCAGTGATTCAAGTTAATTTTTATCTACACCCCCAATTCTAATTATTGTTGCTGGGGTAGCCAAGGTCTGCAAACCCTGCTTTTCCTTGGTGGGGTATGTATGTGTATAAATGTCACATGTATTAATGTCACCAGTGAGTAGAATTCATGGTTGCCTGTTTCTCACTCATTTTCTGTACAGAGCCAGGGATTATTCATATGGACCAATGGTCTCTCTTTTCTTTCAATGGAAGAATAATCCTGCATTATAATATAGTAACTGCAAAAGAAAGCCCTTTTCTATTTCATTCTTTTTCTTTCTTAATTCACTGTCTACTGAGTTTCTGATTGACTCACAGACCAATTAAAGTAAAATTTAATGGAAGAATAGATTAACTCCCTGAGGTTTCCCTACCATCCATCACATTTTTATAGCAGGAGCTGCGAGGAAGCTCATAACTTCATGCTGTGAATGTGATAATAAAGAGGGCACGGAGAGGGTTCCGATTTACTGCCGGGCTGATGTTCGCCAGGACAGAATTTACTGCCCAATCCCCTTCCCCTTTTTATTCAGGAGGAGGTCACCAGATCTGCCCTCAGCCTGGGTCTCAGACACTGAAGGGCAGATTGTCAGGTTGGGATTCTTTCCCTTTAATTGGGATGGTGGGGGGGGGTGGATTTCATTGTCCAGAGATAGATATTGTGTTAAATTCATTTCTATCTTCAGGTAGCTGCTGTCATCCCAAGTGTTCATAGTTTTAAAGGGTGCATTTGATTTGTTACTATTGGCTAGCATAGAAATTCAGAAGTAAAGCCGCCTGGGTCTGGTTCTGAGTCACTAAGTCATGCTCTTTTGTCTACGATTTTCTGGATAACTTAAAGATTTCTCTCACTACATCTTCATAGTCAACATTAATAATTTCTCCTGGGCATCTTTAATTCAAGTACTCCAAAACACTTTATAACATTACGTTGGTCTTTCTGATAGATCCAGAATCAGCTAATAGCCTTCCAAACATTTTGTCATTTCTCTGTTTCTCGAGTCATTTTCACAATACATGTGGCAATGATCATAGTATAGCAGTCATGTGATGAGCAACCATGATAAATTTGTATGCTTATTAAAATTTCTCCTTCATGGGGCTGGAGAGATGGCTTAGTGGTTAAGGCATTTGCCTGCAAAGCCAAAGGATCCCAGTTTGATTCTCCAGGACCCACATAAGCCAAATGCACAAAGGGGCACATGCATCTGGAGTTTGTTTTGCAGTGGCTAGAAGCCCTGGCACACCCATTCTCTCTCTCTTCCTCTTTCTCTCTCTCAAATAAATAAACAAATAAAATATATTAAAAACAAAAATTTTCTCCTTCATGCAGAAAAATTTGCTTTTTCAGACTGAGGTATTTAAACTTAGGTGAAATTTCACAACTACATTGGATAATCTTTTATTTATTTGCAGGGAAGGAGAGAGAGAAAGAGAATGGGAACGGGTGTGCCAGGCCTCTAGCCACTGCAAACGAACTCCAGATACATAAACCACTTTGTGCATTTGGCTTTGCGTGGGTACTGCAGAATCAAACCCAGGTCATTAGGCATTGAAGACAAGTGCCTTAACTGCTGAAACATCTCTCCAGCCCTGGATAATATTTTACCAGAAGCTTAGAGAGACAGAATCAATCTTTCAATCATGTTCATTTGGTTGTCCTTGAAATCAAAACATACCGTTGTGTTAGATACTTTTTTCATCACTATAACAAAATACCTAGCAAAAGCAACTTAAAAGAAGAAAGATTTATGTTGGCTCATAGTTTCAGGGGATCAATCTGTCATGATGGATTGGCTTCATAGAGGCAGAAGGGTAGAGCTCCTCACAGGACTGCAAACTGGGCCAGGAAACAAATACAGACAGGAACCAGAATTGGACATAACTTTTAAGACCTCCTCTTAAGAACACACCTCCACCAGCAAGGCTCTGTGTCGGAAAGGTTCCCCAGCCCCCCCAAAAGCACCACCAACTGGGGACTAAGTATTCAAACACAGAAGCCCATGAAGAACATGTAAATGTTGCATCCATACCACTCAACATCTATCCCTCCCTTCACCATGCACTCTTCTTCACATACACAAAACCTTAGAAATGAGTCCAAACTTCAGAGTTGTGAGTTGGATGGCTGGGAATGGTCCTAGAGTCTCCTATGGGGAGATGGCTCAGTTAGGAAAGCACTTGACACACAAGTGAACTGAACTCAGGTAGGTGTGGCAGCCTGCCTGTAATCCTAGCACTCAGGAGGTGGAGACGGGGGACCCCTGGGGGTAAACTGGCAAGCTAGACTAGACAAATCAGCCAGTCCTAGGTTCAAATAAAAGACCCTACCTCAGCAAATAAGACAGAGCATGATGGAGGAAGACACCCAATGACAACCTCTGGCCTCCACACATATGCACACACATACAGGCATACAGACATGCTCACGCACACCACTCCCATACACACCAACGAAAAGGAAAAAAACCCTCTTAAATGCAAAGTTTGAAATTTTACTGCCAAAATAATGTAAATGGCCTTCCATTGCTTACAACATAAATTTAAATGCATTGGCATGTCTTACACAAGATAGCTTTGTGGTCTACAGAATAATCCCTAGGTTTGGAGAAGCATCATGGGATTGCCAGTTTTCCATTTTGACAAGAACATTGTTTGAAAGTCACTATCACCTTCTATCCGCATAGTTTTGCTTTTCTTTTTTTTTTTTAATTTATTTATTTGCAAGTAGAATGAGATGGAAGAGAGACAGATAAGAGAGCGAATGGGCATGCCAGGGCCTCTAGCCACTGCAAATGAACTCTAGACGCATGTGTCCCTTGTGCTGCATGGGTCCTGGAGAATCAAACCTGGGTCCTTTGGCTTTGCAGGCAAATGCCTTAACTACTAAGCCATCTCACCAGCCCTATCTGCATAGCTTTACAAAAAAGAAATATTTTCATGTCAAGAAATAGGAGAACATGAGTTCAAAATAAAATATTTTATATTGTACAACTATACAACTTTATGAAAAAGATCACGATACAGTCCTTATAGTTCTCATTTTACTGTAGACCTCAAAAACTTTATGATGGGGGCTGGAGAAATAGCTTAGTGGTTAAGGTGCTTGCCTGTGAAGCCTAAGGACCCAAGTTCAATGCCCCAGGACCCACATAAGCCAGATGCACAAGGTGGCATATGCATCTAGAGTTTGTTTCCAGTAGTTGGAGGCCCTCGCATGCGCTCTCTCTCTTTCTCTCTCTCTCTCTCTCTCTCTCTTTCTTTCTCTCTCTCTGTCTCCTTCTCTCTCAAATAAATAAATACAATTTTTTTAAAAAACTTCATCATGTTCTCTTATTGTATTTGAGGAAGTTAATAAGGAGTAAGCTGGGCACAATAAATGCTTTTTTTTTTTAAGGCAGAGCCTCACTATGTAGCCTAAGCTGACCTCAAACTCATGATCCTCCTCCCTTAGCCTACAAAAATATCCTTTTCAATATATAACGTGGAGTTAAGGCTAGTAAGTAGCTAGTCTCTGGAGTCTGAAAGAACTGAATTTCAAATTAATCTTCATGACTCAAGAGGTATAAGATCATGGACCAAGTATTTGTCCTCACTAAATTCAAATGGTTTTTTCCACCTGTAAAACAGGGACAATGATTAGCACCCACCTCTTAAAGTAGACGATTATATGATAGAATGCATGTAACGGGATTGGCCTGGTCTGGCACATAAGAAGCTATTATGGAGATGTGTAATACCAGCCCCTGAAGAAGCTGAGGGTGGAGTGTCTCTAGTCCAAGGCTTGTCTGAGCTAGAGAATGAGTTCAAGTCTAGCTTGGTCAACTCAGTGAGAGTCTGTCTCAAAATAAAAGTAAAGAGAGGGGAGCCAGGCATGGTGGCGCACGCCTTTAATCCCAGCACTCGGGAGGCAGAGGTAGGAAGATTGCCATGAGTTTGAGGCCACCCTGAGAATACATAGTGAATTCCAGGTCAGCCTGGGCTAGAGCAAGACCCTACATCAACAAAATAAAAAAAAAAAACGGGCATGGTGGTGCATGCCTTTAATCCCAGCACTCAGGAGGCAGAGGTAGGAGGATCACCATGGAATTTGAGGCCACCCTGAGACTACATGGTTAATTCCAGGTCAGCCTGGGCCAGAGTGAGACTCTACCTTGAAAAAACAAAAAAAACAAAAAAAAAAAAAAAAAGAAGAAGAAGCTATATTATGTATGACCTCCTGGCCTCTTTGGAGTTGCTCACTTATGAGCATCCTGGGTTAACAGATATTCGAGATGACTTATCACCTGTAAAGCATATTCTTGCATGACTTAGTTGCTTCCTTAGCCTGGGATCCTGGGGAGTTCCTTCAGGATTCAGCTTAAGCCTCACAGTCCCCGTGAACACTCCTGTTTGTCCCACCTCCTCCTTTGGCAAACCATCTTGCATGGTCTCATAGCATTTTTTGGATAACCAGACTCACACCAGGCACTTTAACTTTCTTCATTTAATTTCATCAAGTGATTAAATAACAATATTATAGAGATATGTATGCTGGGAGGTTGATCCCTATTTATTCATTAATGCAATTAATACTTATTGAGAACACACTGTGGTGCACAAGCCTCTGCATAGTGTGCATTCCAATAATAGTAACAGAATATTCAAGATTTGGGAACAGCTACTCTCCACTGTGCTCCCCAAAGAAGCCAGCAGAAGCTTTAAAACAAATGACAATTTGTGTTATAATTATTTGTCTGCATTGTGTCCTATTCCCCTCTAGACTGAGCTCTTCGAGGGCAATTATATTATTTATCCTCGTCTCACGGCTCCCTGAAATGTTGCAGGTGCTCAGTGTTTGTGTAATAACAAACGGAAGACTATCAGAAAGCACTCACAAAATTGGGGCGGGGCTTGGTATGTGTGTGTACTGTGGTGTGTGTATAGTGTGGTGTTGTGTGGGTGTACTGTGGTATGTGTGTGGTGTGGCGTTGCGTGGTGTGTGTGTGTGTGTGTGTGTGTGTGTGTGTGTGTGTGTGGTGGCACCCCATAAGCCCACCTGGAGCAGGAGGCACTCACCTGTAGTGTCCAGAGTAGAACATCGGGTATCCAGTTCCACCATTCTTCAACCCAGTCTTGTTTTGAGCCGGAGTCTCTTTACTAATTCCGGAGCTTGCAGGGCTCTGACAATTCTTGGGTCTCGGCTCCCCTGCAGGACTGGGATTACAGGTGCACATGGCCATGCCCAGCTGTTTACAAGGGATCTAGAGATTGTAACTCTGGAAACCTCAGTCACCCCCACCTCAGGTCCTCACACTTGCACAGGAAGTGCACTTAACTACTGAGCCATCTCTCCAGCCCAGCATTCTCCACTTTAAAGAGCCTTATTTAAGTCATTAGCTCCATGTATGAGTGTGTTGCTGCTCCTTGATTCTAAAAAGATACCACCATCCTATGTCAGTGTGACCATTAAGTAACCTCAACATCTTTGCTAGTGGATCCATCTGAGGTTTACCCTTCTAATTGTATCTGTAGCTCCATGCCAAAGCCTCGTTAATCAGTGGAACACCCTAAGCCATTTCTCAGCAAAGGCAAGTCTCCTTTGAGCTACATACCAGACTGTTGGCAGGATCTTCTAGGATTTGGGGGGTGTTTGACGGTAGGTTCAGAATGAGTAAAGCAAGGGCACGAGTTATGATGCTGGTATGAAAGCACACAAGACCTGCCTCCAGGCGATGGTATTGCAGGAGCAGAGCAGCGTCTCAGAGCGTGTGCTCAGTGCCATGAGGTGGACTGGGAGAAGAACACCAACATTCCTTGTCATCCTCACTCCTGCTGCCCTCCTCCAAGATGTGTTTCATGGAGGATTAAACATCTGCCTGATCAGGTCTGCTCACTTTAACACATTTTGCAGCAGCATCTTGGGTAATCGGCTCCTGTCCATTCATCACCATTCCCTTCGGGCAGGATGAAATGTCTGCACTCCATAGTCCAGAGCTTGGTTATAGGTGATCTTGTCTATGGATGGCTACCAAAAGAGTCTGTGAGCAACACTAATAGACTCCCTGGAGGAATGAAGGCTCAGACTTCATAGTTAGATGACAAGTTCTGTCTATGTATCACTTTATGAACCCTCAAATATCATAACACCCAATAACCCATGGTCAGGTATGATGCAATGTTCCCTAAGTACATACATCTGTGTTCACCTCTCATTTCTTTTGCAGTATCACCTACCTATCCTTGTCTCCTCCCACCTCCCCCGGCAAGGTAGAGTCTCGCTCTAGCTCAGGCTGACCTGGAATTCACTGTGTAGTCTCAGGGTGGCCTTGAACTCACAGAAATCTTCCTACCTCTGCCTCCCGAGTGCTGGGATTAAAGGCGTGCACCACCATGCCTGGACTTTTTGTGTTTTTTTTTGAAGTAGGGTCTCACTCTAGTCCAGGGTGACCTGGAATTCACTATGTAGTCTCAGGGTGGCCCTGAACTCACAGCAATCCTCCTACCTCTGCCTCTTGAGTGCTGGAATTAAAGGCGTGTGCCACCACATCTGACTCTGGACTCTTTTTGACTATTCCCCATTTTTAATATTTGTTAACAATTTTCATACATGTACATAGTGCATTTTGACCATAACCCCCTCCCATTATTTTCTTTTGTCATTCCCCCCACTTGTCCATACCCCTTCCACAGAGCAACTAGTCCTTCTTCTTTTTTTATTTATTTATTTATTTATTTATTTTGTTTATTTATTTATTTATTTTGCTTTTCTCCATTATCCTGACACCACATTGATGGGCCCAATATTGAGCAGATAACTAGTTGCTGTGTGGGCATGAATGCAATGGCCATTTCATGCCCAGAAGACAGCATCCCAAAGCACTCCTCCCATCTTCTGTCTTTTACATTCTTTCTGCCGTCTCTTCCACAATGTTCTCAGAGCCAGTCCCTTTTATATATCAATGATACCAGTATTCCCCTACTGTTTTCTTCATTCTTTGAGAACTCCTATTCATATCCCAAAATGCAGCTCAGCTGACTGAAAGTCGGCTCTTCTGTGAAGCCTTCAGCCAGCACACAAAGAAAACCCCAACGCTTCTTGAGCTTCTCCGAAAACTCATATCAGACACTTGCTCAATACTTTAACAAACCTTACCTTGTTTAATCTTCACAGAGCATTTCTAAATAGATATTATCCCTATGCTCAAAGCATAAAACCAACACTAAAAACAGCTCAAGTATTCTTCTCAAAGCTTTATGGCAAGTAATTAAAATATCCAGGATTTAAACCAGGTCCATATCATTTCAAATCCGATACTAATTCTGCCATCTCATACCAACACTTACTTTTATCTGTTTTGTATGAATGCATACCTCTATAATTTTGCTTTTTACTCATCACATTCTATTGTATTTGTTGATGTCTTTCTAACCAGAAAATATAGCTCCTTGAAAAGAGAATTTATCTCTTACCTATCTTAGTACCCCCGGGGCTCTAAGAACATTACATGACAAATAAAAGATGTTGAATAAAGATTTACAGGGCTGAATTGGATAAGATTAAAACTGAGGTGAACTGAATCTCAGAGTTGTGCCTTACTGATGTTGTGTTGGGCTCTGGATGACATTTCTTCCTGCCAGGTGACGTGTGGCCTCAGTTATCTTGACATTTCCCCATGTCTAGACCTGTGCCAACATCATCCTAAGCCACTGCCCATTTTCTTGTGACTGTGACATACTCATTAGCATCTATACGTTCCTAGGGAATTGCCTTCTATCTCATGTATTTATTGTAGTCAATGGCGTATACTCAGTCTTTTAGGAATAATTAAAATAGTCTGTGACTCTAATTAAAGTAGTCTGGATACTTTAAAGAAACCTATATATAAGAACAAGCTGAGTGCTGACATCAAGTTAATTGTGTTATTTTTAGTGGAGACAGCAGTGTGGCATCCAATGCCTTTTTAAATCCTCATATCTGTATGTAGATTGTTAAATAACTAGCATTTTGGGCTCCTAAGAGGAATGGCACTGAAGCACAAATAAATAAAGCTGTTATGAAAACTTGGAAAATTATCTAAATGCACTTGAATAAGAAGACGTGTTGTGCCTGGCATGGTGGCGCACGCCTTTAATCCCAGCACTTGGGAGACAGAGGTAAAAGGATCACAATGAGTTCAAGCCACTGTGAGACGACATAATGAATCCAGGTCAGCCTGGGCTAGAGCGAGACCCTACCTCAAAAAAAAAAAAAAAAAAAAAAAAAGTCATGTTGTTATTAAATTGCTAACTATGGAGATAATACTCTTACCACCTTTTACTGCCAAAAAACAACCAACCAGATGACTTGGAACTCTTGTCACTTAAGGGTGGGTGAGCCAGAGACCAACTGTTGGGCTTGTATGTTTGCCATGCCACGATTTTACCTGTATTTTGTGCAATTTGTACAATAAAATCTTGTTTGTGGGATTACATTTTATCTGTTCCAATTACAAACTGTTCTTATTTTTCCTAATAGTCTGAATTTATCCTCTTCTTTCTAGCTCTGATCTCCAAACTTTGGCCAAATAGGAAAGACACAGTCCACCAAACACACCGTCCAGCACTGCCATCGTCCCGGTTTTTCTTTCCCTAGTCAGATGTGTTACCATTGTGCCACTGGCCTCTTCTTTCCTTTTCAACAGTAAGAGTCATCACCATTTTTTCTACTGGTTTTTAATTTATTGTTTGAAGCAGGGTCTTGTGTAGCCCAGGCTGGCCTTGAGCTTGCTATGCAGCTAAAGCTGGCCTTTGACTCCTGGTCCTCCTGAGGACTGGGATTATAGGCATGCACCATTATGCCTGGCTACCATTTTCTCTTAATATCCTCTCTCTCTCTCTATCCTCCATGTGTATGTGATTGTGTGTGTGATCGTGTATGTGTGGTGTGTGTGGTATGCACATGTGTGTGCAGATGTGTGCAAACAGACATGCATATTTGTGGAAGCCAGAGGAAGACACTAGGTGTCCTGCTTTATTGCTCTTCCACCTCATTTTCTTGAGATGGGGTCTCTCACTAAGTCTGGCGCTTGCTCTTTGTTGGTTAGACTGGCTGAGCAACGAGCCCTGGCATTCCTCCTGTCTCTGGGCTGGAGGTGCAGGTGTGGACAGCCACATCCAGTTTATATTTTACATGGGTGCCAAGGACTGAACTCATGCTTGTGTATGCGCCATCTCCCCAGCCCCATAGCCTCCTTTAGCTTAATCTCAGTTGAACAACCAACCCCCATTGCAAAGTGGCTCCATTTTAATTTTCAGTAGTTGAAGTGGAGTTTTTTTCATTTCTTTTCTTTTCTTTTCTTTCTCTTCTTTCTTTTTTTTTTTTTCAAATAGGCTGCCCAGAACTGGTGGTGGGATGACTGAGGAACCCATTAGCCACAGCTATTGCTGACTTCCCAGTGTAGGGGGACCATTTCTCCTGCAAAATTCACTTAGGAAGCACTTGCCAAGCCAAATTTCTTTGGTCTGTTAATGCTTTCCATGATCAGGGATGGCAAAAAGGAAAAAACAAATGCAACTCTTGGAAACAAGGACGTACACAAGGACATAATCTTGGCTGGGAATCCATTAGAATTCTGCCTCTGGTCATCTGAGAACCTCAGAAGAGGAAAATCAGGAAGCGACTTTGTGGAAATAATAGAAACTGTTAGTTGGGTTTTGTAGGCTGAAGGTCTGGAGTTAATCATTATTCTACAGAATCCTGAATGATGTTGCTTGCAGCTTTTCCTACATAGGCAGTGGTCCCCACGGGAGTCCTACTAACAGTCTTTTGTCAGGCACTATCAGCAGTATTGAGCCAACCTGAGCACCCTATTATTAATCCTTTTCTCCTAGTGACATGACAGCGATCAATGTCCGAACAAGCTATTGAAACCGTAGCAATCAAGTGGACTCCAGTTAATCCAATGGGATACTTACTCAGAGTCTAAGGGAAGGGCAGGGAATGTTTTTCTAACTCCGTACTGTCTCTATGTCCGTATACTTTACACTGCCGTATTTGGGGTAAAGGTTGACATTTATCCAGGCCTGTAAAATACACATTGGAGCCCTTACCAGTGACTCAAAGACAGTCATAACACTTTTGTAACCATCTGCTGCTTCTGTAAATATACAAACTTTTTGATCATTATATAAATATTTGTACCTATGTCACTGTAAAACATGAACATTGAAACTCATGGAAAGCTACCCACCTGGTGGTGTTGTGGATTCATAGATGTCAATCAGCAACTTCAAAGAATAGAACATAAAATACAAGACTATCAAATTTCCTGTTCCTTACTCCAGCTGGAAGGGAAGAAGTCTATAAGGTAGTGTACTAGCCTCGCTATCCATA
This sequence comes from Orientallactaga sibirica, assembly GCA_036365145.1. Taxonomy (NCBI): domain Eukaryota; kingdom Metazoa; phylum Chordata; class Mammalia; order Rodentia; family Dipodidae; genus Orientallactaga; species Orientallactaga sibirica. The sequence continues at coordinate 32,134,942 of JAEOAD010000013.1, read as the reverse complement.
CAGATTCCTAGGTTCCATGCCCACAGGTCCTTCTATAACAATGCCTCGGAATCTCTATTTTTAAATTTGAAATGGACTGGCTAAGAAAAAAAGTTTGAAGGTGATATTTCAAGAAATTTTAAGGATAAAAGGTACCTAAGTGATTTATAGAATTAATAGGGCAGGGCTGGGGAAATGCCTTAGCAGTTAAGGCTCTTGCCTGTGAAACCTAAGGACCTCGGTTCAATCCCTAGGACCCACATAAGCCAGATGCACAAGGGGGCGCATGTGTCTGGCATTCATTTGCAGTGGCTGGAGGTCCTGGCATACCCATTCTTTCTTTCTCTCTGCCTCTTCCTCTCTCTCTCTCAAATAAATAAATAAATAAATAATAAATAAAATAATTTTTAAAAAAAGAATTAACAAAGCAAAAAAAGGGACCTGAGGAAAAAGACAAGGAAGGAGCGACTATTTTCATGTTTTGTTTTGTTTTGTTTTTATGAGAGAGAGATAATTGGTTGCCAGGGCCTCCAGCTACTGCAATCAAACTCCAGATGTATGCGTCATCTCGTGTACACGTGCAACCTTGTGCTGCATCACCTTGTGAGTCTGGATTCTGTGGGATCTGGAGAGTTGAACATAGGTGGGTCCTTAGGCTTCGCAGGCAAGCACCTTAACTGTTAAGCCATCTCACCAGCCCTATTCTCACATTCTTAATAAGTTCTTCACTTTTAGCAGCTCAGCTTAGCTTGCTGACTTGGCTTCTCTGACTGTAAAATCTGTATTGGTGTTACTCAGTTTTTCATTATTATGACAATCAACTTAAAGGAAGAGATCATTTATTTTGGCTCACGGTTTCTAAGGTTTCAGTCCAAGGTGAGCTAGATCCCTTGCTTTGGGCCTACATAAAGCAGAATGCCATGGCAATGGGAGTGTGTAGAGTGGCTGCTCATTTTTCTAGTGGCCAGGAAGCAGAGGAAGACAGGGCATGGGACAGAGGACAAGCTGTAATCCTCAAAGGCGTGTTCCCAGTGACCTCTTCCTCCAGCTAGGCCCCACTTCCTAAAGTTTCCACCACCTCCCAAAATAGTGCTAGAAGCTAGGGACCAGACCTTCAATACATAAGCCTGGAGGGACATTTCATGTTTGTAACCTTACACCATAGCCCCCAAAGGTCTCATGTCCATCTCATAATGCAAAATGCATTTAGTCTTGCTCCAAGAACCTCCATAGTATTAGCAGTTCAGGCTTTGCTCAAAACTTCAAGTCCAAAGCTGGGTATGGTGGTGCACACCTTTAATCCCGGCACTCGGGAGGCAGAGGTAGGAGGATCACCATAAGTTCGAGGCCACCCTGAGAATACACAGTGAATTTCAGGTCAGCCTGGGCTAGAGTGTGACCCTACCTTGACAAAAAAAAAAAAAAAAAAAAAACTTCAAGTCCACATCAGCCTGGGCTAGAGACCAAAATGAGACCCAGTTACACCTCCCAAAAGCCAATATTGTTCAAATATCCATATATAAAAGTTTTCCCAGCACTAGAGAGATGGGAGGATCGCAGTTAAGGCACCCTGAGACTACATAGCCCACAAAGCCCTAAGAAAAAAACCAAAAATATTCAAATATCCAGGTCCCATGTATAGCCAGATGCAAAAGTGACACAAGCATGCCATGTCACACATGTGCACAAGGGGGCGCATGCATCTGGAGTTTGTTCACAGCAGCTGAAAAGACCCTGGTGTGCCCATTCTCTCTCTGCCTCTTCCTCTCTCTCTGTCTCTCTCAAATTATTATATATATATTTTTTTAGTTATACATTTCCATACTGGGCATAGTGACACACACCTTTAATCCCAACGTTGCACAGGCCAAGTTAGGAGGATTACTGTGACTTCAAAGCTGGCCTGGACTAGAGTGAATTCCAGGCCAACATGGGCAAGAGGCAGACTCTGCCTCAAAAACAAAAAAAAGTTACATATTTCCAAAATACAATTTCAAAAACCAAAAATTCTCATTCCAAAAGAGAGGAATGGGAATGTAGGAATATACAAATGAAGTCAGAGCAAGCAAGACCAAAACCCAGTAGGGCAAACATTCAGTTCTGTAGCGCCATGTTTGGCATCCAAGGCACATGGTGACATGATGTGCACTCCAAAGAGCTTATGCAGCCCAACCCTGTGACCTTGTTAGCTGCAGCTCACATGGTCTTTATCTGAGCTGCCTGAAGCTTTCCTTGGTACTTGCCCCCTGCTGTGGGGTACAACATCCTACTTCATGGCCATCATTACATCTCCAGACTAGGGAAGAAAGGACAGCTATCTCATGTTCTGGAACCATCTCACCCATGTAAAGTATTTGTGTGGCAGCCTTCCTCAAACAAGGACAGCTGTTAATTTACTTTTACTTTTTGCATCGATGTTTTCCTGTTTCCTTTCTACAGAATTGTTTTTTTTATTTTTTTTATTATTTTATTTATTTTTGGAGAGAGACACAGAGGGAAACAGAGAGGGAGAGGGAGACAGATAGAGATGGGCACACCAGCAGTCTCTCAGTTGCTGTGAACGAAATCCAGATGCGTGCGCCCCCTTGTGGGCAAGTGTGGCATTGCGTCATTGCGTCACTTTGCATCTGGCTAAACGTGGGACCTGGAGATTGGAACCGGGTTCTTAGGCTTAGCAGGCAGGCGCCTTAACCACTAAGCCATCTCTCCAGCCCCAGAATTGTATTTTTAAAAAATTTATTTTCAAGAAGAGAGAGGAGAGAGAGAGGGGAGAGAGAGAGAGAGAGAATGGGTGTGCCAGGGCCTCTTGCAGCTGAAAATGGACTCCAGTTTCATGTGCCACTTTGGGCATCTGGCTTTACATGGGTGCTGGGGACTTGAATCCAGGCTTTTAAGGTTTTGCAAGTAAGTGCCTTAACTACTGAGCTGTCTCTCCAGGCCAGCATTGTGTTTTTTTTTTTTTTTTCAATATATACTTATGCAACAGCTATTGCAATACACTCCACTGTATTATTAGTTGTTTCTACAATACCAGTATAGAGTTAGGGAGATGGCTCCATGGTTAAAGGTGCTTACTTGCAAAGCCTGCTGACCTGGGTTCAATTCCCCAGACCCCACAAAGCTAGTTGCGAAGTGGCGTGTGCATCTGTGATCCCAACACCTGACAATGGGAGGTGGAGCCAGGAGAATCTGAAGCTTGTGGGCCAGCAAGTCAGACTTTCATTTGCAGCCTGACAGTTTGTCTGCAGCAGCACAAGACCTTGTGAAAGAAAGTGGAGCGCAGACACCTTGTAGTTGTCCTCTGACCTCCACCAGTGCACTGTGGACACATGCCCATACAAATAAATAAATGAATGAATGAAAATGGTTGTGAAATAATCTAAAGTCCATATTGAGGAACACTATGTGTGAAGATGCGTCTCAATAACGGTCATGATAGAAAATTAAAGGAGTTTGTAAAAAAAAAAAAAAAAATGTAAATTTCCAGTGCAACCAGAAACTCATTCTGAGTACCAGTGGACCTTTAACTAATAAGCCATCTCTCAGCCCCTAATAAAGATTTTGAATCTTCCTACAGTTATTTATAAGACAAATTTTCTCACTTGTGTCTACGTTTTTCTTTGTTTCAGTTAGTCAGTGGAGGTAATGGCTAATCTTAGTTAGCAACTTGATGAGATTTAGAATCACCATGGAAACAAGTCTCTGGGTGGATTAGGTTGATTAAGGTGTGAGAGCTCACCCTGACTGAAGGCAGCACCACAAAATGCATAGACCAGAGAAAACGAGCTGAGCAAGAGCTTTCCTCACTCTGCTCTCTCAGTTTGCATTGCGCCCAGCAGCTCCACGCTCCTGCCGCCATGCCTTCCCCGCCATGAGAAACAGACTGTGTCCCCTGGAACTGTAAGCTGCAGCAAACCCCTCCTCCCTTAAATTGCTTCTGTTCAGTATTGGTTGCAACAAAAGAAAAGTAACTAATAGGGTAGATAAGTGATTCTTTTTAATATTTTATTTTTATTTATTTATTTGCGAGAGATTCAGAGAGAGAGAGAGAGAGTGACTGGGCACACCAGGGCCTCTTGCCACTGCAAATAAACTCCAGAAGCATGTGCCACCTTGTGCGTCTGGCTTATATGGGTACTAGGGAATCAAACCGGGATCCTTAGTCTTTGCAGGCAAGCGCCTTAACCAGTAAGCCATCTCTCCAGCCCTGAAAAGTGATTTTTTTACTGAGGATGATCTTCCTGCCCCTCATCCAGAAGTTCTGGAAGAATCTACAGAAACAGACTGTCAAGTTTAGCACAAAACAAAGCTCTGTTGCGGCCCTGATCTGGACATGAGGATACGTCCTGGAAGGCACTCAAGTAGATAGCAAGTTCTAAGAAACAGGATGCAACTAGAGAAAAAAAAGAGACTGGTTTATTACTTTTAATTTAATGAATCTGATTCCTGTAAAAATTGCAGGGTAGATATTCCAGGAAACCCGCCTCTGTTTTTAGTTATGGAGCAGACAGCCCAGTCAGTAGTGGCCATGGCTGGACAAGTATGCCTGACCTATATTCTGACCCAAAGGAGCTTTGTTGAAAAGTTAGAAGGATATATTTTTTTTTGATGCAAGATCTGGATCTGTGTGTTCTGCCCTTCCAAAGGAAACTATCAGCAAGAAGGAGGTGAATTTGAAAACTCGGTTTTATGACATGTGCACTTTCCACTTAGAAATGGACCAAGCCCAGGTCTCATTTCTCAGAGCTCCCTACTGAAACATACGCTAAGAACAGTCTCCGTCATTAGCACTTGGTTTGAGCTAGTCCAGAGTTGCTATTGTGTTTATAGCCGGGCGTGGTGGCGCATGCCTTTAATCCCAGCACTCGGGAGCAGAGGTAGGAGGATCACTGTGAGTTCGAGGCCACCCTGAAGCTACATAGTGAGTTCCAGGTCAGCCTAGGCTAGTGTGAAACCCTAGCTCAAATAATCCAATATATAAAAATATATATGTTTAGGTTAAAAGGTCTTCTTGGGGTTTTAATTGGGGAGGATAACATTGGTGTTCCACACCAGGCAAAATACATGAACTCTAGATGGTAAGGGCTGGGAAGATGGCTCAGCAGTTAAAGGTGCTTGCTTGCAAAGCCTGCCTGCCCAAGCTAAGTTCCCTAACCACCTGTATAAGCCAGACACGGAAATGGTACAAACGCAGATCATTTGTTTGCAGTGGCAGGAGGCCCTGGTGCACCTATTCACACACACACACACACACACACACATGCAAATAAATTTTAAAAAAAAAAAAAGATGAAGGGGATGGGCTAGAGATATAGCTTAGAAAGGTTAAGCCAAAGGACTCAGGTTCAGTTCCCCAGCAGCCACAGATGCACAAAGTGGTACATGCATCTGGAGTTCGTTTGCAGTAGCAGGAGGTCCTGGTGCACCTCTCTGTCGCTCGCTTGCTCTCACTCTCTCTCTCTCTCTCAAATAAATAAATTAATTAAAATTTTTAAAAAAAGAAAAGATGAAGGGGGAAATTGTGATAAATTGGGCCTGTGAATAAAAAATTGTGATGTTGTATGGTGACAAAATGTGACTGATTCTACTAGCTAGTTGATGCTCAATATTCTCTAACTTCATGTCCAAGTCTGCAGCAGTCTTTTAGGAGTACACACACACACACACACACACACACACACACACACCTCCTATAGCTCAACTTCTTGATGCCTACTGCTCCCTCCATTTTCTGAAATGCCTGGGACCCAGCCTTAAACCTCAGCTAAAAGGCTTGACTATGAGCTCAGTAACATGGGCAAGGTATTTAATCCCTTGCCTAGTTTCTTCCCCTAGAAAAGAGAGCATAAAAGAGAGTGTGCCTACCTCGTGGGGCTGTTATGAGACCTGAATGAGTGGATCCATGTAAAGCACTTAGAAGAGCAATCGGCACATAAGTGGAGTCTAATTGATGGCCGCCAGGCTGTTTTCCCAGCTCTAGCATAATACCTAGCTCAAGGTTTAAATCACGCCACTGTTGCTACGTGTTGGGTACAGTTTAAGAATCTAACATTATCCTGAAGCAGTATCTGCCTCCTACTCTCAAAAACAGATCCTAACCCGTAGAAGTATCTGTGATTAGCTCTGGCCAGATGTCAGAAAACATTTAGAGCTATTCAAGTGTCAGTGCTCTTGATGGGAGATTTACTAACAGTACAAAATGCTGCCTTGGTCCTTGAGCTAGGCACGATTTACACAGTGGGAAAGTAAGAGAAGGTTCAATGTTTCTGTAGTGGGTTAGAAAGAGATCTCATCTCTCTCTCTCTCTCTCTCTCTCTCTCTCCATACACTCACACACACAAACACATGTGCATACACACATACACACACAGATACCCATCTTATATGATGATAATTCCTGCAATCGTAACATTGAATCGTATCTAGGTATCAAACATGGGTCATAATGTCTTTGCCACTTATGAATGACTGGATGCTTGAAGGACTTTCATGGAAACATACATTCAAATGCTTGAAGGACTTTCTAGCTCCAATATTTGTCATTGTTTTAACCCACATTTATATAGTGCTGTTTTTTTTTTTTTTTTTTTTTTTTTTTTTTTTTTTTTATTTATTTATTTATTTTTTTTTTTTTGGTTTTGTGAGATAGGGTCTCACTCTGGTCCAGGCTGACCTGGAATTAACTATGTAGTCTCAGGGTGGCCTCGAACTCTCGGCGATCCTCCTACCTCTGCCTCCCGAGTGCTGGGATTAAAGGCATGCGCCACCACGCCCAGCGATATAGTGCTGTTTTTAAAAAATATATTTTTAAGCTGGGCATGGTGGCACACGCCTTTAATCCCAGCACTCGGAAGGCAGAGGTAGGAGGATCGCCATGAGTTTGAAGCCACACTACATAGTTAATTCCAGGTCAGCCTGGACCAGAGTGAAACCCTACCTCAAAAAAAAATGATATATATATATATATATGCAGGGCCTTTAACCTCTGCAAATTAACTCCAGATGTATGCACCACTTTGTGCATCTGACTTTACTGGGGAATCAAACCCAGGCCAACAGGCTTTGCCAGCAAGTGCCTTTAACTGCTAGGCCATCTCCCCAGCACCCCACCACCACATTTCTTCAGGAAGGTCTCACTCTGTAGCTTAGGCTAGCTTTAACTCACTGTGTAACCCAGAGTATCTTCAAGCTCCCAGCAATCCTCCTGCCTCAGGCTTGCAAGTGCCAAGATTACAGCATGAGCCACCATGCCCAGCATCAGCTGCTATTCAAAGTACGTCATTCAGTCCTGGCAGTAATTTTGTAAGTTAGATATCATTACTTCCTCCATTTTACACATGAGAAAACAGAGACACAAAGAAGTTGAGTGACTGCTCAAGCCTTGTAACTGGTAAATGGAAAAATCTAGATTCAGAACAAGCTGCCTGCCACCAGAGTCACCAGCACTCTACTAGCCAAAAGACATCCTTTCTTTCAAACCCCACAAGTAAGATATAAACAAAGCTACTCTTTACGGCTATGTTCTTGGTTGTTTTTGTTTTGTTTTGGTTAAAACAAGGTCTCATTACTCAGTTCAGGCTGTCCTTGAGCTCATGATCCTCCTACCTCCTCCCCCCAAGTGCTGGGACCACCACACCCAGCTGAGGCTATACTCTTGAGTCCTCTGCAGTCCATGAATGCCTAAGTGACAGAAATCCCAGGTAGAAACCAAAGAAAAAACCTGAGAATCTGTTTTGTAATATTTTATCTATTTATTTACTTATTTACTTACTTATTTTGAGAGATGGGGGAGATAGAGAGAGAATAGGTATGCTGGGGCCTCCAACCACCGCAAACCAACTTCAGATGCATGCGCCATCTTGTGCATCTGGCTTACTTGCGTCCTGAGGAATCGAACCTGGGTCCTTAGGCTTCTCAGGCAAGTGCCCTACCTGCTAAGCCATCTCTCCAGCACAAGACCTGAGACTCTTAGGATTAGGAAGGACCCATACACTCACATGGGCCCCCTCATTCTACATACCAAAATGCAGATAAATCAAAGGACCCACCCATCATTACAGAGCCACCGTCTGGCAGGATGCTGGGGGTACAAGACAAGAATGGACAGAGGCAGCTGCGGAAACAGTCCCATTCAAAACTCTCCTGCCTGCTCCCAAATCAAAGCCCATTCTACCACATTCCCTCTCCAGCCACAGGATCTACAGTGAATACGGAGGATCATGCCATTTCTGGAAGGCAGAGTAGGGAAGTCCAGAATCTAAGTTAAGTAGGGTTTGAGAAATTAGGCTGTGCCAGAATTCATAGCAAGCTCAGTAGCCCAAACTGAAAAGGAAGACAAGGTCAACTCAAGGAAAATCAACACTGAAGGGTGAGGCAAGATGGGTAGTTCACGTCCAGGCAAACCAGAGGGAAAGCGTTAGAAAGGAGTGAGAATTGCAACACCCTGCCCATTTCAAAGCCCAGATGTTTAAGAAGGTCTCGGAGTTGGCAGAGGACACACTCTCTTCCTAAACAGCACCCATACCCTCTTGAGCGACGCACACCAGGTTGGCCGTGTAGATTATGCAAAATTTTTCAAGGAGGCAAAAAAACAAAAATCCCACCAGAATCAAGTTTAATGCCCACTTAAAAAAATAAGTGAGATTACAAGCCATTGCAACTCAGCTAAGAGATCTGTGCACAGTAAGCTTCTTAGAATCTTAATTTATGTGCCAGTGAAGACTGGAGGACTGAGACAATTCAACTGGGAATTGAACCTGTGGTTCCAGGAAGTCTAGATATTTCAAACCTCCTACTTAGTCCATTAAGCTATTCCCTCCAAGAGCATAATGTAGTTAAAGTAGACTTAGATATCTTTTTTTTGTACAGTACAGAGAGTGGATTTTATTTCCACTTTGGGAATTTCTGATCCATAGAAAGGAGAGATATAGATGAAACCCACCTACAGCCCTGCCTATAGAATAATGCATGTATGTCAACATACAATGTCACTTTTCTGATTTACGGTTAAGAAGAGAAAAACCATTCTGGGGGCGGGGGAAGAATAGATTACGAATGCATTTGCTAAATGGGGGCTTCATACATAACCCTTTTCTCTTATTCTTCCTAAAGACCCACTCTTGCCTCTATCAATAAAATAGAATGGATTAGACTTACCCCTAGAATCCAAGGAGAGACCACAAATTTCACACATCTGTCAGGTGGGTCGGTTTATTTGGGACAGTATGGGAACATCCTGTACATTACAGGCTGTCAGCCACAGAGAATGTTTACTAATAAGCCTAGCCATTAGGTTGGGTCAGTGATGGATGGTCTGTGTTCCCCTGGCCTGGCCTGGCATGTGCTGTGATACTCACTGACCAGCAGCAGCTGTTGTACTAGCTGCCTTGTTAAGGGTCTCGCCAAGTGACATCAGCTATACATCACCCGGGCTGATACCTTTGATTATTTGGACAGCTCCTGGCATGATGAATCGTTGGGATTGATCCGTCTCTCCTCTCACGTCCCAGTCAGTGTTCTTTACCCATCTCTGTCTGAACTCTTCATCCTTAAGGCAAGGGCCCTTATTACGGCTCTTTCAGATGCGTGCCCCTTCTCCCCTCTGCTATTAAAAGGGCCTGCTTTATTTCTGTGTTCATAATGAGAGAGTGAGATGAGGCAGAGGAAATGCATGCATCAGAGTTACAAACAGACAGCCAAGGGAAATAGCAGTCACTCTCTTGAAGCTGGGGGAAAAAAAAAAAAAAAAAGGAGGAACAAGCTTTATTCCATGGGCATCCGGGGCTCAACAGCTTTCATTTACTGATGCCATGGGCCTTCCACATATTCCATGTGGTACAAATTAAAGTTGAATGCTGTGCATAACCTGAACAATGCCTTCTATTTATAAGATCCCTTTCTTCCAAGGCATACAAATCATTTTGCACACAGTATCTCAAGCATCACCATATTTCTATAAAAGAAGTTTTATCATCTTGATTTCACAAAGGGAAAAAAATGAGCACAGAGGGGCTATATACCCAAATCTACTTGATAAATAAATGTGCAACAAAATCAATAACAGGACCTAAAATCTCTAACTCCCTGTTATATTCGGTCCTTCAATTCATTGATTTATAAAATGTTTATTAAGCACCTACTGTGTTGGCCAAAAGCTGGGAATACAGAGAGCCTCTGTATGTGTAATGTATGAGGCCATTAACTCATTCAGTCCCATTTATCTCTAACTCGGTATTACTGAGGAGGAAGCATACTGAAATATGCTGTTTTGCCATAGAGAATTTACATGTATATATTAGAGAAACAAATACTATTCCACTATTCCATGAATTGCCAAAGGCCATAGCAGATTGCTCTTCCCTATTAAATTATAAATTCCTGGGGGGCTGGAGAGATGGCTTAGCAGTTAAGGTGCTTGCCTGTGAAGCCTAAGGATCCAGGTTCTATTTCCCCAGGACCCACATAAGCCAGATGCACAAGGTGGCATATGCGTCTGGAGTTCATTTGCAGTGGCTGGAGACCCTGGCACACCCATTCTCTATCTGCCGCTCTCTCTCTCATAAGTAAATAAATGAAATATTTTTTTAAAAAATTATAAAGTCCTGTTCCCTATAGTTCTTTATTGTTCTTTCCAAATCTGTTAAAACTGAGGAGCTTCACATAGGCTTGTATAATGTAAAACGTGTTCTGGTAAAACTTCATTAAAGAGCCGGGCATGGTGGTGCACACCTTTAATCCCAGCACTCAGGAGGCAGAGGTAGGAGGCTCTCCATGAGTTCAAGGCACCCTGAGACTATGTAGTGAATTCCAGGTCAGCCTGAGCTAGAGTGAGACCCTACCTCAAAAAACAAACAAACAAAAGTCATTAAATAAATATATTTTAATTCCATTGTATAAGCAACTCTATTCACACAAGATATGGCCATACTGGTTTTTTTGTTTGGGTTTTTTGTTTTGTTTTGTTTTGTTTTTTGGCTTTGGTTTTTTAAGATAAGGTGTCGCTGGCAATCTTTCCTACCTCTGCCTCCCAAATGCTGGGATTAAAGGTGTGTGCCACCACACTTGGCCCATATTGTTGTTGTTGGTTTTCTTAACCTCTATTAACAACCTCCATACATACAGACAATATACCATGATCATAACCCCCTCCTATGAACCCCCTTTTCCTTCTCTCCATCCCTCCTCTACTGAATCCCTTCTTCTTTCCAACAAGTCCCCTTTCTGTTTTGATGTCATCATTTTTTCCTCTTCAATAGTATGCAGGTTATGTGGGGGCAGCCACAGCCACTGCGAGGTCATGAATGCCGCAGCAGGTTTGTAGCTGGAAAGCAGTATGGCAAAGCACTCCTCCCTTCCTTTGACTCGGACAATCTTTCTACCACCTCCTCCGCAGTGGACTCTGAGCCTTGGAGATGTCTCATTTAGTGCTTTGCACTCCACTGTCACTTTTTCTCAGCACTTTGGTGAGCTTTGAAAAGGTATAGCCATTTTATATGTATGAAACATAAACTTTCAGCCAGAATACCCATATCTCCTCTAAAAAAAAAATGACCTCTGACTAAGCATGATGGGTGTCCTCCAAAAAATTCTCCTTAATATACTTGTTTAAGCTGGGCATGGTGGCCTATGCCTATAGACAGCATTGCTCAGCAGATTGGAACAGGAAGATTTCTTAAATATTTTATTTATTTATTTGAGAGACAAAGAGAATAGGTGTGCCAAGGTCTTTCATCACTGGCATGCACCATTTTGTACATCTGGCTTTTGGGGAACTGAATTTGCAAGCAAGGGCCTTTACCCACTGAACCATCTCCCCAGCCCAGCAGGAAGATTTTTGGAGGGCACAGAAGTTTGAGGCCAGCTTAAACAACATAGTGAGATCCTGTCTCAAAAAAAATAATAATAATAATCATGGGGCTGGAGAAGTGGCTTAGCAGTTAAGGCACTTGCCTTCAATGCCAAAGAACCCAGATTTGGTTCCCCAGGACCCACATAAGCCAGATGCTCAAAGTGGTGCATGTGGCTGGAGTTGTTTACAGCAGCTGGAGGCCCAGGCGTGCCCATTCTCTCTCTCTCTCCCTCTCTCTCTCTCTTTTTCTCTCTCTCTCTCAAATAAATAAATAAGGTAATTTTAAAAATTAATCAAAACACACACTACCTATAGAAAAGTGTTTTTTTTTATCACCAAGTTTTTCTTTTGTGCATGTGTGTGTTCATGCACATGTGTGTGCAGGTGTGTGTGTACCTGTATGCAAATCACAGCAGAGGAAAACCTCAGGCATCATCCTCAGGAACACTGTCCCCCATTTCTTTTCTTTTTTGAGACAAGGTGTCTCATTGGCTGGAACTTGCCGGCTAGACTGGCTGGACAGTGAGCTAGGAATCCATTCTCTCCCCCTCCCCAGCACCGGGATTACAAGGAGTGTACCACCACACCTGGCATTTTTATGTGGGTACTAGGGATCAAATTCAGGTCCACATGTTTGCGAGGCAAGCCTCCTGCCACTGCAAACAAATTCCAGTGCATGCACCACTTTGTGCATCTGGCTTTATGTGGGTACTGGGAAATTGAACCTGGGCCATCAAGCTTTGCAAGAAAGTACCTTTAACCACTGAGCCATCTCTTCAGTCCCCTAACCATCAAGTTTTGAGAAAATTTAAATGTGATAACACATTTTTTAAATCAATTAAATAGCTATATATACATAGCCAAAAGTGGTGGCCTAGTACTACAATCCCTGCACTCAGGAAGTTGAGGCAGGAGTATTGCAAATCCAAGGCCAACCTAGGCTACATAAGAATTTGTCTCAAAAAAAAAAAAAAAAAAACCTAAGGCAGCAACTAGTTAACTAGTTTATTAAAAAAATCATTATTCTGGTGTGGTGGTTGGGAGGCAGAGGTAGGAGGATTGCTGTAAATTTGAGGCCAGCCTGAGACTACATGGTGAATTCCAGGTCAGTTTGGGATAGAGTGAGACCCTGTCTCAAAAAAGAAAAAAAAATTATTATTCTGGGGCTGGAGAGATGGCTTATCAGTAACAGCACTTGCCTGTGAAGCCTAAGGACCCAGGTTCAACTCCCAGAACCTATATAAGCCAGATGCACAAGGTGAAACATTTGCACAAGGTCATGCATGTACACAAGGTGGCTCATGTGTCTGGAGTTTGATTGCAGTGTGTCCCTGGCACTCCAGTTTAAATTGCTGGAGAGATGGCTGGAGGCCCTGAAGCCTACTCCAGTTCTCTCTGGAGTTCGTTTGCAGTGGCTGGAGGCCCTGGCACACCCATTCTTCTCTCTCTCTCTCTCTCTCTCATTTCTGTAAAATAAATAAAATAAAAATTGTTTTAAAAAATAAATTAATTAATTAATTAATTAAAAATGAGCCAGGCGTGGTGGTGCATGCCTTTAATCCCAGCACTCGGAAGGCAGAGATAGGGAGGATCGCCATGAGTTCAAGGCCACCCTGAGATTGCATAGTTAATTCCAGGTCAGCTGGGGCCAGAGCGAGACCCTACCTCAAAAAACCAAAAATAAATAAATAAATAAATAAATAAATAATGATACCTATGTTGTACAGTCTATAATCACAGCTTATAAAACAGAAATCTAAGAATACTAGAAAAGCGACCAGCATCTAGGGCATTGTTCATGTAGTTCAGAGTTGCCAGTAACTGAGCCACACTGCCTCAGTGGTGCCAGAAAGCCACTCCAGATAAGTCACAAACCTGAAATTGGAAGGGTCTTAAATTTCCACATAATTATTTTTTATCTTGCTGAGGTCTTTATGAAGCATAAATCTACTTCTGACTCTCCAGACCTTAGTTGCTATAATTCAGTTTCCATTTACTAAGCAAGAATCAGCAGTTTTTAGAATGCTCCCAAGCCACACAGGAATTGAGCTAAAAGTCTAGTAGCACTTTAACACTGAAGAGCTTGACTTCAAACCAGGAACCTTTCTAGGGGATATACTGGGAGGGAAGCATTAGAAACATTCTCAGCAGGCAGGCGAGTGTGTACCTATAATCTCAGCACATGGGAAGCCGAGGCAAGACAGAGAGTTCAGGCCAACGGGGACTACCGAAGAAACCTTGTCTAAAGATCTGGATGTGTCTCTTATTTTTAGCTAGTTACATTTCTCAGCTTAAAAGCGAAAACAAAACAGAAGAAAGTAAGAAAGAAAACAGAAACAGGGTTGGGCTACAGAGATTGCTCAGTGGTTAAAGCTCTGGGTTCAATTCCCCAGTACCCACATAAAGCTGCATGCACAAAGTGGCACATGTGTCTGGAGTTCATATGCAATGGCAAGAGGCCCTGGCACACCCATACTTACCCACTCACTCTCTCCCTCTCTCTTCCTCACATATATTTTATATATATTAACAGGGCAAGGGCTGGAGAGATGACTCAGTGGTTAAGGCACTTGCTTGCAAAGTCTACTGATACAGGTTCAGTTCCCCAGTACTCATGTAGAGTCTGATGCACAAGGTAGCATATACATCTGGAGTTTGTTTGTGGTGGCTGAAGGCCCTGGCATGCCCATTCTGTCTGTCTCTTCTATAACTCTCTCTACTTTCATATAAATAAGAATAAAAAATTAAAAAACAGGGCAGTTCAGTTATACATCTTGAATATGGTTTTTCTTAGAGGCAGAAGAGTATACACATATAGAAAAAGAGTATTCAGTGATAGGGAGGACATCTAGAATTTTCTATCACTTAAAATTATGACTGGCCAACCATAATAGTACACTCCTGTAATGCTAGCTTTTGGGAGGTGGAGGCAAGAGGATCAGAAGTTCAAGGTCATTCCTGGCTACATAGCAAGTTGAGATATGGTCTCATGAAACTCCTGTCTCAGGAAAATAGATTATTGATTTACATTTTCTTAAGAAGAGCTCGCTCTTGCTCTCTCTCTCTCTCTCTCTCTCTCTCTCTCTCTCTCTCTCTCTCCAGAGCCTTGTTCATTTTGTTTTGTTTTTTGTTTTTGAGACAGGGTCTAGTTATATAGCCCAGGCTGACCTTGAACTCCATCCTCCTGCCTCAGCCTCTCAAGTGCTGAGATTATAAACATGTTCTCTCACACCCAGCTGTCAGATCACTTATTCTCTTATGATATCAAGTGATTCTGTTTCCATGGAGCACCTCAGATATGCTCCAGAAATTCTTCCTAATCAACAATGACTTTCGTTTAAATTTTTCTTCCTAATAGCCAATTTTTTTAAATATTTCATTTCATTTTAGAGACAGAGAGAATGGGCACACTAGCCACTGCAAACGAACTCCAGACACACGTACCACCTTGTGCATCTGGCTTTAGGTGGGTACTGGGGAATCAAACCTGGGTCCTTAGGATTCACAAGCAAACACCTTAACCACTAAGCCATCCCTCCAGCTGTCAGTGATTTTTTAAACAAAGTGAACACAGTTAATCTCTACTACCAGCACCCACAAATCCTCAGTACCTCTTCCATCCACTATCTCTACAAAAGTAACTGACATCTACCACCAGATTAATTTTGCCTACTTTTTTTTGCACATCTTTTTTTTACATGTAGATTCTTTCATTTAACATTACATGTGAGAATCAGACATGTTCCTGCCTGTAGCATTAGTTCCTGTGTTCTCGTGACTATGTGGCATTTCATGTTCCTATCTTATTTCATTCCATCCTGGCAAACATTTGTTCTGACTTTGTATATGCTGTGTTGCTATGGACACTCCTGCTCTGTATTTTGGTTGCCCATCATATTGGCCTTTCTTTCTATTGGGTGTTTAACTAGGATGTTTAACAGTTGTTGGGTCAAAAAGTTTGTTGCATGTTTGGCTTCTATCAATTCTGCCAAACAGTTTTCCAGAGGCTTTCTACTAATTTCCACTCCCATCAACAGTGTGTAAAAATCTCATTGGTCCCACATCCTCCCCGACACTTGATATTGTCAGTGTTTCTTAATTGTAGTAATTCTGTTGGCTGGCTTTAGTGGTTTCTTCAATTGAAATAAACCAGCTGTCCAGATGGGTTAGGTCTCTGAGAACATCTCTTTGTCCTACTGCCACTACATGTTTGCCAGTGGATCACAGGAACATCCTCTCTGGAAGGAACGGAGTGGTCCCTACAGCCCTCATTTGCATGGCTTTGAACTCTTATCTGTGGCGACTGTGGATTGTAGCCAGGGCAGACTGAGAGACAGCATGCAGCCAGATAACCTTTCCTTGTTCATTAAGGACCCACTTAGCTTGCTGTGGGGCTGCAGCAGACAGCCTAAAAAAGCAGGTCATGACTTTATGACTACGGAATGCTAATCTCTTCAGTAATAGTTCTAAGAGGAAACAAAAAGAATTTGAATAACTGGGTTATGTTACCAACCCACAAAAGTACAGAAGGCAGATGGAGAACAGCCGTACTTGGTTTTGCAATACACATAGGACTGACATGACCCCATTCTCCATAATATACACTCCGTTTTCCACCGGAAGCTGGAATTTGGAGGAGGACAGTTAATTGCCTTAAGATGTTTGGAAAATACTAATCTATAAATAGTCATGGTAAAGACAGTGAGTGAAGCTGAGCCGGTACTGTTCTTGAGGCTGGACACACGAGTTTCAAAAAAAAGTTTGTGAATGATAATTCCCCTCCTCTGGTCAGCAAGAAATTTAAGCTCAGTGACCAGTTTTTCTGCCAGTGAGAAGAGAGTAAGTACAGCTGGCTTTTAAAAGTCAGATGTCAAATTCTGCAAATTTCCCACCTTGGATTGGTTTCTCAACAATGAAAGTTTTCTTTCGCCTCATTTCTCCCTGTTTCTCCGAAGCATTTTTTTTAACTGAGAACTTTAATATATAAACATACTGCATGCTGGTGAAACACAGTTTTCAGTAAATGCAGAATGCAAATGCTACCTATGCTTGCTATTGAGGGGCTTCTTGGGTACTGGAAATGTATCTACTGTCTGTTTTGCCCCAAAACTGAAAGTAAGGAATGCTTACTAATAAATGCAGACTCTCAGAAATTAAACACATGCTACTAGATAAATATCAGCAGGAAATCGGAGTAAGTATTTTTCAAAAGGTTAACTTTCTCAACTTGCCTTTCTTCCTAGTCTCACCATAAAATGTTGCATGCACATTCCTTTCTGCTTTGTGCCCTAATATTATCCCCGCACGAGGGTCTCTTAACCTGCAACCTCCCGAATATTGGATTATTATGGAAACAAGGTGCAGTATTTCAAGCATTGCGCCGCGATAAAGGTAACAGGGTAATGATTTTCCTTCTCCGTTCAGATATCAGAGTCCCAAATATTGATTGCCTGTTTCTGTTGCCTCCTGTCCTCTGATGAAACTACACTTGTGACGCAGAGTCACAATAAAATGTGCCCTTTCCAGTATGAGATCTCTGTAAATGTCATTCACACCGTCATTGTTTTCTGCTTCTCTGTGCTTTCACCAGAGGAGCACAGAAACCCTTCACTGAATTGGAGAGAATATAAGCAATGTTTTGATGCAGGATGCATGGACACAAAATCCCTGATTTTGCTAAAGATGGCTACATTCTAAAACTACAACTTCCCCCCCACCCCCACCCCCGACGGCCCCGCTTTGCTCCGTGTCTGGGAATTGCTATCGTTAGAACTGACCAAATGCTGAGGACTTTGATAACTAGAGGCTTCATGACATGATGCTGGGAAGGCTAATGTTGGATTTGGCAGGCGAAGAGAGCCGGTACAATAGTGTGAGCATTCGTGTTTACAGATGAGAAGGGTTATTCGAGGCATGAGCAGAAAGGAGCCAGACAGGAGACCAAGAGAGAATGCTGGTTCCCCCAACAAAGCTCCGCCAGCTACTCTTCCTCCTGACCCGTAACACTCCTGCTGCCTCAGCTCCAGATCTCAGACCCCAGCTGACAGCCAATGATGGGTGATTTTGTTTAAGGATACATATCGGTGTTAGCCTAGCTTGAGGCCACCAAACTCATTTCACTTGTGCCCTGCACCAAATTTGATCCCAAAGGTGTCGAGCTGGAGTATTAACACAATGTGACACTTAACCCCCTTCCTCCTCCTTGTGAAATCAGTTGATCTAAAAATATCTCATACAAAAGACTTGCGCAACCCAGCTCACTCACGAGTGTCCTAATAAATGTAACCGGTGCACCCATGGCTCTTCAGGATGTTCCCATGCTGTGACCCTCTGCTTCACATAATGTAGCCTTTTATTTATTTCCAATAGCTTTCCAATCACTTAGCACTGGCGTCCTTTTTCTAACCTCACATCATGATCTAATAATCTATTTTGGTGCCCTTATTGGCCTCGGAGGTACTTTGAGCTGTTAAAATCTTTCTTTAACAAGTTTCCCTTTAATAAGAGATGTTTCAGCGGGCTTCATCTCCTTCTTACCTCTACCTAACCTTTTCTAGACAGATACAAAATCACAGGTCAGTCAGATCCTAGCAACATTATCCAACCTTGGCATTAAAGCACATTTGGACACACCATCACCTAAAACTGGTAAAAAAAAATTTTTTTTAATTTTTAGTTGAATTAGGTCAGAAGAAAACTCGTGGTCTCAACATCAAAGAGGGTATGCTGTCGCATTTTATGATAGCATTTATGTCGCATTTTAAAATAGCATAGTAGGGCCTGGAGAGATGGCTTAGCAGTTAAGCACTTGCCTGTGAAGCCTCAAGACCCCAGTTCGAGGTTCAATTCCCCAGTAACCACGTGAGCCAGATGCACAAGGTGGCACATGCATCTGGACTTCATTTGCAGTGGCTGGATTCCATTTAATAAGAATGGCACTCCCATTCTCTCTCTCTCTCTCTCTCTCTCTCTCTCTCTCTCTCTCTGCCTGTTGCTCTCAAATAAAATGAATAAAAATTAATAAAATAGCATGGTATTGTGAGGACAACACTCTTCCTATTTCTGTCCACTTTACTTATCTTTTGGAGATGAAATAGAGGGAAAGGATCAGTTTTTTATTTGTGTTCTCCATTTTGTTTCTCCAACTCATTTCTCTCTGTGTAGCCCAGTTTATGGCCAAGAGGGATGAGACTGGCCAGCTGGCTGTTTTCAACCAGCACAATTGCAGCTGGTCCTGTCTTGAGAGCTACCCATCCATCTGTGCACCGGCCCATCTAGGAGTCAGTGACAGCAGGGAAACCCCTGATCAGGTTAGGTCTTTGTCTTTGTGCTTCCTTTCTACTGAGTCTCCCAAGAAGAAAGGTAACTGATTTAGATGGTCTAGAATGGTTTGGAAAGGCTAATAAGAAAAAAAATGAGATCAATGTGAAGAAGTCAGTACCACACACCTTTCACAAAGTGAGCAAAAAAAAAAAAAAAGTTTAAGTTCTGAAATATCGCTAGTAAAAGAATAAAATAAGGGGCTACCTAAGATATATTTTAGGAAATCCAGACCTCAGTTATTTCTTCCATTTACTCCCTTTTTCTGTTTCCATGGCATAGTGGATATCACATTCACCTGACATTCACTCCCTTTCTACTCTCAATACATAAGATACTGGAAATGAAATTTCATTTACTGTCTGAGAATTTAAATTCAAAACTTCAGTTTCTGAGAAAGTTTGTAATATGATGCATATAATATTTTTTATCAAAAGAGAGGTTGACCAGGTGTGGTGGTCACACCTTTCATCCCAGCATTTGGGAGTTGGAAGCGGGAATATTAGGAGTTCAAGGCCAGCCTTAATGACTCAGAGACTATGAGGTCGCCCTGGACTCCATTCCCTCACACCCCCACGGCAAAAATAAAAGGTGATTTCTTTCTTTCTTTCTTTCTTTCTTTCTTTCTTTCTTTCTTTTTTTTTTTTTTTTTTTTTTGTACAGGATTTTGCTATCTAGTCCAGGTTGACTTCAAACTTTCAAACTCACAATCCTCATGCCTTGGCCTCCCAAGTCCTGGGATTACAAGTGTGCACCACACACCTTTTGAGAAAAGTCAAATTTTTCTCCCTTAAAAATATTCATGAGCCGGGCATGGTGGCGCAGGCCTTTAATCCCAGCACTCGGAAGGCAGAGGTAGGAGGATCGCCGAGAGTTTGAGGCCACCCTGAGACTACATAGTTAGTTCCAGGTCAGCCTGGACCAGAGTGAGACCCTACCTTGCAAAAAAAAAATAATATATATATATATATATATATATATATATATATATATATATATATATATATATATTCATGAGCTGAGGAGATTTCAGTGGTTAAAAGTGCTTGCTTGCTTGCAAAGCCTAACAGCCTGGGTTCAATTCACCAGTACCATCTAAAGCCAGATGCATAAAGTGGTGCATGTGTCTGGAGTTTGCAGTGGCAAGAGATACTGGCATGTCCATTCCCCACACACACACACATATCCTTTGCTTGCAAAAAAATTTTTAAAAAATTTTAGAGAGAGAGAGAGAGACAGAGAATGGGCACGCCAGCAGCCTCTCAGCCACTGTGAACGAACGCCAGGCGCGTGCACCCCCTTGTGGGCAAGTGTGGCATTGCACCCTTGCATTACTTTGCATCTGGCTAAACATGGGACCTGGAGAATTGAACGGGCGCTCTTAAGCTTAGCAGGCAGGCACCTTAACCGCTAAGCCATCTCTCCAGTCCAAATAAATGTTTTTTTAAAATCCACTTGGGCCAGGAGTGCTGGCACACGCCTTTAATCCCAGCACTTAGAAGGCAAAGGTAGGAAGATCACTGTGAGTTTGAGGCCAGCCTGAGACTACATAGTGAATTCCAGGTCAGCCTGGGCTAGAGTGAGACCCTACCTCAAAAACCCAAAAAAATAAATAAATAAACAAATAAATAAATAAATAAATAAATAAATAAATAAATAAATAAATAAAATATTCACTTGTCAAGAATGGTGGGGCATGCCTTTAATCCCAGCACTTAGGAGGCAGAGGTAGGAGGATCACTGTGAGTTTGAGGCCAGCCTGAGACTACATAGTAAATTCCAGGTCAGCCTGGGCTGGAACAAGACCCTATCTCAGGGGGAGGGAGGGAAAAGGAGTTCACTTTCAGTAAGGTATGTCAAATCCCAGCTCTGGAGAGGCTGAGACAGAAGGATTCCCATTGAGTTTGAGGTCATCTTGGGCTACAGAGTTAATTTCAGGTCAGCCTGAGCTAGAATGAGACCCTGCCTCCAAAACAACTTACCTAGCACGTGCAAGGTCTTGGGCTCTATCAACACTACAGAAAAAAAAAAATTCAATTTACGTGTTTCAAAATATGTTGCACATGATAAATATATACACTTTTATTCATTGATTAAAAATAAGTTATTTTTAAAAGGGAAAAATCACAGTATTAGGTACATTGGATGAATAGATTTATCAATGGGAATATTGTCAAGATGATATCTAAGCTATAAGCTTGTATTCAGGGTTTTAACCATAAAGTTGTATTGCTCTCATAATTCAAACAAAATCAAGTCATTGCTGGCACTATATTTTTCACTGTACCAAAGATGGAACTGATTCCTTTTTTGAGAAACGCCAAAGGCCTTCTAGCCATTGAGAAGCTACAAGAATTCATAGTGCCAAGACCAGCGTGCGTCTGACATGTTGCTACGTTCCCCTCTGTGGGCTTTCCTTCTGTGGTAGTGGTGTGTTGCAGTCAGGTTCGCATTGCTGGTAGAAATCACCCAACCAAGAGCAGCTTGTGGGGAAAAAAAGGGATTTATTTTGGTTTACAGACTTGAGGGGAAGCTCCATGATGGCAGGAGAAAATGATGACATGAACAGAGGCTAGATATCATCTCCTGGCCAACATCAAGTGGACAACAGTAGCAGGAGAGTGTGCCAAACACTGGCAAAAGAAAGCTGGCTATAATACCCATAAGCCTGCCCCCAACAATGCACTGCCTCCAGGAGGCATTAATTCCCAAATCTCCATCAGCTGGGAACTTAGCATTTAGAACACCTAAGTTTATGGGGGACACCTGAAATCAAACTACCATATGGTGTGAGCCCAAAATCAAACAACATTTCACACAGGAGAGTATCCTGAGCCCATACAGCATCCCACCACCAGCCCCCCTCCCCCCCCCCACAACCGCTGCAAACTGCACAGGCCAGAGATGGAACAAAGTGTGATGCTGGGCTCTGGAGGTTTGATTGCGGAGGAACGCAGCTGGGAATGAAGCTGCTTTGGCTCACATACCTCCTTCCCCAAAGCGAGCTTGCCCTCCTCTTATACTATGGCAGGAGGAGGACTGACTCAAACCAGGGCCTGGGAAGCTGGAAGAGCCCAGGCGGCCTTTATCTAAACCCTGATCTCATACTGCTTCCCTGTGGAGAAGTCTCAGAACTGCAGCTTCCCTCTCTGGGCTCCTGTCTGTCACACCCATCCTCTATGGTCTCCTGCCCAGGGTTGGGTATCATATAAGAGCAGTACAAAAATGTCTACGGCTAAGAATCTCAGAAAAATGAATGCAGAGGTCTCGAGGAAATGGTCAGTGTGGAACCCAGAGACACATCCCATCGCAGGCCGATCTGACCAGCCTCCTTCCCTTTTATGTCCATTTGTAAAAAGTCCAAAGCCTCTGTCTGCCCAGAAGTGTTCCTTCAGCTCTGCTTTCACAGATACACTTAAAACTTCCAAATAAATTGGCAAAATTGCTCACTATTTCCCTGAATTTTTTTAATAAGAATTGAAAGCACAACACCCTAACAGATTCACACATTCATCATCTTTGTTTCTTTGTTTTTGTTTTTTACGTAGGGTCAGTCTCTAGCTCAGACTGGCCTGGAACTCACCCTGTAAGTTCAAGGCTGGCCCCAAATTCACAGTGATCCTCCTACCTCTGCCTCCCAAGTGCTGGGATTAAAGGTGTGCACCACCACGCCTGGCTACATTCATCTTTTTATCTTCTATTTTCATCTTTTTTTTTGGGGGGGGGGTTTGCAAGGTAGGGTCTCACTCTGGTCCAGGCTGACCTGGAATTAACTATGTAGTCTCAGGGTGGCCTCGAACTCTCAGCGATCCTCCTACCTCTGCCTCCTGAGTGCTAGGATTAAAAGCTATTTTCATCTTTTTATAATTGCCATCCCAACTTCCTGTTTCTCCTCCATATTCACTCAGGGGTAGTTTAGAACAAGCATTAATGAGGGTATCATCGTCGCTCCCCCTCCCCCCAACACACCATTCTTGTGTGCATAGCTCTAAAGCAATAAGACGCTTTTTAGCTCTATACCTATTTTGTTAAAATATAAAAACAGCCGGGCGTAGTGGTGCACACCTTTAATCCCAACACTTGGGAGGCAGTGGTAGGAGGATCACCATGAGTTCGAGGCCACCCTGAGAATACAGAATGAATTCCAGGTCAGCCTGAGCTAGAGTGAGACCCTACCTCGAAAAACCAATATATATATGTACACAGAGAGAGAGAGAGAGAGAGAGCATTGTGAGAACCTAGAAGGAAGAGTATCCATTTTTGTCTTTCTCTTCAACTTAAGAACTGGAAAAAAGCTCAAACTTTCTTGATAGGAAAATAGTTCAAAGCTAATGAGAAGCTATAATAATTAAAGTTTGATGCCTCTTAGGGGAGGTGAAATAAGAGACAGTAAATCCTTGGGCTGGTCAGTGGTATTTTTCAGTAAATGTTCAAAATCAGAAAGTATACAGGAAGTTGACAGTGTAATTCACATTCCACAAAGACCCTATGAGCCCCTCTGCTCCTCTCCTCCCCACCTCTGTCAAGGCTCCAGGGCGAAAGCTGTAAGTTGTAGAGGACAAGCCATCAGCAGAAGGTGACTTATGACGAGAAATGAAAATATTTGGATTAGCTATAATACCAAGCCAGTGATATTTACAAATTATTAAACTGCCATCCTCACATCAAACGCTTTTTCTTTTATGAAATGCTAAGCTGTGCATTCAGTTTGTTTCAAACTGTCAGGGCCATTATTTGATGTTCTTCTCTGTTTGTTTATCTTAATTAAGATGTTGAATCAATCATTTTTACTTTCTCTCTCCAAGAGCAGAGTTGGCTCAGAGTCAGGATGAAGGCCGGCCACCCTCAAGGGCCGTGCAGGTGCCTCGCCACGTTTGTTCACAGAGGGATCAAAAACACATTTGTTCTCCAGGTTGTGTGGACAGACTGGCACGTTTTTTGATAAGAGTGGAAAAAGTCTTCCTCTATTATGAGAAATGACGTTTCTATCCGGAACAAGAAAATGCAGTGGCAGATTTTTTTTTTTTTTTTTTCTGTTTTGAAAACCATTTTCCCAACAACCTCATGAAAGCTCACCTGGTGGTGGAAGCACTGAGGTGGGGTTGGAAGATAGAATAGTTGACCCAGCTGGGCTTGGTAGCGCACACTCGGGAGGCTGAGGTAGGAGGATCACCGTGAGTTTGAGGCCACCCTGAAACTACATAGTGAATTCCAGGTCAGCCTGCGCTAGAGGAGACTCTACCTCAAGACACCAAAATAAATAAATAAGTATTTTTAAAAAAGAGTACATGACCCAGAACAAGCATGAAGCAGGAAACAAAAAGCCCTGAACCTCGTCCTGTGAATACAACAGCTGTCCATGCCACTGTTTGTGTCCATCCACAGATGTACCAGGATATGTGAGTGTGGGTGGGGGGAGTGCATAGGCATGCCAAGGTCTCTTGCCACTACAAACGATGCCCATCCTGGGGAACTGAACCCAGGCTGGCAGGCTTTGTGAGCAAGCACCTTTGACCGCAGAGCCATCTCCCCAGCCTCTTAGACCCCTTTTTGAGAAGCAAAAAAACAGCTAGCCAGGGGTAGAGAAGCAGTCAGCTAGACATAAAACAGAATGGTACCGTGCACACCAGCCAGCTGATCTAGGGACAAAACCTGTGACCTTGATCTCATTAGCACCATGCCCTATCCAGCTGAGCTATCTGGCCATGAATTTAATCAACTGGACAAATGAGAAACACAAGAAGAGGAAACAAGTCTATTGAGTGATTTAGGAAGATGAGCCGGGAACCAAAGTAGTATTTCACCTTTAAAACAAACTAGCCTAGCCAGGCATGGTGGCTCACATCTGTAATCCCAGCACACAGGAGAATCACCTCAAGTTCAAAGCCAGTCTGGACTATGTAGTAAATTCCAGGCCAACCTAGGCTACAGAGTGAGACCTTGTCTCAAAACCTGAAAATAGAAAACATCCCCGTAAACCAAACCATTCAAACATAGCCCTAAAGTTAAACAGATTTCTCATATTTTAAATCACATGGTTGTTCCATCGCTTTTTTTTTCTTCTTTCTCTCTTTTTTTTCGGTGGGGGGGGGCAAGGTCTCATGTATCTTAGTCTGGCCTTGAGATCATTATGTACCAAGGATGACCTTGAACTCCTGATCCTCTTGCCTCTGCCTCTAAGTGTTGGTATAATAGGCATGTGCCACCTCTAGATCACATTTCTAGTAGACAATTGTTCTAGTCTTATTCTAAGATCTATTACAAAACACTGACTTGGTTGGAAATGTCACCTGAAACCCTCGAGTTAAAGGAAAGAACATGTCCCCATTGATCAGAGTCTCCTTATGCCAATCTAAGCAGAATTGTCTATGAAAAATTGGTTATAGCATCTCGCCTAGTTGGCATGGCAAACACTAGAAGCCAGTGCACCATCTTATGGGCTCAGGTGCTGTTCTGTTCTGGACAGTGGCACAGTAGTAGATTCCAGAGACTCGGACAACAGGGCCCACATTCCAGCTCTTCTTTTTTTGTTTGTTTGTTTGGGTTTTTTTTGTTTTTCGAGGTAGGGTCTCACCACTCTGGCCCAGGCTGACCTAGAATTCACTCTGTAGTCTCAGGGTGGCATCGAACTCACAGCAATCTTCCTACCTCTGCCTCCACGCCCAGCTCTCTTTTTTAAAATATATATATATAATTTATTTATTTATTTGAGACAGAGAGAAAGAGACAGAGAGAATGGGCATTCCAGGGTCTCCAGCCACTGCAAACAAGCTCCAGATGCATGCACCACCACCTTGTGCATCTGGCTTACGTGGGTCCTGGGGAATCAAACCTGGGTCCTTTGGTTTTGCAGGCAAGCACCCTAACCACTAAGCAACCCCTCCAGGCTTTTTAAAAAATATTTTATTTTTAGTTATTTATTACAGAGGAGAGAGAGAATGGGCACACCAGGGCCTCCAGCCACTGCAAAGAAACTCCAGACACATGCGCCACCTTGTGCATCTGGCTTACGTGGGTCCTGGGGAATTGAACCTGGGACCTATGACTTTAAAGGCAAGCACCTTAGCCACTAAGCCATCTCTTCAGCCCACGTTCCAACTTTTCATTAGACAAGAGGTGGGCTTCTGAATCACATCACTCAAGAGGAAACATGACCTTTCAAAAGACAGGCCAACACTTCATTTATTTGAGGCCTCTGTTATGACTCTTGGGCCACAGATAACTACTTTCAACAAATTATCACTCTTCATTAGTGAGAAACACTTTCCTCTAATCACCACCAATTACCCAACACCTGGAGTTAAGCAGCCTTCTCATACCGCACTCATTTGCTTCCTTTCCGGTGGGACGTTCTGAGTTCACTGAGACTGCCAGTACTTTTCGCTGTGTCATGGTGTGACTGAGACCACCAGCCTCAACATGCATCCTGCCCTCCTCCTCCTCCACGGTTTTAGATGAGCTCATGACACCCCGTTCCCTCCCTTCCTGGCAACTAGATCCAATCCTATGACGTACAGCGTTAGTAGTAGAGCATTCTCGTCTCTTTCACATTTTGTTGACTTGTTACAACTTGGAAGTTCTCCACACATCATTATTTTGAAAAAAACACAATTTTGATTATGAGAACATTAATAAAACAACCAAAATATTTTTTTAAAGTTCTTTAAACTAAGTAATTTTATTAGGATGGTTTAGGGAGATATATTTTATATAGTACATATGCTCTTATAAAGTTATTTATATAAATATAGAAATAAAAATATATAAGTAGTCTAGGTACACTTTAGTTCCCCCCCATGAGGGGACTGAAGTTCTCTATTTCTGCCTGTGACTCATGAGTTCAGCTTAGGGGATAAAGCTTAAGATATTTAACTTTGTTGGGTTCAAGCTACCTTTTCCAGTTCAATCTTGCCTCCAATAAAGATAGTATCCTAGCTGGGGTGGTGGTATATGCCTTTAATCCCATGAGTTCGAGGCCCACCCTGAGACAACATAGTGAATTCCAGATCAGCCTGGGCTAGAGTGAGACTCTACCTCGAAAAACAAAAAAAAAAAGATAATATCTTATTTTACTCTCCTCCCACCCCAAAAAATTTTTCCAGTAGAATGCAAAAGCAATATGACAACTTCTAAGATAGTCACACACAGGGTCCATCTTAAGCAGTTAAGGGGAGGCTGGCGTTCTTTGTTACTGCTTTCTTCCTGCTGGCTGGAGCCAACTTAGAGCATAAGAAAGAAGTCATGTGTTTCACAAAGAAAGTAAAGAAAGAATGAGCCAGAAATGCTGCCTCCATCCAGTCTTCTTATACATTGGAAAGAAATTATCATCTGCATCCACTGTTTTGTTAAGGCCTCTATTATTTGAGGTTTTAATTTTTTTGTGTGTATGTGTGCGTGTGCGTGCATGTGGGTACACGTGTGGGTGGATGGGTACATGCATGTGTGAAGGGCAGAAGACAACCTTTCACACGAATGTGTATGTGTGTATGTTTGCTTGCATCAGGGCCTCTTGCTATTGCAAAGGAATGCCCATCTAGCTTTATGTGGGTGGCTGGGGAATTGAACCTAGGTCAGCAGGCTTTGCAAGCAAGCGGCTTTAACCACTGAACAAACCACTGAAGAAGAGTCTCCCATTGACCTAAAGCTACCAATTAGACTAAACTAGCTACCAGTGAATCCCAGAGAACTTCCTGTCTCTACCTCCCCAGCTGGGATTAGGAGTGTCCCCTATCATGCCCAACATTTTTTATACGATTCTGGAGCTCAAACTCAGGTCCTATGCTTGTGAGACAAGCGCTTTACTAACTGAGCTGTCTCCCCAGTCCCTGGACTCATTTTTTTTTTTTTCAAGATAAGGTCTCACTCTAGCCCAGGCTGACCTGGAAATCATTATGTAGTCTCAGGGTGGCCTTGAACTCATGGAAATCCTCCTACCTCTGCCTCCCAAGTGCTGGGATTAAAGGCATGAGCCCCCACACCTGGCAAAAAAAAAAAAAGTATTTTATTTTTATTTATTTATTGGAGAGAGAGGAGAGGCAAATAGACAGAGAGAGAATAGGCATGCCCGGGCCTCTAGCCACTACAAGTGAACTCCAGATGCATGCATCACCTTGTGTATCTGGCTTACATGGGTCCTGGGGAATCAAACCTGGGTCCTTAGGCTTCACAGGCAAGTGCCTTAACTGCTAAGCTATCTCCCTTGGACTCATTTTAATTGATATACCTCATAAGTACTGCTTTTAGGCCTTTAGGAGATAACTAAAATGAAGCTGAGTCAGGTAAAACTTTAAGAGGCATACAAAAAATGGGATGGGAAAAAATGCTACAGTAATAAAATGACTACAGGTAGCTTCTTCAGCTACTTTGAACAGATGAAATAAGCATAATAATTTCCTTGGTATTTCTCAAATGATGGTATGCAAAAGTCCTAGCTCGAAATTAATGTTATTTCAAACAGTCCTAACTAGGTTGTCAAAATTGTGGTATGTATAAGTTGTCCTGGGTCTTTCCCAAGTCACCTTCATGGCGCCTCTCTTACAACTCGCTCCTTGTTCTGGTAACTCAAGTTTCCAGGCCTCCCACCTTGACCTACCTTACCGAAGTCTACCAGCAAGCCATCAGATTGTCAAGAACCTTACATACAGACTCACTCTGAGGCTGTGGCTCTCCAGCCTAGATGAGCAGGAACCATCTACAGAATTGCGTAAAAGGAAGCATGCAGAATGCCACTCCCAGAGGATCTTGACAGGGGGCTGGAGAGATGGCTTAGTGGTTAAGTGCTTGCCTGTGAAGCCTAAGGGCCCCCATTGGAGGCTCGATTCTCCAGGACCCACGTGTGGCAGATACACAAGGTGGCAAATGCGTCTGGAGTTTGTTTGCAGTGGCTGGAGGCCCTGGCGCACCTGTTCTTTCTCTATCTGTCTGCCTCTTTCTGTCTGTTGCCCTCAAATAAATAAGCAAACAAAAAAACGTGACAGGCAATTCTGATGTGCACCCACAACTAAGCTCTAAGGTGTTGTTAACTGACAGTGGTTCAAGGCGGTGCTATCAACTGCACCAGCTCATGGGTGGCACTCACCCAGACACACTTCTACCACTTAACTCTGCTCAGCGATCTGCTGCTTGGTTCCAAGAGTCTGTGCCTTGGCCCTGAGAGAGCTGAAGCTCCATGCCTCCCTCTCCTAATAATCTGTGACGTGACTATTTGTTAAAACACTGTGAACGCAAATGCCTCACTTAATGCTGAGCCTTTTCCAGAGCATTTATGGCCAACAGGGAACCATGCTGTCATCTAAGGGAATGGGCTCCTGATGGTAAAAGCGTCAGGAATTAAGGAAGTCAGTTAAGAAGATAATTTGGAAGAGGGACCCTTTTTTCAGTTCCTTCAAACACACACCATTTAAGCACCCCAATTCGACTTACAAAACAACAAAGCCATTGGGCCTATTTCAGAAGATATTGTAGGCTTCTGGGGAAAAAGAATAATACCCTGATTCCTTCATTTTCGTACACCTACTATTGGAAATCACCCTAAGCTGTGGCACTTTCTCTTGCCAAAGCAGGGCCAGTCATCCCTAATTCAGCCACAGTAAAGTGGAGAGTGAGTGCATGTTAAAAAGTACACCACAAGGCTGGAGAGATGGCTTAGCGGTTAAGGCACCTGCCTCCTAAGCCTAAAAGAACACTGCTTCCAATCTCCAGTGGTTCCAATCTCCAGGTCCCACGTTTAGCCAGATGCAAAGTGACTCAAGGGTGCAATGCCACACTTGACCACAAGGGGGCGCACACAGGCCCTGGCACGCCCATTCTCTCCTTCTCTCTCTCTCTCTCCCTCTCTCTAATAAATAAATAAGATAAAATCTTTAAAAAAAATAAACTCATACCACAGTCTGGGTGTGGTGACACACATCTTGAATCCCAGCAGATGCAAAGTGACGCAAGGGCGCAATGCCACACTTGACCACAAGCAGGTGCACGCATCTGGATTTCGTCCGTAGCAGCTGAGAGGCTGCTGGAGCGCCCATCTCTATCTGTCTTCCTCTCCTCTCTCTCTCTCTCTCTCTCTCTGTCTTTCTCTGTGTCTCTCTCCAAAAATTAAAAAAAAAATTTAAAGTACACCACAGGGCTGGAGAGATGGCTTAGCGGTTAAGGCACATGCCTGCAAAGCCTAGGGACCCCAGTTCGATTCTCCCACATAAGCCAGATGCACATGGTGGTGCATGCGTCTGGAGTTAGTTTGCAGTGGCTACAGGCCCTGGCACGCCCATTCTCTCTTTCTCTCTCTCTCTCTAATAAATAAATAAGATAAAATCTTTAAAAAAAAAAAAACTCATACCACAGTCTGGGCATGGTGACACACATCTTGAATCCCAGCAGTCAGGAGCCAGAGGTAGGAGGATCTCTGCAAGCCACCCTGAGACTACATAGTGAATTCCAGGTCAGCCTGAGCTAGAGTGAAACCCTACCTCGGAAAAAAAAAAAAAAAAAAAAAAAAACACCACACTATGGTGAGTATCTCTTACAGCCAAGGCTAATTAATATTTTCACACATCTAGCCATCTTTTATTAACTTGGGGTAATTAAGATTCTACCATGTCTTAAGTAATTCTTGATATTTCACTGGCTTCTCTTCTCAACTGTACAAGCCATTTTTTTAAACTTTTGATTGACAACCACCATAAATATACACAATCTATCCTGATCATAATCCACTCCCACTACCTTCATTTGTCCCCACTTCCCTATCTTTTCTTCAGTGAATCCCTTCTTCTTTCCAACTAGTCCCTTTTCTATTTTGATGTCTTCTTTTCTTTCTTTCTTTCTCTCTCTCTTTCTTTCTTTCTTTCTTTCTTTCTTTTTTTGCCCTCATACAAGTCTTGTATAGGGAGTGTCAGCCATTATGAGGTCATGAATTCCATGACCACTTGGTGTCTGGAAGACATTAAGTATTCTAAAGCATTCTTTCCCCTTCCTTTAGCTGTTACATTCTTTCTACCACTTCTCCCACAATGATCCCTGAGCCTTGGAGGACATGATAAAGATGTCTCACTTTATGTTGAACACTCTCCTTTCACTTCTTCTCAGCACTTTGATGAGTGTTGAGTCTCCCGAGTGATCACCACCATCGGAAAAGAGAAGCTTCCTGTAATCAACAGTGAGAGTAGCATTAATATATGAGCATAGGCCAGGCGTGGTAGCACACGCCTTTAATCCCAGCATTCAGGAGACAGAGGTAAGAGGATTGCCATGAGTTAGAGGCCACCCTGAGACTACATAGTGAATTCCAGGTCAGCCTGGGCTAGAGTGAAATCCTACCTCAAAAAACCCAAAATCACTACCCTGAGATTGCATAGTTAATTCCAGGTCAGCCTGGGCCAGAGTGAGACCCTACCTTGAAAAAAAAAAAAAAAAAAAAAAAAACCAAAATCAGCCAGGCGTGGTGGTGCACACCTTTAATCCCAGCACTCAGGAGGCAGAGGTAGGAGGATCGCTGTGAGTTCGAGGCCAGCCTGAGACTACAGAGTGAATTGCAGATCAACCTGGGCTAGAGCGAGACCCTACCTTAAAAAAAAAGTTCCAAAATAAATAAATAAATAAATAAATAAATAAATAAACAAACATATATATGGGCATAAACATAAGTGTTTAGAGGACAATTTGGTGGGCAGAATGTCTCCATATTATAGTATCCAAACTATAGTAAATAGTAGCTTCCCCAAGGGCTTATGACATCTCTAACCATGAGCTTTTGATTAAGTTTTCAATACCAGGCATGAATTCATTCCCTTGGAGTGGGGAGGGAATCTAATCAGAGTACAGTTGGTTTCCCCCATAACAGACATGCCACCATTGCATCACTTTGCACATTTTTTAAAATTTATTTATTTATTTATTTGCAAGCAGAGAGAGAAAGAGAGAGAGAGAAGAGAGACAGAGAGAATGCCAGGGCTTCCAGCCACTGCAAACGTGGGTCCTGGAGATTTGAGCCAGGATCCTTTGGCTTCTCAGGCAAATGCCTTAACTGCTAAGCCATCTCTCCAGCCCCATCACTTTGCACATTTTGCCTGGCTGGCTTACCGCGTAGCATGAAAGGTTAAAACTATTGATGACATCACCCCCAATTGGCTTCACAGCTCTTTTCAGCACCATGACAGCTAATCAACAGGGAATTGGCTTCCAGCTCAGCTTCAGTTTGATTTCTCAGTGACCTGCAGTCCAAGCATGCAGTGTCTCAGCAATAAGGTCATACCATCTAGTTCTGGCGGGCAACCAAGAGCCTTGGAAATAGCCTGTATTGTTTGAGGGGGCATCAGGGGCCTCCCTTCACCAACAACTTGCTAGAAGGTATCCTACCCCTGGCCCTGAAAGTTTTTGTAACAACCTATGGCTTCTGATCATTTTCATTTCTTTTTACTCATAGTCTCCTTTCCTGATTTAACAAAGACCTTCCATATTGACAATTCTAAAAATCAAATTAAATAAAAGGCTTGCAAATTCCCTTAAAATGTTAAAGTATTATGCAAATGTATAGAACCATTTCTAAAAAAGAGACTGAATTCTTTATGTGAAGCTGTTAGAAAGAGGAGAGGGGAAGATTGGGAGCTATGGAGGGATTCGTGCTAAGGATGGACATGACACCCCTTTCTTGTCTACTACTAAATGAGAAGACTTGAGCTACAGGATTTAATCTCTCCATCAAGAGGAAAAGGATGCCAACCACAGTGGCACACACCACTGTAATCTCAGCACTCAGAAGGCAAACACAGGAGAATTGTGAGTTCCAGGCCAGCCTGAGCTACGTAGAGAGAGGGTCTCAAAAAAAAGAAGAAGAAAAAGAGCGAGGTATGGTTGCACACGCCTTTAATCCCAGCACTGGGGAGGCAGAGTTAGGAGGATCACCATGAGTTCAAGGCCATCCTGAGACTACATAGTGAGTTCCAGGTCAGCCTGAGCTAGAGTGAGTCCTTACCTCAAAAAAAAAAAGAAGAAGAAGAAGAAAATGATAATTTTTCTTACTATAGACAACTATTCCTAATGTCAAGATAAATCAAGGAGTATTAAGAGGTCCATAGATTTAAAGAATTTTGCAGAAAGAATCTAGGAGATCACAAGACAAGTTCAAGGACTCGGAGATAAGCTAGACATGAAACTTTGGCATCTAGACACTTAAGCCTCAATTCAGTCATTAGCACACCACCTCTATTAAACAGGATAGAAGGAAGGAATACCTTATGTTCTTACCCATTACAAAAACGCACTGATTGTCCTTAGAGACCTTCTTCTTAACGATTACACAATGATTGCCTTGGAACTAAGGATTTGTGATGAGCACGATCTCACAGTTTTTTTTTTTTTTTTTTTGGTGTGAATTGCTCTCTAGGAACAGAAGTAATAAATGGAATATAAACAGAACAGTGGGTACAAAGTGCCACCTCCACTAATTATTTTCTTTTCAAAGTGGCAAGAAGTTGTTAGAGTTTCATACTTCATCTTATATACAAATTGAGGTCCTAGGGGAGAGTATCCTTCATGTGAACAGCTCTCCCAGCTACAGGAGAAAACAGAGTAACAATCAAACCCTCAGGGACATCATTTAATATTTCCAACATTTCACAAGAGCTCCTGACACTCGGGTTTTCAAGGGGAAAGCTGATTTATACCTGCCGTTCGGTAGACAATGTAAAGGTGAGGTCAGGCATAGGCATCCTTCATCCCGCTCCCTGGTGCTCACAGGCCCCCTTGGGCAAGGTGGAATCAAAGCATTTCAAATGGTGGAGGTCACGGGCGTGACACCGTCAGGAGTAAGAGAGCGCAGCCTCCTTCCTCTTCCCGGAGGTCTCAAGCCCATATATCTTCATATTGCCATCGTTGCCGTTTGAAAAATGACATGCAGTTGGTTTTACTTTTCCTTCCCTTCCTATTCTTTATTTAATTGTTGTTTTGGGTTTGTTTGTTTTTTTATGAGAGAGAGAGAGAATTGGCACACCAGGGCCTCTAGCCACTGCAATCAAACTCCAGATGTGTGCACTACCTGGTGTTCATTCTGATGTAGGTTCTGGAGGGTCAAACCTGGGTCCTTAGTCTTCGCATGCAAGCGCCTTAACCGCTAAGTCCAGCTCCCCCTAGCAATTCTTAAAATATGATTTCCACGTTCAATCTAAAGTGTAGTTTATGTCAAGAATAAAGATTTTGTGCTTCTGTTTATTTTTTTTTTTAAAGGCAGAGCCTTTAACCTAAATACAGGACAACAGGTGTCTTGTTTTATGGCCTTGTACCTTTCCAACCCTATAAATTCAAATCATGTTTGTGCTCTGTCTCGGCACTGAAGCTATCTCTCTAGAATCTTCTAGGAACTCTGTGCTCTCTGCCACAACCCCTCCCACATGATATGTTCCAAATAATTTTTTCTTTTTTTTTTTTTTTTGGTTTTTTGAGGCAGAGTCTTGCTCTAGCCCAGGCTGACCTGGAATTCACTCTGTAGTCTCAGGGTGGCCTTGAACTCACAATGATCCTTCTACCTCTGCCTCCCAAGTGCAGGGATTAAAGGTGTGCACCACCACGCTGGCTTAAATTTTTCTTGATTTGATTTGATCTACAGGAACTTTATTCACTTCCTGATATTCCCAGTGATAACAGTAATAGTCTGTAAATTGCAGTCCAAATTTACACCCCTGGGCTTCTGACCTCAACTTTCATAGTGGGGTTCCATACCTTTTATTACTTATGAAATGAAACAGATCTCCAATGGCAAGACCTCCTGTTTTTGTAAACCCTCTGCAATGTGGGAAGAGCTTAAACAAATCAGACCTAAAGCACAAAGCACAAATATTAGGACTGAAAGTGAGTCTTCCAACTGCATAAAGACTACAGGTTATTAAAATATTCTTAAAATTATGCCTAATTCAAATAAAAGTTTGGGTGAGCATTTTTATTTCTTTTTCTATGCTGATTTTCTTCTATGTCTTCTGGGTTCCTTTACCATATACTAAGCTTAAGAAACTTCCATCATCAGGGCTGGAGAGATGGCTTAGCGGTTAAGGTGTTTGCCTGCAAAGCCAAAGGACCTCGGTTCAATTCCCCCAGGACCCACATAAGCCAGATGCACAAAGGGGCGCAGACATCTGGAGTTTGTTTGCAGTGACTGGAAACCCTGGCGTGCCCATTCTCTCTCTATCTCACTCTACCTCTTTCCCTCTCTCAAATAAATAAATAAAAATAAAAATATTTTTAAAAAAGAATTTTCTATCATCAGCCGTTCAGAATGGACATTGTTATGTGAATATAGACACATGTGGCTTTGTATAGTTTGAACTTCATCTTGGAATTATTTTATACTTTTATCTAAGTACATAGTTTGGGGGGGACCAAATAATGTTATAAGCAGCTATTCCTTCTCAATCAGTCCCAGAATTCTGCTCTCCAGAGATGCTGCCTTTCAGCTACTTTTATAATTAATTTATTTTTATGCATGGGGCGGGTGCCTGCATACCACCATGCACATATGGATGTCACAGACTTTGCAGGCAAGCACCCTTCACCACTGAGCCACTTTGCTAGCCCTAAACTTCCCATTCTTTCCTCAGTTCGCTCATCTATTCTGGAACATACCATCCATATCTCTTTAAAAACATGATTCTATGGCTATCTTTTTATTTATTTGAGAGAGAAAAAGAGGCAGATAGAGAATAGGTATGCCAGGGCCTCCAGCCGCTACAAACAAACTCCAGGCGCGTGTACCACCTTGTGCATCTGGCTTTTACATGGGTACTGGGGAATTGAACCTGGATCCTTAGACTTCTCAGGCGAGTGCCTTAACTGCTAGGCCATCTCTCCAGCCCTTAGGGCTATTTTTTTAATTTGTCAGTTTCAATTAGCATCTATTGATTTCATATTACGATAGAGGAAGATCTAATACTCCCATCCCACCTTGGTCCTCACTTCTCCTCCCTTCATCTTCCCAGTGCAATTATATCAAAAAAATTTAGCCGGGCGTGGTGGCGTAAGCCTTTAATCCTAGCACTCGGGAGGCAGAGGTAGGAGGATCGCCGTGAGTTCAAGGCCACCCTGAGACTACATAGTTAATTCCAGGTCAGCCTGGGCCAGAGTGAGACCCTACCTCGAAAAACCAAAAAAAAAAAAAATTTAAAATGCCCTGGCTTTTTCATGTAATTTTTTTCTTTGCTTTTTCTTTGCTTTGTATATGTGCAATGTGGTGTGTGTGGAGGGGTATGGTGTGTGTATGTGTGTGGTGTGTGTATGGGGGTGTGTTTGGGGGTGTTATGGTACCATGTTCCTTATAGTGGTGCTCCCTACCATGGCCAGAGCAGAGTGTCAAGTGTCCCACTCCATCACCCTTCCGCCTGCCTGGTCTTTGTTTTGAAGTAGAGTCTCTTTACTGATTTATGGGCTAGTGCAGCTCTCACAATTATTAGGTCTCTGCTCCCCTACAGGACTGGGGTTACAACCATGCATGGCCATGCCCAGCTGTTTACATGGGATCTGGTGATTGGAAGCCTGGTGGACTCAGGCCGTCTAAGGCCTTCATACTTGCCCAGGAAGCACACTTAACCACTGAGCCATCTCTCCAGCCTCTTCCCCGCCCCCATTTGATTACTTTTCTAAGTCAGCATTCATAATTCTCCCCAAATGTTGTACCAGAACTGTAATATTCCCCTGTCCCTGATTTCATGGTCAAACACAGGAAATGATCCAACAGTTCCATTTTGTTCTTGGAGTATCTCCCCTGAAGACCCATGTCCTCCTTCCCATACTAGGCTGGCTGCTGTCACCCTGGGACTCTCTTTTATCCCTTCCTTTGTCAGAGCCCTACCTTCTAGATCAACTATCATCTTCTTCATTGGCTGACTTTCATTCTGGTAGCATCCTGAGAAAGGTTATCTGGGAGATTAATATTAGATAGTGCATGTATGAAAGACTTTGGTCTAGGGACTAGGGGTGATAGAGGCATAGAGGAATAATCAAACTACATTGATGAACTGCCAGTATCATGCTGTGGACTCAAATCTAAAGTGGTGTTTAGATGTGAAAGGATAATTTAGTTGACAGAGGAAACAAACAACCAAAAATGTTGTTGCGGGCTGGAGAGATGACTCAGTGGTTAAGGCACTTGTCTGGTGAGGACCCATATTCGACTCTCCAGGTCCCCATAAGCCAGATGATGCAAGCATGTGAGGTCGCACGTGCATATAAGGTGGCGCACACGCCTGGAGTTCAATTACAGTGGCTGGAGACCCTGGCACACCAATTCCCTCTGTCTGTCTGTCTGTCTGTCTGTCTGTCTTTCTTTCTCTCTCTCTCATGCACGTGTGTGTGTGTGTGCACTCTTACTCTCACTCCCTCTCATAAAAAGGGGGCTATAATGCTGGGCATGGGGCGCACGCAATCCCAGCACTTGGGAGGCAGAGGTAGCAGAATTGCTATGAGTTCAAGGCCACCCTGAGACTACATAGTGAATTCCAGGTCAGCCTGAGCTAGAGCAAGATCCTGAAAGAAAGAAAGAAAGAAAGAAAGAAAGAAAGAAAGAAAGAAAGAAAGAAAGAAAGAAAGAAGAAAGAAGAAGAAGAAGGGAAGGAAGGAAGGAAGGAAGGAAGGAAGGAAGGAAGGAAGGAAGGAAGGAAGGAAGGAAAGAAAGAAAAGAAATTTACAGTCTGTAGGGCTTGCCTCAAAAAAAAAAAAAAAGTTCTGATAATCACTTGGAGGCCATGAAGTCCTGGCTATAAAAAAAAAAAAAAAAAAAAAAAAAAAAAAAGTGAGCCATAGACTGCATCTGAAAAGTGAGTGATGTTTCAAAGTATTCAGATGCTTGGAGAAGAGTAAAACAAAGTCCTAAGGTAATTGTGATAAATAGGGCTTGAATTATATGGTTTCAGCTTCCTTCTACACGGCTGTGATGTGCAGCTCCGTTGACTGAGTTTACCTAGCATTCAAGAGGCCCTGGGCTCCGTCACCAGCATTGCATAAGGTGGGTATGGTGAGACACACCAGAAAACCCCAGCACTTGAGATATGAAGGCAGAAGGGTCAGAAGTTCAAAATCATCGGAGTAAGACAGCCTGGGCTAGAGACCTTGTCTCAAACAAAACAAACCCTTTTTGTTCTCATTTACACTTGACTGATAGTTTGAGTATAAATTATAGAGCTGGGCGTGGTGGTTTTTAATCCCAGCACTTGGGAGGCAGAGGTAGGAGGTTTGCAGTGAGTTCAAAGCCACCCTGAGACTACATAGTGAATTCCAAATCATCCAGGGCTGTCTTGTTTTAGTGAGACCCTACCTCGATAAACCAAAAATAAAAATAAAATAGAATGTTGTAGAAATCATTTTTTCCTTGGAATTTGGAAATTCATTGACGCCTACCTTCCAATGCTCTTATGCAGAAATTCAGTGTCATTCTGGTTACTGGTTCTTAGTATATGAACTGTATTTCCCTGACTAAGACGCCTAGGATTTTTTTTTTTTTTTTTTTTTTTTTTTGGCTTTTCAAGGTAGGGTCTCACTATAGCCCAGACTGTCCTGAAATTCACTATGAAGTCTCAGCATGGCCTCAAACTCATGGCGATCCTCCTATCTCTGCCTTCCAAGTGCTGGAATTAAAAGGCGCACCACCACCATGCCTGGCTTAGGATCTTTCTGATCTACTTTTCTGAAAATTTGTAGTGTTTATCAAAGTGTAATTGTCTTCATTCATATGATGGATTATGGCGACTCTGCAATTCAGAAGACTGATCTTTCATTTTAAGAAGTTCTGTTGTTTCTCTAATTATTTCCTTCTTTTGTTTTCTGTACTCAATCTTTTTTAGATTTATTTTATTTATTTGAGAGGGAGAGAGAGAGAGAGGAAGAGTCAGAGAGAGAGAGAGAGAGAGAGGAAGAATCAGATAGAGAGAGAGAATGGGTGCCAGGAGCCTTGCTGCTGCAAACTCCAGACACAAACACCACCATGTGCATCTGGCTTACGTGAGTCCTGGGAATTGAACCTGGGTGGCTTTGTAGACAAGCTCTTTAAGCCTCTCCAGCCTCCTCAATTTTTTTAAATTGGGCAGGAAAGATAGCTCAATGCTTCAAGGTACTTGCTTACAAAACCTGCAGCCTGGGTTCAGTTCCCCAGTACCCACATAAAGCCAAATGGACAAAGTGGTGAATGTGTTTATAGCTTGTTTGCAGGGGCAGGAGGCCCTGGTACACCCATTCTCCACACCCCTCCACACACCCACACACAAATAAATATATTAATTTTTATCATTTCTGCTTTCCTTTTCTTACTTTTTGCACAATTTAAGATTTCCTCAGTTTTAATTTCCAACTCACCCATTTATTTTAATTGTCAGCTGTCTTTTCTTGTCCTCCAATTGTTCTGTGTTAAGCAACCTTCTTCATGGTTACAGTATCTCTTCATACCTCTGGGGATACAAATGATGACTTGTTTAATTTTTTTAAGTCTTTTTTTCTATTCCCTAAATTAATTGCGTCTTCTGATTTCTTTTGTTCTGTTGTATATTTTGGTCTTTTCTTTCGTGTTGAAACCTTTCTGCAATGTCTGATGGTCCTTATATGCCTGCTCAGACTTAAAAGTAAGGCACTGCTCTCCCTAGCATGTGAAAGGCCCTGGATTTGATTCTCCTCCCCCCACCCCGCCCCCACCTCACTACAACGACATCAAAAAGAGCCAGGTGTTGCCTTTAATCCCAGCACTTGGGAGGCAGAGGTAGGAGGATCACTATGAGTTCAAGGCCAGTCTGAGAGTACATAGTGAGTTCCAAGTCAGCCTGGGCTAGAGCAAGACCCTACCTCAAAAACAAAACAAAAAAAAAAACACTAGAAATCAGATTGAAACTCCTTTGTGTCAAAATATAGCTTATCAACTGATGGCCTTCATTTAGAGTCTAAAGTTGGGGGTAACAATGGTACAACCATTTTGCTAGGAGCTCCCTACACATGATATCTGCAAATCTTTTCTCTGATGCCACACACTTTTTTCCAGAGAAGGATCCGTGAATTTCCTAGTGGTGTTGTTTTTGCATAAACTAAAGGGCCTTGAAGTCCTGCAGTAAGCATAAGCCAGAAGCCTCATGTTCAGAACTATCACCTTAGTCACCGGTTCTCAGTCTGGCTTATTACTCTCCACTGGACTGTAGGTCCCCAAATTTGGGACCTTCCTGGTTTGTTTCCTCTCAGAAGTTAAACTTCCTGTGCCAAAATTGGAGCAGGATCATCACCAAGATATGGGAATAAATGACTGACATGCCAAAGTTAGAAAACTTGATTTTGCCTGGGGAAGACAGCCCAGTGGTTAAAGGCACTTGCTTGCAAAGCCTGCTGGCATGGGTTCAAATCACCAGTACCCACCTATCCCCAGGTGCAAAAAGTGACATGTACATCTGACATTGA
The DNA here is from genome assembly GCA_036365145.1 of Orientallactaga sibirica. NCBI lineage: Eukaryota > Metazoa > Chordata > Mammalia > Rodentia > Dipodidae > Orientallactaga > Orientallactaga sibirica. Next base: position 32,094,390 of record JAEOAD010000013.1, on the reverse strand, counting down.
TTTGCATCAGCAAGAGGCCTGTGCGCACACATACACACACGCACGCAAATAAATAAGGGACTGAAGAGATGGCTCAGTGGCTAAGGCACTTATCTGCAAAGCCTAATGATGCAAGTTTGATTCCCAGTACCCATGTAAAGCCTCACAGACAAAGTGGCACATGCCTAGAGCATGTGCAGCAGCTAGAGGCCCTGGATCTCTCTCTTTCTCTCTTTCTATCTTTCTCTCCTTGCAAATAAATAAATAAATTTTAAAAATAAATAAATAAAGCCAGGTGTGGTGGTGCATGCCTTTAATCCCAGCACTTGGGAGGCAGAGGTAGCAGGATTGCAATGAGTTCAAGGCTAGCCTGAGACTACACGGTGAATTCCAGGTCAGCCTGGGCTAGAGCAAGACCCTACGCATAACACCAAACAGAAATGATAAATAAATAAATGTATTTTTAAAAATAAAGATGGCCTGATGGCACGCCCATTCTCTCCTTCTCTCTCTCTCTCCCTCTCTCTAATAAATAAATAAGATAAAATCTTTAAAAAAATAAACTCATACCACAGTCTGGGTGTGGTGACACACATCTTGAATCCCAGCAGATGCAAAGTGACGCAAGGGCGCAATGCCACACTTGACCACAAGCAGGTGCACGATTGATCTGGATTTCGTCCGTAGCAGCTGAGAGGCTGCTGGAGCGCCATCTCTATCTGTCTTCCTCTCCCTCTCCTCTCTCTCTCTCTCTCTCTCTCTCTGTCTTTCTCTGTGTCTCTCTCAAAAATTAAAAAAAAATTTAAAGTACAACAGGGCTGGAGAGATGGCTTAGCGGTTAAGGCACATGCCTGCAAAGCCTAGGGACCCCAGTTCGATTCTCCCATAAAGCCAGATGCACATGGTGGTGCATGCCTCTGGGAGTTAGTTTGCAGTGGCTACAGGCCCTGGCACGCCCATTCTCTCTTTCTCTCTCTCTCTCTAATAAATAAATAAGATAAAATCTTTAAAAAAAAAAAAAAAAACTCATACCACAGTCTGGGCATGGTGACACACATCTTGAATCCCAGCAGTCAGGAGCCAGAGGTAGGAGGATCTCTGTAAGCCACCCTGAGACTTCATAGTGAATTCAGGTCAGCCTGAGCTAGAGTGAAACCCTACCTCGTTATGGTGAGTATCTCTTACAGCCAAGGCTAATTAATATTTTCACACATCTAGCCATGGGGTAATTAAGATTCTACCATGTCTTAAGTAATTCTTGATATTTCACTGGCTTCTCTTCTCAACTGTATAAGCCATTTTTTTAAACTTTTGATTGACAACCACCATAAATATACACAATCTATCCTGATCATAATCCACTCCCACTACCTTCATTTGTCCCCACTCCCCTATCTTTTCTTCACTGAATCCCTTCTTCTTTCCAACTAGTCCCTCTTCTATTTTGATGTCTTCTTTTCTTTCTTTCATTCTTTCTTTCTTTCTTTCTTTTTTTGCCCTCATACAAGTCTTGTATAGGGAGTGTCAGCCATTATGAGGTCATGAATTCCATGACCACTTGGTGTCTGGAAGACATTAAGTATTCTAAAGCATTCTTTCCCCTTCCTTTAGCTCTTACATTCTTTCTACCACTTCTTCCACAATGATCCCTGAGCCTTGGAGGACATGATAAAGATGTCTCACTTTATGTTGAACACTCTCCTTTCACTTCTTCTCAGCACTTTGATGAGTGTTGAGTCTCCCGAGTGATCACCACCATCGGAAAAGAGAAGCTTCCTGTAATCAACAGTGAGAGTAGCATTAATATATGAGCATAGGCCAGGCGTGGTAGCACACGCTAATCCCAGCACTTTCGGAGACAGAGGTAAGAGGATTGCCATGAGTTAGAGGCCACCCTGAGACTACATAGTGAATTCCAGGTCAGCCTGGGCTGAGTGAAATCCTACCTCAAAAACCCAAAATCACCACCCTGAGATTGCATAGTTAATTCCAGGTCAGCCTGGGCCAGAGTGAGACCCTACCTTGAAAAACCAAAAAAAAAAAAACCCTCTATCAGCCAGGCGTGGTGGTGCACACCTTTAATCCCAGCACTCAGGAGGCAGAGGTTTGAGGATAAATGTGAGTTTGAGGCCAGCCTGAGACTACAGAGTGAATTGCAGATCAACCTGGGCTATAGCGAGACCCTACCTTAAAAAAAAAATCAAAATAAATAAATAAATAAATAAACATATATGGGCATAAACATAAGTGTTTAGAGGACAATTTGGTGGGCAGAATGTCTCCATATTATAGTATCCAAACTATAGTAAATAGTAGCTTCCCCAAGGGCTTAGGACATCTCTAACCATGAGCTTTTGATTAAGTTTTCCAATACCAGGCATGAATTCATTCCCTTGGAGTGGGAGACCTGGAATCTAATCAGAGTACAGTTGGTTTCCCCAAACAGACATGCCACCATTGCATCACTTTGCACATTTTTTGAAATTTATTTATTTATTTATTTGCAAGCAGAGAGAGAAAGAGAGAGAGAGAAGAGAGACAGAGAGAATGCCATGGGCTTCCAGCCACTGCAAACGTGGGTCCTGGAGATTCAAGCCAGGATCCTTGGTTTTCTCAGGCAAATGCCTTAACTGCTAAGCCATCTCTCAGCCCCATCACTTTGCACATTTTGCCTGGCTGGCTTAAGCTTTCAGGGTAGCATGAAAGGTTAAAACTATTGATGACATCACCCCAATTGGCTTCCTAGCTCTTTTCAGCACCATGACAGCTAATCAACAGGGAATTGGCTTCCAGCTCAGCTTCAGTTTGATTTCTCAGTGACCTGCAGTCCAAGCATGCAGTGTCTCAGCAATAAGGTCATACCATCTAGTTCTGGTGGGCAACCAAGAGCCTTGGAAATAGCCTGTATTGTTTGAGGGGCATCAGGGGCCTCCCTTCACCAACAACTTGCTAGAAGGTATCCTACCCCTGGCCCTGAAAGTTTTTGTAACAACCTATGGCTTCTGATCATTTTCATTTCTTTTTACTCATAGTCTCCTTTCCTGATTTAACAAAGACCTTCCATATTGACAATTCTAAAAATCAAATTAAATAAAAGGCTTGCAAATTCCCTTAAAATGTTAAAGTATTATGCAAATGTATAGAACCATTTCTAAAAAAGAGACTGAATTCTTTATGTGAAGCTGTTAGAAAGAGGAGAGGGGAAGATTGGGAGCTATGGAGGGATTCGTGCTAAGGATGGACATGACACCCCTTTCTTGTCTACTACTAAACGAGAAGACTTGAGCTACAGGATTTAATCTCTACATCAAGAGGAAAAGGATGCCAACCACAGTGGCACACACCACTGTAATCTCATTACTCAGGAGGCAAAGACAGGAGAATTGTGAGTTCCAGGCCAGCCTGAGCTACCTAGAGAGAGGGTCTCAAAAAAAAGAAGAAGAAAAAGAGCGAGGTATGGTTGCACACGCCTTTAATCCCAGCACTGGGGAGGCAGAGTTAGGAGGATCGCCATGAGTTCAAGGCCATCCTGAGACTACATAGTGAGTTCCAGGTCAGCCTGAGCTAGAGTGAGTCCTTACCTCAAAAAAAAAAAAGAAGAAGAAGAAAATGATAATTTTTCTTACTATAGACAACTATTCCTAATGTCAAGATAAATCAAGGAGTATTAAGAGGTCCATAGATTTAAAGAATTTTGCAGAAAGAATCTAGGAGATCACAAGGCAAGTTCAAGGACTCGGAGATAAGCTAGACATGAAACTTTGGCATCTAGACACTTAAGCCTCAATTCAGTCATTAGCACACCACCTCTATTAAACAGGATAGAAGGAAGGAATACCTTATGTTCTTACCCATTACAAAAACGCACTGATTGTCCTTAGAGACCTTCTTCTTAACGATTACACAATGATTGCTTTGGAACTAAGGATTTGTGATGAGCACGATCTCACAGTTTTTTTTTTTTTTTGGGGGTGTGAATTGCTCTCTAGGAACAGAAGTAATAAATGGAATATAAACAGAACAGTGGGTACAAAGTGCCACCTCCACTAATTATTTTCTTTTCAAAGTGGCAAGAAGTTGTTAGAGTTTCATACTTCATCTTATATACAAATTGAGGTCCTAGGGGAGAGTATCCTTCATGTGAACAGCTCTCCCAGCTACAGGAGAAAACAGAGTAACAATCAAACCCTCAGGGACATCATTTAATATTTCCAACATTTCACAAGAGCTCCTGACACTCGGGTTTTCAAGGGGAAAGCTGATTTATACCTGCCGTTCGGTAGACAATGTAAAGGTGAGGTCAGGCATAGGCATCCTTCATCCCGCTCTCTGGTGCTCACAGGCCCCCTTGGGCAAGGTGGAATCAAAGCATTTCAAATGGTGGAGGTCACGGGCGTGACACCGTCAGGAGTAAGAGAGCGCAGCCTCCTTCCTCTTCCCGGAGGTCTCAAGCCCATATATCTTCATATTGCCATCGTTGCCGTTTGAAAAATGACATGCAGTTGGTTTTACTTTTCCTTCCCTTCCTATTCTTTATTTAATTGTTGTTTTGGGTTGTTTGTTTTTTTTTTTTTTTTTTTTATGAGAGAGAGAGAGAATTGGCACACCAGGGCCTCTAGCCACTGCAATCAAACTCCAGATGTGTGCACTACCTGGTGTTCATTCTGATGTAGGTTCTGGAGGGTCAAACCTGGGTCCTTAGTCTTCTTAACCGCTAAGTCCAGCTCCCTAGCAATTCTTAAAATATGATTTCCAAATCTAAAGTGTAGTTTATGTCAAGAATAAAGATTTTGTGCTTCTGTTTATTTTTTTTTTTTTAGGCAGAGCCTTTTAACCTAAATACAGGACAACAGGTGTCTTGTTTTATGGCCTTGTACCTTTCCAACCCTATAAATTCAAATCATGTTTGTGCTCTGTCTCAGCACTGAAGCTATCTCTCTAGAATCTTCTAGGAACTCTGTGCTCTCTGCCAAACCCTCCCACATGATATGTTCCAAATAATTTTTTCTTTCTTTTTTTTTTTTTGGTTTTTTGAGGCAGAGTCTTGCTCTAGCCCAGGCTGACCTGGAATTCACTCTATAGTCTCAGGGTGGCCTTGAACTTCATAATGATCCTTCTACCTCTGCCTCCCAAGTGCAGGGATTAAAGGTGTGCACCACCACGCTGTCTTAAATTTTCTTGATTTGATTTGATCTACAGGAACTTTATTCACTTCCTGATATTCCCAGTGATAACAGTAATAGTCTGTAAATTGCAGTCCAAATTTACACCCCTGGGCTTCTGACCTCAACTTTCATAGTGGGGTTCCATACCTTTTATTACTTATGAAATGAAACAGATCTCAATGGCAAGACCTCCTGTTTTTGTAAACCCTCTGCAATGTGGGAAGAGCTTAAACAAATCAGACCTAAAGCACAAAGCACAAATATTAGGACTGAAAGTGAGTCTTCCAACTGCATAAAGACTACAGGTTATTAAAATATTCTTAAAATTATGCCTAATTCAAATAAAAGTTTGGGTGAGCATTTTTATTTCCTTTTCTATGCTGATTTTCTTCTATGTCTTCTGGGTTCCTTTACCATATACTAAGCTTAAGAAACTTCCATCATCAGGGCTGGAGAGATGGCTTAGCGGTTAGGGTGTTTGCCTGCAAAGCCAAAGGACCTCGGTTCAATTCCCCCAGGACCCACATAAGCCAGATGCACAAGGGGCGCAGACATCTGGAGTTTGTTTGCAGTGACTGGAAACCCTGGGCATACATTCTCTCTCTATCTCACTCTACCTCTTTCCCTCTCTCAAATAAATAAATAAAAATAAAAATATTTTTAAAAAGAATTTTCTATCATCAACCGTTTCAGAATGGACATTGTTATGTGAATATAGACACATGTGGCTTTGTATAGTTTGAACTTCATCTTGGAATTATTTTATACTTTTATCTAAGTACATAGTTTGGGGGGGACCAAATAATGTTATAAGCAGCTATTCCTTCTCAATCAGTCCCAGAATTCTGCTCTCCAGAGATGCTGCCTTTCAGCTACTTTTATAATTAATTTATTTTTATGCATGGGGCGGGTGCCTGCATACCACCATGCACATATGGATGTCACAGACTTTGCAGGCAAGCACCCTTCACCACTGAGCCACTTTGCTAGCCCTAAACTTCCCATTCTTTCCTCAGTTCGCTCATCTATTCTGGAACATACCATCCATATCTCTTTAAAAACATGATTCTATGGCTATCTTTTTATTTATTTGAGAGAGAAAAAGAGGCAGATAGAGAATAGGTATGCCAGGGCCTCCAGCCACTACAAACAAACTCCAGGTGCGTGTACCACCTTGTGCATCTGGCTTTTACATGGGTACTGGGGAATTGAACCTGGATCCTTAGACTTCTCAGACGAGTGCCTTAACTGCTAGGCCATCTCTCCAGCCCTTAGGGCTATTTTTTTAATTTGTCAGTTTCAATTAGCATCTATTGATTTCATATTACGATAGAGGAAGATCTAATACTCCCATCCCACCTTGGTCCTCACTTCTCCTCCCTTCATCTTCCCAGTGCAATTATATTAAAAAAATTTAGCCGGGCGTGGTGGCGTACGCCTTTAATCCTAGCACTCGGGAGGCAGAGGTAGGAGGATCGCCATGAGTTCAAGGCCACCCTGAGACTACATAGTTAATTCCAGGTCAGCCTGGGCCAGAGTGAGACCCTACCTCGAAAAACCAAAAAAAAAAAAAAAAAATTTAAATGCCCTGGCTTTTTCATGTAATTTTTTTTCTTTGCTTTTTTCTTTGCTTTGTATATGTGCAATGTGGTGTGTGTGGAGGGGTATGGTGTGTGTATGTGTGTGGTGTGTGTGGTGTGTATGTGGGGTGTGTTTGGGGGGGTGTTATGGTACCATGTTCCTTATAGTGGTGCTCCCTACCATGGCCAGAGCAGAGTGTCAGGTGTCCCACTCCATCACCCTTCCGCCTGCCTGGTCTTTGTTTTGAAGTAGAGTCTCTTTACTGATTTCTGGGCTAGTGCAGCTCTCACAGTTATTAGGTCTCTGCTCCCCTACAGGACTGGGGTTACAACCATGCATGGCCATGCCCAGCTGTTTACATGGGATCTGGTGATTGGAAACCTGGTGGACTCAGGCCGTCTAAGGCCTTCATACTTGCCCAGGAAGCACACTTAACCACTGAGCCATCTCTCCAGCCTCTTCCCCGCCCCCATTTGATTACTTTTCTAAGTCAGCATTCATAATTCTCCCCAAATGTTGTACCAGAACTGTAATATTCCCCTGTCCCTGATTTCATGGTCAAACACAGGAAATGATCCAACAGTTCCGTTTTGTTCTTGGAGTATCTCCCCTGAAGACCCATGTCCTCCTTCCCATACTAGGCTGGCTGCTGTCACCCTGGGACTCTCTTTTATCCCTTCCTTTGTCAGAGCCCTACCTTCTGGATCAACTATCATCTTCTTCATTGGCCGACTTTCATTCTGGTAGCATCCTGAGAAAGGTTATCTGGGAGATTAATATTAGATAGTGCATGTCTGAAAGACTTTGGTCTAGGGACTAGGGGTGATAGAGGCATAGAGGAATAATCAAACTACATTGATGAACTGCCAGTATCATGCTGTGGACTCAAATCTAAAGTGGTGTTTAGATGTGAAAGGATAATTTAGTTGACAGAGGAAACAAACAACCAAAAATGTTGTTGCGGGCTGGAGAGATGACTCAGTGGTTAAGGCACTTGTCTGCGAAGCCTGAGGACCCATATTCGACTCTCCAGGTCCCCCATAAGCCGGATGACGCAAGCATGTGAGGTCGCACGTGCATATAAGGTGGCGCACACGTCTGGAGTTCAATTACAGTGGCTGGAGACCCTGGCACACCAATTCCCTCTCTGTCTGTCTGTCTGTCTGTCTGTCTGTCTTTCTCTCTCTCTCTCATGCACGTGTGTGTGTGTGTGCACTCTTACTCTCACTCCCTCTCATAAAAAAGGGGGCTATAATGCTGGGCATGGGGGCGCACGCCTTTAATCCCAGCACTTGGGAGGCAGAGGTAGCAGAATTGCTATGAGTTCAAGGCCACCCTGAGACTACATAGTGAATTCCAGGTCAGCCTGAGCTAGAGCAAGATCCTATCTCAAAAAACCAAAAAAAGAAAGAAAGAAAGAAAGAAAGAAAGAAAGAAAGAAAGAAAGAAAGAAAGAAAGAAAGAAAGAAGAAAGAAGAAGAAGAAGGGAAGGAAGGAAGGAAGGAAGGAAGGAAGGAAGGAAGGAAGGAAGGAAGGAAGGAAGGAAAGAAAGAAAAAGGGGGTACAGTCTGTAGGGCTTGCCTCAAAAAAAAAAAAAGTTCTGATAATCACTTGGAGGCCATGAAGTCCTGTAGCTATAAAAAAAAAAAAAAAAAAAAAAAAAAGTGGAGCCATAGACTGCATCTGAAATAGTGAGTGATGTTTCAAAGTATTCAGATGCTTGGAGAAGAGTAAAACAAAGTCCTAAGGTAATTGTGATAAATAGGGCTTGAATTATATGGTTTCAGCTTCCTTCTACACGGCTGTGATGTGCAGCTCCGTTGACTGAGTTTACCTAGCATTCAAGAGGCCCTGGGCTCCGTCACCAGCATTGCATAAGGTGGGTATGGTGAGACACACCAGAAACCCCAGCACTTGAGATATGAAGGCAGAAGGGTCAGAAGTTCAAAATCATCGGAGTAAGACAGCCTGGGCTAGAGACCTTGTCTCAAACAAAACAAACCCTTTTTGTTCTCATTTACACTTGACTGATAGTTTGAGTATAAATTATAGAGCTGGGCGTGGTGGTGTACGCCTTTAATCCCAGCACTTGGGAGGCAGAGGTAGGAGGTTTGCCGTGAGTTCAAAGCCACCCTGAGACTACATAGTGAATTCCAAATCATCCAGGGCTAGAGTGAGACCCTACCTCGATAAACCAAAAATAAAAATAAAAATAGAATGTTGTAGAAATCATTTTTCCTTGGAATTTGGAAATTCATTGACGTCTACCTTCCAATGCTCTTATGCAGAAATTCAGTGTCATTCTGGTTACTGGTTCTTAGTATATGAACTGTATTTCCCCTGACTAAGACGCTCTTAGGATTTTTTTTTTTTTTTTTTTTTTTTTTTTGCTTTTCAAGGTAGGGTCTCACTATAGCCCAGACTGTCCTGAAATTCACTATGAAGTCTCAGCATGGCCTCAAACTCATGGCGATCCTCCTATCTCTGCCTTCCAAGTGCTGGAATTAAAGGCGTGCGCCACCACCATGCCTGGCTTAGGATCTTTTCTGATCTACTTTTCTGAAAATTTGTAGTGTTTATCAAAGTGTAATTGTCTTCATTCATATGATGGATTATGGCGGACTCTGCAATTCAGAAGACTGATCTTTCATTTTAAGAAGTTCTGTTGTTTCTCTAATTATTTCCTTCTCTTTGTTTTCTGTACTCAATCTTTTTTTAGATTTATTTTATTTATTTGAGAGGGAGAGAGAGAGAGAGAGGAAGAGTCAGAGAGAGAGAGAGAGAGAGAGGAAGAATCAGATAGAGAGAGAGAATGGGTGTGCCAGGAGCCTTAAGCTGCTGCAAACTCCAGACACAAACACCACCATGTGCATCTGGCTTACGTGAGTCCTGGGGAATTGAACCTGGGTTCTTTGGCTTTGTAGACAAGCTCTTTAAGCCATCTCTCCAGCCTCCTCAATTTTTTTTAAATTGGGCAGGAAAGATAGCTCAATGCTTCAAGGTACTTGCTTACAAAACCTGCAGCCTGGGTTCAGTTCCCCAGTACCCACATAAAGCCAAATGGACAAAGTGGTGAATGTGTTTATAGCTTGTTTGCAGGGGCAGGAGGCCCTGGTACACCCATTCTCCACACCCCTCCACACACCCACACACAAATAAATATATTAATTTTTATCATTTCTGCTTTCCTTTTCTTACTTTTTGCACAATTTAAGATTTCCTCAGTTTTAATTTCCAACTCACCCATTTATTTTAATTGTCAGCTGTCTTTTCTTGTCCTCCAATTGTTCTGTGTTAAGCAACCTTCTTCATGGTTACAGTATCTCTTCATACCTCTGGGGATACAAATGATGACTTGTTTAATTTTTTTAAGTCTTTTTTTCTATTCCCTAAATTAATTGCGTCTTCTGATTTCTTTTGTTCTGTTGTATATTTTGGTCTTTTCTTTCGTGTTGAAAACCTTTCTGCAATGTCTGATGGTCCTTATATGCCTGCTCAGACTTAAAAGTAAGGCACTGCTCTCCCTAGCATGTGAAAGGCCCTGGATTTGATTCTCCTCCCCCCCCCCCCCCACCTCACTACAACGACATCAAAAAGAGCCAGGTGTTGCCTTTAATCCCAGCACTTGGGAGGCAGAGGTAGGAGGATCACTATGAGTTCAAGGCCAGTCTGAGAGTACATAGTGAGTTCCAAGTCAGCCTGGGCTAGAGCAAGACCCTACCTCAAAAACAAAACAAAAAAGAAACACTAGAAATCAGATTGAAACTCCTTTGTGTCAAAATATAGCTTATCAACTGATGGCCTTCATTTAGAGTCTAAAGTTGGGGGTAACAATGGTACCCAACCATTTTGCTAGGAGCTCCCTACACATGATATCTGCAAATCTTTTCTCTGATGCCACACACTTTTTTTTCCAGAGAAGGATCCGTGAATTTCCTAGTGGTGTTGTTTTGCATAAACTACAAAGGGCCTTGAAGTCCTGCAGTAAGCATAAGCCAGAAGCCTCATGTTCAGAACTATCACCTTAGTCACCGGTTCTCAGTCTGGCTTATTACTCTCCACTGGACTGTAGGTCCCCAAATTTGGGACCTTCCTGGTTTGTTTCCTCTCAGAAGTTAAACTTCCTGTGCCAAAATTGGAGCAGGATCATCACCAAGATATGGGAATAAATGACTGACATGCCAAAGTTAGAAAACTTGATTTTGCCTGGGGAAGACAGCCCAGTGGTTAAAGGCACTTGCTTGCAAAGCCTGCTGGCATGGGTTCAAATCACCAGTACCCACCTATCCCCAGGTGCAAAAAGTGACATGTACATCTGACATTGATTTGCATCAGCAAGAGGCCTGTGCGCACACATACACACACACACGCAAATAAATAAGGGACTGAAGAGATGGCTCAGTGGCTAAGGCACTTATCTGCAAAGCCTAATGATGCAAGTTTGATTCCCCAGTACCCATGTAAAGCCTCACGTACAAAGTGGCACATGCACCTAGAGTTCATGTGCAGCAGCTAGAGGCCCTGGATCTCTCTCTCTTTCTCTCTTTCTATCTTTCTCTCCTTGCAAATAAATAAATAAATTTTAAAAATAAATAAATAAAGCCAGGTGTGGTGGTGCATGCCTTTAATCCCAGCACTTGGGAGGCAGAGGTAGCAGGATTGCAATGAGTTCAAGGCTAGCCTGAGACTACACAGTGAATTCCAGGTCAGCCTGGGCTAGAGCAAGACCCTACGTCATAACACCAAACAGAAATGATAAATAAATAAATGTATTTTTAAAAATAAAGCTTGAGGGCTGGAGAGATGGTTTAGCAGTTAAGGTGCATGCCTGCAAAGCCTAAGGACCCGAGTTTGATTCTCCAGGTCCCACGTAAGCCAGATGCACATGGTGGCGCATGCATCCAGAGTTCATTTGCAGTGGCTAGAAGTCCTGGCGTGCCCATTGTCACTCTCTCTCTCTCTCTCTCTCCCTCTCTCTCTGACTGCAATAAATAAATAAAAATAAAATTTAAAAAAAAGAAAAGAAAGCTTGATTTTAAAAAATCATAAAATTTGGGCTAAGAAATCTAGAATTAAAACATTCTTTTTCTTTCTTTTTCTTTCTTTCTTTCTTTCTTTCTTTCTTTCTTTTTACTTATTTATAAACAGAACTAGAGAGAGATTGAGAGAAAGAATGGGGTGGGCCATTCCAGATACATGCACCATTGCATCTGGCTTTACATGGGTACTGAGGAATCAAACCCAGGTCCTTTGGCTTTGCAAGCAAGCACCTTACCCACTAAGCTATCTCCCCAGTCCATAGAATTAAAAGTCTTTTTAAAATTTTATTTATTTTATTTAATTTTTTTATTGACAACTTCTATACTTACAGACAATAAACCATGATATTTCCCTCCCCTCCCTAAAACAGTCTTAATCTTCACAAAGTAGCTGTTGCATTAGGGACATTACAGCAACCATCATTGCCTACACAAGACCTGTACAATATTAGGCTCGCCAGTGTGTCACCATGGATGACAGAGGAGGGCAAAAAAAAAAAGCCTAAGTGACATCACAATAGGAGTAGTTGGAAAAGAGGTCAGTGAAAGGAGAATGAGGGAGGGGAGACAAAAGAGGTAATGGGAAGAAATTGTGTCAAAATACATTGTATATAGCTATGCAAATTGTCAATAACAGAATTTTAAGGGGCTGGGGAGATTACTCAGTGGTTAAAGGAATTTGCCTGCCAAGTCTGATAGCCCGGATTAGCTGCCTCAGTACCCACATAAAGCCAGATGCACAAAGTGGGCACGTGTCTGGATTTCATTTTCAATGGCAAGAAGCCCTAGTGCCCTTTCTTTCTCACATATTCTCTCTCTCTCTCTCTCTCTCCTTGCAAATAAATATAATATTTTTTAAAAATTCTTCAGGGCTGGGGAGATGGTTTCGTGGTTAAAGTCACTTGCTTGCAAAGTCTAAAGCCTGGATTTGATCCCTAGAGCCCATATAAACCCAGACACACAAAGGGACGCATGGTCTACAGTTCATTTGCAACAGCAAGAGGTCCTAGTGTATCCATTCTCTCTCCTCACAAATTAAAAAATAATGAATTTTTTTGCTTTGTTTTTCAAGTAGGGTCTCACTCTAGCCCAGGCTGACCTAGAATTCACTATATAGTCTCAGGGTGGTCTCGAACTCATAGCAATCCTCCTACCTCTGCCTCCCGAGTGCTGGGATTAAAGGCATGTGCTGCCACGCCCGGCTTAAAAATAATATTTTTTTAAAAAATCTTGCCAGTCATAGTGATGAATGCTTTTAATCCCAGCACTCAGGAGGCAGAAGTAGGAGGATTACTATGAGTCTGAGGGCACTCTGAGACTACATAGTGAATTCCAGGTCAGCCTGGGCTAGAGCAAGACCCTACCTCAAAAAAATAAAAAATTCTTGACTTTTCTTTTGGGACAGGGTCTCACTGTGTAGTCCAAACTGGCTTCAAATTTACCATTCTCGTGCCTCACCTCCTGAGTTCTGGGATGACAGGTGTGCATCACCATACCCAGCTCTTCATCTTGACTTTGGCTTACAGTTATGACTATAGCATTATAGTTAAGTAAACATTTGTGTAGCTTAGTACAGCAAAAAATTAATATTGACCTTAGAACTTTAAAAACCTTAATTTATGTCATCATTCTTCAGTTATACCATGTGGGCTTTCAGTTCAGCTTCTGAAGGCTGAACTAATGAGACCTCTGTTCCTGCCAGAACCAAGAAGGCACCAATGCATGACAGCACCTTATAAATACTAAATTGCTACCCTAACACAAAGTATTATGATTATCCTGTGACTGTTATAACTATCTGATCAGGGAAAACTGAATTTCAAGCTACCTGTCCTATGTTCTTTGTAGCACACAATTCCCCAATTGCAGTAGGCTTTCCAAAAAGACACTTCAGTTCTTTTTTTTTTTCCCTTCAAAACAAATGAATCTGGAACCAATCTACCTTAGCCATCCAATATGTGCAGCCTCTTTTGTTCATGAACAACCTTAAGGTAATAAACTGGTATGCCCCTGTGACAGAGAAAATGTTGGAAGGAAATGGATTTCCATCTCAAGCTTCTGAGGTGCTATACCAAACAATAACAGGGGAAAAATTATTCAGCTAAATGCCCCTGACATGCGTTGGCATCCAATATGCCACCCTCCTCGCCAGGCATTATTACTTACATACCTGCTTCTGAAACGGGCTGCTCGGAAGAGCTACTCTGCTTTTGTCAAACATACATTTTAGAGACTTTTAAATAAACTTATAGAGCAATAGTGGGGCTGCCTGTCCTCTAAACTTTGCTATTTCATCCGTCTATACCAAGTGCCGTGAAGCAAAATAGATGTGCCTTCAGCTTTCTGCAGTCCTGGAAAATGAACCAGTCCACTTAACAATAAATGGTGGTTGGTTCAAACACACATGACTGGTCTAGTGAAGAAGAAAAGAAAGTTGAGCCTAATGAAGTCCAGGGTCCGTGTCCCTGTGCATGGACAGGAAAGGACAAGTGTTTTATAACTGTTTATTGGAGTTAATGGTAATAAATTCCTCACTTGTGATGCATTAACTTTAATGTTTTCATTACTTGGTGATTTAGGTTTTCCCTTTTCACATTGTAAATCATGTTGTCCCGGGAGCAGAGCAGGTCGAGTGCCTGCCATAACGTTCAGTGGGGAAAGGAAAATTCTTTCTTTCTCCCACGTGCTCTAACCAAAAGATACTTCACCTCGTCCTAATTTGCTGCTTTCTAAACAAGCAGTAAAGACAGACCCACAGACAGATGCATCCAACCGAAGCACCGAGAAAGTGACAGGGCCTAGTTTAGAACCTAGGGAAGGACAGGTCTCCAGAGTCACTTTCCTAATGTATTTGGTGCTGACGTTGTGGCTTTTTTTTTAACACCCTCCCCCCCATTTGCTGATTGTGAGCCCTTAGTTAATGAGCTGTACAAATAGATATTGAGATTTAGTGTTTTTATTTTGCAATTACAGATGGTGATTTGGTTGGAAACGTTGGGGTCTAGAACCATCACCCTCATCTTCCCCTCCTAATTCTTTTTCCTTACAAAGCTCAACTTACTTCAAACTTGCTTGGGTTTCATCAGAAGAACAAGAAAGATTTTTAAATCTCACATTTGTAACTTTAAAAATGGGGAGGGGGGTGTTATTTTTGCCCTCAAGGTACGTTATCATAGCTGACATCATTTGTCCATCTCTGAGCCCATACACTCGAGGAGCTGGCTAGGGGTGAGGTTTGGCTGGGGAGTGGCCTTCTGTCCAGCAGATGACACATACTAGGTCAAAGCCACATTGCAAAGATCATTGCTTCCCCATCAAGTTTTTCCTGATGGGGTGTGAGAGTTCTCATTAGATCACCCACCCTGAAATACCCCCAGAGAATCACGATAATTAGTTCCTGAGTCTTCTTTTTTATTTTCTGCTTTGTTTGCTTTAAAAGTTTTCTCAGTGCACTGTGTGATCTGATGATATCTGAATATCTTTTACTGGAGAGACATGGAGAAGGCAAAATTATGATCATTCGATTCCTCCCTCCTTAAATTGTCTTGCTTTGGAGAGGAAGTAAAGAGAGGGTCTATCATTGTTAGAGCAATCCCCACATGGGCTAGGCGTAGTGGCACAGGCCTTTAATCCCAGTGCTCCGAAGGCAGAAATAGAAGGATCACTGGGAGTTCGAGGCCACCCTGAGACTACGTAGTGAATTCCAGGTCAGCATGGGCTAGAGCAAGACCCTACCTTGAAAAAAAAATCCCTGAGGCTATGGGGAATATACATACATTCACAGTCATCCCCACTGAAGTGCGCAGACACACCTGGGACGTTTGTGCACAGGATGCCACGTCGTGTACTCGAGGAAGTTCAAAGTAGTAAATGCCATTTCTCAGGGAGGGGAATAAAAGAACATGACTGGGAAACACTACAAGAGGCCAGATTCTCTGCCTCTCAAAATTTATAACTCGTGGGCCAGAAAGATGGCTTGGCAGTAAAGGCGCTTCCCTGTGAAGCTTAGGGACCCAGGTTCAATTCCCCAGTACCCATGTAAGCCAATTACACAAGGTGACACATGCATTTGGAGTTTGTTTGCAGTGGCTCTGCTACACCCATTCTCTCCCTCTCTCCCTCCCTCTCTCTCTCTCTCTCTCTCTCTCTCTCCATATATAATTTTTTAAATTTATACCTCAGAAATTGTGGTTAACAGCTACTTTCTGAAGAGTAAACATTGACTCATTTGTCAGGTTGTCCAGATTTGGCTGGATCCTTTGCTGAATTTTGGCTTCTTCTGCACACCATCCCATGATGCTTTTCTGGAGACAAAAGGTCTAACGTGAAAACAGAATCGGTGCCCACGTCGGTTCATGAAGCAGGACTTAGAAATGTGCTTCTCTCAAGTTGAAATTCAGAGCATGTTTTTCCTATTTTTCCCAACATCTCCTTTGCCCTTCCTATCTCTCTCACTACTGCTATTTCTCATGACTTCTGTGCCCCTACTTCTTCTCTGTTCTTTTATTTTATTTGAGTGAGAGAAAGAGAGAATAGGTGCACCAGGGCCTCTAGCCAGTGCAAATGAGCTACAAACACATGTGCCACCTTGTGCATCTGGGCTTATGTGGGTACTGGGGAGTCAAACCTGGGTCCTTAGTCTTCGCAGATAAGCGCCTTAACTGCTAAGCCATCTCTCCAGGCCCCTCTCTGCTCTTTTGACTATGTCCTTTCTTTTCCTGTTTTTACTTCTTCCTTGGTTCACATTAGCAGCCCTAAATTAAAGTAGTAAGTATATAGCAGAATAAAAATTACTACTTGTGGCTTGAAAATGATTTATCTAACAAATATTCACCCCATATTGCCTTCTTAGACCACAAGTCCCTTTAGGCTAGAAGTGGTTTCAGTTGAGTTTAACAGACATTTATTGGCACCTACTGTGTGTGTACCAGACCCCTGGGGATATGGTGAAAAACAGGTGAGTGAAGAATAATGAGTACCACAGCCCTCTGTCAAAGGGACCAGACCTCCCACTGGCAGCTTTTCTTTAGACTTTAAGAAATAAATAGCACCAAACTCCTTCCAGTCTCCTGGGTAAATTTTAAAGAAGAAACTTTTTTTTTAATTTTTTATTTATTTATTTGCAAGCAGAGAGAGAGAGAGAGAGAGAGAAGAGCAGCAGACAGAGAGAATGGACACGCCAGGGCCTCTAGCCACTGCAAATGAACTCCAGATGCATGTGTCCCTTGTGCATCTAGCTTACGTGGGTCCTGGAGAATCGAACCGGGATCCTTTGACTTCGAAGGCAAATGCCTTAACCACTAAGCCATTTTTTTTTTTTTTTTGAGGACTTTAACATATGAGTACAGTGTGATTTGATTGGTTAAGAACATTTCCTTTGAAAGCGCGAGGGCCTGCCTGAGGGGACTTAACAGACTGCTTGAGCTCCATCCCCAGGACCTACAGACACCAATGGGCATGGATGGCCATGTAAGCCCAGTCCACTAGGGGAGCAGAGCGCAGAGACTGGCCAGAGCTCAGGAGAAAACAGCATGCTCTGGGGTGAGTAGGAGACTCCGGCTCAAGTAAGAACAGGTGGATAAGTGATGGAGGAGGACATCCAGCATTTCTCTCTGGCCATTGCAGACAAGGGCAACCTGCCACAGGCAAGTGAGTCCATGGAGCACTTCATGAGCATACACATGCACACGCGCACACACAAAAAATTTCTTCTGCAGAAAAATGTATTAGAGGGGCTAGAGAGATGGCTCAGCAAGTAAGAGCTCTTTCCATGGAAGCATGAAAGCCTGAGAGAGTACCGTTTGCCCCAGGTTCAATTCCCCAGCACCCACATAAACAACTGGGAGGGCCATGTATACCTGTAACTTCAGTCTCGTGGGGAGTGTATAGAATTGCTGGGCTCTTTGATCAGTCCGCCCAAAAACGGTACCAGTTCAGTGAGAGATTCCAAATCAAGCAAACACATGGATGAACAATGCAGAGAGACCTAAATTCTCCTCTGGCCTTCACACACCCAAACATGAGGCACATGCATTGCATGCACGTGTATACACCACACACACCCAACACCATACACACACACACACACACAAAAAGAGAGAAAGAAGCCGGGTGTGGTGGCACATGCCTTTAATCCCAGCACTCGGGAGGCAGAGGTAGGAGGATCGCTGTGAGTTCGAGGCCACCCTGAGACTACATAGTGAATTCCAGGTCAGCCTGGACCAGAGTGAGACCCTACCTTGAAAAAACAAAAAAAAGAAAGGAAGGAAGGAAGGAAGGAAGGAAGGAAGGAAGGAAGGAAGGAAGGAAGGAAGGAAAAAGAAAGAAGAATGAAAGAAAGAAAGAAGAAGGAAAGGAAGAAAGAAAGAAGGAAGGAGGGAAGGAAGGAAGGAAGGAAAGGAAGGAAGGAAGGAAGGAAGGAAGGAAGGAAGGAAGGAAGGAAGGAAGGAAGGAAGGAAAGGAAGAAAGAAAGAAGAAAGAAATAAGGCTTAGTGGTTAAGGCGTTTGCCTATAAAGCCAAAGGATCCTGGTTCAACTCTCTAGGACCCACATAAGCCAGATGCACAAGGGGGTGCATGTATCTGGAGTTTGTTTGCAGTGGCTGGAGGCCCTGGCATGCCCATTCTCTCTCTCTCTCTCTCTCTCTCTCTCTCTTTCTCACTCTTTCTTTTAAATAAGTAATATATATATATATATATATATATATATATATATATATATATATATATATAAAAAGAAAGAAAAGAAAAGAAAAAGTAGAGAGGGAGGGAAGGAGGAAGGAAGGGGAAAAGAAAGAAAATGGCATTATAGCAGTGAGTAGGAATTCATAGCTCTACGTAGAGAAACCAGAAAATGAATCAGAGAGAATGTGCATTTGAATTGAGTCTTTCTACTTGAAAATGGGAGTAGAGAAAGAAAATTCCAAACAGGAAAAACAGCATGAGCAAAGGCCTGGCAATGTAAAGTTCATGACACGCTCCAGAGAGCAGAGGCCGTTACTCACCTATGCTGAAGTCCCAGAGTGGAGGGAGCAGGTCAGAGAAACGAAACTGGAAGGTAGCAAGCCGCGTGTTTTACAGTGTGCAGATGCTGGAGAATGTGAGTTTCATCCAGGAGGTAATGGAGATCCACTGAAGGTTTTGACCAGGAATGTGGTATGACCAGACCTATGTTTTATAGATTTATAAAAATGACTGCTGGTCTCATAGTGTGGTAGATGGATAGGTGGGCCAGTTAAATAGTGATGCTAGAACAAGAAGTGGTTGTGTGTGTGTGTGTGTGTGTGTGTGTGTGTGTGTGTGTAATCCCAGCACTTGAGAGTTAGAAGCAGGACAATCTTGAGTTCAAAACCAGGCTGAAGAAGTGACGCCAGACCCAGTGGAAAGTCTTTCTTTCTTTCTTTCTTTTTTCTTTTTGGTTATTTGAGGTAAGGTTTCCTTCTAGCCTGGACTGACTTGGATTTCACTATGTAGTCTCAGGGTGGCCTCAAACTCTTGGCAATCCTCCTACCTCTGCCTCCCTAGTGCTGGGATTAAAGGCGTGCGCCACCTCGCCAGGCTGAAAGTCTTTTCTTTTGATTTCCTTTTCTCCATTTGTGTGTGGGTTTGTTTTTTTCGGGGAGGTGGGGGATGGTGGGGGTGAGTTGCTTTTTCCCTCCCTTGGTTTTTTGCTTTGTTGCTGTGCTGAGCATTGAACCCAAGGCATCATACATGTTATGCACACACTGTGCTACAGAGCTGTAACCCCACATCCTCCGTGTTCTCAGAGCCCAGCGGCATAGTAAAGAAAAAGGTTTAGAGTTGATATTTCGTCATTTGTTTTAAAGATAAGTTCTTTTGCCAGGCATGGTGGCTCACACCTATAATCCCAGCACCTAGGGAGCTAAGGTAGGAAGATAATTGTAAATTTGAAATTTGTCTGCACTGCACAGGGAGTTCCCAGTCCCTAGAGTGAGAGCCTGCCTCAAAAAAAAAAAAAAAAAAAAAAAAAAAAAAAAGGGGCTGTATACTCTCCTGCCTTCCACATGGCAGGAGCTCTCTGTACCTTCTCCTCTTTTCTTCTCAGAATCTAATAAAGTCCCTCTAAATATTTTTTTTTAAGTAGGGCTGGAGAGATGGCTCAGCAGTTAAGGCACTTGCCTGCAAAGCCTAAAAATCCAGGTTCATTTCTCCAGTACCTATATAAAGCCGGATGTACATAGTAGCAGCAGCTAGAGGCCCAGGCATGCCCATTCTCTCTCTCTCTCTCTCTCTCTCTCTCTCTTTCTCTCCAAATAAATAAAAATGTTTGGGGCCAGGCTTGGTGGTGTAAGCCTTTAATCCCAGCATTGGGGAGGTTGAGATAGGAGGATCACTGTGAGTTCGAGGCCACCCTGAGACTACATAGTGAATTCCAGGTCAGCCTGAGCTAGAGTAAGACCCTACCTCCAAAAACCAAACAAAAAAAAAAAAATTGGGGCTAGAGAGATGTCTGAGCAGTTAAGATGCTTGCTGCAAAACCTAACGACTCAGGTACTCACATAAAACCAGATGCAGAGAAAGGTGCATACATCTGAAGTTTGTTTGCAATGGCTGGAGACTCTGGTGTGCCCATTCTCTCAGTCTGTCTCTCTTCTATCTATCTTTCTCTGCCTACAAACAAAGAAAAAAAAATTTTTTTAAGTAACAAAAACCAGACGTGGTGGTGCACACCTTTAATCCCAGCACTCGGGAGGCAGAGGTAGGAGGATCGCCATGAGTTCGAGGCCACCCTGAGACTACATAGTGAATTCCAGGTCACCCTGAGCTAGAGTGAGACCCTACCTCGAAAACCCAAAAAAAAAAAAAAAAAAAGTAATGAAAAAATAGGCTCTCAAGTGACACGTGCATAATGGTGCTCTGCCTTGGGGTGAGGGGGGATACACTGATCCTACAAGGTTTATAAAGAGATTGACATTCCTACTTTGTACTGTTGCTACGTGGATTACCTGCTAAAGACTTGAGGTCATTTGTGGTTCCACAGTATATTTGTCAGTTTTCTTACTGCTATAGTAGCTAAGAGAATAACTTGAGGGAGGGGATATTTTGGTTATGTTTTACTCCATCATGGGAAGGCATAGCAGAATTAATGGTAGCGGAAGCAAGAGACTGGAGCTCCTCACATCTGAGCAGCAGGCAGGAAAAAGAGCCAGAAGGGAAGCAGGGCTGGGCTATACCCTCACAGACTTAGCCCTAGGGACCTAAATCAGCCAGCTAACCCCTACTTCCCAAAGGTTCCATAATCTTCCAAGCTAGCACCACTATCTGGGAACCAGGCATTCAAACATACAAGGGGCTGAAGTGATGGCTTAAGCAGTCAAGGTGCTTGTCTGCGAAGCCTCAGGACCCAGGTTCAATTTCCCAGAATCCACACAAGCTAGAGGCACCTGGTGGCATTTCAGATCCAAACCATAACACTAGGATTAAAATAAAACTGCGGGTGTTGGGTTACAGATACCAGAGGATGCCTGGGTTTAAAGAAGGGATTAAAAACTGGGCATGGAAGTGCACGCCTTTAATCCCAGCATTTAGGAGGCAGAAGTAGGAGGATCACTGTGAGTTCAAGGCCAACCTGAGACTACATAGTGAATTCCAGGTCAGCCTTGGATAGAACAAGACCCTACCATGAAAAAAAAAAAAAGGTATTGAAAGAAATATGTGTTGAAACTGCATGGATTCTCAATTTTTTTTCCTGCAATGATACATGACCTTTGACATTCATATACTCAACCTATTTCCCATGTACCACTCATGGTTTTGAAGGAATATAGATTTACTTTTTTATTTATTTATTTCACGTGTGTGTGTGTGTGTGTGTGTGTGCGTGTGTGTGTGTATCAGGGTCTCTTTTTTTAATATTTTATTTATTTATTTATTTATTTATTTATTTATTTATTTATTTATTTGAGAGAATGGGCACACCAGGGCCTCCAGCCACTGCAAATGAACTCCAGATGCATGTGCCACCTTGTGCATCTGGCTTTACAGTGCTTACTGGGGAATTGAATCTGGGTCCTTGGGTTTCTCAGACAAGCACTGCTATGACATCTTTCTAGCCCAGAGTCTCTTAATTTATTTTTAATTTTTATTTATTTTTATTTTTTTGTTATTGTTTTGAGTTAGGGTCTCACTCTAGCTCAGGCTGACCTAGAATTCACTATGTAGTCTCAGGGTGGCCTCGAAGTCATGGTGATCCTCCTACCTCTGCCTCCCAAGTGCTGGGATTAAAGGCATGTGCCACCACACCCAGCGTTTTTAATATTTTTATTTATTTATTTGTAAGCAGAGAGATTGAGATAGAGAGAGAAGAGAGATAGAGAAATGGGCAAGCCAGGGCCTCCAGCCACTGTAAACAAACTCCAGATGCATGTGCCCCTTTATATATCTGGCTTTACATGGGTACTGGGGAATCGAACCCAGGTCATCAGGCTTTTCATACAAGCGCCTTAACCACTGAGCCATCTCTCCAGCCTTATTTTTTATTTTTTAAATATTGTATTTATTTATTTATGTGAGAGAGAGAGCAGACAGAAAGAGCAAAAAAGAGAGACAATGGGTACACCAGGGCATCCAGCCACTACAAACAAATTCCAGATGCATGTGCCATTTAGATGCATCTAGCTTTACGTGGGTACTGGGGAATCTAAGCTGGGTCCTTAGACTTGAAAGCAAGCACCTTAACTTTGTTTTCTTTTATAGCAGGATCTCTTGCTTCTGCAAACAAATTCCCATCTGGCTTCATGTAGGTGGCATGGGAATTGAACTCAGGTGGCAAGTTTTGCAAGCTAGTACCTTTAGCTGCTGAGCCATCTCCCCAGCCCCAGAACATAGTTTTCTTGAGGAAATAATGTGCTGTGGGAATTCTTGATTACACCAGTTATGACAGTGCATCTGATCTGCTTCGTTACTATAGGCTGCAGCATAAGTAAAATAAGTCAGAAGTTCTTTTTTTAAATATATATTTTATTTATTTGAGAGAGAGAAAGAGACAGAGGTGGGCAGGTGGAGAGAATGGGCGCACCAGCCCCTGCAAAGGAACTCCAGATGCATGTGCCCCCTTGTACAGCAAGCTTACAGGGGTCCTGGAGAGTTGAACCGGGATCCTTTGGCTTTGCAGGCAAACACCTTAACCACTAAGCCATCTCTCCAGCCCAGAAGTTCTTTTTAATTGACTTTTTTTTCCCTTGAAAAGCATTATCAGAATGGAAATGAATGACATTATTCTAGAAAAAAATATTTAAATCTTTTTGTATTCTAAAATTATTCAAAATCTCTACCCTTCAACTAATCAGAACATTTTATGACACCATGATTAAGGAGAGAGTATCATATTGTTAGCTGTTCTTGAAGGTGAACTACTTACACCTGCTGGATATCCTTCGTTATTGCCACTTACTTAAACGCGGGCATTATTGTATTGAACTTAGCATGCATAAAGTTAGAAGAGCATTGTACTTCCATTTCTCTCTCTCTCTTGTTCTCTCTCCCTCCTCTATCACTACAGAAGATGAATTGTTTGTTCATTCAACCACTCTTGACACAAACGAGAGGCCATTTTGTTTTTCTTGTTTTGGAGCTTTGGCTTTTTTTTTTTTTTTGAAGTTTGACCTGGAAAAATTATTACTCTAGCTAGCACAGGTTATTGATGCCATAGAAAGAATAGAAACTTCTATCTCTCATTTACAAGAGTCTCTTCCAATCTGCTGGTATTACAAAATAGACATAAGCTAGACTTATACCTCCAACAAGGGCCTCTGTGCCACCCTAGGTTAAAAATATTTTTTTATGTTGATCATTCGGTGTGGTTAGAGACAATGGCAAAGGTCCGAGATAGGTCTGGCAAGGAGAAAACCAAAGCGAGGCCTCTCAGGGATGGGTCATGTACCACTATTCCCACTTACTACTTTACATCTGGGACCCCTAGCTCTTTTCTTGAATAGTTACTCTAGGACCTTGTATGCTTAATAGACTAGTTAGCTTTGTCAAAGACCGTAACTGCTGTTCAACTGATCTTCAGGGCTCCACTCACCCGCCCTAGAAAAACCAGATGGCCTTTAGGACCCAAATTGGCCACTTAACAAAGAGAGAGGGGAATGAAAGACATGGAAGATGACAGGCTTCAGTCACCTGAGACCAAGTATCTTCAACAAGCAGTACCAGGAAAAACTTAAACTTGCTGTGCAACATGACTCAACATTCTTGTGGTCCTGGGCTAGATGGATGGCTCAGATCCACCATCTCAGAGTTTTTAAATGGCAAAATCAAATGATGGTCTGTTCAAATGAGTTCCCACTGGCCACATAAAGCCAGATGCACAATGTAGTGGCATATGCAGCTGGAGTTCATTTGCAGCAACAGGAGGCTATGGCATACCAATTTTCTCTCTCTCTCTCTCTTATTCAAATAAATAAGTGAATTTTAAACAGGGAAGGTTCCTCATCCTCTGTGAGTGCTCATACTACATACTACCTTCTATCCTGTCATTTTTATAAAGATTTTATTTTTATTTATTTATTTATTAGAGAGAGGGAAAGAGGGAGAGGGAGAATGGGCACACCAGGGCCTCTAGCCACTGCGAATGAACTCCAGATGTGTGCGCCCCCTTGTGCATCTGGCTTATGTGGGTCTTGGAGAATCGAACCAGGGTCCTTAGGCTTCGCTGGCAAACACCTTAACCTCTAAGCCATCTCTCCAGCCCTATTCTGTCATTTTTAAAAATATTTTTATTTTATCTGTTTGAGAGAGACAGAGGGTAGGCACACCAGGGCCTTCAGCCACTGTAAATGAACTCCAGATGCATGAGTCACCATGTGTCCCTGGCTTGTATGGGTTCTGGGGAATTGAACCTGGGTCCTTAGGCTTCACAGGCAAGCACCTGAACCACTAAGCCATCTCTCCAGCCCGATTTGTCTGTCTTCTTATTGAATGCTAAGACTTCTATTTTGTTCTGTTAATATGGTGACCTCTTAGATTTCATACACCTGGAAAGCAACCTTATGAATTAGTCAGTTCGCTAAAAAGTAAGAGGGGCTGGAGAGATGGCTCGGCAGTTAAGAGTTCTTCCTGCTGGGCCAGAGTGAGACCCTACCTCGAAAAACCAAAAAAAAAAAGAGTTCTTCCTGGGCAAACATGAGGGCCTAAGGAAGCCTGTGAGACCACTTGAGTTAGATATTCAGGACCCACATAAACAGCCATGGACAGTGTCTTTCTCCAGTCCCATAGGGAAGCAGAGACGGGACAATCACTAGAGCTCATGAAAAATCTGCAAGCTCCAGGATCAGTAAGAGACTCCAGATAAAATAAGAACGGGTGGAAGAGCAATGGAGCAGAACATCCAAAGCTCCACTCAGGCCACTGCAGGCAAGCGCAACCCACCATAGGCAAAATAGCATGGGTACCCATGCACGTGCACTCACCACATACACCACTCACAACCACACAAGAAAGGGGGGAAAGAAAGTAAGAAATATAGGACCTTAGATGGCCGTGGTGGCGCACACCTTTAATCCTAGCACTCAGGAGGCTGAGGTAGGAGGATCACTGTGAGTTTGAGGCCAGCCTGGGGTTACAGAGTGAGTTCCAGGTCAGTTTGGGCTGGAGTGAAATCCTGCCCCCCAAACAAACAAACAAACAGAAAAACTCGTTTAAAAAAAAAAAGAAGAAGAAGTGATGGGCTGGAGAAATTGCTCAGTGGTTAAGGTGCTTGCCTGCAAAGCCTAACGACCGGGGTTCAATTCCCCAGTACCCACATAAAGCCAGATGCACAAA
This sequence comes from Orientallactaga sibirica, assembly GCA_036365145.1. Taxonomy (NCBI): domain Eukaryota; kingdom Metazoa; phylum Chordata; class Mammalia; order Rodentia; family Dipodidae; genus Orientallactaga; species Orientallactaga sibirica. The sequence goes on along the minus strand of JAEOAD010000013.1, from coordinate 32,068,842 downwards.
GTGGTGCATGTGTCTGGATTTCGTCTGCAGTGGTAAGAGACCCTGGCATACACACTCTCTCTCTCTCTCTCTTTCTCTCTCTTCAAATGAATATAGGAGATTTCATTATAATATATAATGGAGGAAAGGATGAGAAAAGTCCACAACTAAATGGGTGAGAATTGAATAAAATATGATTTTTAAAAATTATTAATCTTGGGCTGAGGAGATGGCTTAGAAGTTAATCAAACTTGCTTGCAAAGCCTAACAGCCCAGGGTTCAATTCCCCAGTACCCACATAAATCCAGATGCACAAAATGGTGCATGCTTCTGGAGTTCATTTGCAGTGGCAAAAGGCCCTGGTGTGCCTATATTCACTCTCCACACACACACCCCCAAAAAATAAATAAAATTATTGATCTTAGGCCTGGCATGGTGACTCATACATTATTCCCAGCACTTGGGAGGCTAAGGTAGGAGGATCACCATAAATTTGAAGTCAGAATGGGCTATAAAGTGTATTCGTTAGCCTGAGCTACAATGAGACCCTGCTTTAAAAAAAAAAAAAAAAAAAAAAAATTCATCTTCTTTTCAGGTTAATTTAGCAAGAGAACAAACCAGCTGCCTATAATGGAAGTTAGTGGGTACCTGCTTTATGTTGCAGGGGCTGTAGCCTTTTGCAGTGGAATTGTGTGGCCTCCTGTGCTATTAGCCTTGTGCTGTGTGTTGCCAACTGATTTCTCCAATTCTCTTTTCTCAGTGGGCTAGAACGCAGCTGGTTAAATAGGCCGTGACTCACATAAGCTCCCGTGTGTCTTTTTTATTGACTGCTTTATGGAAATGTATCACACTCCAAAGGGTCCCCATTGTTGTGGCTGTGCAGAAGTGACGGAAGAGTCATGTTTAGCGCTGAGATATGGAGTCCTACCCTGTCATTTTTTATTGCAGAGTTGGGTTATGGGTGGGCTACAAGGGTTGAAAGAAATGAAGAGAGAAGGATGTCTGAGAATTTCTTTTATCTTCATTTGCCATGGAAGTTGGCTGGCCATCACTTCTGAGGGCATGCTTCTCAGTTGATCTTATCTTTATGGCCCCACATCCTTCAGCTAAGTGAATCTTTCCTTTATATGGGTTGTTCCGAGCGGTTTAGTTAAGGGTAGTGGTGGAAAAAGATTCTGACACTAATCCGATCCTGTTATGTGCTGATAGAATGTGTACACACTAAGGATTATGCAAGGGGGCCACTTACCAACAAGTCGAAATAGTTTCCAGTTTTCCATTAGGTTGGTGATGTCTTTTGAGCAGGTAATACACAAAAAGCCTGTCTTTAATTTTATACTTAGATATAAATGATTTTGCCTTAAAATAGCAACTTGTACACTTATTTGCGGCTGCTTCCTATTTTTACTCCCATCCTGCCAAGTATTTGCCTACTTCCCATAATGCATTAAGTACTCAGCACAGATCTGTTTTCCGGTCGCTGTGGATTCAGGCATAGACTTCTGCCTGTGCCTAATATTGTGCATGCCCGGAGCCCCCAGTTCTTGATTGGTAGAACCTGTGCTAACACTGAAAGAGGAGAGAGCAGGAGAGTCGTGATGCCTTCATGCCTTGGTTGTATGGGTTGGTCTGATAGCTCAGAGCTAATGAGAGTGAGCTCAATGTCCGCTCTACATGGCCCACTCTGTTAGTGAACGCACTGCCTGTTCATAGAACACAGTCAATAGAACAGAGACTGATTTTACTTGATTGCTTATGTTATTAATAGCCATTTTTTAAATTTGTTTAATCAATTTATTTGCATGGGGCTGGAGAGATGACTTAGTGGTTAAGATGTTTGAATGCAAAGCCCAAGGACCAGGTTCAATTCCCCAACACCCACATAAGTGAGATGCACAAGATGGTGCATGCATCTGGAGTTCATTTGCAGTGACTGAAGGCCCTGGTGCACCCATTCTCTCTGTCTGTCTGTATGTCTCTCTCTCTCTCATAAATAAATAAATAATTAAAACAAATTTAGTTGCATACATGAGTGTATGAATGGGCATGCCAGGGCCTTTAGCTACTGCAAATGAACTCCAAATTCATGTGACACCTTGTGCATCTGGCTTACGTGGGACCTAGAGAATTGAACCTGGGTCCTTAGGCTTCTCAGGCAAGCACCTTAATCACTAAGCCATCTCCCCAGCTCCTACATGCACCACTTTTGAGTGAAACTGAGTGCTGGGGGGAATTGAACCTGGGCCAGTCAGCTTTGCAAACAAGAGCCTTTAACCCCTGAGCTTTCTCCCCAGCCCCCATAGCCATGCTTCACTTTGCCTATAGTCCCAATTTTTTTTTTTTTTTTTTTTGGCCACAGTGCTTCAGAGAAACTAGAAAGGAGACTTCATCAGTGCAAATGCCCTGTAATGCAGAAAGCAATATAATGCATCTTACTGACTACATACAAAAGCATAGCATGTAAAAAATATTTCCAGGGCCTGTATTTGGGGCCTGGAGAGATGGCTTAGTGGTTCAACGCTTGCCTGTGAAGCCTAAGGACCCTGGTTCAAGGCTCGATTCCCCAGGACCCGCGTAAGCCAGATGCACAAGGTGGCGCATGCATCTGGAGTTCGTTTGCAGTGGCTGGAGGCCCTGGTGTGCCCGTTCTCTCTCTATCTGTCTCTTTCTGTCTGTCTGTCACTCTCAAATAAATAAATAAATAAATAAACCAAAAAAATATTTCCAGCAATATTAATCTTCAAAGTCTTGGGGGTGAATGAACAAGTGGGAAGATTCAGCAATTCATGGCCAGATTTAAGCAACAGCAAGTTGGACTGTTGGGGAGACGAGAGGTGGAGAGGGTGCCATCCCTCCAGGCCTAGACTTAGTGACTTGGCGTTCAGACATCTCTGCTGCATTATGCCTTTGTTTCCGTGGTGGTGGCATTCTTGGGTTTCGGTCGGAGGGGAGAGAAAAGCCTCATGCTGATAATGTACTGAAAGTAAATGAAATTAAATAAGCGACGCAGTGCTCATCACTACTTCCTCCCCCCTGGGTAATTCAATTCAAGCTCTGTCTCTGATGGCAACTCACAGGGACTGTCTCTGTCACCCCGCTGGGGCCTGGAGTCTTAACATCTAAATAAAAGTTTCACTCAAGCATTTTTTATGCTCCTGCCAGCAGGATCAGTGAGCTGGTGTGGGCACATTAATGTAATATTCATACTCACAGTCTCTCCCCGAACACGAGGCAGTGTCTTCCCATTTTCATAATTATAGATGTTCCATAAAATGGCATTTAGATTTGCATTTAAAAAAAAGGGGGGGAGGCTTGAATTCTAATAGAACGCTTAACATGTCTTTTATGATTCTGACTCTTGGCATCTCTAACAAGAAACTGTGTCTCTAAATTTAACAAGACCTTAAAAGGAAAAGAAGAAGAAAAACTTGTTGGAAGAAGAGATGGAAACTCCGAGCTTAGGAGATCCTGTTTTTCTTATCCCCTGTGTCTTTCACTGGAATTTTAGGCCTCCAGGAACAACTTTTTGAGAACACTTCAGAGAGGAAGGGCTCTCTGTCATCCCTGGTCCTTGCCTCACAGAGCCCACCCCCCCACCCCCAATCCCCAGTAGAATCTGTTCATCATTTCTTGGAGAGTGTTTTCAGAGAGACGCTGGAATTTCAGAGGGGTAGGTAGGATAAATGAAAGATTCCGAGAAAAATGAACTTCTGTTTGCTGTGGTTCATCTCAGACATGCACCTTGAAACCCATCTAGAAGGATTTGTTGCAAGCACAGAGTGTGCTAACTATAAAACACACAAATGGGCTGGGCGTGGTGGTGCACACCTTTAATCCCAGCACTCAGGAGGCAGAGGTAGGAGGATCACCTTGAGTTCAAGGCCACCCTGAGACTACAGAGTGAATTTCAGGTCAGCCTTGGCTAGAGTGAGACCTTACCTTTAAACACACACACACACACACACACGTGCATGTGCGCAAATGAAAATAGCCTATGGACAAGGAAGTTGACAGTAAGTGCCAACTGGATAAAAAATTGGGCACATAAACACTAAAAAAGAAAAAGAGACTCTTTTTTTTTTGTTTGTTTTTGTTTTTCCAGGTAGAGTCTCGCTCTAGCCCAAGCTGACCTGGAATTTACTATGTAGTCTCAAAGTGGCCTCGAACTCATAATGATCCTCCTACCTCTGCCTCCCTAGTGCTAGGATAAAATGTGTGTGACACCACACCTGGCTTGATTTTTTAATATATATTTATTTTATTTGTTTGTTTGTTTATTTTGAGAGGGGGCAAATACAGAGAGAATGGGTATGGTAAGGCCTCCAGCCACTCCAAATGAACTCCAGGGCATGCACCACCTTTTTCATCTGGCTTTATGTGGGTACTAGGGAATGGAACCTGGGTCATTTGGCTTTGCAGACAAGAGCCTTAACCACTAAAACATCTCTCCAGCCCTCTCTTTTTTTCCTCTGCTTTAAAAATTATGCCTGAAACAACATAGAACCAAAAGATAATCCTAATTGCACCTTAAATTGTCTTAAAATGCTAGTTTTTTTGTTTTGTTTTGTTTTTGTTTTTTGTTTTTCGAGGTAGGGTCTCACTCTGGTCCAGGCTGACCTGGAATTAACTATGTAGTCTCAAGGTGGCCTCGAACCCTTAGCGATCCTCTTACTTCTGCCTCCCGAGTGCTGGGATTAAAGGCGTGCGCCACCACGCCTGGCAAAATGCTAGTTTTTAAAAAATAAATAAAGCACTGAGTAAAGTGCCACAAGTAATATTTACTTGAGTAAATATTAGTCATGGTGAGGAATGTTCAAAAAAAAACAAATGTTTAAACCAGGCGTGGTGGTGCACACCTTTAATCCCAGCACTCAGGAGGCAGAGGTAAATTTCAAGACACTGCATAAGTGACCTGAGAGATGGCTCAGCAGTTAAGGCACTTGCCTGCAAAGCCAAAGAACCCAGGTTCAATTCCCCAGGACCCACCTAAGCCAGATACACAAGGTGGCACATGTGTTGGGTTCATTTATAGTGGCTGGAGGCCCTGGCATACCCATTCTCCCCTCTCTCTCTCTCTCTCTCTCTCTCTCTCTCTCTCTCTCTCTCAAATAAATAAGTAAAAATAAAATATTCTGAAGATATGTAGAGTTGGAGGATAGGGAGTTGAACTTGCTCTGCAAGCCTTCTGACCAAAGTTCAGATCTCTAGCACAGTGGCACAAGTGCCTGTAATCCCAGACACCTACAGCGATGAGAAGTGGAGTCAGGAGAGTCCTGAAGTTCATGAGAGCCAGATAATCTGGCCTTCCCAAAGGAACAAAAACAAGAGAGACACTGTCTCAAACAAGGTGGAAAGAGAGGACCAACACCCCAAGGTTGTCCTCTAACCTCCACATGCATGCCATGGCACATGGGTGAACCATAGATGCATGCATGCATGCATGCATACATACATACATACATACATACATACATACATATACATGCTTCATATTTGTGAGGCCCTGGGTTTGATTCTTGACAATGCCAAAAGAAAGCAGGGAAGGGAGGGAGAAAGAGAGACAGAGAAAGGGAAGGAGGGAAGAAAGAATGGAAAGAGAAAGGGAAGGAGAAAAAGAAAAAGAAATGAGAAAAGAAATACAAATGACATCTGATTCAGAGTTCATTCTCTCCCTGGTTCCATCCTCCTCTTTTCCTCTCTTTTTTTATACTCTTGTATTGGTTCTAATAAATGGTTGCTTTTCAAATGTGAAAAGAATAGGAAAGAAAAAGAAAAAAGCTATTGTATTTTTCTGGGGGTTTTTTTGGAGCATCTATAATCCCAGCACTCAGAATGTAGACACAGGAAGATTGTGTAGTCCAGGCCAACCCGGGCCACATAGCAAGACCCTGCCTCAGATAAATAAACAAGCAAACAAGTTGTGGAGATTGTCCTCATTTCATTTTAGTTTATTTTTTATTGACAACTTCTTTAATTATAGACAATATCCCCTGGTACTTCCCTCCCTCCCCCCCCCACTTTCCCCTTTGAAACTTCACTCTCCATCATATCGCCTCCCCCTCTCAATCAGTCTGTCTTTTCAGTTTGATTCATTTTAGTTTTTTTTTAAGTTTTAATTTATTTATTTATTTATTTATTTGAGAGAAAGAAAGAGAGTAAGGCAGACATAAAGTGAGCATGAACACGCCAAGGCCTCCTGTCATGGCAAAAGAACTTCAGACACATGCGCCTCCTTGTGCATCTGGCTTTACATGGGTACTGGGGACTTGAACTTGGACCAGCAGGCTTTGTAAACAAAACTTTTAACTGCTGAGCCATCTCTCCAGCCCTCATTTCAGTTTTGAGGAATAACATTTCTTCAGTCTTTTACCCCTCCCTTCTGTAAAGCAAGTATAAACTCTAGGGAGGAAGATGAATTAAGTGCTTGACTTCTCGGGGCTGGAGAGATGGCTTAGTGGTTAAGGCGCTTGCCTGCAAAGCCTAAAATCTCATGTTTGGCTCTCCAGGTGCCATGTAAGCCAGATGCACAAAGTGGCACATGCATCTGGAGTTCATTTGCAGTGGCACTATGCTCTGGCACGTCCATTTTCTCTCTCCCTCTCTCTCTCTCTCTCTCTCTCTCTCTCTCTCTCTCTCTCTCTGTTTGCAAATAAATTTTTAAAATATTTTTTAAAATCTCTCCTAAGGGCTGGAGAGATGGCTTAGTGGTTAAGGTACTTGCCTGCAAAACCAACGGACCTAGGTTCATTTCCCCAGTACCCACGTAAAGCCAGATGCACAAGGTGGCGCATTCATCTGGAGTTGACTTGCACTGGCTGGGGGCCCTGGTGCACCCATTCTCTCTATATATACATCTGCCTCTTTCTCTCTCTCTCAAATAAATAAAATAAAATAAATCTGTCCTAAAACAGTTTGACGTCTCAATAAATTTGTCCCTAAGGAGTCCATTGAAAGCCAAAATGCCACCAATGAAAGGTTAACATTGGTTTCAGAGTCTTCTCTTTTGTTAAGGTGTATATGAGTCGTCGACTCCCATACTTTGAAGAAACCAAGATCTGGCCCTTATTGCCACATTCACCTTGCATAGCCCTTCGTCTTTATGTGTGCTTCATGAGATCCATGTTCACAAAAGTGGCTGTTTATAAAAACAAACAGAACAGGAGAGTGCGCATTCATTGCCCTCTGAGGTGACTGCAGGTACAATGGAATCTATCACTCGTCGAAGCTTGTCCTTGCTGGTGGCTGTTCATTTGACTTTTGATTATCTCAATGTAGATGATCCAATTTGGAGCTTATATCCACTGCAAATTCTTAATTCCCCGGAGTCCTTTTCCTGCCAATCAGTACATATTTAAGCTACCTCCCCTTGCCACAGTTAATGTATGTTTAGATCATTTTAATCAATATTAACATTAGATATAATTAGGACGAAAATTAACTAACCCCCCCAATCATATAGAGATTGTTTTATTTTGTGCAGTTTAAACAATTGCCCTTCTGATTTCCATCATTAATGTGAAGTCTCTAAAGCAGCAGAAATGAAAATTTCGTCAGGTTTCAACAAATCATTTTGCTGTTGTTTCTCTTAGGAGTGGAAGACGTCCTAAGAGGAGCTCAAGAACTCGAGAACATCATCAAGCAAGGATACTTGGAGAAGAAAAGCAAAGGTATTAACCGGGCTCATCATGCGACCCTCCAGAACATTCTAGGAAAAAAGAAGGCTAGTATATAGGGTGACTTCTCTGTGCCCGGTACTGTGCTTGACAGGTATAAGGCAAAAGCAAAGCAAGGACAGAAGAGAAGTCAGATGTGAGTGTGTGTGGACTGAAGAGAGAGGGCCCAACTCTTCAGCAGACTGTGTGCTTCACTGGGAGAGAGCTGGCTTCTGCCTCACTCATCTCTGTACCACCAATGTGCTACGAAACAGGAGCAAAATAACACGTTGAATGAATGAATGATATTCTTGTCTTCTCTCGTAGTATGCTCCCATAAACCATGACACTGTTTCTGTCAGTACTATGGCTGGGGAGATGGATGGCTCAGTGGATAAAGTGCTTGAGCACCTGAGTTCGGATCCTCAGAACCCATGTAAAGCCCAATGCTGTAGTGGGTAAAGGGAGGCAGAGACAGGAGAATCTTCCAGAAGCTCATAGGCCATTTATCCTGGCAAACATAGCAGCGAATAAAAATCAACAAACAATGCTAGGCATGGTGGCGCACGCCCTTCAATCCCAGCACTCGGGAGGCAGAGGTAGGAGGATCACTGTAAGTTGGAGGCCACCCTGAGACTACATAGCAAGTTCCAGGTCAGCTTGAGCTAGAGTGAGACCCTACCTCGAAAAAATAAAACAAAGCAAAACAAACAAAAAAAAAAAAAAAAAAAACCAAGGTGGAAGGTGAGGATGAACACCCAAAGTTGTCCTCTGACCTCCACACGCACACCATGTGATGCATACACCCTCACAGACACACGTCTCTCTCCCTTACTCCCTCTCTCTCTCTCTTTTCTCTCTCACACAGAGAGAGAGATACAGAGGCAGAGAGAGAAAAGAATATAGTTTTTCCAACATGTGTGAAGCAGCCTGCTTTCAAATTGCAGGCACGCCCAACTCTTGACCTTTAAGCCATTCAATTGGAATAGGTACTGCAAGGACTCGAGTCCCACGTTTAATGGTCAACAGGCAAACTGGTTTACCACCAAAAAAAATTTTTTAAAGCCTCTCTCATATGGCCTAGAATATAATTTTAGTTTCCCAAATGCAAAGCATAAAGAAATCACGGTAACCAGGCACAGTGCTACAGCCCCGTCCTCAGTGCCAGCCCTGAGGAGGCTGACAAGTGGGTGAGGTCATGAGTTCCAGGCCAGGCTGAGTGAGCTACATAATGAGACCTTGTCTCCAAAAACAAAAACAAAAACAAACAAAACAAGATATCATGGAGAGTTTAAAAATGCAAGGTGAGATCAGAACCTGAAACATATAAAGAAGCTAGATCTCAAAGCAGACAGCCACGAGGGCATCCACAGAGCTTACGCCTTTAGCGGAGCTGGTCCTCGGGACTCCCGAGTCAATCCGGGATAACCTGTGGGAGTGAAAGGGAGGGTTTTACAGTCCATTAACCTGGGAAGTAAAACAATAATACACTGAACCGTGTGTTGTTGGGTTTTACGGACTCTACAGCCATTCTAGTTACCTGAATTTATGTCTCCTACTCTTACTGCTCTTCCGTGTAGATCATGGTTTCTTTGGGTCGGAGTGGCAGAAGAGATGGTGTGTCGTCAGCAGAGGCTTCTTCTACTACTATGCTAACGAGAAAAGTAAGTGTTCTTCATGTGCACAGCTGCATCTCACTGCTGGATGGAAGCACTTTGCAAATGCGCAAGCACTTGCCGTCAATCCTTAACGAATACCCATAAAGTCACATGCTCGGGGGAGAACCGGGCTTGAGTAACTAATAGCTTGCCCACCACCAAAAACACGAGCCAATTTAGAAATGATTTCCCCTTTAACACTGAGTGTACTCAATATCTTAAAGGGTTCTCTTCTGTTATGATTAATTATACAATATTAAAGTTGAATGAAAGTTGAATGCTTTGACAGTCTTTTTTTTTTTTTTTTTTTTTTTTTTTCGAGGTAGGGTCTCACTCTGGCTCTGGCTCAGACCTGGAACCTACTATGTAGTCTCAGGGTGGCCTTGAACTCACGGTGATCCTCCTACCTCTGCCTCCCGAGTGCTGGGATGAAAGGCGTGCGCCACCACGCCCGGCACATGCATTTGGAGTTTGTTTGCAGTGGCTGGAGGCCCTGGCACATCCATTCTCTCTGTCTTTCTTCTTATAAATAAGTAAATAAATAAAAATATTTTTTAAAAAAGCATTTCAGATTCATGTGATGGATGATATGACACTGGCTTTCTCCACATGATGGACTCTGGAACTATAAGGTGCAATAAATTCCTTTCCTAAGTTAAAAAAAAAAAAAAAAAAAAAAAAGGCATTTCAGGGCCTGGAGAGATTGCTTAGCAGTGAAGCGCTTGCCTGTGAAGCCTGAGGGCTCCAGTTCGAGGCTTGATTCCCCAGAACCCACATAAGCCAGATGTACAAGGTGGCACATGCACCTGGAGTTCATTTGCAGTAGCTGGAGGCCCTGGCGCGTCCATACTCTATCTGCCTCTTTTTGTCTGTGACTCTCAAATAAATTTAAAAAAAAAAAAAACAAAAAAAAAAAAGGCAATTCAAAGCGTAAAGTGGAGTGACATACTCCTGTAATCCCAGCACTTGGGAGGCTGAGGCAAGAGGCTCATGAGTTTGAGGCCAGCCTGAGATACAAAGTGAATCTCTGCCTGGAAAACAAGGAGTAGGACAAACAAATAAAAAAGCCAGATGTGGTGGTGCACCCCTTTAATCCCAGCACTCAGGAGGCAGAGATAGGAGGATTCCTGTGAATTTGATAGCAGCCTGGAACTACGCAATGAGTTCCAGGTCAGCCTGAGCTAGAGTGAGACCTTACCTTAAAAACCACAAAAACATAGCCGGGCGTGGTGGCTCACGCCTTTAATCCCAGCACTCGGGAGGCAGAGGTAGGAGGATCGCCGAGAGTTCGAGGCCACCCTGAGACTACATAGTTAATTCCAGGTCAGCCTGGACCAGAGTGAAACCCTACCTTGCAAAACCAAAAAAAAAAAAAAAAAAAAAAAAAAACCACAAAAACAAATTTTAAAAAGACAGGACTAATGGTCAGGCATGGTGGTGCATGCCTTTAATCCCAGCACTTGGGAGGCAGAGGTAGGAGGATTCGAGGCCATCCTGAGACTACAAAGTTAATTCCAGGTCAGCCTGGGCCAGAGTGGTGAGACCCTACCTCGAAAAAACAAAAAAAATAAAAGACAGGACTAGGAGGCTGGAAGATGGCTCAGTGGTTAAAGGCACTTGCTGCAAAGCCTGCCACCCCAAGTTTAATTCCCAGATCCCACGTAAAGCCAAATGCACAAAATGGTGAGCACATGCATCTGGAGTCTACAGCACACCCATGCTTTCTCTCTTTCTCTCTGCCTTTCTCTCTCCCTCATAAATAAATAAAAATATTTGGAAAAAAGGGCATGGAGGAGCTGGAGAGATGGCTTAGCGGTTGAGGTACTTGCCTGCAAAACCAAAGGACCTCGGTTTGATTCCTCAGGACCCACATAAGCCAGATGCACAAGGTGGCGCATGTGTCTGGAGTTCATTTGCAGTGGCTGAGGCCCTGGTGTGCTCATCCCCCCCCCACTCTATCTCTTTCTTTCAAATAAATAAATAAAAATAAATAAGAAAAAAAATTTCTTTTTTTTGGTTTTGCAAGGTAGGGTCTCACTCTGGTCCAGGCTGACCTGGAATTAACTATGTAGTCTCAGGGTGGCCTTGAACTCTCAGCAATCCTCCTACCTCTGCCTCCCGAGTGCTGGGATTAAAGGCATGCGCCACCACGCCCGGCCAAGAAAAAATTTTTAAAGGGGGAGTAGAGGACCGGGGAGATGGGCACATGACATAGTAGTCAAAAGTACTTGCTTGCGAAGCCTGCTGGCCCAATTTCAATTCACCAACAACCACATAAAGCCAGATGCAAAAAGTGACACAAGCACCTGGCATTCATTTACAGTTGCAAGAGACCCTGGCATACCCATATATACACATATACATATTCTAATTAATTATTTTTTTATTTTTGTTTTTTGTTTGTTTGTCTTTTTGTTTTTGTGAGGTAGGGTTTCACTCTAGTCCAGGGTGGCCTCGAACTCACGGTGATCCCCCTACCTCAGCCTCCCGAGTGCTGGGATTAAAGGCATGCGCCACCATGCCTGGCATTTACTAATTAAAGGACTAGAGATGTAGCTCACTGGTAGAATATTTTCCCAGCATGCACAAGATCCTAGGTTTTATTCCAAGCACCACCTATAAAATAGTAATAATTCTGGGGCTGGAGAGATTGCTTAGTGGTTAAGGCACTTGCCTGCACAGCCAAAGGACCCAGGTTCAATTCCCCAGGACCAACGTAAACCAGATGCACAAGGTGGTGCATGCATCTGGAGTTTGTTTGCAGTGGCTGGGGTCCCTGGCATGCCCATTCTCTCTATATATAGCTGCTTCTCTCTTTTTCTTTTTCTCTCAAATAAATAAATATAATAATAATAATTCTAAGAAAAAGTAAAGCAGTATTGACAATGGCCCAGAAACGGAACCTCAGAGCTCAGACTCTCTGGGAGCAAGCTCTCAGCTTTGACCATGACTAGTGGGAAATATTCCAGTGGACATCTCCAGAGCCGCCATGGAGTACTGAAGCCCAGATGGTTGCTGCGCCCAGGAGACACCCTTCAGCCAGGTGGCAGCAGTAGCAGTGAAGTGTTGACTGCTGCCAGAGGCAGTTGTTTAATGAGCCACCACTGATCCAGCCAAAGACAGCACTCATGTGCTGTCCCTAGGAGACCTCTAGTCTATGTTTAACACAGTTACTTAGTACATGGGAAGGAAGAAAAGACTTAAGCTCAGTTGGAAATCGTTATAAACAAATGCAAACTAAAAAGCATTGTTGTAACTGAGCTCCAGTGCCCAAGTAGGGAATAGCACTGAGCAGAGTTGGTCACTCGAGGGAGTAATTCTAGGAAGCAAGAGGAAAAAGAAAGCAAGCACCAGGTGTGGTGGTGCACACCTTTAATCCCTGCCCTGGGGAGGCAAAGGTAGGAGGATGGTTGTGAGTTCGAGGCCACCCTGAGACTACACAGTGAACTCCAGGTCAGCCTGGGCTAGAGTGAGACCCTTCCTAGAAAGAAAGAAAGAAAGAAAGAAAGAAAGAAAGAAAGAAAGAAAGAAAGAAAGAAAGAAAGAAAGAAAGAAAAGAAAGGGAGGGAGGGAGGGAGGAGAGGGAGAAGGGAGGGAGGGAGGGAGGAGGGGAGATGGCTTAGTGGTTAAGTGCTTGCCTGTGAAGCCTAAGGACCTCGGTTCAAGGCTCAATTCCCCAAGACCCACGTAAGCCAGATGCACAAGGGGGCACATGCGTCTGGAGTTCATCTGCAGTGGTTGGAGGCCCTGGTGCACTCTCTCTCTCTCTCTTTCTCTCTCTCTGTCACTGTCTCTGTCACTGTCAAATACATAAATAAAAATAAACAAAATTTTTTTTTTTAAAGAAAGAAAGAAAGAAAACATCCATGCTTGCAGGGGCTTCCTTGTGCTCCTTCATCAAGATGCTGGTGGTAAAGCTGCCAAGAAGACATTTTCTTGTCCTTCTGGTCATGTACTCTTCTCCTTCTTTCCCTTCCAAAACATATTCCTTCCCTGATGCCTGGACGCCCAGCCTGCGTCCATCCTGCCGCCTTTAGAATTCTTCCACCAGGGCCACACTTTTGCTAAAGGCCCTGGAATCCCTGAGATTCACTCTTGGTCTTATGGCCTTTGCCTCAATCTATTCCTCTGCCTGCAGCACGTGTGACCGACCTTCGCCTTCCAGTCACCATCTTGGATTCCTCAGAACCTGCCTCACCTGGGAGTAGAGTGTGAAGCCCTACTGCAACTGACACTGGCACACTTGCAAACCGAGCAACAAACCCCTGTGTTCCTCCAACCGCTGCCCCCGCCGCCCCCCACTGCAGCCCACTCACAAACCCAGCAAGCCCAGCTTCTTCTCTTCTCTGAATTCTAGGCATACAAGCCAGCCAGGTGTTATTTTCTTCTAGCTAACAAGACCTTTGGGCCATTGTAAAAGTGTTCACTTCCCTTACATGTAAATAAATGGCTGGCACATCTAGACATAAAGCCAGGTATTACATCTGTTCATTCAGAATCTTTCCCACTCACAGCAAGAGGAGGATGGGAGAGAACAAGAGCAAAAGGCTTGGAGACTTTTATTGACCATTTTGCCATCAGGGTGAAATAAAATCTGGCGACCAAAGAAACAACAAAACATTTTAGTGGCCAGTTAGAACAAGGAGAGATACTTCAACAAAAAAGATTCTGGTGTCCAAAAGCACTGTAGCATCGCTCCCTTTTCGCCAGTTACTTCTTATTGTGCCCAGGACAGGACATTTTCTTCGTAAATCTAGTGTTTGTGTGTTTCTTTTAGCTCAAGCAGGTGAGGACAGAATCGTTTTTCTTCTTTTCTTTTTAATTTTGCCATTCCATTTTCTTTTTTAAATATTTTATTTATTTGCAAGCAGAGAGAGAGAATGAGTGCACCAGGGCCTCCAGCCACTGCAAATGAACACCAGATGCATGCGCCACCTTGTGCATCTGGCTTATGTGGGTCCTGGAGAATCGAGCATCAGGGTCCTTAGGCTTCACAGGCAAGTGCCTTCACCACTAAGCCGTCTCTCCAGCCCCAAATACTGAGTTTCTTTTTTTTTAATTTTTTTGTTTATTTATTTATTTATTTATTTATTTATTTATTTATTTATTTATTTAAAAGCATTTGAGGCATGCTGGCATGTGCCTGACAGACAGACAATGAGTTTGAAGCCAGCCTGAGACTACATAGTGAATTCCAGGTCAGCCTGAGCTAGAGTGAGACCCTACCTCGAAAAACGAAAAAACAAAAAACCTTGAAAAAACAAAAACAGGGCTGGAAAGATTGCTAAGTGGTTAAGGTGCTTGCAAACCAGAGTTTGATTCCTCCAGATTCACAAAGTAGTGCACTTGTTTGCAAATGAACATAGATAAATAAAATTTTTATTTGAAAAAGAATCTACTGGGCTGAATAGGCTAAAGCATGCATGAGGCCACACGTTTAATCCCCATTATGGAAGTGGAGAGTGAGGAATTGAACCTGGGTCCTTAGGCTTCTCAGGCAAGTGCCTTAACCACTAAGCCATCTCTCCAGCCCCAAATACGGAGTTTCTTTTTTTTTTTAATTTTTTTGTTTATTTTTTTTTTATTTATTTGAGAGTGACAGACAGACAAGAAAGAGGCAGATAGAGAGAGAATGGGCATGCCAGGGCCTCCAGCCACTGCAAATGAACACCAGATGCATGAGCCACCTTGTGCATCTGACTTATGTGGGTCCTGGAGAATCAAGCCTCAAACCAGGGTCCTTAGGCTTCACAGGCAAGCACTTAACTGCTAAGCCATCTCTCCAGGACCCAAATACTGAGTTTTAATTATGCTTCTCCTTCCATCAATTCCCACCTGACCCACAGTAAGGGGTGAGCACTTTAGCCCAAATGCACATAGGATATAGGAGGCGATCCCAGGACCTTATAATACGCAACACGCGCGCACACACACACAGAGAGACACACACAGACACACACACACACTTCTGTCCCTCCTCTCAAATGTGAGTTCTGCTGGCCCTGATAATAATGTTTCAGCTGTGTAATAGCCTTCAAGAGCCTCCCATTTACAGCCACTCTCCCTGCTGCAATAATTCCTGCTTTCTGTTATTATAGATCTCTCAACATTCTAATAAATTCCCTGTCTCTGTTGTACTCTTTTAGTAAAATGACCTTTCAGGTTGCATTCCCTCAGCTTGGCACTGATACCTGCCTAACTGTTGAAGTAGCCTCTTCCCAAGTTTCCCTTAATAACCTTTCTTTATTGTGTTTCCTCCAGGGTGTAACCCATTTTGTGCTTTTATGCTACATACCAGAGAAGAAGCCTTCCCTTGGCAGTTACATTTCTCTGGGGACACAGGGGACTTTCCTGTCTTGCAGGCAAGCAGCCCAAAGGAACCTTCCTCATTAAGGGCTACAGTGTCCGCATGGCCCCCCACCTGCGAAGAGACTCCAAGAAAGAATCCTGCTTTGAACTGACCTCCCAGGATAGGCGCAGCTATGAGGTAGGATGAGTGGAGTTGCTGGCAAATCTCATGAGCATTGCAGTTCTCTTCTCTGTTGCATGCGAGCCATGGTTGCTATGCTGAGCCCCTGCTCAGTCTCTCCAGCTGAGACCTCACCCTTGCCCGTCCTTTTGCTGCAGTGTGCTCTCCCTTCTCCTCCGTTGCCATGCTCATCCTACATTCCACCTTCGCTTGGCTTCCATCTCTTCATCCCTCCCCTTCCCAGTCTCACCCATTCCGTAGGTGAGGCTCTTGTGTATTTCAGTTCACTGTCCACTTCCTTACTCACAGTCTCTGATCTCATGGCAGCGATTCCCATTTTCTTTTTCCTTTCTTTTTTTTTGGCGGGGGCGGTGGTTTGAGGTAGGGTCTCACTCTAGCTCTAGGCTGACCTGGAATTCACTCTGTGGCCTCGAACTCATGGCGATCCTTCTACCTCTGCCTCCTGAGTGCTGGGATTAAAGGCGTAAGGCGTGCACCACCAAACCTGGCCCATTTTCTTTCTTTCTTTCTTTTTTTTTTTTTTTTTTTGAGAGAGAGACACGGAAAGAGACAGAGGGAGAGGGAGAGGAAGAAAGATAGAGATGAGTGTGCCAGCAGCGTCTCAGCTGCTGTGAACGAAATCCAGATGTGTGCGCCCCCTTGTGGTCAAGTGTGGCATTGCGCCCTTGCGTCACTGCATCTGGCTAAACGTGGGACCTGGAGATTGGAATCGCTGGAGATCAGAACCAGCGTTCTTAGGCTTAGGAGGCAGGCGCCTTAACCACTAAGCCATCTCTCCAGCCCCCATTTTCTTTTTTTTTAACCGATCATCCTCCCATGAAATACAGAAGAAAAAAAAAAAGGAAAGTCTGACTGTAGAGTGAAAGATCATGTGTTTTCCTGTGCTCCTCTTGCTCTCCACACCTTCCTGGGTGCGAGTGCATTGTGTATCTCCAGAAGGGCTTCTAAGGTGTTGGTGACAACGATTCCTCAGTAGAAACTGCGATAACTGAGAAGCCACGGGACCTTGTCGGAGCCAGACAGACTTATTCCTCACCATGCTCGTTTATCTAGATTTGAGTCTTTACTTCATACTTTTGCCACTCATTATGAAGTTAAGATAATAAAAATACCACTATGGGGAATATAGGACTATTCACTAAAAATTGTATGTTATGTATATGTATACATTGTTTCCCAGTTGTAATTTTTATTTTCACATTTTCTCTAAAGCAGTAGGAAAACATTCGCTAATTTATGGAAAAGGAAAAAAAAACATGCTAAGATTAAATGAGCACCTTCAAATAACCCTTTGAATCTTCAAATTTTCTCAGAGTACAGCCTTAATATTCCTATAATGTCATCACCCACAACTTAATAAAATGACCTAGTTTTCATTATGCAACTTCCCTAATTTTTTAGGTTTTTTTTTTTTTTTTTTTTTTTTTTTTTTTTCAAGGTAGGGTTTCACTCTAGTCCAGGCTGACCTGGAATTCACTATGTAGTCTCAGGGTGGCCTCGAACTCTAGGCAATCCTCCCACCTCTGCCTCCCAAGTGCTGGGATTAAAGGCGTGCGCCACCACGCCCAGCCTATTTTTAGGGTTTTGTTTTTGTTTTTGTTTTTGTTTTCTGAGGTAGGGTCTCACTCTAGCCCAGGCTGAAATGGAATTCACTATGTAGTCTCAGGAGTGGCCTTGAACTCACGGTGATCCTCCTACCTCTACCTCCTGAGCGCTGGGATTAAAGGCGTGCACCACCACACCTGGCTAATTTTTTTAATTTAAACTAAAACTGTCCTATGGAGTCCTTTATAAACATTATGTAACACAAATGTAGTCACTAGCATGATTCTAAGTTGTTTTTATTATTAAATTCTGATAATACTGCATCTAGACAAAAGCACATGTGAAAAAATCCAAGCCAACATCATTAGAAATGCAGCATGTGTGCGTGTGTGCGTGCGTACGTAATGCAATGTGTGTGTGATTTTGCATATGTATGAGCCCATGTGGTGCCCTGTGTGGCTGATGTGGCAGGATGGGCTGCAGTGGCTACAGGGGAAAGTAGGATGTCCCCTCCACGGCTCTTCTGCTGGTGTCTCTCACTGATCCTGGAGCTTGTCATTTTTTTCATGAACCCCAGAGATTCTCCAATCTCTGCTCCCCCCTAGACTGGGATTACAGGAAGTACTCTTAACCACTGAGCCATCTCTCCAACCCCCTAGAATTCTGTTTGTTCGTTTGTTTGTTTATTTTCTTCTAGGTTTTCACTCTAGCCCAGACTGACCTGGAGTTCACTATGTAGTCTCAGGGTGGCCTCAAATTAACAGCGATCCTCCTACCTCTGCCTCCCAAGTGCTGGGATTAAAGGCATGTACCACGCCCAGCAAGAAACTTTTTATAGAAAGGAGCTTTTTTTTTAAAGTTTTTATTTTTATTTATTTATTTATTAGAGACAGACAGAGAAAGGGAGGGTGAGAGAGAGAGAATGGGCACTCTAGCCACTGCAAACGAACTCCAGATGCATGTACCACCTCTGCATCTGGCTTACATGGGTGGGTCCTGGGGAATCGAGCCTCGAACCAAGGTCCTTAGGCTTCATGCAAGCGCTTAACTGCTAAGCCATCTCTCCAGCCCCTAGAAAGGAGCTTTTAAGAAACTGAAAATGGAGCCGGGCATGGTGGCATGTGCCTTTAATCCCAGCACTCGGGAGGCAGAGGTAGGAGGATCACCATGAGTTCAAGGCCACCCTGAGACTACATAGTGAATTCCAGGTCAGCCTGGACTAGAGTGAAACCCTATCCCGAAAAACTAAAAAAAAAAAAAAAAAAAAAAAACCTAAGAATGTGGCTGAGGAGGTAGTTCAATGGTCAAAGACTCTTGCTTGCAGAACCTGCAGGCCAGGGTTTAATTTCCCTAGGACCCACCTAAAGCCAGATGCATCTGGCCTTCATTTGCATTGGCAAGAAGCCCTGGCACACCCATACTCAATTTCTCTCTCTCTCTTTCTCTTTCACACATACACACATAAATAATATAAAATTATATATATGATTATATATGTGTAAATGTCATATGAGTAGTAGTATTCAATAATTTAGATTTCTGAGCCGGGCGTGGTGGCGCACGCCTTTAATCCCAGCACTCGGGAGGCAGAGGTAGGAGGATCGCCATGAGTTCGAGGCCACCCTGAGAATATAGAGTGAATTCCTGGTCAGCCTGGGCTAGAATGAGACCCTACCTCAAAAAAAAAAAATTAAAAAAAAAATAAAAGAAGAAGAAGAATTTAGATTTTTTAGACAGCATGTATCCTTATCTTACCCTAAAGGCCATGTAATTAAAATGTGTATCAGGAAGAGTTATTCCAATATGATCCATTTTTTAAAAATTGCAAAGAGTTGGTGCTTGACTGACCTGTTTTGTGAATCAAAATGTAGTTTATTTACTTCTTTTCTTTGGCCCATTGAATCCAAATCATTACTATGGTCTGTGGATTCTTCCTCTACAATATCCTTTGGATCTTTCTTTTTTATTTATTCCCACAGCCATTACAATAGCTAAGTCCCCAGCACTTCACCCAGAGGACTAGTTAAACTGCCTTCTAATTGGTCTTCTGTCTCCCTATGTCCCTATTCCAGTCCCTCCTACCCACAGCTATTGAAAGAATCACCACTCCCTTTACTACAATAGATAATGGCCTTCTATCACCTACATTTCATATCTGGACTAGTACTCAGAGCTCTTTCATCAACTCCTCTCTGACCTTCAAGTCTCCGTCTGTCATTGTTCTCCAGGCAAGCTGCTCTGCCTGTACGCCAACATACTCCTCCACCCAATGTTCTTCTTCCTGCGCTTCCCACAGCTAGAATGGAGCTCCCTCTACCAGGCGCTAGCAACTCTTTTTAAAAATCCAACCAAGGGCTGGGGAGGTGGCTTGGCAGTTAAGATGTTTGCCTACAAAGCCAAAGGACTCAGGTTTGATTCCCCAGGACCCACGTAAGCCAGATGCACAGGGTGGTGCATGTGTCTGGAGGTCGTTTGCAGTGGCTGGAAGCCCTGGCTCACCCATTCTCTCTCTCTCTGCTCTCTCTCTCTCCTCTCTCTCCAAAATAAATAAATAAAAATATTTTTTTAAAAATCCAACCAAGAGAAAAGCCAGGTGTGGTGGTGCACACTCAGGAGGCAGAGGTTCAATCCCAGCACTGGCAGGTTAATTCCAGGTCAGCCTGGGAGGATCTCAAAACCTGAGCCTGGCGAGTTTGCACACCTTTAACCCCCACTGGGAGGCAGCTGAGTTCAGGCCACCCTTAGTGATAGTGAATTCCAGGTCAGCCTGAGCTAGAGTGAGACCCTCCCTCAGAAAAAAAAAAAAAATCCAACCAAGGGGCTAGAAGATGCCTTGGCAGTTAAAGGTACCTACTTACTAGGGTTCAATTCCCCAGTACCCACACTTGTTTACAATGGCAAGAGGCTGTGGAGCACCCATGTTCTCACTCTCTCTCTCTCCTCACAAATAAGAATGTTTTCACAAATCCAACCAAAACAGTATTACTTCAGCAACCTCTGACCTACTATAGACAACAGTAAATGCTCCCTTTCTCTTCTCAACACCCCATTGTGGGATGGGGTATAGTTAAGTGGTAAAGCACTTACATGGCATGGGCAAGGCCTGGGTTCCATCACCAGCACTGAAAAAAATCTCCTTATTATTAAACGTACCTCCTTTGGAGTGTTCCTATCTCATGTACATGTTGGTTTGCTTTTCCCTGTCAACTTTTCTGAAATAAGTCCCTGATGTTGGGCTGAGGAGATGGCTCTGCAGTCAAAGCCACTTGTTTACAAATCCTGATGGCCTGGGGTTCAATTCTCCAGTACCCAGGTAAAGCCAGATGCACAAAATGACACATGCTTCTGCAGTTCATTTGCAGAGACAAGAGCCCCTTGTGTGCCCATACTTTCTCTTTTCCTCTCTCTCTTCTTCCCTTCTCTCTCTCTCTCTCTCTCTAACTCTCTTTCTCTCTCTAAATGAATAAATAAATAAAAATATTTTTAAATTCCTGATGAAGGAATAGGCAAATGAGTAGGCACATATGGAAAGATCTGTCATCTCTAGACATGTAAAATTGCTGAAAGAAAAAAATTTGTTTGAATGAGATATTGTGCTCTTTCTTCTAAATATTAAGCAGGCACAGAATCTTGAATTCTAAGCCTATTCTAACTCAGATTCCTCCCCTTAAGTCTCCCTATCAGAATTCATGGAAATTTTGGTAAAGGCGATAAAATAATTCATTAGTTTTTTTAGAGAGAGAAAAGAGAATGAGAGTGAAAGAAAAAATTGGTGCACCAGGGCCTCAGCCACTGAAATCGAACTCCAGATGTTTGCACCACCTAGTGGGCATGTGCAACCTTACACTTGCCTCACCTTTGTGCATCTGGCTTACACAGGATCTGGAGAGTAGAACATGGGTCCTTAGGTTTCACAGGCAAGCGCCTTAACTGCTAAGCCATCTCTCCAGCCCCATACCTTTTTTTTCCCTTGGTTTTTCAAGGTAGGGTCTCGCTGTAGCCCAGGCTGACCTGGAATTCACTATGCAGTCTCACTGTGATCCTCCTTAATTCATTACTTTTTTTAAAAGTTTACAGCTCCAAGTCCAGCTGAAGCCAGAGACTGGGTGGATCAAATAAGGTTCCTGCTAAAGGGTAAGTGTCATTATTACCGAAATATGTGATACTGGAGTGTATTTGCACCTGAATTTATGTTGCATAAGCATAACTCTCTAACTTCCTTTTTATGTCTCCCTTGTTATAAAAGCAAATAGTGACATGTAGGAATGAGAAGGTAAGGTAAGGGACCTGGCACTCCCCTTTGGCGTCTTAGCTCATCCACCTACATGCAGGCAAATCTATGATATTCATACTCAGTAGAACCACCTCAGCTCAATACACTGTCTTCCAACCCTCTTTATTGAGTTCCAAAAGTGGACCTCAATTCTTCTTCCTTCTCTCTCTCTCTCTCTCTCTCTTTAGAAGTAGAGCCCTAAACTAATCTAGGTGACCATCGGGGACACTGGACATTAAAAATAAATTTGTTGTTTCTCAAGCCACAGTAAAATGCTCCTCCTGGCCTTGGGATGGGAAGAGTCCTGCCTGGAGATGCTAAATGACTGCTCTTGGAGTGCCCTCTGCCGGCCAGCCTGCAGGCAAGGCATAGCAGTCACAGTGACCTTGACTGGGAGTGGCCTCACAAGTAGACTTGGCATCAGAGAACCCTCATATACCCTCAGAGCAGGACCCTGCCTCACAGAGAGACAAAGACATCAACTATGTACATGTCATGAGACACAGGGAGAAACACATCAGCCTAAAAGTACCAAGCCTTCTCGTCACAGGTTATCATTCTGCTACACAATTTTTCTTGTGGCTACAAAAAGGAAGTACCCAAGCCTTAATTACAAGAATTGCTTGTTTTGTTGAGCTCTGCCTTTACTATCACAAACTATCGCTTCTACCAACAGCGTCATGTATAATAGACTGGAACGAGGCAAACATGAGCATTGATGGCGAGACTACAGGGTACGCTCTCATCGAGGTGCCTAGGATTTATGCGTGTAATATCCCCCTAAGTGTGTAAACCTCAATAAAACTCAAAGCAGCTTTATTGAGCTGTACCCTGTGGTACTTTCAGAATCCCACATTGAAGAAATTATTCATTCCATTTTATTTTAAAACAAACAAAATAACAACATATGGTTTAAGCCACAAATGTGCCTTTGATCCTTTCCTCATATGAAGTATCAGAATTCAGATGAAAATGGTTGGGGAAAAAATCTTTATTAAAAGCCTAATCAAGTCAAACAGTTTTATTGTATTTTGAAATGAATGTCAATGTCTCTCCATCTTCCCCTTCCCCAGAGTACACTCACTGGCACTCACGGGTCCTGCAGAGGCCCCTCAGCAGGGTTTCCAAGAGCACTGTGAAGTGCATAGCAGTTTCATCAGAATAAAAGCCAAAATTCCTCCCGGCCCTGGTGCTCCCCTGTGCGGTAATGGCTCCACATTTCTATGCAGTGACCCACTTTAAGGTCAGCCATACTGCACAGTTGCAAAAGAACATGGTAACTGCATCTTTCAGCCATTCCATTTGGTCTTGTGTTACTGTTACAGTTTTCTCTACCCCATTTCTTTTCCTCTTCTGCTTTTTCCCCTTTTTTTTTTTTTTTTTTTTTTTTTCACTCTACACACAAACTTGTCTGAAATTCGGCAGTGAGACCTCTGGAGAGCTAAGAGCTCCGATTCTGCCATAGTTGCCCTGGCTTTGTCACCCTAAAGAACCTCAGGCCATCATTCACCCATCAAATTTTCTTTTATTATCATTATTATTATTATTATTATTATTATTTAGAAACTTTGTCTGGAAACATCATGTGTTGGCACCATCATGTCCCTCCTCCCTGCCCCCCATCCAGTTTTCCTCTTGACGAGCAGTGCGTGGGACATTGGCATTTCCTCGTTCTGGCCTATTTTCTTCCCTTCGCCTTGCATTCTCATTCACATACCCATACTTTTCAGGGCTGCTTCGTCCTGATCAAGTTTTATTGCAAGGAAGGATTTATGTTGGTGGTTTAAACCTGATACAGCGCTAGTCTGGCCTTTTCTGTAGATCTCCTGCCACCAAGGCCCACATTAGAAATAACAGCACTTAACCTGGTGTTTCATTTTCTTTTGACATGGTTTATTCTCATCCCTCCTCCTCTTTCGCCCTCCTTCCTAGCCTTATTCTCTTTTCTATCTTTATTCATTCTCATCTTTGCCCTGGCAGATCTTAGCTCCTTAACCATTCCCTGTGAAGAGGAAGAAGAGGATGAAGAGGAGAATGTACAGGAAGAGATGTATGATGATATTGATGGTTTGGACTCCCCAAATTCTGGTTCCCAGTGCAGACCCATGGTCTTACCTGGAAGTGTGGGGGTGAAGGGGCCTACAGAAATGGAAGACGACATTTATGAAGTCCTACCAGGTAAACTATTTCGTTTTCTAGTTACCTCCCCCTAGTTTCAAAACCACTTGATTTAGTGGAAGAAAAACGATTTTGAAACCTCCAAAGGAAACAAGATCTCAGCCTCATCCTCTGAAGGAGTGAATGGAGGGAAGTTTATGATTCGTAGTTCAGAGGCTCTGCTTTGCTCTGGAGGCAAGACGCATCATGGCTATGACATGAAGCTACTTAACTCATGTGCCAGCAAGATTGAAGGGTCCTGAATAATCACGCAGGTTTGCACCGCTTTACCACGACTCTGAGATGGAGTCCTCAACATTCTCTGCTTTCGCCTTCTTTACTGTGGAACCCCGAGAGTGATGGAACATTGCCTGGGAAGTATGAAGGATTTCGAAAGTATGAAATACATCAATGCTGACAACCCTTTTTAGTGATACAGTAAAACCCTGACAGAGCGCAAGTCATTATCACCTACAATCAAACCACATGTCTTAAGAATAAACCTACCATGCTTCCCCTCTGCCCACCATTACAGCAGGTCCCTTCTGTAGATCTCTTTCCTTCCAAAGGCAGGATAACTAGCATCTCAGAAAACGCACAGTCATCAAGGCTTCCTCCGAGCCGCTTCTGGTGGGAATACAGCAGCTGGTGAACAGTGTAGAGCACAGTGGGGGTCAGACTGGAAAAGCCAAGCCTGAGCCTTTTAATTGTGAGGTAGTTAGACCACAGGAACGCTGAATCTTCAAGTCCATTCAGAAAGAGCACTCCTGTGGAAATTTGCCAGGAGTTTTAGTGCTCTGCTAAGAAATTCAAATTAAGCCAAAATTTATAGCAATTTAAATCTCCATCCCAGATGAACCTAGGCACTAAGGTGAGTAGGCCCCTGAGGACAGGGCCAGTTGCTAAAAGCATCATCAGTAAGTAATTGCATTTAAGGCTTCCTAAAAAGAGATCCGACCCTGCATTCCCTATTTATCTTTTCCCTGAGAGAGAAGCCACGTCATCGCTTCCTGAGTCAAGAAGCACGGTGGGGACCACACATCCCCACCAAGGACACTCTGATTCTTCTCCTAGTGCTCTACCCTCTGCTAGTCCCCACTTCCCCAGCCTTTTTCTTTTATAAGTATTTTATTTATTTATTAGAGGGGGGAGGGAGGAAGAAAAAGGCAGATAGAGAGAGAATGGGTGCGCCAGGCCCTCCAGCCACTGCAAATGAACTCCAGACACATGCGCCACCTTGTGCATCTGGCTTACGTGGGTCCTGGGGAATTGAACCTGGGTCGTTTTGGCTTTGCCAGCAAACGCCTTAACCACTAAGCCATCTCTCCAGCCCCCAGCCTTTTTTGTTGTGTTTTATTATGCAAATGATATCTTGGTTGAGGTCGAGCCATTTCTTGTGTCTGAAGTTAAAAAAAAATGATAATTTCCTCAGCAAGTCATCGTCGTTAATGAAGTTTTACAAAAACAGATACAACCAAAGGAAAATAAAATTTCACAGGTGATAAATTTTTCCAATTTCCCTGGCAGAATTCGATAGGATTGTTAAATTAAGAGTGAAGGTGTCTGTTAGAAAGCAACGAGCAGTGATGGGTAATTTTATAGAGTGGAAAATTGAATCAAATTGCTACATTAAAACACAGCTCCTCTGAGAATCTTCCCTTTCACAGCCTGCTCCATTGCAACAGCAGGGTGCAGAGATGGATCTAATTCACAACACTCCCTAAAAGGAGATGCACTCCCCAACTTGGCCAGAATCTTCCTTGTGGGTTTATATTCTGCTCACTGCTGCCCAGGCTTAGGGAACTATCCAGGTGATACTCCTCCTTGGGTTACAGTTGTGGAAGAGTGCTCTGGGAAAACCCCTTTGAACCATTCTGCGTTCTGGGGTGCAAAGAAAAGGCCTTCGATGTGTAGTCCTCAAAGACGTCAGAGAGAGAGGAGCATGGTGGTGCACACCTTTAATCCCAGCACTCGGGGAGGCAGAGGTAGGATGATTGCCATGAGTTTGAGGCCACCCTGAGACTACATAGTGAATTGCAGGTCAGCCTGAGCTAGAGTGAGACCCTACCACGAAAAAAAGAAAAAGAAAAAGAAGTCAGAGAGGAAGGGGCTGCTGATCAGAGACTGAGAGAAAAAGTAAAATGAGGGCTGAAGAAATGGCTTAGAGGTTAAGGCACTTGCTGCCAAACCAAAGGACCCAGGTTTGATTCCCCAGTACCCACGTAAAGTCAAATGCACAAGGTGGTACATGCATCTGGGTTCCTTTGCAGTGGCTAGAAGCCCTGGCATTCTCTCTCTCTCTTTCTCTCTCTTTTTTCATCTCTCATAAATAAATAAATAAATAAAATATTTTTTAGAAAGTAAAGATGAATTTGAAGCTATCCCCTTCTTCCAGGAGGGGGCGATGAATGTATAATGGGCTTCTTAATGACCATATTTCTCCCACCTGTTAAATTCCTACCCTCAGCCACTGCCTAGGGTATCAGGGAATTTCCAAAGTTCCCATCACTAAGATATAGGAATACAAGCCAAGGGCATGTAGACTAGCCTGCCTTCTCAAGCTAACAACTACCTCTGTGTCCACAACTCCTATCTGTAGGAAGAGAAAGAGACATGGTAGTGCACACCTGTAATCCCAACACTCAAGAGGTAGAGATAGGAGGATCAGAAGTTCAAGATCATCCTCAGCTAGAAAGTTCTAAGGATAGCCTGGTATATATGTCTCAAAAGCAGAGAGAGAAGCCAAGT
The DNA here is from genome assembly GCA_036365145.1 of Orientallactaga sibirica. NCBI lineage: Eukaryota > Metazoa > Chordata > Mammalia > Rodentia > Dipodidae > Orientallactaga > Orientallactaga sibirica. Next base: position 32,042,340 of record JAEOAD010000013.1, on the reverse strand, counting down.
GTGGTGGCGCATGCCTTTAATCCCAGCACTTGGGAGGCAGAGATAGGAGGATCACAGTGAGTTCAAGGCCACCCTGAGACTACATAGTGAATTCCAGGTCAGCCTGGGCTAGAGCAAAACCCTACCTCCAAAAAAAACAAAAGGAGAGAGATACAGGTATGGTGGTTCACACCGTTAATACCAGCACTCAAGAGGCAGAGGTAGAAAGATCGCCATAAGTTCAAGGCCACCCTGAGACTATATAGTGAATTTTGGGTCAGCCTGGGCTAGAATGAGATCTTACCTTGAAGAACAACAACAAAAAAAAAAAAAAAAAAAAAAAAACGGAAAAAAGAGAGAGAGAAGGAAGAGAAAGTGAGACTACACAATGAGAAAACCAAGGTCTCTCTGCAGGTTACAGAAACAATGGCTATTTTGCAAGTGTTTTCAAAGGACAAGACCATATGCAGCCAACAGTTTCTTTCCCCAAAGCCCCTCCCTATCTATCACAGTTCTAACAGACAGCACTGAGGGAGGCATTTAATTATGATGTGACTATTGCAGTCACTCCCATTGCTTCCGAAGCTGCTGTTTGTGTTTTACACGTGCACACCACCAGTCTTGGAGGAATTGAGAAGGAATGTGAGGGCCTGACTTTGTCTCTCACCTCTGCCAACATCTCACAAGGCCACCCACCGAGCAGCAGCATGTGAGAGACAGCTCGATAGGACAGATTCAAAGCTGGCTATAAGTCAGGACGGATCTGCTCTGCCGCCTGCTTAGCTGTGAGGCCTTGAGCAAGTTCCTTACCCTCTAATTGTCCCACTTGTAAAATGGGGAAAGCAATGGTCCCTCTCTCATAGAGGGATTTAAGGAGGCGTCTGGAACTGATGTGTTCAAAGCACGTAGCATAGAGCACGGCATGCAGTAAGCCCTCAGTAAATGATGACCAGTATTAACCAGGTGCTGTTTCAATAGGAAGTGTTCCTTTCTTGAAGAGTTGAGTAATGGCTAGATCCCCACCCTCACCCACCTGACCCGAGACAGCCCAGCTGGGCATTTGCAGCTATGTGTAGGAAAGCAGGTGAAATTGAAAAACCTGAACAGATGGAGTGTGGAGCGCACCTTCTGCTGAGGCCCATTTTTACTAAGAGGCCAGGTGCTGGGTGGATGGATGGCCAACAGTGGCTGTGGATTGTGCTAACATTGCATACCCGCCTATAGTCAAATGGCTTGGGCCTGTAACGTTTGCTCCATCATGACAAGTAAACACGCTTTACGAAGGACACTTAGCATCGGCAGTTCTGTTAATACTCCTCTTTGGGGTGGGGCCTACTCAAACCCTCGCTGTCTCTATGGAGAGAGCCATGGAAGTGACACCTCCCTTCCTGGGGATAAGTTACATGGGTTTTCTAGTAGAGAAGAATATGGAACATACACCAAATCGATTTTAAAAACAAAAAAAAAAAAAAAAAAGCTGTTTTTTCCTAATCAAAATAATGTATGGGTCATCAAATTAAATGCACTACATCAGATTAATCATGAGATAATTAGTGTGTACTACATGGCTAGCACTCTTGTCCCCAAGAGAGAACACCAGAGCTCTCAGGGTTTTCAGCCAGACCACAAAAATGTTGATCTTGGAAAATATAGTTTCAAAGTTGGTGCCCTTTGGGATTTCTGAACATCCGTGTTGAGCATATGGGGGCTCTTGATTTTTTTCAGGATCTCATTTGCAGTAGATTAAACTTCGGAGAAATGCTATAGCCACGTGTAGAAAGTAGAATGCTTTTCTAAACCCTTCCTCATCTCCCCTGACATTCTTTTGCAAGCCAGCACAGGCCGAGATCCATGATTCAAGATTCAATAAAAGGACAATGTTTTTCTTTGGGGGGGGTTGTTTTGTTTTTCAAGATAGGGTCTCACTCTAGTAGTAGTTTATGTAGACTACTATGTAGTCTCAGGCCGGCCTTGAACTCATAGCAATCCTCCTACCTCTGCCTCCCAAATGTTGTGATTAAAGGCATGTGCCACCATGCCCACCTAAAGGACAATTTTTTCAATTATTTATTTATTTACTTGAGAGAGATAAAAAGGAAGAGAGAGAGAGAAATGGATGCACTAGGGCCTCCAGCCACTGCAAATGATCTCTAGATGCATGTGGCACCTTGTGCATCGGGCTTTACATGGGTACCAAGGAATTAAACCTGGGTCCTTTGGCTTTGCCAGCATGCACCTTAACTGGTAAGCTATTTCCCCATCCCTAAAGGACAATTTATTTTATTTATTTATTTATTTATTTATTTAAGAGAGAGAATGAATGTGCCAGAACCTCCAGCCACTGCAAACAAACTCCATGTACCACCTTGTGCAGCTGGCTCACATGGGTACTAGAGACTCAAACCTGGGTCCTTAGGCTTCACAGTTAAGCACCTTAACCATTAACCTATCTCTCCAGCCCCCTAAAGGACAATTTCTATCAGGTCCCACTTTGTCTGGAACCTCAAGGTTGGAATCCAGTAAGGCACCTGAGACCACTGAAGAGTTGTAACTGGAGCCTTGTAGCAACTATAATGGTTGCAGAATCCAGCTGTGTTCTCTAGAGATTTCAGAAAAGCAAACAGAAAGAGACAAAAAACCCTCTCTGGGAATTTCTGTGCCCATTCCAAAGCTATCCACCCCACCCCAACGAGGGTTATTATAGATCCAAAAACTGCATTACAATAAAGCATATAACTATTTTTTTGTAAATAACTATTTTTTCTTAAATCAGAGTCGAATAAAAACCACATTCTGTGGGATTATCTCCCTACCACCACCACCACCCTCACAGTTGTCCAAACACACAGGAAGAGGGAATGGTAATAGTAAGAGATATAAAGAGAGAAAAAAAAAAAAAAGCAAGCCCAAAACACAGAGTTTTTTTTTTTTTTGTTTTGTTTTGTTTGTTTTTTTTTGTTTTTCGAGGTAGGGTCTCACTCTGGTCCAGGCTGACCTGGAATTCACTATGTAGTCTCAGGGTGGCCTCGAACTCATGATGATCCTCCTACCTCTGCCTCCCGAGTGCTGGGATTAAAGGCATGAGCCACCACGCCCGGCTAAACACAGAGTTTTTGATGAGTCAGAGCTGAACTTGTCCTCCCTCAAGCTTCCTGGCCTTTCCTGTCTCTCACTCCATTACACCCTGAGCACCTGCTCATGGTGCTGCCTGTCCAGCACCAGTTGGAACCATACTGTTTCTTCTATCAGGATCCACCTATGAAATCCTGCACGTTCTGCTCAAATGGGTCCTTTTGTGTGACACCCTCCCAGAAACTCCCAGAAGCTCTGTCTCTTATTCTACTTTGTATTCATGTCTTTCTCCCCAATTAGTAGGCACTCAGTTATTATTTGTGAAATTAAATTTGGTACATTCCAAGTGTTGCCATTAGCACAAATTGAGTTTAATATCTTATCCATCAAGACCACACAACGGAGATAGAATTAAGCTAAGGTAACAACAGGTGAGATTACCTAATGAACAACAGAGTAAAAATGTGTTCTCAGCCTCTTGCCTGTATTTTCCTTGTTGTCTAAAGAGGTGCTACATAGCATGCTTGGATTAATAACATATCTGTATGTAGCATGGAGCAGTTTATTTATATTGTTTCTGCACGTTCCCTTTGCACTTCAAGTCTCTCTCTATTTCTATTGCATCTGTCACCAGAACACCTTGACATCTGCTTGCACATTGACACAGTTGGCGTTTTTTAAGCTTCTGTCACTTTGCTTTGTTTGGAGAAAATGATTTCCCCTCTTTTTAATCTAGTCATTTTTTTTCCTGTTATTCTTCCTGCTTTGACTTTAGCCAGTGTCAGGGGTAGATGTCAGAGCAGCCCTGCAGAAAGGAGCCAGGTGTCATAAGAAACTCGCCCCTCTCTGCCCCTCCTAGGTGGATTCAGTGTCCTGTTCTCTCAGCCTCTCATTAGTGTCCCTGACATCGTGCCAAGAATGTTGATTGAAACTGACTCTCCCGATACTGATGCTCATTTGTGATGCCCCATGATTCCCTTCCATGTTCACACACTTAACAGAATCTTCTTCAACTGTTTTCCCAATTGAGATGAGATATTTGGGAATCAAGTAGAGCATTTAATGTAATAAGTGGCCAGTAATCTTCAGAGGTTAATTTGTTTAAAGCCTATGTAAGATTGGGGTCCCATATGCCCTGTTAGGAGCAAAGACCATTATAATCTATTACTTTTTAAAGTTGAGCTAGCACATAAATTTTAATTCTCTCCTCAATGAAGATGTATTTCCATGGATGTAATGCTAAAATGCCTAATAATATTCTCATTAAAAAGTTCAATGATCTCTTTAACCTATAAAAATATTTCCAAATATTCTTTTTAAATTAAAGCCTCCTTATAAAGAGTAACAAAAATAAGAAATTCAGCTTCTAACCCACCCGCTTTTAATGCCAAAAAAAAAAAAGCCCATTTTCTGTTGCCATAAGATCAATTATCTTGACTTTGGAGTTTGAAGGGTACTGTTTGGGTCCAAGATAAATTGTGTACCTTTCTGTTTGTACCGTGCTTCCTGAAGCTAGGAAGGTGTCAAGCAGTATGCTTATCACAACCTACCATGGAAAGCACCTTCCTTCGCTGTGTGACAGGTTCAAGTCCTCAGGCTTTCAAAGACCCCAGAGGCACAGCCCCAGTTGCATCGGTAGTAAGGCTTCTTGAGTGGAGAAGTTTGTTAGACGGAACAGATGTGGGGATTGGGTCTTCCCCCTTCACACTCTACATCACTGTATTGCCCAGTGACAATGGCAAATGTATGCACACTCAATGGCCAGCATTTTTTCTTTCTTTCTAGGTGACTCCAAAGACACATGGAAATCAGAGTATCTCATCTGAAAGTCTACTACATAGAATAGATTTTTATTTTTTTTCCATGTTTTCTGCATCGTGGGTAGATTAAATGCTATTGCCTGAAAGGATAGAGGAACCAAGTTTTAGTTTTCATCTCTTATCACTGCAAATACATTTATAGTCTCCTTTTTTACAAATGCAAAGAGCAGGCAAGCCACTTTCAATAATTTATTTTAAAATCAATGCTAATGAGGTTATGTCTAGTCAGTGGCCGAGTTTTACAATAAAGTCTGATTTATTTAGAAAAGATCTTTGGTGTAGCTTCCCATCTAATGGTGGTGGGAAGGAGGTGGAGTAGCAGGCACGGTGACCCTCCAACTTCGGATCCAATTTGTAATTCACAGCGGAGATCTGACCCAATTTACATTGATTAGAATTGGGAGGAAGAGACAGCTGCACACAGACGGCAGAGGTAGGATAAACCCTCTCTGCAAAAGTGCCTAAGCGCAGCAAATTATTGGTCTTCATGATTGAGTTGTTTGATATCAGCAAAAGAGCTGCTCTCTGTCCAGAGCACTGTGTGTCTCTAACATGAGGGTGTACTAACTCACAGTGATATTTTCAAGCCTAGAAAATTAGCCCCACGTCACAAAGGAAAAACATCACAGCAGAGGAAGGAAGGAAGGAAGTGGACAGTAATGAGAAGACAATGTGAAAAGAACGGTGTTTAATGTGATTTATTTCAGCATGATCTATTTCCTATATTTGATTTCACTCCTCCATTATCTCCTCGCATCTTCGTTCCTCGCTGTGGGATTAGGGAGCACTGCAGGTGATAAGGAGGAAAAGCTGCGGCTGGGCCTTGCGTGGAGAAAGCAATCCTTGATTCAAAGCGTTCTTTTCCTCACAACATCCTATAGGACAATATAAATTGTGTGTGTGTGTGTGTGTGTGTGTGTGTGTGTGTGTGTGTGTGTGTGTGTTTTCAAGGTTGGGTTTAACTGTAGCCAAGGCTGACCTGGAACTCACTCTGTAGTTCCAAGCTGGCTTCAAACTCATGGCAATCTACTACCTCTGCCTCCCAAGTGCTGGGATTGAGGCGTGTGTCACCACACCCAGCACATGTATATATATTTTTAATCTTGACAATCACAGTACTTCTCCAGAGTATCAATCTCTTAATTTTCATTGTTACAAGGAATACGATCTCTTTTTTTTATTTTTATTTTTTTGTACATGAAATCAGGTACTTTTTAATGCCCCTTAGTAGTCTAACACATTTTATGCTATTTCTTCTTACCTTTAAGTTTAGGATTTACTTTCTCTGATCTCACAGAGCAGAACACAGGCCTTATATAGGAAGACTATCCCCAGGCAGTCACCTCAAAGAGCCCATTTAGGGCATAATTATAGAAAAGCAAGACAAACAAGTGCCATGGGACCTAGAAAGAGAAAGTAAACAGGAAATGTACCAAGAGAAACTGAGTGTTCAGTCTTCAACATATTGTTTACTGTGCCCTATCCAGTGTGTGTGTGTGTGTGTGTGTGTGTGTGTGTGTGTGTGTGTGTGTCAGAAGAAAGAGAACAAGGGGTAGTGGCAAAAAGAACAATGAGTTTGAGCTGAAGAGATGGCCTAGCAATTAAGACGCTTACCTGCAAAGCCTTTGACCCAGACTCAATTCCCCAAGTCCCACGTAAGCCAGATACACAAGGTGGCCCATGCTTCTGGAGTTCATTTGCAGTGGCTGGATGCCCTGACATGCCCATTCTCTCTTTGTCTCTACCTGCCTCTTTCCCACCCCCCATCTCTCTAATAAATAAATAATGAAATATTTTTTTAAAAGAATAATGAATTTATTTTTGTTTCATGACCTATGTGTGTAGAATTATTAAATGTGATTCTGGTACACACTTTTTTATATAAAGGTCCAGTTCCTATAATCAAGTAATATTAAGCCTGAGATGAAACAGGTTAATGAAAGTAAGAAACAGGCCAATCATATTGTGACTTTGGCCATATAAACACATGATTGGAGTTAGACACTAGCATTGACTTAGAACCCATTGTGAATCTACAGCAATTAATTAAAAGACCATTCCAACTGCCCTCAGGAGCTTATACTCTAATGAACAAGGCAGGCTGAATAAAAACAGTAAAAAGATAACTACAAGCCCCAAGTACTAGGATCATAAAATTATGTACATGACCAGCCTCCACTACAGCTGAACAAAAATGGATTTGTTAAGGAGTAATTAATCAAAGAGGGTTTAAAACCCACTTCCAATTACACATACACACACACACACACACACACACACACACACACACACACTCAGTACTAACACTAGCATGACTAAAACCAGAGAGGATGCCTACATGGAAATAATAAGTGCAGGAGAGAATTCTACAAAGGAAGGAGAACCAGGGGTTAAGGAAGAGGATTCATAGTCTAGTGATGGGCACTTCAGTGGTCCAATGGATTGGAAGCTCTACCAAGGCAGAACTCTGTCAGTCTTGCCTGCTGTTCATCTCCTTGTGTATCATAAGCACTTCAAAGTGTTTGGGAATGAATGAATGAATGAACACATGGAAGGGAAGGAGAGAGCCAGCTTGAAGATGAGAGATGATTAGCAAAAAGAAGAAGAAAACCATATTAAACTTCCCTTAAAGGGCTATGTTCGTGGTGTACACCTTTAATCCCAGCACTGGGGAGACTGAGGTAGGAGGATTGCTGTGAGTTCAGGGCTAGCCTGGGGTAACAGAGTAAGTTGCAGATCATCCTGGGCTACAGTGAGACTCTGCCTCGAAAAATAAAGAACTTTCCTTAAAGGAAAGACTACCCTGGATAGATATGATGGCATATGCTTGTAATCCTGGCACTCGGGAGGCTAAAACAAGAGGATCATGAGTTCCAGGCTAGCTTGGGGCAAATGAGTCACAAGCCAACCTGAGCTGCATAGCAAGACCCTGTCTCAAAATGAAAGAGAAAGACAGAGAGAGAGAGTTGGGTGAGTTCAGAGAAAGGTGATCCCTCAGAATAAAGAGCATGAGGCCGTCCCCCACTGGTTGCTAATACTGATCATCTGTCCCCTCAGATGAAGAGAATGACCTAGAAGAGGAGGAATGTGGCACGAGACAACAAGAAGGTAAAAAAAAAAAAAGCACATAAATGCACAGCACTGGGTGGGATATTGGGGTTTCCAGCTTGAGAAAGCACCACCATTACTCACTAATGAACAGGGTCCTGGTATATGACCTCAAAAGCCCCAAAATACAGTGGCTGGATAGGGAAGTACCTTAACTTTAAACACAGTCACCCAATCACCTTAATTGATGTCCTAGAGCTGCTCAAGATTTATCTTGAGAAGGTAGGAAGCCAAACCAGATATTTTTTTTTTCCTATCAGTATTTCTTAAATCAGTACAGTGAAAATAGAATTGCCTCATCTCGAAGAGATCAGAGGATTGAGGAGGGGAAGAATGGAAGTGTCTCCTCTCTGAGCAGCCGGAGATTGCAAGTTCAGAGGGGAATGGAAATGTGTCAGATCTGAAAAGTGAGCGTGGGGTGAAGGATGGAATTGCTGGGTGATGCTGACTTCTGATGGCCTGGTTTGATTCGGGCACATTTGGAAATGAATATGTAACAGGTTTGTTGAATACAAAATTACATCTTATTCATCCCAGACTGTTAACCATGCTTCGTGCTGTTAGTGAACCCATCCCTCCTAAGGTCAGATGGCCCTGGGAGCCTCCTTAAGTGGACCAAGAGCCTACTCCTTCATTGTCAGGGAAGGAATGCTGTGTGCTGCCAGGACCACCTCAAGGACGTTCATTCCATCAGCAGAGCTGAAAGCAAGACTGATTTAGATACAAGCGGATTTTCTTTGCATAGAATTTATGAAAATCTTGAGCTTAGGAATTCTTTCTCTCCCTGCTCCCTCTGTATTTCTCTGGCCCTTTTCCCATTCTCCTTTTACTTCTCTTTTCCTTTTGTCTTTTCTTTTTTTAATATTTTATTTATTTATTAGAGAGAGAGAGAGAAAATGGGCACACCAAGGCCTCTAGCCACTGCAACTGAACTCCAAACACATGTGCCACCTTGTGTATTTGGCTTTATGTGGGTCCTGGGGAATCAAACCTGGGTCCTTTGGCTTTGCAGGCAAGTACCTTAACTGCTAAACCATGTCTCTAGCCATTTCTTTTCTTTCTTAGCCATTTGTTAAGCCCCTTTTCCTTTTCCAGTCTTTACAGGAAGTGACTCTTATAAGGGTTAATGATACAAGGATCCAAATTTTCCCAGGGAAGAGGGAAGACAGTCAGAGGCAACATGAGAAGCAGTGTGCCAAAGCAGAGAGAAAGCATTGACATTGATTGCGGGAATGTCAGGGGGCTTCACGTACCTCATGGTACTTTGCATTTGGAACTAAGTCCTCCCTGAAATCTGTTTTCACCAACTATGCCCCATGTGAAGTCTTTCCTCAACCAGTTTCCATGACCAGCACAGAAAGAAACGCTCCACACTGACACGGTGGGTGGAATAACTACAAGCTTCCTATGGCTTACATCATACTAAAGCTCCTTCAGGAAACGTCAGTCTTCTGGCAAAATCTGACATTCAGGTTCAGACCCCACCCTGATCTCATTTCCTCCTCCTTCGGCCCAGCTCTCTTTCTCTCTATCTCAGTTTTATCCAGGAGGTGGGAAGAGATTTATTTCTTAACTCTTCCAACAGGTATAATTCAAGTTGGTTTAAAAAAAAAAAAAAAAAAGTTGTTCCTCGTGGTTCCTGCCTCCAAAATAGGTGTTGTTAAAGCATGGCAAGCTCTAAATATATTTGGAGGGTTTATACTTCCCACACTTACAATGATTGGTGGCTTAGTGGTTAAAAAACAGGAGGACTTTTCACTCTCTCTGCAGAATCTGAGGCAGGAATTTTTATTATTTGTGTTTACTTATTTATTTATTGGATTTATACAGCGCCTTTTCTCCAAAGGAGCTATAGAAACTGCAACAAATATGTAACATCCCAATGTCATCTCTTAGTTTTATAACAATAAAATATAGAGGTCTGGGGGAAGGGCAAGCAGCCTCAATGAAGGCATTTAAAAGGCTGGGACAGGGTAAATTTTTAGATCTAAGAAATTTTGCTTTATTTAGTTTTTCTGAAGGATCACATGTTTTGGAAGAAAAAGAAACATTATGGGCTGGAGAGATGGCTCAGTGGTTAAGGCACTTGCCTGCAAAACCTAGTTGGCCCAGGTTCAAGTCCCCAATACCCACATAAAGCCAGATGCACAAAGAATTCCATGCATCTGGAGTTCTTTGCAGCAGCTGAAGGCCCTGGTACACCCATTCTCTCTGTCTCTTTTCTTTCTCTCTCTCTCTCTCTCTCTCTCTCTCTTTTCTCTTTCTCTTTCTCCCTCCTTGCAAATAAATAAATAACTTTTTTAAAAAAGAACCTTGCCGGGCATGGTGCTACATGCCTTTAATCCCAGCTCTCAGGAAGCAGAGGTGAGAGGATTGCCATGAGTTCAAGGCCACTGAGACTACATAGTGAATTCCAGGTCAGCATGGGCTAGAGTAAAACCCTACCTTAAAAAAACAAAACTAAGCCAGGCGTGGTGGCGCATGCCTTTAATTCCAGCACTTGGGAGGCAGAGGTAGGAGGATCACCATGAGTTCGAGGCCACCCTGAGACTACATAGTGAACTCCAGGTTAGCCTGGGCTAGAGAGTGAGACCCTACCTTGAAAAACCAAAAAAAAAAAAAAAAAAAATTTCTAAGCAAATTGACCTGTCTCTTCTTCTTTTTCTCCTATGACACTGTTGCTGATAGGATTACCTTTAAAAGCCTGGTACTTCTCCACCATCCTGCAGACCCTACTCCTTGAATGCTGGCCTGACAGAACTGCTAACACTCTGGAGGCCCATCTAAGATCTTATCAGAAAAGAGAGGGAGGGAAAGAATTCAGTTTATCCTTATTGAGTGTTAATGACCCTGTAAGATGCAATTTTTTTAATTTTATTCTGTTACCTAGAAAATCTATCACAGCCTTGTAGTATTGATTATTCAATCTATAAAGCGCCTGGCTTACAGCATGACTGTTAGTAACAGGGTTATTTTAATGAGTGACTCTTCAACACCTCAGATTGTCTCTCATTTCCAACCCATCAGCTTCTTGTAGATCTAACACTAAGGGTTTTTGGGATGAGAACATGTAATGACCAAGTAGACAAAGGTAAGACTGGTTTTGTGCTACTTGTATGAAAACCCTCTTCCATTTGCTTGGGTGTGCCATGTCAACTACATAGCAGCTAGAGACACGCATCATCCTTAGATACATCAAATTCAGGGCCAAGGAAGACCTTAGGATAGAGATAGGGTTAGTTTCTCTCTCTCTCTCTCTTTCTGTCTTTCTCTTTCTCCCTGTCTCCAACTGTGGGTAAAAGGAAAGATAAACCACACTATTGTGGTCTTATAAGCATTCCTTCAGTAATTTCAGGAGAACAGAAAATGGCTGTTCCATAAGCCAGTCCATCTGATAGACTCTCTGAAAGCCCACCCTAGTGCCCAGCAACAGAACTGCTGTGCCATGCAGGCTTCAGTAGCTCTGACCTGTTGGAGCCTCATTGATCAACTACCAGCTAAAATTTTGAACCAATAAAAGGAGCAAATAAGGTGAAAATCAGGATCTGTATTTCTCACTTTTTCACTTCTAAATCATACAATATTAAGGATGGTAACAACTTCACAACTCAAAATTAAACAGCTGTTATATTAAAAGGCAAATGGTGGGCTGGAGAAATGGTTCAGTGGCTCAGGTACTTGCTTGCAAAGCCTAATGACCCAGGTTCAGTTCTCCAGTACCCATGTAAAGGCAGATGCAGAAAGTGGCATATATGTCTGAAATTCATTTTTGCAGTCTCTAGAGGCCCTGGTATGCCTATTCCCTATGTCTCTCTCATTCTTCCTCTCTCTCTCTCTCTCTCTCTCTCTCTCTCTTGCAAATAAATAAGTAAAAATATTTAAAAGAAGCCAGGCGTGGTGACACATGTCTTTAATCCCAGCACTTGGGAGGCAGAGGTAGGAGGATCGCCATGAGTTCAAGGCCACCCTGAGACTACATAGTAAATTCCAGGTCAGCCTGAGCTAGAGTAAGACCCTACCTTGAAAAATGAAAAAATTTTAAAGGGTGTTTTTTAAAGTCAAATGAGGGCTGAAGAGATGGCTTAATGGTTAAGGCGCTTGCCTGCGAAGCCTAAGGACCCATGTTCAACTCCAGATCCCACATAAGCCAGATGCACAAGGTGTCCTAAGTGTGCAAGGTTGCACATGCACACAAAATGGAGAATGCATCTGGAGTCAATTGCAGTGTCTGGAGGTCCTAGTGTTCCAATTCTGACTCTCCCTCATAAAAATAAAGAATTAAAAAAGCAAATGATATTAAAAATGAACAAAAGGTGCTCTTCCTGCTCTGCTGCCATAGTTAGTGAAGCCTGATGAACTTTTTCATTCTTTCTTAAATCATTAACAAAGTAGCTAGCACAAAGAATCTTTATGAGCTGGGCGTGGTGGCATAGGCCTTTAATCCCAGCACATGGTAGGCAGAGGTAGGAGGGTCGCCATGAGTTCGAGGCCACCCTGAGACTACATAGTGAATTCCAGATCAGCCTGAGCTAGAGTGAAACCCTAACTCAGGAAAAAAAAAAAAAGAAAGAAAGAAAGAAATCTTTATGTTTGTTCATTTTTTTCTTGAGACCAGTTCTCACTCTAGCCCAGGCTGGCCTTGAACTCACAGTGATCTTCTTACCTCAGCCTCCCAAGTGCTGGGTTTAAAGGCGTGTGCACCATGCCTGGCTCAGAGAATCTACTTCAATGGACTAAACATGGTTTCTTCCTGGCCTGACCTAGAGAGCATTTCAAGTAGCTTCCAGTGGACACTGCTTATGGGGGGTTGACCCAACTCTCACTGGCCATAGCCTGGTAGCACTGGCTTCTTCTGTTGTCTAGGTTCTATCTCTTGTCCACAATGTAAGTGGCTGTATCCAGTGCCAAGCCTCATTGACACAGCCCTGGACTCATTAAGAAAATGTAAACAGCATGCTGACCTGCCTTTAGCCTCTTGTCCCTGATCACAGCTTGAATTCCGAAGCTTCCCAACCTTCCCCCAAACAAAAGCTGAACTCTGGAAGGAACTGTCACACATTCTGCTGTCCCTAAAGAGGAATGAGAAGCAGAAAGATGCCCTGCCCCTTTTCCCTTAATGTTTCCCACATCGCAAGTGCCAATTTTCATCGACTCTGCCAACAGTAGCACTAACTGGACTCAGTAATAGGAGAGGTGACTGTCACTGATTACAAAGAACTTGGCATGGATGACAAATGGTTTGCAATAACTACCTGGAAAAGAAAAAAAATAGTTATTAAAAAAAAAAAAACTCATCAACCACCCGGCGTGTTGGCATACACTTTTAATCCCAGTACTCGGGAGGCAGAGGGTAGGAGGACCACCATGAGTTCGAGGCCACCCTGAAAATACATAGTGAATTCCAGGTTAGCCTGGGCTAGAGTGAGACCCTACCTCGAAAAACCAAAAAAAAAAAAAAAAAAACTCATCAGTTGTTTTTCCTCCTATGACATTTTGTTTGCTTGAAGCTTAGCTTCCCCCTCATGAGATAAAGAAAAGACGCTGCTCCCCGCTTCCTCTACAAAAAGTCCTTTTCAGCTCCGCCAGCAATTTAAATGCGGTGCTCATATCCATTAGCTTCTATCATTGTAATTGTTGTTAATTGTTATAAGTGTTTTAGTTATTAGTGTTGTCATTATTGCTCTAGGTCCTCTGTCTGTTTTATGCTGAATATATTAGAGCTTTGCTTTCGAATTACCGGGCTTTATTTAGTGTAGTTACGGGGTTTTTTTTGGCGGGGGGAGGGTTTTGGAGAGACATTGAGAAATGCTGGCATTAAGCTTTATTCTTTTGTTTTTCATTCCAAATGGACAGACTGGAAAAAAAAATAATTAGGTGGAATAATGTCCTCAAAATGAGAATGAGGATGTTTTGAATTAATTAAATGGTCAGAATACAGCACCATTTCTGATCTTAGTCTGCTGCCAGAGTAGTATAAACTGAAAGGAACCTAAACCCAGCCCACGGAGGCAAGCCTCCATCTCAGGCTCCCAATTCTTTCACTGCACTAGAGAAAAAAGTTTCGGCGTGCATTCTCTTGCTTGGAGAAGGATGCTCTAGAAGGGTTTTAAGGCAAAGCTAAACTCACCCTGCAGACTTCCAAACCTTCAGACTTTTCCTGGGGCCAAGCCTCAGAAATGATGCCCGGCTCTGCCTCACTGCTTCCCATTTCCAAGGTCTTTAAGAAACACCCACCAGGTCAGGAATTTCTATGCAGCTGAAGCTTCCCTCACGGATAGTATCCTCAGCTTCTCCACAGCTATATCACAGTAGCTATTTGTTCCACCATGTCTCCTTCACTGGATGGTAGCCTTGAGAGAAGGGACTGCGTGAGGCCAGTACAAATGCAAAGTTCTTGGCACTTAGTAGGTGCTGTACATATGCCTGTTGGATGCCAAGGAATGAATTCACAAATGTGCATGCATGCACACATCCGCATAAATGCACATCACACATTGTATCAAACAGGGATCCAGCAAAAAAAAAATCCAATCTTGTTCAGTGAATGAATGACTCCCTGCTGATATCCTTAATACCAGAATACTGTTGTCTAGGTAGCAGGTTCAATATTTCCCCAGGTCTTATTGCTTCATTCTGCTAACTGTTCAGAGCTGTCTTGTCCTGATCCATGTTCTAATGGTCCCTATTCTTGACCTACGCTGTATCCTGGACACCAAAGACCCTTTTATATTCTTTTTCCTGGAAGGCTTCTCTTTTCTCCCCAGCTTCCTGCTTGCCCTATAATCTATTGTGCTTTCTCTCTCCCCTCCCTCCCCCATATCTCTCTCTCTCTCTCTGGCTTTCACTCTGTATGTGTGTGTGTGTGTGTGTAGACTCTTTATTTCTTTTTTTATTTATTTATTTAAGAGAGAGAAAGAGGTAGAGAGAGAGAGGGAGGGAGGAGAGAATGGACATGCCAGGGCCTCCAACCACTGCAAATGAACTCCAGATGCATGCACCACCTTGTACATCTGGCTTACATGGGTCCTGGAGAATCAAACTGGGATCCTTTGGCTTTGCAGGCAAATGCCTTAACCGCCAAGCCGTCTCTCCAGCCCGAAAGAGACTCTTAATATCTAGCAAGGCTGGGCTGGAGAGACGGCTTAGTGGTTAAGGTGTTTGCCTGCAAAGCCAAAGTACCTTGGTTTGATTCCCCAGTGCCCACATAAGCCAGATGCACAAGGGGGTACATGCATCTGGAGTTCGTTTGCAATGGCTTGGAAGCCCTGGGGCACCCATATTCTCTCTCTCTCTCCCTCTTTCCCTCTCTCAAATAAATAAAATTTAAAAATTAATAAATAAAAAATAATATATAGCAAATCCTTGAACTTACTATGTAGGCCAGGCTAGCCCCAAACTTGAGGTAATCCTACTGCCTCAGCTTTCTGATTGCTGGAACTATAGGTATGTACCACTGTGCCAGGTTTCTATTGTGCTTTCAGGACAAATCTTTATCCCAAATACCCAATATCAGATCATGCACGCACACACAAGCACACACACACACACACACACACACACAGAATCTTAGGAGCTGCCCCACATCCAGGCACACGTGGAGAAACAGAACCTCAAAGTGACTGTTTACCACACCAAAGAAAACCAAGAGAACTTTGTCAATCTTCTTACCATGCAGAAATGTAAAATTAGGCCTAAAAAATTCCATTTTTATTAAAAAAATGACTTTAGCTACCATATATAAATCCATGAAGAATATTGATGCCAATACACTTTTCATTCCCAAATTTAGTCAAAATTTCAGAGTCATTTAGCAACTCCTTTATACCTGAGGGTGCATAATATTTCTCCTAAGAAAACTACATTACTTTTTATGGATGATATTTCTCTATTATCTCCTGCACTGATATCCAAGAAAAAAAAAACTATTTTGTCTTTTTAACAGTTAGCATTTTTCTCCCAGTGTTTTTCTTCCCATAGTCTGTGGCGGACTGTTTTCACTGCAGTAATTTTGTTTGCTGCCCTCTGTTGTCCACTGCATGGATAAACAATCCTCTGTGTAAAGAAAGCATGACCCAGTTTCTGAGTGGTTCACATGTTTATTTCTGCACGCAATATCTGACTTAACTAAATAGTTCTGTCCCTCCTCTGTTTTGTGCACTTTAAATCCCTACTAAGATTCTTTTCCAAAGACATACAGGAATTTGTTTGCCTGTGTCGTTATTATTTGAATTATTCATAAGTGAGGAACAAATAGAAAAAAAAAGAAAGAAAAATACAGCCACATCCTCTGTTCCCCACTACCCACTTTCCTCCATCTATTTCCATCTTCAGTAACCATTGCCATCACTGCTCATGGGAAGATCCAAGCAAATGAAGGGAAAGGTAGGAATTAGTAGCATCCACAAAAATCACATAATTTAGCTGGGCAGAGTGGCACATGCCTTTAATCCCTGCACTTGGGAGGCAGAGGTAGGATTGCTATGAGTTCAAGGCCACCCTCAGACTACATAGTGAATTCCAGGTCAGCCTGGGCTAAAGTGAGACCCTACCTCAAAAAAAAAAAAACAAAATAAGGGCTGGAGAGATGGCTTAGTGGTTAAGATGCATGCCTACAAAGCCTAAGGACCCCGGTTCAATGATCCAGGTCCCACCTAGGCCAGATGCACATGGTGGCCCATGCGTCTGGAGTTCATTTGCAATGGCTAAAGGCCCTGGCATGCCCATTCTCACTCTCTCTCTCTCTCCCCCTTTCTGTCTCTAATTAAATATAATAAGGGGCTGGAGAGATGGCTTAGTGGTTAAGGCACTTACCTGAAAATCCAAAGGATCCTGGTTCAATTCCCCAGGACCCACGTAGGCCAGATGTACAAGGGGGCACATGCATCTGGAGTTCGTTTGCAGTGGCTGGAGGCCCCGGCACGCCCATTCTCTCTCTCTCTCTCTCTTCCTCTTTCTCTCTCTCAAATAAATAAATATATAAAATATATTTTTTAAAAATAAATATAATAAAAAATAAACACATAATTTGTTTTTGTGCCACTAGGCCCAGTTAGTTTCCCTTTTTGAGACACAGTGTCATAGTGTAGCCCAAGCTAACCTAGAATTCATGATCCTCCTACCTCAGCCTCTCAAGTGCTGGATTACAGGCATGTGCCAACCAGCTAAATGACACACGCATTTTAAATAGACCACAAGATGACTGAATCCTGTCAATCAAATTTCGCCTTCAGCAGGTGCTTGGCTTCTAGCTATCCTACGGAGCATCCTGGGAGCATCCCTGGTTGAGTGGGCATGAGCTCCCCTGCCATTCAAATCCTGGATTTTCTTCCACTTTGCACTCTAGTGTTTAACCTTTCCGGGTAGAAGAGGATCAATACAAATTCTTCATCGTTATGTCCTGTGGCATCATTGCCATCTAGTCTTGCTGAGAAGCCTGGTAAATCTGTCCAGTGCTTCTGAAGCTTGGTTTGTCTTCTTCAGTTGCTTTCATTTTTAATGCAGATCACTTTGGTTTCTGTTCCCCTGGGGGCTCACAGATAAATCTTTGGCAGACGTGTTCAGGGTCTACAGATGAGAGGCTGGAAAAGGGCCAGCCCACCCAGAATTTAGTTGCAATGGATGAGACACCCCCGTGGTTCCACTTAAAGACTGGGCTATTCGTCTCAGTATTTAGTGGTGATTACCTCATGTAGTACCTGGTGGGAAGTACCCAAGATCAAGCTCCTCTGTAACAGCCAAGATGTGAGCTGTGACACAGGAGAATGCCGGCTGACTCAGCCTCTCTGGCAAAGTACGCATAGGCAGAGTACATTATGAGAAGTGTTAGAGTATTTTGATGCCCTGGATCACGAAAATCTAGTGGGGGCTGGAGAGATGGCCAAGCCAAAGGACCAGGTTTGATGCCCCAGGACCCACTTAAGCCAGATGTACAAGGTGGAGCTCTCTCTCTCTCTCTCTAGTAACTAAATGAATAAAATATTTGAAGGGATGGAGAGATGGCTTAACTTACCTATGAAGCCTAAGGATCCCAGTTCAAGGCTTAATTCCCCAGTACCCACGTAAGCCAGATGCACAAGGTGGCGCATGCATCTGGAGTTCGTTTGCAGTGGCTGGAGGCCCTGATGCACCCATTCTCTCTCTCTCTCTCTCTTCCTCTCTCTCTCTCTCTCTTTCTCTATCTGCCTCTTTCTCTCTCTGTTGCTCTCAAATAAATAAATAAATAAATAAGCAAAAAAATATTTTAAAAAAGAAAATCTGGCTTTCCAGTGTGGACTGAAGAGCAGTGTGGACTGAAGAGCAGTGTCTCTCCAGGATGCTTCCAGGCCTTCAGTGTGGGATCAGGACTGCTGAGTCTTCCAGCCTCATGGACTGAGCAGCTACCAGGTTCCTTGACTCTCAATCATGCAACCTGCTATTGCTGGACTGTTGTAAGAACCATTGAACTTTGAAGAATGTGCTAGAAGGTAATGAAGTCTCTGCCATGGACTGGGTGCCACCTACAAATTCATCTGTGCCTGCACATGATGTGGTTTACATCCACAATGAACTGTTGATCAGAGAGACCTACTCGCTCTCCCAAAGCAAACAAGACAGACTTCTGACAGAGAACTTGATTACCCACCAGAGGTTAATGGTAAGACCCAACTGCTGAAGACACCATATGCTATCAGCACGGACCATGGAGAGATCTGGTTGGAATCTGGAAGTGAGCCACTCCCCAGACAATTAGCCCATCTAGTGCTGGAAGGTGAACACATGAGCTACCGGGGAAAAGTGGTCAACATCCGTCTGAGCAACTAAAAGTCTAAGTGATTCATGATGCTCACACAAGTGCAATAGTCACACACAGCTATGATGGGAGCAGGATCTGAGGAGATAACCGATCCAGCGCACTTCACCACAGAGGAACTGGGGAAATGAGAAAGAGTGCTGCTTTATTGGTGAACCTGATACCAGCACAAGGGTGAAGGAGATAGACACAGAGGACACTCAACACCTACCAAACCAGAGATCCAGAGGCTCCTCAGAGACCTTCACTGAAGTAGACTTAAAACCCACCCAACATGGCTCAGGAAATTTTGCGGAAGAGGGGAAAGAAAGACTGTTAGAGCCACAAGTTGGGACATTTTGTATAGAGACATTTGTCTTTCCCCCATAACTGATTGCTGCCGTGAAATGCATGACCCACAATCCCCAGAGACTGACCTGCACCGCCAATGAGGAAGGCCCCTTCAGAAAAGGGGCAGGGAAGTGGGAAAGTATGGTACAATCATGTGTTGTTTACATACTAATTATGTCCATATCTAATAAAAATATCTTTTTAAAAAGAGGGAAAAAAGAAAATCTAGCCAGGTGTGTGGTGCACGCCTTTAATCCCAGCACTTGGGAGGCAGAGGTAGGAGGATCGCTATGAGTTTGAGGCCAGCCTGAGGCTATATAGTGAATTCCAGGTGAACCTGAGCTAGAGTGAGACCTTACCTCAAAAAAGCAAAGCAAAGCAAAGCAAAGCAAAGTGAGAAAGAAAGAAAGAAAGAAAGAAAGAAAGAAAGAAAGAAAGAAAGAAAAAGAAAAGAAAAGAAAGAAGAGAAAATCTAATGGGAAACCTCTTCACATGCTGCGTATTTACAACCAACTGAAAAATTATCTGCCTGATTTTATTTTATGAATAAATAAATATATTACCGTACTGTTGAGTAGTATCCTACTAGGGTGATCTGTAAATATTTAATGTTACTTTAGTGACCTCCTCCCATAGTCCTTTGCTCATGCTATGTTTGTCATATAGACCCCCTGAATCTTGGGTTTCCAGGGGCCATATCAGAACCCTAGTTGCCATTTGCAGCAAAAAAAAAAAAAAAAAAAAAAAAAAATGTGGGTGGCTTCTTGGAAAAGACCAGAGTCCTTTTAACTTTGATTTCTCTTCTCTTTGATCAGTGGACTATGCCAATTATTACCAGGGCCTATGGGATTGCCATGGTGACCAGCCAGATGAACTGTCTTTCCAACGGGGTGACCTCATCCGCATTCTGAGCAAGGTAAGGACAGAGAATGTAGGACTTGGACCCAAAGTCGATGTTTTCATTCTTGTGGGTGTAGTCACCACAACCAGAATTATTCTATGTCATAACACTTCTCTTTCTATGTCACAGAGCTCCCTCACACACACAGAATAAGTTGTTCTTGATTTGTAATTGTGAGGGGAAATTTTCATTAAAAAAATCAGGCTCAGGAGCCAGTTTTCACATTTAAAACCACAATTAAGTACATGTTAAGGCACTTAATGAAGTAAATATAATACTAAAAGTATGCCTATAGAAATTTGATGTTTTCCAAGAACTTGTGATATGTAAAGGTCATCACTAATACATAATTTATTATCATATAGTGCTAATGAAAACATTCTGTCTAGGTAAGCTGTCTTCTTATTTCATTTATAGATAAAACTATAATATAATTAGCTACTGGAGGAGGAGTCACAGCTAGTTAGCTCAATTGGTTTGAACAAGTGCTGATAAGGCCACGCTACTGAATCCAATTCCATGCAGGCCAGATAACTGTATTCTCTTCCTCAATCCTAAGTCAACTCCAAGGCTCAGCTGGCCATCTCACAAATAGTATTGTTGATTACAGTGAGTTGATTACAGTGAAAACAGGCACTTGGGGGGGGCGTGGTTGTCAATCTGTCATTGATGGAGGATGAGTTCAACTCATGGCCCACAGTTTGAGGGCTCAGTAGGCATCATCCTTGTAAAGAAAGACCACAAAAGCTGGGCATGGTGGCACACACCTTTAATCCCAGCACTCGGAAGGCAGAAGTAGGAGGATCGCCATGAGTATGAGGTCACCTTGAGGCTAGAGTGAATTCCAGGTCTGCCTGGACTAGAGTGAGACCTTACTTCGAAAAAAAAGAAAGAGAAAAGGGTGGCAGAGATGGCTTAGCAGTTAAGGCACTTGCCTGCGAACCTAAGGACCCTGGTTTGATTTCCCAGTACCCACCCACGTAAGCCAGATACACAAAGTGCACATGCTTCTGGAGTTTGTTTGCAGTGGCCAGAGGCCCTGGCACACCCATTCTCTCTGGCTGTCTCTCTTCTCTCCCTATCTCTCTCCTCTCTGCTTATAAATAAATAAATAAATATTTTTAAAAAAGAAAGAAGACCACAGATATTCTAAGCAGGCAAAATAACAGGTTCTGTCCCCAAAAGAACATAGCAAAAAGGTCTCACTCTGCAGCCAATGAATATTAACAAATATATTTTAGAAATAGGCACATTTGCTGTTTAATTGCTGCCCGTGTGGCTTCCTTGGAGGAAAGGGGGAAACTCGTGTCATGAACACCAGCATTTCCTGTTTATCTTTATTCTGTGAATGTTACTACTTAGGCCAAAGATTTGTTTGAGTTTGAAGTATGGTATAAGCTCCCTAGCAGACCAGTTCTGACCCAAGATGCCTTCTAACGAATCAGGCTCCTTTCAACAAGGATGAGATTCAGGCCTAGCCCTTTGCAGGAGAGTAGAAAGCTTGCAGGCCCTGCTGAGTGTGATCACAATGTTCTAGTGATTTCTCTTAGATCCCTAACTCAGCGCCACCCTAGTGCCATTTCGGTGCAGCTCCAATACACCAAGAATAAATTGGAAGCAAAGAAGGGAGTGGACATTGGCCTGATTGGTATTTCAAATGCCCGAAAGCAAGGTTTGCCGTGTAATAGAATTTGTGTACATTACCGTGCCGGCATTATAGGGGTAATCGAGTTATCCACTCAGGTGTGACCAGGCCTCTGTTTGCCCAGAGCCTGCAGGTGAACAAATTAACTGTTTACATTGTCTGGAGGTGCCTGCAGCAGGAGGGGGAGAGCAGAGGCAGACTGCAGGCTGCCCTTCCCTCTCTGTCATGATTATTTTGTTTGTTTTACATGTCTTTTGCCTTTGTTAATGGCTTCTCACTGGGGGACCCTTTCCTCCTTTTAGAAGGGGCTGTGCAGTGACCTGTCCTGCAACATAGAGCCATCTATGGTTACCATGGCTATGGTATTTCTAAGAGATTCCAAAGAACAGGACCTTGTCTTTTAAAACCAATCTCTCTTCCCCTCATCCATTACCCCATGCTAATGCAGCAGTGTTTAGTTCGCTGAAAATGCCTTGCTGCTCTGTCAGTTTCTTTCCCCACTCTTCTGGAAGGTTCTGCATCCATTTGGTATTTCTTTCTCCAAAGTTCTACCAAGTGCCTCCTTTCCTCAATGTTCCTAATCCCTAACAAATCAGAGGAGGAAATGAGAAGCTGATTGTGCAAGCTTCCATTCCAGTAAATGTTGGCTTTGGGAGGATCTCAGACTGGATTTACCTGGATTCTATTACCTAACCCAATCAGTCAAGGACAGAAGAGAACCTTAAAAGACCTCCTAGGACATTCGCTGTCCTCTAAGAAGCACAAATGAACCAATTCATTCACAGAGAAAAGGAGACGCCACTATCATTCAGAAACCCAGTCCTCCTCTGCTCTCTGGAGCTGTCTCTAATATTTACCCCACTCATTTCCCTTGGTGGAACCAGTTACCCTCAGCAGCCTGCCTTTCACACCTGCAGGGAGAGAATAATGGAGCCAGGTTGAGTTTCGTCCAGGAAGACGGTGTCTGGAAGCTTTTTTTTTTTTTTTTTCACAAGAAAAGCCTCTGCTCTGAACTGGAGATGTGTATCCCTGACAAATGCAAGATGCACAGCTCAGGGCTGGAGAGATGGCTTAGTGGTTAAGGTGCTTGCCTGAGAAGCCTAAAGACCCAGGTTCAATTCCCCAGAACCCATGTACATGGTGGCACATGTGTCTAGAGTTTGTTTGCAGTAGCTGGAGGCCCTGGCATGCCTATTCTCTCTCTCTCTCTCTCTCTCTCTCTCTCTCTCAAATAAATTAATTATTTAATTTTAAAAAAAAAGAGGGCTGGAGAGATTGCTTAGTGGTTAAGGTGCATTCCTGCGAAGCCTAAGGACCCAGGTTCGACTCTCTAGGTCCCACATAAGTCAGATGCATAAGGGGGCACATGTGTCTGGAGTTTGTTTGCAGTGGCTAGAGGCCCTGGTGCACCCATTCTCACTTTCTCTCTCTATCTCTCCTTCTCTCTGTTGCTAATAAATAAATTTTAAAAGAAAAGATAGCCAGGCATGGTGGTGCATGCCTTTAATCCCAGCATTTGGAAGGGAGAGGTAGGAGGATCACTGTGAGTTCGAGGCCACCCTGAGCAAACAGAGTGAATTCCAGGTCAGCCTGGGCTAGAGCGAGACCCTACCTCAAAAAGAAAGAAAGAAAGAAAGAGAGAGAGAGAGAGAGAGAAAAGGAAGGAAGGAAGGAAGGAAGGAAGGAAGGAAGGAAGGAAGGAAGGAAGGAAGGGAAGACCTTTTTAAAAAAAAAGATGCACAGTTTAGCTCCCTGGACTTCTTTCCTCACCTGTAAGATGAGGGACTTGAGCTGATAACATCTAAGGTTTCTTCCACCTTAGACATTCCCATACTAAATACAGTGGGCCTGACATTGCAAAATGTTAAAGAAGGCCCACACACTTGGGATGACTCAGAAGGCACCATGGTGCTGAGAAGAAGTGACAGAAGAGTGCTCAGCACTGAAGCATCTCAAACACACCTTCCAAGGCTCAGGGTCCATTGCGGAAGAGGGGGCGGAAAGAACATAAGAGCCAAAGGAAAGGTAAGACTCCTTACAACGTGCTCCACCAGACACAAAAATGGCCTGGATATCCATGACCTCACAGTGCCTGACACTGCCTACATAAGACCATCATAATAGGAGGAAAAGATCATGACATCAAACTGAAAAGAGAAACTGATTGAGAGGGGAATGGGATATGATGTAGAGTGAAGTTTCAAAGGGGACAGGGGGGGAGGGAGGGAAGTACCATGGGATACTGTCTACAATTAAAGAAGTTGTCAATAAAAAAGAAAATAGAGAAAAAAAATAAGTCCACACAGAACAGTCTTAGTTTTAATTACTTGCTCCATTTAAACAACTGTTTTGTTTTAAACAGCTGTTTTGACTTTCACCATCATATATGCAGTTGGTTTATCCACTGTCTTTATCTAAGTAAAGTTTTGTCGTGCTAGGAATCAAACCCAGAGCCTTGGGCATGCTGGGCAAGCACTTTACCAACAAGCTAAATCCAGAGCCCCTTAATAAAAGAAATATTGTGAAAAGATTGGACTAGAGGAAGGAAGTCCCTGTAGGAAAATAGGGTGAACAGATAGGAGGAGGGGAAGTCAGCTTTTCAGTTCTGGGCCCTAGCCATTTCTTAACAGACACCCAAGTTAGATCCAGACTTGAATCCTAGCACTCTAGGGCCAATCTTAGAGGATTCTTCAAGTCTTACCTTTGGACAGGAATGATTCTCAAAAGAGAGATGTTGGGCTGGACAGATGGCTTAGCAGTTAAGGTACTTGCCTTGAAGCCTAAGAATTCAACCTTGATTTCCCAGAACCCACGTAAACCAGATGCACATGGACACAAGCATCTGGAGTTCATTTGCACTGGTTAGAGGCCCTGACATACCCATTCTCTCTCTCTCTCTCTCTCTCTCTCTCTCTCTCTCTCTCTCTCATAAATAAATAAAAAATAACAAAATTGAGCAGTTAAGGATTGCCTGGAGAGCCAAAGACCCACCTTAGAAAGATGGCACAAGGTGATGCATGCATCTGGAGTTCATTTTGAGGTGGCTGGAGGCCCTGGCGTGCCCATTTTCTCTCTCTCTCTCCCCTTTCTCTCTGTCAAATAAATAAATAAAATAAGCTGGAGCTGGGCACCTTTAATCCCAGCACTCGGGAGGCAGAGTAGGAGGATCGCCATGAGGCTCAGGCCACCCTGAGACTACATAGTGAATTCCACATCAGCCTGGACTCAGAGTGATACTCCTACCTCGGAAAACCAGTGCACTAAAAATAAAATAAAAATAAAATAAGCCGGGCATGGTGCATGCCTTTAATCCTAGCACTGGAAGGCAGAGGTAGGAGGATTGTTGTTGAGTTCAAGGTCATCCTGAGACTACACAGTTAATTCCAGGACAGCTTGGGCCAGACTTAGAGGATTCTTCAAGTCTTACCTTTGGACAGGAATGATTCTCAAAGAGAGATGTTGGGCTGGACAGATGGCTTGAAGGTGCTAAGGTACTTGCCTTCGGGCTTCAAGAATTCAACCTTGATTTCCCAGAACCCACGTAAGCCAGATGCACATGGACACAAGCATCTGGAGTTCATTTGCACTGGTTAGAGGCCCTGACATACCCATTCTCTCTCTCTCTCTCCTCTCTCTCTCTCTCTCTCTCTCTCTCATAAATAAATAAAAAATAACAAAATATTTTTAAGATTTTTATTTATTTATGAGAGTCAGAGAAAGAGAGAGAGAGAATGGGTGTGCCAGGGCCTCAAGCCACTGCAGGCAGACTCCAGATGCATGCGCCACCATGTGCATCTGGCTTCATGGGATTCCATAATCTAACCGGGTCCTTAGGCTTCACAGGCAAATGCCCTAACCGCTAAGCCATCTCTCCAACCCAATAATTTTTTTGGAGAGACTGCTGGCGTGCCCATTTCTGTCTCCTCTCTCTCTATCTCTCTCTGTCTCTCTCTCTAAAAATAAATTTAAAAATTTAAAAATTTTTAAAAAGAATGTGGCACCCAAACAATGGCAACTAGGATTACCTTCTGCTTCCATCCACTACTAATAAAGTACCCTTTGGGTCAGTACTGGATACTTGCTAGTTTAGCAAAAAGAGCCGGGCCAGGTGTGGTGGCTGCGCTTTTAATCCCAGCACTCGGGAAGCAGAGGTAGGAGGATCGACATGAGTTCAAGGCCACCCTGAGACTACATAGTTAATTCCATGTCAGCCTGGGCCAGAGTGAGACCCTACCTTGACAAAAAAAAAAAAAAAAGAGCTGGGCGTGGTGGCACACACTTTTAATCCCAGCACTTGGAGGCAGAGTTAGGAGGATCACTGTGAGTTCAAGGCTACCCTGAGATGACTTAGTGAATTCCAGGTCAGCTTGAGCTAGAGTGAGACCCTACATCAAAAACAAACAAACAAACAAAAAGAGAAAAAAAAAAAAAACTTCAACTTTTCATAAGCTTCATAGCCTGTGAGGCCCAAAATGCCTTCACTTGGATATAGAAAACTACCCAGTGTGGGCTGGAGAGATGGCTCAATGGTTAAAGTACTTGCTTGAAAACAACCCAGGCAAGAAGCCTGTCTGAAATCCACCATGGCTTTCCTGGGCTGAGAGGATTCACCACTGACACCCAATGGACTCTCCAAACTTCTCTTCCAAGAGAGACCACAGCCACTTACCCAAGCTCAGAAACAGTAACAAGGGCAGATTCAGCAGAAGGTCTGCGCTGACCTCCCCTCAGCCCATCCTTAGATTCCTAGGCCCCATGCAGCTTCATGCCCACTTAATTCACTGACTTCAATTTGGGTCTTAAAGTATATTGAAAGCAGATTTTAATAAGGAAGCATCAGATCTGAACATCTAGTGAATGTTCCCACATTCCTTTGGGCCCAAATATTTCTGAACAGCTTTTTCTGGTGAGGGACTGAGCCTTCCTTCCTCCCTAGTGTGGGGACACAGCTCAGGCCACAGCAGGGTGTTTAGCGCTCTTCAGTGGCTCCAGATTGTAGCGCTGGTGCAGGTCTCTTCATACGTGGCAATGGCTCCTGAGAGCCTGTCTCTCGTAAATTACTTCCCACGATGCTAGCGACCACCACAGAATTCAAGTTTGAATAGAGCAGGAAAAAGGTGTTTGAAAGGCCTGTTCACTCAGCTGCATTTTAATTTCCTTTTCAATCTTGTCCCAATTAATTTCACAGAATTAATCTCACAGAAGCAAATTCGGCAGCACTGAGGCTGCGGTTTTAGTGTGGCGGTCGCTCTGCCTGAACATGAAATAGGAGCTAATATAAAATCCATCTGCTGTGTTTGAAATACACGCAGGCTGCTGCTGCTCAGTCCTGTCTGACATTCCAAGCATCAACAGCGGGGAAAAGTGATTTGGGGGTTAGTGGCCATCAGTTCTTGGCAGGGGTTCAACAACAGGTGTACTCCAAAAATCCATTCAGCCTGGCACCAGGCATGACGGGGCAGGTGCTGAATCACCCTCCGTGCGACAACGCCAACCCTGGCTTAGTTCCTTGTATCTGAGGATTGTAAGGCCCTTCTGTGGACCACCCTGGTCACTTGTTCTCAGAGGTAGAGCAAAGAGGTAAGAATGCCTCTAATTTGGCTAAGGCAGGTCACAAGTCCCACTTTCAGAGAAGTGACTCAACTTCCTGCCTGCAAGATTCCTTCTAAATACTGCAGGTGAGTCTTCCACTGTTTGAGGTTAAGACTTAACTGAACACCCATTGGAAAAGGAAGCCGATGGTCCCACCCATCATTTATGGTAATAGCATGAAATTTCCTGCAAGTAAAAACAAATTAAAGATGCCAGGCGTGGTGGCGCACACCTTGAATCCCAGCACTCAGGAGGCAGAGGTAGAGGATCGACATGAGTTCAAGGCCACCCTGAGACTACATAGTTAATTCCATGTCAGCCTGGGCCAGAGTGAGACCCTACCTTGACAAAAAAAAAAAAAAGAGCTGGGCGTGGTGGCACACACTTTTAATCCCAGCACTCGGGAAGCAGAGGTAGGAGGATCACTGTGAGTTCAAGGCTACCCTGAGATGACTTAGTGAATTCCAGGTCAGTCTGAACTAAATACTTCGAAAAAGAAAAAAAAAAAAAAAAAAAGTCCACACAGAACAGTCTTAGTTTTAATTACTTGCTCCATTTAAACAACTGTTTTGTTTTAAACAGCTGTTTTGACTTTCACCATCATATATGCAGTTGGTTTATCCACTGTCTTTATCTAAGTAAAGTTTTGTCGTGCTAGGAATCAAACCCAGAGCCTTGGGCATGCTGGGCAAGCACTTTACCAACAAGCTAAATCCAGAGCCCATTAATAAAAGAAATATTGTGAAAAGATTGGACTAGAGGAAGGAAGTCCTGTAGGAAAATAGGTGAACAGATAGGAGGAGGGAAGTCAGCTTTTCAGTTCTGGGCCCTAGCCATTTCTTAACAGACACCCAAGTTAGATCCAGACTTGAATCCTAGCACTCTAGGGCCAATCTTAGAGGATTCTTCAAGTCTTACCTTTGGACAGGAATGATTCTCAAAGAGAGATGTTGGGCTGGACAGATGGCTTAGCAGTTAAAATTACCTTGAAGCCTAAGAATTCAACCTTGATTTCCCAGAACCCACGTAAGCCAGATGCACATGGACACAAGCATCTGGAGTTCATTTGCAGTGGTTAGAGAGGCCCTGACATACCCATTCTCTCTCTCTCTCTCTCATAAATAAATAAAAATAAATAAAAAATAACAAAATATTTTTAAGATTTTTATTTTTATTTATTTATTAGAGTCAGAGAAAGAGGGAGAGAGAGAGTGAGAATTAAGTATGCATGGTTCCAGCCACTGCAACAAGCTCTAGATGGGTGCACCACCATGTGCATCTGGCTTACATGGGACCTGAGAATCGAACCTGGGTCCTTAGGGCTTCACAGGCAAATGCCCTAACCGCTAAGCCATCTCTCCAACCCAATAATTTTTTTGGAGAGACTGCTGGCGTGCCCATTTCTGTCTCCCTCTCTCTCTCTCTCCTCTCTCTCTCTCTCTCTCCTCTCTCTCTATCTCTCTCTGTCTCTCTCTCTAAAAATAAATTTAAAAATTTAAAAATTTTTAAAAAGAATGTGGCACCCAAACAATGGCAACTAGGATTACCTTCTGCTTCCATCCACTACTAATAAAGTACCCTTTGGGTCAGTACTGGATACTTGCTAGTTTAGCAAAAAGAGCCGGGCCAGGTGTGGTGGCACACGCTTTAATCCCAGCACTTGGGAGGCAGAGGTAGGAGGATCACTGTGAGTTCAAGGCTACCCTGAGATGACTTAGTGAATTCCAGGTCAGCTTGAGCTAGAGTGAGACCCTACCTTGACAAAAAAAAAAAAAAGAGCTGGGCGTGGTGGCACACACTTTTAATCCCAGCACTTGGGAGGCAGAGGTAGGAGGATCACTGTGAGTTCAAGGCTACCCTGAGATGACTTAGTGAATTCCAGGTCAGCTTGAGCTAGAGTGAGACCCTACCTTGACAAAAAAAAAAAAAAGAGCTGGGCGTGGTGGCACACACTTTTAATCCCAGCACTTGGGAGGCAGAGGTAGGAGGATCACTGTGAGTTCAAGGCTACCCTGAGATGACTTAGTGAATTCCAGGTCAGTCTGAACTAAATACTTCGAAAAAGAAAAAAAAAAAAAAGAGCTGGGCGTGGTGGCACACACTTTTAATCCCAGCACTCGGGAAGCAGAGGTAGGAGGATCACTGTGAGTTCAAGGCCAGCCTGGGAATACAGAGTGAGTTCCAGGTCAGCCTGGGCAGAGTGAGACCTTGCCTTGAAAAATAGAGAGAAATTTTCTCTATTGGATGGAAAGAATAGTCCCCTGAATAAGTGGGTAAACTGAGGCAGGAATATACATCTTTTGGGTTTGGGTTGTGTCTTTCATGAATAGGTCTTCAGTTTCTGGAAGTTCTTGTCCAGGTCTTGTTCCCATGGAAATCATCTTTGAAACAAGCTGAATATCATTTAAGATATTAACATAGTGGCTTGGTTGGGATGGGAAGATGTCCCTTGGCCCAAGCATACCAGACTTTGGTAACTGCTGATAGAAACAGGGCCAGGCATGGTGGCACCTTCTTTAATCCCAGCACTTGGGAGGCAGAGGTAGGAGGATCACTGTGAGTTCAGAGGCCACCCTGAGCAAACAGAGTGAATTCCAGGTCAGCTTGAGCTAGAGTGAGACCCTACCTTGACAAAAAAAAAAAAAAGAAAGAAAGAAAGAGAGAGAGAGAGAGAGAGAAAAGGAAGGAAGAAGGAAGGAAGGAAGGAAGGAAGGAAGGAAGGAAGGAAGGAAGACCTTTTTAAAAAAAAAGATGCACAGTTTAGCTCCCTGGACTTCTTTCCTCACCTGTAAGATGAGGGACTTGAGCTGATAACATCTAAGGTGCTCCCTGGACTTCTTTCCTCACCTGTAAGATGAGGGACTTGAGCTGATAACATCTAAGGTTTCTTCCACCTTAGACATTCCCATACTAAATACAGTGGGCCTGACATTGCAAAATGTTAAAGAAGGCCCACACACTTGGGATGACTCAGAAGGCACCATGGTGCTGAGAAGAAGTGACAGAAGAGTGCTCAGCACTGAAGCATCTCAAACACACCTTCCAAGGCTCAGGGTCCATTGCGGAAGAGGGGGCGGAAAGAACATAAGAGCCAAAGGAAAGGTAAGACTCCTTACAACGTGCTCCGCCAGACACAAAATGGCCTGGATATCCATGACCTCACAGTGCCTGACACTGCCTACATAAGACCATCATAATAGGAGGAAAAGATCATGACATCAAACTGAAAAGAGAAACTGATTGAGAGGGGAAGGGGATATGATGGAGAGTGAAGTTTCAAAGGGGAAAGGGGGGGAGGGAGGGAAGTACCATGGGATACTGTCTACAATTAAAGAAGTTGTCAATAAAAAAAAATAGAGAAAAAAAAAAGTCCACACAGAACAGTCTTAGTTTTAATTACTTGCTCCATTTAAACAACTGTTTTGTTTTAAACAGCTGTTTTGACTTTCACCATCATATATGCAGTTGGTTTATCCACTGTCTTTATCTAAGTAAAGTTTTGTCGTGCTAGGAATCAAACCCAGAGCCTTGGGCATGCTGGGCAAGCACTTTACCAACAAGCTAAATCCAGAGCCCATTAATAAAAGAAATATTGTGAAAAGATTGGACTAGAGGAAGGAAGTCCCTGTAGGAAAATAGGGTGAACAGATAGGAGGAGGGGAAGTCAGCTTTTCAGTTCTGGGCCCTAGCCATTTCTTAACAGACACCCAAGTAAGATCCAGACTTGAATCCTAGCGCTCTAGGGCCAATCTTAGAGGATTCTTCAAGTCTTACCTTTGGACAGGAATGATTCTCAAAAGAGAGATGTTGGGCTGGACAGATGGCTTAGCAGTTAAGGTACTTGCCTTCGAAGCCTAAGAATTCAACCTTGATTTCCCAGAACCCACGTAAGCCAGATGCACATGGACACAAGCATCTGGAGTTCATTTGCACTGGTTAGAGGCCCTGACATACCCATTCTCTCTCTCTCTCTCTCCCTCTCTCTCTCTCTCTCTCTCTCTCTCATAAATAAATAAAAAAATAACAAAATATTTTTAAGATTTTTTTATTTATTTATGAGAGTCAGAGAAAGAGAGAGAGAGAATGGGTGTGCCAGGGCCTCAAGCCACTGCAGACGAACTCCAGATGCATGCGCCACCATGTGCATCTGGCTTACATGGGACCTGGAGAATCGAACCGGGGTCCTTAGGCTTCACAGGCAAATGCCCTAACCGCTAAGCCATCTCTCCAACCCAATAATTTTTTTTGGAGAGACTGCTGGCGTGCCCATTTCTGTCTCCCTCTCTCTCTATCTCTCTCTGTCTCTCTCTCTAAAAATAAATTTAAAAATTTAAAAAATTTTTAAAAAGAATGTGGCACCCAAACAATGGCAACTAGGATTACCTTCTGCTTCCATCCACTACTAATAAAGTACCCTTTGGGTCAGTACTGGATACTTGCTAGTTTAGCAAAAAAGAGCCGGGGCCAGGTGTGGTGGCACACGCTTTTAATCCCAGCACTCGGGAAGCAGAGGTAGGAGGATCGACATGAGTTCAAGGCCACCCTGAGACTACATAGTTAATTCCATGTCAGCCTGGGCCAGAGTGAGACCCTACCTTGACAAAAAAAAAAAAAAAGAGCTGGGCGTGGTGGCACACACTTTTAATCCCAGCACTTGGGAGGCAGAGTTAGGAGGATCACTGTGAGTTCAAGGCTACCCTGAGATGACTTAGTGAATTCCAGGTCAGCTTGAGCTAGAGTGAGACCCTACATCGAAAAACAAACAAACAAACAAAAAAGAGAAAAAAAAAAAAAACTTCAACTTTTCATAAGCTTCATAGCCTGTGAGGCCCAAAATGCCTTCACTTGGATATAGAAAACTACCCAGTGTGGGCTGGAGAGATGGCTCAATGGTTAAAGTACTTGCTTGAAAACAACCCAGGCAAGAAGCCTGTCTGGAAATCCACCATGGCTTTCCTGGGCTGAGAGGATTCACCACTGACACCCAATGGACTCTCCAAACTTCTCTTCCAAGAGAGACCACAGCCACTTACCCAAGCTCAGAAACAGTAACAAGGGCAGATTCAGCAGAAGGTCTGCCGCTGACCTCCCCTCAGCCCATCCTTAGATTCCTAGGCCCCATGCAGCTTCATGCCCACTTAATTCACTGACTTCCAATTTGGGTCTTAAAGTATATTGAAAGCAGATTTTAATAAGGAAGCATCAGATCTGAACATCTAGTGAATGTTCCCACATTCCTTTTGGGCCCAAATATTTCTGAACAGCTTTTTCTGGTGAGGGACTGAGCCTTCCTTCCTCCCTAGTGTGGGGACACAGCTCAGGCCACAGCAGGGTGTTTAGCGCTCTTCAGTGGCTCCAGATTGTAGCGCTGGTGCAGGTCTCTTCATACGTAACCAATAGCTCCTGAGAGCCTGTCTCTCGTAAATTACTTCCCACGATGCTAGCGACCACCGCAGAATTCAAGTTTGAATAGAGCAGGAAAAAGGTGTTTGAAAGGCCTGTTCACTCAGCTGCATTTTAATTTCCTTTTCAATCTTGTCCCAATTAATTTCACAGAATTAATCTCACAGAAGCAAATTCGGCAGCACTGAGGCTGCGGTTTTAGTGTGGCGGTCGCTCTGCCTGAACATGAAATAGGAGCTAATATAAAAATCCATCTGCTGTGTTTGAAATACACGCAGGCTGCTGCTGCTCAGTCCTGTCTGACATTCCAAGCATCAACAGCGGGGAAAAGTGATTTGGGGGTTAGTGGCCATCAGTTCTTGGCAGGGGTTCAACAACAGGTGTACTCCAAAAATCCATTCAGCCTGGCACCAGGCATGACGGGGCAGGTGCTGAATCACCCTCCGTGCGACAACGCCAACCCTGGCTTAGTTCCTTGTATCTGAGGATTGTAAGGCCCTTCTGTGGACCACCCTGGTCACTTGTTCTCAGAGGTAGAGCAAAGAGGTAAGAATGCCTCTAATTTGGCTAAGGCAGGTCACAAGTCCCACTTTCAGAGAAGTGACTCAACTTCCTGCCTGCAAGATTCCTTCTAAATAATGCAGGTGAGTCTTCCACTGTTTGAGGTTAAGACTTAACTGAGCACCCATTGGAAAAGGAAGCCGATGGTCCCACCCATCATTTATGGTAATAGCATGAAATTTCCTGCAAGTAAAAACAAATTAAAGATGCCAGGCGTGGTGGCGCACACCTTGAATCCCAGCACTCAGGAGGCAGAGGTAGAAGGATCGCTGTGAGTTCAAGGCCAGCCTGGGAATACAGAGTGAGTTCCAGGTCAGCCTGGGCAGAGTGAGACCTTGCCTTGAAAAATAGAGAGAAATTTTCTCTATTGGATGGAAAGAATAGTCCCCTGAATAAGTGGGTAAACTGAGGCAGGAATATACATCTTTTGGGTTTGGGTTGTGTCTTTCATGAATAGGTCTTCAGTTTCTGGAAGTTCTTGTCCAGGTCTTGTTCCCATGGAAATCATCTTTGAAACAAGCTGAATATCATTTAAGATATTAACATAGTGGCTTGGTTGGGATGGGAAGATGTCCCCTTGGCCCAAGCATACCAGACTTTGGTAACTGCTGATAGAAACAGGGGCCAGGCATGGTGGCACACTTCTTTAATCCCAGCACTTGGGAGGCAGAGGTAGGAGGATCACCGAGAATTAAAGGCCAGCCCGAGACTACCTAGTGAATTCCAGGTCAGTCTGAACTAAATACTTCGAAAAAGAAAAAAAAAAAAAAGAAAAGAAAAAGAAACAGGGAGCCTTATAGGCAAAGTCCAATTTATCATGGAATATTGTTAGATGACTATGGGCTTTATATGGACAAGGATGGGTACACTTTGTCACCTGGGGTAGAACTGCTTAAACTCAGGTTGGATCTTGGCTGGGTCATCTGAATGCACTAGGGCCTATGTTAACATAACATCAAGTCTATTGTAATGGGACTTTTAAAGACCCAGTTTTCTCTACTTTTTCTCTCAAAGGACTACTTAAGAATATAGACCTTTCCCCTCCCTTGACCCCTTCCTCTCCAAAAGGTTTGCATGTAGTGAAAAGCTGAATGCCAAAATACTTCCTCTTTTAAGTGCGCTCAGTTGGATGTGACAACAACCATCATAAAAACCCGCTAAGTTTATTCTTTCAATTGCTTTAAATGAAAGATTTAAAAAAAAAAAAAAAAATTCAGGGCTCTGAGGGAAAGGAGGTGTTTGGTGACATCTAGTGTCCATTTAGGACCTCCTCAGGCATCATACCCTTTGACTGAGTGGGGGATGGGTGGGGGTTATTTGGGAGGTAATTTGGGGGTAGTAAGTGGGGGAGAATATAGGCCTGGGGCACAGACTGTCCAAACAGTGGCATGAAGCTGATCAATGCCTGTCAAAGAGCTATTATTCACCTCTGACCTAAGTGAAAGGGGTGGGCAGGGGTATACCATTGGAAAATATCTTTTCTTATTTATGAAGGTAGAGGAGAAACGCAAAAGCTGTTCCCCACCACCCTATTTCATGTTAACAAGCAGGTCAACAGTGTGCTGTGATGACGAAGATGATGATGATGATGATGGTGTTTTCTCTCATTAATAACCCCTATGGGAGGCTATCGAGTTAGGAGGATGGGAATAGGATTTGGGGTCAGCTGGAAGGCAACGGTCATACACCGGTCAAATTCAGTAGAGGCCATTCCTTTCCCCCAGACAGGAACCAATCGTCTAGAACAAACCCTGGCAGCCTCATTCCTTCCAGGTAATTTTTATAAATGAGGGGACACCCATTCCAAGAGAGGACAAAAGGGAGAGGGTGTTTATGTGTGTGCATATGCATGCATGTAAGCTGGCTAACAACGGGCCCAACTGCACAACAACTCTATCCCGTGAATCCTGGCCATTTATTATAAAGCCCATTTTTAAAAAGAGAATACAATTGGCATTTTCTTTAATCTTACTCCTAAACAGTTGTCCTAGACAGGACTCCTTCACTTCAACACACACACACACACACACACACACACACACGGAGAGAGAAAGAGAAAGAGAGAGAGAGGTCAGGTGGAAAGTCCCACACCAAATAATTAACCATGAGGCCCAGACAGAAATGTTTACCTAGAACCACATAAGCCATGGCAGGGTTAGGTTAATGCTCAGAATCACCCGATGCTTTACAAACTCCAGTGTAAAAAAAATTCTAGCCATTTATTTTGCAGTGAATTTATAACAAATGCTGTTAAAGGCTTCGTCTTTTGACAGAGGTAATAATAAATTCACTGTTAAAGACGGTAGTTTAATTCCTTATACCTCCAATACCGCACAGAATAAACCATATTCATCACTGAGTAATTTTTTACCACATAAATCTTTAAAACTAACCGGTGAAGGCTGTTGAGACTGAAATATTGTGAATTTATTAGATATGCCCATGTAGTATTGGATTCAGAGGTTTCCATTCGAATATATTACAGGGAAAATTTGTGTCTTTAACTGTGACGTTCCCACCATTTCCCACTGCCAGTAGTATAACAAGCAGCTCCTCCAGAGTCAACTGCACTTTATTAGACAGAGATTTAGTAATAAACTCCTCACTAATCTGCCAAAGAGGCTGGATGACATTTTACTGATATGCCCTATTTAAAAGGAGTCGCAAAAGCTTTGTTTCTTTGTAATGATTTTCTCAAAAGGAACTCAACCTCCCTGAACCTCTTCTGCCAGGTTTCTTGATGTTGTATGGACTCAGCGCTCCCACCTAACTCACAAAATATTGAAGCAAATTGTAATGTCATTGCAGATATACGGAGCAGTAATTTCTGCTCAAGTTATAGGATTCATTGTGGGGGGAACCTGGGACAATTGATTAGAACACAGAAAGCTGGAATTTGCAGGCATCCATAGACATGATATTTAATGCTAATAAAAAGATCAAATTGATTCTCAGACTAGAAATCATGCACAATGGTTTCAGAAAACTCACTATTAAAAATTTTTCATCTTGACATGGCACATTAAAAATACAACTAAACCCCCAGATTTGAACAAAAATCCGTTTGCTCAATACCATTAAATCTGAGTGAAAATCTACACGTGATAAATGAGAAAATTCTGAACTTTTCTCATGACTTGCTAGAGAAGTGACATTCGAACTGACCAATTGATTTTATCAAATTATCTCTCCATTTTCACTAAGGAAATGTTAATATAGTTAAACTGATTTTTTTTCTTTTAAATGAAGGAATGTGTCTCATCTATTTAGAAAGAGACCCAACAGTTTCTCTGTTCCTACTAATCTTCTAATCTTCTGTGTTTGGGAAGAGCTCCAGAGACTGAAAACTTCCTCCCATTGGAGTACTGTGAACTTCACAATTGTTTTGTTTTGTTTTGTTTTGTTTCAAATAAAATAAAATAGACTGCTAACTGTTGAACAAAGAAGAAGAAAAAAAATATATATATATATATATATATCCTGGCAGTGCAAGACTGCAGCCCATCAGGATAATTGTGAAATGACAGAACCCGGCTGGAAAGATAAGCATAACACTAGCAATTAATATTCAACATCTCACATTATAGTCAAGAGGATGTGCTTTTCTTTGTGATGTGCAGCATAAGCTTGGAGTACTGGGAGCCAGATTCTGAGCTCTGTCTTCCTTTTGTGCATGAGGATTAAGGAGAAAAAAAAAAAAAAAGCGGCAACAACCCTACTCCATCTGTAAATGAACAAACATCTTGATTTTATAGCTCTTTGCTTTGTAAAACTGAGGAACGAAACAAAAATGACTGGATGCCTAAGTAACACTTTCATTCTGAATTCATTTACGCTATAGCTATGTAGTTGTCACAAGCCATAATGCAGTATTTAATTAAAATAACAGAAGTGCATCTAGATATGTCCTGGGGTAGCTATCACCAAATTATAGCCTGTGCTATCAGTATTTTATTTATGAAATGGCAGATTCTAAGGTGCAAGTAGGCTGATACAAAAACATAAACATTTTAAACTTGCATTTTTAGGAAGGCTTCTTTTCTTTTTCTACTACGTCTTTAAATTTTTTTTTTTCCTTCTCTCGGTGTGGGGTGGAGTTCGTGGGATTGTTTTGCTGTGGATAAAGATCTCTCTTTCTAACTCTTGCTTTTCAACTATTGACCTCCCAAGTCTTCTGGCTGTGAAATCCCGTCTGTTGTCATGGAAAGGTTTGTAAGGTTCACAGAAGCCACAGCAAGCCTGGGACATCTTAGGCGGAACTTGGACTTGGATTCCGGGAGGGTAGGCTCTTGGTGCCTCTTCCCACACAGCCTTGTACTTCTTCTCTGTCTATAAATACCCATTCTACTTTACATGCTTGCTTGCTCTACTTTGTGGATGTTCACATGCAGACACACTGCTCCTTTTCATAAACGCATAGCATCTATCTTACACGCACCGACCATCCATCTCCTCGTTCTCGTTGGCTGTCCCATCCACCTCCTTGTCTGCAGAATTATGTTCAGCCAGGTCCCGATTTATAGGAAATAAATAATGAAAATGGAAGGGACTGGGAAAGATAATCGAAACATTCAAATTGTTATTTTTCACTGTACTTTACACAAACAGAGCATCTGTAAACACCTAGAAAAGATGTTGGCTGGTTTCTGAAAAGCAGTGCCTTAAGAACAGCCTGTCCAAGTGACTTTCTTCATTGTGTCTCTCCTGCTCAAATCCTCCCGCTTCTGGGCACCCTAAGATCTGACCACTTGTAAATGGGAAATCATGCCATCATGTTATGGTTTTCATTGTTTCTGCCTCTTATTTATCCTGCTTATAATGTCTTGTCATCCCTTACCCTTGATAAGGTTATCCTAAGAATTGTAACAGAAACAATAATCACAATCACCTTTTAAAGAAAAAAAAAAAAGCCCTTGTGGTTGCGGGATAAAAATATTCTGATAATATCATCGGATCACAGCCAGCCCAGTTCTGCAGCAAGGGTCTTTTGGAGAGAGGATTTCTTCCTGCACACTTGTAATTATTTTAGCCCCTTTCACAGGTCACATAAAAAGTTAATTTCAATCGCTGCTAATTTCCGTCCAACAAGAGTGTGGTACTTTAAACCACCCAAAATAATTGGATTCAAAACAAATTTAGGAAATTGAGTGTGTTAGAAAGCAAATAAAAATATCCTTTTGGTAGGGAGGAGGGTGAAAGTAGTAAAAATGGCCCTTTTTTTTTTCTCTCCCTTCTTTCCCCTTCACAACTTTGCCATTAAAGTTGCACCTACAGCTAGAAGTTTGTCCGTGAAAAATGGTCATTTTGTTTCTCTGCTCAAAGAATGTTATTAAAATGCTAATTTAAAAGAAAAAGGAGTTAAATATCTAGCGATGGTGCATTCTAATTGCAACCATAATGAGCTCTCTAAATGTGCATGCCCCTGACACACACAGCGCATAAACAGCAGTAAACAGATCATTAGTACCCGCGCTCATTTATTCTGGCGACCTTACCATGACCCCACCGAGGGTAGGGTGAAAAGCAGGTGGATCTGGCTGTGACACCCCCTAGAGGGATCCAGGAAATGAAGCTATAAGCTGTTGTCATGGAAACGCCTATGTGTGCAGATGATGTAACACACCGACAAGGCTGTAAGGCTCCGCAACTGGGACGTTGCCTTTCCCTCGCCGGAACAATCTTGAGGATTAAATTATTCATTTCTTTAATTCACAAAGCAAAAGGAATCCTAATTTTCTTGGAGATGTGCAACTCTCTTCCATTTGTCTAGGATCTGAACTATGGTGACTTGTCATCTCCTGTTTTTTTTTTCTGAAGCCCACTCCAGCTTCCTACATTTGAGCCCCAAACAGCTCAAGCTGGCCAAACCAAATGAGGAAAGGTAACCAAAGTCCCACATCCACACTTAAAAAGAGGGGAAATCTTAGCTAAAATGAAAAACATAAAGTGTCCTTTCCTGATGAGGGTACGTTGGCGAAGGACTAAATGTATACTTGTCCTGAACAGGTTGACTTTGTTTAGAGCAGACTAGGGTCAGGGCTGGCCCTGGGAGCTACCAAGTTCAAATCCACTGTCAGGCGTGTAGAGAGCCGCAGCCCCTGAGGAGCACCTCACCCTAGCAAGGTATAAGCAGAAGAGAAATCGAGCAACTGCTCATCCCTCCCATGACCAATTGAGAGAATGGAGATTAATAAAAATAATTCTTAGAATGATTCCACTCTATCCTACCCTGTTTTGCACCCAAACAACCTCAATAACCTTATGGCAACAGTAAAATAACTTTTCTTATTTTTTTTTCTTTTTTTTTTTTTTTTTAAGGAAACAGGAAAGACAATCTCTGGAAATTATTTTAAAATAAAAAATCTCCCAGTTTGCGCCTCCCCTCAGCCCCCCTCCCCATTGCACTTTAGATGAACCTGTGATATTGTAGCAATGGCCCTTGAAGTGCAGTGGGGAGGTGATTTAGGAGTATATTAAAGGCAATGTGGAGATTCAAGGCGCCTCTCTCAGGGAGATCTGGAGAAATACGCAGCACAGATGGGCCGAGCAGATTAAACATTTCCGTCACATTGTTTCCAAATTGTGTTGTGGTGCCTGAGGCTGGTACTGCGGTCAGAGCAAAACAGAGCGGTGCAAGCTTCGAGCTGCGCAGTTTATGGAATACATATTAATATGCCCGTCTCACATGGGCTCACAATTCTATCAGCTCGGAAATGGTACTGTCTCTATTGTTCCTGAATTCTGTACTCCACACCTTGTTTCCACCCATCCTTTCTCTCTTTAGATGAAGTTCAAGTTGTGTGCTGCTTTCATTTCGTTTCTTTTTTTTTTTTTTTTTTGTATGTTTTGTTTTGTTTTTTTCGAGGTAAACTCTCCCTCTAGCCCAGGCTGACCTAGAACTCACTCTGTAGCCCCAGGCTGGCTTCGAACTCACCTCCATCCTCCTACATCTGCCTCCTTGAGTGCATCACCACACCTGGCTCCTTTGCTACTTTCTTGTCTCTTTCCTTACACCTGTTTCACATTCCCTTACCCTCTCAGCTTGGGAATTTTCGGTCCCATATACACACACTTCTATCACCAACAGTGTCCAGTGTGTGCACACTCTCTGGCCTTGACTAGGCCACCATATATCCCCATCCTCTTTAGGAGCTGAGCCTCACTCACAAGCTGTCACACCCTCCATACTGACCACACATTCTTCTCAGAATGCTCCATTCTTTTGTTGTTGTTCTGTTTAGTTGTTTTTTTTTTTTTTTCAAGGCACTCGCTCCAGCACAGGCTGACCTAGCACTCACTCTGTAGCCCCAGATTGGCCTCAAACTCACTTCCATCCTCCTACCCCTGCCTCCCGAGTGCTGGGATTAAAAGCATGCACCACTACACCAGGCCAGAATGCTCCATTCTTAGCTGGGGTGTGCTTTGTAGTTTTGTCACCACAAGCCTCTAACTGCTTTGGCTGGCCACCGGAGCCTTCCTGTGTTCCCTTGCTTACTTATACTCACATAGCTTCCCTGGTATCTAGGCCCATCCATCTTCAGAATAGCAAGTTCCCTGAAATGTAACAATAAATAAAACTGGCTCAATTGAGGCAAATTTAATGATTCATTCTTATTATGATATATAGACCAAAATTCTGAATAATAGAAAAAGAGAGGGCTGGAGAGATGGTTTAGTGATTAAGACATATGCCTGTGAAGCCTGAAGATCCAGGTTCGATTCTCCAGGTCCCATGTAAGCCAGATGCACATGGTGATGTCTGCATCTGGAGTTCATTTGCAGTGGCTAGAAGCCTTGGCATGTCCATTTTCACTCTAACTCTCTCTCTCTCTCTCTCTCTCTCTCTCTCTCTCTTCTCTTCCTCTCTATCTCTAATAAATAATAAATAAAAATATTTTAGCCAGGCATGGTGGTGCATGCCTTTAATCCCAGCCCTTGGGAGGCAGAGGTAGGAGGATTACCATGAGTTCAAGGCCAGCCTGAGACTATATAGTGAATTCTAGGTCAGCCTGGACTAGAGCGAGACCCTACCTCGAAAAACCAAATAATAATAATAATAATAAAAATTAATAAAAATATTTTAAAAGAAAATACTTGCCAAGAACCTTAAACAGGGTATAGCATAATCTGGAGAAGCCACCAAGCTACCCAAGGTTTTTGCCAAGTGCTGAATTCGAGTCCTTCCCAATGCCATGAAACCACTGACCACCCAACCAGCTCCTTCTGAAATTTCTCCTTGAGGAAACATCTCTTCATAAAACTATTTGTGCTGAATAATGGATAAATGATTCCGTCTCCATCCTTCTTTCTCCAGCACTTGGAAGTATGCTGAGTTGAACTCCGTAATTTTTAAAGAATTTATGCTATCATAAGAAAGCATTACAATTTCCAAAGCTAGATTTTAGGAGAAGAGATTTTGTTGCAGGCCAATCCAGTGTAGATATGTGCTGTTTCTGAGCTGATCCTGGAATATTACAATCTCCTCTGCTTAAGACTTCAAATTTCATATCTTTACTAATGATAATGTATGGTACACAAGCTCTAATGGGAGAAATAAGCAATCATAAACCAATACTCCTGTGATTGATTGGCTTTTCCCATACATATATCAAGCATTTATTGATCTTTCATATTAGGGCTGATTGATTGTTCTCTTGAAGGGGAATTCTCTTATTTACAACACTGATAGAGTGAACTTTGATGGTTAGGAGAACAAAAGTATGAGACATTTTCTGAGAATCTTGTTCCACAGAGGCTTGGAGCCCACGTCAATACAAAAAGACAATGTTTCTATGAGGAATATTCTCAAGGGAACTGAGCATGTCAGGCGGCTTACTGCAAATGCCATCATGTGAATTTGAACAAAAGCTATGAGGGGGCTGGAGAGATGCTTAGCAGTTAAGACGCTTGCCGGCAAAGCCAAAGGACCCAGGTTTGATTCCCCTAGGACCCACGTAAAGCCAGATGCACAAGGTGGCCCATGCATTTGGAGTTCATTTGCAGCAGGCTGTTCCTTCATTTGCAGTGGCAAGAGGCCCATATGCACACTCTCTCTCTTTCTCTAGCTCCTTGCAAATAAATAAATAAAAGTATGAGCAAGGGCTAGTGAGATTACTCAGTGGTTAAAACGCTTGCCTGCAAAACTTAACAACCTAGGTTTGATTCCCCAGTACCCACATAAAGCCAGATGCACAAATGCATATGAAGTTCGTTTCCAGCAACTAGAGGCTCTGGTACACCCATTCTTTCTCTCTCTCTCTCTCTTTATCTATCTACCTATATCTATATCTCTGTGTCTGTCTCTCTTCATTTGCAAATAAAGAATTAATTTTTTTTTTTTTTTTTTTTTTGGTTTTGCAAGGTAGGGTCTCACTCTGGCCCAGGCTGACCTGGAATTAACTATGTAGTCTCAGGGTGGCCTTGAACTCTTAATGGAGTGCTGGGATTAAAGGCGTGCGCCACCACGCCCGGCAAATTAAAAATATTTTAAGGGGAGTCAGGCATGGTGGTGGCACATGCCTTTAATCCCAGCACTTGGGAGGCAGAAGTAGGAGAATCACTGTGAGTTCAAAGCCACCCTGAGACTATATAGTGAATTCCAGGTCAGCCTGGGCCAGAGTGAGACCCTACCTCGAAAAAAAATTTTTTTCTTTTAAACTATACATGATGGGCTGGAGAGATGGCTTAGCGGTTAAGCACTTGCCTATGAAGCCTAAGAACCCTGTTTCAAGGCTCGATTCCCCAGGACCCACGTAAGCCATATGCACAAGGTGGCGCATACATCTGGAGTTCATTTGCAGTGGCTGGAGGCCCTGATGTGCCCATTTCTCTCTCTCTCTCTCTCTCTCTCTCTCTCTCTGTCTCCCTCTTTCTCTCTCTGTCTGTCGCTCTAAAATAAATAAAAAGCAGGGCGTGGTGGAGCACGCCTTTAATCCTAACACTCAGGAGGCAGAGGTAGGAGGATTGCCATGAGTTCAAGGCCACCCTGAGACTACAGAGTGAATTCCAGGTCAGCCTGGGCTAGAGCGAGACCCTACCTCGAAAAAGAAAATAAAAAGGATAAATTAATTAATTAAAATTAATTATTTTTTTAAAAAAACTGTAAATGAAACCCATAAGAGAGTACCACAACTTTTAAGTCACAACTAAAGAGCCTTTGAAATGATAAGTAAAGTCAGTCAACCTTTGAAGAAGAAACAGACTTTGCAGCTGGAGGACTCAAACCAAGAAAACCCAGCCAGGGAAGAACAAGGAATCCTGTTTCTCTTTTTTTCTTTCTTCTTTCCTTTCTTTCTTTCTCCCTTCCTTCCTTTCTTTCCTTCTTGGTATTTGTTTTTAATTTAATTTTATTTTATTTTATTTTATTTTATTTTACTTTATTTTATTTGAGAGAGAGAGAGGTAAAAAAGGGCAGGGGGTGAGAAGAGAATAGAAAGATGTTCAGGGACTCCAGCCACTGCAAACAAACTCCAGAAGCACACACCACCTAGTGCATCTGGCTTACATGGGTCCTGGGGAATCAAACCTGGGTCCTTAGACTTCGAAGGCAAGAGCCTTAGCTGCTAAGCCATCTCTCCAGC
This sequence comes from Orientallactaga sibirica, assembly GCA_036365145.1. Taxonomy (NCBI): domain Eukaryota; kingdom Metazoa; phylum Chordata; class Mammalia; order Rodentia; family Dipodidae; genus Orientallactaga; species Orientallactaga sibirica. The sequence goes on along the minus strand of JAEOAD010000013.1, from coordinate 31,998,560 downwards.
TCTGTTTTTGTTGTTGTTGTTGTTGTTGTTTGTTCATTTGTTTGTTTGTTTTTTCGTTTTTTTGAGGTAGGGTTTCACTCTAGTCACTATGTAACTATGTAGTCTCAGAGTGGCCTTGAAGTCACAGTGATCCTCCTACCTCTGCATCCCGAGTGCTAGGATTAAAAGCATGCGCCAACATGCCCTGCTTTCTATTTGTTTTTGTTTTTTTTTAATAAAGGGGGAAATGGTTACACTAGGCCAAAGTATAGAGCCAGACCGTAAAGACCACTGTATTTACTTCTAGCATGCTGGTTCATAAACTATGGAGCTTGATTCATAAACCCTTTGAGAATCTAATGAGATTCTCTAATGAGACCCACAGATACATAGACATGGAATTTCACTCCAATTTCAGGAAGTTCAGAGTCCTTTGCATCCATCCACAGACAGGCTAAGGGGTCACAGACTTCAGTTTAAGACGCTGTGCCCCAGAGGATGGTGAGTGAGTTCCTTTAGCTGGAACAGCCTAGGATTCACTGAGCCTAGAAATTGAATTCTCATCCCAAGACAGGATGGTCATTCTAGGTCATGTCGGTGCTATTCCAGGGAGCCATGGAAGAGCTTATACAAATAGGAGCCAGCAGGGAGGAGAGAAATTAAAATGTAGCAATCATGGAGTCAGGGTATTTAATCTCTTTTAAGGCTTATGATAGGCGCCCGCTGGTTTTCCCCCCTGATATTCTGTGACACCTACTGACAGGGTATTTACAGCACCACACAGGGACTCAGGGCCCTGTGACAGGAGGAGCACCAAGGAGGTCCATGATAGTCTTGAAACAATAAACAGCAATAGGAAGCCACTGGAGGCAGAGTCAAGCTGTGCTTCATGCCCGGTGTTGGTGGCCATACTGCTTTTTGTTTATAGAATTTGCTATTCTTTTTATGGCAGGTTTGGTAGGGTTTTTTGTCTTTTTTTTTCCTTGTTGATGGAGATTAGCAGCATAAATCCTTTACGGCAATGTGCGATCCCCCATAAACACTTTTGATTGTTGCTGATGGTGAGCACTGTGTCTATTTCAGGTTCACTCAACGCTCTGCTCATCCAGGCCAATAGCTTCCCCATCCTGATAATGGAATCCAACCACAGACAGCAAACTTTCATTTTTAAAACTTCTTTGTTAGTGGGCGATTTGGCAAGGTTGGGGTTGAGAGAAACAGACGTTCATTCAAACCGTGAAGTATTTAAGATAAAGACAAGCAACATCACTTTACTTCTTTTGGATTGGATAAAAGGCTTGATTGACAAGAAACAAGACATGTGGCATTTTCGAGGCAGGATCTCACTCTAGCCCAGGCTAACCTGGAACTCACTCTGTAGCTCCAGGCTGGCCTCGAATTCTCGGTGACCCTCCTACCTCAGCCTCAGCCTCTTGTATGTATGTATGTATGTATGTATGTATGTATGTATGTATGTATTTTTTTTTTTTTGGGGGGTTTCGAGGTAGGGTTTCACTCTGGTCCAGGCTGACCTGGAATTCACTATGTAGTCTCAGGATGGCCTTGAACTCTCGGCGATCCTCCTACCTCTGCCTCCCAAGTGCTGGGATTAAAGGCGTGCGCCACCACGCCCGACTGTTTTTATATTTTTATCGAAAGCATCTCCAGGTAATAATTCCTTACCATTAAAATCTTACAACTACCATACATAGAGTAGGAGCATATATAATGCTGATGCCCCCAACGTTGTCACTTGTAGGTGCGTGTCCCCACTTTGAAGGTAGAAACATTCCCATGCTGAGGATTGCAGGTCTCCTGGGAGCCTCTCGGTAGTTTTCCAATCTCCCCAAACATCTGGGTAAAGAGTAGTCAGACTTCTTGGAAAACACTGATCCCAGAAATTCAGTGCTCTCTGCCATCCTGAGACTGAAATCCAAGACTCAGCAACTTAATGAAAACACAGTAAATTAGCACCCCTAGACAAGAGCAGAGTTCATTCAGAGCTGGGGTGTGCCTGGCTGAGCCAGTGCTCTCTCCATTTTAATAGTTTAATAAAAATTAGCATAATTAACGAACATCTGTATGATCCAGAGTGGTGCAATTTGGCACTTGGAAACGAGGGCTTAAACATGATTGCTGTGAGTTTAATGTTGTTTTAATTCTTTTTGGCACTGTGCAGTGAAATAAACGTTTGGTGGTGATAGTTCTCGGCCGGATCTCATTTGCATTTTTCTCCCTTTGATTATGAGCAATTGTGGACTCCCCAGCAATTCATCAAAGTAGAAATTATTTTAAAATACCTCGTGGTGTTCAGACTGGGCTGGAGCAGCGCATGGCGGGGGTGGGGGGTGGCAGTGGGAGAGGAGGCTAGAAATGTTCCATTCATGCTTTAAGCATCTCTGCCCTGCAGCCCTTTTCCAAGTATCCAGCCAGGGGATGAAATCTGGAAAAGATAGTCAGATCCCAGGACATGTAGGTGCTTTGATTAAGCTCCCAGGCTCTCACAGCAAGATACATATGGTCTCCGAGACTGTGCCATCCTCCTCACACTTCTGCTACTCTTTTGTTTTGAAGGGCAGAGAGTTGATTTCCCTCATTTCCATCCTCACCGCTGTGGTGAGGCCACTACATCTGCAGTCAGCAGGTCAGTGTTGCCCTCCAGCAAGAGCAGACTGACTGGGAGCCTGGCCTTGGCAGTTACCCTGCTGAGCCTCATCTGCTTCCCGTTTTGCACCTTCTCGGGGCTTCAGTTCCTACCCGTGGCATCACAGCTAAAGAGAAAATCTGAGTTGAAGTCAGGAGACTTGACTAGTCTCCCATGAGCCAGTGACTTATGGGAGCCCTGCACACCACACTTCACACATGCCTAACTTTAGCAAGTTGACTTTGGTCAGAAGGCTGACAGAGGCTTCACTTGCTCTCTCAAATAAATAATATATATTAAAATATATGTATTTAAGGGCTGGAGAGATGGCTTAGAGGTTAAGGTCTTACCTGTGAAGCCTAAGGACCCAGGTTTGATTCCTCAAGACCCACATAAGCCACATGCACAAGGTGGCGCATGCATCTGGAGTTCGTTTGCAGCAGCTGGAGGCCCTGGTGTCCTCAGTATCTCTCTCTCTCTCTCTCTCTCAAATAAATAAATAAATCAAAATTTAAGTCAGGCATGGTAGTGCATGCCTTTAATCCCAGCATTTAGGAGGCACAGGTAGGAAGATCGCCATGAGTTCAAGGCCACTAAGTGAAGACTACTGAGTGAATTCCAGGTCAGCCTGGGCTAGAGAGAGACCCTACCTTGAAAAACAAACAAACAAAAAAAAAGTGTTTTTAAATCAATCCTCTCCCTCTCCCTCTCTCTGTCACCCTCTCCAATAAATAAATAAATAGTTTTAAAGGGGTGGAGAGGGGTTGGCCAGGCATGTTGGTGCACGTCTTTAATTCTAGCACTCAGGAAGCAGGGGTAGGAGGATCCCTGTGAGTTCAAGCCCCCCCCCCGAAGACTACACAGTGAATTCCAGATCAGCCTGTGCTAGAGTAAGACCCTACCTCGAAACCAAAAAACAGAAAAAGCTGAAGCGATGGCTCAGCAAAGCCTAATGACCTGGGTTCGATACCCCAGTACCCACGTAAAGCCAGATGCACAAAGTGGTGCATGTATCTGGACTTTACAGTGGCTAAAGTACCTGGCATGCCCATTCTCTCTCCGTGTCTCCTCTCTATCTCTCTCTGGTTGCATGGCTTACAAATAAATAAATAAATAAACTTCAAAAAAGAAGAAGAAAAAGCCAGGCATGGTGGCATATGCCTTTAATTCCAGCACTCAGGAGGCAGAGGTAGGAGGATCGCCATGAGTTCAAGGCCACCCTGAGACTACATAGTGAATTCTAGGTCAGCTTGGGCTAAAGAGAGACCCACCTTGAAAAAAAACAACCAAAAAAAAGAAAAAGGCCGGGGGGATGGTCTGGAGAGATGACCCATTGGTTAAAGGTGCTTGCTTGCAAAGCCTCATGGCCTGGTTTCAATTCCATCATAATCACATAAAGCCAGGTGCATAAAGTAGTGCACCCATACTTACTCTCTCTCTCTGTCTCTCCCTTACTTCTCTCTCTGTATCTATCTCTCTCATTATCTCTCTCTGTCTCTTTTTCTCAAATAAATAAATAAAATATTTTTAAAATCAACCTTAGTGACTTCCAGGCCAGCCTGAGCTGAAAAGTGAGACCCTATCTCAAAACAAAACAAAACACAATGCAGTCTCGCTGACTCACTTCTTATGGCTTTGAGACTTTCTTGGTATTTACAGAGTCATTTAAGGCAACTGTCTCCAAAGACAGTTGATCTTTTTCTGCCACAACCAGTTCAGTCAGCAGGAGATATCTTGGAGTTGGCTGTGGCTCCATCTGTTCAACTGAGAATACAAATTCGCAATGCCCTCTTCATTTCATCATAACCTCACTTAACAAGCATTTACCTGGACCCACTCTGTGCAAGGTACTGGGCTTACTGTTGGGAATTCAACAGTAAACAAAACCAACAAGGGCTGGAGAGATGGCTTAGAGGTTAAGGCGTTTACCTACAAAGCCAAAGGATCCCGGTTCAACTCTCCAGGACCCACATAACCCAGATGCACAAGGGGGCACATGCATCTGGAGTTCATTTGCAGTGGCTAGAGGCCCTGGCACATCCATTCTCTCTCTCTCTCTCTCTCTCTCTCTGCATCTTTCTCTCTCTCAAATAAATAAATAAGTAATATATAAAAATGTTTTTTAGGCCGGGCGTGGTGGCGCACGCCTTTAATCCCAGCACTTGGGAGGCAGAGGTAGGAGGATCACCGTGAGTTCGAGGCCACCCTGAGACTACATAGTTAATTCCAGGTCAGCCTGGGCTAGAGTGAGACCCTACCTTGCAAAACCAAAAAAAAAAAAAAAAAATGTTTTTTAAAAAAACCAACAAGTTCCAACTCTTAAAATTCCCTATCTAACCAGGCATGGTAAGAAATGCCTTTTATCCCAGCACTCGGGAGGCTGAAGTAGGAGGATTACTGTGAGTTCCAGGAAAACCTGGACTACAGAGTGAGTTCCAGTTCAGCCTGGAGTAGTATAGTGAGACTTAAAAAAAAAAAAAAAGCTGAATATGATGGCCCAGGCCTTCAATCCCAGCAGAGGTATGAGGATCACCATGTGTTCAAGGCCACCTGAGACTACAGAGTAAATTACAGGTCAGCCTGAGCTACAATGAGACCCTACCTCAAAAAAAAAATTTTAGACCGCCTTTAATCCCAGCACTCGGGAGGCAGAGGTAGGAGGATCAAAAAGCCACCCTGAGACTACATAGTTAATTCCAGGTCAGCCTGGACCAGAGTGAGACCCTACCTCAAAAAACCAAAAAAAAAAAAATTTTTTTTAATTAAAAAATAAAAACCTTCCTATCATTCTATCTAAACTGGGCATAGTGATACACACCTGCAATCCCAGAACTCAGGAAGTCGAGATAAGAGGATCAAGAGATCAAGGCCAGCCTGAGCTATATGAGACCTTGTCTCAAAAAACTAAAACCATTGAGCAAGTTTATCAGCAAGCAATATTTTCAGTTATTAAGTAAGGTTTCAAAATTAAGAATGGGTTTAAACTTGCTAAATGTAAAGATTGAACCTCAAGTCACTGTAGCTTTAGTAATTGCTTATTGTATTAGTTTAGATGCTAGCACTGCATGTGCTGTGCATATTCTGATTTTAGTAAAATAAAGAGTTGAACTGGAAAAAAAAAAAAAACTAAAACCAGCCAGGCCTGGTGGCACACACCTTTAATCCCAGCACTCAGGAGGCAGAGGTAGGAGGATTGCCATGAGTTCGAGGCCACCCTGAGAATACAGAGTGAATTCCAGATCAGCCTGAGCTAGAATGAGACCCTCCCTCGAAAAAACAAAAAACAAACAAAAACCCTAAATCCAAAAAGAGAGATAAGAAGAACTTATCATCTGATAACTGACATAAAGATAAAACAGGCAGATAGAAGGCAAGGTGGTGAGCTTAATTTCCAGGAAAGCTCAAGGCACTGCACTGTAGAATATGTACCCGTGGCCTCTACATGGTCAGAGAGTGGCAGGGAAATGCTTCTAGAATGTGTGGCTCAGGAATTGAAATCTGAAGGCTGCTTAGGAGTAAACCCCATGACATGGAAGAGAGAAGGAGAGACTAAAAAAGTCGAAGGGGGCCTGGAGAGATGGTTCCGCGGTTAAGGCGCTAGCCTACAAAGCCAAAGGACCCAAGTTCAATTCCTTAGGACCCACATAAGCCAGATGCACAAGGTGGCACATGCGTCTGGAGTTCATTTGCAGTGGCCCTGGTGTGCCCATCCTCTCCCTCCCTCCCTCTATCTATTTGCCTCTCTTTCTTTCTCTCTCTCTCTCTCTCTCTCTCTCTCTCTCAAATAAATAATAAAATAAAATAAATAAGATAAAAGTAAAAGAAAGGCTAGGGAGATGGCTCAGTGGTAAAGTGCTTGCCACCCAAGCATGTAGGTCTGAGTTCAGATCCGCAGCACTCAGGTAAAATGCGGGCCATGGTGGTGCATGCCGGTAATCACAGCACTGGAGAGACAGAAACAGTGAATCCCTGGGGTTCACTAGCTAGCTAGTCTAGTCAAATCAATGAGTTCTAGGTTCATTGAGAGACCCTGTCTCAAAGAATTAAGGTGGACAGTGACTAAAAAAGACCATCTGGCCTGGAGAGATGGCTTAAGCCTGCCTGCAAAACCTAATGACCCAGGTTTGATTCTCCAGGTCCCACGTAAGCCAGATATGCACGTGGTGGCACATGCATCTGGAGTTCATTTGCAGTGGCTAGAGGCCCTGGTGCACCCATTCTCTCTCTCTCTCTCTCTCTCTCTCTCTCTCTGTATTAAATAAATAAAAATAAAATATTAAAATAAAAAGACCATCAATGTCAACATCCAGCCTGTACATTCATGTGCACCCATGTGAATATATACCCACACTCATTAGTATGTGCCCATATGTACATAAATATATTGAGAAACATGTATTAAAAAAAAACATGGGCTGGAGAGATGACTTAGTAGTTAAGGAGCTTACCTGATAAGCCTAAGGACCTAGGTTCAACTCCCCAGAACCCACATAAGCCAGATGCACAAAGTGATGCATGCACACAAGGTGGTCACATATCTGGAATGTGATTGTAGTGGCTAGAGGCCCTGGCACACCATCTCTCTCTCTCTCTCTCTCTCTCTCTCTCTCTCTCTACCTGCCTATGTCTCTCTCTGTCTCTCTCTCTCTTTCTCTCAAATAAATAAATAAAAATAAATTTTAAAAAAATAAGAAAAAAGCTGGGCATGGTGGTACATGCCTTTAATCCCAGCACTTGGGAGGCAGAGGTAGGAGGACGCTGTGAGTTCGAGGCCACCCTGAGACTACATAGTCAATTCCAGGTCAGCCTGGACCAGAGTGAGACCCTACCTTGAAAAAAAAGAAGAAGAAGACGAAGACGAAGAAGAGCCCTTCAGTCTATAAAAGTAGCTGAGACAAGTTACGTTTTACTAAGGACACATTACTAGACTTAGCAACGCTAGACAGTGGGCAGGACAGGATCATGTGGAGCCTGTTCATCTTGTTAAGAAGTTGACAGGGAGCCAGGCTTGGTGGCTCACGCCTTTAATCCCAGCACTAGGGAGGCAGAGGTAGGAGGATCGCTGTGAGTTCGAGGCCACCCTGAGAACACAGAGTGAATTCCAGGTCAGCCTGTGTTGAACCAATCGTGAAAAACCAAGAAAAAAAAGAAGTTGACAGGGAGCTGGGTGTGGTGTGGTGGCACATGCCTTTAATCCCAGCATTCTGGAGGCAGAAGTGGGAGGATCACAGTGAGTTCAAGGCCAGCCTGGGACTACAGAGTGAGTACCAGGGCAGCCTAGGATAGACTAAGAACAAAAACCAAAAAGGAAGGAGAAAGCAAGATGAGCTTGCAAAGAAGTAACCAGAATGGTAGGAGGGAAACGACAAGGGTATAATGACCGAAATCAAGAGAAGAAAATGTCTCGGGAAGAATTGACAGTGAGCACCACCAGCTCTCCTGAGAGGTCAAGTGCAGATGGCGAAGCAGTCAGCGAGTTTGCACAAGGAACAGCTGATGGGGAATCATGAAGCGAGCAAAAGTGTAGTGACAGCCAGATGTGGTGGTGCATGTTTGTAATCCCAGTGTTTGGAAGGCTGAAGCAGGAGAATTACAAGATCAAATCTATCCTGGGCTATGTAACCAAACACTGTGTGATGGTTTGATTCAAGTTGTCCCCCATAAATAGGTGTGTTCGGAATGCTTGGTCCCCAGCTGGTGGCAATTTGGGAGGTGGAGCCTTGCTGGAGGAGGTGTGTTGCTGGGGGTGGATACTTAAGTTTATGAGCCCCTAGCTTGCCAGTGTTACTGTGCTCGCTCTCCTGCTTCTTCTGTCCACCTGCTGTGGCAGAGATGAAGTCCAGCCTCTGCACACACCATGCTTTCCCCTGCCATCAGGGAGCTTCCCCTCAAGACTATAAGCCAAATAAAAAAAAAACTTTTACTGGGGCTGGAGAGATGGCTTAGCAGATAAGGCATTTGCCTGCAAAGCCTAAGGACTCAGGTTCAGTTCTCTAGGACCCACATGAAGCCAGATGCACAAGGTGGCGCATGCATCTAGAGTTCATTTGCAGTGGCTAGAGACCCTAGCATGTCCATTCTCCCTCTCTCTGCCTCTCTCTCTCTCAAATAAATAAATAAAGATAAAATATTAAAAAAAAAAAAAACTTTTCTCCCAGGAGGTACTTTTGGTCAGGTGCTTTATCCCAGCAACAAGAAAATAACTACAGCCGGGCATGGTGGCGCACGCCTTTAATCCCAGCACTCGGGAGGCAGAGGTAGGAGGATCGCTGAGAGTTCGAGGCCACCCTGAGACTACATAGTTAATTCCAGGTCAGCCTGGACCAGAGTGAGACCCTACCTCGCAAAACCAAAAAAAAAAAAAAAAAAAAAAAGAAAAGAACTACAATACAGTGTCACCAAAGAAAAAAGTGGCATTGGGAGCCGGGTGTGGTGGCGCACGCCTTTAATCCCAGCACTCAGGAGGAAGAGGTAGGAGGATCATCATGAGTTCAAGGCCACCCTGGGACTACATAGTGAATTCCAGGTCAGCCTGGACTAGAGTGAAACCATAACTCGAAAGAAAGAAAGAAAGAAAGAAAGAAAGAAAGAAAGAAAGAAAGAAAGAAAGAGAAAAGAAAGAAAGAAAAAGAGAGAAAGAGAGAAAGAGAGAAAGAGAGAAAGAAGAAAGAGAGAAAAAGAGGAGGAAAGAAAGAAAGAAAGAAAGAAAAAGAAAGAGAGAAAGAAGAAAGGAAGAGGAAAGAGGGAGGGAGGAAGAGAGGGAGGGAAAGAGAGAGAAAGAGAGAAAAGTGGCATTGGGACTTAGGAGATGGCTCAATGGTTAAAGCACTTACCACTTGAGTCTAAGTACTTGAGTTCAATCAATCCTCAAACCCCACTTAAAAAGCCAGAACCTGCCGGTGTGATGCCACACGCCTTTAATCCCAGCACTCAGGAGGCAGAGGTGAGAGGATGGCTGTGAGTTCAAGGCCACCCTGAGACTACATAGTGAATTCCAAGTGAGCCTGGACTACAGTGAGGCCCTACCTTGAAAAACAAAAACAAAAAGAACCATAGTGGGCTTCTGTAACACCAACACTCTGACAGCGAGAGAGAGGAGACAGAGACAGAAAAGTTTTCCAGAAGCTCTGGGTAAGCGCAGCAAAAAGAACAGCAGAAGACTGGAGAGATGGCTTAGCAGTTAAGGTGCTTGCCTGCAAAGCCTAAGGACCCATGTTTAACTCTTCAGATCCCACGTAAACCAGAGATACAAAGGTGAGGCAAGCGCAAGGTTGCACATGCCCACTAGTTGGTGCAAGCATCTGGAGTTCAATTGCAGTGGCTGAGGTCCTAGCATGCCAATTCTCTCTCTTACCCTCTCTCTCTCTCTTTCTTTCTCTCTCGCCCTCTGTCTGTCTCTCTGTCTCTCTCTCTCTAAAAATAAATATAAACCAGGTGTGGTGGCACACCCCTTTAATCCCAGCACTTGGGAGGCAGAGGTAGGAGGATCACTGTGAGTTCAAGGCCACCCTGAGACTACATAGTTAATTCCAGGTCTCTCCCTACCTTGAAAAACTAAAAATAAAAATTAAAAAAAAAAAAAGTATTTAATCCCAGCACTTAGGAGGCAAAGGCAGGAGGATTGCTATGAGTTTGAGGACACACTGAGACTGCATAGGTCAGCCTGGGCTATCCCTTGAATGGCCAGCACTTGGGAGGCAGAATTCCCCAGGACCCATGTAAACCAGGTCTGGGATCATTTGCTGGTTGAGTTCTTTCTCTCAAGGCCATAAATAAATAAAAATGAAAAATTAGGCTGGGCATAGTTAATTCCAGGTCAGCCTGGGCCACCCTGAGACTACAGAGTGAATTCCAGACCCTACCTTGAAAAACAACCAAAAAATTAAAAATTAAAAAGGGCTGGAGAAATGGCTTAGTGGTTAAGGAGCTTGCCTGCAAAACCAAAGGACCCAGGCTTGATTCCCCAGGACCCACGACATAAGCTTGATCCACAAGATGGTGTATGCATCTGGAGTTTGTTTGCAGGGCTGAAGGCCCTGGCAGGCCCATTCTCTTTCTCTCTTAAATAAGTTAAATAAAAATTAAAAAAAAAAAAAAAAAAACTAAAGCCGGGCGTGGTGGAGCACACCTTTAATCCCAGCACTGGGGAGGCAGAGGTAGGAGGATCGCCATGAGTTCAAGGCCGCCCTGAGACTACATAGTGAATTCCAGGTCAGCCTGAGCTAGAGTGAGACCATACCTAAAATAAAAAAAATTTAAAAAAAAACTAAATGCCTGTCTTCTACAGCTGTGGTAGATAGATCGTGTTAGAGCTGTAGCACATCTAATAGAAGAAGCTTAAAGATGGGCATATGTTTCAGCCCTAACAAAAAAAGAAGAAAAAAAAAGGGTTACAAGCCAGGCATGAAGACCCTACCTTAGAAATCCCCCCACCCAAAAAAAAAAAAAAAAGTTAGAAATTTATGCTGTGAGGGAATGTCTTAAACCAAGAGAAGGGTGGATCTCCAGCTTTAATGGGTACAAATGGTTGCCAATACAGGTAAGTTCCTGCTTTGGTAGCTGGAAATAAATCTGGGATGAAAGGCGTGCACCACCACCCCCAGTTTCAATCCCTTTCTTATGAGCTGCTCTCTGTGTCACTTAATGTACTGCCTGCCATGATGGATGTCCCTGTTTGCCCCCCACCTCCTCTAGGGAGAGAATCTGAGGTTGAGAACACCCAGCTTGTAGCAGTGGTGACAGATAACCACACAGCACAGGGAAGGAGATGTGTCCCTACTGACAGAGAGGGAAAATAATGCCAGGACAACCTAGGGTTACATGGCCACTGAATGCCCAAGTGGGGATTCAACTCCAGTCTGTCTGACTCCAGTGCCCATTACACTGTCCTGTCAACGCCCAAGGAGCAAGCAGCGTTCTGACTCATCATGCTACACCTCATGGGAGTTCAAGCAGTACTTTGCACATAGAAGATGCTTGGTAAATAGTATTGATTTGAGCACATGACCTAAATAGCATTAGAGTTCTGGCATTTTACTTAGTTCCCAGCTTCCTCTGAAGAGGTCATACCAGGGAGGCAGAGGTGGCTAAGCAGTTAGAAGTGCTTGCTGACAGCCAGGGTTCAAGTCCCCAGTACCCATGTAAAACCATATGCACCATACCCATTCTCTCTCTCAAATAAATAAATAAATGGAAAAAAATTCAAGGTAGGGTCTCACCCAAGCCCAGGCTGCCCTGGAATTCACCTTTGTAGTCTCAGGCTGACCTCAAACTCACAGCGATCCTCCTACCTATGCCACTACCCCTGGTCAAATGAAAAAAAAATTTTTTAATTTTTATTTATTTATTTATCTGAGAGAGAGAGACAGACAGAAATAGGCAGGTAGAGAGAGAGAGAATGGGCACGCCAGGGCCTCCAGCCACTGAAAACGAACTCCAGATGTGTGTGCCCCCCCTTGTGCATCTGGCCTACATGGGTCCTGGAGAATAGAGCCTTGAACCGGGGTCCTTGGGCTTCAAAGGCAAGCGTTTAACTGCTAAGCCATCTCTCCAGCCCTAAATGAAATATTTTTAAATAGGGTGTTACACACCTGTAATCCTAGCACTGAGGCAGAAGAATCACAAGTTTGAGGCAGCCTGGACTACGTAGTCCCTAACTCCTCAAAAAAAAAAAAAAAAAAAAAAACAAAGCCGGGTGTGGTGGCACACGCCTTTAATCCCAGCAGTTGATATCCTGAGGTAGGAGAATCAATGTGAGTTCAAGGCCACCCTGAGACTACAGAGTGAATTCTAGGTCAACCTAGGCTAGAGCGATAGCCTACCTTGAAAAAGAAATAATAGTTTTTAGGTTCAGCAATGCCATCAAATATGCAAATATGCTAATTTACAGTATAGCCAGGGTGATGAAAAAAATGAATGAATTTTCTTCCTCTAGATGATTTTGTCAAATGTAGAAATCCGCAAGGCGTGGTGGCTCAAGAGGCAGAGGTAGGAGGATCCCTGTGAGTTCAAGGCCACCTTGAGACTACACAGTGAATTCCAGGTCAGCCTGGAAAAAAGTAGAAATCCTGTGGAGAGTATTAACAGAGCCTGCTCATGGTAAACAAAGAAACCACCAGCAGATTTCCCTTGCCATCATTGTAAGTGATTTGTAGAAGTATGACCAAATTCCAACCACAACCACCCTCTTTTCATTTTTCAGGAATATAACCCGTATGGCTGGTGGGTAGGAGAACTGAACAGCCTCGTTGGAATTGTCCCGAAGGAGTATCTCACCACCGCCTTTGAAGTAGAAGAAAGATGAAGGTCAGGTATGAGAGCCGCTGTTGAACTCTTGATGGCTAGCCATGACGGCTGCTCTGTGAAGCTGAGAGTTGTCTGGTCGTCTGTCAAGTAGCTTTCCTTCATCTCCAAAAGTGATGCCAATGATTCAAAATTGAATGAAAATGAGTCTGTCATTGTTTCCTAAGTTTGTGTCGTGCAAGCACTGGGTTCAACTAAAAGTGTCAGAAAAAGTCGGGCCTGGTGGCGCACACCTTTAATCCCAGCACTGGGAGGCAGAGGTAGGAAGATCACCATGAGTTCGAGGCCACCCTGAGACTACATAGTGAATTCCAGATCAGCTTGGGCTAGTGTGAGACCCTACCTTGAAAAACCAAAAAAATAAATAAATAAATAAATAAATAAATAAATAAATAAATAAATAAATAAAAGTGTCAGAAAATTCAAAACAAGGGCTAGAGAGATGGCTCAGTGGTTAAGGCTCTGGCCTGCAAACCTAATGACCTGGGTTCAACTCCCCAGTACCCACATAAAGCCAGATGCACAAAGTGTCACATGCGTCTAGAGTTTGTTTGTAGCAGCTGTAGGTCCTGGCCCTGGCCCATTCACTCTCTCTGTCTCTCTATCTCTTTCTGCTTGCAAATAAAGAATTTTTTTTTGGTGGGGGGAGGTTGAGGTAGGGTCTCGCTCTAGCCCAGTCTGTCCTGGAACTCACTATGTACTCTCAGGTTAGCCTCAAACTCACAGTGATCCCTCCTACCTCTGCCTCTCAAGTGCTAGGATTAAAGGCAATCACCATGAGTTCAAGGCCACCCTGAGACTATATATGAATTCCAGGTCAGCCTAAGCTAGAGTGAGACCTACCTCAAAAAAAAAAAAAAATAGCTGGGCATGGTGGCACACCCTTTAATCCCAGCACTCAGGAGGCAGAGGTAGGAGGATCTCCATGAGTTCAAGGCCACCCTGAGACTACATAGTGAATTCCAGGTCAGCCTGGACTAGAGTGAAACCAAAAGAGAAAAACCAAAAGAAAGAAGGAAGGAAGGAAGGGAGGGAGGGAGGGAGGGAGGGAGGAAGGAAGGAAGGAAGGAAGGAAGGAAGGAAGGAAGGAAGGAAGGAAGGAAGGAAGGAAGGAAGGAAGGAAGGAAGGAGAAAGACCAAAAATAAATAAATATATAAATATATATTTTTTAAAGAATCCAGAGCCAGGTATGGTGGCTCATGCCTTTAATCCCAGCCCCTTCTATCTGTCTGTCTGTTTGTCTGTCTGTCTGTCTGTCTGTCTGTCTGTCTGTCTAGCTAGCTAGCTAGCTATCATCTGTCTCTTTCTCTCCCTTCCTGTCTCTCTCTCAAGTAAATAAGTTAAATTTTTTAAAGCTTTTTTTCATATTTTATTTATTTATTTATTTATTTATTTATTTATTTATTTGAGAGAGAGAAAGAGGCAGAGAGAGAGAGAGAATGGGCATGTCAAGGCCTCCAGCCACTGCAAACAAATTCCAGATGCATGCTCCCCCTTGTGCATCTGGCTTACATGGGTCTGGGAGAGTCAAACTGGGATCCTTTGGCTTTGCAGGCAAATGCCTTAACCACTAAGCCATCTCTCCAGCCCCAAATTTTTTTTTTTTTTAAGTACCATGCATGGTACTGCATACCTTTAATCCCAGCACTAAGGTAAGAGGATTGCCTTGAGTTCCAGGTCAACTTGGTGCTACAGAGTAAGTTCCAGATCACCCTGGGTTAAAGGGAAAACCTGCCTTGAAAGAATAAATAATAAATAAATAAAATAAAATAATGGGCTGGAGAGATGGCTTAGTGGCTAAGGTGCATGCCTGCGAAGCCTAAGGACCCTGGTTCAAATTCTCCAGGTCCCACGTAAGCCAGATGCACATGGTTGTGCATGTGTCTGGAGTTCGTTTGCAGTGGCTAGAGGCCCTGATGTGCCCATTCTCACTCTCTCTTTCTCTCTTCCTCTCTCTGTCTCAAATAAATAAATAAATATAACATCTTTAAAATAAAATAACTTTGGTGCTGGAGCAATGGTTCCGCAGTTAAAGGCACTTGTTTGCAATTCCTGCCAGTCCAGGCTCAAATCCTCAATGCCCATATAAAGCCAGACACACAAGATGGCACATGCACTGGGGTTAGTTTGCAGCAGCATGAATCCCTGGCAGGTCCGTTCCCTGCTCTCTCTCTCAAATAAATAAAAATATTTTTAAAAAATAATTTTCAATGGGCTGGAGAGATGGCTTAGCGGTTAAGGTGCTTGCCTATGAAGCCTAAGGACCCAGGTTCAACTCTCCAGGTCCCACGTAAGCCAGATGCCCAAGGTGGCACATGTGTCTGGAGTTCATTTGCAGTGGCTAGAGTTCCTGGCGTGCCCATTCTCTCTTTCTCTCCCTTTCTCTGTCTCTAATAAATAAATAAAAATAAAATATTTAAAAATAAAAATAATAATAATTTTCAAGAAATGAATATAATTTATACCTTGTGAGCAAGAACCATGTCATATTGGGGGGGGCTGTTTTGACTGAGGGAGTTGTTACAGAGAGTTGAACCCAGGACCTTATGTGTGCTAGGAAGTCAAAGACACAACCACTCAGATAATCCCCAACCCCCACATAATGGGGCTTTTTGTTTGGTTGGGGTTTTTTTTAATTAATTAATTTTTTTTTTTTTTTTTTTTTTTTTTTTTGGTTTTTCGAGGTAGGGTTTCCAGGTCAACCTGGACTACAGTGAGACCTTACCTCATAAAACAAAAAAAATAATAATAATAATAAATAAAAATAAATAAAATGGGGCTGGAGAGATGGCTTAGAGGTTGAGACATCTGCCCACTAAGCCTAAGAACGCCAGTTCCAATCTCCAGGTCCCACATTTAGCCAGATGCAAAGTGATGCAAGGACACAATGCCGCACTTGCCCACAAGGGGGCACACACATCTGGAGTTTGTCCACAGCAGCTGAGAGGCTGCTGGCGTGCCCATTCTCTGTCTTCCTCTCCCTCTCTCTCTGTCTCTCTCCAAAAAATAAAAATAAAAATAAAATAAATAAATAAAATGGAGCTGAGCATGCTGGTGCCAGCCTTTAATCCCAGCACTCAGGAAGCAGAGATAGGAAGATTGTCGTGAGTTCTAGGCCACCCTGAGACTACATAGTTAATTCCAGGTCAGTCTGGACCACAGTGAGACCCTACACACCAGGATCCTTTGGCTTTGCAGGCAAATGCCTTAACCACTAAGCCATCTCTCCAGCCCCCCTAAAATATATATATATTTTAAAGATGGTTAGGAAGCCGGGCATGGTGGTGTACAGCTTTATTTATTTTGGGGGGGGGGTTTTCAAGGTAGGGTCTCAACACCAGGCTGGTTCACACCTTTAATCCCAGCATTCAGAAGGCAGAAGGAGGAGGCCACCCTGAGACTACATAGTGAATTCCAGGTCAGCCTGAGCTAGAGTGAGACCGTACCTCGAGAAAAAAAAAAATGGAGTGCTTGGTTGAGTTGGGGTAGCAGTAAGAGCCACTTTAATGCCGGCTGGATTTTTGTTTAAAATTAGAATGGTAATGGAGGGCATTGAAGACTAGTTTGACACTACCAGCTCCATCTTCCAGCCTAAGATGGGAGCAACAGCCTTTATTGCTAAGGTGAAGGATGGCAGAGGTGTGACAATGACACAAACTGTCCTTGGAGTCTTTCAGACCAGGGCCCACTCTAGTGTGCAATAGCAGCTGAGTGAATTCATTTAGGAAACTACATGAGGATAGATCTTGCTCTCCCGTGCCCTTGTGCAAACCATAAAGCACCAGTTCAGGCCTGTCCCTCAAGGTTTGACTTTATAACTTTCCTGAGTCCTCTATTTCCTGGCCATGAATGCAGAAGGGCTAGATTTTTTTTTTTTTTTTGTCAAATTTAAATAAATTCACCCGTTTTCATTTTGCAATTTACTTAAAGTTGTTTATCTCTTCCCAGCAATTCCAGGTCTAGGAATTTAGTCTACAGTTACCCTTGTACACAAACCAAATGATATGCATGCAAGTTCACTTGTTTGCAATAGCAAAGGACTGGAGATAACTAAAGTCAAGCAGCTTTAGTGCATGCATGGCATTGTATATTATGCAAAGTAAAACAACTTTGAAAGGGGAGCCAGGCATGGTAGCCTTTAATCCCAGAATTTGGGAAGCAGAGGTACGAGTTCGAGACCACCCTGAGACTACATAGTGAATTCTAGATCAGCTGGGCTAGAGTGAGACCCTACCTTGAAAAACTAGGAAAAAAAAAAAAACTTTGAAAGGGAAGCTGTTACAGAATATATTTTGAGATATGTATAAAAAGCAGCAATGGAAAGAGAGTAAAGGACTGGAGAGATGGCTCAGCAGTTAAGGCACTTGCCGGCAAAGCCTAAGGACCCAGGTTTGATTCCCCAGTACCCAAGTAAAGCCAGATGCACAAGGTGACACATGAGTATGGAGTTTGTTTGCAGTGACTGAAGGCCCTGGAGCACCCAGTCTCTATCTGACTCTCTCTTTCTCAAGTGTGTGTGTGTGTGTGTGTGTGTGTGTGTGTGTGTGTAACTCAAATACATATATATGCACAAGGGAGTAGAAATTGGGTGAAGTGCTATGCAATGAAAAGGGAGTAGGAGGAGTGCTATGATTTCAAGGCCAGCCTGGGTTAAGTAGCTAGTACCTGGCCAGCCTAGGCTACAAAGAAAATGAAGCTAGCCATGGTAATATTAATACTTCTATATTCTTGCATTGTTTTTTTTTTTTTTTTTTTTTTTTTTTTTTTCGAGGTAGGGTCTCACTCTGGCCCAGGCTGATCTGGAATTAACTATGTAGTCTCAGGGTGGCCTTGAACTCACAGCGATCCTCCTACCTCTGCCTCCCCAGTGCTGGGATTAAAGGCGTGCGCCACCACACCCGGCTATATTCTTGCATTGTTTTTTACTTTTGGGGTTTTTTGTTTTGTTTTGTTTTCTAAAGATATTTTATGTATTTATTTATTTATTTATTTGCAAGCAGAGAAGATGGCTTAGTGTTTAAGGCATTTGCCTGCAAAGCTAAAGGACCCAGGTTTGATTCCCCAGGACCCATGTAAGCCACATGCACAAGGGGGCGCATGCATCTGGAGTTCATTTGAAGTGGCTGGAGGCCCTGGAACGCCCATTCACTCTCTCTCTCTCTCACTCTTTCTACCTCTTTCTCTCTCTCTCTTAAATGAATAAATAAAATATATATATAAGTCCCTAAAGAAAAAGAAAAAGAAAGAGAATGAAACAGAATGGGTATAACAGGGCCTCTGGCCACTGCAAATGAACTCCAGATGCACGTGCCACTTTGTGTATTTGGCTTCATGTGGGTATTGAGGAATTGAATCTGGGTCTTTTGGCTTTGGCTTGTGGGCAAGTGCCTTAACTGCTAAGCCATCTCTCCAGCCCTTTTTAGTTTTTTTTTTTTTAAACACTTTTATTTGTTTGTTTGTTTGTTTGTGAGAGAGAGAGGCAGATAGAGAGAGAGTGGGCACACCAGGACCTCCAGTCACTGCAAATGAACTCCAGATGCATGCGTCACCTTGTGCATCTGAGGTAGGAGAATTGCCATGGATTCAAGGCCAGCCTGGGGCTACTAAGTGAGTTCCAGGTCAGCCAGGGCTAGAGTGAGAACCTGCCTCAAAATAAATTTAAAAAAAAAAAAAAAAAAGCTGGAGAGATGGCTTAGGGGTTAAGGCGCCTGCCTCCTAACCCTAAGAACACTGGTTCCAATCTCCAGCGGTTCCAATCTCCAGGTCCCACGTTTAGCCAGATGCAAAGTGACACAAGGGCGAAATGCCACACTTGGCCACAAGGGGGTGCGCACATCTGGATTTCGTTCGCAGCAGCTGAGACACTGCTTGCATGCCCATCTCTGTCTTCCTCCCTCTCCCTCTCCCTCTCTCTCTCTCTCTCTCTCTCTCTCTCTCTGTCTCTCTCCAAAAAAATAAGATAAAATTTTTTTTAAGTTTAAAAAAAAAAAGAGGAAAGATAAAGACTTACATAGTTGTGTATATATATATGAAATATTTCTGGAAGGAGAAAGAAAATGTTATAAAAGTTGCCTACAAGGACAGAGGAACTTACATGACTATGGGACAATGTAGGAGTGAAGAATTTTACTCCCATTAATACTTCTATATTCTTGAATTTTTTTTAGCTTTGATTTTTTTTAACACTTTTAAAAATTTATTTATTTGCAGGCTGGAGAGATGGCTTAGCGGTTAAGGTACTTGCCTACAAAGCCAAAGGACCTCGGTTCAACTCCCCAGGACCCACGTAAGACAGATGAACATAGTGGCAAATGTGTCTGGAGTTCGTTTGCAATGGCTGTAGACCCTGGCACACCCATTCTCCCTCCATCTTTCTCTCTCTCTCTCTCTCTGCCTTTCTCTCTCAAATAAAATATTAAGGGCTGGAGAGATGGCTTAGGGGTTAAGGTGCCTGCCTCCTAAGCCTAAGAATACCCTTTAGATTCTCCAGGTCCCACGTTTAGCCAGACATAAAGTGATGCAAGGGAGCAATGCCGCACTTGCCCACAAGGGGGAGCATGCATCTGGAGTTCGTTTACAGTGGCTGAGAGGCTGGTAGCACACCCATTCTCTATCTGTCCCTCTCTCTCTCTCTCTGACTCAAAAAAAAAAATTAAATTAAATTAAATATTTTTTAAAAAACAAAAAAATATTTTAAAAATTATTTATTTGAGAGGGGGGTAGATAGAGAGAGAATGGTCACACCAGAGCCTCCAGCCACTGCAAACAAACTCCAGATGCATATGACACCTTGTGCATCTGGCTTACATGGGTCCTGGGGAATCAAACTTAGGTCCTTTGGCTTTACAGGCAAGTCCACCACTAAGCCAGCTCTCAGGCACTTTTATGGGTTTTTTTAATTAAAATATTTTTATTAATTTTATTTATTTATTTGCAAGCAGAGAGAGACAGAGAGAGAAGAGAGACAGAGAGAGAATGGGCATGCTAGGGCCTCTAGCCACTGCAAACAAAGTCCAGGTGCATGTGCCCCTTGTGCATCTGGCTTACGTGGGTCCTGGGAAATCAAACCTGGGTCCTTTGGTTTCACAAGCAAATGCCTTAACTGCTAAGCCATCTCTCCAGCCCCCCCCCCTTTTTTTAAGGTAGAGTTTCACTCTAGCCCAGGCTGACCTGGAACTCACTATGTAGTCTCAGAATGGCCTTGAGCTCACAGTGAACCTACCTCTGCCTCTCAAGTGCTGGGATTAAAGACGTGCACCATGCCCAGCTTTTTCTTTTCTTTTCTTTCTTTCTTTTTTTTTTTTTTCTTTTTTTTTTTTTTTTTTTTTTTTTTTTGAGAGAGAAGAGAGAGAGAGAAAGAAAGAGTATTGGCATGCCAGGGCCTCAGCCACTGTAATCAAACTCCGTATGCTTGCACCACCTAGTGAGCACGTGCAACCTTACGGTTGCCTCACCATTATGCATCTGGCTAACATGGGATCTGGAGAGTAGAACATGAGTCCTTAGGCTTTGCAGGCAAGCACCCTAACTGCTAAGCCATCTCTCCAGCCCAGTACTGGGGATTAAACCCAGGGCTTTATACTTGTTAATCCAACACCCTACCAACTGAGCTCCATCTCCAGTCATACTTCTATATTCTGAATACTAAAAGCAAATTCATGCATTTTTCTCCCCTTTAGGAAACATATTCTTCTCTCTACCCTGTCTTTATTCAGAAAAAGCATAAACAGCTGCCATTCTCTTCCTCTGGACATAGACTCCATTAATCAGTCAAGTGAGAAGAGGACGGTTCATCAAACCTGTTGCTAAGCCGGCCAGCTCTTGGCTCCTCTGCTCTTCCAACCAGGTCCACACATCCACATCTGCCGCTTCCACAGGCTCATCACAAAGAAGGCAGTGGAAAAGGGAAGCTTGGAAGGAGGCCGTTGCTGATCGTGGCTGGTTTGCAAAGCACAAATAAACTTCACCTTTGCTTCTTTGCTATGTGTGATGGTGTTGAATTCTTTGCTGAAAATCAAAATGACACCTCTGGGTATTCTTGTCATCTCGAAACAAAGTGAGAAAGACCATTGCAGAGAAAAAAAAAACAAAAGCTCAGATCAGGAAGGGAATCCACAGTTGTCTTTCAGGGCAGTCATTTCTGGAACCCAGATCTGCTGGTTTCTGGTCAGCTTCTCCGACTTCCTTTAGTTGTCTACTTAGTTATTCTTTCCATTTATTTCTTTGAGAGAGAAAGAGGGAAAGAGAGAGCCTTAACCATTGAGCCATCTCTCCAGCCCCTATTCTTTATTTATTTTTATTTTTTGTTTTGTTTTTTTTGTTTTTTTTTTTTTTTTTTTTTTTGAGGTAGAGTTTCATACTAGCACAAGCTAACCTGGAATTCACTATGTAGTCTCAGGGTGGCTTTGAACACATGGTGATCCTCCTACCTCTGCCTCCCAAGTGCTAGGATTAAAGGTGTGTGCCACCACACCTGGCTAAATTTTTTTTTTTTTTTTTTTTTTTTTTTTGAGGTAGGGTCTCACTCTGGCTCAGGCTGACCTGGAATTCACTATGTAGTTTCAGGGTGGCCTCGAACTCTCAGCGATCCTCCTACCTCTGCCTCCCAAGTGCTGGGATTAAAGGTGTGCACCACCACGCCCGGCCCTGGCTAAATTTTTTATTTATTTACTTGAGAGATAGAGAGAGAAAGACATTATGGGCAGGCAGACCAGAACCTCTTACCACTGCAAACAAACTCCAGATGCATTCACCACTTTTATTTATTTATTTATTTATTTATTTATTTATTTATTTATTTAACAGAAAGAGGGACAGAGAGAGAGAAAGAATGGGCATGTCAGGGCCTCCCGCCACTGCAAACAACCTCCAGACACATGCACATGTGCATCTGGCTAATGTGGGTCTTGGGGAATAGAACCTGGGTCCTTTGGCTTTGCAGGCAAACACCTTAACTGCTAAGCTATCCCTCCAGTCCACATTCACCACTTTTTGCATCTGACCTCACATGGGTACTGGGGAATTGAATCCAGACCATCAGGCTTGGCAAGCAATCTCCCCAGTTTTTTACTTTTTACTTTTTTTTGGGGGGGTGGTTTCAAGGTAAGGTCTCAGTCTAACCCAAACTGACCTGGAATTCACTATGTAGTCTCAGGCTGGTTTTGAACTCACAAAGATCCTTCTACCTCTGCCTCCTGAGTGCTGGGATTAAAGTTGTGTGCTGCCTACATATTTTCTTTCTGTCTTTCTTCCTTTCTTTTTTTGAGGTAGGGTCTCACTCTAGCCCAGGCTGACCTTGAATTCACTATGTAGTCTCAGGGTGACCTTGAACTCCAGAGTGCTGGAATTAAAGGTGTGTGCCACCATGTCCGGCTCTTATTACATATTATAATATTTTTTATTTTATGATTAGCATACATGTTGATTATCCTCCACATTCTCCTCTTCCATTTCCTTGGCCCTCTTGTACTTTTTTTAAAAAACTATTTATTTATTTATTTGAGAGAGAGAGAGAGGCACACTAGGGCCTCCAGCCACTGCAAATGAAATCCAGACACATGCGCCCCCTTGTGCATCTGGTTTATATGGGTACTAGGGAATCCTGGCTCCTTAGCTTCGCCTTAACTGCTAAGCCATCTCTCTAGCACCTCTCTTGTACTTTTTCATGTAGTAGCCACTTTTCTGATTTCATGTGACATGTATTCTATTACCCTCCCCCATTCCTGAACAACTCTTTCTCCCTTCATGGTCCCTTTTCTAGTATTGTGGCCTAGACACACACTCACACCCATAAGCTGTAAAGCTAGGGTATGCTTATGTATTTGTCTTTCTGAGTTTGGGTTACCTTGCTTAAAATAATGTTATATTTGGAGGCAGAGTCTCACTCTAACCCAGGCTGACCTGGAACTCACTCTTTAGCCCAGAACCCAGGCTGCTCTCGAACTTACAGTGATCCTTCTGCCTCAGCCTCTCAAATCCTGAGATTAAAGGTGTGTGTGAGCTGGGCATGGTGGTGTACGCCTTTAATCCCAGCACTCGAGAGGCAGAGATAGGAGGATCACTGTGAGTTCGAGGCCATCCTGAGACTACATAGTGAATTCCAGGACAGCCTAAGCTAGAGTGACACCCTACCTCAAAAAAACAAAAAAAAAAGTGTGTGTGTGGCTAAATCCAGTGTAGTTATTTTTTCTTATATGATCAATCTTTGAGACAGCGCCAGAAGGTCGGAGGGTCAGCACATTGGAGAGCTCCTCCCCAGGCCTTGGGTTTGTTCAAAATCCCCCAGTGGCCCAATGTGGTAGTGTAAATCTTTAATCCCAGCCCTCCCCTCCGGAGGCAGAGCTAGCAGGGGATCCCTGTGAATTTGAAGCCAGCCTGGGGCTACGTAGTGAATTCCACATCAGCCTGGACTAGAGTAAGACCTTACCTCGAAAAATACAAACAATGGGGCTGGAGAGATTGCTCAGCAGTTAAGATGCTTGCCTGCAAAGCCTACCCCAGGGTCAATTCCCCAGTGCCCAAGTAAGCCAGATGACACAATGGCGCATGCATCTGGAGTTCATTTGAAGTGGCTAGAGGCCCTGACACACTGTGTGTGTGTGTGTGTGTGTGTGTGTGTGTGTGTGTGTCTCAGGTTGTAAATAATTAAATTAAATATTTACAAAAGAAAAATAGAAACAAAATAAAAGGACATAAACTCAGGAATTAGACAACCTTGGAATAAATCCCATTTCCCCTTATATGAGGTTCTCTCAGTCAGGTTTGACATTTTATGCCTCCATTTCTTCTCCGTAGAAGAGGTCTACCCTCTCTCTGTGGGTTAGCTCCGTAAGGGTTAGCTGTTATTGACACTCGCTACACAAGAAATTTTGAAAAATGACTACCAGAGCAACTATAGGAATTTTATTTCTGATACCACCTATTCAGAGAAGTTTTGGACAGGCAAAAGCCTTTCTCACATCTGTGAGGACCATAATGTAGCGAGTCCTCATCTCAAGCCACCACAGGACAGAAGCCAGACAACAAACAGGACGTCAATGGATTCCAGGCTTCTCAATGGGGGGAAAAATTATGCCAGTTACTCATTTCCAGACCCAGGAATTTGTTTTTGTTTTGTTTTTTGGCTTTTCAAGGTAGGGTCTCACTCTAGCCCAGGCTGACCTGGAATTCACTATATAGTCTTGGGGTAGCCTCGAACTCACGGCAATCCTCCTACCTCTGCCTCCCAAGTGCTGGAATTAAAGGCGTGCGCCACCACGCCTAGCAGACCCAGGAATTTTAAAAAGGAAACAGTTTTGTGTAAGACATATATAGAGACAACAAAAATGGGACAATTTCGGTCTAGGAGAGAAAAAAAAAAGAATGGGCTAAAAGGCAATATAGACTGTTGTCTTAACACAGTGCTAAAGAAGCAGCAACCACTGGGTGGCAGTATATGAGCAGGTGAACCAGGGAGGACCAGGGAGGACCACTTGCCTTCTACTTTAGGGACCTATGCACCCAACCCACAGGTAAGGACAAAGGGCATTGTTCTACAGTGTTTAACTAAGGTAGCAAACATGAACCCTTCTTAGCCTCCCCATCCTTCCCTGAAGAACCACCACTGACCCAAATCTGAAAGGCTGGGTAGCAAGAGCACCATTGTCACAACCCTGTGTGTGAGACACCAGAAAAGGGGATCCCAGAAGAGGAAGAGCAAGGATCTGGGGCAGAGTGAAAAGGAGGCTGAAAATGGAACAACGTCAAAGGCAGCTTCCTCACTCTCTGCACAGGCCAATGCCCTAAATAGCATGGCATTGCTTCCAGCACCAGAGGAAACCACTGTCTGCTAAACTGAAAAGGCTTTTGGTGCCTCCGTCCACCCCCACCCACCCAGGGTAGGCACCAAGTTCAGACATCTGACCGTTCTAGCTATAAAACTTAGCAGGAAAAGAAATCAGAGGCTGGGCGTGGTGACACACACCTTTAATCCCAGCACTCAGGAGGCAGAGGTAGGAGGATCACCGAGAGTTCGAGGCCACCCTGAGACTACATAGTGAATTCCAGGTCAGCCTGGGCTAGAGCGAGACCCTACCTTGAAAAACAAAAAAATAAATAAATAAAAATAAATGATTCTGTGTTCAGGCTGAAGGGGATTTATTCTCTGTTAGGGAAAAAAGGCCTGAACACCTCTACGAGAAAAGATTCCTACAGTCTGTTGGAAAGTCAACTGCACACACACACACACACACACACACACACACACACAAAACTGCTCCCCAATCAGTTTGACAGCCAAGGTCCCTGCCCACAGCCTCAGATGATAACTGGCTAATCAGATTTCTGTTTCTCCATTTGATTCCACTAACCAAATCTCCACTTCACTGCCTGCCACTAACTGGACAACTGGGACATTAGAGCACTTAACTAGCCACACTGTGTGTAGGATGGGTTCTTTTTCTAATATTTTATTTTATTTTTATTTATTTTTTATTTTTTTATTTTTTTTTTTTGGTTTTTCGAGGTAGGGTCTCACTCTAGTCTAGGCTGACCTGGAATTCACTATGTAGTCCCAGGGTGGCCTCAAACTCACAGCAATCCTCCTACCTCTGCCTCCCGAGTGCTGGGATTAAAGGCATGCGCCACCAAGCCTGGCTTTTTTTTTTTTTTTAATATTTATATATTTGAGAGAGAGAAATAAAAAGAAAGAGAGGGAGGGAGAGTGAGAATGAGTATGTCAGGGCCTCTAGCCACTGGAAACAAACGCCAAACACATGTGCATCTGGCTCTACATGGGTACTGAGGAATTGAACCCAGGCTGGAAGGCTTTGCAAGCAAGCATTGTTAACCACTTAGCCATCTTCTCAGGACCCTTGTTTTGGTTTTTGTTTTGTTTTCAAGGTAGGGTCTCGCTCTAGCCCAGACTGACCGACCTGGAATCTCAGACTGGCCTTGGAATTACAGTGATCCTCCTACCTCTGTCTCTCAAGTGTTGGGATTAAAGGTGTGCACAACCAGGCCTGGCTTACTGTTGTTTGTTTGTTTTTTTGTTTTGTTTATTTATTTATTTGAGACAGAGAGAGAGAAAGGCAGATAGAGAATGGGTTCTGTTTATTTATTTGGTGCACGCCTTTGACTCGAGGCAGAGGTAGGAGGATCACCGAGCAAGGCCACCCTGAGACTAATGGGTCAGCCTGAGCTGGTGAGACCCTAGCCACTGCAAAAAAAAAAAAAATTGCAGACGCATGTGCCACCTTGTGCAGCTGGCTTTATGTGGGTACTGGGAATTGTCCTTAGGTTCTTCAGGCAAGCACTTAACCACTGAGTCATCTCTCCAGCCCTCTTTTTGTTTGTTTGTTTGTGTTTTAGTTTGTTGAGGTAGAGATTCTCTCTAGCCCAAGCTGACCTGGACTCACTATGTAGTCTCAGGGTGGCCTTGAATTCAAAGGGATCCTCCTACCTCTGCTTCCTCCTGAGTGCTGGGATTAAAGGCGTGTGCTACCATGCCTGGCCTTTTTTCTTTCTTTCTTTCTTTCTTTCTTTCTTTCTTTCTTTCTTTTTTTTTTTTTTTTTTTTTTTTTTTTTTTTTTTGCTTTTCTGAAGTAGGGTTTCATTCTAGCTCAGGCTGACCTGGAATTCACTGTGTAGTCTGAGGGTGGCCTCGAACTCTCGGCAATCCTCCTACCTCTGCCTCCCGAGGGCTGGGATTAAAGGCGTGCACCACCATGCCCGGCTTCTTTCTTTTTAAATACTTTCTTCCCCTGGTTGTACCATCTTATTTATAATCAGTTAGTCATTGCAAGAAAACTGAGGACAGAAAAGGTTGCTACTACTTGGCCAAAATCGTACAAAAGAAGCCCCTTGAGGGCTGGTAGATGGCTCAGTGGATAAATGCACGTCCTTGCCTGCTGGCGCAGGTATGAGTCCCCAGTACCCACATAAAGCCAGATGCACACGTGATGAATGTGCTTGGATTTTGCTTGCAGCAGCTAGAGACCCTGGTGCTGGCTCACTCATACTCTCTCAAATAAATAAAAATTTTAAAATCTATTTTTTAAAAAACTCTCTTGAGCCAGATGTGGTGGCACACACCTTGAATCCCAGCACTCAGGAGGCAGAGGTAAGTTTCAAGATGCTGCATAAGCGATCTACTTGCCTTACTTTGTTGGTATTGGGTGTCCTCTACACATTTTTTTTTTTTGGTTTTTCTCACTCTGGTCCAGGCTGACCTGGAATTCACTTTGGCCTTGGTCCTCCTACCTCTGCCTCCCGAGTGCTGGGATTAAAGTCCCACCACTTTCTACACATTTTTGAAGTCAAGCCACAAGACATTTGAGTTGCAGAACTAAAAAAAAATAAGTAAATATTAAGTTTCTGCTGGTCCACTCCCTTCACTTTTTCCTAATCAAGAAATGTAGAGAATACCAGCACTCAGGAGGCAGAGGTAGGAGGATCACCGTGAGTTCGAGGCCACCCTGACTACATAGTGAATTCCAGGTTAGCCTGGACTAGAGTGAAACCCTACCTCGAAAAAAAAAAAAAGCCTCTTGAGAGCTGGGTATGGTGGCACATGCCTTTATTTCCAGCACTCAGAAGGCAGAGATAGGAGGATTGCTCTGAGTTCCATGCCACTTTGAGACTACATAGTGAATTCCAGGTCAGCCTGGGCTAGAACAAGACCCTACCTCAAAAAAAAAAAAAAAAAAAAAAGCCAGGCATGGTGGCGCACGCCTTTAATCCCAGCACTCAGGAGGCAGAAGTAGGGGGATCGCCATGAGTTTGAGGCCACCTTGAGACTGCATAATGAATTCTATGTCAGCCTGAGCTAGAGTGAGACCTTATTTCGAAAAACAAAACAAAACAAAAAAAGTCTCTTGAGGGCTGGAGAGATGGTTCAGCAGTTAAGGCACTTGCCTGCAAAGCCTAACAACCCAGGTCCAGTTCCCCAGTACCCACGTAAAGCAAAATGCGCAAAGTGGTGCATGCATCTGGAGTCTGTTTGCAGTGGGAGGAGTCCCTGGTATGCCCATCCCCTCTCTCTTAAATAAATACCGAAAAAATTTATTTATTTATTTATTTATTTATTTATTTATTTATTTATTTATTTATTTGGGAGAGACACAGACAGAGAGGGGGTAAGAATGGGCACACCAGGGCCTCTAGCCACTGCAAATGAACTCCAGGCACCTGTACCACCTTGTGCATCTGGCTTATGTGGGTCCTGGCAAATCAAACCTGGGTCCTTAGGCTTCACAGGCAAGCGCCTTAACCGCTAAGCCATCTCTCCAGCCCTCAAGGGACTTTAAAAAATATTCTTTTTAGGCTGGAGAGATGGCTTAGCGGTTAAGGCGCTTGCCTGTGAAGCCTAAGGACCCATGTTCTACTCTCTAGGTCCCACATTAGCCAGATGCACAAAGGTGAGGCAAGCACAAGGTCTCAATTGTCCACTAGGTGGCGCAAGCATCTGGAGTTCCATTGCAGGGGCTGAGGCCTGCCAGTTCTCTCTCTCTCTCTCTCTCTCTGTCTCTTGCTCTCTAAAAAAAGAAAAAAAGTCGCTTGAAATAAGATCGTGTCAGCCACAGTAAAGCAGCCAAGACAAGGCAGAGCACAAGACACCCACATCTGCCTTCACAGATATAGTCTGTGATGGTGTTGAAGAGAAGTGACAAGGAACGCAGCATATTCTTCATTTATATCTTAAAACTCTCAGATGTCAGGGACAGCAGGGCTTTAATCTTTGACTCAAAAATAAAATAAGGTGGTGGCGCCCTCCTCCCCACCATACCCTCCCTCTGGGAGTGCTCTGGAAGAATTAATCTTGAGTGGCACCAATCTGTTGATTCCCAGAGTGGCAGCAAATTCTGCTGGGCTGACGTTGGGGAAAGCCGCGCTCTGCGGTGGGGATTATCCTGCTGCACAGCCCAGTGATTCAAACTCATTTTCTAGTTTGTAGATTACCACATCACTTGCTACTCCCACTTCCCTGCTGCCCAAGCATTTCATTCCCCACTGGAATTTACAGAGATTGGGTAGGGAGCTTGAAACTCACAACTAAAGAGATTTCTCTTTTTCAAGGGATTTAAATTATTCTCCCCATTTCCCTATCAAAAACGCTTCAGAAAACATGCTCTTTTCCCCCTTAGTAGGAATTGATGGCCATTCTTTGAGGTTCAATTAATGCTGCATTTAAAGGCATATCCCCTTTGGTGCAAAAAAAAAAATAATAAATAGCCAAAAAAAATTGTGTTAGAGAAAACTAGGACACTGTTTCCCTGCCACCACCACTAATACCCTTGAGATTATTTTGTTGTAGAGGCTGACCCCAAACTTGAAATCCTCCTGTCTCTTCCTCTTAAATACTGGAATTAGAGGTATGTACCATCATGCCTGGTTTTTTTTTTTTTTTTTTTTTGTCTGTTTGTTTGTTTTTGTTTATTTTTCTGAGGTAGGGTCTCACTCTAGCTCAGGCTGACCTGGAATTCACTATGTAGTCTCAGGGTGGCCTCGAACTCACGGTGATCCTCCTACCTCTGCCTCCCAAATGCTGTGATTAAAGTTGTGAGCCACTATACCCGGTTTGCTGTTTCTTTTCAAAGTAGGATCTCAGGATGACCTGGGACACTCTGTAGTCCAGGCTGACCTGGAAACTCACAGCAATCCTCCTACCTCTGCCTAAAGGTGTGCATCACCACCCCCAGCTCTATTTTTGTTTTTACCTTTTTATTTTTTTAATATTTTATTTATTTGAGAGAGAAAGAAAGAGGCAGATAGAGAATTTGCAGCAGAGAATGAGCTCACCAGGGTCTGCGGCCGGAGCAAACTCCAGACACATACACTACCTTGTGCATCTGGGTTACTGGGTACTGGGGAATCAAACCTGGGTCTTTAGGTTTCACAGGGAAGTGTCTTAACCACTAAGCTATCTCTCCAGCCCCTATTTTTGTTTTTGGATTTTTTTGTGTGTGTGTGTGTGTGTGTGTGTGTGTGTTGTGTTTTGTTTTTTCGAGGTAGAGTTTCACTCTAGCCCAGGCTGACCTGTAGTTCACTATGCAGTCTCAGGGTGGCCTTGAACTCACAGCAATTCTCCTACCTCCACCTCCCCAGTGCTGGGATTAAATGCACCACCACACCCGGCTGGGTTTTGTTTTTGTTTTTGTTTTTTTAGGTAGGGCTTCACTCTAGACCAGGCTGACCTGGAAGTCACTATGTAGTTTCAGGGTGTCCTTGAACTCATGGCGATCCTTCTACCTCAGCCTCCTGAGTGCTGGCATTAAAAGCGTGTGTCACAATGTCTGGCTTTTTTTTTTTTTTTTTTTTTTTTTTTTTTTTTTTTTGAGGTAGGGTCTCACTCTGGTCCATGCTGACCTGGAATTAACTATGTAGTCTCAGGGTGGCCTCGAACTCTCAGCAATCCTCCTACCTCTGCCTCCCGAGTGCTGGGATTAAAGGCATGTGCCACCACGCCCGGCCTTTGTCTGGCTTTTTTTTTTTCACAGGGTGTAAGTTGCCCAGGCTGGCCTCAAACTTGTGGTCCTTCTTCCTTACCCTCCAGAATAGCTAGGATTATACCTGTATGCCACCACACCCAGTTACAAACTAGGACACTTTTTAAAAAAAAAAATTTATTTATTTTTAACAATTTTTTAAAAATATATTTTATTTGTTTGAGTGAGAGAGAGAGAGAATGGGCACATCAGGGCCTCCAGCCACTGCAAATAAACTCCAGATGCATGTTCCCCCTTGGGCATCTGGCTTACATGGGTCCTGGGGAATCAAACCATTGTCCTTTGGCTTTGCAGGCAAATGCCTTAACCACTAAGCCATCCCTCCAGCCCCAGAACACTTTTTTTTTTTTTTTAATTAATTAATTTTTTTTTTTTTTTTTTTTGGTTTTTTTCGAGGTAGGGTCTCACTCTGGTCCAGGCTGACCTGGAATTAACTATGTAGTCTCAGGGTGGCCTCGGCCTCCCGAGTGCTGGGATTAAAGGCGTGCGCCACCACGCCCGGCCCCAGAACACTTTTGAGAGTGACGGGGATATTGATAATGATGCTAAGACTGTAAGTGCAAACTGGAACATGCCACACTAACAATAAAACAAAATGAGCTGGGGACTGGGCAGTGGAGATGGCCTGGCTTCTAGGCAAACCTGCCAACTAGGCTTCCTTTTCCTGATGCCTGGACTGTTTAGAAAGGCCTGGTGTCTCTGGCATGGAGCTATAGTGGGGCTGGCCTGCTGTCAGCAGCTGTATGTGTTCAGTTCCCTCCTGGGGTCCCATCACAGTCCTCCACATTCCCACCTGGCAAACTGCCACTGAAGGAAGCATTGTTGTGGCACTGGGCAGCAGTATGGCAGGCGCTTCCCTGCCTCCTGTGATGGGAGTGAGTTCCAAGAGGTTTCTAGTGCTGGTCCTCAAAGAGAGCATCTGGTTCCACTGCAGATGCTCTCAACCTGACGGGAAGCAGCTGGCTACCTTTTATCCCATCACAGAACAGAAAATGTAGCCCGGGCTGGCCTCAAACCTATAGTAATCCTTCTACTTTAGCCTCTCAAAAACTGGGATTAGAGGCATGAGCCTGGCTAGGAGTCAGACATTTCCATTTTGTTGTGGGCACTGTGGATATCCAGCAGCATCTCTTAAATTCCTGTCACCCTACTCTCCCACCTCCATGTTTTACAACAGAAATGTCCCCAGGCATTGTCAAATGTCTTCTGGGGCAAAATCCCTGAACTACCATCTCAGGGCACCTGGGATATACTTAGAACCAAGCTCTGCCTTCTAGAAGTTTGTGCTTTAGTCACTAGATGATGACGACAGAGGCCGTTCACGGCAGGGCTGGGAAGACAGCAGACATAAATCCTGAGCGCTCGGGGACTGAGGATCAGGAAGACAGCCCCTGCCCTCTGCCTGCGCCTCGGTGGAGCTCTGCTTACCGCCTGGCCTGGATGCTGCAGAGTCGCCCTGGGGAAATGACGCATAAATGGCTAGGGTCATCCTTGCTGGTTCGGAGAACTACAAGCCTGTCGCGTCTAGACCTCTATGGTTACTCTTCCTTCCCTCTTCCACAGCAGAAATGGGGAAGAGGAGTGTTGGAATGCTTGATCAGGACAAGTAAAAACGCAAGGCTATTTCAAAGCAAGTAGCATGGGTTTGCAGAAGTAGCAAGATGACCACTTGAGTGTAGTTGAAAGAATGGGGCCTGGGTTCCCTCAGCATTACACCGAGTTGGGGAGTAGGGCTGGCCCTGCACAGTGCACTGGGGGGAAGGGTGGTTTACTGACTGCAGCCCCCTGACAGACAGGGGAGATTCAAGGCAGATTATTTTGAGGCTGTGATTTTTCTGGTCTTTCCTGTTAGTTTAGGGGAAAGTTTTCTCATGCAAAATGACTCCCAGGAGCTCTGTCAAGAACCAAAAAAACAAAACAAAGGGAAAAAAAAAAAAAAAAACACTCAAAAGCACCAGGCCCAGACAGGATGAAGGGTTCTGGTGTTTTTGTTGTTTGCCTACATAGACTACACAAGAGGGCCAGCATGGGCCCTCATGCCAGCCAGAGCCCTGTCGATGCTGCCTCCCCTGGGCTCTGAAGCTGAGGCACCTGGAAGGGTTATTAGCAGGATTGGAACTCATCTCTCTGCTGGGACTAGATCATAATTACAGTAATTTTCTAACAGAGCTCGGCAGTAGGACTGTTTAATCAGCATCCGGCTCCCCTGTGCTCCCAGCTCTCATCACTCAAGGAGAGGAGTGGGATGGCTCTTAAAGAGACAGTGCCCGCCTTTCAGCATTTCGAACAGATGTGCCCTAATTGGTAGAATATATCTAAGTCTTGTAGCTTATAGAAGGCAGGTTGCATTACTTCCAACAGACTGCCTCAGGTTCTCACTATTCTTCTGCTGGAGGGACTTAGGTCAGGCTGCTGGTAGGCCAGGATTCCCCTATCAACACGGCCACTAAAGGAAAGGACACAGTGTCAGAGCAGTTATGGAAGGAGCTGATGAGTTGGCTCCTTTGAACCAACGGTATGAAAGAAAACAAATTTGGCTAAAAGGTGGGAAAGACTTAAAAGCCAAGCAGGAAAAGAATTTTTTTTTAATTTTTTTGTTTTGGTTTTTCTTTTTTTTTCTTTTTTTTTTGGTTTTTTTTTTTTTTTTTTTTTTTTTTTATTTATTTTTTGGTTTTTTTGAGGTGGGTGTGCCAGGGCCTCCAGTCTCACCCCTTGTGCATCTGGCTTACGTGGGTCCAGGCTGACCTGGAATTCATCTCTCCAGCCCGGTTTTGGTTTTTTGAGTCTCAGGGCTGGCCTGGAACTCCTCAGGGTGGCTTTGATCCTCCCTACCTCTGCCTCCCGAGTGCTGGGATTAAAGGGGTGCGCCACCACACCCGGCTAGGAAAAGAAATTTTGCCTGGTGGCTTCCCATAATCCAAAGATTATAGAAATATCTTGTGTTTCTGCCTTTCCAGGGGAAAAAAAACCCTTCAGGACTATTCAATGATCTCTTACCACACACCCTTCCTTTACCACTTCTGTTTACCAGCTGGGCCCTTCTCACTACTGTGAAATGCTTCTCTTTTGCTTGCAGAGGTAGAACAATCCGCCCTGAACTGAAGGGAAGGAATAGTAGTCTCAGTTCCCTACGCCAGGAGCGCCGTCTCCTCGAGTGTGGCTCTCCATTGCCTGTGTTTATTATACATCGAGATCCGAGGCCTCCAGCTCCCTGCCTCATCATGGCCGGGGCAGAACTGTTTCTCTCTCAAGAAATTATTTAAGATGTGACGACCGGCTCCTACTGCCCTGCTGGAATGGCAAATGCACATTTAGTCTTTATGGTGTTTTTCAAAACAAGTTCCTTAGAGGAAAAAAGCTGGGGAAGAAAATTGAAGAGAAATAAGAGGTGAGTGGGAACTTTCAAAATGAGTCAAGTAAACTCCAGAAAGAAGGGACTTAGGTCAGGCTGCTGGTGGGACAGGATCCCCCACCAACATGGCCACTAAGGGAAAGGACACACAGGGTTAGAACACTTACATAAGTGGGTAAGGAGACTAGAAATGGGGACACTCATCCACAGTTCAATGTTACCTTGAACCAGGCCATGTGGCTTCTACTGAGATGACTCCGTGCTGGCAAAGCAACACCACCCTCGTGACAGCCCAGTACTTAAAGGAAGTGCTCTCTTGAGCCACAGTGCCTATCTGCTTGGCTTTAGCAGCGTCTCCTCCTACATAAGTCCACAGAGGCCAGCCCGCCTCTGATTTAGCATGCCGCAGCCTTGGTGAGAAAAGCCAGGGGCTGCTCTGATCCCATTTCTAAACCAGATGCACCTTCACATCCTGCAGGCTGTCTGCACCACTCCTGCAGTACTGAGACCATCCAGCAAGGGCTGTGGTGGACAAGCAGACTCCCATACAGATAACTTAGTATCCAGTTGAACTCTTAAGAAGATTGTAACGGGCTGACCTGGAATTCACTATGTAGTCTCAGGGTGGCCTCAAACTCATGGCAATCCTCCTACCTCTGCCTCCTGAGTACTGGGATTAAAGGTGAGCACCACCATTTTTTTTTTTTTTTTTTTTGAAACAAGGTTTTTCACACTATAACCCAGATGGCTTGGAATGCACTATTTAACCCAGGTTAAACTCAAACTCATGGTGATCCTGTCTGTCTGAGCCACCCAAGTGCTAGAATTACAGGTTTGCCATCATGCCTGGCTAAGCTGTCATTCTGAAAGAATGAAAAGTTGTGCTGGGGCTCCCCCCTCCCACCTCAAATGTAGTAGGTTTGCTTTTCTTTTTTTGATGTTTTGTTTTATTGAGGTAGGGTCTCCCTCTAGTCTCAGGGTGGCCTTGAACCCAAAGTGATCCTCCTAACTCTGCTTCCCAAGTGCTGGGATTAAAAGCATGCACTACCCTGTCTGGCTTTTTTTTTTTTTTTTTTTTTTTTTTTTTTTTTTTTTTTTTCTGTTAAAGATTTTTGGGGGATGAAAAAATCTGCTATTACAGAACCTGGAAAGTACCTCTGATTTTAACATCCTGTTCAGCTATATAAAACTGCTTTTTAAAAGTCACACTCATCTCAATACCTACCTCCCCTCCTGGTGGGGCACTGAGGTCAAATAAAATGATACATGTAAAACTATCTTCACATAAGAACTCCCCTCCCACCCCCACATCCTTACACCAAATAATCCTCCACCCCTATTAGCTCTCAATGCCCCAACCTGGGTCACTTCCCCTGTCGTATTAGGGAGATGACTAGACTTGAGCCATGGAAGTAGCTGAGACAGCACGTTTCAGTTGCGGGACACTAAGAAATCAAGCTGGAACTGAGCTACACGCCTTCTTCCTGCTTGCTGGCTAGCTATCACAGTGCTGGAAAGTGCTATACAGGCTGCAGGAGGAGAAAAGCCATCAACAGTCTTAACCAGCAGTGGACCATGCAAGCAACACAACTGTCCAGCCAGGCAAGAGCAGTTCACTGGGGCAACAGTGGCGTGTCTGTTACAGAAGTAATCAACAGCTCTCTGATGATATTTGAGGCCCACGCCACGGGAAAGAACTCATGCTTGGGACTGAAAACCTAGTCAAAAGCCTAAGGCTGGGAAGGTCACAGACCTTTAGCAGGGAAGCTACTACTACTACTACTGTTGTTTGGCTAAAC
This sequence comes from Orientallactaga sibirica, assembly GCA_036365145.1. NCBI lineage: Eukaryota > Metazoa > Chordata > Mammalia > Rodentia > Dipodidae > Orientallactaga > Orientallactaga sibirica. The sequence continues at coordinate 31,963,000 of JAEOAD010000013.1, read as the reverse complement.
ACATTATGTTGTGGCATCATCTTGCCCTCTAAATATTTTGTTTTATGTCCATGTAGTAGCACTGCTCTCCCATTTTGTCACAGAAACTTCCTTTTGCAGATGGCAGTGACTCCAAACTTGTCTAAGTGCCGAGAAATGACAGTTCAGTACTCAACACTAAGTGAGACATTTCACTCACACCCTCCAAGGCTCAGGGAACACTGTGTTCGAAGTACTAGAAAGAATATATGAGCCACAGGATAGGGAAGGGTGCTTGGGAATACTGCCGTCTGGACATAAAAGTGCTTCTGCATTAATAAGCTTACAGTGGCTGCTGCAACCTGCACAATATTGGCCCATCGATATGTCATTATAATGATGGATGGCAAAAAGACATCAAAATAGAAGAGGGACTAGGGAAAGAAGGGGTTCAGTGGAAGATTATTATCAAAATACATATATACATATATGAAAATTACCAATGTCAATAAAAGTTTAGCCTCAAAAAAAAAAAAAAAAGAAAGCAATTGTCACAAAGAACTAGCCGGGCATGGTGGTGCCTTTAATCCCAGTACTCCAGACAGGAGGAGGATTGATGTGAGTTCAAGACAACCCTGAAATTACACAGTGAATTCCAGATTAGCCTGGGCTAGAGCAAGACCCTACCTCAAAACACCAAAAAAAAAAAAGAAAGAAAGAAAGAAAGAAAGAAAGAAAGAAAGAAAGAAAGAAAAGAAAGAAAGAAAAGAGATTAAAGCAAGCATGGAACCTGCCTCAAATCTCAGATCAATACAGAAAAATACTTTCTTATACTTTTATTTTACAAAACTACCTGGTGGGCCACTTCCCCAGCTAGCAACCATCTTTCACGGAGGTCATCCAGCTGTGATGACTAGACTTCAGCACACACAGGACAGAGAAAAATGCAAGAGGCATGTGGCACTGCCTGGATGGAGACAAGTCTGTCCTTGCTGCTTTCTCTGGTACCCATGTCCATGTCATTAGAAAAGCTCTCCCCTTCCTAGGACTACTTCTGCAGCCAATACTCAGCACAGGACTGAGGGGATGGTGCCTGGTTTCAGATTAAGTGAGGTGCTGTGCTGTTATCGTATGCACTGCTGCTAATGGCTCGTTAAAAAAAAAAAAAGCTGGGAGTTGGAAAATCACATCCATGTCTTTGAACATCGCCTGCTGTCCCAGCAGCCCAGCCTGCTGGCAGAACTTGCTGCTGAGCACCGACTCCAGGACGAGAAGGGGCGAACAGAAGAAGGCCAGCCCAGCTTGCTGTTTTTTGGCTGAGTAGGGAATTGACACAGACCACCTCCGGCTCCTGTCTGGAAGTTTCAAGATCAGAGAGCTTCAGGCACAGCTGGGTTCACAGCTGCACCATTTGGAGCATTGGACTCATTAATATTCATAAGCCATCCCCACCAATCGGCAGAGCGGATGCCATTAGCCTAGCATCTGTCGGGTTTTTGTGAGGGTTGTGTATGGAGGTTTTTCCCCTTTTAAATGAACTTCTTTTGACATTTTGGATTTGCCTCTGTGGGTTTTCTATCCTCGCCTCGCTCTGCTGCATCATATAAAGGAGAAACCCAGGGGAGGCGGCAGGAAGGAGGGATGAATACCAGCCAGGGCTCTGCATCTGCCTGTTGACAAACTTTATTTCTCTTTCAGCACCTGGCACCTCAGACAGGCTGCGAGGATGCAAGCAGCATCAGGTAAATTATACCTAACAAGCTTCACACCCAGAACCGTGAGAAGAGCTAGGTCCCGGCTCTTTGGAAGACAACCTTCCTCCAGCGGTGAACGAGAGCCACACACACAGTACAGCAGCGCTACAGCGCACAGTTCCGAACCATCATTTCCACGCTGATAAATTCATGATTTATGAAAGTAACTACTGCCAGCCCTCACTCCCTCCTTCCCTGCTACAGCTTGTTAGACACAAATTGCAACAACAGTCTTAAATACTTGCATTTTATTTCAGGCCAAAGCCCCTCAACTCTCCACTAAATGCCATTACAGTCCCACAACACAGACTGGTAGTCAAAGTGCCCACAGACAGGGTGGATGGGGACAGTGGCAAGAAGGGGAGAGAACCACACAGTCAAATCTAAGGGCAGAGCGGCCTCTGCACAGGAGACACCGGGCTCCTCCCAGCTCTGGCTCTGCTCACAGCTTTGCTCACCACAGAGAGGAATAACAGCAGCAGGAGGGCAGAACGCCTCATTGTCTGAAAGAAGGCATGTTGTTCCTCATCTCCATCCCCAGAGCCCTCTCTTCCAGGCAGAAACAAAGCCCGGTGCCCCACTGGACTGAACATACGGCCTCCCCGCAACACAGCACAGGGACACTGTGGCTGCTGAAGCCCTCAGGGTAGGGAGCTGTTACTAAAGGAGAAGAAAAGAATTTCTTAAAAAGCGAGGAACCTGTTTTAACCCTGCAGAACAGAATCTATAGCTGCTAGCTCTACTTTATATGCAAAAGACGGACAGCTCAGGATTGCCTCTGCCACACACAGTTCCTGAGCTGCTCCTGTCCCTCTGGGGCTCTGGCCTTGAACGGCACACAGATCTCGGGCCCCACTCAACCTGAATGAGGCCTTGCAATACGCTGGAAACCCCAGTAACAGGAGTCACAGCACTAGCTCTGCTCAATGGCGGGGAGTAAATACTCACTGTCCTAGCCATACAAGGAGGTAGGCAAGAGGCCAGCCTCCCACAAAGTGCTCAGGGCTGCAATAAAAACTGAAGCCTGCCAAGATGGGAATGCAGCCACACAAGCCTTCTGTTGGGACACTATCCCACATGGTAGCTGGGAATCTGCCATATTACAGGTCCCCTCAACTCGTCACCTGAGCAGTGCTCCTGAGTCTATAACAAATCCTGAAGAAATTCACCTCCTGGGACAGTAAATACCACTTCTATTTAAAACCAACAGCCTCTAGGCCTTATGTTTAACTTACAAACACATACACTGTGTCTGTTTCCATGAAGGAGGCATGACAGGTCACAACCAAGAGGAGCAGAGGTGACTGTTAAGATGCTAAGCAGCCCAACTTCCCTTACATCTGCCCTGTACCCAATGCCACATGAATGCGTCCCTGGCCTGCATTTTTTTTTTTTCAAGGTAGAGTCTCACTCTAGCCCAGGCTGACCTGGAATTCACTGTGTAGTCTCAGGGTGGCCTTGAACTCATGGTGATCCTTCTACCTCTGCCTCCTGAGTGCTGGGATTAAAGGCATGCGCTACCACGCCCAGCTCCCTGGCCTGCATCTTGTCCAATGCCTCAAAGGAGAGCCTAAAGCTCAGAGCACAGCTCATTGCTTCCATACTGTATCCAGCTGACCAGGGTCCAAAGGCACAGCATGATCCCCTGCCATAGCCCTCCTCACATGCTGGGGCACAGAAGGTCTGTCATCAGGTCTGGCAAAGTCACAGCATGAAGGTGAGGAGAGAAGTGGCAATGTGGAACTTTCTAGGGATGCACCCTCAGAGTCGACCACTGGAATCCATGCTTCCACACAGTCCTTCTCTTCATTGGGAGGTGGTGAGGGAGAGCTTCTTCTCCCTGGTCTTGGAATAAAGCAGCAACTGGGAAGACAGGGGAAGGTAAAGGAAAGGGTAAGGACAGGTAAGTAAAAATGACAAATGCAGGCCTGGAGAGATGACTTAGCTGTTAAGGCTCTTGCCTGCGAAGGTTAAGGACCCATATTCTATTCTCCAGGTCCCACATAAGCCAGACACACAGGTGACACAAGCATGCAAGATTGCACATGTACACAAGGTGGCACATATGTTTGGAGTTTGATTGTAATGGCTGGAGGCTCTGGCATGCCAATATATTCTCTCTCTCTCTCTCTCTCTCTCTCTCATATATATATATATATAAAAAAAAAAAAATACAAGGGCTAGAGAGATGGTTTAGCAGTTAAGGTGCTTGCCTGCAAAGCCAAAGGACCCAGGTTCGATTCCCCAGAACCCACATAAGCCAGATACACAAGGTGACACATGCGTCTGGAGTTCATTTGCGATGGCTGGAGGCCCTGGCACCCATTCTCTATCTCTTTTTCTCTCTCTCTCAAATAAATACAGCAAATATTTTTAAAAAATTTTTGTTTATTTGTATTTATTTATTTGAGAGTGACATACAGAGAAAGAGGCAGATAGATACAGAATGGGTGTGCTAGAGCCTCCAGCTACTGCAAACGAACTCCAGATGCATTTGTTCCCTCATGCATCTGGCTTACATGGGTCCTGGGGAATCGAATCAGGGTCCTTAGGCTTCACAGGCAAGCGCTTAACTGCTAAGCCATCTCTCCAGCTTAACATTTTTTTTTTTTTTTTTTTTTTGGTTTTGCGAGGTAGGGTCTCACTCTGGTCCAGGCTGACCTGGAATTAACTATGTAGTCTCAGGGTGGCCTCGAACTCTCGGCGATCCTCCTACCTCTGCCTCCCAAGTGCTGGGATTAAAGGCATGCGCCACCATGCCTGGCTCCAACAATTGTTGTTTTTTTTTTTTTTTCGAGGTAGGGTTTCATTCTGGTCTAGGCTGACCTGGAATTAACTGTGTAGTCTCAGGGTGGCCTCCCAAGTGCTGGGATTAAAGGCATGTGCCACCATGCCTGGCTCCACAAATTTTTAAAAACTAAAAAGAATAAGCCGGGCGTGGTAGCTCACGCCTTTAATCCCAGCACTCAGGAGGCAGAGGTAGGAAAATCACCATGAGTTCAAGGCCACCCTGAGACTACATAGTGAATTCCAGGTCAGCCTGAGCTAGAGTAAGCCCCCTACCTTGAAACACCAAAAAAAAAAAAAAAAAAAGAAAAGAAAAAGAAAAAGAAAAAGAAAGAAAAGAAAAGAAAGGGTAAAAATAAAGATCTGGAGAGATGGCTTAGTGGTTAAGGCATTTGCCTGAAAAGCCTAAGGACCTAGGTTCAATTCCTCATGTCCCATGTAATCCAGATGCACAAAGTACTACATACATTTGGAGCTCTTTTGGTGCAGCTGGAGGCCCTAGCATGCCCATTCTCTCCCTCCCTCTCTCAAATTAATAAAAAAAGAAAAGACAAATGCAGAAGTGGATAAACAAAATGAGCTGTGCCCACTTGATGGAACAGAATTCTGCCACAAAAGGGAACAGAGAGCTTGGCTGGTGGCACACACTTGTAGTTCCAACACTGAGGAGGCTGAGGTAGGAGGATCACCCTGAGTTGGAGACCAGCCTGGGCTACAGAGGGAGTAAGTTCCAGATCAGCCTGGGATAATATGAGACCCTGCCTAAAAAAAAAAAAAAAAAAGCCGGGCATGGTGGCGCATGCCTTTAATCCCAGCATTTGGGAGGCAAAGGTAGAAGAATCACCACGAGCACGAGGCCACCCTGAGACTACATAGTGAATTCCAGGTCAGCCTGAGCTACAGTGAGACCCTACCTTGAAAAACAAACAAATAAAAAAAATAAATAAATAAATAAATAAGTGCTGGCCTGAGTTTGATTCCCTGGTTCCCATGTAAAGCCAGATGCACAAAGGTCATGTGCAGTGGTAAAAGGCCTTGTCACACTCATTTTCTTCTCTCTCTCCTTGCAAATAAAATTTTAAAAAACAATAAAATGAAAGCCTTCCCTTGTTTCTCACTAGATTTTAAAAAAATATTTATTTTTATTTATTTATTTGACAGAGAAAGAGGAAGAAAGAGAGAGAATGGGCACGCCAGGGCCTCCAGCCACTACAAACAAACTCCAGGCGCGTGCGTCCCCCTGTGCATCTGGTTTACGTGGGACCTGGAGAATCGAACTGGGGTCCTTGGGCTTCTCAGGCATGTGCCTTAACTGCTAAGCCATCTCTCCAGCCCCCCTCACTAGATTTTAAAGGAGCCCGTGCTTCCCATTCAGGATGGAGAAACATGAACTCAGAACAAGGCCTTTCTGAAAGCCACCAATGCTATGGCATTACTTTCCCTAACATAGACTCTGCCCAGCTCAGTTTACAATAATCCCAGCCCCAAGTAGCTCAAATAGACACTTCAGTTACCTGTTAAACTGGTCTCCTTTAGCCAGGCAAGAGGTACTCTGCCTCTCCTCCTGAGCCCAGCCACAGTTTGACATAGCATAGTGAAGAATGACATCGGACACGGTCATGGAGCTTCGGCCCTGGACACAGGCTTCAATCTCGGGCACTGAGAGCTGGCTTTGCAGGAAGAGGTGCAACTGGCTGTCTGATAGAAGGACCACGCTCTGCAAGACCCTAAGGCAACACAGGGAGCATGACTCAGAGCAGCACCCTCTCTCCCCACCCCCACGGGGCTTATGGATTCAAAGAGCACTGAGGAGGGTGGCGAGATGGCCCAGAAACCCACTAATGTGCCTGCGTAAGCAGGGCGCGGATGTGCATCTTGCCTGGCACCTTCCCGTGCCCCTGTTCCCAAACTGGCAGCTAGTACATAACCTAGCATGTACACTCACTTTTCCAGGAAGTGTTGCAGACCTTGTCGCCGCTTCTCAATGAACTCATCTGAGCTGCCAAAGAAAGTGGACTTCCCAGGAAGTTCAGGTACAGGCCTGGGGAGTCATAGAATGTAACACTCAAGAAAATGCCCTGAAAAGGGGCTCAAACAATGCTTTGATAAGGACCCAGGTTCAATTCCCAGTACCCACATAAAGCCAGATGCAAAAAGTGGTACATGTTGTCTGGAGTTCGTTTGCGGTGGATGAGGCCCTGGCGTGCCCATTCTCTATCTGCCTCCTCTTCTCGCTCTCTCAAGTAAATAAAAATTCTTTGAGAAAGATTAGTCTCTCCACTTTAGAAAATAACAAAGATTGTGTATATTTCTCAGTCATACCACTAGTAAGAGCAAAGTTGGCAGAAGCAAGTCTATGATTTCCAAACTCATGCTGCTGTCCCACTCTGTGGGACACCTTTAATCCCAGCACTCGGGAGGCAGAGGTAGGAGGATCACCTTGAGTTCAAGGCCACTGTGAGACTACATAGTGAATTCCAGGTCAGCCCAGAATAGAGTGAGACTCTACTTCAAAAAACAAACAAACAAACAAAAAATAACTTAAACGCTTTTTTTAAAAGTCTTTCCTTATGAGAGAGAGAAAGAACTGGTGCCTTAGTCACTGCAAACGAACTCCAGGCACGTTCGCCACCTTGTGCATCCGGCTTACATAGGTTCTGGGGAGTCAAACCTGGGTCTTTAGGCTTTAACCACTATGCAATCTCTCCAGCCCAATAAATAAATAAATAAATAAATAAATAAATAAATAAATAATAAATAAATAAATAAATAAATAAATAAATAAATAAATAGGCTGAGTGGCCTTTAATCCCAGCATTCAGGAGGCAGAGGTAGGAGGATCACTGTGAGTTGGAGAACACCCTGAAATTATACAGTGAATTCCAGGTCAGCCTGGGCTAGAGTGACACCCTACCTTGAAAACCCAAAAAAAGATGGGCTGGAGACATGGCTTATCGGTTAAGGCGCTTGCCTGGAGTTTGTTTGCAGTGGCTGGAGGCCCTGGCACACACTTTCTCTTTCTGCCTCTTTCTCTTTCTCACAATAAATAATTTTTTTAAAAAAATAAAATAGACTCCTGGGCCAGAGAGATGGCTTAGCAGTTAAGGCACTTGCCTACAAAGCCAAAGGACTCAGGTTCAATTCCCCAAGACCCATGTAAGCCAGATGCATAAGGTGATGCATGCGTCTAGAGTTTGTTTGCAGTTGTTAGAAGCCTGGCGCACCCATTCTCATTCTCTCTTTCTCTCTGCCTCTATCTCTCTCAAATAAATTATATACATATATATATACATGCTTTTTTTTTTTTTTGGTTTTTCGAGGTAGGGTCTCACTCTGGTCCAGGCTGACCTGGAATTAACTATGTAGTCTCAGGGTGGCCTTGAACTCTCGGCGATCCTCCTACCTCTGCCTCCCGAGTGCTGGGATTAAAGGCGTGTGCCACCATGCCCGGCTTAAAAAAATAATATATATTTTTTAAAAAGACTCATTAGGGCTGGAGAGATGGATTAGCAGTTAAGGCACTTGCAAAACCTAACTCATGTTCTACTCCCCAGGTCCTACATAAGCCACACACACAGTGGCACAAGGGAGCGCATGCATCTGGAGTTCAACTGCAGCGGCTGGAAGCAGTGAGTTCAAGGCCACCCTGAGACTACATAGTGAATTCCAGGTCAGCCTGAACTAGAATGAAACCCTACCTCGAAAAACCAGGAAAAAAAGAAAGAGAGTAAAAAAAGAAAAAGCCTTTTGAGTGCTGGGTGTGGTAACACACGCCTTTAATCCCAGCACTCGGGAGACAGAGGTAGGAGGATTGCAGTGAGTTCAAGGCCACCCTGAGACTACATAGTGAATTCCAGGTCAGCCTGAGCTAGAATGAAACCGTACCTCAAAAAACCAGAAAAAAAAGAGAGTGTGAAAAAAGAAAAAGCCTTTTGATAGTTGTATAATTTTGATAAGTTTGTATAGTCAAATAACTAGAAATGAGGATTTTTTTTTTTTGGTTTTTCGAGGTAGGGTCTCACTCTGGCCCAGGCTGACCTGGAATTCACTATGTAGTCTCAGGGTGGCCTTGAACTCATGTGATCCTCCTACCTCTGCCTCCCGAGTGCTGGGATTAAAGGCGTGCGCCACCACGCCTGGCAAAATGAGGATTTTTTTTTCAAGGTAGGGTCTCACTCTAGGCTCAGGCTGACCTGGAATTCACTATGTAGTTTCAGAGTGGCCTTGAACTCATGGTGATCCTCCTATCTCTGCCTCCCGAGTGCTGGGATTAAAGGCGTGCGCCACCACACCTGATGCGAATGCTATTTTTTCTCCACTGACAAACACATGATTTAAGAAGCCATTTCCCAACTTCCTTAGTATCTGGTATGTTCCAAGTTCTCTTCTCTGTAAATTCTAGCTCCCAAACAAGTACCCCCAAGAGCCTGCCTCAGAGCTGAGAAGGCAAGAGAGCACTCACACCAAACCCGCGTTTCTCTGTAGCTGCTTCCTCAGCCATACAAATTCACGGTAGCGCCGCCGCACACAGGACGTCTTGGCGGTAAAGGCCTTGCTGTTTGTCTACAGGAGGATATATATGAATGGTTAAGCAGAAACAAACCAAGTTCACATGAGCTCCCACCATCACTACTCTCACGGAGGAGCCAAGTCATCAGGCCTCTGTGCCAGGGACCCAGATTTTGCAAGATGCCAGAGACAGCCTGAAAGCAACTCCAAGATATACCTCAAGCTCCTTCCTCCCCTCAGGCAACTGGAAATAAACCGTTTTCCACCTCAGCATAGTTCTTAGCTCTGGAACTGACCCAATATAGAAACCTGACACACTCACATGGAGGAATATTTTATAATCCACGTAAGAATTCCAGGTGCCTTCATTCTGCACACGGGGGTCCTGAACACGCACCGTGATCACCTCCTGCAGGGGAAAAAAAAAAAAAAAAAAAACAATGCTCCTTCAGCTTGAATTCAGCTCTACAGCAAGGGAGCTTTTTTGTTTGTTTGTTTGTTTGTTTTGTTTTTTTTTGTTTTTCGAGGTAGGGTCTCACACTAGCTCAGGCTGACCTGGAATTCACTATGTAGTCTCCCAGCACTTGGGAGGCAGAGGTAGGAGGATCACTGTGAGGTTGAGGCCAGCCTGAGACTACATAGATCCAAGTTAGCCTGGGCTACAGTGAGACCCTACCTCATAAAAACCAAGAAAAGTTGAAGACTAGTCCGAGCAACTCAGTAAGCCTCAAAATAAAAAGAGCCGGACATGGTGAAAAACACTTGAAAACCAGCACTTGAAGGCAAAGGCAGAAACAGGGGCAGGAGGATTACCACCAAAATCAAGAACAGAAGCCAGACATGGTGGCACATGCCTTTAATCCCAGCACTTGGGAGGCAGAGGCAGGAGGATCTCTATGAGTTCAAGGCCACCCTGAGAGACTACTAGTGAATTACAGGTCAGCCTGAGCTACAGTGAGACCCTACCTCAAAATACAAAAAAAAAAAAAAAAAAAAAAAAAAAAAAAAAAGATCAAGAACAGCCTGGTCCACATGCATCCGACACATAGGTTCTGGGAGTCAAACCTGGGTCTTTAGGCTTTAACCACTATGCAATCTCTCCAGCCCAATAAATAAATAAATAAATAAATAAATAAATAAATAAATAAATAAATAAATAAATAATAAATAAATAAATAAATAAATAAATAAATAGGCTGAGTGGCCTTTAATCCCAGCATTCAGGAGGCAGAGGTAGGAGGATCACTGTGAGTTGGAGAACACCCTGAAATTATACAGTGAATTCCAGGTCAGCCTGGGCTAGAGTGACACCCTACCTTGAAAACCCAAAAAAAGATGGGCTGGAGACATGGCTTATCGGTTAAGGCGCTTGCCTGGAGTTTGTTTGCAGTGGCTGGAGGCCCTGGCACACACTTTCTCTTTCTGCCTCTTTCTCTTTCTCACAATAAATAATTTTTTTAAAAAAATAAAATAGACTCCTGGGCCAGAGAGATGGCTTAGCAGTTAAGGCACTTGCCTACAAAGCCAAAGGACTCAGGTTCAATTCCCCAAGACCCATGTAAGCCAGATGCATAAGGTGATGCATGCGTCTAGAGTTTGTTTGCAGTTGTTAGAAGCCTGGCGCACCCATTCTCATTCTCTCTTTCTCTCTGCCTCTATCTCTCTCAAATAAATTATATACATATATATATACATGCTTTTTTTTTTTTTGGTTTTTCGAGGTAGGGTCTCACTCTGGTCCAGGCTGACCTGGAATTAACTATGTAGTCTCAGGGTGGCCTTGAACTCTCGGCGATCCTCCTACCTCTGCCTCCCGAGTGCTGGGATTAAAGGCGTGTGCCACCATGCCCGGCTTAAAAAAATAATATATATTTTTTAAAAAGACTCATTAGGGCTGGAGAGATGGATTAGCAGTTAAGGCACTTGCAAAACCTAACTCATGTTCTACTCCCCAGGTCCTACATAAGCCACACACACAGTGGCACAAGGGAGCGCATGCATCTGGAGTTCAACTGCAGCGGCTGGAAGCAGTGAGTTCAAGGCCACCCTGAGACTACATAGTGAATTCCAGGTCAGCCTGAGCTAGAATGAAACCGTACCTCAAAAAACCAGAAAAAAAAGAGAGTGTGAAAAAAGAAAAAGCCTTTTGATAGTTGTATAATTTTGATAAGTTTGTATAGTCAAATAACTAGAAATGAGGATTTTTTTTTTTTTCGAGGTAGGGTCTCACTCTGGCCCAGGCTGACCTGGAATTCACTATGTAGTCTCAGGGTGGCCTTGAACTCATGTGATCCTCCTACCTCTGCCTCCAGTGCTGGGATTAAGCGTCTTGCCACCACGCCTGGCAAAATGAGGATTTTTTTCAAGGTAGGGTCTCACTCTAGGCTCAGGCTGACCTGGAATTCACTATGTAGTTTCAGAGTGGCCTTGAACTCATGGTGATCCTCCTATCTCTGCCTCCCGAGTGCTGGGATTAAAGGCGTGCGCCACCACACCTGATGCGAATGCTATTTTTCTCCACTGACAAACACATGATTTAAGAAGCCATTTCCCAACTTCCTTAGTATCTGGTATGTTCCAAGTTCTCTTCTCTGTAAATTCTAGCTCCCAAACAAGTACCCCAAGAGCCTGCCTCAGAGCTGAGAAGGCAAGAGAGCACTCACACCAAACCAGCGTTTCTCTGTAGCTGCTTCCTCAGCCATACAAATTCACCCAGCGCCGCCGCACAGGACGTCTTGGCGGTAAAGGCCTTGCTGTTTGTCTACAGGAGGATATATATGAATGGTTAAGCAGAAACAAACCAAGTTCACATGAGCTCCCACCATCACTACTCTCACGGAGGAGCCAAGTCATCAGGCCTCTGTGCCAGGGACCCAGATTTTGCAAGATGCCAGAGACAGCCTGAAAGCAACTCCAAGATATACCTCAAGCTCCTTCCTCCCCTCAGGCAACTGGAAATAAAAACGTTTTCCACCTCAGCATAGTTCTTAGCTCTGGAACTGACCCAATATAGAAACCTGACACACTCACATGGAGGAATATTTTATAATCCACGTAAGAATTCCAGGTGCCTTCATTCTGCACACGGGGTCCTGAACACGCACCGTGATCACCTCCTGCAGGGGAAAAAAAAAAAAAAAAAAAAAAAAAAAAACAATGCTCCTTCAGCTTGAATTCAGCTCTACAGCAAGGGAGCTTTTTTGTTTGTTTGTTTGTTTGTTTGTTTTGTTTTTTTTTGTTTTTCGAGGTAGGGTCTCACACTAGCTCAGGCTGACCTGGAATTCACTATGTAGTCTCCCAGCACTTGGGAGGCAGAGGTAGGAGGATCACTGTGAGGTTGAGGCCAGCCTGAGACTACATAGATCCAAGTTAGCCTGGGCTACAGTGAGACCCTACCTCATAAAAACCAAGAAAAGTTGAAGACTAGTCCGAGCAACTCAGTAAGCCTCAAAATAAAAAGAGCCGGACATGGTGAAAAACACTTGAAAACCAGCACTTGGAAGGCAAAGGCAGAAACAGGGGCAGGAGGATTACCACCAAAATCAAGAACAGAAGCCAGACATGGTGGCACATGCCTTTAATCCCAGCACTTGGGAGGCAGAGGCAGGAGGATCTCTATGAGTTCAAGGCCACCCTGAGAGACTACTAGTGAATTACAGGTCAGCCTGAGCTACAGTGAGACCCTACCTCAAAATACAAAAAAAAAAAAAAAAAAAAAAAAAAAAAAAAAGATCACGAACAGCCTGGTCCACATAGTGACTTGAACAGGGCAGCCAATGCTACATAGTATGACCCTATCCATTAAAAAAAAAATTTTTTTTTAAGTAAAAAGAGAGCTGAGGGTACCTGGAGAGATGGCTTAGCAATTAAGATGCTTGCCTGTGAAGCCTAAGGACCCAGGTTCAATTCCCTGGAATCCACGTAAGCCGGATACACAAGGTGGTGCATGTGTCTAGAGTTCATTTGCAGTAGCTGGAGGCCCTGGTGTGCCCATTCTCCAGCCCACTCCCCTTTAATAATTTTTTGTTTTGTTTTGTTTTGTTTTCGAGGTTTTACTCCAGCCCAGGCTGACCTGGAATTTACTATGTAGCCTCAGGGTGGCCTCAAACTCATGGTGATCCTCCTACCTCCGCCTCCTGAGTACTGAGGCAGACATGGCCCAGTTTACTTTTAAAAAATAAAAATAAATTTAAAAATTAAAAAAAAGAGAGCTGGAGGTCCAGGGAAATAGCTCAGAGGTTAAAGGAACTTGCTTGTAACCTGCTGGCCCAGGTTCAATTCCCCAACACCCATGGCACATATATCTGGTATTCATTTGAGATGGCAAGAGACCCTGGCACACCATACATACACACATACACATGTGCAAATAAATAAATATTTTAAATAAATAAAAGAGAGCTAGGGATATATAGCTCAGGGGTGGAACACATGCAAAGCCCTGGGTTCAATTCATATGAAGGACAGGAACAGGTACAAATAAGAACCAAGTGGGCTGGAAAGATGGTCCAGAGGTTAAAGGTGCTTGCTTGCAAAGCTTGCTGGCCTGAGTTTGATTCCCCAGTACCCATATAGAGCCAGATGCACAAAGTGCACATGCACCTGGAGTTTATTTGCAGTGGCAAGAGGCATGCCTTCCCCCTTGCAAATAAGTTTTAAAAAAAATTGAGATAGAGAGATAATTGGCTTGCCAGGGCCTCTAGCCACTACAATCAAACACCAGACGTGCACACCATGTTGTGCATTGGGCTTATGTGGGATCTGGGGAGTCAAACATGGGTCCTTAGACTTTGCAGGGAAGTGCCTTAACCATTAATCCATCTCTACAGCCCATAAAAACATTAAAAAAAAGAGGGCTAGAGAGATGACTCAGTGGTTAAGACGCTTGCCTGCAAAGCCTAAGGACCTGAGTTCAATTCCCCAGTACCCATGTAAAGCCAGATCTACAAGGTAGCACATGTGTTTGGAGTTCATTTGCAGTGGCTAGAGGCCCTGGCACTCCCATTCTCTCTCCCTCTCAAATAAATAAATAAATGACTTGCTTGCACTGCCTGATGTCACAATCAAACCCATTTTTTTGCACGTTAACCAAAAAAAAAAAAAAAAAAAAAACAACTTTTATGCAAAGCTCCCCCTGCTGGGCATGGTGGCGCATGCCTTTAATCCAGCACTCAGGAAGCAAAGGCAAGTGGATTGCCCTGAGTTCAAGGCCACCCTGAGACTACTTCCAGGTCAGCCTGAGCTAAAGTGAGACCCTACCTTGAAAAACAAACAAACAAACAAACAAACAAACAAACAAACAAACAAAAAAGCTCCCCTAGCCAGGCACTAATCCCAGCACTTGGGAGGCAGAGGTAGGAGGATCACTGTGAGATTAAGGCCAACCTGGGACTATAGGGAATTCCAGGACAGCCTGGGCTAGAGTGAGACCCTCCCTTGAAAAGCAAATCAAAAAAGGCTTCCCTCCCTCCCCTCTCAGAATGATGAAAGCCCTAATTACCCCACAGTGAATACCAAGGACCCTAACTGAGGTGGGCCCTCAGGGAAATGGAGACCAGGGGTCAAGAGATACAAGACTATAACCTATGTAAAATATATACATTTATCTAAATTGGGGGAAAAAAGCATAATGAATAACAATAATAATAATAAAAAGCACACATTCCAGTATGTTCCAACCACTGGAAAAGTTAATGAAAAGGCAACCTCACTTCCCAGCAGTACGGCTACACTGATTCCCTTCTCCTGGCTTTGTTAGCTCATCAGAAACAGCGACGTACTACTGTGGGGAGAACACACGGATCACTGATTCATGTCTGTGTCCCTCTCCTCTGAAGTCACTCTCCAACTTTGACCCACCTGTTTCTAGAGATCACTCTTACCTCCTGCTCTTGGTTCTCCAACATCCTACACCAAAAGCCCATCGGAAGAAAACATCTGAGGAGGGAGAGAGGTCATGGGAACAACAGTGGTTAGTGAGTATGCCTCTGTTCTTACCAACTTGTACCAGGGCAAAACCCTAAAAGTTTTTAATCGATGTCCCCTGGGAAAACCCAGATGATTTTGTTGTTGTTGTTGTTGACAAAGGCACACACCTTTAATCCCAGCACTCAGGAGGCTGAGGTAGGAGGATCACTGTCAGTTCAAGGCCAGTGTGGGGCTACAGAGTGAGTTCCAGGTCAGCCCCTGAGCTAGAGTGAGATCCGGCCTCAAAATAAATAAATAAATAAATAAATAAATAAATAAATAAAGAAAGAAAGAAAGAAAGAAAGAAAGCCAGCCAGCCAGCCGGGTGTGGTGGTGGAGGATGGTCATGAGTTTGAGGCCACCCTGAGAATACATAGCGAATTCCAGGTCAGCCTTGGCTAGAGTGAGACCCTACCTCGAAGAAAAAGAAAAAAACCCAAAACATATATATGCATGCTTAGTGTCAAGGTAAAAGCCCTGGAAGATGTGCCTCCTTTCTCAGACCACTACTTGGACCCCTCGACAAGGCCACCTCTGCCTACAGCATGTTAGGGTCTGTAGAGAGAGTGTCTCCGGTCGCCAGCAAGGCAGGTTCAGCTGTAAAACGTTTTGCCTTTGAAGACTAGGCTCAGTGATCTGGTGGGCCTCTCAGGAGCACAGCTTTGAAAATGAGCCTGACAGCGCCCCCTCCTGGCTGGTTTTTTTTTCCAGACAAACACATCCCCACAAATACCAAAGGTCCTGCATCTCTTTCCCTTGCTAGCCAAAGTCACCTCCCAACAGATAAATCAGGTGAATGATGGAGCTGAAGAGCTCCCAGGAGCAACAGAGGGAACTGTCCACTTACCACTTCCCTTATCAAATCAGTTCTCTAGAACTGGAGCCAAAAGTTCACACCATTTCCGATCCTGACATGCTATCCGGTTTGTACCTCTGCCCAAGTATCCCACAGCTGTGCAGGTCGACTCAGGATGCATTCCGCTCCTTTGTAAAGATTCATTAAAGCCTAAGCCCCTGATTTCCCCCAGTGTGGTAGTTTACATGTACAGCGACATCGCCCACTCCAACAAGGGGACCATGAAGGCTGTAGCACAGGGTTACTGTAGTCCAAAGGGGCCCATGATGTCACCTTCTGTTAAAATACAGCACTAATCTTGTTACTCCTAGAACCACTCCAATAGCATCCACCCTGGCTGCCGCCTCCACCTCCTTCCTCTCTCTTAAGAGCGGAACAATAAGGTTTAATTTCCCTTTCCAATTTACCTTGAAATGAAAACTGACTTCAGCCAATATGTACTGCCAACAAATGATCTGGGCTGGCTCCTGGGAAAACAAGACTGTCTCTAAACCCTCCCTCTCCTCCTCCTCCCCCCATGCCCAGTCACACACCCACTCATTTTTACAGTCCCACAATTAATTTTAAACACATTCTCTTATTAGTTGTGCCTTACCATTAGAAGAGTGTGTAATAAGCTTCCTTCTATTTTATGTTTTGCTAACACAAGGCTAACGCTTGAGAAGGGGAATTCATTTACAGCATGAAATTAGCAGAGCAAACAGCTTTTGATTCTTTCCAATATACCAGAAGGTGTCTCTGCAGACAGTCATTGCATGAGAAGACAAAGCTACTTGGTAGGTGACAACATGGGGCTACACTGTGGAGCTAACCCAAGTTTATGTGATTTCAACCCGGTATTAAACAATATTCTAGCTGACAATCTGATTTTCCATCTGAGGCAGTGACTATCTCCAAGGGGTTCTAAGCAAAAAGGTAAAACATTCCAATTCTTTTGCAATCCCTGTGTGACAGGCAAATGACTGTGACCAATAAGAGCAGACAGACTTGCTGGGAGTAATTAACCTCCTTGGATTAAAAATGTTTTTCTCGGGCCAGGTGTGGTGGCTCACGCCTTTAATGCCAGCACTTGGGAGGCATAGGTAGGAGGATCGCCATGATTTCAAGGCCACCCTGGAATACATAGTGAATTTCAGGTCAGCCTGAGCTAGAGTGAGACCCTACCTCAAAACAACGAACAACAACAACAAAAGTTTTCTCTTCTCTTTTCAGGCAACTGCAAATCTGCCAGCATGGGAATAGAAAACTAAATGTTCTAAAATGGCTTTTCGTGGAGGTAAACTAGGAAAGATGACGACAAGGAAACCAGTCATCCACACACTAGGGTGCTCACACATCTCCTGTACCCGGAAAGTGCTGCCAAATTTACGGCCATAATTTAGAAGACCTTGGGGGTTGGAGAGATGGCTCAGCAGTTAAAGGCATTTGCTTGCAAAGCCTGACAGCCTAGGTTCAACTCCCCAGTACCCACATAAGGCCCGATGCACAAAGTGGTACATGGATCTGGAGTTCATTTGCAGTGGCAGAAGGTCCTGGTGTACCCATTTTCTCTCTCTTCTCACTCTCTCTGCTTGTAAATATAAATAAAAATTTAAAAAAAGAAAAGAAAACCTTGGTAGAGCCTAAAGGTTTTTCTCCTTTCCTTCCAGGCTCTGATCACTTAGAAACAAATAACTATAAACTGTCGCTTAAAATAAATAAATAAATAAATAAATAAATAAAATCCAGCCGGGCGTGGTGGCACACACCTTTAATCCCAGCACTTGGGAGGCAGAGATAGGAGGATCGCCGAGAGTTCGAGGCCACCCTGAGACTACATAGTTAATTCCAGGTCAGCCTGGACCAGAGTGAGACCCTACCTTGCAAAACCAAAAAAAAAAAAAAAAAAAAAAAAAAATCCAGGGCTTAGTGGTTAAGGCCTCTGCCTGCAAAGCCAAAGGATCCAGGTTCAATTTCCCAGGACCCACGTAAGCCAGATGCACAAGATGGCACATGTGTCTGGAGGCCCTGGTGCACCCATTCTCTCTCTTTTGCTCAAATAAATAAAAAATACAAAACAAATATTCCAGAACCCTTGAGATGCTGTATGCTTTAATCTAAGTTTAAAGGCACTGAGAAAGTTTTGGTTGTAGCTTTCCTTAAAGCAATAGAACTGCAAAAACCTAGACTCAAAGTAATAATGTCTAGCACCCACTACTCTCCATCACCTTCCTTCCTTCCCAGATACCATTCTTCAGGAGAAAATGGAGCTCAGTTCCACCCCAGGAGAAGTAGGGAGTTCTTAACTTTAGCTCTATGCTCTAGATGGAACTTTGCATCATCCAAGGAAAGACAGTCACGAGTCCCCCTGAATTATGAAACCTATTGTGTCTTTTACTTCCTCCCCCCATGCAACAGCACCAACAGTCCTGGGGAAGAACCTGAGTGGTGGCTGCTTACAACTCACTGTAAAGCTTGCACTGGGCAACTTAGGTAGCAAGCAATTCAAGCCCTTTGTTTCATCACATCCTCTCCTACTCAAACTACTTCAAGAGACAAGCTAAAACCAATTTAGAAGCCAGGCGTGGTGGCGCAGCCTTTAATCCCAGCACTCAGGAGGCCAAGGTAAGGAGAATAACTGTGAGTTCAGGGCCACCCTGAGACTACACAGCGAATTCCAGGTCAGCCTGAGCTAGAGTGAGACACTATCTTTAAAAGTCAATAAAATAAAATGAAATAAATATACACCAGGTGTGGTGGCACCCGCCTTTAAGTTCCAGCACTGAGGTAGCAGGAGGATTGTCCATGTGTTCCAAGCCAGCCTGGGACTACAGAGTTAGTTCCAGGTCAGCCTGGGCCAGAGTGACAAAAAAAAAAAAAAAAAAAAAAACCTTAACTAAATAAATTAAATAAGCAAACAAGCATAAAACAAATCTGACTATAAAAAGTAAACTGCACCAAAACGCCCACCCTTTCTCTCTCTCTTTTTTTTTGGTTTTTCAAGGTGGGGTTTCGCTCTAGCCCAGGCTGATCTGGAATTCACTCTGTAGTCTCAGGGTGGCCTGGAATTCATGACAATCCTCCTACCTCTGCCTCCCGAAAGCTGAGCTTAAAGGCGTGTGCCACCACGACCGGCTCTTTCTCATTTTTTTTTTTTTTTTTTTTTTTTTTTGAGCCCCAGGTGTGAGGCAGCAGGTGGCAACTCAAAAAGCTCCCCTCCGAAATACTTACAGGTGTTAGAGCAAGCTCTCCTGCCTGCGCAAGCTGTGTGTGATGTCAACCAAGCAGCTCTGTTCCATCTTTTTGTGCATCTGTAATCCACTCTTCCTTTCACCTGGAAATAACAAAAGCGACCAGCATCTATCGCAAACCTGTCAGTGTCTTGCCATCACCCCGTAGATTAAGTTTACCTCTATCAAGCACTGAGCCCCTCTCCTTTCCCAGTTCAACCTGGGAAGGAACGATACCTTTTATATTTTCAAGGTAAACTGAAAAGCCAGGTCTCCTCTCTTGCATCCCCAACACATACCTTCACACCGAGCGGGGAGACATCCCTTGACAGGATGTCAAGTGGAGGATACTAGTCAAACGCCACCACTGACGGCCCTCACCTGAGAGCAGCATCGGCAGGGGCCCCACCCACGCCCCCCCACCCGAAATCACCACCAACTCTGCAAGGCGACACAGCCAGCGTCCCACCTGGTAGCCCGAAACCCGGCTTCTCCTTCCGGGTGAGTCCTCGGTGCCCCGGTGCACGACGGGAGGATGACTCCCGATGGGCCAATCCCGGGTGTCCAGGACGCTCCTCCCGCGCAGACCTGGACTCTCAGTGGCCAGCTTTCCTGCAGGGAGAATCTCCGCCCTCCGACGCCAACTGAAGTCCGGATGGCCAGCGTCAAACTGGGGCACTGGAGGCGGGGCGTGGGCCTGTGAGGGCGGGGCCAGAGAGTCCTGTCGTCCAATCCGGAGCCGCGTCCCGCTCCGCCTCCGTCATGTGCACCAATCAACGCCCAGAAGGCGTACTAAAGGTCTGGCACAGTGTCCCCAGAGCCTCCGCGTGGGGGCGTGTCACGGTTGCATTTCTGCGGAAGGAGGGCGCTCCGTAAACGTGGGAGGCATAGGAAAGGAAACGCCCACATTCCTGGAACCCATTTGAACCCCAGAGGTTGCAATTCCTCAGTAGAAAAATCCAGGGCACTCCTACTCTGATTCCGAGAGTGGGCAGGTTGTCAGGAGTGAAACCTGACTTGAAAGCACCAATCAACTCCGTGTCTCCCCGAAATAAGCCCAACGGAGGGGCACACAACTAGTTAGTAAGCAAGAGAGCCTCTTTGATGCTTAGGTTTCGGGTGATATCAAAATGCCTCTTTTGAGGAGGTGGGGGGTTTCGAGGTAGGGTCTCAGTCTAGCCTAGGCTAACCTGGAATTCACTGTGTAGTCTCAGAGTGGCCTCAAACTCATAGCGATCCTCCTACCTCTGCCTTCTACTTCCACCATTCTGGGATTCTTCTGTCACCTCCCCCTCCCCCCCCCCGTGGTAGTTTGAATGAGCTGCCCCCCATAGGCTCATGTGTTTTGAATTCTTGGTTCTCAGCTGGTGATTTAGGAGAATGGTGAATCCTTCGTGAGGCGGAGCCCTGCTGGAGATTTGTCACTGAGGGTGGATCTTGAGGTATCTTTGTTCGGTTTTTCGAGGTAGGGTCTCATTCTAGTCCAGGCTAACCTGGAATTCACTATGTAGCCTCAGGGTGGCCTCGAACTCATGGTGACCCTCCTACCTCTACCTCCCGAGTGCTGGGACTAAAGACCGATTCCACCACACCAGGCTGTTTGTTTTTTTCGAGGTAGGGTCTTGCTGTAGCCAGGCTGACCTGGAATGCACTTATGTAGTCTCAGGGTGTCCTGGAACTTACGGTGATCCTCCTACCTCTGCCTCCCGAGTGCTGGGATTAAAAATTTTTTTTTAATTTTAATTTTTTTTTTAATTTTAAATTTTTTTTTTTTGGAGAGAGACACAGAGAGACAGAGAGAGAGGAAGACAGAGATGGGTGCGCCAGCAGTGTCTCAGCTGCTGCAAACGAAATCCAGATGCGTGCGCCCCCTTGTGGTCAAGTGCGGTGTCCCGCCCTTGCGTCACTTTGCACCTGGCTAAACGTGGGACCTGGAGATTGGAACCGCTGGAGATTGGAACCAGCGTTCTTAGGCTTAGCAGGCCGGCACCTTAACCACTAAGCCATCTCTCTAGCCCCCCACCCCCCCAGTGCTGAGATTAAATGCCTGCTCCGCCACACCCATTTTAAAATTATTTTATTTTTGGAGAAAGAGAGAGAGGGAGAAAGAGAGAGAGAATGGGCGCGCCAGCAGTCTCAGCTGCTGCAAATGAAATCCAGATGTGTGCGCCCCCTTGTGGGCAAGTGCGACATTGCGCCCTTGCGTCACTTTGCATCTGGCTAAATGTGTAGGCCATCTCTCCAGTCCTCGAGGTTTTTTTTGTTTGTTTTGTTTTGTTTTGTTTTTTGGTTTTGTGAGGTAGGGTCTCACTCTGGTCCAGGCTGACCTGGCATTAACTATGTAGTCTCAGGGTGGCCTCGAACTCTCAGCGATCCTCCTACCTCTGCCTCCCGAGTGCTGGAATTAAAGGCGTGCGCCACCATGCCCGGCTCCTCGAGGTTTTTTTTTTTTTTTTTTTTTTTAATTTTTTTTATTCATTTATTTATTTAGAGAGAAAGGATGGGCACGCCAGGCCCTCTAGCCACTGCAAATGAACTCCAGATGCAGGTCTCACCTGTGCATCTGGCTTTGGCTTTGCTGGTCAAGCACCTTAACTGCCCTTTAAGGTTTCTTAGTTCAGTCCACTTGTTATTCAGAGCTAGCTCACTCGACTTCCTTCCTCTAACTGTGACATGATGGGACATCCAGTTTCTGCTCTGCCACGCTTTCCCACCATGAAGCTTGCCATTGAAACTATAAGGTGAAAATAAACCCTTTAAACTGCTTCTAGTCTGATGTTTGTTCCAACAACCAAAAGGTAACTACAAAATTTTTCTCTCTCTCTTTTTTTTTTTTTTTTGTTTTTTCATGGTAGGGTCTCCCTCTAGCCCAGGCTGACCTGGAAATCACTAGGTAGTCTCAGAGTGGCCTCAAACTCATGGTGATCCTTTCTACCTCTGCCTCCCGAGTGCTTGGGTTAAAGGCGCCAACAACCCTAGCTCCCCCCCCCAAAAAAAAATCTTTTTAATTTAATAAAAAGAAAGAAATCAGGGAGCCGGACATGGTGGCGCACGCCTTTAATCCCAGCACTCGGGAGGCAGAGGTAGGAGGATCGCCGAGAGTTCAAGGCCACCCTGAGACTACATAGTTAATTCCAGGTCAGCCTGGACCAGAGTGAGACCCTATCTTGCAAAACCAAAAAAAAAAAAGAAAGAAAGAAATCAGGCATTGTGGTGCCCACCTTTAATTCAACACTCGGGAGGCAGAGATAGGAGGATTGCTGTGAGTTTGAGGCCACCCTGAAACACCACAGTGAATTCCAGGTCAGCCAGGGCTACAGTTAAACCCAGTTAAACCCTGCTTTGAAAAACCAAAAAAAAAAAAAAAAAAAAAAAAAAAAAAAGCAGGGCGTGGTGGTGCACGCCTTTAATCCCAGCACTCGGGAGGCAGAGGTAGGAGGATTGCCATGAGTTCAAGGCCACCATGAGACTACAGAGTGAATTCCAGTTCAGCCTGAGCTAGAGCGAGACCCTACCTCAAAAAACAAAAACAAATTTATCTTTCTCTTGCAAATACAATTAAATAAATAAGGGCTGGAGAGATCACTTAACAGTTAAGGAATTTGTTTTTTTTTATTTTATTTTATTATTTATTTATTTTATTTGAGAGAGAGAGAGATACAGAAATAGGCAGGTAGAGGGAGAGAGAGAGAATGGGTGCGCCAGGGCCTCCAGCCAGTGCACACAAACTCCAGATGCATGCACCCCCTTGTGCATCTGGCTTACGTGGGTCCTGGAGAATCGAGCCTCGAACCGGGGTCCTCAGGCTTCATAGGCAAGCGTTTAACCGCTAAGCCATCTCTCCAGCCCAAGGAATTTGTTTTAATTAATTAATTTGCAATCAGAGAGAGTGAAATAGAAGAGAGGCAGAGAGAATGTGCACGCGAGGGCCTCTAAGCCACTGCAAACAAACTCCAGAAGCATGTGCCACCTTGTTTATCTGGTTTCCATGGGTACTGGGGAATCGAACCTGGTTCCTTAGGCTTTGCATGCAAGTGCCTTAACTGCTAAGCCATCCCTCCACCCCTATTTCACTATGTAGTCTCAGGGTGGCCTGGAACTCAAGGTGATCCTCCTACCTCTGCCTCCCCAGTGCTGGGATTAAAGGCATGTGCCAACCACCAGGCTATTTCTTCCCTCCCTCCCTTCTTTCTTCCTTTCCTTCCTTAGTAGCTCAAATTAGTCTAACAATTGAAATCCTGCCTCAGCCTCCTAAGGAGTGGCTGCTATGCTGGGATTAAAGTGTGAGCTACCCATCCCTGGATTTTCAACATGTTTTCAGATTCACCATTGTACCTTTGTGTGTGTGCAGTATGTCTTTATATGTTATATGCACATGTATACATGTGTGCACACCCATGAGCATGTGTGTAGAAGGACACTGTAACTGTTTTTCTTCTTTAAGTTAGGGTCTTGCTCTAGTCCAGGCTGAACTAGAATTCACTATGTAGTCTCAGGCTGGCCTGGAACTCATAGGACCCTCCAACCTCTGCATCCCACACCCAACCCACTCTGCCACTTTTTTAAATTTTTAATGTTTTTGGTTTTTAGAGGTAGTGTCTTACTGTAGCTCAGGCTGACCTGGAATTCACTATGTAGTCTCAGGATGGCCTTTGAACTCATGGCGATCCGATCCTCCTACCTCTGCCTCCTGAATGCTGGGATCAAAGGCATGTGCCACCATGCCCAGCCAATTTTTATTTGGGGGGGGGGGAAGGGTCTCACTCTAATCTAGGCTGAACTAATATGCTTAGTGATTCTCCTACCTCAACTTCCCCAGTGCTGAGATTAAAGGCTGAGCTACCACACGTGGCTTCACTCAGGAATTTAACTGTTTTTCTTTTGTTGTTCTTATTGTCTTCAAAGTACGGTCTCACTCTAGCCCAGGCTGACCTGGAACTCGCTCTGTAGTCCCAGGCTGGCTTCGAACTCACAATGATCCTGCTACCTCTGCCTCCTGGATGTTAGGATTAAAATCATGTGCCACCACACTGGGCTTCTAATTGTTAATTTTGGGGCCAGTCCTTATCATTCCTTAAATGCTGGTAGATGACAATCATTGAACATCTATAGTCCAAAAAGTCCAAGCTCCAAAATGCTTAAAAATCCAAACTACAGGCTGGAGAGATGGCTTAGCAGTTAAGCCCTTGCCTGTGAAGCCTAAGGACCCCTGTTCGAGGCTCCATTCCCCAGTACCCATGTAAGCCAGATGCACGAGGTGGCCGCATGTATCTGGAGTTCGTTTGCAGTGACTGGAGGGACTGGTGTGCCCATTTTCTCTCTCTGCCTCTTTCTGTCTGTCACTCTCAAATAAATAAGAATAAACAACAATCACACACACAAAAAAAATCCAAAACACTTTGAGCCATCAGCATGATGCTGCAGTGGAAAGTTCATGCCTGACTTGCTGTGACACTTGAAATTCCAAATACGTTTAGTCCCAAGCATTTCCAGGAAGGGTAGTTCAACTTTTACCTCTCCAGCAGTGATCTATTTATGAAAGAAAACCTGTTTGGAGGCTTGACATGTTAGTTTCTAATCCCAACACTGGGGAAACAGAGATAGGAGGATTGCTGAGAATTTTTTGTTGTTGTTGTTTGTTCTATTTTAACTTTTTTCAGTTAAAAAAATTTTTTTATTGACAACTTTCTTAATTGTAGACAATATCCCGTGGTTCTTCCCCCCCATTTCCCCTTTGAAACTCCCTTCTCCATCATATCCCCCCCCCCCGTTTATTTATTTATTTATTTAGTTTTTGAGGTAGGGTCTCCCTCTAGCCCATGCTGACCTGGGAGTCCCTATGTACTCTCAGGGTGGTCTTGAATTTGGCTACCTTTACCTCCTAAATGCTGGGAATAAAGGCATGCGCCACCACACCCAGCCAAGAATTTCTTTTTTTTTTCAAGGTAGGGTTTCACTCCATCCCAGGCTGACCTGGAATTCACTATGTAGTCTCGGGGTGGCCTCGAACTCAAGGTGGTCCTCTTACCTCTGCCTCCCGAGTGCTGGGATTAAAGGCATGAGCCACCATGCCCAGCAAGAATTTTCTTAACCTTATTGAGAGATTATGGAAGAATGGGCATGCCATGGTCTCCTGACACTGAAAAAAGATGCATGTGCCACTTTGTCCATTTGGCTTTACGTGGGTACTGGGGAATCAAACCTGGGCCATGAGGCTAGGCAAGCAAACACCTTGAACTGCTGAGCCATCACTCCAGCCCCTTGCTGAGAATTTGAGGCCAACCTGGTCTACGTAGTGAGTTCCAGCCCAGCCAAGAGACACATAGTGAGACTGGGATTGTCTCAAAAATTAAAAAAAAGCCAAGCATCACGCCAGGCTTGATGACTTACTCCTGTAACCTCAGATGGAGGAAGGAGGGTCAAGAGTTCAACCAAGGTCAGCAGAGACTACCAAATAAATAAATAATAATATATAAAATAAAAGATCCAAATGTGGTGGCACATGCCTTTAGTCCCAGCACTCAGAAGCTGAGTAGAATGATTGCCATTAGTTCCAGACCAGCCTGGGACTACACAGTGAATTCCAGGTTGTTCTGGGTTAGTGTAAGACCTTGCCTTGGGGGAAAAAAAGCTGGAAGGAAAAAAAAAGAAAATCAAGCCGGGTGAGGTGAGGTGGTGCACGCCTTTAATCCCAGCGCTTGGGAGGCAGAAGTAGGAGAATCACTGAGTTCGAGGCCACCCTGAGACTATATAGTGAATTCCAGGTCATCCTGGACTAGAGTGAAATCGTACCTCAAAAAAGAAAAGAAAAGAAAAGAAAAGAAAAGAAAAGAAAAGAAAAGAAAAGAAAAAAAGAAAATCAAAGAGTCCTGTGATTTGAAAAATATAGCTTCTTTTTTAAAATTTATTTTAGTTTTTCGAGGAGGCAGGGTCTCATGTATTTTCAGGCTGGCCTTGGGCTCACAGCAGTCCTCCTACTTCTGCCTCCAAGGTATTAAGATTAAAGGTGTGCCCCACCTTGCCCCTTGTGCTGGGATTAAAGGTGTGGCTACCACACATGGCTGTTTTTGTAAGTATTTTTCAGGCAGGGTTTCTCTAGGTCTGGCTGACTGGGAACTCTATAATTCCAAAACTGGCCTAGAATTCATAGTAACCCTCCTACTTCTGCCTCCTGGGTGTTAAGATTCAAGGCGAGCACAACTACGCCCCAGGAGATATGCACATTTTAATCAACCAGAAAGTCACTGTGAAAACCTAACAAAACAGTGGAGATAAAAGGGAAGTACCAACGTTTAAGTGTATTTGCCTTTTAAAAGAATATTTGTTAAGGCCAAATGAATAAATCTTTTACAATAGAATATCACGTAGAGGACCAAACTAGGTGTGGTGGTAAGGCTGTAATACAAGCACTTGGGAGGAGGCAGAAGGATCAGAAGTTCAAGGTCATTTTTGGCTACTCCTTAAATCTAGGCCAGGGTTACCAGAGAGCCCATCTACAAAATTAAAACTAAGCCCTTCCACAAGTATCAGTAGTTCATAGATGCAAACAGCTCTCAACATGGGGAAGAGAGAAACTTTTAAAAGTTCTGTACTTCTCTCTAATTCACATCATAGAAGCCATACTATAGCTAAAATGCTGGGCCCATTCTTTTTTTGTTGTTTTTTGGAGGTAGGGTCTTAGACTAGTCCAGGCTGACCTGGAACTCACAGTGATTCTCCTATGAGCTTCAACAGTGCTGGAATTAAAGGTGTGAGCCACCACACCCAGCTCTCTGCTTTGGTTTTTGCCAACAGGGTCTTACTTTGTAACCCTGGCTAGCCTAGGACATTCTATGTCAATCAGACTTATTCTCCTGCCTCTGTCTCCTGAGTGGTAGGATTACAAACTACCAGGCCAGGCCTCCAAACAATTTTCAAATGGATAATGTCAAAACTGAAATTTTAGGAGCATGGTGACACAACACTTGGGAGGCAGAGCATGGGAGGTTCACTAAATTTGAAGCCAGCCTGGGACTACTGAGTGAGTGCAGGTCAGCCCAAACTGGAGTAAGACCCTGCCTAAGGGATAAAACAAAACAAACAACAACCGAAAAAAAAAAAAAAAAAACCAAAAAACTAGGTCTGTAAATTTGACATCCATTCCCAATCAGATTTCCTGACTGACTATAGTATAAACCATCTGTACTCCCACTACTCCTTTTTGAAGTCGGGTTGAAGGTAAATTTGGCTCCTTTAATTCCTGAAAGATGCTTTGCAAAACATATGAAGAGTCAGCTTGTACTAATAAGAGATCTAAAACTATGATATGTAGTTTAAAGAAAATGGTGAGTTAGCTCAGAGAATTGAGACCTTGGAGATTTTTTTTTCTCACTCAGCCCCAACGAGCAAGAAGAAACTTTAATTAGGGGAGAGAGGATCCATCAGAATTAGAAACAGTGATTTAGAGAACATTGAGGCTGAATTACAATATTACACGGATCAAATGAAAGGATTTGTTTTAATTTGTGTAGCTACAATAGCCAGTTCAATGTGGAGAATTAGGGATGGCAGCATTTTTTATGGAGACAGGAACATGATTTAGTAGTTAAAGATATACTTGGAAATTTAATTTCTACTTCCAGTCAAGGATTTAACATGGACTAACAGTCCTGGCAGTGCAGCCTCAGGAGGCTGAGGCAGGAGCACAGTTTCGCAAAACTTAAAAGAGCAAAAGTATTTAATCTGAGCTGGATGTGTAGCTCAGCCATGCATGCTTGCTTCACACCAAGACAGAAAGGTAGGCAGGGAAGGAGAGAAAGAGGGAGGGAGGGAGAGAGAGAGAGAAGAGAGACAGAATCTGTCATAAAACAAAACACTAATTTTCCTTTTTTCTTGTTTTGGTTTTTCAAGGTGGGTGTCACTCTGCCTAGGCTGACCTGGAATTCACTATGAAGTCTCAGGATGGCCTCGAACTCACAGCGATCCTCTTACTTCTCTAGTACCTGAGTATTGGGATTAAAGGCGTTCACCACCAGACCAGGCCAGGCCAAAACTTTTTTTTTTTTTTCCCCAGCTAAGGTCTCGCTCTAGCCCAGGCTGACCTGGAAATTCACTATGTAATCTCAGGCGGGCCTCGAACTCATGGTGATCCTACTACCTCTACCTCCCAAGTGCTGGGATTAAAGGCGTGTGCAACCACGCCCGGTCTAAAAACATTAATTTTCTAAACACAGCGTACTAAACTACAATTTACTGGAAGTCGCCTTTCCAGTTTAAAAAACAAACAAAAAAAAATCCCCGAAAACTCACTACAATCTTCACCACTAGCGTGCTTACAAGCGCGCGTAAACGCGCGCGGGGCACTCTGGGACTCGTAGTCCCGGATAGACTCCGTGTCCCATGATGCTGTGCGGCGGGTCGTCGCGCCTGCGCAGTGCCAGCGGCGGGCAGCGAAGAGTGTAGGGCTCTTTTGTTCGGTTGAGGGGGAGGAGGGCGGTCGGTTAGGCCTACGGTACGCCGCTTCAGTGAGGGGCTCCGGCGCGGCCACTCCGCTGGTGGCTTTCTCGGGTGCCACTCCCTCTGCCCTCCCGACGCGACGCGCTAGCGAGCGCGGCCCCGATTCTCCTGGGACTCTTGGGCGCTGCTGAGAGGTGAAGAGCGGGTTAGAGGCGGGCGGGCGATGGGGGAGCGACAGCGGCAACGGCGGGAGGCCGCGGGCGTGCGGAGTTGGGGGCGCGCCGGGCTCCGGCTTCCTGCTGCCCGGCTTCCCGCGCGCAGCTCTCCCGGCCACCCGCTGCAGGATGGAAGGCAGGAAGGCGGGGCGGTGGATCGGGAGCGGGGCTTGGAAGCGGTTTACGGTTCCGGGGGTGGGGGAGGGAAGCCGGGCGCGATGGTGGTGGTGGGGGGTCGTGGTCGCTTCTCGGCGGCCCGCAGAGACCGAGAGCACACGGCTTGAATGGAGTGGGCGGCCCTGCGCTTGGTGTAGAACAGGAGACACTTTTTTTTTAATCTAAATTTTTTTAATAAAAAGCGGGTAACGGCACAGGCTCGGTGTTCCGTGTGTGTCGGAGACTGATGACTACCAGACCCGGGGTTTAGACGTGTAACCCGAGAAGCCAGGCAGGCACGGGGGGCACACGCCCGGCAATCACAGCTGTGCCCGGTGGCTGGGAGATTGCCTCGGGTTCGAGGGGGCGCTCCTCCGTAGGAAAAGCGTGCCACAAAACAGAAATGGGGAAGAAGGGAGGACGAGAAATGTAACCTGAGGGTACTGGGTTGGACTGAGTTAAGTACTGGCCATAGAAATTTCTCTTGCCGGAGTTGGGAAGAAGTCACTTAATTGCACTTTGGGGGAGAAAGGTCTGAAAAGCTCAAGGTGGGCTAACTGGGAAGGGAAGTCCAGTCGAATGAACCCTGGGTGGTGAGGGGCGGATTTGTTCGATCTAGTTTAGAGGTGGGGGAAGCCAGAGAGCAGTGATGTAAAGCCGAGCAGAGAAAGGGGGTGGCCAGGGATGTAGATTAGTTGGTTAGATTGCCCGCCCAGCATGCGCGAAATCTGACTTGGACCCTCAGGAAACATGGGGCATGGTGGCGCACGTCTGTAATCCCAATAGGGGCATGAAGACAGGAGGATCAGAGGCAGCCTGGGCTAAACAACATGTCTCCTATAAAAAAGTAAAATAAAATAAAGAAAAAGGGTAGTGCATAGAGGCGCACGTCTTTAATCCCAGCCCTTAGGGAGGGAGTCAGAGATAGGAGGGTAGCCATGAGTTCGAGGTCAGCCTGGACTAGAGTGAGAACCCTACCTGGGGGGCGGGGGGAGAGACCAAAAAGAAAAAGCTTGAGGGCTGGAGAGATGGCTTAGCGTGCAAAGCCAAAGGATCCCAGTTCAACTCTCCAGGAACCAAGTAAGCCAGATGCACAAGGGGGCTCATGCTTCTGGAGTTCTTTCGCAGTGGCTGGAGGCCCTGGCGCGCCCATTCTCTCTCTCAAATAAAAAGTTTTTTTAAAGATTTTATTTTTATTTATTAAAGACAGAGGGAGAGGGAGAATGGGCGCGCCAGGGCCTCTATCATTGCAAACTAAATCCAGACGTATGCGCCCCTAATGCATCTGGCTTACGGGGAACCTGGAGAATCGAACCTCTGTGCCATCTCTTCAGCCCTAAAATGTTTTAAAAAGAAAAGAAAAGGCTTGAAAATGCGACCCTGGTTTAGTAAACAGTTCTTAGTGTAGGGAAGTGAGGCTATAAGTATAACATGAATGGAATGCCTTTTCCTCACATTACTGGTATTTGTTTTTGAGAAGGACCTAGAATAGAACTCCCCCCATACTTTCTCTGTGTGATTTTTTCTAATATATTTGCAAGCCCAGAGATACAGATAGACAAAGACCGACAGAGTGTGGGCAATCAGAGCCTCTAGTCATTGCAAATGAACTCCAGACACATGTGTTGTCTTGCGCATCTGCTTTATTTGGGTACTGGGGAATCGAACCTGAGTCCTTAGGTTTCTCAGGCAAGTACTGTAACAACTAAGCCATCTCTCCATCCCTGTGTGTGTTTTTAATATACTTTTATATTTATTTATTTACTTGAGAGACAAGCAGGTAGAGTGAGCAAGCACACCCGCTCAGTCCTTCAGGCACTGCAAATGAACTACAGATGCATGCGCCACCTTTTGCATCTGGCTTACATGGGTCATGAGGAGTCAAACCTGGGTCCTTTTTTTTTTTTTTTTTTTTTTTTTTTTTTTTTTTGCGAGGTAGGGTCTCACTCTGGTCCAGGCTGACCTGGAATTATCTATGTAGGCTCAGGGTGGCCTCGAACTCACGGTGATCCTCCTACCCCTGCCTCCCGAGTGCTGGGATTAAAGGCGTGTGCCACCACGCCCGGCTTATGGGTCCTTTGATTTTGCAGGCAAGTGCCTTAAGTTACTTTTTGTTTTTGAGGTAGGGTCTCACTCTAGCCCAGGCTTACCTGCCACTCTCTGTAGTCTGAGGCTGGCGTCCAATCAATTGTCCTGCCTCTCCAGTGTTGGGATTAAAGTCTTGTGCTACACTGGCTACAAAAATTATTTGAGAGTGTATGGGATTGTCAGAGCTTGGCCTCCTGACTCTACAAACTTCAGATACTTGTGCTATTTTGTGCATCTGGCTTTGCACAGGTACTGGGGAATCAAACCCCAGTGGTCAGGCTCTACAAGCAAACACCTTTAACCACTGAGACATATCTTCAGTCCATTGTTAGGATTTCTTATTTTTTTTCAAGGTAAGGTCTCTCTCTCTGGCCCAGGCTGACCCACAACTCACTTTATAGTCTTAGGCTAGCCTCAAACTCAAAGCCAGCCTCAAACCTTGGCCTCCTGAGTGCTGGGATTAAAGGCTTGCGCCTGTCTTGAGTAACATTCTTTTTTCTTTCTTTCTTTCTTTTTTTTTTTTTTTTCAGGTGGGGTCTCGCTGTAGCCCAGGCTGACCTGGAATTCACTATGTAGTCTCAGGCCTCATTGCGATCCTCCTACCTCTGCCTCCCAGGTGCTGGGATTAAAGGTGTTGACCACGGATAAAATACAGGTTTTTAAGAGTAAATCAATCTGCCAGGCGTGGTGGCGGCACGCCTTTAATCCCAGCACTCCAGAGGCACCCTCTGCCTACATGTGCGCCACCACGCCTGGCTTGAGTAGCTTTTTCAAGGTAAGGTCTCACTGTGGTCCAGACTGACCTAGAATTACCTATGTAGTCTCAGGGTGGCCTCCAACTCACTGGGATCCTCCTTCCTCTGTCTCCCCAGTGCTGGGATTAAAGGCGTGCACCACCTCACCTAGCTAACATTCTTGACATCTCCCATTCAATATCCACTACCTCAAAAACTTAATTTTGGGCTGGGGAGATGGTCACCACTCTTTGCTCTGTCTGAATTTTGTTTGCACTGGCTTGGGGCCCTTGTGTACCCATATCCATTCATTCTCCATCTCTCTATAAGCAAATGATTTTGGGGGGGGCAGTTTTTGAGGTTGTGTTTCATTATAGTATAGCTCAGGCTGATGTGGACTTCACTATGTAGTCTCAGGGTGACCTTGAACTCACTGCAATCCTCCTACCTCTGCCTCCCAAATGCTGGGATTAAAAGGCATGCGCCACCACGCCCGGTTTGAATTTTTTTTTTTAAGGACAGCCAAACCAACTGTGCTATTTGAGAAGCTGGTGTCAGTAATTGGGTTTTGTTATCTGTATCCCAATCTGGCCTTTAACTTTCAGCCATCCCAAATACTAGGATTACTGGTGTGAACCACCACATTGGTTAAGAGTTTTGTTACCAAAGTATGGTCTCATTGTAGCCCCACGCTGGACTTAAACTCACTGAGATCCTCCTACCTCAGCCCTGTAGAAGTTTTTGTTGTTGTTGTTGTTTGTTTTCAGTATTCGTGATTCAATCCAGTGCCTTCTGCATACTGGGAAAGCTCTCTACTGTCGATCTATATTCCCAGCCCAAATGGTTTTCTCCCAGCCCTCCAAAATTTCTCAGTTTTGGGAAATTGGTTGGTTTCCCTCTTTCCTCTGTGATGGTAGTGCTGGGGATTGAATTCAAAACCCATGTGCCCTACAAAGAGTCCTTTGTATAAGTTTGAATCAGAATTTCCTAGCTGGGATGATCCACACAAATTCAAGGCCAGTCTGGACTAAAGTGAGACCTCTCAAACAATTTCCAATTTGTGATCAGTGTCTATGCAAAAATTAAGTTGAGCCGGGCTTGGTGGCATTCTTTTAATCACAGCACTCAGGCAGAAGTAGGAGGATCCCCATGAGTTCAAGGCCAACCTGAGACTACATAGTTAATTCCAAATCAGCCTGGACCAGAGTAAGACCCTACCTTGAAAAAACAAACAAAAGAATGTTACTCAAACCAGGCGTGGTGGCGCATGCCTTTAATCCCAACACTCAGGAGGCAGGGGTAGGAGGATTGTCATGAGTTTGAGTCCATTCTGAGACTACATAGTGAATTCCAGGTCAGTCTGGACTAGAGTGAGACCCTACCTCAAAAAACAAAAACAAAAAAAAAAATTGAGCCGAGTGTGGTGGCGCACACCTTTAATCCCCAAGCGCTTGGGAAGCAGAGGTAGGATTGCCATGAATTCAAGGCCACCTTGAGACTGCATAGTGAATTCTAGTCATTGTGGACTAGAGTGAAACCCTACTTCAAAACAAAAAATAAATAAGAAAAAAGAATAGGTCAATTGGAGGAAATTGTTTAAATATGGGCAGAATTCAGATTCTGACTATTTGAATCGAGTAATTTCTCTGAAATCTTTCTTCCCTTCAGCTTTTATGATTTGATGCTCAGAAACAGGGGCTTCATTTGTCTCTGAAATTAGGCCTTTAAATCATACCTTTAAGGCTTACTAGAACAATAGTATTTGAGAAGTTGGTGTCAGTAATTGTGTTTTGTTATCTGTGATGTTTGGACTCTGCAGCAGCCCCTGCAGGTAGGGTCTCTAGCCTAGGCTGTACTGGAACTCAGGCTAGTCTGGAACTCAGAGCAATCCTCCTGTTTCTGCTAGGCCTGCCAAGTGCTGGGACTTAAGGCATGTATCGCTATGCGGGGCACAGGCTCTACTTTTAATTCAGTGTAGTCATAATTTTAAAAAATATTTTAAGGGCTGGAGAGATGGCTTAGCGGTTAAGGTGTTTGTCTGTGAAGCCTAAGGACCCCGGTTCGATTCTCCAGGTCCCACGTAAGCTGTCTAGAGTTCGTTTGCAGTGGCTAGAGGCCCTGGCATGCCCATTCTCTCTCTCTCTCCCTAATAAATAAATAAATAAATAAAAATAAAATCTTTTAAAAAAATATTTTTAAAATGCTAGGCATGGTGGTACACACCTTTAATCCTAGCACTTGGGAGGCTGAGGTAGGAACACTTGAGTTTGAGGCCATCCTGAGACTACGTAGTGAATTCTAGGTCAGCCTGGACTAGAGCAAAACCCTACCTTGAAAAACATATAAATAAATAAATCTTTAAAGGGGGGTGGCTGGAGAAATGGCTTAGTGAGTAAGCCGCTTGCCTGCAAAGCCAAAGGACTCAGGTTCAATTCCCCAGGACCCACGTAAGCCCGATTCTCAAGGTGGCACATACGTCTGGAGTTTGCAGTGGATGGAGGCCCTGGCACACCCATTCTCTCAGGCTCTTCTTCCTCTCCCTCTCTCAAATTAAAAAAACAAAACATTAAAAAAAAATTCAAGCCAAGCGTGAGCATTTAGGAGGATCGCCATGGGTTCGAGGCTACTCTGAGACTACACAGTGAATTCCAGGTCTACCTGAGCTAAAGTGAAACCCTACCTAAAAAAAAAAAAATTCAAAGCCAGGCATGGTGGCACACGCCTTTAATCCCAGCACTCGGGAGGCAGAGGTAGGAGGATCGCCGTGAGTTCAAGGCCACCCTGAGACTACATAGTTAATTCCAGGTCAGCCTGGGCCAGAGTGAGACCCTACCTCGAAAAACCAAAAAAAAAAAAAAAAAAAAAAATTCAAGAATGGGCTGGAGAGATGGCTTAGCGGTTAAGGCACTTGCCTATAGAGCCAAATGACCAGGGTTCAGTTCCCCAGGACCCAAGTTGGCCAGATGCACAAGATGAGATATGTATCTAGAGATTGTTTGCAGCAGGGGAAAACTCTGGAGAGCACATTTTCTCCTACTCCATTTCTCTCTCTGCCTCTTTCTCTCAAATAAATAAATAAAAGTTCAAGATTGTTGGGCATAGTGGCACACACCTTTAATCTAAGAACTCTGGAGGCAAAGTAGGAGGGTCATTGTGAGTTTAGGGCCAGCCTGAGACTACATAGTGAGGAGCTTGGGCTACATGAGACTATCTATCTCAAAAGAAGTCATCTAACACAAAATGTATTTGTATACCATTATTATTGTTTTAGATTATGAGGAATTAAAGGACAAGGAATCCTCTAAAATGAAATTCCTGCTGTATATAATTGGAGGATCATAGCAGGAGGATTTCTTTATTTATTAGAGCGTGAGAATGGGCATGCTAGGGCTTCTAGCCACTGTAATCGAACTCCAGATGCGGGCGCCATCTTGTGCACATGCATCACCTTGTGCATCTGGCTTATGAGAGTTGTGGGGAGCCTTAACAGGTAGCTAAGCCATTTCTCTGGCCCTTTAATCTTTTTTTTTTTTTTTTTTTTTTTAACATTTTTATTATTAGAGAACATGGGCGGCAAAAACCTGTTAACACTGGAGACTATAGAATGCATGTGCCACTAGGTCAGCAGGTTTTGCAAACCAGCTCCTTGAGCCACTAAGCTGTTTCCCTAGCTCATCCTTATTCTTCTTTTTCTGTTTTGGTTTTTCAAGGTAGGGTTTCATTCTAGCCTAGGTTGACTTGGAATTAATTTATGTAGTCTCAGGGTGGCCTGGAAGTCACAATGATCCTCTTACCGCTGCCTCTGAAAGTGCTGGGATCACAGGAGTGCACCCTTGTTCCCAGCTGGTTGGCCTGGGAACTTTAATTTTAAACATCATATACTTTTGTGTTTGTTTTGGGGGGGTGGGTTTTGAGGTAGGGTCTCACTTGAGCTCAGGCTGACCTGGAATTCACTATGTAGTCCCAAGGTGGCCTTGAACTCACGGTAATCCTCCTACCTCTGCCTCCTGAGTGCCTGGATTAAAGGTGTGCACCACCACCCCTGGCACTTTTGTAGTTTTATAGAATGTAGTTATATTACAATTAGGAGTGGTGCCTGGGGTAAGGTCTCAGTGGGCAAAGTGCTTGGAACCCATGTCAATTCTGGGAGTGGTGGTCTGCACCTGTGATCCCAGCATTCAAGAAGTGGAGGCAGGATCCCTGAGTTAAGCTGCCTAGTTAGGTTAGTGAGCTCTTGGTCCATTGAGAGGCTCTGTCTCAATAAATCAGGTGAAAAGCGACAGAGAGACACACCTGACCTCACCCTCTGTTCCCTCATGTACGCACACATGTACACACACACCAGTGCAAAAAATATGAGGCATCATCTTACTACTCTGGAAAGTATAAGCAGGAGATTAGGAACTTCAAGGTCACCTTTGGCTATATAGGGAGCTTCAGGCAAGCTTGAGATGCATTTGACCCTGTCTTTAGTCGCCAGCCCACACACCAGAGGTTGTCCTCTGACATTCATATGAGACTTGTGATACACACACACACACACACACATACACGATTTAAAATAATGATGATGGCTTTTTCGTTTTTAGAGGCAGTTTTGCTTTATAACAGCTTAGGCTGATGCAGAACTTGACAATCTTGCCTCAGCCTCTCTTAGCCTCAGATATGAGTGGGTATCACCATGCCTGTCCCTGTTAGGACATTTTGGTTTTTCAAGGTAGGATCTTACTCTGGTCCAGGCTGACCTGGAATTAACTATATAGTCTCAGGGTGGCCTCGAACTCTCGGTGATCTTCCTACCTCTGCCTCCAGAGTGCTGGGATTAAAGGTGTGTGCCATCACACCCGGCGGGCATTTTGTTTTTTCATATTACAGTGCTAAGAATTGAAACCAGGGCCTCGTGTATGCTGATAAGTACTTGTACCACTGAAATACACCACTAGCCCCCTCAAACCATTTTTGTGATACTGCAAGGGTTCAGGATACCTTAATGGAAAAAAGTCTAAAACTAGTTACTTTAAATTTTTATCTGTAAGCAGAGAGAGAAAGGGTGCACCAGGACCTCCAGCCACTACAAGTGAGTCCAGGTGCATGTGCATCTGGCTTTACATGGATACTGGGGAATCGAACCCAGATCATTAGGCTTTCCAGACAAATACCATAACCGCTAAGCCATCTCTACAGCCCTTTTATTTATTTGAGAGAGAAAGAAGCAGAGTATAAGCACATCAGGGCCTTATGACACTGCAAAAATATTCCAAATGCATGTGTCCCTTTGCATCTGGCTTTAAGTGGGCACTGGGGAATCAAACCCAGGCTTTGTAGGCAAGTGCCTTTAACTGCTGAGCCATCTCTCCAGGCCCCAAGAAGGTGTTCTTTTTTTTCCTTTGCTTTGTTTTTTTCAAGGTAGGGTCTCACTCTAGCCCAGGCTGACTTTGAATTCACAGTGATAACACCTAACTCTACCTCTGCCTCCTGGGTGCTGGGATTAAAGTTGTGCAAACCACCACAGCTGGCCCTCTAGCGTTTTTTTGTTTTGTTTTGTTTTGTTTTGTTTTGTTTTGTTGAGGTAGGTTCTCACGCTCTGAAGTTTTTATTATAAGATGATTCTGAAGTGTTTCAATGTATCTTTTTTTTTTTTTTTTTTTTTTGAGGTAGGTCTCACTTTAGCCCAGACTGACTGAATTCACTATGTATTCTCAGGGTGGCCTTGAACTCACCTAACTCTACCTTTGCCTCCTGAGTGCTTTTTTTTTCCCCCCTCTCAAGACATGTAGCTTAAAGCTGGGATCAAGCTGGCGAGTGGTAAGGTGCAAGCACAACAGCCTGAAGAGTCCTGAGATTTCTTGAGTTCAGATTCCACTTTATTTTTTATTTTTGGTTTTTCGAGGTAGGGTCTCTCTTTAGCTCAGGCTGACCTGGAAGTCACTATGTAGTCTCAGGGTGACCTCAAACTCACAGCAATCCTTCTACCTCTGCCTCCCCAGTGCTGGGATTAAAGGTGTGTGCCACCATGCCCGGCTCAGATTCTACTTTAAACAGTGGGTGTGGCCACTTGCCTATAACCCCAGTCCCAACAGGGGCGCTGAGAACCAAGAATCTGCTGAGTCCTACAAACTCTGGACTAAAAGACTAGGCTGGCCTGGAACTCACCATGTAGCTCATTCTGGCATCAGGATCCCAGCAATATTTAGGTCCAGCATCCCAAGTGCTTGAATTACAGGTGTGAACTATGAATCTAATATAAATATAGGCTGGCCTCAAACTTGCTACTTGTGCAAAACTGGTCTTGAACGCCTGATCTTCCTTCCTGCCCCTCCCAAATGCAGGATCATAGGCTTTTGCTGCCACACTCAGTCATTTTCTTCATTCTTTGTATTTTACTCATTCATGCTAGGCAACTACAATCCTGCCTTTTCTACATTTTAGCCAGTTTTGTTGACCATCTTTGATTGCTTGATATTTTACAGTGCCATCTGCCAACACAAATCTATAATTAGTTCTTAAATCTACTAGAAATCATAATTGGAAGAAAAACTAAAGCAAATAGATTTATAGGGGACTAGTATTTTAGGATTGGAAAAACTTTCAGATATTACCCAGCCTGGCCTTTTAAATTTTGTTGTTTTTTTTTCAACATAGGGTCTCTCTAGGTCATGCTGATCTCTAGACAGCCCAGGCTAGCCTCAACTCACAGTGATCCTCTTACCTTAACCTCCCTGTGCTCAAATTAAAGGTATGTACCACTGCACGTAGTCTGCTAGCCCCAGGTTCAGTTCCCATGTAAGGCCAGATGTACAAAGTGGTGAATACATCTGGAGTTTGTTTGCAGCAGCAGGTAGCCCTGATATTCAAATTCTCTCTTTTTCTTTCTCACTCTCTGTTTGCAAATAAATAAAAATATTATTTATTTAACAATGACACTAATATCTATGCTAGTATTATACACTTCCTTCATGGGTGCCTTTTTTTTGTTTTTTAGGTAGGGTTTTGCTCTAGCCCAGACTGACCTGGAGTTCACTATGTAGTCTCAGGGTGGCCTTGAACTCACAGCAATCCTCCTACCTCTGCCTCCAAAGTACTGGGATTAAAGGCGTGCTTGGCATTTTTTTTTTTTTTTAACATTAAGCTAGTTGGTGTCTGAAAGAGCAGGCAGTAACCTTCACAGGTAGTACTTTAAAATTTATTTTACTTATTTGTATATATGGACATGCCAGGGTGTCTGGTCTTGCTAGATGCTTGCTAGCTTTACATGGGTGCTGGGGAACCCAGACTGGCAGGCTTTGCAAACAAGCACAATTAACTGCTGAGCCAGCTCTTCAAATTTTTTTATCTTTTTGGTTTTCCGTGGTAGGGTCTCTAGCCCAGTCTGACCTGGAATTCACTCTATTCTCAGGGTGGCCTCGAACTCATGGAGATCCTCCTACCTCTGCCTTCCAAGTGCTGGGATTAAAGGCATGCACCACCACGCCTAGTGTCAAATTTTTTGCTGTTTTTCCCCCCCTTGGATTCAGGGATCTCCTGTATCTTAGGATGACCTAGACCTTTATGTAGCCCAGGCTGTCCTAGAACTGATAGCTATCCTCCTACCTCAACCACTGCAAATGAACTCCAGATGCATGCACCCCCTTGTGCATCTGGCTTATGTGGGTCCTGGAGAATTGAACTGGGATCCTTTGGCTATTTTTATCAGAGAGAGAATATGGGTGCACCAGGACCTCTAACCACTGCAAACAGACTCCAGACACATGAGCCACCTTGCACATCTAGCTTTTGTAGGACCTGGAGAATCGAACCTTGGTCCTTAGGCATCGCAGGCAAGTGCCTTAACTGCTAAGCCATCTCTAGCTCAGCCCCTACATTCTTCCTGCCACCTTTTCCACAATGGACTCTTGAGTCTTAGAATGTGTGATACAGATGTTTCAGTCCTGAAAACTCCTCCGTCACTTATTAGCAATATGTTGCCTTTTGAGTCATCCTAGTGGTCACTGCCGTCTGAATAGAGAAGCTTCTCTAACGAAAAATGAGAATAGCATTATATATCTGGGTATGAACTCCAACTCTCAGTCATCTTCCTACCTCTACCTCCCAAGTGCTAGGATTAAAGGTGTGGACCACCATGTACAACAAGCCTTTTTTCCCCCACACCTGATTTTTTACGTGGGTGCCAGAGGGTCGAACACATGTGCTTCTACTTAAGCAATCACTTTAACATGTTGAACTGTCTCCCTAGCACTTAAAAAGTCAAATATGCCGTTCGTGGTGGCACACGCCTTTAATCCCAGCACTCGGGAGGCAGAGGTAGGAGGATCACCGTGAGTTCAAGGCCACCCTGAGATTACATAGTTAATTCCAGGTCAGCCTGGGCCAGAGTGAGACCCTACCTCGAAAAAAAAAAAAAAAAAAAAAAAAAAAAAAAAGTCAAATATACAGAATGGACTATGGTCTCTAGCCCCCCCCAAAAAAAACAAAAAAAAAAAAACTGCTTTAGTTATAGGACAAGGTATTTCAATAAAAATTGAAGTCTACTGCTGTGATTAAAAAGAGAAAACAGGGCTGGAGAGATGGCTCTGAAGTTTAGTTGCTTGCCTAAAGACCAGGGCTTGATTCCTCAGTACCCATGTAAGCCAGATGCACAAGGTGATACATACATCTGGAGTTCATTTGCAGTGGCTAGAGGCCCTGGTATACACCCATTGTCTCCGTGCACTCTCTTGTAAACAAATAAATGGCAAAACATCTGGGCATGATGGTGCCCACCCTTTAATCCCAGTACTCAGAAGGCAGAGGATGGGGATCACTGTGAGTTTGAGGCCAGGCTGTGGCTACAAAATGAGTTCCCCCAAAAAAGTTCCAGGTATGCCTGGACTAGAATGAGACCATACCTCCAAAAAACTAAAAAGAGAGAGAGAAAATTAGCCTGGCATGGTGGCACACAATTTGACCCCATCACTTTAGAGGCTGAGGGAGGAAAATCCCAAAAAGTCCTAGGCCAGCCCCCCCTAAAAAATACAGAATATAGAAAGTGTGAATCAGAATTATATGTGTATACATTTGGTTTTTTTTTTTTTTTTTTTTTTTTTTTTTTTGGTTTTGCAAGGTAGGGTCTCACTCTGGTCCAGGCTGACCTGGAATTCACTATGTAGTCTCAGGGTGGCCTCGAACTCTTGGCGATCCTCCTACCTCTGCCTCCTGAGTGCTGGGATTAAAGGCCTGTGCCACCACGCCCGGCACATTTGGTTTTTTAAAAAATTTTTGTTTGTTTATTTGAGAGCAACCAACAGAGAGAGAGGCGGATAGAGAATGGGAGCACCAGGGCTTCCAGCTACTGCAAACAAACTCCAGATGCATGAGCCACCTAGCGCATCTGGCTTACATGGATACTGGGGAATCGAATTGAACCTCTAACTGGGGTCCTTAGGCTTTACAGGCAAGCGCTTATCCACTAAGCTA
The DNA here is from genome assembly GCA_036365145.1 of Orientallactaga sibirica. Lineage (NCBI taxonomy): Eukaryota > Metazoa > Chordata > Mammalia > Rodentia > Dipodidae > Orientallactaga > Orientallactaga sibirica. The sequence goes on along the minus strand of JAEOAD010000013.1, from coordinate 31,921,879 downwards.
TCTCTCCAACACTACCTACATTTGATTTTTTTTTTTTTTTTTTTTTTTTTTTTTTTTTTTTTTCAGGCTGACCTGGAATTCACTATGGTCTCTGGGTGGCCTGGAACTCACTATGTAGTCTCTGGGTCCCTCCTACCTCTGCCTCCCGAGTGCTGGGATTAAAGGCGTGAGCCACTACATTTGATTTTTAAATGGAATAAGAATAAAGAAATTTTGGTTGGGCATATAGTAAGACTAATGAAGGAAAAAAACAGAAATGTTGGGGTATAGGTGACTCAGTGGTTAACTGCCCTTTCTGTACAATGAAGGAGACCTGAGATTTCATGAATTTGAATCTCTAGATCCCATGTAAACAGCTGGGCACTTACTATGAAGACTGATGACCCAGGTGTGATTCTCCAGATCCCACGTAAGCCAGATGCACAAGGGAACACATGGGTCTGGAGTTCCGTTTGCAGTGGCTAGAGTTTCTGTAACCCTTCTGCAGAGATTCAGGAATCATCAGAGCCCTGCAAGTTCTAGAATCAGTCAAAAGACTCCAGCTCAAAATCAGGCTGGCAGAAGAGTCATAGAGCCAAACAAACAACATCCCACTCTGGCAACCAGCCTGCATATGCTAGTCTTCCCTGTTGCAGGCTAGCATATGGAACTCCACACTTCACCACATACATGCAAAAGGGAAATTTGAAGGCTAACTTCAGCATAACACCATAAACAGCATGTGATATTAAAAACCATCTTTTTTTTTTTCAAGGTGGGGTGTCAACTCTAGTTCAGGCTGGCCTGGAATTCATTATGTAGTCTTAGGGTGACCTCGAACTCTCAGTGATCTTCCTACCTCTGTAGCTTAAAAATGGCTTTTAAAGCTAGGCATAGTGTCACACACCTTTAATCCCAGCACTTGGGAGGCAGAGGTAGAAGGACGGCTGAGAGTTCAAGGCCACTCTGAGAATACAGAGTAAATTTCAGGTTATCCTGAGCTAGAGTGAGACCCTACTTTGAAAAGCCAATACATACATACATACATGCACACACACACACACACACCACACACACACATATATATATATATCAAAAAAGCCATCTTTATAAAGATATTTTTTGGGTTTTTGTGCATCCAGATACTTAACCAATACATGTGCACTGATGCCTTTAATTTTCATTTTAGCAGCGTCACCCTTTACATCACAAAGCTGGCGGGCACTATGGGGAAAAAACAAAACAAGAAGAAAGTGGAGGAGGTCCTAGAAGAGGAGGAAGAGGAATATGTGGTGGAAAAAGTTCTTGATCGACGAGTTGTCAAAGGAAAAGTAGAATATCTTCTTAAGTGGAAGGGTTTCTCAGAGTAAGTTTCATTGACACCGGCTACTTTAGTCAGAGTGCTATGATATGCAACACTGCTTTCTGTGCTTTGTGTGTGTGGCTGTATTTCACTTGCCAAGTAGTCTTGAAGGAAGCAAATTTATAAGCATTTAATATGTACTCAAAAACATCTCCCAGTACCTTAGGAAATTTGGTCTTTCCCAAGTTCTGGGTCTTGGACAAAATCGATCTATTCATTATTTACCTCTTCTTTTGCAAGAAGACTAGCTCTTATCTTGCTGTGCTTGTCCTTACATAGATATGCTTGACTGGAAAGTGTGACTTGCTATGCCTTCTGGTTTCAGTGAGGACAATACATGGGAGCCAGAAGAGAACCTGGATTGCCCTGACCTGATTGCTGAGTTTCTACAGTCACAGAAAACAGCACATGAGACAGATAAATCAGAGGGAGGCAAGCGCAAAGCTGACTCTGATTCTGAAGATAAGGGAGAGGAGAGCAAACCAAAGAAGAAGAAAGAAGAGGTAAGGCTCTAGAAGGAAGAGTTTTTACTACCCCAGAATTCATAGTCAAGCCAAAGGCCATATTTAATAGTTAAGCAGTTTCACTCTACATTTGTTTGTTTGGGAGGAGAGAGAATAAGAATGAATGGGCACGGCACTTCAGGGATTCTTGCTACTGCAAACTACTAGCGCCAGACATAGGTAACACATTGTGTATCTGGCTCTAAATGGGTACTGGGAATTTAGACCTTGCCTTCAAGTGCCTTTAACCACTGAGCCATTTACCCACCCCTTGTTCTAAATTTTATTTGGATTGATTTGGTTTTTGAGGATCTCACTCTAGTCTAGGCCAGCCTTAAACACACAGTGGTCCTCCTTTGTTTCATTCTCTGTGTGTATGCTTTGTTTTTAAACATTTTATTTATAAGCAGAGAGAGCAAGAATATGAGGGATGCACCAGGGTCCTTTGCCATTGCAAACAAGCTCCAGATGTATGTGCCACTGTGCATCTGGCTCTACATGGGTACTGGGGAATCTAACCCTGGATTGTTGGGCTTTAAAAGCAAGTGTCTTGAACCCTGTTTCTTGGAAAAACCAAAAAAAATCCACAAAAGAATTGGAGCTAACTCTTGTGCAGCTTTATGATCTTAATTTTATTCAGTATCTCCCCCCAAGGTAGGGTTTTACTGTAGCCCAGGCTGACCTGGAATTGACTATGTAGTCATGGTGGCCTCGAACTCATCTCAGTGGCAGTCCTCCCACCTCTGCCTTTAATCCCAGCACTTGGGAGGCAGAGAGAATTATGAGGATCATTGTGAGTCCAAGGCCACCTTGGGACTACATAGTGATTTCCAGGTCAGCATGGGCTACAGCAAAACCCTACCTGGAAAAAAATAATTACTCGAAAGGATTGGTGTAGTGTAAAAAAAAATGGGGATTGGAGAGATGGCTTACTAGTTAAGGGCTAGCCTGCAAAGCCAAAGGATCCAGCTTTGATTCCCCAGGACCCACATAAGCCAGATGCACAAGGTGGCATATATGTCTGGAGTTAGTTTGCAGCAGTTGGAGGCCCTAATGTGCCTATTCACTCTATCTGCCTCTTTCTCTCAAATAAATAGTGCAAATTTTTTTAAAAAAAATACTTTATTTTTGAAGTTTGGTTACTCTCTCTAGTAGACACAAATAACTTCACTCTGAATAGTAGTTTCATAAAGATAAAACTGTTCTACTCATCTGTTTTTTTTTTTGTTTTTGTTTTTTTTTTTTTTTGTAGTCAGAAAAGCCACGAGGCTTTGCCCGAGGTTTGGAGCCAGAGCGGATTATTGGAGCTACAGACTCTAGTGGAGAGCTCATGTTCCTGATGAAATGGTAAGTCTGCCAGTGGCTATGTGTGGTTGTTTTCCCCTTCTCCCCATCTGTTCCATGCCAGAGGAAAAGAGCTGGACCTTCGAAATTCCAGTCGCCCAGGTGTGAAATCTTTAAGATGACATAGTCCTTGGATAGTGACCCTCGACCTGACTATCAACCTGGACTCATGAGTTTACAGGTAGGGGCCCTTAGGATTCTCAGATCTTTGCCCACATTTTTGTTTTTGTTTACATTATTTTTTTGAAGTGGGAGAAAATTTAGAGTGGATAGGACTATGGAGAGGAATCACATCTCAGTTCTGTAACTAAACAAAAAATTTTGGACCAGCATGGTCGCACACGCCTTTAATTCCTGCACTTGGGAGGCAGAGGTAGGAGTTCAAGGCCACCCAGAGACTACATAGTGAAATCCAGGTCAGCCTGGGCCTGAGTGAGAGCCTACCTTGGAAAACAAAAAAATAAAAATAAAATTAAAGTGTGGTTGACCCACCATCCCCTGTTGCTACCTCTTTAGTACTGATCCAGAGGGCCCCAAATAACAAGATTCTTCAGGTTTAGAGAATTTGTAGCACTTCCTTTGTTGATTCTACAATTTTTACATCAGCCAGTAGGGGTCAGCAAGGCCTCTTTCATAAGCCTGTTTCATCCATTATATAAATACAATCAGTAGTAACAACACAAGCATGTCACAAATAGAAGTAGTGGATAACGTAGTCATTTATTGTCCCTTGTGCATCATCTACTAAACATAATTATATATGCAGTATATTTGCATGACTAGTAGCACCGATTTGTGTGTACTGGTGTCGTTAGAAACATGCATGATGCGTTGTACCACAGTGTCACTAGTCAATGGAAAACAGTTTTGTTTTTTTGAGGTAGGGTCTCACTCTGGCCCAGGCTGACCTGGAATTAACTTTGTAGTCTCAGGGTGGCCTTGAACTCAGGATGATCCTTCTACCTCTGCCTCCTGAGTGCTGAGATTAAAGGTGTGCACCACCATGCCTGGCAAAACAATTTTCTTGAAATCTTTTTTTTTTTTTTTTTTTGGTTTTTTGAGACAAGGTCCTGCGCCACCACGCCCTGCTTTTTGTTTCTTGAGATAGGATCTCATTGTATAGCTAACAAGCTTAGAACTCAGCTATGCAGACTAGGTAGGCCTTGAACTTTTGGTAATCTTTTTTCTGCCTCACCAGTGCTGTGATTACAGACATAAGCCATTATAACAATTTTTTGGAAACATACGAAATGTAAAAAAACTGAAATTCTCTATAATGTCCCTACAGTGTTCTCAAAAGGAAGCCTTTCTTACCTTTTTCTTGTTTTTGCCTACATTTCTATGTGTTTCTCCAAAATGAATCTTTTTTAAGAAAGAGGCCGCTAGAATAGGCACCAGGACCTCCAGCCACTGCCAATGAACTCCAATTGCATGTGCCACCTTGTGTGCATCTGGCATACGTGGATATTGGGGAATTGAACCTGGGTTGTTAGGCTTTACAGGCACGCCCCTAAACCACTAACTCATCTCTCCAGCCCCAAAATGAATCTTTTGGTTTTTCAAGGTAGGGTCTCACTCCAGCCCAGGCTGACCTGGAATTCACTTTGTAGTCTCAGGGTGGCCTCAAACTCAGGACGATCCTCCTACCTCTGCCTCCCAAGTGCTGCCAAAATGAATCTTAATCATTGTCCTTAAAATATAATTTGGGGAGCATTTGGGGAGCAGGGTGTGGTGGCACATGCCTTTAATCCCAGCACTTGGGATGCAGAAGTAGGAGCATTGCCAGAGTTCAAGGCCAGCCTGAGATTACATAATGAATTCCAAGTCAGCCTGAGACCTTACCTCGAAAAACCAAAAAATGGATGGATGGATGGTTGGTTAGGGGCTGGGCAATGACTCGATGTGTAAAGCTTTTGCTGCAGAAGCCTGATGGTCTGAGGCTGGATTCCCAGAACCCATTTTAAAAGTACAGAGTTAAGGCTTAGTGTACACAGTTAAATTAGACTGTAGGGTTTTTTTGTTTGTTTGTTTCTGTTTTTTTAGAGAGAAAGAAAATTAGCCCATCAGGGGCCTTCAGCCACTGATATTTGCACCACCTGGTGGGAATGTGTGACCTCACACTTGCTTCACCTTTTTGCATCTGGCTTACATGGGATCTGAAGAGTCAAACATGGATCCTTTGGCTTCGCAGGCAAGGACCTTAACTGCTCACTAAGCCATCTCTCCAGCCCCATAGTTGGCTTTTAAAAAATATATTTTTAAATTATTTTTATCTATTTGCAAGCAGAGAAAGGGGAGAAGAGAGCAGGATTAATTGAGAAACTAGGCATCTTAGGGCCTCCAGGTGCTACAAACAAACCAGATACACGCTAAGATAGTTAGGCTGTGCAGGCAAGGGCCTTAAACACTGAGCCATCTGTCTAGCCTGTTTTTGTTTTTCAAAGCAGTGTCTCACTCTAGCTCAGAGTGACCTGGAATTCACTATGTAATTTCAGGCCTGCCTCAACTCACAGTAATATTCCTACCTCTGCCTCCAAGTGCTGGGATTAAAGGTGTGTGCCGCCACACCCGGTGAGTGTTGCACACCTTTAATCCCAGCACTTGGGAGGCAGAGGTAGGAGGATCTCTGTGAGTTAGAGGACAGATTACATAGTGAAATAGTGAATTTCCAGGTCATCCTGGGCTAGAACAACACCCCACCTCAATGAAAAATAAATGTGTGTGCCACCACCTCTGGCTTATTTTTGTTTGTTTGTTTTGAGGCAGGTGTTACTTTAGCCCAGGCTGACCAGGAAACAGGGTTTTAATTTATAATCCAGGTTAGCCTTAATCACTCAATCCTTCTGTCTTAGCCTCCTAAATACATTAAAGTATTATAGGCATGTGCCACCACTCCTAGTTAGGAAGAGTAATTCTAACCTGTTAGAATTCTCAGGGCTTCGTCCGTGAATCATCCTGGAACTTTCTGTGAAGCCTGTATCTATAATAAAACTCCTTTAGAAACTGGCCAGAGAAACCTAATTAGTACCACAGAAGGCCTATGCCACAGTTAACAACCTATTTTCTTCCTATGCATTCTCTCAGTATTTAATGGCTCTCTCTCACTTGTAGCTAACTAATGCTATGTTATATAGGAGAAAAGTGAATTTTTTTATTTTCCAAGGTAGGGTCTTGCTCAAGCCCAGGCTAACCTGGAATTCACTGAGTCTCAGGATCACCTTAAACACATTGATCCTCCTACCTCTGCTTCCCAAGTGTTGGGATTAAAGACATGTGCCACTAAGCCCAGCTACTTTTTGGGGGCATCAAATCCAGGGCCTTTCACATGCTAGGGGGAAGAGTAGTGCCTCACTTTTAAGTCTGAGCAGGTCTCCTGAGTACTGGGGGTAAGGCATGCACCACCACACCAGACAGAAAAGTGAGATTTTAAGGCACTGTTTATGGGGGCTTATGGGAGACGCTTATTAAGTCCAGATAATGTGTGTATCTCTGCATGTGACCAGTGTGGGTTACAGTACTATATCCATATTGCTTAAGCTTGCATTCTTGGAGGTAGAGGCAGTATGACCATGAGTCTCAGGCCATGCTGGGCATAATGGGACAGTCCTTCAATACCAGCACTTGGGAGGCAGAGGTAGGAGGATTGATGTGAATCTGAGGCCAGTATGAGACCCTACTTCAGAAGTAAAATTAGCTGGGTGTGGTGGCACATGTCTTTAATCCCAGCACTTGGTGGGGCAGAGGTAGGATTGCCATGATCCTAGTGAATTCCAGGCCAGCCTGAGCTAGAGTGAAACCTTACCTCAAAAAATAAATAAATAAGTAAACCAAAATTTAAAAAGTGGCACTCATTGCATGTGGTGACTCACACCTTTTATCCCAGTACTCAGGGAGGAGCATCTTCAAGTTCAAGGCCAGCCTGGGGCTAGAGAGAGTGAGTTCAAAGTTAGTTTCCTAGAGTGTGGAAGTGTGGATATGCCTGTGCATTTCTGGAAACAGTATAGGTATTATTCCTATTACTAAAATGACTTAAATTTATTTTACCATATGCTGTTGGGAGGGGGGGCAATGCTGGGTATAGAGGCACAAGCCTTTAATTCCAGCCCAAGAGAGGGAGGAAGAGAGGTATAAGGTCAGCCTGGGCTAAGAGAGATCCTACCTTGAAAAACCAAAAACAAAGGGCAAAGTATGTTTCAGATTACTGATAATGTTTCCATCCATTTTCTTCCCATTCCTAGTTTGGTTGCTCACAAAAACTTAATTTACCAGCTTGTGTATTCTCTGGTTCCCTGAAGTTCGGGGTCTGGTTCTTGTTGGGGTTTGGTTTGGATGGCGTCTGTGTCCTGTGCTACTGCCTCAATATGAGGTCCAGTAACCTGAAAATAAGAGGTTTACTTCTAGCTAGACCTTTATAATTAACAGCATTTTAAATTTTTAACTATTTTTTTAACCTTTTAATTTTTATTTATTTACTTGAGAGTGATAGACGGAGAAAGAGACAGATAGAGAATGGGTACACCAGGGCCTCCAGCCACTGCAAACAAACTCCAGATGCATGTTACACCCAACCTTGTGCATCTGGCTTATGTGGGTACTGGGGAATTAAGCCTCCAACCGGGGTTCTTAGGCTTCATAGGCACTTAACCAGTAAGCCGTCCCTCCAGCCCAGCATTTTCAAATTTAATAGCTCCTTCATTTCTTCTACTTCCCCATGTTGAAGCACCATTTCAAACTACATGGAGGTTGGGTATAAATGTCACTTTATGAGTGAGCAAGAATGTGCTAGATCAATATTAAGTCCTATAACAAAGCCAAGATTGCTCTGTAACCTCTTACTGGCTGGGATATAAAAGAATGTGGCCTAGCCACTTGTTTTTCCTCTGAGATTCCAGGTAGTCATGATCTTTTGGTCTTTCCCAGAGGGTCATTTGAATTAGTGACTTAACTTTTGGCAAAGAGCCTCAGAAGGGTGTCTATTGCCATGTTGTTTTAGTTTTTCAAGGTAGGGTCTCGCTGTAGTCCAGGCAGATCTGGAATTCACTATGTAGTTTCAGGATGACCTCAGACTCCTACCTTTTGCTTATTAGGCAGAGGGCCTCAAGCCACTGCAGACAAACTCCAGATGCATGTACCATCATGTACATCTAGCTTACATGGGTACTGGAAATCTTAGGCTTCTCAGGCAAGAACTTTAACCACTAAGCCGTCTTTCCAGCCTTTGGAATGTTATAGAACCTTATTCCCTGGTTGATCAAATTAGACCACAGTAGTGGATCACAAAGTCTTTCTGTGCTTTGTTCTGCAGGAAAAACTCTGATGAGGCTGACCTGGTCCCTGCCAAGGAAGCCAACGTCAAGTGCCCACAGGTTGTCATATCCTTCTATGAGGAAAGGCTGACGTGGCATTCCTACCCCTCAGAGGATGATGACAAAAAAGACGACAAGAATTAACTCTCTTGAGTATCAGCCCCTGTCACCTCTTGACTGTGGGTTTCAAGTGGGGAGGGAAGGAATTCTACTTGTCTTCACACCATAAAGGTGGCTTGAGAAGATGTCCTTTGAAGAGCCAGCATAGTTTCTGTGCCCTGCAACAGCCCAAGTGCTTTAAAGCTGTTCAAGCTGTCTAGTTTGTACACCCATCCCAGTGGAGGGGAAAGGGTAAGTGTTTCAAGGCAACCCATTCTGCACTTTGCTGAGAAAGGCAAAGGGCCTTCTATGAAGGACAAAACCCGCAGAACTGGGTGTGTGGGAGAGCAAAAAGATACTGTTGATCTTCAAAGAGCATCTCCACAACCCACAGCCTTCTTCCCAATAGTGTTAACTGCATTTTTACAGCGTAGCATGTGTGTAGTTTTTGGCTATTACTGGTGTATTAATTGGGGGGGGGGAGGGGACAGGGAGAAGAGATGGACAACATGATTGTGGTGAAAATTAGGGGCCTGATCGGGGAAATGGTGAAGCAATGGAAAGAACAGCTAACCGATGATTTAGTTCTAGATTCACAATACTTTTACCTTTTCAAAATAATTTCACTGGCACCAGAAAAGTGGACTGTGGGAGACTGCTTCAAAGCGGTGATGTTTCCTACCTGAGCGTCATGTTGCCCATAAAGGACAAAGCCAGTTCCTAAGTTAACCAAAGCTGACATTTTAAAGATGGAAACTGAAGCAAGAAAGTCTTTTTTAATTGGAGAGTATATTCAGGCAGATCATTTGCCTCAGGTGCTAATATTGAAGTTAGGAGGGAAAAAAAAGACCCTTTCTTTTCCAATCATGGAATTATAAATACCATCCAAACCACTGGCTGAAACATTGTGGGAAGGGCAGAGGTGGCATAGGAGAGCCTGGTCTTAAGGTGGAAAACTCTTGGAGCCTGTTTTTTTTCAACTTTGAACTCTGAAACTTAGTGGCAGGGTTCAGTCACTAACAGCACAAATTTTATTGAGTCAATTCAAGGGTTGAATACTTCAAAAGCCCTGGTCTCAGGAGACAATTAGCTTTCATATTGGGGTAGAGATTGACTTGAAAACACAAAATAAAACCTTCAGATTAACATACCCAAAATGCTTTGTCTTGAATCATAAGACCCATCAGTTCTTGGTATTGTCTAGACCTGCATCTAGAGCTACATTGTTAAATCATTTTAGGCATGTGTTAGATGTCTGAAAATTTTGTTTAAATGTAAACCTCATACCATATTGTCAGTTTTTGTCTTAATAAAACTATAGATTTATAATCCTTGATTTCTGCCTTTTTTTTCCCCTTTTTCTTTTGGAGACAGGGTCTCTTGCCCAGGCTGGAGTGGAGCTCAGTCCTCTTGCCTCATCCTCACCAGTGACGGTACAGATGTACATAGCAGAACTGGCATCTTAGACAAGGAGAGGGAGCCAGGTAGCTTTGTTAGGCAGTTAGGGTGACTGGGTCCCTGGCAGTAAAGGTAGAAATGTCTGCCCTCGCTATCCATACTTGATGGAGATCAAAGGATGATCAGACTTCCCTAGAATTTAAATCTAATCCTGACACTGTGGTTGGTCAAGTTAAGCCCCCAGAACTTGTTACAATGGCTGGCCTTTTCCTGAGCACCCCTTTAACCATTGAGCAATCTTAAAACAACCCAGAATTGCCACTTATAAAAAAGGAGGTATGGGCTGGGGAGATGGCTTAGCGGTTAAGGCGCCTGTCTGCTAAGCCTAAGAACCTGGTTCCAATCTCCAGGTGTCCCACGTTTAGCCAGATGCAAAGTGACGCAATGCCACACTTGCCCACAAGGGGGGCGCGTGCATCTGGATTTTGTTCACAGCAGCTGAGAGACTGCTGGCGCACCCATTCTGTCTCTCTCTCTCTCTGTCTCCAAAAATAATTAATTAATTAATAAAAGGAGGTAGCCTAATAATTGGGGTACTTGACTAGTGTCCCTGATGTCCTGAGTTCCGCAGAGGGAGAATAAGTTTTCCATTCAGGTCAAATTGGTGTTAAGAATTTAGTTCTGCTTATCAACACACAGTATTTCATATGAACTGAAGCATAGCTTTTTGTTGTTTTGTTTTTTGAGGTAGTGTCTCATTCTAGTCCATGCTGACCTGGAATTCACTATGTAGTCTCAGGGTGTGTTAGTTTGTTTTTTAAAGATAGGCTCTCACTTTAGCCCAGGCTGGTCTTGAACCCTTAGCAATCCTCTTAACCTGTGTGCCTCTGAGTGCTGGGATTAAAGGTGTATATGGTCATGCCAGGGCCTCTTGCTGCTACAAGCAAACTCCAAATGCATGTGTCACTTTGTACATCTGTCTGGCTTAATGTGGGTACTTGGGAACTGAACCTGAGTCCCTGGACAGCAGGCTTTGCAAGTAGAGAGAAAATGGATGTTGGCACTGCAAATGGACTCCAGACACATGTGCCACTTTGTGCATCTGGCTTTATGTGGGTACTAAAGAATAGAACCTGGCCATTGGACTTTGCAAGTAAGTGCTTTAATTTACCTCTGAGAATCATCTCTCCAGTCTGTTTTTTGTTGGTAGGATCTCCCTTTAGCCCAGGCTGACCTGGAATTCACTGTCTCAAGATGGCCTCAACTGACAAGTGACCTTCCTACCTCTGCCTCCTGAGTGCTGGTATTAAAGGTATGCATCACCATGCCAGGCACCTTTTTTTGTTTTTTGTTTTTCGAGGTAGGGTCTTGCTCTAGCCCAGGCTGACCTGGAATTCACTCTGTATTCTCAGGATGGCCTTGAACTCAGCAATCCTCCTACCTCTGCCTCCCAAGTGCTGGGATTAAAGGTGTGCGCCACCACGCCTGGCTTCGGGCAACTTTTTTTTTTAAGACAGGGACCGGCCTGTCTCAGGGTTAGATGAGGTGCCCCCCCCCAAAAAAAAAAAATCTAGCTAGGCTTGGTGGCACATGGCCTTGAATTCCAGCACTCAGGAAGCTGAGGTAGAAAGATCACCATGAGTGATCTCAGCTTGAGATTATTTAGTGAATCCCAAGTCAGTCTGAGCTAGAGCGAGACCCTACCTTACCAAAAACAATCCCCTTGCCTCCACCTCCCAAGTGCTGCAATTACATGAATATGTAACCACACTTGCTGGAATAGCTGTTTCTGCATTAAGAGTTTGACTGCTAATCTAATTTTTTTCAAGGTAGGGTCTCACTCTAGGCTGACCTAGAATTCACTATATAGTTTCAGGATGGTCTTGAACTTACTGTGATCCTCCTACCTCTACCTTCCAAGTGCTAGGATTAAAGGAGTGTGCTGCCACGCCCAGCTTAAAAATCTAAGTTTTTGAAGCCCATACTGTCCTGGAACTCAAATCAAGCCATATTGGCCTTGAACTCACAGCAACCCTCCTCCTACCTCAGTCTCCCAAGTGCTGTGAGCCACTATGTAGCTGAAGATGGCCTTTAATTCCAGATCTTTCTAACTGTCACCACACATGAGCAGTAACTTTATTTTCAGATATAACCTTTTTGTTTTGAAGACAGGGTCTTGCTCTAAGGAGCTGTGGCTGGATTAGACTTCACTAGCTAAGGCTGCCCTAGAACTAGTGGCAATTTTCTTGTCTTGGCTTCCTGAGAGCTGGAATTAACAGGTGAAAGCCACCAATTATACAGTAGTCATATTTAAGTCAGTTCAATTTTAGTTTTTATTTATTTTTATTTATAAGAGAGAAGGGGAGGGAGAGTGCATGGGTGCACCAGTGGCATTAGCCACTGCCAACAAACTCCAAATGCATACATTACCTTGTGCATCTGTTTTACATGGGTTCTAGGGAGTTGAACCTGGGTCATTAGGCTTCCCAGGAAATCGCGTTAACCACAGCCATCTCTCCAGCCCAATTTTAGTTTTTTTCAAGGTAAGGTCTCATTAGGTAAGACTGAACTGCCTTATCTCTCCTTTCTCAAGCACTCTGCAGGGGGAGGCTGAGGTAGGAGTATCACCATGAGTTTGAGGCTACCCTGAGAATACATAATGAATTCCAGGTCAGCCTGAGCTAGAGTGAGACCCTACCTTGGGAAAAAAAAAAAAAAAAAATCAGCCAGGTGTGGTGGTGGCAGAAGTAGGATTGCTGTGAGTTCAAGGCTACCTCAAAAACAAACAAAATTCAATAGGGGCTGAAGAGATTATTTTTTTAGGCTAGCCCAACAGACTGCCTTTATTTATTTATTCATTATTTTTTATTTCTTTTAGAGAGGGGGAGAGAGAATTTTAGGTCTAGTCTTAAGGATTTATTCCTTCAGATTTATATACATTCTGGGGGCTGGACAGGTGGCTTAACAGTTAAGGCACCTGCCTGCAAAGCCTAAGAATGCCCATTCAAATCTTCAAGTCCCACATTTAGCCAGACGCAAAAGAGGGCACACAAGTCTGGAGTTTATTCACAGTGGCTGAGAGGCCTTAGCATACCCATTCACTGTCTCTCTCATTCACACTTACATCTCTCCAGCCCCCAGAAGTTTTTTTTTTTTTTTTTTTTTTTTTTTTTTTTTTTGGTAGGGTCTCACTGTGGCTCAGGCTGACCTGGAATTCACTCTGTAGTCTCAGGGTGGCCTTGAACTCTCGGCGATCCTCCTACCTCTGCCTCCCAAGTGCTGGGATTAAAGGTGCGCACCACCACGCCCAGCTCCAGAAGTTGTTTTTAATAGGGTTTTGGTCTAGCATACTTACACAACCAAAATGGTGTAGACTCATAGGTCCTATGCTGTGTGGTCCATCGATGACAAATGCAGTCATTATTTAGGACTTGGCTACCAATCAGTAACTATCAGGCCAGCATTCATGTTAGTTTTGTTGTCAAGTGATCGGATAGAAACAGTAGTGTATGGGATTATTGGAATTGGACAGCTTTAAGATGCCAACCAATTTTCAGTCACAGACCTATACATTGCCTTTTTTGGTTCAACTATAGTTTTGGAATTTTCTCCAAGTTATTACATCCCTATGCAATGTGCTAAGGTTTTTCTCTGAGGTAGGGTCTCTAACCCAGTTTGACTTGGAATTCACTATGTAGTCTCAGGGTGGCCTTGAACTCACTGCAATCCCCCTACCTCTGCCTCCAGAGGGCTGGGATTAAAGGTGTGCGCCACCACGCCCGGCTTTTTTTTTCTTTCTGTTTTTGGTATGGTTTCACTGTAGCTCAGGCTGATGTGGAATTCAGGGTGGCCTTGAACTCATGGCGATCCTCCTATTCTGCCTCTCAAAAGTTTTATTTTGTTTTGGTTTTTCAAGGAAGGGTCTCACTCTAGCTCAGGCTGACCTGGAATTTACTCTGTATTCTCAGGGTGGCCTCGAACTCATGGCAATCCTCTTACCTCTACCTCCCGAGTGCTGGGATTAAAGACATACGCCACCACGCCCAGCTCAGTTTTTTTTTTTTTAATATTTTACTTTTACTGATTTGACAAAGAAAGAGGGGGAGAGAGTGGGCACACCAGGGCCTCTGCAAACGAACTCCAGACACGTGTACCCCCTTGTGCATCTGGCTAATGTGGGTCCTGGGGAATCGAGCCACCTGGGTCCTTTAGCTTTACAGGCAAACACCTTAACCACAAGCCATGCCTCCAGCCCTTTTTTGTTTGTTTTTTCGAGGTAGGGTCTCACTCTAGTCCAGGCTGACCTAGAATTCACTCTGTAGTCTTAGGGTGGTCTTGAACTCACAGTAGTCCTCCTATCTCTGCCTCCTGAGTGGACAAAAAGTGGAAGATAGGAAAGACAGTGAGAGTATGGATGCGCCAGGGCCTCCAGCCACCTTGTGCATTTGGTTTTCCATGGGTACTGGGGAATACAACCTGGGTCTTTAGGCTTCACAGGCAAGTGCCTTAACCGCTAAGCCATCTCTCCAGATCAAGAAAAATACTTCAAGTTGAGACTGAGATGATGGGTACACCAGGCCCTCTTCCCAATACAAACCAACCCTGGGTGCTTGCACCATTTTGTGCATCTGCCTTTATGTGGGTGAAAGGAAATTGAACTAGCCTGTCAAACTGCTAAATGTTGAAAGTAAATGTAAAACCATCCTATTGAGATGAAAAGCATAGCTGGCCCTTCTCCATGGGGACAAGCAGTGTGGTCCAGGAAATTGAGGTAGAAAGATCACCATGAGTGATCTCAGCTTGAGATTACTTAGTGAATCCCTGTCAGCCTGAGCTAGAGCGCAGACCCTACCTTACCAAAAAACAATCCCCTTGCCTCCACCTCCCAAGTGCTGCAATTACATGAATATGTAAACCACACTTGCTGGAATAGCTGTTTCTGCATTAAGAGTTTGACTGCTAATCTAATTTTTTTCAAGGTAGGGTCTCACTCAGGCTGACCTAGAATTCACTATGCAGTTTCAGGATGGTCTTGAACTTACTGTGATCCTCCTACCTCTACCTTCCAAGTGCTAGGATTAAAGGAGTGTGCTGCCACGCCCAGCTTAAAAATCTAAGTTTTTGAAGCCCATACTGTGCTGGAACTCAAATCAAGCCATATTGGCCTTGAACTCACAGCAACGCTCCTCCTACCTCAGTCTCCCAAGTGCTGTGAGCCACTATGTAGCTGAAGATGGCCTTTAATTCCAGATCTTTCTAACTGTCACCACATGAGCAGTAACTTTATTTTCAGATATAACCTTTTTGTTTTGAAGACAGGGTCTTGCTCTAAGGAGCTGTGGCTGGATTAGACTTCTAGCTAAGGCTGCCCTAGAACTAGTGGCAATTTTCTTGTCTTGGCTTCCTGGAGAGCTGGAATTAACAGGTGAAAGCCACAATTATACAGTAGTCATATTTAAGTCAGTTCAATTTTAGTTTTATTTTTATTTATAAGAGAGAAGGGGAGGGGAGAGTGCATGGTGCACCAGTGGCATTAGCCACTGCCAACAAAAACCAAATGCATACATTACCTTGTGCATCTGTTTTACATGGGTTCTAGGAGTTGAACCTGGGTCATAGGCTTCCCAGGAAATCGCGTTAACCACAGCCATCTCTCCAGCCCAATTTTAGTTTTTTTTTCAGGTAAGGTCTCATTAGGTAAGACTGAACTGCCTTATCTCTCCTTTTCTCAAGCACTCTGCAGGGGAGGCTGAGGTAGGAGTATCACCATGAGTTTGGAGGCTACCCTGAGAATACATAATGAATTCCAGGTCAGCCTGAGCTAGAGTGAGACCCTACCTTGGGAAAAAAAAAAAAAAATCAGCCAGGTGTGGTGGTGGCAGAAGTAGGATTGCTGTGAGTTCAAGGCTACCTCAAAACAAACAAAATTCAATAGGGGCTGAAGAGATTATTTTTTTAGGCTAGCCCAACAGACTGCCTTTATTTATTTATTCATTATTTTTTTATTTCTTTTAGAGAGGGGGAGAGAGAATTTTAGGTCTAGTCTTAAGGATTTATTCCTTCAGATTTATATACATTCTGGGGCTGGACAGGTGGCTTAACAGTTAAGGCACCTGCCTGCAAAAACTAAGAATGCCCATTCAAATCTTCAAGTCCCCACATTTAGCCAGACGCAAAAAGGGCACACAAGTCTGGAGTTTATTCACAGTGGCTGAGAGGCCTTAGCATACCCATTCACTGTCTCTCTCATTCACACTACATCTCTCAGCCCCCAGAAGTTTTTTTTTTTTTTTTTTTTTTTTTTTTGGTTTTTCAAGGTAGGGTCTCACTCTGGCTCAGGCTGACCTGGGAATTCACTCTGTAGTCTCAGGGTGGCCTTGAACTCTCGTGATCCTCCTACCTCTCTGCTCCCAAGTGCTGGGGATTAAAGGTCGCACCACCACCCAGCTCCAGAAGTTGTTTTAATAGGGTTTGGTCTAGCATACTACACAACCAAAATGGTGTAGACTCATAGGTCCTATGCTGTGTGTGTCCATCGATGACAAATGCAGTCATTATTTAGGACTTGGCTACCAATCAGTAACTATCAGGCCAGCATTCATGTTAGTTTTGTTTGTCAAGTGATCGGATAGAAACAGTAGTGTATGATTATTGGAATTGGACAGCTTAAGATGCCAACCAATTTTCAGTCACAGACCTATACATTGCCTTTTTGGTTCAACTATAGTTTTGGAATTTTCTCCAAGTTATTACATCCCTATGCAATGTGCTTTAAGGTTTTTCTCTGAGGTAGGTCTCTAACCCAGTTTGACTTGGAATTCACTATGTAGTCTCAGGGTGGCCCTTGAACTCACTGCAATCCCCCTACCTCTGCCTCCAGAGGGCTGGGATTAAAGGTGTGCACCACCACGCCCGGCTTTTGTTTTTTTTCTTTCTGTTTTTGGTATGGTTTCACTGTAGCTCAGGCTGATGTGGAATTCAGGTGGCCTTGAACTCATGGCGATCCTCCTACTCTGCCTCTCAAGTTTTATTTTGTTTTGGTTTTCAAGGAAGGGTCTCACTAGCTCAGGCTGACCTGGAATTTACTCTGTATTCTCAGGGTGGCCTCGAACCATGGCAATCCTCTTACTCTACACTCCCGAAAGTGCTGGGATTAAAGACATACACCACCACGCCCAGCTCAAGTTTTTTTTTTTTAATATTTTACTTTTTACTGATTTATTTGACAAAAGAAAGAGAGGAGAGAGGGCACACCAGGCTCTGCAAAACGAACTCAGACACGTGTACCCCTTGCATCTGGCTAATGTGGGTCCTGGGGAATCGAGCCACCTGGGTCCTTTAGCTTTATAGGCAAACACCTTAACCACAAGCCATGCCTCAGCCCTTTTTTTGTTTGTTTTTTTTCGAGGTAGGGTCTCACTCTGGTCCAGGCTGACCTAGAATTCACTCTGTAGTCTTAGGGTGGTCTTGAACTCACAGTAGTCCTCCCTATCTCTGCCTTCTGAGTGGACAAAAAAGTGGAAGATAGGAAAGACAGTGAGAGTATGGATGCGCCAGGGCCTCCAGCCACCTTGTGCATTTGGTTTCCATGGGTACTGGGGAATACAACCTGGGTCTTTAGGTTTCACAGGCAAGTGCCTTAACCGCTACGCCATCTCCAGATCAAGAAAATACTTCAAGTTGAGACTGAGATGATGGGTACACCAGGCCCTCTTCCCAATACAAACAAACCCTGGGTGCTTGCACCATTTTGTGCATCTGCCTTTATGTGGGTGAAAGGAAATTGAACTAGCCTGTCAAACTGCTAAATGTTGAAAGTAAATGTAAAACCATCCTATTGAGATGAAAAGCATAGCTGGCCCTTCTCCATGGGGACAAGCAGTGTGGTCCCTACAGGTTTTTTTTGTTTGTTTTTGTTTTTTGAGGTAGGGTCTCACTCTAGCCCAGGCTGACCTGGAATTCACTATGTAGTCTCAGGGTGGCCTTGAACTCACGGCAATCCTCCTACCTCTGCCTCCCAAGGGCTGGGATTAAAGGTGTGCACCACCACGCCCGGCTCCTACAGGTTTTTTAAACTTTATTATAAGAGAGAATGGGTGTGCCAGGGCCTCCAGCCACTGCAAATGAACTCCAGATGCATGCGCCCCCTTGTGCATCTAGCTTACATGGGGCATGGAGAATCGAGCCAGGATCCTTAGGCTTTGCAAGCAAACGCCTTAACTGCTAAACCATCTCTTCAGCCCCGTTTTTGTGGTGTGTGTATGTGTTTTCAAGGCAGGGTCTTGCTCTAGCCCAGGCTGACCTACAACTCAAAGTGATCTTGGTTAAGATTAAAAGAATATGCCACCAGACCAGGCTTTTTTTTTTTTTGGGCGGGGGGAGAGAGAATGGGCGCGCCAGCAGTCTCAGCTGCTGTGAGCGAAATCCAGATGTGTGCGCCCCTTGTGGGCAAGAGTGGCATTGCGCCCTTGCGTCACTGCATCTGGCTAAACATGGGACCTGGAGATTGGAACCAGCATTCTTAGGCTTAGGAGGCAGGCCCCTTAACCGCTAAGCCATCTCTCCAGCCCCAGGCTATGGTTTTTGTCTACAATGGCCTGTTTGCATCGTGACTATTGGTTTGTATGATGGTTTGAGTTTATTTATCTATTTAAAAATTTTGTTGTTGTTTTTTCAAGGTAGGGTCTCCCTCTAACCCAGACTGACCTGGAATTCACTATACAGTCTCAGGCTGGCCTCAAACTCCCAGTGGTCCTTCTACCTCTGCCTCTCAAAAGTTTTATTTTGTTTTGGTTTTTCAAGGACCACTCCCACTCTAGCTCAGGCTGACCTGGAATTTACTCTGTATTCTCAGGGTGGCCTAACTCAAGACAATGCTCTTACCTGTGTATCCCGAGCTGCTGGGAACTAAAGAATCAAATCCAGACCATCATATTTTACTTTTACTGATTTGACAAAAGAAAGGAGAGATGGGCTCCCAGGGCCTCTGCATGATAACTCAGACACGTGTACCCCCTTGTGCATCTGGCTAATGTTGGTCCTGGGGAATCGAGTCACCTGGGTCCTTTAGCTTTACAGGCAAACACCTTAACCACAAGCCATGCCTCAAATGGTTTTTGGTTGTTCTTTGAGATAGGGTCTCACTCTAGTCCAGGCTGACCTGGAATTCACTCTGTAGTCTTAGGGTGGTCTTGAACTCACAGTAGTCCTCCTATCTCTGCCTCCTGAGTGGACAAAAAGTGGAAGATAGGAAAGACAGTGAGACCTGGCTTTAGGCCTCCAGCCACCTTGTAAATTTGGTTTGATGGGTCCCTCCCCTACAACCTGGGTCTTTAGCCTTCACAGGCAAGTGCCTTTGGCTGACCATCTCTCCAGATCAGAAAAATACTTTTGAGACTGAGATGATGGGTACACCAGCCCCTCTTCCCTGGACAAGTTACCCTGTTTGCTTGCTGTTTTGTGCATCTGCCTTTATGTTAGTGAGGTAGGAACTGCTCTAGCCTGTCAAACTGACGTGGAAATGTAGTCTAAATGTGGCCTCAAACTCAGTGAGATGAAACTAATGCCTCCTGTTGAAAGTAAATGAAACCCCTGCTCCATTACAAGCAGTGTGGTCCCTACAGGTTTTTTTGTTTGTTTTTGTTTTTGAGGTAACCCCACTCAAAAAAAAAAGGCTGACCTGGAATTCACTAAAAAACACTCAGGGTGGCCTTGAACTCACGGCAATCATCCCAGCACTGCCTCCTGAGTGCTGGGATTGCCATGTGCACCACCACGCCACCCTGAGACAGGTTTTTAAACTTTATTATAAGAGAGAATGGGTGTGCCAGGGCCTCCAGCCACTGCAAATGAACTCCAGATGCATGGCGCCCCCTTTAATCTAGCACATGGGGATGGAGAGGCGAGGAGGATCACTAGGCTTTGCAAGGCTACGCTTAACTGCTAAACCGTCTCTTCAGCCCAGCCTTTTGGTGTGTGTATGTGTTTCAAAAAATCTTGCTCTAGCCCAGGCTGACCTACAACTCAAATGATCTTGGTTAAGATTAAAACCATGAATATGCCACTGACCAGGCTTTTTGGGGCGGGGGACTACAACGGGATGGCGCGGCTTTGGGGGCGGGGGAGATGGCTCAGCAGTTAAAGCTGCTGTGAAGCCTAAATCCAGATAGTACCCATGTGGGCAAGATGCACATGGTGGCACATGTGTCTGGAGTTTATTTGGCTAAAACCCTGTCCTGCCCATGGAGATTGGAAATAAATAAATAAAATAAAAACAAGGAGGCAGGCCCCTTTAACCGCTAAGCCATCTCTCCAGCCCCAGAGACTATGGAGTTGTCTATAATGGCCTGTTGCATACCTTGAAAATTGGTTTGTAAAAAAAGTTTGATTCATGCTATCTATTTGGAAATTTTGTTGTTGTTTTTTTCAGGAGGCTGGCTTTCAAAGTCTCCTACTGTTCAGACTGACCTGGGGGTCCCAAAATGTCCTTGCTCAGGCTGGCCTCAAACTGAGGGTGGTCCTTACCTCTGCCTCCATCAAGTGAAATGGGATTAAGGCATATCCACCACACCTTGACACTTGGTTATATGGATTCTGCTAGAATTTCTAACACCTGACTTTGTGTCTAGCTTTACCTGAGAACTTGGGAGTGCACACTTGTCATCATCCCAGCCCAAGACAGAATGACCCAAGTGTGAGGCCAAGCTCAAACTACATAGCCAAACTGCCAGACAAACAAAATGCCAGCAAGCACCTTTAATTGCTAAGCCATCTCCCAGCCCTTTATGATAATTTGTAATACTACCAAAGCCACTGCTTCTCTCCAAAAAAATAATTTTTTTTGAGGTAGAGTCTCCTGAGTGCTGAGATTAAAGACGTTGCGTGCCACCACTCCCAGCCCAAATGGTTGGTTGGTTGTTCTTTGAGATAGGGTCTTGCTCTAGTCCAGGCTGACCTGGAATTCACTATGTAGTCTTGGGGTGGCCTCAAAGTCACAGCAACCCTCCTACCTCTGCCTCCCAAGTGCTAGGATTAAAGGAACGTACAACCACACCTGGCTTTTCCAGCCCAGATTTTTAAATCTTAGTTTGATTAGTCCCTCCCCTGTTTTTGTTTGGACAGGCAAGCTAAAAAGCACAGCAGTCTGGGGAAAGCAGCCCTGGAGTTATAACAGCCCCTAAATGAGGCCAGCCTAAAGCAGGCTTTCAGAGACCGTCTTGACCTGACAAGGTTTTCAACTTGTTTTCCTGCCTCAGCCTCCCAAACGCTGGAATTACATAGAGTTAGCTGTTTTTTATTGATAATGGTCTAGCTTTTGGTTTTTCCCATACTTAGTTTTTTTAACATAGGATCTGCTCTAGCCCCATCTCCTTAAATTCAGTATGTAGGCTTATGGAAAAGTCAGTTTGAACTAATGCTTCCAAAGTGCTAGCATTAAAGGAGTGGTGGTGCACACCTTTAATCCCAGAGGTAGGAGGATCGCTGAGAGCTAGAGAGAAACCCTACCTCAAAAAAAAACAGAAAGAAAATAATAATAATAAAAAAACACTCCAGCCAGGTCAGGCCCACACATCTTTAATCCCAGCACTTGGGAGGTAGCCAGCATGTTCTTGCCATGAGTTAATTTCACCCTGAGACTAGAGGGAATTCCATGTCAGCCTGGGCTAGAGTGAGACCCTACCTCAAAAACAACAAAAGCCGGGCACCCAGGCGCAGCTCCCCAATCCCAGCACTTGGGAGGCAGAGGTAATAGGATCACATGAGTTCAAGGCTGCCATGAGACACATAGTTAATTCCAGGTCAGCCTGGGCCAGAGTGAGACCCTACCTCAAAAAATCAAAAAAAAAAAAAAAAAAAAGGCACACATGGTTGCACACACTTGTAATTCCAGCAGTCAGAATGTCCTAAGGCCAAAGCAAGAGAATCACCATGAATCTGAGACTGGCCTGGGCTATATAAGCCCATTACAATACTACAACGGGATGGCGAGATGGCTCAAATGGTTAAAACATTTTTAAAATTAATGAAATCCAGGTTTATTCCATAGTAAATGTAAGACAGATGCACATGGTGGCACATGTGTCTGGAGTTTATTTGTAGTGGCTAGAAACCCTGTCCTGCCCATTCTGTCTCTGAAATAAATAAATAAAATAAAAAACAAGCCAGGCGTTGAGCTCTAGGCCAGCCTTTAATCCCAGTAGACTATCTCAAAAACATAGGTAGGGGGATCGCTGTGGAAAAATAAAATTTAAAAAAGCAAGATTCATGCTCTCACTCTGGAGGCAAACTTGTACACTAGACTCTTTTCAACTAATTCAGGAGGCTGGCTTTCAAAGCATTTCATACTGTTCAGTTTCACATGTATCCATGGGGGTCCCAAAATGTCCTTGCCGCTTTTCTGTGGAGAAAGTTGCAAAGGTCAGTTTGAGGGGGTCTTCTGTGAATCCATCTGTGAAATGAGAATAAGGCTTAACCACCACTTCTTGACACTTGGTAATATGGATTCTGCTAGAATTTCTACACCTGATCTGGCAAAGGAGTGCACACTTGTCATCATCCCAGCCCTGGAGACAGAATGACGGCCAAGTGTGAGGCCAAGCTCAACTACATAGCCAAACTGCCTCACAAACAAAATGCCAGCCGTGGTTATACACACCTTTAATCCCAGCACTCAGGAGGCCAAGTAAGGATCACTGAGAGTTCAAGGCCAGGTTAAGCTACAAAGTGAGTCCCAAGTCAGCCTGGGCTGGTGAGACCCTAACAAAAAAAAAAAAACTACTTCACCTGCCTGGAGGCAGACACCAGTCTAGTATATGTGAGGTTGCCTCTTTTTTTGATTTTCGAGGTAGGGTCTTAATGTAGCCAACCTGGAATTCACTAGTCTCAGGGTGGCCTTGAACTCATGGTGATCCTCCTACCTCTGCCTCCCGAGTGCTGGGATTGCTGGGATTAAAGGTGTGTGCCACCACACCCAGCTTTGAAGTTACCTCTTTTGGTTGCTGCTGGCAGGATGAAGCAGGAATCTTGAGGTTTGTGGGATAGTACCATTTCTATAAGGCACTTACTATTCAACAGGCAAGCTAAAAGCACAGCAGTCTGGTTAAAGTGGGAGTTATAACAGCAAGAATGAGGCCAGCCTAAAGCAGGCTTTTCAAAGAGACCGTCTTGACCTGACAAGGTCTCAAACTTGTTTTCCTGCCTCAGCCTCCCAAACGCTGGAATTACATATGAGCAGCTAGTTCTCTTTATTGATAATGGTCTCAGCTTAATTGGTCAGGCCCATACTGGAAGTAGTTTGATACAGTAGGTCCGTCTATTTCCATCTCCTTAATAGAGTAAGGCTTATGGAAAAGTCATTTTGAACCAAGCTTCCAAACTGCTGGAAGACAAAGAAAGCTTTCCTATACTCACCCCACAGAGATGCAACCAAAACTAGGTCTGCTTAACTCACCACTTACCACTAAACCTTTTTCACTCCCTGCCAGAGGTCAGGCCCACAGCATTGCTAACCCCTCTGCAGGTAGCCAGCATGTTCTTGCACAAAATTAATTTCTCCTAGGGAGCAGAGGGAAAGTTACAAAAGTATATTTGGGCTAGAGAGATAGCTTAGCAGTTAAGGCTCTTGCCTGCAAAGCCTAAAGTACCCAGGTTCAGCTCCCCAGAACCCACGTAAGCCAGATGTACAAGGTAATATGTGCACACAAGATTGCATATATGCACATGATGGCACACTCCTGGCGTTCAACTGCAGTGACTTAGAGGCACTGGTGCACCAATCCTCATAATAGTAAAATAAAAAAAAAAAAAAAATTAGGGCTGGGGACATGACTTAGTGTTTAAAGCATTTGCCTGCAAAGCCCAAGGATCCCGGTTCATTTCCCCAGGACCCACATAAGCCAGATGCACAAGGGGCATCTGGAGTTCGTTTGCAGTGGCTGGAGGCCCTGGCATGCCCATTCTCTCTTTCTCTCTGCCTCTTCCTTGCTCAAATAAATAAATATTTTTAAAATTAATGAAATAAAAAATATAAAAAGAAAAGTATACTCAAAGACACACATGAAACTAGTGAAGGAGAAACAACACAAACTAGGTATGGGTTAATCACACCTGTAAAACTAGCATTTAGGAGTCTGAGACAGAAGGATTACCAAAAATAATAGCCTAGGCTACATATTGAGCTCTAGGCCAGCCTGGATTACACTATGAGACTATCTCAAAAACATAAAGCCTGGGGATGCAGCTCAGTGACAGGGTGCTCGCTTACTATGTTTGAGGCCTTGAATCCCATCTCCAGTAACTTAAAAACAAAACTACATTAAATAAGTAAAGCTTACCCTTCCACATATAATTTGTATTATTTTTTAATTCCCAGGGGCTGAGAAGAGGGCTCAGGGATTAAATAAAGGTGCTTGCTTGCAAAGTCAGTCCGCCCAGGTTCAGTTTCCCAATATCCATGTAAGGTCAGGTGCACAAAGTGGTGAAGTCTGGAGTTCATCTGCAACAGGAAGAATCCCTGATATGCCTATTAATAATATTTTTTTTTTAAAAAGAGGCCGGGCGTGGTGGCTCACGCCTTTAATCCCAGCACTTGGGAGGCAGAGGTAGAAGGATTGCCGTGAGTTCAAGGCCACCCTGAGACTACATAGTTAATTCCAGGTCATGCTGAACTACAGTGAAACCCTACCTCGAAAAACCAAAAAAAAAAAAGTATGTGGTGGTGCACACCTTTAATCCTAGCACTCGGGAGGCAGAAGTAGGATTGCCATGGGTTTGAGGCTAGCTTGAGACTACATAGTGAATTCCAGGTCAGCCTGGGCCAGAGTGAAACCCTACCTCGAAAAACCAAAAACAAAATGCAATAAGCAATGTTGAGTTCTACCTCACACCTCAGTACACAACAGGCCTTCAGGTTCAGGAGGTTCCATCCTCCACGAACTGGAGTCTTAAAGCTTTCTAGTTCTTCACAGGCTGGGAACTAAAGCAGGTTTGTTGAAAGAAGACAGTCCAGTCACTTGGGGTTTGTGGGATAGTTCTAGCATGTCTTAAGCCCTGGGGCCCTGCTCTGGTTACAAGGCAGAACTTGTCATTATTAGCAGCTCCTAAGAATTTCTCAGGTTTTCAGTCATAACTACAGTCCAGTGTTAAGGACCTCTAGCAAGTGAGGCTACTAGAGGAAAAAATGGCACTGTAAAACTTACATAGTTTGTAGCAGTTGGACGGTAAAAGGCTAGTTGACAACATCCCCACTTAATCTAGTTCTTCAAGAAATGGAAAGTGAAGATTTCACAGTCCTTCAGAGGGTTCAACAGGCAGACTACAAAGAGGTTCACACCACCCTGCCTGAGAAGCTCAATGCAATATCCAAGAGTTTTCTACTTTGGCTTTTAAACTTCCCCTTTGTCAGCCTCCCAAGCTTCCACCCACCTTCCCACTGGAAGTCTGCCTTTGCCACACAATGGCCAATCCTTCCCCGACAAGGCCAGCTTCCTTTACTCTCATTTTGAATTCAAAGCAGGGAAAAATTGCACTTGAGCTGAATCATCCATTTTATTTTATTTTATTTTATTTTATTTTATTTTATTTTAATTTTAATTTTATTTTGTCATGTGCTCACAGCATCTTTTTCTCTCCTCTCCCTGGCAGGTCATAGAGATAAATTAAAAATAAAATCTACAAGGAAAATAATTTATAAAAAGCACTTCCAGGTTCACACTTCTATCCCTACTGCTCAGTTAGGACCCCTCCCCCACAGGGAGGAGAATCAGTGCTTCTCCCCAACTCACTCCTGCTAGTCTGGGCCAGATAGTACTCCAGAGCTGGACAGGGGTAGGGGCATCAGTGGCAAAGTTACAAATAAAGACACTGTGGTCCTGGAACCATCTGGCCACTTTGGTGCTCCCCTCTCTGCTTCCCCAGGCTGTCCTCCAGAAGCCCAGGCTAAACTGGGGCTGTGAAGAAGCTGCCTGAGGCTGGAGGGAGGGGACGACACACATTACATACACTTCTCATTCTCCCAGAAAGAAACCCAAAAATGAAGCAGAAAAGACCTCAAGACAGAGGAGAAAAAATCCCAAGTGTTCACACAGTTACACGGAGTCTTTATGGCAAAGAGAACATTTAGCAGCTTTGAATATTGGGGCATCTCCTTTTACTCAACACAAGCATTCTAGACCCTATAAGTGAAACAGGGCACAAGCCCGAAAAACAAACAAACAAAAAAAAAAAAGCGCAAGAAATTCTAAGAGGACTAGTTTTTTGTTGCTGGGGTTTGTAGGTTTTTCCCCCCAGTGACAAGCCCAGGTGTTGGTAGAGTGCCTGAGGAAGACTCATCCCCAGTGTTGTGCTGAACACTGCCTGAGGTGGCTGTGCTGGCTTCTCCCTCCACAGCATGGCCCTGTTTAGCCTCTGCAGAGGAAGCTGCGGGCCCAGTTGAGCACTACCAGTGCAGCACCCCACTCCCAAGAGCTACAAGCAGCCTGTGAGGGTGAGGACCACAAACTAGGGGGGGAGTGGGAAGAGTACAGCATTTCCATGCAGGCTCTGATGGGGACATTGGGGGCCTCAGCTTAAGGGTGGCTAGAGCCTGGAGGGTGGTGGCAGTGGCAGAGCAGTTGAGTGACATGCTTGGTGTTAGAGCTGCTGTAACACAGGCCTCATTCTTTTCTGTACCCTCTGCTCTCTGGTCTGAAGAGTCAGTGTTGGGTCCCCACAGTTCCCCATTTTAGTAACTGAAACATTACAGGAGCTCCTTTCCCTTCAGGGATGCAAAGTACAAGGAACAGTTACAAAGCCCCTCCCTGTTTTTGTCTATCACACCAGTAACTACCTAGGTCCACTGGAGTCACACCTGCGGCCTGGAATCCTGGCTGAGGCCCACCTTAATCTTCCCTTTGATTTTCTGACTGCTTTGAATTTTTTTGGGGGGGAGGGGGAGTCCTTTCTTCCTTCCAGTTACGAGACTTCCCACCACTTTCCCTCCTTTCACAAATCCCTCTTCGTCTTCATCCCCTTCACTCCACATAGCTCCACTACCTCCAGCAACATCAGCACTACCCTTCTTCTATCATGAGAAAGGGGGAATGAGGACCCCAGCCACTCAAATAAATGGTCTGGACACTTCCACCCACCCCTAGTGGGGAAGCTGAGCCAGACAGCGCCTGCGCCCACCTCTTCCTGTGCACTGACCCGCAGTCATCCCATCTGAGAAGATATATTGGATAAGAAGGCATTTGAGTCCCCACTGTTAGGTCCAGGCCCAGCCCTTCTCCAGTTTAGTCTTAGTGAACGTCCACCCCTTGCCTCCCCAGGCTCACTTCCTCCGGTCCTTTGGCTTCCTCTCCTGTCGCCGGGCCTGCTGATCAGCCATCGTGCGAGGAATGAGGAGGACACTGCCATCCCCGGCATACTGGAGCGCATACTGACTAGGCGAGTAGGGCCGTCCGTTCTCATCACGCAGTCGCCCAAACACCTCCTGGTATAAGCTCTGTACTTTCTGCTTCATCTGCCGCAGTGACCGCAGGAACTCCACCTTTTCTCGAAGCAATCGGGCCTTATCACGCTGCAGGTCCTCCACATCGCGCTCTAGATTCAGAATGGTGTCCAGCTTGCGCTTGCGACAGTTCTGTGCAGCCATCTTGTTCTTGCCTCTGCGTCGGATGTCCCGGATGAGGCTCAGCTGGGCCTCACTCAGCTGGTATTTGGACAGTAGCTCATTGAATTCTTCCACAGGTAGGTTGATGATTTTGTCATTAGTGAATGGGATCTTCATGGCGCGGGCTCGGTGCTCATCCCGGCTCATCTGCTTGTCCAAGAAGTCAGCCTGCTTCTCCTTGCTACTTTTCTTCAGAGTGCTGGGTGGTGGCAGGTCAGCAGAGTCAAGGGCACTGGGTGCCATGTTATACGTGTGATTATGGCCCACATGCTCCAAGTAGGGCAGGCAAGAGAGTTGAGAAGGATCCTGGTAGCTCATGCGACAGAACTTGGAATACTCCGGCTGGTAGCCCACTGCCCCCTCAGCCTCTTCCAGATCCAGAGTCTCCGAGTCAGAGCTATAGCCAACTGCACCTTCCTCGGAAAAGGAGGAAGAAGCAGAGGAGGAAGCGGAAGAAGAGGAAGAGGAGGAGGAGGAAGAGCTGCCTTCAGAGCTGCTCAGGGAGGAAGGGCTATGGCTAGAGTCCAAGGAGAGGCCTGAGTCCGAATCAAACTCCTCCTCAAGCTGGGAAGCCTGCACAGGGTTGAAGCCCTCCTCGATGGCTAGATCCATAAGGCTGATCTCATCCAGCATAGCTTCATCTAACAGGCCCCCCAGAGGGTCAGGCAGCTCGGGGCCTGCTGTGTCATTGGCTGTACCATTGAGCTGGGGTGGAAAGAAAAGCCCTGCCAAGTTGGTAGAACCAAAGGTGGAGTTGAGGCTGGTGGAGTTGCTAGGGACAAGTGGGAGCAGTGTGGAGCTGCTGGCTACAGGCAGGCTCTCTACCTCAGAGCTGAAGAGTGAGAAGTCCTGGCTGCAGCCCCCCAGGGATGCCTGATGCAGGCTAACATTCTGATTGATGGGAGTGTTGGGGGCAAGGCTGTAGTTGGTGCTCAGAGGGTCTCCAGGAGGGGCATTGTACAGAATTTCACTTGCTGATGTATTCACTTCCATGGCCTGGAAAGGAAAAGAACACCAGTGTTCAGCAGAAGCAGACTTCTTGGACTCAACCCGACAGGCCCCCAACTAAAATTCAGGCGTCTGGGCACAAGAGCCATAAACTGGACAGTAAAACCCAGCATCAGCCCCTAGCTCTGCTTGGCACAGGTGGTTTCTTACTATGGGCTTCACCCCAATGCAGGACTGACTGGCTCCTGGTAATGTGTGGCCGTACTCTTCAGTCCTGGAGAAGGAGTCTGCACAGTGAATATCTCCATATCTAAGAGGAAACCAGGCTGCACAACTTGCTGTGTGACCACAAACAAGCATTATCACCTGACATTTCTGACCTTCCAGTGCCCATGTTTAACAACTGGGGGCCGAGAGCATAGCTCATCACTAGAGCACTTGCCCAGGGTGTGCCCTGGGTTCAGTCCCTAGTACTACAAAAAAGTAACAACAGAAAGGCCAGCTAGATGACTGGAAGGCAGCAAGAGACGATGCTGATTATAAAGCATATGTGAGTGAATGTCAGCCAAGTGACGACCTGCCTAAAGGAAAAGAAGGCCCTGGTTTGGAACGCTGGGTTTTAACCCAACACTACTCTGATTCCAACCCTTCCGGTCCCAAAGAGACAACTCAAATTACCATGCAGTGACTTCCTAACGACCAGCCAGAGTGTTACCATCTCCCTAGAGGTGAATATGAATGCACACTGGGACGTCCTACGCAGAACCCCACAGGCTGTACTGTTCTGACAACCCTACCTGCATTTCCATGATGGACATGAGATCTTGCCACTGCTGTTCCAAATCAAATGGTGACTCTGTTCCCGTTAGGAGAGGCGAGAAGAGGCTGTTCTCGAGGGTTGGGGACTCGTTCTCACTAGGCACTGCTTCTGTGATACTGGCAACGTTTGCTCGGAACTAGGGCAGGACAAAAGGCTTCAACAGAGGGAGGAAGACCACCTTCTGCTTTCCTCCCAGCAACTACCACTTGGCTTCCTGTTTCTTCCTTCCACTGAACTCATTTATCCCCCAGCAGCCAGGCAAAAGCCAAAACCAAGAACTGGACCTGCAGCCAGCCAAGGAAGGATGGACACTGTGCTAGCTGCCCTGCCTGCTCAGTAGACTCTCTGGTCCTGCTCACCTCAGCATTCTCCCCAAAGGGGCAGGAGGCCTCCAGCAGCCTAAGGCACTCTTCCAGGGACAGGGCCGTCTGGTCCTCCCCACCAGGCACCTGTGGCAACAGCAACATAAGTCTGGCTGCCCTGGGGCCCTAGCTAACTAGAGCTGACACGTCTTCCCCAGAACCACTGCAAGCCTGCGGTGTCCCTCCCATTCCAGCTAAGGGTGGGCCTGAGTCCCATACTCTCAGAGACAACAGAAGGGAGAGGAGTTCTAAGACAAGAAGGAAGATGCTAGACACTATGTCCTGCCTCCTCTGAGGTCTGCTGCAAGGCCTGGCACTTCTGAGCCTGCTGTCCATCCTCTAACCTTTTCCATGGCCCAGCCACTATGACTTTATAGTCCCCAAGCTAAAAGACAATTCAGGTCCTCCCCAAAGGCACAATCCTCCTCTAAAGGAAGTTTCTGGAAGAACTACAGCCTGGTGAGTCTGGGGAAGTGGGAAGAGCAGGTGAGGCAGTGGTACCTGTGCAGGGAAGCTCTCCCCAGTCTCTCCATCCACTAGCAGGTCTCGGGCCAGAGCTTCCGCGCTCTCGCCTGCCCAGGTGTCCTCTTGCTCTCCTCCATCTTGCAGCTCCTTATCCACATCCTGCTCCTTCTGGCGATGACTGTAGTCAAAAACCTCACGCCCAGCCCCCAGATCAATATCCTGCCGCCAAAGGATGTCAATCAGATCTATATCCTAAAAGACAGACAGGAAGGCTTTAGCTCTCAAATACCACCCCAGGGGGAAGGCTTCCCTGTCCTGCCTCTCAGTGACATTCCCATTAGTCCTAGGTAGAACCCCACCCAGTACTAAGCCTGCCAGCCTTTACTTGCAGGTTCCTGTGCACTAGCAAGGTTTCATTCATCCATTTCCAGCCCCCATCTCCCCAACCACACATACAGCATTAGCAAAAGCCTCGATCGTAACTAGCACCTCACAGGTCTCCAGGTTTGGCATGCCAGACACACCCAGGCCAAAGGGCAGGGCTACCTCACTCCTACTTAAGGAAGAGGAGGAGGAAGCAAGAGACACCTCTCATTTTGGGAATGGGAGACTTTAAAAACATAGCCTGTCAGGGGCTGGCCATGGCAAACAAGGGCAAATGGTTGTGGGGAATTGCTTAGCAGTGGCCAGGCTTGCATCAGCCTGTGGTGCCACTGCATTTGCATAAAGGGGTGGGGTGGCCTGGAGAGGAAAATCCCTGCATTTCCAACCACCTGATGCAACCAATGACAACGATGGGCTGTCTCCAGCCCTTCCTACAGCCATTCCCCTTTCACTGGCTGACAGCAGGAGTAAGCCTCAACACCCACAACTATTAAAGACCAGTCTCCCCTCAAGATCCATGCCTGTCGGAATCCCATCTCAGCTCACCCTAGCAAGCTGCTTCAGTCCTCAGGGAGCAGAGACTCAGGCAGTCAGATGATCCCTATTGGGTACCACACCCCAGAACTCACCAGCTCCCCATCGGTTAATCCACTCAAGGACATAACCCCCATCATTGCTGAGCTGCAACTGCCACCTTGGACATTAAAATGCTTCCCTCCCGCTTTGCCCCAAGGCTCTTGGACAGTTGCTGCACCAAATGCCATCCCCCACCCTGCTGCCAGCATAGAATCCCAATAGAGCCATTTGGGCTTCCTATATAAATGCCCCTCCCTTTAGCAGAGCCCTCCCTACAAGCCTGAAGGGACTAAAGTGCTGCCTTCCATTCAGGGATTAAAAAGCAGACACACACTTTGCAGTGATCGTATCTTTAGACCAAACCCACCACTCTAGTTGTTTCCCATCATAACCCATCCCATCCTAAGATGCCCTGAGACCTCCCACATGTACATTTCCCTTAAGTCTCCCACCATACACCAACCTGAGCAGAAGCCCTGGACCCAGGAGCAGAGGGGGACTGGGCGACCCGGTGACCAGCCAGCAAAGAGTTAAGGGGCCCGCTGTCTTTGGCATGGCCCCCACCACTGTGAGAGCTGCGGTCCAGACGGGTCATGGTCTGTGAGAGGAGCCCCAAGGCAGCCAGTGCCAGGAAGCCGGGCAGGGGGCTGCAAGGAGCTCTTGGCTTGCAGGGAGCACACCAGGCTGGAAGGGTGGCCCCTTACTAGCTCCAAGGGGCCCGAGGAAGGTGCCCCGCCCGTGCTGCTGCCTGGGCGGCCCAGCCCAGCCCCCTTCATCCATCCTGGAGCAGCCCCCTCCCACCTCACAACCCCAGTTCCACTCAGGCGCCCGGCAGCCCCCACCCTGAGCTCACCGCAGAGGCTGCAGTGAGATGGGACTCCCACCCCATGCTCCGTGCTCACGCTGCAGAGGAAAGCAAGCTCCCTCCTGGGCCTATTCTCCCGCTCCTCCCTCTCCCCCCTCCCCACGCCCCCCAAACTTGTTACCTAGGCTGCAGCAAGGAGCCAATCCCCTCCCCCTCCCACCCCGCAGGTCACTGCTGAGGCTGCGGAGAGCCAATCCCCTCCCCCAGGTCAGTAGCCGGGCTGCGGAAAGAGCCAATCCCCTCCCACTGTCGTTACCTAGGCTGCGCCGGGAGCCAATCTCCTCCCCCAAGTCTCCGCTGGAGATGCGGAAGGAGCCAATCCCCTCCCACCGCCTGTTACCTAGCTGCAGAAAGGAGCCAATCTCTGCACCAGGGCAGCTGGAGAAGCTGCCGCAAAGAACCGGCCCATCCCTGGGCCGCCTCCGTCTCCTTGAGGAGATGCACCCAGGGGCGGGCGGCCCCACCCAGCCCAGTCAGTCAGCTGGGGTGGCGCAGTGAGAGCGCCCTGGGGGAAGGGGTGCTACTCTCCTCCCTGCTGTCGCATCTTGTTCCTCCAGCCCACTCGGGACTAGGGACACTCCTCCAGAAGCTTCAACTGGAAATCTGAAATTCTTTGCTGGGAAGTAGAAGGAGTTTTCCCATTCCTTAGTAAGGCCAGTCCTCAAGGCCAGAGATCACAAGCCAGGCTGGGCAGGGACCCAGGGCACCCAAGCCAACAAAACAAAATAAAAAAGCTAGGAGCTTTGTCACCCTAAAACAGGCCAGACTAGAGCAAAGGGGAAAGTCATTTTGAACACGTGGAGCATGTCAGCCAGGGCGAACCCCTACCAGCAGACACACAATTCTGAAGCCCAATACTTAAAAGACAGGTGCTGGGCCACAAATATACTTCCCACTCCCCTTTCACCTCCACTTTTTAAAAGCATTTCGAGGTGTTAGGGTAGGAAAGCACGGGATGAAAAGGGGAGATTAAGAGCATTTTTGTGCCTGACCCCTGCCTAGCATCTCTTCTGGGAGAGAACAGAGAAGGGGAGAAAGAGAAACAGACAGATAGACTGACCAATCACACCTGGAGGACAGCATACCTCTGACTCCCCGGAATAGTTTCTCAGGGGAAGTTTAGCTTTCTCTTCATTACTGCTCCCTCAGAGCCAGAGGTCAGGTTCAGAGAGACAGTATGTTCTCCCTCTAGTCACACTGTTCTAGCCCGAGAAGAACTGTAAACAGGACACCCCTTGCTCTGGGCAAGGAGCCAACCTGGAGGGGAATCCTATCCCCGACAAGGGCCTAAGCTATGGCTGTCCATCGAACAGGCCTGGCAGCAGGGAGTGCCACCACCCCAGGGATAATACCAGCTCCAGCAGTGCCTGTCACATGCTCTGGACTAGGGTATTTTTATCCGAGTTGCTGAGGAAATGTTCTAGGCACATCATAACCACCCCCCTCAGGCCTGGGTCCCTCATGAATGACCCACCCTGCCTCCCAAAGGGAGTGGCAAAGGCATGTGGGAAGCATACCTTCTTTAAGGCCAAGAAAGAGGAAAGCAGAGACCAAGTCCCAGCCTGTTCTACCTCAACACACCCAGTTACATCCAAAACATCCCATATCCAAGAAGCACTCCCTGAAGGGACAGGATCAGAGCTAACCCTGCAGGATACCCAGCAGCTCTGTTCCATGCCACCTGGGACAGAAGGGGTAAGAAGCTGAGAACAGATTTCCTTATGTCACTGAGATTTCAAGAGCCAATTTGAAGGACAGAGACAGGGAAAGCAGAAAACTGGTGATGTTCCAAGTGGCACTACAAAAACCTATGACAAAGCTGGGCATGGTGACACATGCCTGTAATCCTAGCCCTTGGGAGGCAGAGGCAAGAGGATCTTTACAAGTTCAAGGCCACTGTGGTCTACATAACAAGATCCAGGGCTACCTAGTGGGACCTCATCTCAAAATAAACAAACAACAAAATTATATATATCTCCTAGCCACCCAATCTCAGCACTACTGACAACTGGGGAGGGTATCAGATAGCATGTGGTTTAGGTGCTGCCCTGTGCTATTTCCCATGTTTAACAGCATCCTTGGCCTCACCCACTGGATGCCAGCAGCATCACTCCACCAGTTGTGACAAGTGAAATGGTCTCCAGATTTTGCCATTTGTCTTCTGGGAGGCAAAAATCACTCCCCAAAGAGGATCATGGACCTAAAACATGTAATATTCTTGGCCAGTCACTAATACTCAAGATACCAACACTAAGGTCACAAATAGGCTACAATGCAGGGAAGAGAAAATATGGTCTGATGTGATAGGCATAGGGGGTCAAGCTCTGCAACCAGCCAGCCTAGTGCCATACAGTTTCCTCCTTCCCCAAAGACCAAGAGAAGGCGGAGGGCGTTTCTTTAAGGTTCTTAAGGATGGTGGAAAAATCAAAAGTTTCACCACCTAGGTGGGTAGGGGCAGCAGTAGCCATTTGCATCATTAAAGGAAAGGAATTATATCCCTTTCTGCCCAAAAAAAGTTTGCCAGCCTTGTGCCAAGAGCTAAAGATCACTTGTAACAGCTCAGTACAAGCTGACCTGAGCAGCAGAATACAGTTCTCCTCTAGCTTCCAGTCTTTTCAGTTCTACTCCCTGCCATGGGCCTTTGGCAAAGAATGAAAGCCTTGGTCTCTCCTGGCCAAGAATAACTATCCAAGTCTCCCCCTTAGCTTAGGCCCAGGAGTGCTACTGGGCTGAAATACTCAAACCTTACAACAAGCCTGCCCACAACAGAGAACTTTAGGATACATAGAGTATGAATGTTTTGATTGGGGGTGGGGGGTTACAAGGCAAGAGGCCGCCCATTATGTGTGTCTTAGCAACAGACACACACTGCATCAAAGCCCATCACAACAGAGCCTTCCCGCCCCTAAGGCCTCCAGCAGTCATACTGAAATCTAAGCAGTAAACAACCTGGTATGTTCTAGGAACCTCCCACTACAGACAGTACATTCAGAGGTGGGTCAATGGTTCAGGATATGAAAATGGTCCCAGCCCCCAATCCTAGTAAGCCAATTCAGCCCAAACCTGCTTTATCTTTCACTGTGTTTTAATATATAAAAACAGTATCTGAAAACCAACCCCCCCCCAACTGATCTGGTTCTTCACTGAATCCACAGTCCTTCAGAACCTCCCCATCCTTTATGCCCTGCCCGCCACCACAGGACCACTAACCTCTTTGGTTAAGTCTCCACTGACTGGAGGGGCTACAGCCCCTAAATCCTCCAAATCTTCACTGAATCCCTGCTCCGTTTCGCTTTCTCGCACCCCATTGTCTGGACTTGTCACATCTTGGAGGCCACTGGAACTCTCGAGGGTGAGGCCTGAGCTGGGCTGGCTGCCAGAAACAGACCCCTCTGGGTCCCGGTGAACCAGCCAGGCATTTACCTCAGTGGTGGGCACCTGGAACCTGTCCAGGGCCCTCACCTGACTGAGGAGCCGCCGGGCAGTGAAGTAATTGTCCAGGTCTATGCTCTTGGGGTGGATACCATAGCCATCCAAGGTATTCCTCAGGTTGTGGAACTGGGTCTGAGTATAGGCAGAGCTGGGCCCCAGGATGATCTCTCGGAGCGGGGGAAGCTGTGAGGTCAGGTAAGTATCCACGTCCACCCGCACCCCAATCAGACTCAGCAGAATGGTGAACTGGAGAAGTCCTTCCGTTAAGTATTTCTTCAGAGAAAGCATTGCTGAAGGACCAGAACGTTTATGCTTTTTTTGTTTTTAAATCTTCCAAAAAGACAAGTCAAGGCCACTGCTCTGCTGCTCCAGTCAGCTCAGTGCCAGACCCTGTACCCCACCCCTGGTAGAACACAGGGGCTGAACTCCCTGATGGCCCCAGAGGAAAGCACACCCCGTGGAGCCAAGGCCACACACCAACCACATTCACTTTTCCCTTCTCAACACCTCACCTCTGAAAGTACAACTGTTCCTAACCCAGTCCAGGCTCTCAGGGCCTGTGCGACTTACTGTCTCCACAGTCCACATACAGTCACTTCCTTACTGACATTAGTTGTCCTCTCTGTAGATTCCACTGCAGGCTGTTCTCAGGAACAGCTGATGGATTTTTTTCCTTCTCCCTCCTAAGGTTTATTTTCTTTGGCTGGAACTACAGGCCTTTTGTCTTGGGTCAGAGTGTCCCGCCTCCTCCACACTTACCAGGGGGGTTTCCAGAGAAACCTGAAATGGGAATCACAAGAGCAACAAGTAAGATTCCATACTTGAACATCATGATCAAAGGAAGAGAACCTTTACATAGAAGGTAGGAAACACATTAAGAGGGCATTTTTATAGGAAGAAAAAACAAATGCACATTCTCAGAAAGAAAAAAACTAAACCTGTTAAGTACAGATCAACTACAAAAAAGTTACTGATCATGGGCTGGAGAGATGGCTTAGCATAAAGGTGCTTGCCTGCAAAGCCAAAGGACCCAAGTTTGATTCCCCAGGACCCATGTAGGTCAGATGCACAATGAGGCACAAGTATCTGGAATTCCTTTTGTAGCAGCTGGAGGCCTTGACACATCCATTCTCTAGCTGCCTCTTTTCTTCTCTTCTCTCTCTCAAATGAAATAGTTAAAAAAAAAAAAAAAAAAAAAAAAAAAAACTTTTTTAGCCTGGCGTGGTGGCTCACGCCTTTAATCCCAGCACTCAGGAGGCAGAGGTAGGAATATCGCCCTGAGTTCAAAGGACACTCAGACTGCATAGTGGGGTTCCAGGAGGCAGAGGCAGGAGTATCGCCCTGAGTTCAAGGACACTCTGAGACTACATACTGGGGTTCCAGGTCAGCCTGAACTAGAGTGAGACCCTACCTTGAAAAACAAAAAAAAATTTTTTTAAGTTACTGATCACAGGGCTGGAGAGATGGCTTAGTGGCTAAGGTGTTTGTCTGCGAAGCCAAAGGATCCTGGTTCAATTCTCCAGGACCCACGTAAGCCAGATGCACAAGGTGGTGCATGCATCTGGAGTTCGTTTGCAGTGGCTAGAGGCCCTGGCGTGCCCATCCTCTCTCTGCTGCCTCTCTTCTTTCTCTCTTTCTCTCTCTCTCTCAATCTGCTTGCAAATAAATAAAGTAAATTAAAAAATAAACCAAAAAAAAATTATGGATTACACCAGGCGTGGTGGCACACACCTTTAATGCCAGCACTTGGAAGGCAAAAGTAGAAGGATCACCATGAATTCAAGGCTACCCTAACACTACATAGTGAATTCCAGGTCAGCCTGGGTTAGAGGGAGACCCTTCCTCAAAAAAAAAAAAAAAAAAAAAAAAAAAAGAAAAAAAGAAAAAAGTTACTGATCCCAAAGAACTGGATACTGAATTTCCAATACTTTAAAAGTAGCTTGCTTTGGGCTGGAGTGATGGCTTAGCGGTTAAACACTTGCCTGTGAAGCCTAAGGACCCCAGTTCAAGGCTCGATTCTCCAAGACCCATGTAAGTCAGATGCACAAGGGGGCGCACACATCTGGAGCTCGTTTGCAGTGGCTGGAGGTCCTGGTGTGACCATTCCCTCTCTCTCTCTACCTGCCTATTTCTGTATCTCTTTCTCTCTCTCTCTCAAATGAATAAATAAAAAATAAAATATTTTTTTAAAAATAGCTTGCTTTGAATAAGCATACAATGCCCAAGGCACCTAAAATACCTCTTATCTTACCTCCCCTCAACACACAGCACATTACCCAACATCTAATTTTAGCAGAAGTTCATTTCCTATCTTTTTTTAAAATATTTTTTAATTTTTATTTATTTATTTGAGAGAGGGAAAGAGGCAGAGAGAGAAAGAATGGGTGTGCCAGGGCTTCCAGCCACTGCAAAAACTCCAGATGCATGTGCCACCTTGTGCATCTGGCTTACATGGATCCTGGGGAATGGAACAGAGGTCCTTTGGCTTTGCAGGCAAACACCTTAACTGCTAAGCCATCTCTCCAGCCCCCATTTCCTATCTTAAAAGAAAGTTGATTTCCCATCTCAAGAGAAAACTAACTACAATCATTGGCCCTTCCAGTTCGAAAGAGGAGGGAAAGATTATTAATGGGTGAAAGAAGAAAAAAAAAAAATCACAGGAACAATGTTCAGACCACCACTACACAAAAAAGAAAAATGCTAGTTGAGTGTAGTGGTGCATGCTTTTAATACCAGCAGTTGGGGGGCTGTGTTAGTATGATCACCAAGAGTTCAAGGCCTGCCTGGAGCTGCAGAGAGAGTTCCAGGTCAGCCTAGACTCGAGTGAAACCCTGCCTCAAAAAAAAAAAAAAAAAACAAAAAACAAGGGGTTGGAGAGATGGCTTAGCGTTAAGGCACATGCCTGCAAAGCCTAAGGACCCAGGTTTGATTCTCTAGGTCCCACATAAGCCTGCTGCACATGGTGGCGCATGTGTCTGGAGTTCGTTTGCAGTGTCTAGAGGCCCTGGTGCACCCATTCTCTATCTCTCTCTCTGTCTCTAATAAATAAATAAAAAATAAATCTTAAAGAAGAAAAAGAAGCCGGGTGTGGTGGTACACGCCTTTCATTCCAGCACTCAGGAGGCAGAGGTAGGAGGATCACCATGAGTTCGAGGCTACCCTGAGACTACATAGTGAATTCCAGGTCAGCCTGAGCTAGAGTGAGACCCTACCTCGAAAAAACAAAAAAAGAAAAAAGGGGGAAAAAAAAAAAAAAGCCTTTTGTTTTCCCAATTTC
Organism: Orientallactaga sibirica; assembly: GCA_036365145.1. Taxonomy (NCBI): domain Eukaryota; kingdom Metazoa; phylum Chordata; class Mammalia; order Rodentia; family Dipodidae; genus Orientallactaga; species Orientallactaga sibirica. The sequence goes on along the minus strand of JAEOAD010000013.1, from coordinate 31,883,108 downwards.
AAAATCTGATTTCCCTTTCCTATCATCTACAACAACAGTAATAATGTGATACAGGCCACTCAGGAGGCTAACGCCGAAGGCTCTCAAGTTTGAGGCTAGCCTGGGCAACTTTGTGAAACCCTGTTCCAAAACAAACAGCCAAAAAAAAAAAAAACACATTAAATCCCCAGTATGGTGTGGGGGTAGCAGTAAGGGATGGTGGAGACATTCACAAGACTGTGCCATAGACAATTTGAACAGGCAGGTTATATCTACATTCACATGACCTTCTGAGCCAAAGCAGTAGATTGCCAAGTTCTCAAGTCAGGCTGCCAAGTGGGGAGAGGGTAAATTTGCCTTTGTGTTTCTCATCTCTACTTCTGAGTTTCTATTAATCTCATAGGCCAAACAAAACATCACCCTCTCCTCTCCTGCTGTGACCGACTACCAACTTCATTCTAAAGTGGAAGCGAGATCTACACACACACACACACACACACACACACACACACACCCCCTTCATGTGGTTGAGTAAACACAACTGCAACCCTGAATCCCTGCTTTTGCTACCCGCCTTGTTCTCACGCAGTTTGTACCAAAAACCTCCCGAGAGCCAATTAAAGTTGAAGAAATGGGACAAAGTTCTTCAAAAGACAAGAGAGCCAGAGAAGCCCTGCCCGAAACCGGTTCCACCCTTGCCCCGAATACCCGAGTCCGGCTGGGACCAAATGGCCATGCCCACACTGTCAGCGACTAGGCTTGCAGGCTTCAGGGACGACCGGCGAACAAGTGCGACTCGGCTGGCCGCGACCCACCCTTCAAGGCGAGCCTCACCCCGCCCTCCGTGCCCGAGGCCCCACCCCACTCCCGAGCCGGGCCTCACGACACCACGCCTTCTCGAGCCCTCCACCGTCCGCAGTCCAGCCCACCCGAGGGAACACGCTTTCCTCGGGGACCTCGCGCTCCTTTCGCTGCCCAGCGCTGGTCTCGACCGCGACGGCAATCCCGCTCGGCCTCCACCCAAGCGCCTCCTTGCTCCTCATTCCGCCGCCCCTCATCCCATGAAGCCTCGGCCTGTTGCGCCGCGCCCCTCTTCCCGCGGAAAGAAACGTGCCCCGGTATACCCGCTGCTGAACTCGCAGTCCGCCGCTGCCGCTGTCACTACAGCAGGCCCTCACACCGAGTCCCGGCCTCGCCGCCGCCGCCGCCGCCGCCTCCGGCCGGCCTGGCGCTCCCAGCCTCCGCTTCCCTCCCCGCCCCCTCCCTCCACCACACGCGGAAGCCCGCCCCCAGAAACAGCTTCTCCAATCAGCGAGACGAATTCCCGGCCGTCGCCGGATGTCGCTTTGACTGACAGCGAAGATAACCCAATAACTAAGTAGATTTCCTCCCTTGACCCGTCTCCTCAAGATTGACATGCCGTAAGGACTAATGAGTGTGCAGGACCGCCCCGCGGGGTGGGCCCGCCAATGAGGGCGAAGGCCCTAGTGTCCGGCTTTCTGGAAACCTCCCCCCCCACCCGCGCCGCCACCCCCCGCTGCGCGTTGGAGGCGGGTGGTGGTACAGGTTTGATGCTTCTGCTGCATCGTGTAGCGAAGTACTGAAGTCCCAGAGTAGGCAAAGGAAGAAAATATTGCCTTCGCAGCGCGGAACCCCCCCTCCCCCCTCCGGGGATCCCGCAGTGACTTGCAAAAGTCCAATGAGACCTGAGGGGGCCGGGGCGAAGTCCCGAGCATGTGGTTCTCGTGGTGGCGACGTTTGTGTCGCCATCTTGGGTACTGGCAACAGAGACGGTACCTTGATTTCCTCCGCCTCTGGGCCTGGCTCATTGAGTAGGGTCGGGCAGAAAGATAGTACTATGAAAGATCGTAGTACCGTGTGGCCAGACAGCCGGCACGGCGCGCGCTGGCTGTCCCCGGCGGTGGTCCAGTGTTGATGGTTTGAGAGATGGAGGCATAAGAGCCTTTTTTTTTATTTTTTATTTTTTTTTATTTTTGAGGTAGGGTTTCTCTCTAGCTCAGGCTGGCCTTGAACTCATGTCGATCCTCCTACCTCTGCCTCCAGGTGCTGGGATTAAAGGCGTGGACCACCACGCCGAGCTCTAAGCCATTTTTTTTTTTTAATCAAAGAAGCACCAGGAAGGGCCCCTCCGCTTTTTTCCTGACCTCCGGTGCAGTCCTTGGTCTGTAAGGAATTCCCCTTACTTTGCCGAGTTCTCCAATCCCATGCACTCATAGTACCCAAACATGTTTTGTGACTCTCAAACAGGATATACCCTTAGCATCATTTGGAGGGCTTGTTAGACTTATATACTCCAGAAATTCTGATTAAGTAGCATTGGGGTGGAGACCTGATAAATGGACCCTCTTGAGTAAATCTTTGTTTTGTTTTTTGTTTTTCCAGGTGACGTTTTGCCTCTAGCCCAGGCTGACCTGGAATTAGTTCACTATGTAGTCTCAGGGTGGCCTCGAACTCTCAGCAATCCTCCTTCCTCTGCCTCCCAAGTGCTGGGATTAAAGGCATGCGTCACCACGCCAGGCCTCTCTTGAGTAATTCTAATGTAGCTGTGGGAAGACCGTGTTTAGGAAATCACTGAGTTGGAGTTTGTACTGTATTGCTCCCAGCTGTAGGACAAAGAGATGCCAACTGAAGTTCATGTCTCCTTGAAAGAGGCCATAATCTGGTTGGCAACTCATTGTCCTTGTGCAATTAGGACAAGGCCAACTGATAACTCAGTAGATAATCAAGTCCATGCTGCGCTTGGAGAGTTTGACTTAATTTGGGAAGGTTTAGAGAGTATAAAGTACTTTAGTAGATATAAATGTACGACAGTATGTACTCACTGGATTCTTACAAAACTACTGCATTCGTTTACCCTTTCAAATACTGATACCAAGCCCATATTTTACTTTAATGTTTTACTGTGTCCCAATAAATAATATAAACTCCATAATAACTACAATTCTTTTAATTTTTACTTATTTAATTTGAGCTTGCTTTGGGCTGGAGTGATGGCTTAGCGGTTAAACACTTGCCTGTGAAGCCTAAGGACCCCAGTTCAAGGCTCGATTCTCCAAGATCCATGTAAGTCAGATGCACAAGGGGCACACACATCTGGAGCTCGTTTGCAGTGGCTGGAGGTCCTGGTGTGACCATTCCCTCTCTCTCTACCTGCCTATTTCTGTATCTCTTTCTCTCTCTCTCTCAAATGAATAAATAAAAATAAAATATTTTTTAAAAATAGCTTGCTTTGAATAAGCATACAATGCCCAAGGCACCTAAAATACCTCTTATCTTACCTCCCTCAACACACAGCACATTACCCAACATCTAATTTTAGCAGAAGTTCATTTCCTATCTTTTTTTAAAATATTTTTTAATTTTTATTTATTTATTTGAGAGAGGGAAAGAGGCAGAGAGAGAAAGAATGGGTGTGCCAGGGCTTCCAGCCACTGCAAAAACCAGATGCATGTGCCACCTTGTGCATCTGGCTTTACATGGATCCTGGGGAATGGAACAGAGGTCCTTTGGCTTTGCAGGCAAACACCTTAACTGCTAAGCCATCTCTCCAGCCCCATTTCCTATCTTAAAAGAAAGTTGATTTCCCATCTCAAGAGAAAACTAACTACAATCATTGGCCCTTCCAGTTCGAAAGAGGAGGGAAAGATTATTAATGGGTGAAAGAAGAAAAAAAAAAATCACAGGAACAATGTTCAGACCACCACTACACAAAAAAGAAAAATGCTAGTTGAGTGTAGTGGTGCATGCTTTTAATACCAGCAGTTGGGGGGCTGTGTTAGTATGATCACCAAGAGTTCAAGGCCTGCCTGGAGCTGCAGAGAGAGTTCCAGGTCAGCCTAGACTCGAGTGAAACCCTGCCTCAAAAAAAAAAAAAAAAAAAGAAAAACAAGGGGTTGGAGAGATGGCTTAGCGGTTAAGGCACATGCCTGCAAAGCCTAAGGACCCAGGTTTGATTCTCTAGGTCCCACATAAGCCTGCTGCACATGGTGGCGCATGTGTCTGGAGTTCGTTTGCAGTGTCTAGAGGCCCTGGTGCACCCATTCTCTATCTCTCTCTTTGTCTCTAATAAATAAATAAAAAATAAATCTTAAAGAAGAAAAAGAAGCCGGGTGTGGTGGTACACGCCTTTCATTCCAGCACTCAGGAGGCAGAGGTAGGAGGATCACCATGAGTTCGAGGCTACCCTGAGACTACCCTGAGACTACATAGTGAATTCCAGGTCAGCCTGAGCTAGAGTGAGACCCTACCTCGAAAAAACAAAAAAAGAAAAAAAGGGGAAAAAAAAAAAAAGCCTTTTGTTTTCCCAATTTCAAAATCTGATTTCCCTTTCCTATCATCTACAACAACAGTAATAATGTGATACAGGCCACTCAGGAGGCTAACGCCGAAGGCTCTCAAGTTTGAGGCTAGCCTGGGCAACTTTGTGAAACCCTGTTCCAAAACAAACAGCCAAAAAAAAAAAAAAAAAAACATTAAATCCCCAGTATGGTGTGGGGGTAGCAGTAAGGGATGGTGGAGACATTCACAAGACTGTGCCATAGACAATTTGAACAGGCAGGTTATATCTACATTCACATGACCTTCTGAGCCAAAGCAGTAGATTGCCAAGTTCTCAAGTCAGGCTGCCAAGTGGGGAGAGGGTAAATTTGCCTTTGTGTTTCTCATCTCTACTTCTGAGTTTCTATTAATCTCATAGGCCAAACAAAACATCACCCTCTCCTCTCCTGCTGTGACCGACTACCAACTTCATTCTAAAGTGGAAGCGAGATCTACACACACACACACACACACACACACACACACACCCTCATGTGGTTGAGTAAACACAACTGCAACCCTGAATCCCTGCTTTTGCTACCCGCCTTGTTCTCACGCAGTTTGTACCAAAAAAACCTCCTGAGAGCCAATTAAAGTTGAAGAAATGGGACAAAGTTCTTCAAAAGACAAGAGAGCCAGAGAAGCCCTGCCCGAAACCGGTTCCACCCTTGCCCCGAATACCCGAGTCCGGCTGGGACCAAATGGCCATGCCCACACTGTCAGCGACTAGGCTTGCAGGCTTCAGGGACGACCGGCGAACAAGTGCGACTCGGCTGGCCGCGACCCACCCTTCAAGGCGAGCCTCACCCCGCCCTCCGTGCCCGAGGCCCCACCCCACTCCCGAGCCGGGCCTCACGACACCACGCCTTCTCGAGCCCTCCACCGTCCGCAGTCCAGCCCACCCGAGGGAACACGCTTTCCTCGGGGACCTCGCGCTCCTTTCGCTGCCCAGCGCTGGTCTCGACCGCGACGGCAATCCCGCTCGGCCTCCACCCAGGCGCCTCCTTGCTCCTCATTCCGCCGCCCCTCATCCCATGAAGCCTCGGCCTGTTGCGCCGCGCCCCTCTTCCCGCGGAAAGAAACGTGCCCCGGTATACCCGCTGCTGAACTCGCAGTCCGCCGCTGCCGCTGTCACTACAGCAGGCCCTCACACCGAGTCCCGGCCTCGCCGCCGCCGCCGCCGCCGCCTCCGGCCGGCCTGGCGCTCCCAGCCTCCGCTTCCCTCCCCGCCCCCTCCCCACCACCACACGCGGAAGCCCGCCCCCAGAAACAGCTTCTCCAATCAGCGAGACGAATTCCCGGCCGTCGCCGGATGTCGCTTTGACTGACAGCGAAGATAACCCAATAACTAAGTAGATTTCCTCCCTTGACCCGTCTCCTCAAGATTGACATGCCGTAAGGACTAATGAGTGTGCAGGACCGCCCCGCGGGGTGGGCCCGCCAATGAGGGCGAAGGCCCTAGTGTCCGGCTTTCTGGAAACCTCCCCCCCACCCGCGCCGCCACCCCCCGCTGCGCGTTGGAGGCGGGTGGTGGTACAGGTTTGATGCTTCTGCTGCATCGTGTGGCGAAGTACTGAAGTCCCAGAGTAGGCAAAGGAAGAAAATATTGCCTTCGCAGCGCGGAACCCCCTCTCTCCCCTCCGGGGATCCCGCAGTGACTTGCAAAAGTCCAATGAGACCTGAGGGGGCCGGGGCGAAGTCCCGAGCATGTGGTTCTCGTGGTGGCGACGTTTGTGTCGCCATCTTGGGTACTGGCAACAGAGACGGTACCTTGATTTCCTCCGCCTCTGGGCCTGTCTCATTGAGTAGGGTCGGGCAGAAAGATAGTACTATGAAAGATCGTAGTACCGTGTGGCCAGACAGCCGGCACGGCGCGCACTGGCTGTCCCCGGCGGTGGTCCAGTGTTGATGGTTTGAGAGATGGAGGCATAAGAGCCTTTTTTTTATATTTTTTATTTTTTTTTTATTTTTGAGGTAGGGTTTCTCTCTAGCTCAGGCTGGCCTTGAACTCATGTCGATCCTCCTACCTCTGCCTCCAGGTGCTGGGATTAAAGGCGTGGACCACCACGCCGAGCTCTAAGCCATTTTTTTTTTTTTAAATCAAAGAAGCACCAGGAAGGGCCCCTCCGCTTTTTTCCTGACCTCCGGTGCAGTCCTTGGTCTGTAAGGAATTCCCCTTACTTTGCCGAGTTCTCCAATCCCATGCACTCATAGTACCCAAACATGTTTTGTGACTCTCAAACAGGATATACCCTTAGCATCATTTGGAGGGCTTGTTAGACTTATATACTCCAGAAATTCTGATTAAGTAGCATTGGGGTGGAGGCCTGATAAATGGACCCTCTTGAGTAAATCTTTGTTTTGTTTTTTGTTTTTCCAGGTGACGTTTTGCCTCTAGCCCAGGCTGACCTGGAATTAGTTCACTATGTAGTCTCAGGGTGGCCTCGAACTCAGCAATCCTCCTTCCTCTGCCTCCCAAGTGCTGGGATTAAAGGCATGCGTCACCACGCCGGGCCTCTCTTGAGTAATTCTAATGTAGCTGTGGGAAGACCGTGTTTAGGAAATCACTGAGTTGGAGTTTGTACAGTATTGCTCCCAGCTGTAGGACAAAGAGATGCCAACTGAAGTTCATGTCTCCTTGAAAGAGGCCATAATCTGGTTGGCAACTCATTGTCCTTGTGCAATTAGGACAAGGCCAACTGATAACTCACTAGATAATCAAGTCCATGCTGCGCTTGGAGAGTTTGACTTAATTTGGGAAGGTTTAGAGAGTATAAAGTACTTTAGTAGATATAAATGTACGACAGTATGTACTCACTGGATTCTTACAAAACTACTGCATTCGTTTACCCTTTCAAATACTGATACCAAGCCCATATTTTACTTTAATGTTTTACTGTGTCCCAATAAATAATATAAACTCCATAATAACTACAATTCTTTTTAATTTTTACTTATTTAATTTGAAAGAGAGGCAAATATAGAGAAAGAATGGGCACACCAGGGCCTTTTGTGCATCTGGCTTATTTGGGTTCTAGGGAATAGAACCTGGGTCCTAAGGCTTCTTAGGCAAGCAAGCACTAAGCCATCTCTCCAGGCCACAAAATTTTGTACATAAATTGTTAGAGCATTCAAAGCAAAAATGCATGGAATTTAGATTCTAAATGCTAAGTAAGGAGGAGTACTGAAGGTGTCTCTCAGTGGTAGAGTACTTGCCTAGCAGAGAGTCCATGGGGTTCAATCTCCTGCATTGCAACAACAAAATATTAATAATAATGATAATAATAATGGCATTTGAACTGGAGTCAAGCAGGTAGACTTGTAATTAGGAGTGCTTGTTAAAATAAAAAAGTGGGCTGGGCATGGTGGCGCATGCCTTTAATCCCAGTACATCACCATGAGTTAGAGCCCACCGTGAGACTACATAGTTAATTCCAAGTCATCCTGGGCCAGAGTGAAACCCTACCTCAAAAAACAAAAAAAGAAAAAGAAAAAGTGGGGCTGGAGAGATGGCTTAGCGGTTCAGGCATTTGCCTGCAAAGCCAAAGGACCCTAGTTTGATTCTCCAGGATCCACGTAAGCCAGATGCACAAGGGGACACATGCATCTGGAGTTCATTTGCAGTGGCTGGAGGCCCTGGTGTGCCCATTTTCTCTCTCTCTCTCTCCCTCTCCCTCTCTCTCAAATAAATAAAAGTTTTAAAATGTATAAGAAAGTAAAAAGTGGAATGAGAGTATAAAAGTTTATTTTTCAGACAAGGTCTCTCACTTTACTGTAGCTCTAGGCTGATCTGAAACTTTTATCAATCCTCCTGCCTCCCAAGTGTTGGGATTATAGGTATAAACCACCATTTCTGACTACATTGCATTTAACAGGATCAAGGTCCAGCTCGGCATGGGGACACATATCTGTAATTCCAGCACTAGAGAGGCAGAGGCTGGAGGATCGCCACAAGTTTGAGGCCAGCCTGGTCCAAGGCCAGCCAGGTCTATATAACAAGACTCTGCCTCAAAAAATTTAAAAAAAAAAAAGGGGGGGGCGAGGGAGGGGACGCTGGAAAGATTGCTTAGTGGTTAAAGTGCTTGCCTGCAAAGCCAAATATCATTCCCCAGACCCCACATAGGCCAGATGCACAGAGTGGCACATGTGTCTGGAGTTTTTTGTTGTTGTTGTTTGCAGTGGCAAGAGGCTCTGGCATGCCCCTTTCTGTGGCTGTCTCTGCTTGCAAATAAATAAAATTAAGAAAAGAAGCCTGCCTTGGTGGCACACGCCTTTAATCCCAACACTTGGAAGGCAGACGTAGGAGGATTGATGTGAATTCCAGGCCACCCTGAGACTACATAGGTAATTCCAAGTCAGCCCTGGGCATGGTGGTGCACACTTTTAATCTCAGCACTCAGGAGGCAAAGCTAGGAGGATCACTGTGAGTTCAAGATCATCCTGAGACTACATAATGAATTCCAAGCAGGCTGGGCTAGAGCAGAGGACACCAGCTTAGTCTCCACAGCACAAAGCTAGCCACATGTGCCATACAAAGCAGTGCCTGAAGGGCAAGCTTCTGTTGCCTGCCTTGGCCCCAGCTTGGGCACATGCTGTCTGTAGTCCCTGCAGGTGGTGTGGGCAGCTGCTCAAGGTGGCGCAGGCCTTTAGTCAGCCTGGGCTAGACTGAGATCCTACCTCAAAAAATAAAACAAAAACAAAAGAAACAATTATTGTTTCCTCACTTGAGCCCACAAGATAACAAAAAAAGATAAAAGTCTGTCATCTTTGCTTTCATTTGGTCTACCTCATTTAGGCATCTTCCTTTTAGTTCTTATAGTATCATTCTCTAGAACCCACAAGGTGGTCCAGTCATTGTCATAGGTTTACTCCAGTCACCTTGGATTCCAGAAAGAGCAGGACTAAAGAATAAACATCTTTTTAACAAAGCACTGAACCTACCCCAAAACTCTGGTAAGCCAACAGACCACTAGTCAAATGACCTTTATCGATGATAGTGAGGCTATGCCTTGGGGCAGAAATAATCATCTTATGTAAACCAGGTGGCTCCCCTTGAGCTATGAAAAAGATAACGTCTTCAGACCACCTTGCCGAAACAGAACTGAGATAATGATCAGTCAAAGCGCACTTTGTCCAAGACTGCTTAATTATGCCTACCTCTTTCCTCTTGCCCCAGCTCTTCCCATAAATTTTAAAATGTTTTATTTATCTGTGAGGCGAAAGAGAGAGAGAATGGGTACACCAGGGCTTCTTGCCACTGCAAACGAACTCCAGATGCATGTGCCACTATGTCTAGCTTTACATGGGTACTGGGGAATTGAACCTGGGCTTTTAGGCTTTGCAAGCAAGCACCTAAACCACTGAGCCATCTATCCAGCCCTCTTCCCATATTTTTAATTCGTTTAATTTATTTTATTTATTTGAGAGAGAGAGCGAATGGGTGCTCCAGGGCCTTTAGTCACTGCAAACAAAATCCAGATGCATGCACTACTTTGTACATCTGTCTTACGTGGGTCCTGGGAAGTTGAACCTAGGTCCTTTGTCTTTACAGGCAAGGGCCCTAATGGCTAAGCCATCTCTCCAGTCCCCTCTTCCCATATATAAACCTAAAGCTCATGTCAGTACTCTGAAGACAAGGTCATTGGACCCCTTTTGTTTGAGTAAATGGCCCCCAAATATATTCAGGACTTTTTTTTTTTTTGGTTTTTTGAGGTAGGATCTCACTGTAGCCCAGGCTGACCTGGAATTCACTATGTAGTCTCAGGGTGGCCTCGAACTCATGGCGATCCTCCTACCTCTGCCTCCCGAGTGCTGGGATTAAAGGTGTGCGCCACCACGCCCGGCTCTGTTTGTTTTTTTGAGGTAGGGTCTCGCTCTAGCCCAGCCCAGGAATACTTGTTTCTTTTTTTTTTTTCTTTTAACGTTTGTTTATTTATTTATTTATTTATTTATTTATTTGCAAGCAGAGAGATAGATAGAAGAGAGGCAGACAGAAAATGGGCACGCAAGGACCTCTAGCCACTGCAAATGAACTCCAGATGCATGTGCCCCTTGTGCATCTGGCTTATGTGGGTCCTGGAGAACAAACTGGGATCCTTTGGCTTCGCAGGCAAACTCCTTAACCACTAAGCCATTTCTCCAGCCCAAATACTTGTTTCTTTATGTGGTACATTGGGATGGAGCTGAGAGCCTATCCTATTGATGTCAGAGTCTGGCTATTACCCTAAAACTCTGGTAGAAATTAATTACCACACCTTGAAAGAGGATATGCTACTGAGACATCTCTATCACACCCTCCAAGGCCCAGGGTCTATTGTGGGAGAGGGGCCGGAAAGAATGTGAGAGCCAAAGGAAGGGGAGGACACTTACAATGCTGTCTTCCAAATAGTCATGATCTCACAGTGCCTGACAGTACCTACACAAGACATTCATAATAGGAGGAAAAACAAATGATGACATAGGGCTGGAGAGATGGAGAGTGGTTAAGGCATTAAGATGTTTGCTTGCAAAGCCTGAACAACCTGGGTTTGATTCCCTGGGACAGACATAAAGCCAGATGCACAAAGTGGCACGTGCATCTGGATATGTAACCAAGAAAACATACCACTTAGCCACTAACTTAATGAGCTGTGAAGGTAAATACTACTAGTAAAGAAAGAACGGGACGCATGGAAGAGCATGGATCCATGTAAGAGTCTTGGGCAGGCTGCATCCTATTGTAGCCCATCAGACCTCTGCCCTATGTGAGTTCGGTATCCCCCGCCCTTGGGAGGGGGTGAGTCACACTCTGCTGGAGGGGATGTCAGTGGCCTTCCCATATCTGGCCTCCATTGAAGAGTGAAAACAGAAACCAGAAGACCTAAGTGTGTGTGCTAGGATGGGGGAAGGGGCATCCCACCAGATCCCAGTGATAATGAGCCACTTCGGGAAGATGGGTGCCCTAGTCTCCCTGAAATCCAGCAACATGATCAATGATACCAGCAGGCTAATGCTCACCCTGAAAGTCCTTCGTGGACAGCATGAACTGCTCATTGGTGTCTTTACAAAGAACCTGGTAGCACTTGTGTCTCAAGAGGCCAGAAACGGAGTAATCGTCCTGGCCATAGCCATGAAGGACAAAAGCCTACAAAGGCTGAAGGCCTGGAAGGAGGTGATTCCGTTGTGCTGGGTGTGGTGACCTGGTGTCAGCAGAATACATGGTTCAGTGGGAAAGTCAGTTCACCAGCAGGGTTGGGAAGGTGTCTTATGTCACCTAAACAGTCACTGTCACCTGCACAGTCACTAGGAGGCACTTTCTGTAGTGTGTAACCACATTTTTTTTTTTTTTTGTTTTTTTTTTTTTTTGAGGTATGGTCTCACTGTAGCTCAGGCTGGCCTGGAATTCACTATGTAGTCTCTGGTTGACTTCGAACCCACAGCAACCCTCCTACCTCTGCCTCCCAAGTGCTGGGATTAAAGGCGTGCGCCACCATGTCCAGCTTCAAATATTTTTAAAAATAAAAAGAGAGAAGGAAGAAGGAAATGAAAGGGAAGAAAGAAGCTGGGTCTGTTGGTACGGGATAGTAATTTCAGCTAGTCAGGAGGCTGAGCCAGTAAATTTAAAAATTCAAGGCTTGCCTAGACTACAGAGTTCAAGGCCAACCTTGACAAGTGAGTGAGACCCCATCTTAAAATAATAAGTAAAGAGCTGGAGAGTTGGTTTAGTGGTTAAGGCGTTTGCCTGCAAAGCCAAAGGACCCACGTAAGCCAGACGCACAAGGGGGCACATGTGTCTCGTGCTCATTTGCAGTGGCTGGAGGCCCTGGCACGCTTATTCTCTCTCTCTCTCTCTCTCTCTCTCTGTTGGCCTCTCTCTCTTTTAAATAATAAATAAATAATATATAAAAGAGCTGGAGAGAGAGTTCTGCAGTTAAGGTGCTTGCCTGCAAAGCCTAACAACCCTGGTACTTCGGAAGTGGATGTTAAATGTTTCATATGCAAATATATATTTCTGGTTAAAAAAAAGTTGGGAGGGGGCTGGAGAGATGGCTTAGCAGTTAAGGCATTTGCCTGCAAAGCCAAAGGATCCCAGTTCAATTCTTCAGGACCCACGTAAGCCAGATGCACAAGGGGGTGCATGCATCTGGAGTTGGTTTGCAGTGGCTGGAGGCCCTGGTGTGCCCATTCTCTCTTCTCCCTGCCTCTTTCTTTCTCTCAAATAATTAAATAAAATATTTTTTTATTTTAAATTTTATTTATTTATTTATTTATTTGCATGCAGAGAGAGAGATAGAAGAGAGGCAGACAGAGAGAGAATGGGCACACCAGGGCCTCCAGCCACTGCAAACGTACTCCAGATGCATGTGTCCCTTGTGCACCTGGCTTACGTGGGTCCTGGAGAATTGAACCAGGCTCCTTTGGCTTCACAGGCAAACGCCTTAACCACTAAGCCATGTCTCCAGCCCCAAATAAAATATTTTTTAAAAGTTTAAAAAAAATGTTGGGATGGGCTGGAGAGATGGCTTAGTGATTAAGGCACTTGCCTGCAAAGCCTAAGTACCCAGGTTCAGTCTCTTTCCAGATCCCATGTAAGCCAGACACACAAAGGTGAGGTAAGCTCAAAGTCAAACATGCTTACTAGGTGACGCAAGTTTGATTGCAGTGGCCGAGGCCTTAGCATGCAAATTCTGTCTCTCTTTCTCTCTCTGTAAAATTAAAAAATAAAAATAAAATATTGCTGGGCATGGTGGCGCATGCCTTTAAGCTCAGCACTTGGGAGGCAGAGGTTGGAGGATCATCATGAGTTCAAAGCCATGCTGAGACTACGTAGCGAAATCCAGGTCAGCCTGAGCTAAAGTGAGACCTTACCAAAAAAAAAATAATAATCAATTCATTAAAAAAGTAATTAAAAAGTTGGGAAGGGGCCAGACATGGTGGTGCATGCCTTTATTCCCAGCACTTGGGAGGCAGAGGTAAGAGGATCACTGTGAGTTCGAGACTACCCTGAAACTACATAGTGAATTCCAGGTCAGCCTGGGCTAGAGTGAGACCCTACATTGAACCCCCAAAAAAAAAGTTGGGAAGGGGGCTGGAGAGAAGGCCTCTAACAGTTAAAGGCTCTAGCTTGCAAGACCAGATGACTTGGGTTTGATTTTCCAGTACCCACATAAAGCCATATGCACAAAGTCTGGAGTTTAGTTACAGTACTGAGAGGCCCTGGAACATCCATTGCTCTATCTCTCCTTGCAAATAAATAATAACATTTTTTAAAACATGTTGGGAATTAAATATTTTATTTTATTTATTATTTATTTATTTATTTATTTTTTTTTTATTTTTGAGGTAGGGTCTCACTCTAGCTCAGGTTGACCTGGAATTCACTATGTAGTCTCAGGGTGGCCTCGAACTCACAGCGATCCTCCTACCTCTGCCTCCCGAGTGCTGGGATTAAAGGCGTGTGCCACCATGCCTGGCTCTTATTTTTTAAATTTTATTTATTTATTTATTTGAGAGAGTGAGAGAGAAAGAGGCAGAGATAGATAGAGAGAGAATGGGCATGCCAGGGCCTCCAGCCACTGCAAATGAATTCCAGACGCGTGCCCTACCTTGTGCATCTGGCTTACGTGGGTCCTGGGGAGTTGAACCTGGGTCCTTTGGTTTTGCAGGTGAGTGCCTTAACCACTAAGCCATCTCTCCAGCCTGGGAATTAAATATTTTAAAACCATAAACTGAAAGCTATCAAAGCACAAGTAAAGTTACAACTCTGTACTACTAGAGATTGAGCCCAGGGTCTCTGAAATGCTAGGCCAGCACTCTATCATTGAAACATCCTAGCCCTGTTTTTTTTTGTTGTTGTTGTTGTTGTTTGTTTGTTTTGTTTTGTTTTTCAAGGTAGGGTCTCACTCTAGCTCAGTCTAACTTGGAATTCACTCTGTAGTCTCAGGGTGGCCTCAAACTCATGGCGATCCTCCTACCTCTGCCTCCGGAGGGCTGAGATTAAAGGCGTGCGCCACCACGCCCGGCCCCTAGCCCTGTTTTTACCATTTTATTTTATTTTTTATTTTATTTTATTTTATTTTATTTTATTTTATTTTATTTTATTTATTTTATTTATTTTATTTATGTTTCAAGGTAGAGTCTCACTCTAGCCCAGGCTAATCTGGAGCTCACTCTGAAGTCCCAGGTTGGTCTTGAACTAATGGTGATTCATCGACCTTTACCTCCCAAGTGCTGGGATTAAAGATTAAAGGATGTGCCAACATCCTAGTTCCCTGTTTTTCCTCCTTTTTTTTTTTTTTTATTTATTTATTTATTTTTTGAGGTAGGATCTCACTAGACCAGGCTGACCTGGAATTTACTATGTAGTCTCAGGGTGGCCACAAACTCATGGAAACCCTCCTACCTCTGCCTCCCAAGTGCTAGGATTAAAGGTGTGCACCACCACACCTGGCTTTAATATTTATATTTTTTGGGGGGTGGGGGGTTGAGGTAGGGTCTCACCACTCTGGCCCAGGCTGACCTGGAATTAACTTTGTAGTCTCAGGGTGGCCTTGAACTCACAGCGATCCTCCTACCTCTGCCTCCCCTGTGCCCGGCTCTAAAAATATTTTTTTTTTAATTTTTTAAACTTTATTTATTTTCAAGGAGAGAGAGAATGAGAGAGAGAGAGAGAGAGAGAGAGAGCAGACAGACAGAGCTCTAAAAATATTTTTAATTTCTCCAGCCCCTCTAAAAATATTTTTAAGAATATTTTATTTTATTCATTTATTTGAGAGAGAAATAGAGACAGAGAAAGAGGCAGACACAGATAAACTGAGTATGGGCACACCAGAGCCTCTTGCCAATGCAAACAAATCCAGATGCATGTGCCACTTTGTGCATCTGGCTTCTCATGGGCCCTGGGGAATCGAACCCAAGCCATCAGGTTTTATAAGTGCTTTTAACCACAGAATCATCTTCTCAGCCCTGGCCACTTTTTTTTTTTTTTTTTTTTTTTGTGTTTGTGTTTCTAGGTAGGGTGTCTCTCTAGCCCAGGCTGACCTAGGTCGAAATTCACTTTGTAGTCTCAGGCTGGCCTTGAACTCACAGCAATCCTTCTACCTAACCTCCTGAGTGCTGGGATTAAAGATGTACACCACCACACCCGGCTCTAGTCCCTTTTTAGCAACTGATCAGTGTCTTAGAATAGCAGCTACTATCTTCTTTCTCTTCCCTTTGTGGGTCCAACGCATAGAAGGAGTAAAATATACCTAGAAAAGAGGCCCTGGCCCATGCTGAGAAAGGGGAGTGAGAGCTGTGAAGAGATCTTTTTATTATTATTTTTATTTATTCTTTAATTTATTTAAGATAGAAAGAAGCAGAAAGAGAGAGAGGCAGATAGAGAATGGGCATGCCAGGGCCTCTAGCCACTGCAAAGGAACTCCAGATCCATGCGCCCCCTTGTACATCTGGCTTATGTGGATCCTGGGGAATTGAACCTAGGTTCTTTGGTTTTGCAGGCAAACGTCTTAACGGCTAAGCCATTTTTTCCAGCCCGAGATCTTTTGTTTTTACCCCTGCTATCCTGTTCATTTTCTTTTGCCACTCAACTTCAAGTGCAGTTTATAAATGTGCATAATTATTTGAGTATACTAGGAAACAAATGGATCAGAAACTGTGTTGTGGAATTAAGGAATGATTGTGGCAGGCTGGGGATGTAGCTTCAAGATAAAGCACACATGTGCGTTACATGACCAAGGACCCGGTTTTGATTCCCAACACCAAGAAATAATAACAATAACAACGACATAACAACAAACAGAAAAGAGAATGAAGAGAGTATTTAGAAAAAGTGTGCTGCTCAGCAGTTTCAGAAAGGCTGGAAGAAAAAAAAAAAAAAATAGACCAAGATTTACCAAGGAGACAGCAGGTATTGACAATCACAATATTAACATCAGACGAGTCAGGCCTGGCAAGGTGTGGGCACTGGGGACATTTAATATGCCACAGTCGGGAGTGCAGACTGAAATCCTGCCTTCCATTCCATCTAGAATTCCAGATCAAGTCTGAGCAGGTGCAAACCTCCTTTCCAGAGCCTGTTGATTAACCTTGTAAAATCCAGGGTGTGCCCTTCTTCATCCAGGAAGCTGCCCTCCTCCCTTCCCCAGGCCCTCCCCCATCCCTCTGCCTGGGACAGCTGTTAATAGGACAATTACCCAAGAAGCAAAAGAAAGATCCCATGCTGATGTGTCATCAGTCCCTGTATATCCATTCAATCAGACTGAGAAGACTGGCTGGAAAAAGTGAGCACATGCTCTAGCTCCCCAAGGGAGAGGCTGTCAGCCATTAGAAAAACCAGGCGACTCTGGCGACTCCAGGCTGCCCAGCAGAGAAAAGCAGTGGGAAGCTAGGAAGAGGGCTGACTCCAATGCACCGGATTTAGGGGCATCAAAGGACCAACTATCACTCAAGTAGACTTAAAATGCCCCCACCACGGCTCAGGGAATTTTGTGGAAGAGGGGATGGAAAGATTGTAAGAGCCACAGGTTGGGATGTCATACCCAGAGGCATTGCCTCCCCCCCAATAACTGACTGCTGTTCCCACAATGTATAACGCACAACCCCATGGAGAATACCTACAACCCCACTGAGGAGGACCCCCAGCGGAATGGGGGCAGTGAGGAGGGAAAGGATGGTGCCAACAAATGATGCATCCATACTAATTATGTCTGTTAAAAAAAAAAAAAGAGCAGGATGTGGTGGCGCACGCCTTTAATCCCAGCACTCTAGAGGCAGAGGTAGGAGGATCATCATGAGTTCGAGGCCACTCTGAGACTACATAGTTAATTCCAGGTCAGCCTGAGCTAGAGTGAGGCCGGGTGTGGTGGCACACACCTTTAATCCCAGCACTTGGGAGGCAGAGGTAAGAGGATCTTTCAGGGTTCAAGGTCACCCTATGACTACATAATGAATTCCAGGTCAGCCTGGGTTAGAGTGAGACCCTATCTCAAAAAACCAAAACCAAAACAAATGTTTAGCTGAGGGCTGGGGAGAATGGCTCAGCAGTTAAGGTATTTGCTTGCAATGCCAAAGGACCAAGGTTTGATTTCCTAGGACCTGCTTAAACCAGATGCACAAAGTGGCACATGTGTCTGGAGTTTGTTTGCAGTGGCTAAGAGGCCCTGGTGCTCCCATTCTCTCTGTCTGCCTCTTTCTCTCTCAAATAAATAAATAAAAATAAAATATAGACCAGTGGTGCATACCTTTAATCCCAGCACTTAGAAGGCCTAGGTAGGAGCATCACTGTGAGTTCAAGGCCAGCCTGAGACTACATAGGGAATTCCAGGTCAGCCTGGGCTAGAGCAAGACCCTACCTCAAAAATCAATATAATGCCAGGCGTGGTGATGCACGCCTTTAATCCCAGCACTCAGGAGGCAGAGGTAGGAGGATCGTTGTGAATTCGAGGCCACTCTGAGACTACATGGTGAATTCCAGGTCAGCCTGGGTTAGAGTGAGACCCTACCTCGAAAAACAAAAACAAAAGAAAAGAAAAGAAAAAAGAAAAAAACAATATAAACCAGGAATGGTGGCTCATGCCATTAATCCCAGCACTTGGGAGGCAGAGGTAGGAGCATCACTGTGAGTTTGAGGCCACCCTGAGTCTACATAGTGAATTCCTGGTCAGTCTCATCTAGAATGAGACCCTACCTCAAAAAAACAAAGAGCAAAACAAAACAAACAAACCAACAAACAAACAAAAACCACACACAAGAAAAGAGAGCTGGAGAGATGGCTTAGCAATTAAGGTGTTTGCCTGCTAAGCCTAAGGACCCAGGTGGTTCGATTCCCAAAACCCACATAAGCCAGATGCACATGGTAGCACATGAGTCTGGAGTTCATTTGCAGTGGCTAGAGTCCCTGGCACGCCCATTCTCTCTCTCTCTTTCTCTTTCTAAAATAAGAAAAGAAAAAGAAACAGCAATGCCTAAGTCCTAACCCAAACCAATTAGATCACCTCCCCATAGCAAAAATGGACATCAGTATTTTGTAAAATCTCCTCAGATAATTCTAATGTGCAGACTAGTAGAGAATCACTAGTTTGGAGCGAGAACTCAGACTGGATGAAAAAAAAAAATCAGCAGCTAATGCCAAGACTAGAATCATCATCTGATTTTAGGATGCGCCTGCTCTCCCTTGACCTGTGCAATGAAAATAAATGCCTCATTGTTCATTCATGTCCCAGTGTAACATTTTTTGAAGCTGAGTTCAACTGTCCTGTATGTCTCTCTGAATTGTCCCAAACATATTGGGTAATTTTCTTTGTATAGCTCTCAATACAGCATTTCACAATCAGGCAGGTGCAATTTTGAGGTGGGGAGAGTGGGTGTTTTGAATTCAGCTGGGTTTAAAATTCTGGTTCTGTCACTTACCAGTGGGGCTCTCTTGAACTAAATGAAGACAACAACATGCATATTCACAAGTCCTAAATATCAGACTATAGCTAGGTGTGGTGGTTTACACCTGTAATCCCAGCACTTGGGAGACTGATGTAGAAGAATTATTATGAGTTCAAACCAGCTAAGGGCTGCATAGTGAGTTGTAGGCCAGCCAGTGCCACATAGCATGACCCTGTCTCAAAACAAACAAATTAAACCTATGACTACATAATGAATTCCAGGTCAGCCTGGGTTAGAGTGAGACCCTATCTCAAAAAAACCAAAACCAAAACAAATGTTTAGCTGAGGGCTGGGGAGATGGCTCAGCAGTTAAGGTATTTGCTTGCAATGCCAAAGGACCAAGGTTTGATTTCCTAGGACCTGCTTAAACCAGATGCACAAAGTGGCACATGTGTCTGAGTTTGTTTGCAGTGGCTAAGAGGCCCTGGTGCTCCCATTCTCTCTGTCTGCCTCTTTCTCTCTCAAATAAATAAATAAAAATAAAATATAGACCAGTGGTGCATACCTTTAATCCCAGCACTTAGAAGGCCTAGGTAGGAGCATCACTGTGAGTTAAAGGCCAGCCTGAGACTACATAGGGAATTCCAGGTCAGCCTGGGCTAGAGCAAGACCCTACCTCAAAAATCAATATAATGCCAGGCGTGGTGATGCACGCCTTTAATCCCAGCACTCAGGAGGCAGAGGTAGGAGGATCGTTGTGAGTTCGAGGCCACTCTGAGACTACATGGTGAATTCCAGGTCAGCCTGGGTTAGAGTGAGACCCTACCTCGAAAAACAAAAACAAAAGAAAAGAAAAGAAAAAAGAAAAAAACAATATAAACCAGGCATGGTGGCTCATGCCATTAATCCCAGTACTTGGGAGGCAGAGGTAGGAGCATCACTGTGAGTTTGAGGCCACCCTGAGTCTACATAGTGAATTCCTGGTCAGTCTCATCTAGAATGAGACCCTACCTCAAAAAAACAAAGAGCAAAACAAAACAAACAAACCAACAAACAAACAAAAACCACACACAAGAAAAGAGAGCTGGAGAGATGGCTTAGCAATTAAGGTGTTTGCCTGCTAAGCCTAAGGACCCAGGTGGTTCGATTCCCAAAACCCATATAAGCCAGATGCACATGGTAGCACATGAGTCTGGAGTTCATTTGCAGTGGCTAGAGTCCCTGGCACGCCCATTCTCTCTCTCTCTCTTTCTCTTTCTAAAATAAGAAAAGAAAAAGAAACAGCAATGCCTAAGTCCTAACCCAAACCAATTAGATCACCTCCCCATAGCAAAAATGGACATCAGTATTTTGTAAAATCTCCTCAGATAATTCTAATGTGCAGACTAGTAGAGAATCACTAGTTTGGAGCGAGAACTCAGACTGGATGAAAAAAAAAAATCAGCAGCTAATGCCAAGACTAGAATCATCATCTGATTTTAGGATGCGCCTGCTCTCCCTTGACCTGTGCAATGAAAATAAATGCCTCATTGTTCATTCATGTCCCAGTGTAACATTTTTTGAAGCTGAGTTCAACTGTCCTGTATGTCTCTCTGAATTGTCCCAAACATATTGGGTAATTTTCTTTGTATAGCTCTCAATACAGCATTTCACAATCAGGCAGGTGCAATTTTGAGGTGGGGAGAGTGGGTGTTTTGAATTCAGCTGGGTTTAAAATTCTGGTTCTGTCACTTACCAGTGGGGCTCTCTTGAACTAAATGAAGACAACAACATGCATATTCACAAGTCCTAAATATCAGACTATAGCTAGGTGTGGTGGTTTACACCTGTAATCCCAGCACTTGGGAGACTGATGTAGAAGAATTATTATGAGTTCAAACCAGCTAAGGGCTGCATAGTGAGTTGTAGGCCAGCCAGTGCCACATAGCATGACCCTGTCTCAAAACAAACAAATTAAAAATTCAGATTAATCTAGGCATATTGGCACACGCCTTTAATCCCAGCACTTGGACGGCAGAAGTAGGAGGATCGCCGTGAGGCCACCCTGAGACTACATAGTGAATTCCAGGTCAGCCTGGACTAGAGTGAGACTCTACCTAGAAAAAGCAAAAACAAAACAAAACAAAAAATATTCAGAATATGTGTGTAAAATCATTCATGCACGGTAGTGTGGGGGTAAGGCTGAGTATGAGTCCTTTTTTCCTTTCCTTTAAAAAATTATTTATTAAGCCAGACATGGTGGCACATACCTTTAATCCCAGCACTTGGGAGGCAGAGGTAGGAGGATTGCCATGAGTTCGAGGCCACCCTGAGACTACATAGCTAATTCCAGGTCAGCCTGGGCCAGAGTGAGACCCTACCTCAAAAAAAATTATTTATTTATTTGATTGTGCATGCAAGAGACTCTTGCTGATAGAATGCCCATCCAGCTTTATGTGGGTGCCTGGGGAATTAACCCCTGGCTGTCAGGGTTTGCTAAAAAGCACCTTTGACCACTGAGCCCCTCTTACCTCTAAGTGAGTCTTTTCTTTCTTTCATTCATTCATTCTTTCCTTCCTTCTTTCTCTCTCCCCCTTCTGTGTGTGTGTGTGTGTGTGTGTGTGTGCGCGCGCGCACCAGGGTCTCTTGTTGTAACAGATGCTTGCACCATTTTTTTTTTTTTTTTTTTTGGAGAGAGTCAGAGAGAGAGCAGAGAATAGGCGTGTCAGCAGCCTCTCAGCCACTGTGAACAGACTCCAGATGTGTGCACCCCCTTGTGGGCAAGTGCAGCATTGCGCCCTTGCATCACTGCATCTGGCTAAACGTGGGACCTGGAGAATCGAACCGGTGTTCTTAGGCTTAGGAGGCAGGCACCTTAACCCCTAAGCCATCTCTCCAGCCCCTTCCACCACTTAAAAAATTTTTAATTTATTTTTTGGGGAGTAAGAGAAAAATAAAGGCAGATAGAGAATGGGCACACCAGGGCCTCCAGTTATTGCAAATGAACTCCAGACGCATGCACCAACTTGTGCATCTGACTTACATGCATTCTGGGGAAATCAATCCTGGGTCCTTAGGTTTTGCAGGCAAGTGCCTTAACCCCTAAGCCATTTCTCCAGCCCTGCACCACTTTTTTTTTTTTTTTTTTTTTTTTTTTTGGGTTTTTCAAGGAAGGGCCTCACTCTAGCCCAGGCTGACCTGGAATTCACTATGTAGTCTCAGGGTGGCTGTGAACTCACAGCAATCCTCCTACCTCTTCCTCCCAAGTGCTGAGATTAAAGGTGTGCACCACCACACCCAGATTTCTTTTTTTTTTTTTTTTTTTTTTTGGTTTTTCGAGGTAGGGTCTCACTTTAGTCCAGGCTGACCTGGAATTAACTATGTAGTCTCAGGGTGGCCTCGAACTCTCGGCGATCCTCCTACCTCTGCCTCCCGAGTGCTGGGATTAAAGGCGTGCGCCACCACGCCCGGCTAACACCCAGATATTTTGCTTTGTTGAAACATGTTCTCCTATAGCCCATACTGGCCTCAAACTTGCTTTGTTAATCAAGGATGACCTCGAACTCCTGATCCTCCTTGCCTCTGTCTTCCAAGGGCTGGGATTACAGGTGCACTCTGCCATGCTGTGCTTCCTTTTTTTGGGCCAACTCTCTCTTCCCACAACCCAGTTTTGTCTCAGAGAAAGCCAAAGGCTGTGAAGAAATGAAAGCTGTCTGTAGAATGGCTTACTGACGCCCATCCTGCAGACGGAGCATGGAAGCTTTCATTTTCTCCCTAGCTCAGCACACATCCATGCCTCACGTTCTGAAACACACACACCTCCCCCTCTTGACATTCTAGCAGGAAGGATGAGGCTGGTGCCCAAGAGAGCTGTTTCTTCTTGTCACATGGGAACAGATGCTGAAATCCCAGGACAGATAGCACAGACATGGCAGCAGCAGGAGGGTGAGTCACAGGAAGTGAAAGGTCTCCCCTTTAAGATGTGCCAAGGCCCATAGGAGACCTCCACTGGAACCACCTGTCTCCTGGGCTCCATCGCTCAACTGTACACAGACTGCAAGGGTAGAGAGGCACAGTCTCCTTGTCTCTGCCCAACTGCATGGCCCAGGAGGCAGTAGTGGGCAGAGAATTTTTGTTGTTGTTTTTCCAGGCAGGGTCTAGCTCATGCTGACCTGTAACTCACTCTGTAGCCCCAGGCTAACCTCAAACTCATGGTGATCCTCTTACCTCTGTCTCTAGAGTGCAGTGATTAAAAAGTGTATGACATCACACATGGATAACTGGCATTTTAAAAAATATATTTAATTTACTTATTTACTAGAGAGAGAGAAAATGGGCACGCTAAGGCATCCAGCCACTGCAGACAAACTCCAGATGCATGCGTCTCCTTGTGCATCTGGTTTACGTGGGTCCTGGAGAGTTGAACTGGGATCCTTTGGTTTTGCAGGCAAATGCCTTAACAGCTAAGCCATCTCTCCAGGCCTAGTTTGTTTTTGAGGCAGGGTCTCACTCTAACCCAGGCTGACATGGGACTCACTCTGTAGTCCCAGGCTGGCCTCAAACTTATAGTGATCCTCCTACCTCTGCCTCATGAGTGCTGAGATGAAAGGCAGGAGCCACCATGGCTGAGGTATGATTCCCCAGAGCCACAAGAGGGCGCATGATTCTGGAGTTCATCTGCAGTAGCTAGACGTCCTGGTATACTAATTCTTTCTCTCTTTCTCTGCCTCCTTCTTTCTATCTCAAATAAATAAATAAATAATAAAATATAAAAAATAAAAATAAAAATTGATTTATTTCAATGCCTCTGTGTGTGTGTGTGTGTGTGTGTGTGTGTGTGTTTAATTTATTTGAGAGAGAGAGAACAAGGCAGAGAGAGGAGAGAGAGAATGGCGTGCCAGGGCTTTCAGCCAATGCAAATGAACTCCAGACATGTGCGCCCCCTTGTGTGCATGTGCAACATTGTGCATTTGTGTCACTGTGCATCTGGCTTATGTGGGACTTGGTGATTCAAACATGAGTTCTTAGGCTTCACAGGCAAGTGCCTTAACCATTAAACCATCTCTTCAGTCCCCTTTTTGGTGTTTTTTTTGTTTTGTTTTTCGAGGTAGGGTCTCACTCTAGCCCATGCTGATCTGGAATTCACTATGTAGTCTCAGGGTGGCCTCAAACTCATGGAGATTCTCCTACTTCTGCCTCCCCAGTGCTGGGATTAAAGGCATACGCCACCACACCTGGCTCCAGCGCCCCCTCCCCCTTTTTTTAAAATTTTTTTTATTTTTTTTATTTTTCGAGGTAGGGTCTCACTCTGGTTCAGGCTGACCTGGAATTCACTATGTAGACTCAGGGTGGCCTCGAACTCTCGGCAATCCTCCTACCTCTGCCTCCCGAGTGCTGGGATTAAAGGCGTGCACCACCACGCCCGGCTCCAGCCCCCTTTTGTGTGTGCATATTTAAAATTTTTATTTATTTGCATT
Source organism: Orientallactaga sibirica (assembly GCA_036365145.1). Classification (NCBI taxonomy): domain Eukaryota; kingdom Metazoa; phylum Chordata; class Mammalia; order Rodentia; family Dipodidae; genus Orientallactaga; species Orientallactaga sibirica. Next base: position 31,858,980 of record JAEOAD010000013.1, on the reverse strand, counting down.
TCTGTGTGTATGTATGGGCATGTCAGGGTCTTTTGCCACTGCAAATGAACACCATCATTATATGGGTGACTAAGGAATTAAACCCAGGCTGGCAGGCTTTATGTGTAAGTGCCTTTAACTGCTGAGCCATCTTCCCAGCCCCTGGTTTGTTTGTTTGTTTGTTTTTTTCCAGGTAGGGTCTCACTCTAGCCCAGGCTGACCTGGAATTCACTATGTAGTCTCAGGGTGACCTCAGACTCAATAGCGATCCTCCTACCTCTGCCTCCCCAAGTGCTTGGGGTTAAACACATGTGCCACCATGCACCATGCCCAGTTGTTTTTTTTTTTTTTTTTTTTTTTTTTTTTTTTTTTTTCAAGATAGGATCTCACTCTAGCTCAGGCTGACCTGGAATTCACTATGTAGTCTCAGGGTGGCCTTGAACTTACAGAGATCCTCCTACCTCTGCCTCCTGAGTGCTGGGATTAAAGGCGTGTACTCCCACTCCTGGCCAGTTATATATATAATTTATTTACTTGAGAGAGAGAAGGAGGTGGGGGTGGAGGGAGAGAATGGGCATGCCAGGGCCTCTAGCTACTGCAAACGACCTCCTGATGCATGCGCTTCTCTCTGCTTCTTTTTCTCTTAAATAAATGAATTAAAAAAACAAAAAGATCTCTTCACAGCTCTTGCTCCCCTTTCTCAGCATGGGCCAGGGCCTCTTTTCTAGGTATCTTTTACTCCTTCCATGCGTTGGACCCACAAAGGGAAGAGAAAGAAGATAGTAGCTGCTATTCTAAGACACTGATCAGTTACTAAAAAGGGACAAGAGCTAGGTGTGGTGGTGTACATCTTTAATCCCAGCACTCAGGAGGCTAGGTAGGAGGATTGCTGTGAGTTCAAGGCCAGTCTGAGACTACAAAGTGAATTCCAGGTCAGCCTGGGCTAGAGAGATACCCTACCTAGAAACACCAAAAAAAAAAAAAAAAGTGGCTGGGAAAAAAAAAAAAAAAAAGCAAAAAAACCTGATGGCCAGGGCTGGAGAAGATGACTCAGTGGTTAAAAGCACATTTCTTACAAAACCTGATGTTTGCCAGTTTTTTTGTTTTGGAGGGTCTGAACTCAGGCTGACCTGGAATCCTTTGTCTCTCAGGGGACCTTGAACTCATGGCCTTAACTCTGCCTCCCAAGTGCATTTCTCCAGCCCAATTTTTTAAAAATATTTTTATTGGGCTGGAGAGATGGCTTAGCGGTTAAGGCACTTGCCTGCAAAACCTAAGGACTCAGATTCAATCCTGCAGGTCCATGTAAGCCAGATACACAAGGTGGCAAGTGCTTCTGGAGTTCATTTGCAGTGGCTAGAGGTGCTGGTGTGCCCATACTCTCTCTCTCCCCACTCTCTGTCTTGAATAAAAATAAATTAAAACAGGGCTGGAGAGATGGCTTAACTGTTAAGGTGCATGCCTGTTAAGCCTAAGGACCCCGGTTTGATTCTCCGAGTCCCATGTAAGTCAGATGCACATGGTGGTGCATGCATCTAGAGTTCGTTTGCAGTGGCTAGAGGCCCTGTTGCACCCATTCTCACTCTTTCTCTGTCTCTCTCTCTCCCTGTCTCTGTCTCTAATAAATAAATAAATTAATTAAAAAATATATTTAAAAAGTAAATTAAAACAAAAAACAAAAAAATTTTTTTTTGGTTTTTTTTTCGAGATAGGGTCTCTCTCTAGTCCAGGATGACCTGGAATTCACTATGCAGTCTCAGGATGGCCTCTAACTCACGGTGATCCTCATACCTCTGCCTCCCAAGTGTTGGGATTAAAGACATGCACGTGCACCATCACGCCCGGCTTTTTTTTTCTTCTAGGTAGGGTTTCACTCTAGTCCAGGCTGACCTGAAATTCACTATGTAGTCTTAGGGTGGCCTCAAACTCCTAGCGATCTTCCTACCTCTGAATCCTGAGTGTTGGGATTAATGGTATGCACCACTACTCCCAGCTAAAAATGTTTAATTTTTTTTTGTTTATTTGTATTTATTTAGTTTTGAGAGTGACAGACAGAGAGAGAAAGAGGCAGAGAGAGAGAGAATGGGCATGCTAAGGCCTTGAGCCACTGCAAAGGAACACCAGATATATGCACCACCTTGTGCACCTGGCTTAAGTGGGTCCTGGGGAATCGAGCCTTGAACCAGGGTCCTTAGGCTTCACAGGCAAGCGCTTAAGCACTAAGCCATCTCTCCTGCCCCCTAAAAGTTTTTTTTTTAATTTGTATTTATTTATTTGAGAGAGTGTGGGAGTACGGGTATGCCACAGCCTCCTGCTACTGCAAACAAGCTCCAGATACACGTGCCTCTTTGTGCATCTGCCTTTATGTGTGTACTGGGAAATCAACTGCAGGCCATCAGGATTTGCAAGCAATGAGCCATCTGTCCTGTCTGTAAATCAATTGCTATAACAATCACATCAACATGACCATTGATATAATTTCTCATGATCTAGAATACAGACAAAATACTTTAATACCCCCTCCCCACACACACATATTGTACCAAATAGTGTTGGCTGCATTTACTATTACGACGCTGATAGCTGCAAGGAAGGCATGGGCACACCTACAAAGAGTTCAGTAGATGGCTCTTTAGCTGTCACCCGGCTTAGGTCCTCACCTTCTTCTGTTCACTCTTCAAACCTTTTGTTTCTTTTTAATTTTTATTTATTTAGTTACTTTAAAAATATTTTATTTATTTATTTGGGGGGGGGTACAGAGAGAAAGAGGGAGAAAGGGAGAGAATGGGCATGCCAGGCCTCCAGCCACTGCAAATGAACTCCAGACGCATGCGCCACCATGTGCATCTGGCTTACGTGGGTCCTGGAGAATCGAACTGGGATCCATTGACTTTGCAGGCAAATGCCTTAACTGCTAAGCCATCTCTCCAACCCATATTTAGTTACTTTTTAATCATTTATTACAATTTTTTTTTTAATTTGAGAGAGACACTGAGAGAGAGACAGAGAATGGTCACACCAGCAGCTTCTCAGCCACTGTGAACAAACTCCAGATGCATGTGCCCCCTTGTGCACATGTGCAACATTGCTCGCTTGCATCATTTTTGCGTCTGGCTAAACTTAAGACCTAGAGATTCGAGCAGGCATTCTTAGGCTTTGCAGCCATGCGCCTTAACCACTAAACCATCTTTCTAGCCCATATTTACTTTTTAAACATTTATTATTATTATTATTATTATTATTTTTGGTTTTTCGAGGTAGGGTCTCATTCTAGCTCAGGCTGACCTGGAATTCACTATGTAGTCTCAGGGTGGCCTTGAACTCACGGCAATCCTCCTACCTCTGCCTCCCGAGTGCTGGGATTAAAGGCGTGCGCCACCACACCCGGCCTTATTATTATTTTTTAATTTGAGAGAGACACAGAGAGAGAGAGAATGTTTGCACCAGTGTTCTCTCAGCCACTGTGAACGAACTCCAGACACATGCACCCCCTTGTGTGCATGTGTGACATTGCTTGCTTGCATCTCTTTTGCATTTGGCTAAACATGAGACCTGGAACCTCGAACGGGCATTCTTAGGCTTCGCAGGCATGCGCCTTAACCATTAAGCCATCTCTCCAGCCCCATTATTTATTTTTTTTCGTTTTTATTTATTTTTGTTTTTGGTTTTTCAAGGTAGGGTCTCAATGTAGTCCAGGTTAATCTGGAATTAGCTATGTAGTTTCAGGGTGGCCTCGAACTCATGGTGATCCTCCTACCTCTGCCTCCCAAGTGCTGGGATTAAAGGCGTGCACCACCACGCCTGGCTCCATTTTTTATTATTTTAAAAAACTTTTTAAATTATTTATTTATTTGAGAGAGAGAAAGAGAGAGAGAGAGATAATGGGCACGCCAGGGCCTCCTGCCACTGCAAATGAACTCCAGATGCATGCGGCCCCTTGTGTATCTGGCTTATGTGGGTCCTGGAGAACTGAACTGAGATCCTTTGGCTTTGCAGCAAACACCTTAACCACTAAGCCATCTCTCCAGCCCTAATTTATTTATTTATTTATTTATTTATTATTATTGTTGTTGTTGTTATTTTGGTTTTACGAGGTAGGGTCTCACTCTAGTCCAGGCTGACCTGAAATTCACTATGTGGTCTCAGGGTGACCTTGAACTCACAGCTATCGTCCTACCTCTGCCTCCTGAGTGCAGGGATTAAAGGCATGCACCACCACGCCCAGCTCTAAACATTTTTTATATTATTTTATTTATTTGAGAGAGAGAAAGAGGGAGATAGAGAGAGAAAGAAAGAATGGGTGTGCTAGGGTCTTCAGCCATTGTAAATGAACTCCAGATGCATGTGCCACCTTGTGTGTGTATATGGCTTATGTGGAAGGGTCCTGGGAAATCAAACCTGGGTCCTTTCACAGGCAAATGCCTTAACTGCTAAGCCATCTCTCTAGCCCTATTTAGTACTTTGTTGTTGTTGTTGTTTTTGAGAGAGAGACAGAGAGAGAGAGAGAATGGGTGCACTAGAAGCCTCTCAGTTGCTGTGAATGAACTCCAGACGCATGCCACCCCTTGTGGGCAAGCTTGGCATTGCCCCCTTAAGTCACTTTTTGCATCTGACTAAACATGGGACCTGGAGATTGGAACCAGCGTTCTTAGGCTTGGCAGGCAGGCGCCTTAACCACCAAGCCATCTCTCCAGCCCCCTGTTTAGTTTTGAAAATATTTTTGGGCTGCATCCTGAGATCCCGAACTCTGGGTGTAGCTCCGGTGCACCAGCTTTTCTTCTTTTTCTTTTCTTTCTTTTTTTACCCAATAAAAGTTTGCCTCACAAAAAAATTTTTTTTGGAAGCTGGGCATTCATGAGACATAGGTAGGAGAATTGCCATGAGCTCGGGACTACCCTGAGACTACATATTGAATTCCAGGTTAGCCTGGGCTAGAACAAGATCCTAACTCAAATCTAAATTAAAAAATACATTTTTTAGCCAGGCATGGTGGCGCACTCCTTTAATCCCAGCACTTGTGAGGCAGATGTAGGAGGATTGCTGTGAGTTTGAGGCCACCCTGAGACTACATAGTGAATTCCAGGTCAGCCTGGGCTAGAGTGAGACCTTACCTTGAAAAACCAAATATATCTTTCTCTTTCTCTTTTCTTTTCTTTTTCTTTTTAAATATTTTATTTTATTTAACTATTAGAGAAAGGAGAGAGAGAGAATGGGTGTGCCAGGGCCTCTAACCACTGCAAAGGAACTCCAGGTGCATGTGGTAGGGGGTGCTGGAGAGATGGTTTAGCGGTGGTTAAGGTACTTGCCTGTGAAGTCTAAGGACCCAGGTTCAACTCTCCAGAACCCATGTAAGCCAGACACACAAGATAACACATGTGCACAAGGTCACACATATTCCCAAGGTGGCACACACATCTGGAGTTCAATTGCAAAGCCAAAGGATCCCGGTTTGATTTTCCAGGACCCACATTATGCCAGATGCACAAGGGGGTGCATGCATCTGGAGTTCGTTTGCAGTGGCTAGAGGTCCTGGCATGCCCATTCTCTCTCTGTCTGGCTCTCTTCTATCTCTTTGTCTCTCTGCTTGCAAATAAATAAATAAAAATTGAAAAAAATTAAAAAATAAAATAAAGAGCAGGCCATGGTGGAACCACCTTTAATCCCAGCACTTGGGAGGATCGCTTTGAGTTCAAGGCCACTCTGGGACTATATAGTAAATTCCAGGTCAGTCTGGGCTGGGGTGAAACTCTACCTTGAAAAGCCAAGAAAACAAACAAAAAATTAAAATAATAAAATAAAATTAATATATATATATATTTTAAAATTAGAGCTGGGTATGGTAGCATATGCCTTTAATCCCAGTACTCTGGAGGGCTGAAGTAGAAGAACCACTGTGAGTTTGAGGTCAGGATGGATTACAAAGCTCCAGGTCAGCCTGTTCTAGAGTGAGATGCTGCTTCAAACATGTATTTATTTATTTACTTGAGAGAGAGAATGGTCACTCCAAGGCCTCTTGCCACTGCAAACAAACTCTAGACATGTGTGTCCTTTAACTGCTGAGCCATCTCCCCAGCCCGTTAGTTGCTTGTATGGGACAGGGTCTCATGCATCTTGGGCTGGCTTCAAGCCAGTTGTACCTGAGGTTGGCCTTGATCCTCTGCTTCTACCTCCCAGTTATAACCAGGCTTTTTTGGTTTTTTTTTTTTGAGGTAGGGTCTCACTCTCACCCAGGCTGACCTGAAATTCACTATGTAGTTTCAGGTTGGCCCTGAATTCACAGCAACCCTCCTACTTCTGCCTCCCAAGTGCTGGGATTAAAGGCATGCACAACCATGCCTGGCTCTTTTTCTTTTTTAATTTAAAATACTTTATTTATTTATTTATGAGAGAGAGAGAGAGAGAGAGAGAATGGGCGTGCCAGGGCCTCCAGCCACTGCAAACGAACTCCAGATGCATGTGTCCCCTTGTGCATCTGGCTTATGTGGGTCCTGGGGAATTGAACCGAAGTCCTTAGGCATCGCAGGCAAATGCCTTAACTGCTAAGCCATTTCCCCAGCCCCATCTTTCTCTTTCTCTTTTCTTTTCTTTTTCTTTTTAAATATTTTATTTTATTTAACTATTAGAGAAAGGAGAGAGAGAGAATGGGTGTGCCAGGGCCTCTAACCACTGCAAAGGAACTCCAGGTGCATGTGCCATCATGTGCATCTAGCTTACTTGGGATCATGGGATCTGGAGAATAGAACTCCTTAGCCTTTGCAGGCAACCACCTTAACCACTAACCACTAAGCCATCCCTCCAGCCCTTCTTTTTTCTTTTCTTTTCTTCTTCTTCTTCTTTTTTTTTTTTTTTTTTGTTTTGTTGTTTGTTTTGAGACAAGGTCTCACTCTGAGGTCCAGGCAGATCTCAAACTCTACCTCAGCCTCCCAAGTGCTGGGATTATAGGTGTGAGCCACCATGCTCAGTTTCAAGCATTTCTGCTTGAAGACTCATTCTGGCGACAGGAATTTGTGCTCCACCACCGAGTCTTGTAGTCACTATGTTGCTGAGGAGGATCTTGAACCTCCTGCCTTACCTCCACCTTCCAAATGCTGGGATTACAGGTGTGAGCCACCATGCTGGATTTATACAGTACTAGGAATTGAACCCAGAGCCTTGTGCGGGATAGGTAGGTAGTCTACCAGCTGAGCTGTACGTCCCAGAGCTTTAATTTTTTAAATTTTATTATTATTATTATTATTATTATTATTATTATTATTATTATTTTGGTTTTTCGAGGTAGGGTCTTGCTCTAGCCCAGGCTGACCTGGAATTCACTATGTAGTCTCAGGGTGGCCTCGAACTCATGGCAATCCTCCTACCTCTGCCTCCCGAGTGCTGGGATTAAAGGCGTGCACCACCACGCCCGGCTAATTTTATTAATTTATTTGCAAGCAGAGATAGAGAGATAGAAGAGAGACAGACACAGAGAGAATGGGCATGCCAGGGCTTCTAGCCACTGCAAATGAACTCCAGATGCATGTGCCCCTTGTGCATCTGGCTTACATGGGTCCTGGGTAATCAAACCTGGGTCCTTTGGCTTCACAGGCAAATGCCTTAACCACTAAGCCATTTCTCCACCCTAAATTTGTTTTGTTTTGTTTTGTTTTGTTTTGTTTTTGCGAGGTAGGGTCTCACTGTGGTCCAGGCTGACCTGGAATTAACTATGTAGTCTCAGGGTGGCCTTGAACTCTCAGTGATCCTCCTACCTCTGCCTCCCGAATGCTGGGATTAAAGGCGTGAGCCACCATGCCCGGCTTTTTTAAAAATTTACTTTATTTATTTGACAAAGATAGATTGAGGCAGACACATATAGAATGGGCATGCCAGGGCCTTCAGGAGCTGCAGATGAACTCCAGATACATGCACCACCTTGTGCATGGCTTACGTGGGTACCTGGGTCCTTTGGTTTTGCCGGCAAGTGCCTTAACCTCTAAGTCATCTTTCCAGCCCCCTAGCACTTTTTGTTGTTTTGTTTGAGACTGCTGGCCTCCAACTTGATATTTACTTGAGGATGACTTTAAACTCCTCATCCTCCTGCCTCCACCTCTCAAGTACAAGTGGTCATCACCATGCCCAGCTTGTTTGTTTATAATAGGCAGTCTGTGAATTTTTATACATGATTTTTCTCACCCTAAATTCATTAATCCATTCATTTATTAAGTGCTTGTTGGTGCCAGGCCTGTGGGATTCACAAGAGATTCTATAGTGAGTAAGACAGGAATAGAGCTGGGTGTGGTGGCGCATGTCTTTAATCCCGGCACTCTGGAGGCAGAGGTAGAAGGATCACCATTAGTTCAAAGCCACCCTGGGACTACATAGTGAATTCCAGGTCAGCCTGGACTAGAGAGAGACTCTATCTCACAAAAACAAAATAAACAAAACAAACCAATCAAACAAACAAACAAAAAGCCAGGAACAGAAAACAGGCTCACAGGGCTGGACATCTGGTGGGGAAAGGACCACACACACTTGTAGACAGATTAGTAAAACTGATATTTATTTATCTATTATTTATTTTGTTGTTTTTTGAAACAGGATCTTGCTATGTACATCAAACTGGCTTCAACATCACAATCCTTTTCTCTCAGCCTCTTCCTGAGTGCTAGGATTCCAGGCTCCGATAAAAATTACATACACACATGCATAATTTAGAGAGAGAGAGAGCATGGACACACTAGGGCCTCCTGCCACTGCAATCAAACTCATGAGCCACTTTGTGCATCTGGCTGTTTCCTTGAGTACTTGGGAATCAAACCCAAGCCATCAGAAGGCAAGCACTTTTAATCACTGAACTGTCATTTCCCTAGTCCCTGCTTCAAAAAATATATTTAGGGCTGAAGAGGTGGCTTAATGGTTAAGGTGCTTGCCTGCAAAGCCAAAGGACCCAGGTTCAGTTCCCCAGGACCCATATAAGCCAGATGTACAAGGTAGTATATGCATCTGGAGTTCGTTGGCAGCAGCTGGAGGACTTGGCATGCCCATTCTCTCTCTCTCTCTATCTGCTTCTTTCTCTCTCATAAATAAATAAAACTATATATACATATATATTCTTTTTTGTTTGTTTTTCGAGGTAGGGTCTCACTAGTTCAGGCTGACTTGGAATTCACTATGTAGTCTCAAGGTGGCCTCAAACTCAGTGATCATCCTACCTCTGCCTCCCAAGCACTGGGATTAAAGGCGTGCACAACTACGCCCAGCTAAAGTATCTACCTTTATTTTGAGGGGGGAGGGTTTCAAGGTAAGTTCTCATTCTAGCCTGGGCTGGAACTCACTCTGCAGTCAAATGCTCTACCACTGAGCTATATGCCATGCAAATCACTCTGTAGTCCTAGGCTGGCCTCAAATTCATGGTGACCCTCCTACTTCAGTTTCCTGAGTGTTGGGATTAAAGGCGCGTGCCAATTCACTCTCTCTCCCATTAAAAAAGAAGTATTAAAGAAGAAAGAAGTAGGGTGCTGTGTCAGACTGCTATAGGAGAGACCAATCAAATTAGACAGGGTAACTATCAAAGGAGGCTTTTTGGTGAGCAATATTTAATGTTTTAAAAAAGCATTAAGGGGCTGGGCATGGTAGCACACGGCTTTAATCCCAAAACTAGGGAGGCAGAGGTAGGAGGATCACCATGAGTTTGAGGCCACCCTGAGACTCAGAATAAATTCCAGGTCAGCCTGAGCTAGAGTGAGACCCTACCTTGAACAACCAAAAAAAAAAAAAAAAAAAAAAAAAAAGTATTAAGGGTTTATTGGCTTAGCCGTTAAGGCACTTGCCTGTAAAGCCTAAGGACCCATGTTCAACTCCACAGATCCTACGTAAGCGAGACGCACAAGGTGACCTATGCTCAAGGTGGCATGCTCACAAGGTGGCGCATGCATCTGGTGTTCAATTGCAATGGCTGGAGGCTCTGGTATGCCAATTCACTCTCTCTCCCAATAAAAGAAGCATTAAAGAAAAAGAAGTAGGGTGCTGTGTCAGACTGCTATAGGAGAGACCGATCAAATTAGACAGGGTAACTATCAAAGGAGGCTTTTTGGTGAAGATATTGAAAAAAAAAAAAAAAACAGGCTGGAGAGATGGCTTAGTGGTTAAGGTGCTTTCCTGCGAGCCTAAGAACTCTTGTTTGAATCTCCAGGTCCTATGTAAGCCAGACATACAGGGATGCAAGTGCACAATGTTGCACATGTGCACAAGGGGGCGCACACGTTTGCAATTTGTTTGTAGGCACTGAAAGCCCTGGCATACCCATTCTTTCTCTCTCTCTCTCAAATAAAAAAAAAAAAAGCTTTTCAGAAAGGGGGCAGAGGCAAGAGGACTGCTGAGAGTCCAAGGTCAGCCTGCTTTACATAGCCAACCTCTGTCTCAATACAAACAAAAAAGGTGAAAGTTTGAGAAAAGGCTTCACGCCTTCTGGAAGCAAGGCCTACTGCACACCATCTGGGAAGAGGGAACGTGACACTCTATATAAGAGGCCAGAAAGGGAAGAACAGGAAAAACATTCTGAGTCCAAAGCCTAGGTACCCTCCCACTCAACTTATTAGCACAACCAGCTTGAAAAGTCCACACAAAGTCTGGCTCTTTCCTCAACAGGTGTGTGCATAAACACGATTTCCACAACCATGGCTTCTGTCAGATAATGAGTGTTCAGTAAAAGGCCCACATGGTGTTGTTTTGAATCAATGCCTGAGTACCATTAACTACTTTACTGGGTGTGGACTTCCCACCTACCAGAGTATTGCATAGGGTTAGGCTGGCCTTGAACTCACTATGTAGCACAAGCTGGCCAGGTTTTTGTTTTATTTTTTCCTTTTGAAGTAAAGTCTTGCTCTAGCCCAGGCTGACCTACTTAGGCTGATTCACTACTTAGTCTCAGGCTGGTCTTGAACTCACAGAGATTCTCCTACTTCCTCGGCTTCTTGAGAGTGCTAGGATTAAAGGTCTGCGCCACTATGCCCAGATGGTTTTATTTATTTATTTGTTTGTTTATTTGTTTATTTATTTATTTATTTATTTATTTATTTGAGAGAGATAAAGAGGTAGGAGAGAGAGAGAGAGAGAAAATGGTTGCACCAGGGCCTCCAGCCACTGCAAACGAACTCCAGATGCATGCGCCTTCTTGTGCAGCTGGTTTACGTGGGTCCTGGGGAATTGAACCAGGGTCCTTTGGCTTTGCAGGCAAATGCCTTAACCGCTAAGCCATCTTCTTCAACCCTTGTTTTGTTTTTAAGCAAGGTCTCACCTAACCCAGGCTGGCCTTGAACTCTCAGACCTCTTGAACCTCAGCTTCCTGAGTGCTGGGATTAGTTTTCACCACCAGGCCTACCCACCTCTGTGTCTTCAGAAATGCAGGAGGAAGTATTTCTGGGTCCACAGCTCTCTTTCCTAAGTAGTGGGACAGGAAAGCGAGAAAGTTCTCCAGAGGGGTCTCCACCTATTCTCCCTCCTCTCTAGAACCTAACTTGAGACCCAAAAGGTGGCCTAAAAAAAGGACTAAAGAGCCAGGCGTGGTGGCGCACGCCCTTTAATCCCAGCACTCGGGAGGCAGAGGTAGGAGGATCGCTGTGAGTTCAAGGCCACCCTGAGACTACATAGTGAATTCCAGGTCAGCCTGAGCTAAAGTGAGACCCTACCTCGAAAAACCAAAAAAAAAAAAAAAAAAAAAAAAAAAAGGACTAAAGAGATGGTTCAGTGGTTTAGGTGCTTGCCTTCAGAGCCTAAGGACCTGAGTTTGATTCCCCAGTACCCATGTAAAGCCAGATGCACTAAGTGGCACATGCATCTGGAGTCCATTTGCAGTGGCTGGAGGCTGTGGTGTACCCATTCTCTGTCTCCTATTTCTTTTTGCTTGCAAAGAAATAAGCAAGTAAAAATATACTAAAACAAAACAGAGCCAAGAGTGGTGGCACATGCCTTTAATCCCAGCACTTGGGAGCCAGAGGTAGGAGGATTGCTATGAGCTGGAGGCCACCCTAAGACTACATGGTGAATTCCAGGTCAGCCTGAGCTAGAGTGTCCCAGTGATACTTATTAGAGGTCCTGAGACAAAAGTGAGCTTCAGGGCTGGAGAGATGGTTCAGCAGTTAAGGCACTTGCCTGCAGAGCTTAATGACCTGAGTTGATTCCTCAGTACCCATGTGAGCCAGATGCACAAAGTGGAGCATGTGTCTGGAGTCCCTGGCAAACCCATTCTCTGTCTCTCTTCTCTCTCTTCTTGCAAATAAATAAATTTTTAAAATTAAAAAAAAAAAAAAAAAAAAAAAAACAGGGGGCTGGAGAGATGGGGGATTAGAGGTTAAGGTCCTTGCCTGCAAAGCCAAACAAGGCTTCGATTTCCCGGGACCCACGCAAGCCAGATGCACAAGGGGGTGCATGCACCTGGAGTTCATTTGCAGCGGCTGGAGGCCCTGGCATATCCATTCTCTATCTTTCTCTCTCTCTCTCTGTTTCTCTCTCCTCTCTTTCAAATAAATTAATAAATAATCAAAAAAAACAGTGAGCTTCGCTGGCCTGTTGGGACGAAAGCCATAGGCCAGAGAGACGACTTCGGAATCGGGAAGAGGGACTGATCCTGGGTCGCCTGAGGGCCTTGGAGGAGCAGCGAGGGAGAGGAGAGAGGGGGAGCGAAGCCAGGTGGAAGGGAGGAGGGCCGCCGCGTGGGCGTGGGGGCGGAGAGCGTGCGGAGAGCCCGACGCCGAGGAGGAGCAGAGGGCCGGCCGAGGGGCGGCGCCCCGGGGGCGGGCGCGGGGCTGGGCGGGGCGGGCGGCGGGCGGTGCTGTCAGCCCGAGGCGAGGCGAGGCGAGGAGCGGAATGCAGCGGCCCGAGGCCTGGCCACGTCCGCACCCGGGGGAAGGGGCCGCGGCGGCCCAGGCTGGGGGCCCGGCGTCGCCGCCCATCCGAACCCCCGGGGAGCCCTCGGGGCTGCGGGTACGGAGCGGGGATCGGGGAGGAGGGCTGCCAACTGGGCGGTGGGAACTTTGAGCTCACTACTGTGCAACCCTGGGGAGGGGAGCCCGGGCCCAGGGAGGCAAAGGAGGGGGAAAAAGAGAGAGAAAGAAAAAAAAAGAAAAGAAAAAGTTCATCCCGGGCCGAAGAGGCCTGTCCTGAGCGGCGGGGCTGAAGTTTGGGGAAACTCGGAGCCGGGATGAGGATGGAGTTGAAAGTGGCGGGAGGTGGGGCTGAGATCCTGCTGCTGGCAAGGGGGAGGGATGGTGAGGGTGCTTTGGGACTGGGTTCCAGTTACTGTAGGGTGATGGCCGTGCTTCTGGAGTCTGGGGTCGAGCTGGACGGAGGAGGCTCTCGACGCCCCCACCGCTGTCCCGTCCCGTCCCGTCCCCCCCGCCCCGGCCCAGGTTCTGTGATACACTCCGACTCGGGCTCTGGAGCAGTCAGTGCATGACAGAACTTGGGCCCGGTGGGACTTTCGGCAACCCAGTGGGCACAGCGCCCACCTCGGACCTGCAGTGGAACATCTGGAGTGGGCACCAGGGTTGGTCCACGTGGCACAGGGTTGGGCTAGAACCAGCTGTGGGCTTGGAATGACTGGTTCCGTAGAGCCAATGACAGGGTGGGCCCTCTGACTCGGGAATCCAATGGAGCTCTTTTCCCCCTCCCTTCCTCCCGTGTCAGTTTCAGGAACCTTCCCTCTACATCATCAAGGCTGTCTTCATCCTAGATAATGATGGGCACCGGCTGCTGGCTAAGGTAACCCCCTTCCTACCCTGGAACCCTGAAGACAGTGTCACAGCCCCAAGAATACAGGACCCCACCAAGTCCAGCTGACTACTGTCTCAGGAGAGACTCTGCTCTCCAGGACACAAAGCAGCTCAGCTTAGATTCTCCAGTGGTCATTCTGTCCACCCTGCTGCTGCCTTGTCAAGCTGCTGGCCCTGAAGGGGGCATCTCCTCTGTTTCTACTCATGCTACCTGAGATGTCTTCCTTCCCCTGGCTTCCAGGACCTGGTGTAGGAAGAGTCCAGCCTAGAGAATCGAGGAAAGTAGAGCCGGGGACCCTAAATTCTAAGCAAATGACCTGCACTTTTGCATAACAGCATGGTAAACATAAAAGACTTAAGTGTAAGGATTTAATACTTTGGGACTTTGGAAACCACACAATCCAACTTTTTATTTTCACAGTTGCAGAAAATGGGATGTAGAGATGCTAAGTGAGTTGCCTGAGAGAGCGAGAGAGAGAGAGAGAGAGAGAGACAAAGTTAATATCATGAGATCCAAACTCCAGGGTTTGATTTGAAGCTCAGGGCAGTTTTCATTGGGCTACCCCATTCAGTTATCTAATACCCATCCTAGTGAACATGTCTTGGGTAAACAGAACTAGGGTAATCCAAAACTCTGTTTTGTTTTTAAATATTTTAGGACTGGAGAGATGGCTTGGTGGTTAAGGTGATTGCCTGTGAAGCCTAAAGACCCATGTTTGACTCTCCAGGTCCCACATAAGCCACACACACAAGGTGATGCAAGTGTGTAAGGTTGCACATGCGCACAGGGTGGTGCATGCGTCTAGAGTTCTATTACAGTGGCTGGAGGCCCTGGTGCACCAATTCCCACCCCCTCTCTCTCTCTCTCGCATAAAAAAAAGGCCAGGGGCTGGAGAGATGGCTTAGGAGTTTTAAGGTGCTTGCCTACAAAGCCTAAGGACCCAGGTTTGATTCTCCAGATCCCAAGTAAGCCAGATACACAAAGGTGAGGCAAATGCAAGGTCACACATGCCCACTAGGTGGCACAGCATCTGGAGTTCAATTGCAGTGGCTGAGACCCTGGCATGTCAATTCTCTCTCTCTAAAATAAAAAATAAAAGGCCAGTCTGTTGGACTCAAAAAATTTTATTTGGGCTGGGGAGATGGCTTGGCAGTTAAGGTGCTTGCCTGCAAAGCCAAAGGATCTAGGTTTGATTCCCCAGGACCCATGTAAGCCAGATGCACAAGATGGCACATGAGTCTGGAGTTTGTTTGCAGTGGCTGGAGGCCCTGGTGTGCTCATTCTCTCTCTCCTCTCTTTCTCAAATAATAAATAAATAATTTTTTTTGTTTTTTTCTTTTTTTGGTTTTTTTGTTTTGCAAGGTAGGGTCTCACTCTGGTCCAGGCTGACCTGGAATTCACTATGTAGTTCTCAGGGTGGTCTTGAACTCACAGCGATCCTCCTACCTCTGCCTCCCGAGTGCTGGGATTAAAGGCGTGCGCCACCACGCCCGGCTAAATAAATATTTTTAAAAAAGAATTCCTTTAAAAAAATTTTTTTTCAAGGTAGGGTCTTGCTGTAGCCCAGGCTGACCTGGAATTCACTATGCAGTCTCAGGCTGGCCTCAAACTCTCACCAATCCTCTTACCTCTGCCTCCAGAGTGCTGGGATTAAAAACATGTGCCACTACACCCAGCTCATCTCTCTCTCTCTCTCTCTCTCTCTCTCTCTCTCTCTCTCTCTCTCTCTCTCTAGGCAGGGTTTCAAGCTATCCCAGGCTGACCTGGAACTCACTCTGTAGCTATCTGTAGCTAGCCTTGGCTGGCCTCAACTCATGGTGATCCTCCTATGTCAGGCTCTCCAGTGGTTTGTTTTTGTTGTTGTTGTTTGGTTTTTTGTTTTTTCAAGGTTAGGGTCTTGCTGTAGCCCAAGCTGACCTGGAATTTGCTATGTAGTCTCAGGGTGGCCTCCCTGGGATTAAAGGTGTGCACCACCACACCCGGCCTTTTTTTTTTTTTTTGAGATGGACTTTCTCATTGGCCTGGAGCTCACTGATTAGGCTATATTGTCTAGCCATCAAGCTCTAGGGGTCATCTTGCCTCTGCCTCCCCAGTGCTGGAATTACAGATGTGTGTCATCACATGCATCGTTTATGTAGATACTGGGGGTCAAACTCAAGTCCTCATGCTCATAAGGCAAGCACTTATGATGGTGCAATCTCCCAGCACCTCTGGGTTTTTTTGTTTTATTTATTCATTTATTTATATGTGCATACCAGGATCTCTTGCTGCTGCAAACAAACATGCGCCACTTTGCATCTGGTTTTATAAGGGTGCTGGAGAATTGAACCCAGGCCAACAGACTTTGCAGGCAAATGCCTTTAACTGTTGAACTATCTCTTCAGCTCCTGATTGTTTTCTTTAAAATATGTATTTTATTTCATTTTATTTCATTTGTTTGAGAAAGAAAGAGGCAGATAGAGAGAATGGGCACACCAGGGTCTTCAGCCACTGCAAACAAGCTCCAGATGCATGCGCCACCTTGTGCATCTATCTGTTTTTTTGTGGGTACTGGAGAATTGAACTTGGGTCCTTAGGCTATGCAGACAAGTGCCTTAACCACTAAGCAATCTCTCCAGCCCTCCATTTTTTATATATATTTTATTTTTATTTGGCAGACAGAGAGAGAGAATGGGCACACCAGGGTCTTCAGCTACTGCAAACAAACTTGAGACACATGAGCCACCTTGGGCAGCTGGCTAATGTGGGTCCTGGGGATCGAACCTGGGTCCTTTGGCTTTTCAGGCAACCCTTAACCACTAAGCCATCCCTCCAGCCCAGCCCTTAAATTTGTTAAACAATATTTTTATTTATTCATTAGCAAGAGGGAGAGAGAAAGGATGAATGGGTGCACCAAGGTCTCCTGCCACTGAAAACTCCAGACATGTGTATGCCTCTCCCCCCTACCCCCACCCCGAGGTAGGGTTTTTCTCTAATCCAGGCTGATCTGGAATTCACTATGTAGTCTCAGGGTGGGTTAAACTCATGATGATCCTTCTACCTCTGCCTCCCAGGTGCTGGGAGCCACCACACCACGCTTGGCTACATGTGCCATTTTGTGTGCCTGGCTTTATGTGGAAACTGGGGAATTGGTAGGCAAGTTTTGCAAGCAGCACCTTTAAAAGTTAGCCTTCTCAGCTGGGCGTGGTGGCGCACGCCTTTAATCCCAGCACTCAGGAGGCAGAGGTAGGAGGATCACCGAGAGTTC
Organism: Orientallactaga sibirica; assembly: GCA_036365145.1. Classification (NCBI taxonomy): domain Eukaryota; kingdom Metazoa; phylum Chordata; class Mammalia; order Rodentia; family Dipodidae; genus Orientallactaga; species Orientallactaga sibirica. Next base: position 31,842,008 of record JAEOAD010000013.1, on the reverse strand, counting down.
GAGGCCACCCTGAGACTACATAGTGAATTCCAGGTCAGCCTGGACCAGAGTGAGACCCTACCTTGCAAAAACCAAAAAAAAAAAAAAAAAAAAAAAAAAAGCCTTCTCCCCAACCCAAGAATTCAAGGTTTAAGGCCAGTGTAAGCTACTTCAAACACTGTCTCACACAAAAAGAGAACCTGAGTCAGGGAAGGAGTTGGGAATGTGGTTCAGTGGTAAAAAGCATGGACAACATCCTGAAGGTCTGATCCCTAGCACTGCAAAAAAAAAAAAAAAAAAAAAAAAAAAAACAGAGTTAGGGGAGAATCTCACCAAGCATAAATGAAAAAAAAAAACATTGATTTAGTTTTGAACTAACATTTTATTATATATATTATATATATAACATATATATAATATATAACATTTTATTTTATATATTTATATATTCAGGAACTTTTCTAGATAATCTTCACCATCTTATCCCTGTCTGAAGCCAGCTTGGCCTTGGTGTTTTCCCAGCTCTGGCCCTTCCCACTGTGAAATGTTGGAGTTCCCTGACTTCTGCACACTCCAGTGTGTTCATATATAACTTGGCTGTAGCTTTTGATGTTTTTTGTTTGTTTGTTTGTTTGTTTTGTTTTGTTTTGTTTTGTTTTTCGAGGTAGGGTCTCACTGTAGCTCAGGCTGACATGGAAATCACTATGTAGTCTCAGGGTGGCCTTGAACTCATGGCAATCCTTCTACCTCTGCCTCCCAAGTGCTGGGATTAAAGGTGTGCGCCACCACGCCCGGCTAATGGTTGTTATTTAGAAAGAACTCCTGGCTTTGCTATCTTTTCTGTGGACTTGGGTTGGTGTCCCAATAATGTGACCTAGTGACCACCCTAATCCTTAGTACTTTATACAGGAGACTCCAAGAAACAGGAAAGAGGTTGGGCATACAGCTCAGTGGTAGAGCACTTTTCTAGTGTGTGTGAGGCCCTAGGCGCTATCATCAGCAATGCCAAAAAAAAAAAAAAAAAGAAGGGAGGGAGGAAAGGAAGAAGGGAGGAAAGAACAAAGGAAGGAAGGAGCCAGGCGTAGTGGTGCACAACTTTAATCCCAGCACTCGGGAGGCAGAGGTAGGAGGATTGCTAAGAGTTTGAGGCCACTCTGAGACTACATAGTGAATTCCAGGTCAGCCTGAGCTAGAGTGAAACCGTAACTGGAAAAAAGCAAAACAAAAAAAAAAAAAAAAAAAAAAAAGGAAGGAAAGAAAAGAAACCAGGAGAGAACTCCAAAGGCAGTTCCAATATTTCTTTGACTTTCTTTGCTTGGATGTTGTTTATGGGAGCTAGGGAGCTGACAGGCTGGGAGGACGGGAAAGGGGAGACTGCATAGAGGCAGGGTTAACCTTGACCAGCACCTGCTGTTCCCTGTCCCTTGCCCCCAAACAAGCAGCCCGGCTTTGTGGAATGGCTATCACCCTTCCCTTTCTCTTTTTCACAGTATTATGATGACACGTTCCCCTCCACAAAAGAGCAGATGGTCTTCGAGAAAAATGTCTTCAACAAGACCAGCCGCACTGAGAGTAAGCCTCCGCCTCTTCCTCCACTAGAACTCTCACGAACACCAGTGTCTGTCATCTTCTCCATCTGGACACATCTGTCCTTGTCGGCCTTCCCTACCCACAGGCCATTCCCTTCTCTTCAAAGGCTCTCCTTCTCTCCTCCACAGCTGTTCTCCACTCCCTTCATCCGGGAAGCTTTGCTCTAATCCTCCCCACTCCAGCACAACCCGCCTTCTCAGCTGAGGAGGCCGACTGCTCTGAGCCTCCCCCATCTGGATGTGATGCCAGGCATTGCACATGGTAGAGGGTGGGCAGGAGGTTGACTCTGGCCCGGGCTTATTGACTCCTCAACAGGAGAGCTTCTCTAGAAATGCAGCATGGGGACACAGCACAGCCTCCTGGTAGTGCTGGTCTGACAAGGGTGGGAAGGGAAAGGCAGAGAGCCAGATGTGGGAAGCGGGACCAAGCTGGCCTGGCAGCTAAGAGCTGATCTGACAGCCCCTCTCCTTCCAGGTGAGATCGCATTTTTGGGGGGCATGACCATCGTCTACAAGAGCAGCATTGACCTCTTCCTGTACGTGGTGGGCTCCTCGCACGAGAATGAGGTGAATTTAGGAGGTTGGGGTGACAAGGAGGGGCTGTCCTGGGGATAGCTTGGAGTCCAGGGGTGGAGGTGAGTTCCGGAGGCTCCTTATTGGTACCCCGCTAGACTTTAGGGGTGGAGGGGGCAGCCAGGATGGATCTCTCTGAGATGTTACCCTTAGGTTCTTGGGAACCAGAAGTGGTCATCATGCCCTTTGCAGGGAATGCTTAGTCCGTTCATTCTTTTTTCGAGGTAGGGTGTCACTCTAGCCCACGCTGACCTGGAATTCACTATGTAGTCTTGGGGTGGCCTTGAACTCTTGGCGATCCTCCTACCTCTGTCTCCAGAGTGCTGGGATTAAAGACATGCACAACCATGCTGGCTTCAGTTTTTCTCTTTCTCTTTTTTTCTTTCTTTCTTTCTTTCTTTCTTTCTTTCTTTCTTTCTTTCTTTCTTTCTTTCTTTTAAGATAGGGTCTCATTAGCCCAGGCTGACCTGGAACTCACTATATAGTCTCAGGCTGGCCTCAAACTCACACGATCCTCCTACTTCTGCCTCCCAAGTGCTGGGATTAAAGGCGCGCACTACCATACTGACTCTGGTTTGTTCTTTCTTTCTTCCTTTCTTTCCTTCCTTTCTTTCTTTCTTTCTTTCTTTCTTTCTTTCTTTCTTTCTCTCTTTCTTTCTTTTGGGAGAGAGAAAGAGGCAGAGAGGAGAGAATGGGCACACCAGGGCCATTTCAGCCGCTGTGAATGAACTCCAGACGTGTGCGCCCCGTTGTGGGCAAGTGTGGCATTGTGACCTTACATCATTTGCTTCTGGCTGGATGTGGGACCTGGAGAATCAAATGGGCATTCTTAGGCTTGGCAGGCAGGTGCCTTAACCGCTAAGCCATCTCTCCAGCCCTCTTTCTTTTTTTTTAAGTTTTTTTTTTATTTGTTTGAGATGGAGAAAGAGAGAGGGAGGGAGAGAAATGGTGAGAATAGGACTCTAGCTACCACAAACGAACTCCAGGTGCATTCTCCACCATGTACATCTGGTTTATATGGGACCTGGAGAATCAAACCTGGATCCTTAGGCTTTGCAGGCATGCATTATAACCGCTAAGCCATCTCTCCAGCCCTTTTCTTTCTTTTTTAAAAATATTTTTTGTTTATTAGAGACAGGGGTGGGAAGAGAAAGAATGAATGGGCATGCCAGGGCCTCCAGCCACTGCAAACGAACTCCTGATACACACACCGCTATGTGCATCTAGCTTTCATGTACCTGGTGAATTAAAACTGGGTCCTAAGGCTTTGCAGGCAAGCGCCTTAACCACTAAGCCATCTCTCCAGCTCTCTGGTTCTTTTTTAACATACCTGGAGGAGACTCTCCATGGAAACTCCCTTGTCCCCCTACCCAACCCAGACCTGAGGAAGTTCCCCTACCTAAACCAAAGTACAGCCAGCCTACAGCCCAGTCCTCTCTCATGACAGTTGTCTGCATGAGCCACACAGGGTGCTCACAGGCCTCCTTGGGGGCCTCTCTGCTTCAGCTCTTTTCTTTTCTTCTCCCACACCTGCCCTTCCCAGCTGATGCTCATGTCTGTTCTCACCTGCCTGTTTGACTCTCTGAGCCACATCTTAAGGTAAGTGAAGCTTTTTGTATTCCAGAGCCCCAGCCCCTTCTTGTCCCAGAGGCAGGGCCCTTTCTTCTGTCCTCCTGAAATCCCTGTCCACCTAAGATAGAACCTGAGCATCTTTGTCCAAGGCCCCTGACCTCCATGTGCCCCCGGCAGAGTCATGCACAAGATATAGCCAGCAAACAAGCCTCAAGACACTGGCTGAGATGCCTGAGGTCACAGTGTTCATGTCATTACAGAGATCCAACATAGGACTTCTTGGGGAAGAGGGTTTGGTTATGTAGGATGAGCTGACCTCCAACTCCAACCCTCCTGAGTCCTGGAATTACCGACGTGCAACACCATGCCCCACCATACTCAAGGGTTTTCTTTTTTGTTTTGTTTTGTTTTTCGAGGTAGGGTCTCACTCTAGCTCAGGCTGAACTGGAATTCACTATGTAGTTTCAGAGTGGCCTTGAACTCACGGTGATTCTCCTACCTCTGCCTCCCGAGCACTGGGATTAAAGGCGTGTACAACCACACCCGACTTCAAGGTTTTTGACTTGAAGTTTAGTGTTGGCTTTGCCCACTTTCCCATTCATCTATTGATAATGACCTCAAGATCCCCTCTTCCCCACCCCAACTCTGCTGAAGGTCTTCAGTGGGATATTTGTACTTAAAAAATGTTTATTTATTTATTTGCAATCAGAGAGAGAGAGAGAGAATGAGTATGTCAGGACCTCTTGCCACTGCAAATGAGCTCCAGAAATATGTGGCACTTTGTGCATCTGGCTTTACCAGGGTACTGGGGAGTCGAACCCAGGCAGTTAGGCTTTGCAAGCAAGCGCCTTAACCATTTAACATTCTCCTTCCTGGCCTTGTTGGGGAGGGTGGTCAACAAGGCAGTTTTCGGAGGGGAAGGGTCGGCCTCACCTAGACAGGACCTGATTCCTCCTGGCCATGGGAGGCTCAGGCGCTTATGTCTTGCTGCAGGAAGAACGTGGAGAAGCGCTGGTTGCTGGAGAACATGGATGGAGCCTTCTTGGTGTTGGACGAGATTGTAGATGGCGGGTGAGAAGGGGTAGAGAGAAGTTGAGGATACTCGGGCCTTTGTGGGTTCAGTGTTGGGAGCTCATCTAGCCAACACTCCCTCCCTTCCCCCGCATATTCCCAGTGACCCCTTTCCAGTCATTAGTGAGGATGGTGGGTGAAGTGTCATTGTCAGCCAAGGTCAAGCCAAACAAGAGAATAGCCTGATGTCCACCAATGGCAGGGTTTCAGGAAGCCCGGGTCCTTCTGTCCTTCTCTGAAAGGACCTTATCTAGAAGTTGCCAGCTGCCCCAGCCTCCCCTCTAACACGAGTTAAGTGCACCACCTGGACCAGTTACTGACTCTGAGCCTTGTTTTCCCAGCCTTTAAGATGGTAACGAGAGCCAGGCATGGTGGCGCACTTTTTAATCCCAGCACTCGGGAGGCAGAAGTAGGAGGATTACAGTGAGTTCGAGGCCACCCTGAGAATACAGAGTGAATTCCAGGTCAGCCTGGGCTACAGTGAGACCCTACCTCAAAAAACCAAAAAAAAAAAAAAAAAAAAAAAAAAAAGTGGTAATGAGGGCTAGGGAACTGGGACTTGGTGGTTGGTGGTTAAGAGCACTGGCCACACAAGCATGAGGACCTGAGTGGGTCGATTCCCCAACACCCATGTAAACAGGTGGGTGTGGCCACACATGCCTATAATCCCAGTCCTGTGGGGAGTAAAGACCAAAGAATCACTGGGGCTCTTGAAAACTGCAGCTCTGGGTTCAGAGAGACTCCATCCCAAGGAAATCTATGGATAAAGGATAGAAGAAGACGTCTGATGTACTCCTTTGGTCTCCATGGGCACACACAATGTACACACATATACATATGCCATGCACCTCCATCATACCATATCACACATACTACACATGCACACACAGAAAACCCAGAACCTTAAAATGGAAGTGATAAGGAAATGACCACACAGGATTGTGGGGGTCAAACAAGATAAGGTATAGAAAGCTCATGGTTCTCATTGGTAATTTGTATGTGGGGAGTGGTTTTTGTCATTAGTACATGATTATAGAAAGTTAGGATCACTTATGAGAAAAGTTAATTGGTGGATTTCTTTTCTTTTTTTCTTTTTCTTTTGTTTTTGGAGAGAGACAAAGAGAGAGAGAGAGAGAGAGAATGGGTGTGCCCGCAGCCTTTGAGCTGCTGTGAACAAACTCCAGATGTGTGCACCCCCTTGTGGGCAAGTGTGGCATTGCGCCCTTGAATCACTTTGTATCTGGCTAAACGAGGGACCTGGAGATTGGAACTGGTGTTCTTAGGCTTAGTGGGCAGGCGCCTTAACTGCTAAGCTATCTCTCCAGCCCCCCCCTTTTTTTTTATTTTAGAGGTAGGGTCTCACTCTATCCCAGGCTGACCTGGAATTCACTATGTAGTCTCAGGGTGGCCTTGAACTCATGGTGATCTTCCTACCTCTGCCTCCTGAGTGCTGGGATTAAAGATGAGTGCCACCACACCTGGGACTAGTAGATTTCTTTGAAAGAAAAGACAATAAGAATAAAAAGTTCTGACTCTGGGGCAAAAAATAATAGAAACTTCTTGAGTATCCCTCCTCACCATCCTCCTACCTTAGCCACTCAAGTGCTAGGATTATTACAGCATGTCACCATGCCTACTTGAGTATTCTTTTTTTTTTTTTTTTGTTTTACAAGGTAGGGTCTCACTCTGGCCCAGGCTGTCCTGGAAATCACTATGTAGTCTCAGAGTGGCCTCGAACTCACGGTGATCCTCCTACCTCTGCATCCCAAGTGCTGGGATTAAAGGCGTGCGCCACCACGCCCGGCTGAGTTTTTTTTTTTTTTTAATTAGAGACAGAGAAAGGGAGAGAGTTAGAATGGGCATGAACTCCAGATGTGCATCTGGTTTACGTGGGACCTGGAGAATTGAACCAGGGTCCTTTGGCTTCGTAGGCATGTGCCTTAACTGTTAAGCCATCTCTCCAACCCCTACTTGAGTTTTTTTTTTTTTTTTTTTTTTGAGGTAGGGTCTCACTCTGGCCCAGGCTGACCTGGAATTAACTATGTAGTCTCAGGGTGGCCTCGAACTCACGGCGATCCTCCTACCTCTGCCTCCCGAGTGCTGGGATTAAAGGTGTGCACCACCACACCCGAGCTTGAGTATTTTTAATGTATTTTTATTTATATGTAAGCAGAGAGAGAGAGAATGAGAATGGGTGCTACTAGAAACTCTTGTGTGACAAACTCTAGATGCATGTACCGCTTTGTATCTGACTTTACATGGGTACTGGGGAATTGAACACAGGCTGGCAAGCTTTGCAAGCAAGAGCCTTTAATTGCTGAGCCATTTCCCCATACTTAACTGAGTATCTTATTTAATTTTATTTTATTTTACATACTTGAGACACAAAGAAAGAGGTAGATAGAGAGAATGGGTGTGCCAGGGTCTTTAGCCACTGCAAATGAATTCCAGATGCATGTGCCACCTTGTTCATCTGGGTTATGTGGGTCGAGGGGAATCAAACCTGGGTCCTATTGGCTTGACAGGCAAATGCCTTAACTGCTAAGCCATCCCTTCAGTCCCTGATAAAGTATCTTAAAAATATCTGGTCTGGTGTGGTGGCACATGCCTTTAATCCCAACACTCAGGAGGCAGAGGTAGAAGGATTGAGTGTGAGGCCAGCCTTGGACTACAGAGTGAGTTCCAGGTCAGCCTGGGCCAGAGTGAGACCCTGCTCACTCTATTCTCAGGTTCTAGAGTCCAAGGGTTGAAATCAGATCAGCAGCCATGATTTTAATAATGGAGCTGGGCATGGTTTTTCATGCCTTTAATCCCAGTACTTGGGAGACAGAGATGATCCTTGTGAGTTTGAGGCCACCCTGAGACTACATAGTTAATGTCCAGGTCAGCCTGGACCAGAGTGAAACCCTACCTGGTGGGGGGAACAATTGAGGCCGGGCATGGTGGCGCACACCTTTAATCCCAGCACGTAGGAGGCAGAGGTAGGAGGCTCACCGAGAGTTCAAGGCCACCCTGACTGAGACTACATAGTGAATTCCAGGTCAGCCTGTGCTAGTTGAAACCCTACTCGAAAAACCAAACAATAACAACAACAAAAAAAACCTGCCTGCTTCTACAAATACATCTGTTTTATGGAGGATGAAACAGGCTCAGAGATTAGTCATTACGTGAGGTCACACAGGAGTTGGCAGGACCAAGACCTAAGACGGTGTCCATGAGAGGCTCCAGAGACTGCTCTTTCCATGGGACTGTACCAGACTATCTGGGAAAAGGAGGCTCTGGGAGATCAGGTACTGTGGATGGCTCCCCAGTCCTTCCACACTTACTGACTGCCGGCTACCACTTGGCCTTGTATTGATTGCTAGGACCTAAAATGAGAAAAACCAGGTTCTAGCTGGGCGTGGTGGCGCACACGCCTTTAATCCCAGCACTAGAGAAGCAGAGATAGGAGGATCGTCTTGAGTTCAAGGTCACCCTGAGACTGCATAGTGAAGTCCAGGTCAGCCTGGCTCTATAAGCCTTTTCCCATCAGAGCTCAACTTCCCATCAAGGAAACCTGGAGCTCCAGTCAGAAGGTAGTAAGTCCCAACTGGGCTGTCTTATGAATTTTAGGACCTTTGGTCCCAGTGTTGGGGCCTGAAAAGGATCCTAGGAAATGTGTATCATTTCCAGTAGGAGAACAACATCTTGTGCCCTAGAGAGCCTCCCAGTCCACCAAGCACACACCCACACATGATTCTGAAATACCCCCAGTGCCTCAGAAATGAGTGCCCACTGGCTGACAAAACCCTTGGTCTTGGATCTAACAAAGGGAGGGTGGCCTTGAACTCAAACTCACTGTGACCCTCCTGCCTCTGCCTCCCGGGTGCTAGGATTAAAGGCGTGCGCCACCATGCCCGGCTAGAACCTGTTTTTTCTCACTTTAAATCCTAGCAATGTATACAAGGCCAAGTGGTAGAAGGCAGTCAGTAAGTATGGAAGGACTAGGGAGGCATTCACAGTACCTGGCCTGGCTTATTTTTTTTTTTTTATTTTATTTATTTATTTATTTATTTGAGAGAGAGAAAGAGAGGGAGAGAATGGGTGTACCAGGGCCTCTAGCCACTGCAAAAGAACTCTAGACGCATGCACCCCCTTGTGCATCTGGCTTACGTGGGTCCTGGAGAATTGAACTGGGATCCTTTGGCTTTGCAGGCAAACACCTTAACCACTAAGCCATCTCTCCAGCCCCCCCCCTTTCTCTTGGTAGGGAAGGGGAGCTTTCTTTCTTTCTGTCTGTCTGTCTGTCTTTTTTGGTTTTTCAAGGTAGGGTCTCGCTTTAGCCCAGGCTGACCTGGAAATTCACTATGTAGTCTCAGGGTGACCTCGAACTCATGGTGATCCTCCTACCTCTGCCTCCCAAGTGCTGGGATTAAAGGCATGCACCACCACACCCTGCTAAAGGGGTGCTTTCTTGAGGGTCTCACCTTAGCCCAGGCTGACCTAAAACTCACAGAGATCCTCCTACCTCAGCCTTCTGGGGGCTGGGAGTATAGCTAATAGTCACCATATCTGGCTCGTGTGGTGTGTGTGTGTGTGTTTATATTTTATTTATTTGAGAGAGAAAGAGGCAGATAGAGAATGGGTGCATACCAGGGCTCCAGCCACAGCAAAGGAACTCCAGGCACATGTGCCACCTTGTGCATCTGGCTTTACATGGGTACTGGGGAATGAACTTGGGTCCTTTGGTTTTGCAGGCAAGTGCCTTAACTGTTGAACCATCTCTTTATCCCTTTGTTTTGTTGTTTTTTGTTTTGTTTGACACAGGGTCTCACAATGTAGCACAGTCAGGCCTCAAACTTATAAACCTGCCTAAGCCTTCCAAGTGCTAGGATAACAGGTATAAATCACCATGCCTGGCAGATTCTAAGTTGTGTGGACCCACTTGTTTTATTTTATTTAGTTAGTTGAGAGAAGGAAACAGAGAGGGAAAGAATGGGTGCTCCAGGGCCTCTAGCCACTGCAAATGAACTCCAGATGCATGCTCCCCCTTATGCTCTGGCTTACATGGGTCCTTGAGAATCGAACCGGGATCCATTGGCTTTGCAGGCAAACGCCTTAACTGCTAAGCCATCTCTCCAGCCCCCACTTTTGTTTGTTTGTTTGTTTGTTTTGTTTTCAAGGCAGGATCTCCCTCTAGTTCAGGCTGACCTGGAATTCACAATGTAGTCTCAGGGTGGCCTTGAACTCTCAGTGAGCCTCCTACCTCTGCCTCCCGAATGCTGGGATTAAAGGCCTCACCATGCCCTGCTGGTCCCACTTTTTATGTACACTACAACTCCACAGCATAAGTGACAGTAGGGCAGGCTAGAAACCCCAGGGGCCTATCTTTAGAGCACTTCTCCTTAGGGGACTCCATACCCGGGCCTAGAGGAGCCCTACAGGAACTGCGGACAGCTCTTTGAGTAGAGTCCCTCCTGCTGTGAGCACCTCATCATTCTAGACTGGACTGCCTGCCCCCAGCTCAATGTTTTTATATTTACTTGCGTCTTTGTGGACAGGGGCATGGGTGTGCATGCCGCAGCACTCATGTGGAGGTCAGAGAAGAACTTCGGGGTGTCTGTGCTCCACCTTCTTTAGTCCGGGTCTCTTGCCTCTGCAGAGGAACAGCCACACTGTAAAGGAATGTCAGACTAGTTGGCCCTCAAGCTTCAGGTTCTCCTGGAACCACCTCCTATTGTAGGTGTGAGGGGATCACAGATCCATGTGCAACTTTGCACCCAGCCTTATGTGGGTGCTGGAGAATTGAATCCTGGCCAACAGGCTTTGCAAGCAAGTGCCTTTAATAGCTGAGCAACCTCTCTAGCCATCTCAGTTCGATTTTTTTACCCAGTGATGACCAAGGAGATGGACCATGAGATGAAGTGCTGAGGACCCTCCATGGTGGGAGGAGGGGCACAGGTGTGGGAAGATGCCCTGGAAGGGGAATACTGCAGGCTTGCTGACGTGAGCGAGAGGGAAGCAGCTCGGCCTGAAGAGAAGGGATGGGGAGAATCACACCCCAGATTGTCACTTGGTTTTCTCTTACAGTATCATTCTGGAAAGCGACCCTCAGCAAGTGATCCAGAAAGTAAATTTTAGGGTAAGTCCTCCTGCCTGCCCCCCCCCATCTCCTCAAGGATACCATTCCTCTCCTCCCTCCCCCACTGGGCACTCTTGGCTGCCAGGGCTCAGCTGTTGGAAGCCCATTCACTGGGGTATCACACTTGCTAGGGACAGTTGGGTGTGTGGTGGGAAGTACATGGGGAGTGAATGCCTCTTCAAAATGACTCCAAGCAGCAGCCTCGCCTGTGATTTGGGGACTTGGGCTGCAGATAGGAACTTCTGCCTAGTTTGGCTTTCTTTTTCTGTTAAAAAAATTTTTTGTTGTTTATTTTTATTTATTTATTTGAGAGTAAAAGACAGAGAAAGATAGAGAAAGTATGGGTGCGCCAGGGCCTCCAGCCACTGCAAATGAACTCCAGACGCATGTTCCACCTTGTGCACCTGGCTTACATGGATCCTGGGGAATTGAGCCTCGAACCAGGGTCCTTAGGCTTCACAGGCAAGCACTTAAACACTAAGCCATCTCTCCAGGCCCTGGTTTGGCTTTCTCATGTCTGGAGTCCAAATGGTACTTTTCCCATCTTTATTCCCTACCACCCCCTTTCCCTCCATACAAATGGAAGGATCCCAGGAGAGCTGGAGATGTAGCTCAGTAGCAGACCATTTGTCTGATACGTGTGAGTCCCTGGGTTTAATCCCTCAGCACTGCATGTGGAAGGGAGAGAAGAAGGGAGGGAGCAAGGAGGGAGAGAGGGAAAGAGGGAAAGAAAGTCCCTTGAGATGCCAGCTTCCGGATGACAAACTGTAGGACTTCCAATAGAAGCAAAGTTCTGGATTGTGCTGGCCACTGCACCATCACCCTCAAGCCTCCCTTCTTCACCTCTCTGACCCAACTCTCCATGCTGACCCTACTCTTTGACTCTGCTTCCCTGCAGACAGATGACAGTGGCCTGACGGAACAGAGTGTGGCCCAGGTAAGTCCCTTGCATCTAAGCCAAAGTGATGGGGAGAGCCCTGGATACCAAGGGAGGTTGTCAAAGCTGGGAAACAAGGGGTAGGGGACAGAAGGGATGAGTTGGTGACAGGCTGTGTCTCCAAGAGAGTTTGAAGGTTGCTAAACTCTCCTGGGTGGGGAAGTTGGGTGCTGAAGGAGAGGTGGGTGAGCTACCACCTCTCACCTCACGTGGCCAGCTTTAGTTAGATTGTACCTAAAGTGAGGTGTCTACTCTGGTGATGGGTTACCAATCATCAAAACAAAGTGGTGGCTCCCCCCAACCAGGGTACCAAGTAGGAGTTTGCCTCCAACTCCGACCCTCACCCACTTGAGTCCATGCTAGGATAGTTAAGGACCTTCTCAGCCCACAATGGGGCTTAACTTTCCTGACTTGTCACTTCTGCCTTGCCCCTGAATGCCTTGGCCATGGAAAAGCCCACCATACCTTTCCCTGTGTGATCCTATCTAGAAGTGCATGCAGAATGTGGAAGGGGGATGGTTAGCCATTGTGGGCAGCCTTGCAAACTTCCTGTTGGTCCAGCTGACTGCCTTGGCCTCTGCTCTGTTTGCCTGCAGGTCTTTCTACTCAGACTAATCCTATTTCTTTTTTCTTTTTTTTTTTTTTGGTTTTTCGAGGTAGGGTCTCACTCTGGCCCAGGCTGACCTGGAATTAACTATGTAGTCTCAGGGTGGCCTTGAACTCATGGCGATCCTCCTACCTCTGCCTCCCAAGTGCTGGGATTAAAGGCGTGCGCCACCACACCCGGCTTTCTTTTTTTTTTTTTTTAAGATTTTATTTTATTTATATATTTGTTAGAGATCCTCCTACCTCAGCCTTCTGGGGGCTGGGAGTATAGCTAATAGTCACCATATCTGGCTCGTGTGGTGTGTGTGTGTGTGTGTTTATATTTTATTTATTTGAGAGAGAAAGAGGCAGATAGAGAATGGGTGCATACCAGGGCTCCAGCCACAGCAAAGGAACTCCAGGCACATGTGCCACCTTGTGCATCTGGCTTTACATGGGTACTGGGGAATGAACTTGGGTCCTTTGGTTTTGCAGGCAAGTGCCTTAACTGTTGAACCATCTCTTTATCCCTTTGTTTTGTTGTTTTTTGTTTTGTTTGACACAGGGTCTCACAATGTAGCACAGTCAGGCCTCAAACTTATAAACCTGCCTCAGCCTTCCAAGTGCTAGGATAACAGGTATAAATCACCATGCCTGGCAGATTCTAAGTTGTGTGGACCCACTTGTTTTATTTTATTTAGTTAGTTGAGAGAAGGAAACAGAGAGGGAGAGAATGGGTGCTCCAGGGCCTCTAGCCACTGCAAATGAACTCCAGATGCATGCTCCCCCTTATGCTCTGGCTTACATGGGTCCTTGAGAATCGAACCGGGATCCATTGGCTTTGCAGGCAAACGCCTTAACTGCTAAGCCATCTCTCCAGCCCCCACTTTTTTTTGTTTGTTTGTTTGTTTGTTTTGTTTTCAAGGCAGGATCTCCCTCTAGTTCAGGCTGACCTGGAATTCACAATGTAGTCTCAGGGTGGCCTTGAACTCTCAGTGAGCCTCCTACCTCTGCCTCCCGAATGCTGGGATTAAAGGCCTCACCATGCCCTGCTGGTCCCACTTTTTATGTACACTACAACTCCACAGTATAAGTGACAGTAGGGCAGGCTAGAAACCCCAGGGGCCTATCTTTAGAGCACTTCTCCTTAGGGGACTCCATACCCCGGCCTAGAGGAGCCCTACAGGAACTGCGGACAGCTCTTTGAGTAGAGTCCCTCCTGCTGTGAGCACCTCATCATTCTAGACTGGACTGCCTGCCCCCAGCTCAATGTTTTTATATTTACTTGCGTCTTTGTGGACAGGGGCATGGGTGTGCATGCCGCAGCACTCATGTGGAGGTCAGAGAAGAACTTTGGGGTGTCTGTGCTCCACCTTCTTTGAGTCCAGGTCTCTTGCCTCTGCAGAGGAACAGCCACACTGTAAAGGAATGTCAGACTAGTTGGCCCTCAAGCTTCAGGTTCTCCTGGAACCACCTCCTATTGTAGGTGTGAGGGGATCACAGATCCATGTGCAACTTTGCACCCAGCCTTATATGGGTGCTGGAGAATTGAATCCTGGCCAACAGGCTTTGCAAGCAAGTGCCTTTAACAGCTGAGCAACCTCTCTAGCCATCTCAGTTCGATTTTTTTACCCAGTGATGACCAAGGAGATGGACCATGAGATGAAGTGCAGAAGGAGATGAGTGCTGAGGACCCTCCATGGCGGGAGGAGGGGCGCAGGTGTGGGAAGATTCCCTGGAAGGGGAATACTGCAGGCTCGCTGACGTGAGCGAGAGGGAAGCAGCTCGGCCTGAAGAGAAGGGATGGGGAGAATCACACCCCAGATTGTCACTTGGTTTTCTCTTACAGTATCATTCTGGAAAGCGACCCTCAGCAAGTGATCCAGAAAGTAAATTTTAGGGTAAGTCCTCCTGCCTGCCCCCCCCATCTCCTCAAGGATACCATTCCTCTCCTCCCTCCCCCACTGGGCACTCTTGGCTGCCAGGGCTCAGCTGTTGGAAGCCCATTCACTGGGGTATCACACTTGCTAGGGACAGTTGGGTGTGTGGTGGGAAGTACATGGGGGAGTGAATGCCTCTTCAAAATGACTCCAAGCAGCAGCCTCGCCTGTGATTTGGGGACTTGGGCTGCAGATAGGAACTTCTGCCTAGTTTGGCTTTCTTTTTCTGTTAAAAAAATTTTTTTGTTGTTTATTTTTTATTTATTTATTTGAGAGTAAAAGACAGAGAAAGATAGAGAAAGTATGGGTGCGCCAGGGCCTCCAGCCACTGCAAATGAACTCCAGACGCATGTTCCACCTTGTGCACCTGGCTTACATGGATCCTGGGGAATTGAGCCTCGAACCAGGGTCCTTAGGCTTCACAGGCAAGCACTTAAACACTAAGCCATCTCTCCAGGCCCTGGTTTGGCTTTCTCATGTCTGGAGTCCAAATGGTACTTTTCCCATCTTTATTCCCTACCACCCCCTTTCCCTCCATACAAATGGAAGGATCCCAGGAGAGCTGGAGATGTAGCTCAGTAGCAGACCATTTGTCTGATACGTGTGAGTCCCTGGGTTTAATCCCTCAGCACTGCATGTGGAAGGGAGAGAAGAAGGGAGGGAGCAAGGAGGGAGAGAGGGAAAGAAAGTCCCTTGAGATGCCAGCTTCCGGATGACAAACTGTAGGACTTCCAATAGAAGCAAAGTTCTGGATTGTGCTGGCCACTGCACCATCACCCTCAAGCCTCCCTTCTTCACCTCTCTGACCCAACTCTCCATGCTGACCCTACTCTTTGACTCTGCTTCCCTGCAGACAGATGACAGTGGCCTGACGGAACAGAGTGTGGCCCAGGTAAGTCCCTTGCATCTAAGCCAAAGTGATGGGGAGAGCCCTGGATACCAAGGGAGGTTGTCAAAGCTGGGGAACAAGGGGTAGGGGACAGAAGGGATGAGTTGGTGACAGGCTGTGTCTCCAAGAGAGTTTGAAGGTTGCTAAACTCTCCTGGGTGGGGAAGTTGGGTGCTGAAGGAGAGGTGGTGAGCTACCACCTCTCACCTCACGTGGCCAGCTTTAGTTAGATTGTACCTAAAGTGAGGTGTCTACTCTGGTGATGGGTTACCAATCATCAAAACAAAGTGGTGGCTCCCCCCAACCAGGGTACCAAGTAGGAGTTTGCCTCCAACTCCGACCCTCACCCACTTGAGTCCATGCTAGGATAGTTAAGGACCTTCTCAGCCCACAATGGGGCTTAACTTTCCTGACTTGTCACTTCTGCCTTGCCCCGGAATGCCTTGGCCATGGAAAAGCCCACCATACCTTTCCCTGTGTGATCCTATCTAGAAGTGCATGCAGAATGTGGAAGGGGGATGGTTAGCCATTGTGGACAGCCTTGCAAACTTCCTGTTGGTCCAGCTGACTGCCTTGGCCTCTGCTCTGTTTGCCTGCAGGTCTTTCTACTCAGACTAATCCTATTTCTTTCTTTCTTTCTTTTTTTTTTTTTTTTTTTTTTTTGGTTTTTCGAGGTAGGGTCTCACTCTGGCCCAGGCTGACCTGGAATTAACTATGTAGTCTCAGGGTGGCCTTGAACTCATGGTGATCCTCCTACCTCTGCCTCCCGAGTGCTGGGATTAAAGGCATGCGCCACCACGCCCAGCTTTCTTTTTTTTTTTTTTTTAAGATTTTATTTTATTTATATATTTGTTAGAGACCGAGATAGAGAGAGAGAGAGAGAGAGAGAGAGAGAGAGAGAGAGAGAGAGAATGGGTGTGCCAGGGCCTCTAGCCACTGCAAACAAGTTCCAGATGCATGGGCCACCATGTGCATCTGGCTTACGTGGGACCTAGAGAGTCAAACCAGGATCTTCAGGCTTCGCAGGCAAATGCCTTAACCGCTAAGCCATCTCTCGAGCCCTAATCCTATTTCTTTTCTTGGATTTTCGAGGTAGGATATTGCTATAGTCTAGGCTGACCTGGAATTCACTATGTAGTCTCAGGGTGACCTAAAACTACAGCACTCCTCCTATCTCTGCCTCCCAAGTGCTGAGATTAAAGGCATGCACCACCATGCCCAGCTTGACTAATCCTATTTTTAAAAATATTTTTAGGGCTGGAGAGATGGCTTAGGGGTTAAGGCGCCTGCCTCCTAACCCTCAGAACACTGGTTCCAATCTCCAGCTGTTCCAATCTCCAGGTCCCACGTTTAGCCAGATGCAAAGTGATGCAAGGGCGCAATGCTGCACTTGGCCACAAGGGGGCGCGCACATCTGGATTTCGTTCTCAGCAGCTGAGACACTGCTCGCGCGCCCATTCTGTCTTCCTCCCTCCCTCTCTCTCTCTCTCTCTCTCTCTGTCTCTCTCTGTGTCTCTCTCCAAAAAAAATAAGATAAAATAAAAATATATATATTTAAATTGTATTCATTTGAGCTGGGCATGGTGGCACACGTCTTTAATCCCAGTACTCAGGAGGCCTCAGAGGTAGGAAGATCGTCATGAGTTCAAGGCCACCCTGAGACTACATAGTGAAATCCAGGTAATTCTGAGCCAGAGTGAAGACCCTACCTCAAAAAAAAAAAAAAAAAAAAAAAAAGTGGGATGAAATGAAGAGAAAGAATCTCCTAGGAACAGCCAGGGCACTTCACTATCTCCAAAAAGGGAGGGAGAGAGCAGAAGGGGACATGCACTGTGGGATGGGAAGGGAATGAGGCTGCATGGCTAGAGGGACAATGAGGGTCACCTGGGGTCCCTGGCATGTTGACCTCATGCATGCAGAGTGGTATGGATTTGTGTGTACACTTGGTAAATTTAGGAGCATATACATCTGACAACAGTTATCCCAAGACAGCTGTTTCCACATCTGCAGAGGATGGGATGAGGTATTGAGAACACACCCTGGTCAAGGCCAGAGGTAGGAGGTTGCTGAGGTGCCAAGTGTCAGGGCACTGTGAGGAGGAACTCATATGGCATGGCATGGGGGAGGCAGGGGACACTGCCACATGCAGGGCTACAGACACCATAACCAGAGCTGGCCAGACTTGGGCCTGTGGAAGTAGCCTGCCTTTTCCTTCCTGATGGTTGTCCCCATTTAAACTAGTAAGAGGCAGGTTGCTGCCACCTAGAGACCAGGGTTTGCAGAAGCATCTGCACAGACAACCATGACCAGCAAAGGCATTTGACATTCTCCTCAATTCTTTCCCTCGCCCTCCTCCCCGCCACCCAAGGTTCTTCAATCGGCCAAAGAACAAATCAAGTGGTCGTTACTGAAATGAAGACCACGGAGTCAAGGCTCCCTGCCTCCAGAGAACCTTTTCCCCCCAACCCTGGCAAAAGCTCAGAGCCCTCAAGGGACAAGAGGAACTCCCCTACCTTCCCAGAAGGGACTCCTGCCGTCTCAGGCTAGGAATTTTGAGAAGCAAACGCTTGGTTCCAGCTCTCTCACCACTGTTCAGCAGCCTGGCCTGCCCCTGAAGCCCTGGGAACCCTCAGATCTTCAACAGCCTCAGCCCGGGGCCCAAATAAATCTGCTTTGTGACTGCCCCAGGATCTCCTTGCTTGGTGGGCGCCTATGCCTACTTTGTATTCAGATAAGGATTCTGCATCTTTGGGGTATCCGGTACGCAGCGGGCATATGCTTGTATTTGTGGAGAGGGTGGGTCAAGAGAAAGGAAATTGACATAAGGAGGGGAGTGTGACACTGATACCCCGGGGTTTCATATGTGCTGGGGAGGGCTGTGTATGATAGTGTGACATGGTAATGGTGGCACGTACTTCCAGGAAAGGGCGAGCAAACGATGGCACCCCTATTTTGTGTGTGCGCTACACCCAGGGCGGCTCCTGGGAATTCCTTGAGTCATTTTTTCCATTCCCGGTCTCCAGAAAGGAAGGGAGTCGGGCTTCCTCTGACAAATGGGGAACAGTATGGCTATTTTTCTTGGCATGACTGACACCATGGAATTCCCATCTTGGCATTTTCCCTGGGCCCTAGAGCTTGCTGGCTCTAACTGTAATGTCGGGGGCGTGGGGGCGGCGAGGAGGCACTGGCCAGCGGCCACAGTGCACGTGAAGAATCTCCGGTATAGAAGGCACGAGGAGAAAGGATTTAGGGGCAGATCCGAAGGATAGAGACTGGTAACAATTTTTTCTTTTTCAAGGTAGGGTTTCACTCTAGCCCAGGCTGACCTGGACTTCTCAGTCTGGCCTCGAACTCACGGCGATCCTCCTGCCTCTGCCTCCCGAGTGCTGGGATTAAAGGCGTGCGCCACCACGCCCGGACCTGGATAACCTTTTCGAGCAATCTGACTTTCCTTCTCAACCCCAGTCTCAGAAGCTGCGACACGCACACTTTCCGTGCCCGGGACGCGCGCACCGGCCCCGAGCGGCTCTCGGGATGGGACGGGAGACAGCGTGTTTCCCAGGATGCCTTGCGGACACCGGGCCCCGCCCCTTCCCGGAGCCCAGCGGGCGGGAGGAAGCCCCGCCCCAGTACAACATCCGCGGTCCTACAGCGCCATCTGGAGGAAACGACGGGCACTCCTCCCGGCCCGGGTCTGGATGAGCTCCGCCTCTGGGGCGGGACCAACCCCCGCCTCAGCGTGTTGCGCGCTCGGCTCCTACACCTGCACCGGGCCGTTGCCCTAGTAACCAGCACGCGTGACCCGCCGGATGTGTTCTTTTTGCTTGCAGCTACACTCTGCAGCGAACCTTGGGCGTAAATAAGGACGCACCTGGTGGTGATCACGTCCTACATTATGAAACGGAGATTGGCAGCAGGGGGTGGGGCTTAGGCCTGTGTTCCCAGCCCTAGGTAGGTAGAGGCTGGGAGATCAGAAGTTCAAGGTTTCCAAGCCTGCCTTTAATCCCAGCACTTGGGAGGCAGAGGTAGGAGGATCACCGTGAGTTCGAGGCCACCCTGAGACTACATAGTGAAGTCCAGGTCAGCCTGGGCCAGAGTGAGACCCTACCTCAAAAAAACAAAAACAACAGCCGGGCGCGGTGGCACACGCCTTTAATCCCAGCACTTGGGAGGCAGAGGTAGGAGGATTGCCGTGAGTGAGTTCCCGGCCACCCTGAGACTACATGGTTAATTCCAGGTCAGCCTGGACCAGAGTGTAATCTTACATCGAAACCCCCCCAAAAAACAACAACGAAGTGGGTTGGCTCTTTATAATGTATTTGACTATTTCTATCATTAAAGAAAGTAACAAATTCATGGTAAAGTAAACATACATTGTAAATGCTTTCCACCAAATAATGCCAAAGCGCAATCCTGAAAGGAGGGGAGGGAGTGTGTGCAATTAAATTGAGGAGTTCCATGGCCAGTGTGGTGACCGGAGAGAAGTTCTCCTGAAATACTTTGCCAAATATGCGACCATACCCAGAGCTTGGTTCCATCCAGTGGTCCCTAAGCGACCGAAGATACTGGCTAGGCAATTCTCTTCCTGGCAGCCCCGCCTGGACCATGCAATTTCAATTGTACAGGGACCAGAATGGGTTAGGGACAAGCAGAAGCCAGGCGTTTCATACAAATTGGCTCACAGAATATTGTCCAGTGCTGTCCCCATTTTACCGAGTGGTACACTGAGGCTCTGAAAGTTTCGAGTGTTTGTGCCAAATTCTGGAGTGGGCACTGCTGGGGACAGATGGCTTCCTCACTCACACAAGGGAGATCATGAATTATTTGCAAAGCACAGCTCGCCCCGGGGAGAGGATAGCACAGAGGTGGTTCTGCAGAACTGATCGATTCCCGAGGACGCTAAGTTTTTGCACACTCTACGGAGGCGAAGACCTCGCTGGTGCTGTGGTGCCGCCTGACATGGTATCCCCCGCCCCGCCAGGATTGCAGGCCTTGGCCCGGGGCCCAGAGATCTGGCCCGGGCACCGGCTTCCCGCAGACGGCAAGCCTCATTAGTGCTGCCACAGGCCGGAGCCTGCGGGCTAGCGCGGAAGCAAGCTCCAAGGCCCAGGTTTCTGGAAGGGCATTTCCCCACGGGGGGAGAAGGGGGGGTCTTGCCTTCCCGTCTTCTCCCATCCCTTTCTGCACCCTAGGGAGAGACCCAACAGGTCTCGAGTGTGTGCGGGGCGGGGTGGGGCGAGCCAACCCCTTGCTGCCAGCTGAGTTGGCACCAGGGCACGTCCAGAAACCGAGACCCCGGAACGTGGGCACCTGTCGCAGGGATTTGGCGCAGGGGGATGCTAGTCACACACAGGCCCGGCTCAAATGACAGGTGTGGGAGCTTGCCCCCTGAACCTTTTTATAACACCTGAAGATAAACGCACCCCCTCCCCAATCCCCAACCCCCAACCCCGGCTAGGCCCGGCGCGCCTCTGCCTTCCACCAATTGGCTGGCAGAAAAGAAGGCAGGGTATGTCTGATTGGCTCTCGTCCAAACAGTGATGGATGGGTCCCCTCTGACTGGACCATGGCTGGGGGGCGGAGAGAGAGAGACAGAGAGAGGGAGAGGAGAGGGAGAGAAGAGGAGAGGGAGAGAGAGGGAGAGATATTATCACGAGGGGACACTGATTGGTGGAGGAGGGACTAGCCAAGCCTGAGGGGGGGTGGGAGTCGGGGACGGGAGAACCAGTAACCTGCCCAGACTTTCTGTGCCCTTTAAAACTCTCACGATGAAGCACGACTAACGCCCAGAATCTCAGCATTCCCAAAGGCTGAGACGGCTGGGAGTTCGAGGCCAGCCTGAACTTCATAATGAGACCGTCGTCCTATCTCAGAACAAACAAGCAAGCAAACCAAGAAAATGTGGGATACCGGGGGAAATGTCTTATTTCTGAATTCCTAGTAGATCATCTTTACCTCTGGATTTTGGTGGAGGCAGTAGGCCAGCCCTACTGGACGCTCTTTCCTTCCATCCTGGGTCTCATTTAACCGTATTTGTTTGTTGACTCAATTTATTCTAATACTTAAGTGTCTGCTATAAACTCAGCACTGTGGCAAAGAGGCTGGTTACCTGCAGCAATGGAGTGAGGGTGGAGAGATTGGATTTCAGGGATATTTCAAGGCTCAAATACATTTTTTATACTTTTTTATTTTTATTTATTCATGAGAAAGAAATAGTAAGAGAATATATATTGAGAGAGAGAGAGAGAGAGAGAAATGGGTGTGCCAAGGCCTCCAGCTGTTGCAAATGAACTCCAGACACACGCGCTACCTTGTGCATCTGGTTTATGTGGTTCTTGAGGAATCGAACCTGGGTCCTTAGGCTTTGCAGGCAAACACCTTAACTACTAAGCCATCTCTTCAGCCCAAAATTTCCTTTTAAAATCAGATAGTGGGGTTTAGGGAAATGGCTCAGTGATTAAAGGCCCTTGCTTTCAAAATTCACTGTCCTGGGTTTAATTTCCCAGCCACCCACATTAAGTCAGTCAGATGGGCCTTCATTTGCAGTAGCAAGAGACCCTGGCATGCCCATACACACATGTACAAATAGATAAAAAATAAGAAAATAAATCAGTGTTCCACATCTTGATATTAATAGGACTGAAAATTCATAATTAACATTTAAGACGTGTGCTTGCTCCAACAACAAGAACAAAAAGAAAGTTAATCACATGGCTGCCAAACTGTATCCTAGCAGCATTTGTATGATCCTCATGTATTTCCCTATCTCTTTTTTAAAAAGATTTTATTTATTTATTTATTAGAGAGAGAGAGAATGGGTGTGCCAGGGCCTCTAGCCACTGCAAAGGAACTCCAGATGCATGTACCACCATGTGCAGCTGGCTAACGTGGGACCTGGAGAATCGAACCGGGGTCCTTAGGCTTCACAGGCATGTGCCTTAATCGCTAAGTCATCTCTCCAGCCCTGTTTCCCTATCTCTTCTTCATCTTAGATAACAGTGAAATTACAGTGGTTATTAAATGAATATAAATTTTATGCTATATCTACAGATGACTATGGTCCCTCTGAAATGAGCTTTTTGGTGAAGAAAAACTATCTGGATAATGATACTGAAATAAACTCTTCAGAGCCAAATTCTTCCAACAAACATTTACTAACTGGGTGTTCTGAACCATACACCTTTACTGGGCTGGGAGAGGGGTAGCTGATGAGAACTTCTCAAAAGAATTGGGAAACAGATTACAACTCGGCTGAGAATGAAATCATGTATATAGATAAGGAAAGTAAACATTCACAGAGTAGATGATGCATTACATAGTGACAGGCAGCGTATGGGGAAAGAGTCACTACAAAAGTAGTAAAAGAGAAGCTGGGTGTGGTCCGCACACCTTTAATCCCAGCACTTGGGAGGCAGAGGTAGGAGGATCGCCATGAGTTCAAGGCCACCCTGAGATTACTTAGTGAATTCCAGGTCAGCCTGGGCCAGAGTGAAACCCTACCCTGAAAAACCAAAAAAAAAAAAAAAAAAAAAAGTAACAGTATATGCAGAGCAATGAAGAATGGGTCCCCTGTTTTGTTTGCTGTGCCCTGATTTTGATTGTTGCTTTGCTGTGCTAGGGATGAAACCCAGGGTCCTGCACATGCTAACCAATTGCTCTTCAGTTCAGCCACTGAGTTACATCCCCAGTCCCATCCCTGTTTGTTTAGGCAATTGCAGAGTGTTGCGGATCTGGCTGGGGAGCTGATGGAAGATGTCTGCCCACCTGGAGTGAGTGGAGACAGGTGGCTTCTCTCCAGACAGTTCTGTGACTACATCACAGTGGGCCAGGAATAAATAAATGCTACTTACAAGCCAGGTGTGGTAGTGCACACCTTTAATCCCAGCACTTGGGAGGCAGAGGTAGGAGGATTGCTGTGAGTTTGAGGCCACCCTGAGAATACAGAGTGAATTCCAGGTCAGCCTGGGCTAGAGTGGGACCATACCTTGAAAAAAATAAAAATAAGCCGGGCGTGGTGGCGCATGCCTTTAATCCTAGCACTCAGGAGGCAGAGGAAAGAGGATTGTCATGAGTTCGAGGCCACCCAGAGAATACAGAGTGAATTCCAGGTCAGCCTGGGCTAGAGCGAGACCCTACCTTGAAAAACCAAAATAAATAAATAAATAGAAAAATAAAAATAATAAATAAATAAATAAACAAATAAATAAATAAATAAAATGCTACTTACGGAGTTTGCTACTCTGTATATTTTAGCAATACTTCTGCCTTCAAAACAACCCAGCATTACTTCTGGCCTCCGCATGTGTATGCATGGGGGTGTGTGCATCTGCACAAACATGTGCAAGGACCACACATATAACACCAGACATACATACTACACACACTCACCCAAGAAGCCCAAAGGAGAAGGCAAACACCCCAAGGTTATCCTCTACCTCCATACTCAGGTCATGGCACATATGCCCACACACATATATCATACACATCCACACACAAATGAATTTTAAAAATAAGT
The DNA here is from genome assembly GCA_036365145.1 of Orientallactaga sibirica. Taxonomy (NCBI): domain Eukaryota; kingdom Metazoa; phylum Chordata; class Mammalia; order Rodentia; family Dipodidae; genus Orientallactaga; species Orientallactaga sibirica. Next base: position 31,818,238 of record JAEOAD010000013.1, on the reverse strand, counting down.
TTAAGTGCCGGGCGTGGTGGGGCACGCCTTTAATCCCAACCCTTCGGGAGGCAGAGGTAGGAGAATCACCATGAATTCGAGGCCACGCTGAGACTACATAGTGAATTCAGGTCAGCCTGAGCCAGAGTGAGACCCTACCTTGGAAAAGCAAAAAACAAAACAAAAAGTAAGTTTAACTATGTGTCTTTTATATTTAGTACTCTCTGATCACTTTCACACACACACACATACACACACACACACACATACACACACACATTCCCTAAAGGAAAGAAAATGTAGCAAGAGAGAAGATCTGATTACATTTGAACAGCCTCACAGTTTCTCTTTATCTAAACACCTGATTCTTGCCTTGAAAATATGAAGGCTGGAGGTGTAGCTCACTTAGGTAAGGGTATGCTTAACACATGAGGCCCTGTGTTCATCCCTAGAATACAAGAAAACTCTGAAAGTCAGAGAGTAGCTTCCTAGAGAGTGATGGGATGCCTTGGGTGGGTGTGTTGACGACCCACACTATAGATAAGTGGAGGAAGTGTACCTTAGCTGTTTATTTGTTGTTGATGCTGTTTTTGTTTTTCAAGGTAGGGTCTCCCTCTAGCTGACCAGGAATTCACTCTGCAGTCTCAGGATGGTCTCAACCTCATGGTGATCCTTCTACCTCTTCCTCCGGAGTGCTGGAATTAAAGGTGTGTGCCACCACACCTGGCCCTCAGCTGTTTTTTGTTTGGTTTTGTTTTCCAAATTTATTTTATTATTTATTTGCAAGTAGAGAAAGACAGAGAGCAAGCGTGTGTGTGTGTGTGAGAGAGAGAATGGATGCACCAGGGCATAATGCCACTGCAAATGAACTCCAGACGCATGTACCGCTTTGTGCATCTGATTTTATGTGTCTTAACTGCTCAGCCCTCTCCTCAGCCCCTTCAGTTGTTTCTGAGACTCCATGAGTTGAAAGCCCCCAATTCCTGACACTATGCCCTATGATCAGATAGTTTGAGGGCTTCTGGAACATTCCCTCCTAAGAGATGGCTGGGCAGTTAAGAATTCAGAATTCGAATTCTGAAACAGATAAGAAAAAAAAAAAAAACCAGCCAGGTGTGGTGGCGCACGCCTTTAATCCCAGCACTCGGGAGGCAGAGGTAGGAGGATCGCCATGAGTTCGAGGCCACCCTGAGACTACAGAGTGAATTCCAGGTCAGCCTGGGCCAGACTGAGACCCTATCTCCAAAAAAAAACAAAAACAAACTCCTTGGTGTTTTTAGCCTGACAGTCAAAACAAGAGGCTCTCACAGGTTTGCCCAGAAGGTGGCGCCGTAAGACAAGCGCAGCCTACCAGGGATCACGCAACCCTCAGGAAACCAGACCTGGAGGGGAACTCCCCTACTTCCTGGGCAGTAGTGCTGAGCATAGGAGCCCATTCCTAGAGACTCCTAGATCACAGTGTGTGTTTGTGGGAGAGGATATCATAGCTATGGACATACTAGTGGGTCTGAACCCTAAGAACCTGGAAGAAAGATTGTTCTGAAAAAGTAGGGCCCATGGTGAAGGAACTGTCAAGAAATCAGGGCTTGAGAGATGGCTTAGCAGTTAAGGCGCTTGCCTACAAAAGGAAAGGACCCAGATTCCATTCCCCAGGACCCACGTAAGCCAGGTGCACAAAGTGGTACGTGTGTCTGGAGTTCGTTTGCAGCGGCTGAAGGCCCTGGCACACCCATTCTCTCCGTCTCTCTTTCTGCCTCTTTCTCTCTCAAATCAATAAATAAAAATAAAATAAATATCTTTTAAAAAATAAAGAAACCAGACCTCCTCTTCACTCTGGGGATTTGATCCAGCTTCTCTGAGTAGAGGGAGGTTGGTTGTGGAAGGGGCTGAGGGCCTATAGCACTGAATAAAGTTTCCATTCCAAGCTAGGAAAAAGAACTTTGGTGTTCTGGCAGAACAGGCTAAAGTCCCTCAGAAGATGAAAATGAAGCCTAAAGGGTGACTCACAGGTAGTAAGGGACAAAAATGGATCAGGAATGATGGGTCTCTCTCTTTAATTAATTTTATTTACATGAGAGAGTGAGAGGTAGAGAGAGGGACAGAATGGGCATGCCAGGGCTTTCAGCCACTCCAGATGAACTCCAGATGCATGGGCCACCTTGTGCATCTGGCCTACGTGGGTCCTGGGGAATCAAACCTGGGTCCTTTGGCTTTGCAGACAAGCACTTTAACTGCTAAGCCATTCCTCCAGCCTGCTCTCTCTCATTAAAAAAAAAAAAAAATTATTTATGTGAGAGTGAGAGAGGCAGATAGATTTTTGAGCTAAAACCTCAACTGATGGCTTGGGATTCTCTTTAGTTTCTCCTTCCTTCCTTCCTTCCTTCCTTCCTTCCTTCCTTCCTTCCTTCCTTCCTTCCTTCTTTCCTTCCTTCCTTCCTTTCTTTCTCTCTTTTTTTTTGGGGGGGGTCCTTCAAGGTAGGGGTCTCATTCTAGCCCAGGCTGATCTGGAATTTACTTTGTAGTCTTAGAGTGGCCTTGAACTCACAGTGATCCTCCTACCGCTACCTCCCAAGTGCTAGGAATAAAGGAGTTTGCCACCATGCCCAGCATGGCCTGGGACTCTCTATGAAGGACAGGCTGGCCTTGAACCTATGATCCTTCTGTCTCAGTCTCCCCAGTGCTGAGAATTATAGGTGTGCTCTATGATTCCTGGCTTCTTCAGGGCATCAGAGTCTAACATTTATAAACAGAAGCTCAATGAAAAGAGTGCCTTGCTGGGGTCCTAACTAAAACCCCCAATTCAAACTTTTCTTTGCAAGTTTTATTTTCACTTCCTTTTTCTTTTCCTTTTGTAAATTATTTTTTATAAGAGAGAGCAAGATCAAGAGGGAGAGGGAGAGAGAAAGAGAGAGAGAATTGGCCCACCAGAGCCTCCAGCCACTGCAATCGAACTCCAGTCACATGCCCCCTTGTGCAACCTTGCACACTTGCATCACCTTGTGCACCTGGAGAGCTGAACATCAGTCCTTAGGCTTCGAAGACAAGTGCCTTAACCACTAAGCCATTTCTCTACCCCCCTCCTTTTTATTTATTTATTTTGGTTTTTCGAGGTAGGGTCTCACTCTAGCCCAGGCTGACCTGGAATTCACTATGTAGTCTCAGGGTGGCCTCGAACTCATGGCAATCCTCTTACCTCTGCCTTCTGAGTGCTGGAATTAAAGGTGTGAGTCACCACGCCTAGCTCCCCCTCTCTTTTTTAAGTTGGTTCATGTAGCTCAGGCTAGTCTCAAACTCCCTATGTAGCCAATGACACTTTGGGTTTCTTCTGACTCTCGAGTGCTGGGATTACAGGAGCTTGCCACCATGATGTTTCTATTTTTTTAGGAGAGGGGGAGAGAGAGAAGTATGGGCAAGCCAGAGCTGAAAATGAACTCCAGAGGAATTTGCCACTTTGTGCATCTGGCTTTACATCAGTATTGGGGAATGGAACCCCAGACCATTAGGCTTTGCAAGCCTGTGCCTTTAACTGCTGAACCATCTCTACAGCCCCATGCTAAGTTTTATGCTGTAGTTAGTGGTGGATCAAACTCAGGGCTTTGTGCATGCTAAGCAAGCACTCTAGCAACTGAGCCATATCCCTTGCCTTCCTCTGCTTTTGTGGAACAAGGGTGAAACAATCATTTACATGTCTGGAGAGCATGCTGGGATGCTAGTTTCCAGGACCAGTGCTTGATGCTCCTTGATTTGAAAGAAAGAAAGAAAGAAAGAAAGAAAGAAAGAAAGAAAGAAAGAAAGAAAGAAAGAAAGAAAGAGAGAAAGAGAGAGAGAGAGAAAGAAAGAAAGAAAGAGAGAGAAAGAGAGAGAGAAAGAAAGATAGAGGGAGTGGATCCCCAGCTCAGCATCTCTCTTTGTTCTGGGAATGCACTTGCAGCCTCCTTTAAGTTTTATGTGAATAAATTGAGGGGAGCTAAGGTGTAGCAGGTGGGAGGCAGAGAAGACAAGGAGAGATGAGGCCCAGACCCAGGGCTTCAGAAGGCCGCTGCGTTCTGCACCTTCACTACATGTGTTTACTAACCAGCCCACCAAGATGAGCCTAAGGGATGCTCAGCTTGAAGCTCAGACCCCAAGCAGCAGCAGGGAGGAGGGAATTGGGATGTCCCAGGGAGGTTGCCTTAAGGGATCTATTTGTAGAAGCAGTGGCCCAGAGGCTGCTTGGGTGCAAGCAGCTCAGGGCTCTGGGTCACAGGAGAAATAACTAAGGAGTATTCCCACTGATAATCTTTTTCCTCCTCTTCCTCCTCCCCCTCCTTTTTCTGACTGTCTTCATCCTTCCACTCTCCTTAAACCCACTGAATCCCTTAGGCAGCTGGGATCAACATAAGCTGGAGACTGATGCGTGTACAAGGGAAATAGGGGAGCCTGGAAACAGTAGAACCTGAGAGGTAACCGTGTACAGTTGCAAATGAGGGGAGCCTGAAAACAGCTGAATCTGGGGAGATGGAACTGCCTAGTGAGAGAGCAAAGGGGTTCTGGAAACTGCTGAATCCGGGGAGGCCAATTTGTGTACCGGGGAAAATATAGGGGAATCTGGAAACAGCAGGATCTGGGGAGACAGCTCGTGTACAGTGTGGGGGGGGGAGGAGAGAGGGAGAGAGACAGACAGACATTGAGACAGAAAGAAAGAGCTGAAAATAGTTGAATATGGGGAGGCAGATTCGTGTGTAGGGGGAAGTAGAGGAGCTGGAAAGAGCACTATGTGGGCAGAGATCTCAGTGCAGTGTGGAAGCCCCGGTAGTCTGGACACAGGGGTTTTCAGGGGATGGCACTGTGTGAAATCGCCGTGAGGGGTGTGGGGGAGTTTGAGGAATCTGATGGGGTGAGGGACCTCAGAGAGAAAGACAGGGGCTAGAGTGGAGTCGCAGAGGGAGGTAGTATGATGGCACCTCTCCCCTGCTCAGTAGATTTGAGCTAGAATGGTTCCCAGTCTCTTCCTGTAGAGAGGGCAGGCTGAGGGACTAGCTTTCCAATGAGGACCCAAGATTTCTCATGGCAAGGAGACAAGAGCCTTTGTGGACAGTTGTCACCCTGGTCCTGAAATGAATAATTCCCTGGCGGAGCCAGCAGAGGAGCTGGGAAGGAGTTGGTGGGGGGAGGCGGGTGGGTGAGGAAGAAGAGAAGGGAGCCTTCTTCCCAAGCCCTCCTTGATGGGGACAGGCCTCTTTCTCCCTGTCCACCGCCCAACCTGACCTCTCCCCTCAGCGGTTCCCTTCTGAGTGACAGACGGACAAAGACAGAGCTTCTGAAGAAGGCCCCACAAATGCTCCCTACTACCCCAGGAGAGGCCCCAGGGCAGCCAGGACCAACAGGAGCTGTCACTCCAGCAGAGCTGGTTCAGGTGACAGGCCTTCAGGGGACAGGGTGACTAGGGTCTTGGAAAGGCCTGAGATTTTTGGAATTCTGTCTGTGCCTCTTAGAAACCAGTTTCCAAAGGGAGAAAAAAAAAAAAAAAAAGGAGCTGCTCCAGAGGCCACCATAGCAGAAAGCTAGGCGGGGTCCTACTGTTTGCTAGCTATGGGGTCTTGGGTCAGCCAGAATCCCTCTCTGAGCCTCAGTTTCTCATTCATAACCTGAAGGATTGGTCTAGATCTCAAAAGAACTTTTAAGTTCTAACATAAGAATTCTTTTTAATAATTATTTACTTATTAGAGAGAGAGAGCACACCAGAGCTTCTAGCCACTGAAGACAAACTCCAGACATGTGGACCATTTTGTATATGGGTACTACTGAGCAATCAAACCAAGACCAGCAGGCTTTGCAAGCAAGTGCCTTTAACTGCTAAGCCATCTCTTCAGGCCAAATTTTGTTGTTCTTTTTTTTCGGTAGAGTCTCATTCTAGTTCAAGCTGACCTGGAATTCCCTCTGTAGGACCTGAGAATTCTTTTTTTTTTTTTTTTTTTTTGGTTTTTCAAGGTAGAGTCTCACTCTGGCCCAGGCTGACCTGGAATTAACTATGTAGTCTCAAGGTGGCCTCAAACTCATGGCAATCCTCCTACCTCTGCCTCCTGAGTGCTGGGATTAAAGGTGTGTGCCACCACGCCCAGCTCTGAGAATTCTTTAAAAAAAAAAGGCTGGAGAGATGGCTTAGCAGTTAAGCGCTTGCCTGTGAAGCCTAAGGACCCTGTTTTGAGGCTCCATTCCCCAGTACCCACGTAAGCCAGATGCACATGGTGGCGCATGCGCCTGGAGTTCATTTGCAGTGGCAAGAGGCCCTGGTGCGCCCATTCTCTCCCACTTTCTCTCTCTCTCTCCCTTTCTCTGTCTCTAGTAAGTAAATAAATAAAAAATTATATATATATATATATATATTTATTTATTTATTTGAGAGACAAAATGAGGATGGGCACACTAGGGCCTCTAGCCACTGTAAACAAACTCCAGATGCATGCTCCACTTTGTGCATTTGGTTTTATGTGGGTACTGGGGAATCAAACCTGGGTCCTTTGGCTTTGCAGGCAAACACCTTAACCACTAAACCATCTCTCCAACCCTAAAAGACATGAGAATTCTTTTATTTATTTTTTTTGAGGTAGGGTCTCACTCTAGCCCAGGCTGACCTGGGATTAATTCACTATGTAGTCTCAGACCGGCCTCAAACTCACTTCACATAGCTCTTCCTACCTCTGCCTCCCCGTTGCTGGGATTAAAGGCATGCACCACCATGCCCGGTCAGACATGAGAATTTTTAATGGAGTCCAGAGAGAACCAAGAGCCGCAGTTTTTGTAATTCCTTACTTGCTTCTTTGGCTCAGGACTGCAGGCAAATAGGGAGGAGGCTGGCATTCAGGATGCTGTGGTAGTGTATATACAAGCAGCCATGGCTTCCTGCATCAATAACTTCAGCAACATGTGTGTTTCCACTTTAAATCACACCAAGGGGTCCCTCCCTCAAAGCAGAATTATTTTTCACTTCAACCACCTTGGGCTTCCTGGCTTGTGCTTCAAGCTGAGATGTGAAATCTGTACTCAGGATTTCATCTCCCTGCATCTTCCCTGCTGAGACACCTGAGGCCCCTCTGGGCAGCTGTCTTGCTCACACTTCTGCACTTGCCTCATTTCTCCTGAAGCCAGGGATGTTTGGAAAGGGGGATGATGCTTAGGATCTTGCAATGAAACCTCAGAGTCTCAGGAAGAGAACGGTTCTCCCCAACAGAAAGATCTCCAGGCATCTCAATCCCTGAGCATTGCTGCCTCTTGCCCTCTATCCAGCCTCCTGGAAGTGGCTTTACAGGCCACCGTTTGCAAGGCTGCCAGCTGGAGGTGCATCAGTGAACACCTAGAAACAAACCATTCATAGCTGGGAAACGTGGAAGTCACAGTGTATGAGATAATGGACAACGGGTCCTGGGAGCCACAGGCCTGCATGGTTTGAGTGTCTGACCTGTGCTTCTCTGCTCCTCCTTTTAAACTACCATTATGGTTTTTTTTTTTTTTTTTTTTTTTGGTTTTGTGAGGTAGGGTCTCACTCTGGTCCAGGCTGACCTGGAATTAACTATGTAGTCTCAGGGTGGCCTCGAACTCTCAGCGATCCTCCTACCTCTGCCTCCCGAGTGCTGGGATTAAAGGCGTGCGCCACCACGCCCGGCCTGGTTTTTTTTTTTTTTTTTTTTTTTTTTAGAAGTCGTTATTTATTTTTGCTGTGTGTGTGCATGTTCATGTGTGTGAATGTGGGCACATGTGCCATGGTGCACATGTGGTCAGAGGACAACTTTGGGTGTTGGTTCTCTTGTTCACCACTACATTTACCAACCTAGCTGGCCTGTGAGCTTCCAGGGGATTCTCCTGTCTCTGCCTCCCTTATTGTTATAGGCGTCCTGGGGTTACAGATGCCCATGCTATTTATAGCATCTGGTACTCGTTTTTATTTTTTTATTTATTTACAAGAAAGAAAGAGAAAATGGGCTCACCAGGGACTCTAGCCCCTGCAAATGAACTCGAGACGCATGTGCCACCTTGTGCATCTGGCTTTACGTGGGTACTGGGGAATTGAACCTGGGTCCTTAGGCTTCACAGACAAGCGTCTTAACTGCTAAGCCATCTCTCCAGCCCCAAATTCAGGTACTCTTGTATGACAAGTGCTTTATCCACTGAGCCATCCATGCCGCTGCTGCTGCTGCTGCTGCTGCTTCCTCTTCTTCTTCTTCTTCCTCCTCCTCCTCCTCCTCCTCCTTCTTCTTCTTCTTTTTGTTTTTTTGTTTTTTTGAGGTAGGGTTTCACTGCAGCCCAGGCTGACCTAGAATTCACTCTGTAGTCTTAGGGTGGCCTCGAACTCACAGTGAATCTCCTACCTCTGCCTCCCAAGTGCTGGGATTAAAGGGCTCATGCTTTGTTTTTTTGAGGCGACAGGATCACATTCACTCTGTAGCCCAGGCTGGCTGGCCTCCTCCCATGTGCTGGGATTACAGGCATGAGTCATTTTAAGGCCTTCCTCTTAGTCTGAAATACCACAGCCCAGGCTGATACTCGGATGGCTCTAGAAATCCTGTGCCTTACCCCCACCCTCACCCCCGTCCCCCTCTCCAGTCTATGTAGAAAACATTGCCAGCAACTTCAGAATCAGAGTGGCCAGGGCCTAAGGGAATGAACTATGGCTGCCACTCTTAGGGAACCTCAGGGGATATAACCCAGGAAGTAGGTGATGGAGGAGTGTCCAGGAGCAGCGCTAGGAGCTGGGCCCTGGAGATCCAGGGCCACTAAAGATAGCCTGGGGACTGTGTGTGTGTGTGTGTGTGTGTGTGTGTGTGTGTGTGTGTTTGATGGGGGGAGCACAGAACCACTTCTCCACTGGGACCAGTCATCTCTGAGCAAGGGAGTGAGCACAGGGCTGGGCACTTGGTGGGAGGATGTACCTGCGGCTCTTCTGTTCCTCCTGAGTCCTAAGGATGTTGGGGTGTGTGGTGGTGGTGGTGGGGGGTGGTGGGGGGGGGTGGTGGGAGGCGGTGCTGCTGAATTGGGGTAGCGGGCTGGGCGGAGGAGGGGCGGGGGAGGGGAGCTGATTAGAATCCCGGCCGTATGGCGTCCGCTGCCTGCCCGCCTGCCTGCCGAGATGGAGGTAATCACTGAGCGGGCGAGACGGTGTGCACGGGCGACAGCAGGCGGCCCGGCCGTCGCCATGGCAACCGCGGCCTCCGGGGCGAGCAGCTTCAGCTCGCGGCTCGGCGTCGGCGGCGGAACATCTGCTTTGCGCGGAGCTGCTGGGAGCCCCGGGGGCGCGGGCGCGGCGGCTCTCCCCCCACCCACCCCCGACCCCCACCCCCACCCACACACACACCACCCCGCGAAAAAGAAACAAATTAGGCCAACTGTCCAATGAGGGGCCGCAAATGTATTTATTAATGCGAGGGAAAGGTTGTTCCGGAGCGCAGTTTGATTAATGTTTGAGTCTTCAGCGTGTCAGTCTGGTTTTGTCTCCTGCAAAAGGGGGGGGTGGTGGTGGTGGTGGTGGTGGTGGTGAGAGAGGGCTGGATGGGTTTTTGGGGTGGGGGGGTTGCTAAGGGACTGGGGAGGAGGGAGACAACAAAGAGGGAGGGGATGTTAATAGCCAAATAGGCTCTTTTTCATGTTTCCCTCCCCCCAATCCACCCCGCCTGCCAACCCGTGATGGATGGCTCAGACAGACACCAGAGAGCATTAGGGAGGCGCGAGCCCCTTCGGAGGAGCCGTGGGGGAATGGAGGAGAGGGGGCTGCACGAGCCAGCCTGGGGTCTTTGGGGAAGGAGCAATGCAAAGAAATGGCCTCAGGAAACGGGCAACTTCCTAGGGAAACCAGAGGGGTGGGGGGGTTAAAAAAAAAAAAAAGAAGAAGGCACTGTCTCCCCCTCTGCTCGTTTGTCCTCTAAGCCCAGGAGACAGCGCCCTGGAGGGTCGGAGGGTGTGAGTCCATAGACCTCTGGATTACAGGCCTGAACGAGAAGCTTTTGGCCTGTTTAGGGTTGGGAGAGAGACGTGGCTAAGACTGTGACTCCTGAGTTCAGAGTTCATCTTCCTCTCTTTCCTCCTCCTCCTCCTTCTTTTTTTGTTGTTCAAAGTAGGGTCTCACTCTGGCCCAGGCTGACCTAGACTTCACTACGTAGTCTCAGGGTGGTCTTGAACTCACAGCGATCCTTCTATCTCTGCCTCCCGAGTGCTGAGATTAAAGGCGTGCACCACACGCCCAGCTCTTTCTTCTTTTTCTTTCCACTCAGCCCTTCTGCTATATTTTCCATCAACACTTTTTTGTTCCATTTTCCCTCTTTTCCTTTTGTCTCTTCTATTGTTTCTTTCCTCCATCATCTTCCCCACCCCAGCTGGGCGACATCAGCTGGCTGTGACAGGGACTGCTTGCTGAGATGTCTTCCGTGATGTCTGAACACATACAACACTTTCTATTTTCTGTCACTTTGCTGAAGTCGCCGGGAAACTGAGCTCCCCATTGGAATCCCAACGTGATCCAATTTGTGAGAAAATGTGCCCTGCTCCTTTCCTGCTTTCCTTTTCCGGTGCCTTTCAGCTGTGGTCTGCTAGGAAAGTGTTACAGAAGCTGAAATTTTCAAATTTTTGGCCTAATCTGGGATTTAGAAACACAGAAAGTGAGGCTTCTTCTTCATAATCCTATGCTACACATAATAATTTTTTTGTTTGTTTTAGTTTTTCAAAGTAGGGTCTTGCTCTAGCCCAGAGCTGACCTGGAATTCACTATGTAGTCTCAGGGTGGCCTTGAACTCACAGCTATCCTCCTACCTCTGCCTCCCAAGTGCTGGGATTAAAGGCGTGCACCACCACGCCCGGCTTAATTTTTTTTTTTTAAGTAGCCCTTTAAAGCTCAAGCTAAATGCTAACCCAATTTAGCAGCTCCTTTTATCTGGTTTGTTCAAGAAAGGATTGAAGGGCTGGAGAGATGGCTTAGCGGTTAAGGCACTTGCCTGCGCAGCCTAAGGATCCAAGTTTGATTCTCCAGGTCCCATGTAAGCCAGATGTACAAGATGGCACATGCATCTGGAGTTCTTTGCAGTAGCTAGAGGTCCTGGTGCACCCATTCTCTCTCTCTCCCATTCTCTCTCTCTCTCCCTCACTCTCTGTCTCTAATAAATAAAAATAAATATATATATAAAAGAAAGGATTGAAGGCTGGAGAGTGGCTCAGCAATTAAGACTCCTGCCTGTGAAGCCTAAGGACCCATATTTGATTCCCCAGTACCCATGTAAGCCAGATGCACAGGGTGGTGCATGCATCTGGAGTGGCTAGAAGACCTGGTGTGCCTATTCTCTTTCCCTCTCTGTCTGCCTTTTTCTCTTCTCTCTCGCGCTCCCTCTCTCTCTCAGCAGTTAAAAGCGCTTGCTTGCAAACATGCCCACCTGTGTTCAATTCCCCAGCTACCCATGGAAAGCCTGATGAATCAAGTAGTGCAAGTATCTGGTGTTTCCTTTGAAATGACAAGAAACCTTGACAATCACAACACACACACAAGCAACTTTTTTGTAAGATCAGAGCCTCACTTCCCATGGAAGATTTTGAATTTTTGTTTGTTTTTTGGTTTGTTTGTTTTGAGGTAGGGTCTCACTCTGGTCCAGGCTGACCTGGAATTCACTATGTAGTCTCAGGGTGGACTTGAACTCACGGCGATCCTCTTACCTTTGCTTCCCGAGTGCTGGGATTAAAGGTGTGTGCCACCATGCCAGGCTTGAATTTTTAATTTTTTTAATTTTATTTTAGAGAGAATGAAAGAGAGAGGCAGAGGGAGAGAATTGGCCTGCCAGGGCCTCAGCCACAGCAATTGAATGCCAGATGCTTGCACCACCCAGTGGGCATGTGTGACCTTGCGCTTGCTTCCCTTTTGTGCATTTGGCTTAGGCAGGATCTGGAGAGTCAAACATGGGTCCTCAGGCTTTACAGGCAAGCTCCTTAACCAGTAAGCCATCTCTCCAGTCCCCATGGAAGATTTATCAGTATCACAGTGTACTTGAAGTCTTTTTGTTGAGGGATTATCCTGTTATTCAAGTGTGGCTACAGCAAAGTGGTTAAGAGCAATGAGTCTGGAATCAGAGCACCATTGTTCAGCCCTGGTTTCTCTTCTCACTAGTTGGATGATTGTGGATAAATTATTTGGTCTCTCTAGACTTCTGTTTCTTCATTGGTAAAATAAGGATTATAATTGTTTCTGGTTCATCAGGTGACAATAATCTACATAAATTGTATAGCACAGTGCCCAATGGACATTATGTGCTGGATACACAGTGGCAGTTCTTTTTTAAATTTTTATTTATTTATTTTATTTATTTGAGAGAGAGAGAGAGAAAGAGAATGGGCTCCTCAGAGCCTTCAGCCACTGTTAACACACTCTAAACACATGTGCCACCTTGTGCATCTGGCTTACATGGGTTCTGAGGAATTGAACCTGGGTCCTTTGGCTTTACAAGCATATTCCTTAACTGCTAAGTGATCTCTCCAGCTCCCTTTTTTGTTGTTTTGTTTTGTTTTTGAGGTAGGGACTCACTGTAGCTCAGGCTGACCTGGAATTCACTATGTAATCTCAGGATGGCCTCGAATTTATGGAGATCCTCCTACCTCTGCCTCCCAAGTACTGAGATTAAAGGTGTGCGCCACCACACCCAGCTTATTTTTTATTTTTATTTATTTATTTTATTTTATTTTCGAAAGATAGATTTTTTTTTTTTTTGTAGCCCTAGCTGACCTGGAAGTCACTATGTTTTTCAAGGTGGCCTCAAACTCACAGCAATCCTACCTCTGCCTCCCGAGTGCTGGGATTAAAGGCGTGCGCCACCATGCCCAGCTAGAGAATTCTTTTTTTTTTTAAAAGTAATTTTATTATTTATTTGTATGTAGGTGTCCATAGGCCTACCAGATGCTTGTGCCAGTTTTGGGGGTCCAGTTTTATGTGGAGGCTGGGGAATTGAACCCAGGCTGGCAGGCTTTGTAAGCAACACCTTACAAATTGCTGAACCATCTCTCCAGCCCCACACTGGTAATTCTTTTTCTGTTTCGGTTTTTTTCGAGGCAGGGTCTCACTCTAGCCCAGGCTGACCTGGAATTCACTATGTAGTCTCCGAATGGCCTTGAACTCACCATGATCTTCCTACCTCTGCTTCCTGAGTGGTAATTTTTTTTTTTTTTAGGTAGGGTCTCGCTCTAGCCCAGGCTGATGTGAAACTCACTCTAGTCTCAGGCTGGCCTGGAACTCACAGTGATCTCCTTCCTCCTCAGCCTCCCAAGTGCTCAGATTAACATCGTGGGCCACCATGCCCCACCACACCAACCATTTTTTGTTTTGTTTTTCGAGGTAGGGTCATGCTCTAGCCCAGGCTGATCTCTCTCTCTCTCTCTCTCTCTCTCTCTCTTTTTCCTCTTCCTTCTTCTTCTTCTTTTTGGGTTTTTCGAGGTAGGGTTTCACTCTAGTCCAGGCTGACTACATAGTCTCAGGGTGGCCTTGAACTCATGGCAATCCTACTTCTACCTCCCGGGTGCTGGGATTAAAGGCATGCACCACCACACCAGGCTTTTTTTCCTTCTTTCTTTCTCATTGTAGCCCAGTCTGGTTTCAAACTAACTATGAAAATGACCTTAAACTTTTGATCCTCACGTCTCCATCTCAAGAATGCGGGCATTACAGATTACAGTAATGCACTATCATGCCCAGCTAAAAGAATTAATAGAGGAGAAACAGTAAACATTTCAAATCGTTGAAGAAGCCCTGGGCTAAATACCAACAAGTAGTGTGGGTGCCAAATGTCCCTACCACACAGCTCCAAGGAAAGAGCTTCAGGACTTGGAGCTGGATCCCCCATTCCCTAAAGAATGGTCCTTAAGGCCGGGCGTGGTGGCGCACACCTTTAATCCCAGCACTCGGGAGGCAGAGGTAGGAGGATCGCCAAGAGTTCGAGGCCACCCTGAGACTACATAGTTAATTCCAGGTCAGCCTGGACCAGAGTGAGACCCTACCTCGCAAAACCAAAAAAAAAAAAAAAAAAATGGTCCTTAAGGACGTGAAAGACGAGGTGGAGTGGAGTGAAAAAGGGCATGGTTGGGGCTGGAGAGATGGCTTAGTGGTTAAGTGCCTGCCTGTGAAGCCTAAGGACTCCGGTTCGAGGCTCAATTCCCCAGTATCCATGTAAGCCAGATGCACAAGGTGGCGCATGCATCTGGAGTTCATTTGCAGTAGTTGGCTCTGGTATGCCCATTCTCTCTCTCTCTCTCTCTCTCTCTGTCTGTCTGTCACTCTCAAGTAAATAAATAAAAATAAAGGAACAAAAAAGGAAATGAAAACCATTTTTTAAAAAAAGGGCATGGCATAAGCGAAGATCCTCACCAAGAGCATTGCTTATTCATAGACAGTGTATTTGGCTGGACCTTGAATTGAAACTTGACAACTATCTTAAATAAAATAAAGGACCAAAACACTTGGACTATATCTTGCATGTATCAGGGAGTGGTTGGAGACTTTTGAACAGTGTCACACATGTAAAAACTCTGTGTGTGAGTGTTTACATACTTTTTTTCTTTATTTGAGAGTGAGAGAAAGAGAGAGAAAAAGTGTATGGCCAAGCGTGGAGGCATACACCTTTAATTCCAGCACTTGAGAGGCAGAGCTAGGAGGATCACCATGAGTTCCAGACCATCCTGAGACGACATAGTGAATTTCAGATCAGCCTGGACTAGAGGGAGACCCTACCACAAACGAAAGAAAGAAAGAAAGAAAGAAAGAAAGAAAGAAAGAAAGAAAGAAAGAAAGAAAGAAAGGAAGGAAGGAAGGAAGGAAGGAAGGAAGGAAGGAAGGAAGGAAGGAAGGAAGGAAGGAAGGAAGGTGAAAATGTTTGGTGACAGAGTGGATGTTAGGAAGAGAGGGAGGAGAGCAGAGAGACATGGTGCTCTGACACTGGACCTGGGTAAGGAGGAAGACAGTCACAGAAACGTGATGTGGTGAACCTTACTCTGCTGGGGCTGGGGCTGGAGCTGCCTTAGTTTAGCAGATCGTTGTAAAGCCTGCTGCACAAGCTTGTTGTGGTGTCATATTTTCTGTGTGTCCGTTATGGTGGGTAGTCAATGGAATTCATCCTCCATCAGTCTGACGTGTGTTTAGACATGCTGGCAATTGATTATCTTGGGCATCTTCGTTTGTCCACCTACCTCCCCCATGACTGATCTTAGAGGTTAAGGGTTCATCTCATGGTGAATATAAATAGCCCTTTGGGGGAACTTAAGGCTCAGCTCCACCCGCTCAACACTTTAACAAATGAGCCAAGAAGAACGCACCCATCACATAGGCTCTGTCCACTGGGATTGGAAACTCTAAGATGGTGTGCAGTTTGACTATCAAGTAATGAGGCAAATTTATAGGCAAATGCCCTAGGAGCCATTTCTCTCTTTGAGGAGATTTCCCTTCAAATCATCTCACCAGGAGGCGACACTTGTTCCAAATGCTTCCAATGCTTAAAACATTTGGTAAGGTTCTGTGGGAATCGTCTTCAGTCTGCGGTACGTTGGGTTTGCTGTCCTCAGAGGTTCCAGATTTTCATCCTTAGGAAGTGAGTGGGATGCTTTGACAGTCAGCATTAAAAAAAGAAAAAAAAAGTTTTCAGGGGCTGGAGAGATGGCTTAGTGGTTAAGGCATTTGCCTGCAAAACCAAATGATCCCCATTCGACTCTCCAGGACCCACATAAGCCAGAATCACAAGGGGGTGCATGCGTCTGGAGTTTGTTTGCAGTGGCTGGAGGCCCTGGCGTGCCCATTCTCTCACTCTCTCTCAAATAAATAAATAAATAAAATATTTAAAAATGTTTTCAAGTTGCTTGTTTTTGTTTTTGAAGATAGGGTCTTGTTCTAGCCCAGGCTGACCTGGAATTCACTACGTAGTCTCAGGCTAGTCTTGGATTCACCATAATTCTCGTACCTCTGCCTCCTGAGTGCTGGGATTCCAAAATTTTTAAAAATTTATTTGAGAAAGAGAGAAAGATGCAGATAGAGTGAATGGGTGCACCAGGGCCTCTAGCCACTGCAAATGAACTCCAGGCACAAATGTGCCATTTTGTGTATCTGCCTGTATGTGGGTACTGGGGAATCAAACCTGGGTACTTTGGCCTTGCAGGCAAACACCTTAACCACTAAGCTATCTCTCCAGCCCCAAATTGTTTATT
Organism: Orientallactaga sibirica; assembly: GCA_036365145.1. Taxonomy (NCBI): domain Eukaryota; kingdom Metazoa; phylum Chordata; class Mammalia; order Rodentia; family Dipodidae; genus Orientallactaga; species Orientallactaga sibirica. The sequence goes on along the minus strand of JAEOAD010000013.1, from coordinate 31,802,074 downwards.
TTCTTTGAGGCAAGCCCAACAGACTGGCCTTTTTTATGCTAGAGAGTGAGCGCAAGAGAAAGAGATAGAGAGGGTGGGAGATAATTGGTGCACCAGGGCCTCCATCCACTGCAATCAAACTCCAGATGCATGTGCCACTTTGTGTGCATGTGAGACCTGGTGCATTTGCATCACCTTGTGTATCTGGCTTATGTGGGATCTGGAGAGTCCAACATGAGTCCTTAGGTTTTGCAGGCAAGCACCTTAACTGCTAAGCCAACTCTCCAGCTCCCAAATTACTTTTTTAGCAATGAAAAAGTGTTGAAATAAAATCATAGCTGGGGGCTGGAGAGATGGCTTAGCCATTGAGGCACTTGCCTGTGAAGCCTAAGGACTCATGTTTGTCTCTCCAGGTCCCATGTAAGCCAGATGCTCATGGTGGCACATGCATTTGGAGTTTGTTTGCAGTGGATAGAGGCCCTGGCATGCCCATTCCCTCTCTCTCTCTCTCTCTCTCTCTGCCTCTTCCTCTCTCTCTCTCTCAAATGAATAACATTTTAAAAAAGTATTTTAAAAAATCAGGCCAGGTGTGATGGCTCATGCCTTTAATCCCAGCACTCAGGAGGCAGAGGTAGGACGATCACCATGAGTTTGAGGCCACCCTGAGACTACATAGTGAATCAGGTCAGCCTGAGCTAGAGTGAGACCCTACCTTGGAAAAGCAAAAAACAATAAATAAATAAATCAGAGCTAGAGAGATGGCTTAGAGGTTGAGGTGCTTGCCTGAAAAGCCAAATGACCCAGATTTGATTCCCCGGGACACATAAGCCAGATGAACAAGGTGGCGCATGCATCTGGATTTTCTTTGCAGTGGTTGAAGACACTGGTGCACCCATTCTCTCTTTCTTCCTCTCTATCTGCCTCTTTCTTTCTCTCTCTTGTCTCTCAGATCAATAAAATAAAATTTTTAAAAAAAATTTTTAAAAAGGGCTGGAGAAATGGCTTAGCAGTTAAGGTGTTTGCCTGTGAAGCCTAAGGACCCGAGTTTGATTCCCCAGGACCCGTGTAAGCCAGATGCAGAAAGGGCACATGTGTCTGGAGTTTGTTTGCAGTGGCTAGAGGCCCTGGTGTGTCCATTAGCTCTTTCTCTGTGCCTCTTCTTCCCTCTCTCTCTCTCTCTCTCATAAATAAATAAATAAACAAACAAATAAATAAATAAATAAATAAATAAATAAATAAATAAAAAAGTAAAGGGCTGGGGAGATGGCTTAGTGGTTAAGGCATATGCCTGCAAAGCCAAAGGATTCCGGTTCGATTCTCCAGGACCCACGTAAGTCAGATGCACAAGGGGGCACATGCATCTGGAGTTCCTTTGCAGTGGCTAGAAGCCCTGGAGCACCCATTCTCTCTTTCTCTCTGCCTCTTTCTGTCCCTCAAATAAATAAATTAATTAAATATATTTTAAAAAATAAAAATAAAAAGCAGAAAAACCAAAAATAAAATAATAATAAGAAGAAGAAGACCCAAGTGCAGTGGCGCACACCTTTAATCCCAGCATTCAGGAGGCAGAAGTAGTAGGATCGCTGTGAGTTCAAGGCCACCCTAAGACTACATAATGAATTCCAGGTCAGCCTAGGCTAGAGTGAGACCCTACCTCAAAAAACCAGAAGGAAAAAAAATTTTTTAAATTTTGTTTGACAGGTTCAGGATTAAGGAAGATCTCAGCAGGGTGATAACATGGGCTCCGATCAAAAAGTGGAGTGTGAGCCGGGCGTGGTGGCACACGCCTTTAATCCCAGCACTCCGGAGGCAGAGGTAGGAGGATCACCATGAGTTCGAGGCCACCCTGAGAATACAGAGTGAATTCCAGGTCAGCCTGGACTAGAGTGAAACCCTACCTCGAAAAACCAAAAAAAAAAAAAAAAAAAAAAAAAAAAAGTGGCTGGAGAGATGGCTTAGTGGCTAAGGCATTGCCTGTGAAGCCAAAGAATCCCAGTTTGATTCTCCAGGACCCACGTAAGCCAGATGCACAAGGGACACATGCATCTGGAGTTTGTTTGCAGTGGCTAGAGGCCCTGGCATGCCCATTCTCTCTCTGTGTCTGCCTCTCTTCTCTCTCTCTCTCTCCTTTCAAATAACTAAATAAGAATTTTTTTAAATCTAAAAAAAAAATGGGAGTGTGGGCTGGAGAGATGGCTCAGCAGTTAAGGCACTTGCCTGCACAGTCTAAGAACCTAGGTTCAATTCCCCAGAACCCACATAAGCCAGATGCACATGGTGGCACATGCGTCTGGAGTTTGTTTGCAGTGGCTAGAGGCCCTGGCATACCCATTTTCTCTATCTCACACTAATAAATAAAAATTAAATATTAAAAAAGTGGCATGTGATCAGCTTTATCAATGTTAATTAAACTGAATTAAGATACATGAAATATAAATGAACTGAATGTTAAGATTTAGGGGCTGGAGAGATGGCTCAGAGGTTAAGGCGCTTGCCTGCACAGCCTAACAACAGGGTTCAGTTCCCCAACACCCACATAAAGCCAGATGCACAGAGTAGTGCATGAGTCTGGAGTTTGATTGCAGCAGCTGGAGCCCCTGATGCACCCAATTTCTCTGTCTCTATTCATTCTATCTTTCTCTGCTTGCAAATAAATAAATTTTTAAAAATATTTAGTTTGTATTTATTTATTAGAGAGAGAGAGAAAGAGGCAGATAGAGGGAGAGAAAAGAGAGAAAATGGGTGCACCGGTGCATCCAGCCACTACAAACAAACTCCAGATGCATGCACCATATTAGGCATCTGGTTTATGTGGGTCTTGGGGAATCAAACCAGGGTCCTTTGGCTTTGCAGCCAAACACCTTAACCACTAAGCCATTTCTCCAGCCCAATAAAAATATTTTAGTGACTTCTTTCTTTTCTTTTTTAAATATTTTATTTATTTATTCATTTTGAGAAAGAGAGGAAGAGGCACATAAGAAGAGAGAATGGGTGCACCAGGGCCTCCAGCCACTGCAGATGAACCCCAGATGTCTGCGCCACCTTGTGCATCTGGCTTATGTGGATAATGAGGAATCAAAACTGGGTCCTTAGGCTTTGTAGGCAAGTGCCTTACTACTAAACCATCCCTCCAGCCCTATATATATATATATATATATATACACATTTCCAAGGTAGGGTTTCACTCTAGTCCAGGCTGACCTGGAATTCACTATGTAGTCTCAGGGTGGCCTCGAACTCACTGCAATCTTCCTACCTCTGCCTCCCAAGTGCTGGGATTAAAGGCATGCGCCACCACACCTGGCTCCAATAAAAATATTTTTAAAAAAGATTTATAGGAGGCTGGAGAGATGGCTTAGCGATTAAGGCGCCTGCCTCCTAAGCCTAAAGAATGCTGGTTCCAATCTCCAGCAGTTCCAATCTCCAGGTCCCACGTTTAGCCAGATGCAAAGTGACGCAAGGGCTCAATGCTGCACTTGCCCACAAGGGGGCGCATACATCTGGATTTCGTTCACAGCAGCTGAGACTGCTGGCGCGCCCATTCTGTGTCTCCTTCTCCCTCTCTGTCTCTCTCTCTCTGTCTCTCTCCAAAAATAAATAAAATAATTAAAAAAATTTTTTTTTGTTTGTTTTGCTTTTTCGAGGTGGGGTTTCACTCTGGTCCAGGCTGACCTGGAATTAACTATGTAGTCTCAGGGTGGCCTCGAACCCACGGTGATCCTCCTACCTCTGCCTCCCAAGTGCTGGGATTAAAGGCGTGCACCACCACACCCGGCAAAAATTTTTAAAAATATTTATAGGGCTGGAGAGATGGTTTAGCAGTTAAGCGCTTGCCTGTGAAGCCTAAGGACCCTGGTTTGAGGCTCAATTCCCCAGGACCCACATAAGCCAGATGCACAAGGGAATGCATGCATCTGGAGTTCATTTGCAGTGGCTGGAGGCCCTGGCATGCCCATTATCTTTCTATCTACCTGCCTTTTTCTCTCTTGGTCTGTCTGTCACTCTCAAATAAATAAATAAATAAATAAATAAATAAATAAATAAATATAAACAAAAAATTTAAAAAAAGGATTTATACTTATTAGGGGCTGGGGAGATGTCTCAGTAGGCAAAGTAACTGCCATGTAAGTGTGAGGACCTGACTTTGGATCCCCAGAGTCCACATCAAGTTGGACATGGTGGCACATATCTGGAATCCCATCAAGGAGGGAGATGGAGAGAGGAGAATCCTGGAAAAGTGGTGAGCTGGCTCGCCTGGTGTCTCCGCAGTGAGAGACTACCTCAAAGAAGAGAGATGGCAAGGATGGACACCTCTGACCTCCTTGTTTGTGCCATGGCACCTACACGCTCTCATTCCCACTACAAACACACACATCATACCCACAAGCACAAAGATTTCTTTTTTATTTTTAAATTTTATTGTATTTATTTGAGAGAAAGAGACAGATAGAGAGACAGACACAGAGAGAGATAATGGGTACAACAGGGCCTCCAGCCACTGCAAATAAACTCCAGACACATGTACCCCCTTGTACATCTGGCTTATGTGGGTCCTGGGGAACTGAACTTGGGTCCTTAGGCTTCACAGCCTTAATCTTAACCACTAAGCCATCTCTCCAGCTCCAAACACAATTTTTTTTTTAAAGATTTATACTGGGCTAGAGAGATGGCTTAGTGGTTAAGGCGCCTGCCTGCTAAGCCTAAGACCCCGGTTCCAATCTCCAGTTCCCACGTTTAGCCAGATGCAAAGTGACACAAGGGCTCAATGCCGCACTTGCCCACAAGGGGGCGCATGCACCTGGATTTTGTTCTCAGCAGCTGAGAGACTGCTGGTGCGCCCACTTCTCTATATGTCTCCCTCTCCCTTTCCCTCTCTGTCTCTCTCCAAAAAATAAATAAAATAATAAAAAAAGATTTATATTAATTAGCAAGAATTAACTCAGCCAGGTAAGGTGGACCTCAGCATTAATCCCAACATGCAAGAGGCTGAGGCTGGAAGATCTGTGAGTTCAAGACCAGCCTGGGACTATCGAGTGAGTCGTAGGTCAGCCTGGGCTAGAATGTGACTGTAGTTCAGAAAAACAAATAAATAAATGAGTTAAGGGCTGGACAGATGGCTTGTGGTTAAGGCGCTTGCCTGCGAAGCCTAAGAACTCATGTTTAAATCTCCAGATCCTACATATCCAGGCACACAGCGCACAATGTCACATGTGCACATAATGGGGCATACCTGTTTGGACTTTGTTCGCAGCAGGCTGAAGGTCCTGACGCGCCCATTCTCTCTCTTTCTCTCTCTCTCAAAATAAAATAAATAAATAAATAAGAGTTAACTCAGTGTAGATGAGGAAGACATGGCCTAAGGGTGAAATGCACCTAAACAGTAAACTTAATTGCTATAACCTCCATATGCTAATATGATACAAAATCTGGCTGCAATTAAACATTCTGAGCTGTATTAATAAAAATATTTTTAAAAATAGTTTCCAGAACAAAAGTGGTGGTAGTCTTTTCTTTTTTTTTTTTTTTTTTTTTGGTTTTTCGAGGTAGGGTCTCACTCTGGTCCAGGCTGACCTGGAATTAACTATGTAGTCTCAGGGTGGCCTCAAACTCCTGGCGATCCTCCTACCTCTGCTTCCCGAGTGCTGGGATTAAAGGCGTGCGCCACCACGCCCAGCTTGTCTTTTCTTTTTTCTTCTTCTTCTTTCTTATTTTGGTTTTTTGAGGTAGGGTCTTGCTCTAGCCCAGGCTGACCTGGAATTCACTATTTCACTATGTCATTTGGTCTTAAACTCACAGTGATCCTTCTACCTCAGCCTCCCAAATTCTGGGATTAAAGGCATGTGCCACTATGCCAGGCACAATAGTCTTTCTTTATCTTGTGTTCTTTGGTGTACACAGTTTAGGTCTGGAAAGACTTTTTTGTTTTTGTTTTTGTTTTTCAACGTAGGGTATCTATCTAGCCCAAGCTGACCTGGAATGCACTATGTAGTCTCAGGGTGGCCTCAAATTAATGGCAGTCCAGCTACCTCTGTCTCCCGAGTGCTGGGATTAAAGGCATGCACCACCATGCTCAGTTTATACAAAGAAATTTTTTAGGGGCTGGAGAGATGGCTCACTGGTTAAAGGCACTTGCTTGCAAAGACTGATAGCCTGGGGTTCGATTCACCAACACTTACATAGGCCAGATTCACAAAGTGGTGCATACATCTGGAGTTTGTTTGCACTGGCAAGAGGCCCTAGTATGCCCATTCTGTCTGTGTGTATGCTTGAAAATAAATAAATAAAAACACTTTTTAAAATAACATTTTGAAAATATTTTTATTTGTTTAATTGCAAGTAGAGAGAGAGAGAGAGACAGAGAGAAGATAGCAAAAGAGAGAAGGAGAGAATGGGCATGCCAGGGCCTCTAGCTGTTACAGATGAACTCCGGATGCATGCACCAGAGTTAATCTGGCTTTACATGAGTACTGAGAAATTGAACTTGGGTCATTAGGCTCTGCAGGCAAGTGCCTTAACTGCTAAGCCATCTCTCCAGCTCAGAAAAAGAATTTTTTTAGAAAAAGAGGAAAGAAGGGAGGGAGAGAGGAAGAGAAAGGGAAGGAAGAAGGAAGGGAGGAAGGAAGACAAGAAGAATGGAGGGAAGGAGAGGGGAAGAACGAAAGAAGAGAAACATTGCAATTGCTAATGAGAAAAGGTATGAAGAAAATAGTAAGGTTTTTTTTTGGGGGGTGTGGATTTCAAAGTAGGGTCTCACTCTAGCTTAGGTTGATCTGTAACTCACTCTGTAGTCCCAGGCTGGCCTTAAACTCACAGTAATCCTACCTCTGCCTCCCAAGTGCTGGGACTAAAAGTGTGTGCCACCATGCCTAGTAAATCATAAGTTTTTTTTGTTTTTATTTTATTTTTATTTATTTATTTATTAGAGAGAGGGAGAGAGAGAGTGAGAATGGGCACGCCAGGGCCTCTAGCCACTGCCAACAAACTCCAGATGCATGCGCCACCACGTGCATCTGGCTTACATGGGACCTGGAGAATCAAACTTGGGTCCTTAGTCTTCGCAGGCATGTGCCTTAACTGCTAAGCCATCTCTCCAGCCCCATAAGTTTTTTAAAAATTATTATTATTGAGAGAGAGCAAGAGACAGAGACAGAGAGAGAGAATGGACGTGCCTGCAGCCTCTCAGCTGCTGTGTATGAATTTCAGCCACTGTGGGCAAGCGTAGCATTGTGTGTTTGCATCACTTTAACCTCTGGGTAAAAATGGGACCTGGAGATGGAATGGGCATTCTTAGGCTTGGCAGGCAGGTGCCTTAACCGCTAAGGCATCTTTCCAGCCCAAACTGTAAGTTCTTTAAAGGAAAGTATGAGAGGAATAGGTGAAGGAATTAGGTGTTTTGTCTCTCAGGGGTTCTTGTTGGCTGCTTTCTAGATCTTTGGTCACATCTGATCCGAGCAGGAAGCTTTATACATTCTCCACCAACTCATAGGTGACAATAAGGACAGAAGAATGGGGACTCCAGGGAGATAGTTTCTGCTTCAAGATGAGAAAGTATTTCTTTCTTTAAATTTTTATTTATTTATTTGAGAGAGAGAGATAGAGAGAAGACAGAAAGAGAATGGGCATGCCAGGGCCTCTAGCTAGTGTAAATGAACTCCAGAGATATGTACCACCATGTGCCTCTGGCCTATGTGGGTATTGGGGAACCGAACCTGGGTCCTTAGGCTTAGCAGGCAAGTGCTATACCACTAAGCTATCTCTCCAGCCTGAGAAAGCATTTTTAAAAATTTTTTGTTTATTGTTATTTATTTACTTGAGAGTGACAGACAGGCAGGCTTATTGTTGGAGGTCAGCCTGAAAATGAAAATGAAAGGTGTTACCTTGTCAGGTAGTCACTCAGAGGATTCAAAGAACGTGATTATCAGAGCTACTATAATAAGCATTCTTACAGGAAGAAAGACTCTGGGTTAGATAGACCTCTAGTCTATTGAACTCTGAAATTTTAGGTAATCATGTGTTATTTAGGAAAAAAGAAATACCCGTGGTCTCATTGCTCTGGGCTTATATCATGTTTATAAAACTGCCCGCAAACCCACTGATGGTCCCCAGCTTGAGAAGCCTGGACAGAAGCCTCTTCATTTTGAATTTCCGACTTTCCCACCCAGTTTCCTTTTTAGTCTCTTTCCCCCCATATGTGTCTGGGTTATCTCGGCCCCATACATTCTCCTTTATGTGATTTGTGTTGTTGTAGCTTTTTTTCCCTTTTTTTTTTTTGGTTTTTCGAAGTAGGGTCTCTCTGTAGCCCAGGCTGACCTGGAATTCACCTTGTATTCTCAGGGTGGCCTCGAACTCATAGCAATCCTCCTATCTCTGCCTCCCGAGTGCTGGGATTAAAGGTGTGCGCCACCACACCTGGCTTTTTTTAAAAATTTTTATTTATTTATTTATTTATTTATTTATTTATTTATTTATTTATTTATGAGAAAGAGAAAGTGGCAGAGAGAGAGAGGGAGGGAAGGAGAGAATGGGCATGCCAGGGCCTCCAGCCACTGCAAATGAACTCCAGATGCATGCGCCCCCTTGTGCGACTGGCTTACATGGGTCCTGAAGAGTCGAACCGGGATCCTTTGTTTTTACAGGCAAACACCTTAACCACTAAGCCATCTCTTCAGCCCTGATGTAGTTTTTTTAATATTTTATTTTTATTTATTTATTTGAGAGAGAGAACGAGGCAGAGGAAGAGAGAGAGAGAGAGAATGGGTGTGGCAGGGCCTCCAGCCACTGCAAATGAATTCCAGATGCATGCACCACCTTGTGCATCTGGCTTATGTGGGTCCTGGGGAATCAAACCAAGGTCCTTTGGTTTTGCAGGTAAGTGCCTTAACCACTAAGCCATCTCTCCAGCCCGTTGTAGTAGTTTTTGTTTGTTTGTTTTGTTTTTTAAATATTTTTTATTTTTATTTATTTATTTGAGAGAGAGAGAGTAAGAAACAGAGAGAAAGGGCATGCCACTGCAAATGAAGTCCAGATGCATGAGACTCCTTGTGCATCTGGCTTACACGGGTCCTGGGGAATTGAACCTAGGTCCTTTGGCAGTCTTCCTCAATTCTTTCTCTCCCATTTTGACCATAGGAAGAGTGATTAGGCAGTCAAGGAAGGATGGTAGGAGAAAGCGGGTGAGTTTTTATCTGACTGGGTTGGCCTGAGCCGCAGCCATGTGACCACCTGGCTGACCTGGGGTCTCCATCATGTCCCTGCCTGTCCACAAGACGGATCAGGCTGCCCTTCTCTCCAGCCCTCTCCTTCTTTTCCAGGAGAAGGTTGCTAGGATAATTATAACCTATTTCTGTCTTTCTCTTTCTCTCGTACTCCTGTGGGTCCTAGAAAGATTTTCTTTCTTTTTCTTTTGGTTTTTCTAGGTAGGGTCTCACTCTAGCTCACGCTGACCTGGAATTCACTATGTAGTCTCAGGGTGGCCTCAAACTCATGGTGATCCTCCTACCTCTGCTTCCCGAGTGCTGAGATTAAAGGCGTGTGCCACCACGCCCGGCAGGTCCTAGAAACTTTTTCCCTTTCTCGGGGGACTAGAGTAACTTCACCCTTACTATGGGGAACTAGAATCTAGAGGGTTCCCTCCATCAAAAATAGGTTAAGATCCCAGATGCCATCCTTCAGTTTTGTCCCTCTCTACTCACCGTCCTCCCAGTGTTTAGCAGGAACCTATTGCTTTGCCCTTCATTTAGCAACACAGAGCTTCTTCCAAATGTTCAGGCTCTCGGCATCAATACAGCAGCTCTCCTCATAAGCATGACCTGTCCGTTCAGTTTTGGAGTCAGCAGAGCTGGGTTATTTATTTATTTATTTTGGTTTTTCGTGGTAGAGTCTTGCTGTAGCCCAAGCTGACCTGGAATTCACTATGTAGTCTCAGGCTGCCCTCGAACTCACAGCAATCCTCCTGCCTTGGCCTCCCAAGTGCTGGGATTAAAAGTATGTGCCACTATGCCCAGCTTTATTTATTTATTTAGTTTTTTTTTTTTTTTTTTTTTTGGTTTTTTCGAGGTAGGGTCTCACTCTGGTCCAGGCTGACCTGGAATTAACTATGTAGTCTCAGGGTGGCCTCGAACTCTTGGCAATCCTCCTACCTCTGCCTCCCGAGTGCTGGGATTAAAGGCGTGCGCCACCACGCCCGGCTTAGTTTTTTAAAAATATATTTTGTTTATTTATTTAAGAGAGAGAATGGGCATGCCAGGGCTTCCAGACACTGCAAACAAATTCCAGATGCATGTGTCCCCATGTGCATCTGGCTTACATGGGTCCTGGAGAATCAAAACGTGATCCTTTGGCTTTGCAGGCAAACACCTTACCCACTAAGCCATCTCTCCAGGCCTTATTTTGGTTTTTTGAGGTAGGGTCCTGCTCTAGCCCACACTGACCTGGAATTCACTATGTAGTCCTAGGCTGGCCTTGAACCCACAGCAGTCCTTCTACCTCTACCTCTCCAGTGCTGGGATTAAACTGAAGCAGAGCTATTTTGTTTGGGGTTGTTTACTTCAGATTAGGAAATCAAACCCAGGGCTTCATACATTCTAGGCAAGTGCTTTACCCCTGAACTATTTCCTTAGTCCTCTTTCTACTTTTTGTTTTGTGACAGCATTTCGCTAAGCTGTCTAGACAGGTCTTGACTTGTGATCCACCTGCCTCAGCCTCCTGAGTTCTAGGATAACAGGCCTGGCCAAGAGACCTGGGTTTAAAACCTGGTTCAATCTCAGTATAACCTCAGCTGGCCTCAAACTCAAGATCTTCCAGCCCCATGCCCAGTTTTACTCCAGAGAATATTTGCATTAAAAAAAAAAAATCAATGAAGCCGGGCGTGGTGGCACACACCTTTAATCCCAGCACTCGGGAGGCAGAGGTAGGAGGATTGTTGAGAGTTCGAGGCCACCCTGAGACTACATAGTGAATTCCAGGTCAGCCTGGGCCAGAGAGAGACCCTACCTCGAAAAACCAAAAAAAACAAACAAACAAAAAAAATCAATGAGGGCTAGAGAAATGACATAGCAGTTAAAGCACATGCCTGTGAAGCCTAAGGACCCCAGATCAATTCTCCAGGTCCCACATAAGCCAGATGCACAAGGGGGCACACATGTCTGGAGTTTGCAGTGCTTAGAGGCCCTGGCACACCCATTCTCACTCTCCCTCTCTCTTTCCCTTTCTCTGTCTCTAATAAATAAATAAAAATAAATAAAATCTTTTTAAAAATTAATGAAATAATGTATGTAAAGCTCTTAGCCAGTGAGGGCTTAAAGGATGCTGTCACTCTAGGGCTTGTATTTGGCTGCGGGGGAATGAATAGAGTGAGGGGAGATTGCATAAGGGTAGGGAGTCTGGAACTACAGAGTGAGTTCCAGATCAGCCTGGGCTAGAGTGAGATCCTAGTTGAAAACAAAACAAAAGCAAACAATAACAACAACAATAGTGCATGCCTTTAATCCTAGCACTGAGCTAGAGGGAGACCCTACCTCGAAAAACAAACAAAAAAGACAAAACCCAAAAAAACCAAAACAAAACAGAAAAACAGAGTAGGGACAGAAACCAGAAAGGAGCATCAGGTAGAGCCTCTGAAAGGGATGGCTTGGCTAAATTCAGGGCAAAAGCAGAGAGGGAAAAAGACTGGCAGAAGGCAAGGAAAGAGAAAGGAGGGCTCACTGGAAACAGGCCTGGGCAAGAAAGAAAGTTGGGGGCTGGAGAGATGGCTCAGCGGTTAAGGCACTTGCCTGAAAAGCTTAAGGACCCAGGTTTGATTTCCCAGTACCCACATAATGCCAGATGCACAAGGTGGCACATGCATCTGGAATTTTCCAGTGGCTAGAGGCCCTGGCGTGCCTGTTTTCTCTCTCTCCTCTACCCCTGTCTCTCTCTCTCAAGTAAATAAAATATTTTTTTAAAATCCTTAAAAAAAGAAAGTTGGAATGGACAGAATAAGACTGAACCAAGCAGGGCAAAGGGATGGACAGAGAGCAGATGGGAAAGGAAGACAGAATGACTAAGAGCAGGGGTACAGCCCAGCTGGTGTAAAACAGACAAGAGGTGCTAAGGGGGCAGAAGGAAAAGTGGCAACTGAACAGGGTGTCAAAATGAGATGAAGAAGCAGGGGCAGGACAGACAGACTGAAAGCGATAGGGAAAGTGAAAGACAGACAGACAGATGGCAGGGACAAGAGGGTGCCCTGGGTTGCCTGCATTCTGCTGTGTTTACCAGCTAATTGAGTTAAATTGTTGTCAGAGATGTAATTAAAGGGTAGCGAGAGCTTTCTGGCAGGCTCGAAACAGATGGAGGGGGCTTTAATTGGTAATTAAATTCTTCCCTGGCAGCTGAGGAAGGAGCTTGTGCTTCAGCCTTACCAGGCCACGGGTGGCCTTCCCCCACTCCTGGCCCCTCTCAGGGGCCCTTTGGGGAGGGGGCTGGGTTCTGTGTACCAGCAACCTGGCAGGCAGGGCAGCCTGGTAACTACAGGGGGATGAATGCCAAAGCAAGCCTTCTTCCTTGCAGGGACTGGCTCAGTTCCCAGGGGCTAAGCTAAGCACGCCCACCCCATGCCCACCCCTTTTCAACCACCCCACTTCCACATGCCAAACTAGCATTAACCAGCAAATTCCTATGTAGTCCCTATGGCTTCACTGGAGGGGTGGTCCCCGGGAAGAATTGTGGGGTGCTGGCTCTGCAGGTTGTTGGCCTTGAGAAGGGTTAGTTGGTTTAGTCAGTGACCCATCCAGACCCATCTGTTGGCCAAGCCCCCAAACCTGTCAGCATCTGCCCCCGTCCCTTTCTAGGCATCACTGTGCAGAGACTCCATTCTGTCGCTGTCCAAAGGAGCCTGCTTCACCCCACTGCACAAGGATGACAGGGGCAGGGGCAGTAGCTCAAGGGCAGGTAGCTTGGTTAGCTTCTCCAGGATGTAGGCATTTAGGCTATCAACTTTTTTTTTTTTTTTTTTTTTTTTTGGTTTTTCGAGGTAGGGTTTCACTCACTCTAGTCCAGGCTAACCTGGAATTCACTATGTAGCCTCAGGGTGGCCTCGAACTCATGGTGATCCTCCTACCTCTGCCTCCCGAGTGCTGGGATTAAAGGCATGCGCCACCACGCCCAGCTGGCTATCAACTTTTTAAAAATATATATATTTTATTTATTTGAGGGAAACAGGGAGAGAGAGAGAGAGAGAAAGAGAGAGAGAGAGAATGGGTGTGCCAGGGCCTCCAGCCACTGCAAATGAACTCCAGATGCTTGCAACCTCTTGTGCATCTGGCTAACGTGAGTCCTGGGGAATTTGGCTTTGCAGGCAAATGCCTTAGCCACTAAGCCATTCCTACAGCCCAACTTTTTTTTTTTTTTAATTTGAGAGACACACACACACACACACACAGAGAGAATGGGTGTGCCAGGCCTCTCAGCCTGTGTGAACGGACTCCAGATGCATGTGTCCCCTTGTGCACATGTGCGACATTGCGCGCTTGCATCACTTTTGCGTCTGGCTAAACGTGGGACCTGGAGATTTGAATGGGCATTCTTAGGCTTCTCAGGCAGGTGCCTTAACTGCTAAGCCATCTCTCCAGCCCTAGGCTATCAACTTTTTTGGAGGTGGGTGGGGGGGTTCAAGGTAGGGTTTCAGTCTAACTCAGGCTGACCTGGAATTCACTATGTAGTCTCAGGGTGGCCTCGAACTCATGACAATCCTCCTACCTCTACCTCCCGAGTGTTGGGATTAAAGGCGTGCACCACCATGCCTGGCTGGCTATCAACTTTTATACCAACTCTCAGCTGGACCTGCCTTTCCTTGGAGTTGTACCCCACAGCGTGAGAGAGCAGACTTGGTCCACTCCAAAGAAGAGATAAGCAGAAAAAGGAGATGCTTTTAAAAAGCAAGCTGATGCCGGGCGTGGTGGCGCACGCCTTTAATCCCAGCACTCGGGAGGCAGAGGTAGGAGGATCACCAAGAGTTCGAGGCCACCCTGAGACTACATAGTGAATTCCAGGTCAGCCTGGACCAGAGTGAGACCCTGCCTCGCAAAACCAAAAAAAAAAAAAAAAAAAAAAAAAAAAAAAAGCAAGCTGATGGGCTAGAGCGAGACCCTACCTTGAAAAACCAAAAAAAGCCGGGCGTGGTGATACACGCCTTTAATCCCAGCACTTGGGAGGCAGAGGTAGGAAGGATCTCCATGAGTTCAAGGCCACCCTGAGACTACATAGTGAATTCCAGGTCAGCCTGGGCTAGAGCGAGACCCTACCTCAAAAATCCAAAAAAATAAAAAAATAAAAATAAAAAAGCAAGCTGAAAGGGAAGTTAGGCAAGAAAAAAAAAAATCCATGACAGACTCTGTGGTATCCTTGTAAAGTGCCTAGCCAGCTATGAGTCAGCAGTGTAGAGCTGGGCTTATAAAATCAAGCAGGCGCTGGAAGCATGAATAAAGAACCAAGGCCTGTTCTCAGTGTGTCAGCTGATCAGACGAGTCCTTTGTGTTGCTCCAGGCTCTTTGGAGCCCAGAGTCACGATGGAGCTCTGATGGGTTTCTAGAAAGTGCTGTAGAAATATGACAGGCAGGTTTATGAGGTACAGTCAGATTGTATATGGATTTGTACCCTGCTCCTTCTCCTTCAACCCTTACATGCTAGTCCTTCTGTCAGGAATGGTGCCCCTCCCTCTTCCCCGGGGCACTTTCTTGTACTAATGGATGCTTATCCAAGGGCACAGCCAAGGCCTCATTTCTTTAGGAAACTACCTTTGCCCCTCTCAACATCCTCCATTCCAATATCTTTCATCCCAACATCCCCCACACAAAAATCCCTCCTTGGCCAGGTATGGTGGTGCATGCCTTTAATCCCAGCACTTGGAAGGCTGAGGTAGGAGGGTTGCTGTGAGTTCAAGGCCAGCCTGAAACTAGTTCCAGGTCAACTGGGCTAGAGCAAAACCCTACTTCGAAAAAAAAAACCAAAAAAGGGCTGGAAAGATGGCTTGGCACTTAAGACAGTTAAGGCACTTGCCTATGAAGCCTAAAGACCCAGGTTTGGATGCCCCAGTACCCACATAAGCCAGAAGCACAAGGTGGTGCATGTGTCTGGGGTTTGTTTGCAGTAGCTGGAGGCCCTGACGTGCCCATTCTCTCTATCTGTCTCTTCCTCTCTCTCTCTTTCTCTCTATCTCCAATATATATAAAAAGAAAAGAAAAGAAAAGAAAAGAAAAGAAAAGAAAAGAAAAGAAAAGAAAAGAAAAGAAAAAAAGCTGGGCGTGGTGGCGCACGCCTTTAATCCCAGCACTTGGGAGGCAGAGGTAGGAGGATCACGGAGAGTTCAAGGCCACCCTGTGACTACATAGTGAATTCCAGGTCAGCCTGGACCAGAGCAAGACCCTACTTCGAAAAACCAAAAATAAATAAATAAATAAATAAATAAATAAATAAATAAACAAACAAACAAACAAACAAACAAACCCAGAGGCTGGGGATACAGGTCAGTGGTAGCAAGCACAAAGCCCTAGGTCAGATCCCCAGAGCCAAAACCAAACAAAAATAAAACCAACCCAGAACATTCAGAGTGAAGAAGGCAAACTCTGAAACGCATCAGCAGTTACTATACAAATGAGAGGGTAACAGACCAAGGCATGGTGGCGCACACCTTTAATCCCAGCACTCAGGAGGCCAGCCCGAGACTACATAGTAAATTCCAGGTCAGCCTGGGCTAGAGTGAGACTCTACCTTGAAAAGAAAGAAAAAAGAAAGAAAGAAAGAGAGAGAGAGAGAGGGGGAAGGAAGGAAGGAAGAGAGAGAGAGAGAGAGAGAGAAGGAAGGAAGGAAGAAAGGAAGAGAAGGAAGGAAGAAAGGAAGGAAGGAAGGAAGGAAGGAAGGAAGGAAGGAAGGAAGGAAGGAAGGGAGGGAGGGAGAGAGGGATGAAGGGAGAGGGAGGGACGGAGGAAGGAAGGAAGGAGAAAGAGAGAAGGAGGGAGGTAGGGAGGGACAGAGGAAGGAAGGAAGAAAGGGAGAAAGGGAGGAAGGAAGAAAAGACAAAGAAAAAACCCAGCTGAGGGCTGGAGAGATGGCTTAGTGGTTAAGGCGCTTGCCTGCAAAGCCTAAGGACCCAGGTTCAATTCTCTAGGTCCCACGTAAGCCAGATGCACATGGTGGCGCTTGCATCTGGAGTTCGTTTGCAGTGGCTAGAAACCCTGGCACACCCATTCTAACTCTCTCTTTCTCTCCCTCTCGCTGTCTCAAATAAATAAAAATAAATTTTTTTTTTTTTTTTTTTGGAGGCAGGGTCTCACTAGCCCTGGCTAACCTGGAAATCACTATGTATTCTCAGGGTGGCCTTGAACTCACAGGGATCCTCCTACCTCTGCACCACCACGCCCGGCTAAAAATAAATCTTTTTTTTTTTTTTTTTTTTTTTTTTTTTTTTAGAAAAGAAAAGAGAAGAAAAAAGAAAAGAAAAGAAAAGAAAACCCAGCTGAGGTTTAGGTTAGCTGTAGGAGAAAACTTTTGGTTTTAAATTTTGAATTCTTCTATTCTGATTCTAGAAAGAATGAAGAAATCTCTTAGCAACAGAGGACAAAGCTTATTGATGGTCAGCTCTGGTTGTAACCCTTGACCCTCACTGAGGGTGGTCAGGAGGATGACTGTGATGGCCCTTCCCCACTGGAGGCTTTTTTTTTTGGGGGGGGGTTCGAAGTAGGGTCTCACTCTAGCCCAGGCTGACCTGGAATTCACTATGTAGTCTCAGGGTGGCCTCAAACTCATGGCGATCCTCCTACCTCTGCCTCCCAAGTACTGGGATTAAAGGCGTGCGCCACCACGCCGGGCTTCCCATCAGAGATTTCAAAGCAGTAAGTCTAGGAGCAGGACAAGCAATGATAGTTTAAAACCTTCCCAAGTCTGGTATGGTGGCTCACACCTTTAATCACAGCACTCCCCTCAGGAGGCAGAGGTAGGAGGATTGACGTGGTTCAAGGCCACCCTGAGACTACATAGTGAATTAATTCCAGGTCAGCCTGAGCCAGAGCGAGACCCTACCTCGAAAAACCAAAAATAAAATAAATAAATAAATAAATAAATAAATAAATAAATAAATAAAAAGACAAAATTTATGACTGGAGAGATGCTCATTGGTTAAAGGTAGCTGGCTTGCAGAGCCTGACCCCCCAGGTTTGAGCTCCCAGGACCCATGGAAAGCCAGATGTACAAAGCCGTGCATGTGTCAAGAGTTCATTTACAGCGATTAGAGGCCCTTGCTTGCCCATTCTCTCTCCTTGTCTCTCTCTTTGCTTGCAAATACATAAATAAATATGTTTTTCAAAAGTTCAATAGTTGGCTCTCCCTGGAGTGCCCTTTTCTTTTGTGGATAGTGGTGTGGTGTGTGTGTGTGGTAGACGCCCATGTGAGTGCAGAAGTGCACACCCCTGCAGAGACCAGAGGAGAACATTGAGTGTCCTCTTGCTCATCCACGCAGTTCCTTGAGACAATCTTTCTCTGAACCCAGAGCTGTGGTTTTCAGGAGCCCCAGCGATTCTCTTGTCTCCACCCCCGCAGGTCTGTTGTGTGGCCACACTTAGCTCCTTGTGTGGGTGCTGGGGAATCGAATTCAGGGTGACTTAGACTTTCTCAGGCCCTCGTGCTTGTGCAGCAAGCACTCTTACCCACTGAGCCATCTGTGAAGCCCACATTTGCCCTTTTCTGAGGCACAAATATTCAAATACTCCCAGCAAAGGCCTCTTCAAATTGGGTTATAATCCCAGCATGCAGGAAGACAAAGTTTGAGAACAGCCTGGGCTACATAGCAATTTATTTTTCATGACAGAGAGAGAGAATCAATCGGTATGCCAGGGTCTTCAACCACTGTAATCGAACTCCAGATGCATGTGCTACCTCATGTGCATATACATATTGTGCATATACATATTGCATGCTTGAGCGTCTGGCTTACGTGGGACCTGGAGAGTAGAACATGGATCCTTAGGTTTCTCAGGCAAGCATCTTAACCACTAAGTTACCTCTCCAGCCCAGCAAACTCTTTTTATTTCACTTTATTTATTTGCAAGGAGAGAGAGAGATTGAGAGAGAGAGAGAGAGAGAGAGAGAGAGAGGCCACTCCAGGGCCTCCTGCCACTGCAAACAAACTCCAGACACATGTGTCACTTTGTGCATCTGGCTTCATGTAGGTACTGGGGAATCAAACAGGGGCTGGCAGGTTTTGCAAGCAAGTACCTTTAACCTTAGCCATCTTTCCAGCCCCTACATGGAAAATTCTAGGCCATTCTGGACTATAGCATGAAGCCCTGTCTAAAAAAAATAAGAGCTGGGGCTAGAGAGATGGCTTGGTGGTTAAGGCGCTTGCCTGTGAAACCTAAGAATTTATGTTAGAATCTCCAGGTCCCACGTAAGCCAGATGCACAGTGACACAATCACACAACTCACACATGCTCACAAGGGGGCTCACGTGTCTGGTATTCATTTGTAGTGGCTGAAGGCCCTGGTGCACCCATTCTCTCTCTCTTTCTTTCTGCCTCTTTCTCTCTCTCTCTCTAAATAAAAATAATAAAGCCAGGCGTGGTGGCGCAGGCCTTTAATCCCAGCACTCAGGAGGCAGAGGTCAGAGGTAGGAGGATCACAAGTTCAAGACCACTCTTAGACTTCATAGTGAATTCCAGGTCAGCCTGAGCTAGAGTGAAACCCTACCTTGAAAAACCAAAATTAATAAAAAAAAAAAAAAAAAAAAAAAAAAACAAGAGCTGGACATAGTGGCACACACCTTAATCCCAGTATTTGGGAGGCAGAAGTAGAAGTAGAATGATGGCCATGAGTTTAAGGCCAACCTGGGACTACAAGGATTCCACATCAGCCTGGGCTAGTGTGAGACCTTACCTTGAAAAAAACCCAAACAAACAAATACCAGGCGCAGGGGATGTATCTCAGCGGGTAGAGTGCTTGCTTAGTATGCACAAAGCTCTGGTTCTATTCTCAGTACTTCATAACTGGCCTCAAAACAACTCACATTGATCCTCCTACCTTTGCCTCCCAAGTGCTGCCACCACGACCAGACCTAATTAATATATATTTTTTAAAAATCTCTAAGCCTGCAAAGCTTAAGGACCCAAGTTCAATTCCCCAGTATCCACATAAAGCCAGATGCACAAAGTGACACATGACACATGCGTCTGGAGTTTGTTTGCAGTGGCTAGAGGCCCTGGTGCACCCATTCTTTCTCTCTCTCTCTCTCTCTCTCTCTCTCTCTGCCTCTTTCTCTCTCTCAAAATAAATAAATAAATATTTTTTTAAATCTTTAAACTGGCTGGGTGTGGCGGCTTTATGCCTTTAATCCTGGCACTTGGGAGGCAGAGTTAGGAGGAATGCTGTGAGTTGGAGGGCACCCTCAAACTACAAAGTGAATTTCAGGTCAGCCTGGACTACAGTGAGACCCTATCTGGAAAAAAAAAAGGGGGGGGGGCTGGAGAGATGGCTTAGCGTTTAAGGCGCTTGCCTGCGAAGCCAAATGACCCAGGTTTGATTCCACAGGACCCACGTAAGCCTGATGCCCAAGGGGGCACAAGCATCTGGAGTTCTTTTGCAGTGGCTGGAGGCCCTAGCACACCCATTCTCTCTCTGTCTGTCTCCTCCCTTCCTCCCTCCCTCTCTCTCTCGCTCTCTGTCTCTCTCTCTCTGCTTGCAAATAAATAAATAAATAATTTAAAAAATTTAAATAAAAACCTCTATTATGAGGCTGGAGGGATACTCAGTGGTTAAAGGCCTTTCAGACAGCCCTGGACTGATCACTTCAGAAGCTGCTGTGATTTCTCCCCAGCAGGGAGCAAGGAGAGTGGTGGTGCAGAAGTAGGGGAGGCCTGGGTCTTCCTGAGTCCCAGATTCTGGTTCTGACCCAGCTACTCACTTGGATGTGTCTCTAACCCTCTGTTAGGCCTCAGTTTCCCAGGCTACACAGTGAAAGGCTAGGAGTAAGGCTTTCCAACATCCCCCTTTTTAAGTTTATTTATCTTTCTTTTGGTGGAATTTCTCAGGGTTTTTTGTTGTTGTTGGGTTTTTAATTTTTTTTTTTATTTTTTATTTTTTTTTAGAGAGAGACACAGAGAGAGACAGACAGAAAGAGAGAGGGAGAGGGAGAGACAGATAGAGACGGGCGCGCCAGCAGTCTCTCAGCTGCTGTGAACTAAATCCAGATGTGTGCCCCCTTGTGGGCAAGTGCGGCATTGCGCCCTTGCGTCACCTTGCATCTGGCTAAACATGGGACCTGGAGATTGGAACCAGCGTTCTTAGGCTTAGGAGGCAGGCACCTTAACCACTAAGCCATCTCTCCAGCTCGGGTTTTTTTAAATATATACTTTATTTATTTATGGGAGAGAGAGAAAGAATGGGGACGCCGGGGCCTCCAGCCACTACAAATGAACTCCAGATGCACACGCCCCCTTGTGCATCTGGCTTATGTGGGTCCCGGAGAATTGAACCGTGGTCCTTTGGCCTGGCAGGCAAACACCTTAACCACCAAGCCATCTCCCCAGCCCTGTCGGGGTTTTTTTGTTGTTGTTTTCTTGCAGTCCTGGGGATTGAACTCAGGGTCTTGGTGGCTAGGCAAGTGCTCTATAACTGGATTACATTCTAGCTCCTTTGGGGAATTTCTCTTTCCCTCCTATGATTTTTCCTAGTAAAATCAATGGAAAAAGATCGTATGCAAATATAAAATTAACATAAAATCTAAAAATTTAGGATGTAAAAGTAAAAAACTTCTAAGGTATTGTTAGATTTCTCAGTATTAGGTACAAAATTTCTTCAAGAATTACATATTTTTTAGATTAATTATCTTATTAGCATACAAAGAAATGGGTTTTACTATGCATTTTTATATTTACATATTATATTTTATTCTCATTTGCATCTCTCTTTTGTTGTTTTTATTTGTATGGATTTTTGTTTCTTTTTTAAAACAATTATTCATTTATTTGAGAGGGAGAGAGGCAGATAGAGAAGGAATGAGTGCTCCAGGGCCTTTAGCCATTGCAAATGAACTCGAGACGCATGTGCTACCTGGTGATCCAGTTTACATGGGTTCTGGGGAATCAAACCTGGGTCCTTTGGCTTTGCAGGTAAGCATCTTAATGGCTAAGCCATTTCTCCAGCCCTTCTTTCTTTTCTTAAGGCAGGGTATCACTATAGCCCAGACTGATCTGCAGCTCACTATATAGTCCACACTGGCCTCAAGCTCAGAATGATCCTCCTACCTCAGTCTCCCAAGTGCTGAACTTATAGGCATGAGCCAGTGAACTCAGTAATTTTGTTTATTTTATTTGTGAAGGAGCATTCAGTTAATGCTCTAAATGAAAAATGGTACAATAAAAGCAACTTTAGTAATTTTTGTATTTTTAAAAGTATTTTTAAAGTTTATTTTTATTTTATTTTTGGGTTTTTTTAAAGATTTTATTTTTATTTATTTATTTATTAGAGACAGAGAGAGGGGGAGAGAGAGAGAGTGAGAATGGGCATGCCAGGACATCTAACCACTGCAAATGAACTCCAGATGCATGTGCCACCATGCGCATCCGGCTTATGTGGGACCTGGAGAATTGAACTAGGGTCCTTAGGCTTCACAGGCAAGCACCTTAACCGCTAAGCCATCTCTCTAGCCCTATTTTTTGTTTTTTTGAGGTAGGGTCTCACTCTAGCCCAGGCTGACCTGGAACTCATTATGTAGTCTCAGGGTAGCCTTGAATTCACAGCAGTCCTCCTACTTCTGCCTTCCAAGTGCTGGGATTAAAGGCGTGTGCCACGATGCCCAGCTAAAGTTTTTTTTTTTTTTTTTAAATTTGAGAGAGACAGAGAGAGAGAGAGAGAGAGAGAGAATGGGCGTGCCAGCAGCCTCTCAGCCTCTGTGAATGAACTCCAGACACGTGTGTCCCCTTGCGCTCATGTGCAACATTGCGCACTTGCGTCAATTTTGCATCTGGATAAACGTGGGACCTGGAGAACCGAGCAAGCATTCTTAGGCTTTGCAGGTGGGCGCCTTAACTGCTAAGTCATCTCTCCAGCCCTAGTGTTTATTTTTATTTATTTATTTATTTGAGAGAGAGAGTGAGAGAGAGAATGAGAATGGGTCTTCAGCCTCTGCAAACGGAGTCCAGATGCATGAGCCACCTTGTGTATCTGGCTTACGTGGGTCCTGGGGAATTAAACCTGGGTCCTTTGGCTTTGTAGGCAAGCACCTTAACTGCTAAGTCATCTCTCCAGCCTGAATTTTTGTGTTTTTAAAAATTTTTGCCAGGTGTGGTGGCACATGCCTTTAATCCCAGCACTTGGGAGGCAGAGAGGTAGGAGGATTGCTGTGAATTTGAGGCCAGCCTGAGATGACATAGTGAATTCCAAGTCAGCCTGGGCTAGAGTGAGACTCCACCTCGGAAAAACAAAACAAAACAAAACAAACAAAAAACAACAAAAAAAATTAACTTTTTTTTTTTTTTTTTTTTTGGCCTGGCATGGTGGCTCAAGCCTTTAATCCCAGCATTTGGGAGGCAGAGGTAGGAGGATTGCCGTGAGTTCAAGGCCACCCTGAGACTACATAGTGAATTCCAGGTCAGCCTAAGCTAGAGTGAGACCTTACCTCGAAAAACCAAAAAAAAAAAAATTTTTTTTAAACAATAAAACACAATAAAATAAAATGTCAATAATCACTTGGGAGACCACCAATAGCCTTTATTTCTTCACCACTTGCTCCCACTCATTCTACCTGCTTCCACAAGGACCCCTCCCTGACTAGGCTCCTTTTCCCCGTGTCTCTGCATATGGCCGGGAGACGTGAAGTCTCCCAGGATGGGCTGCCCCAGCCAGGCAGCTAGGCTGTTTCCTGGCCATTCTTTGTGTTTGTGATTCCTCCCTAGGAACTGGGGGTCACAGTGCCCAGGAGATGGAATGAGCTGAGGGGCGGGGGAGGCTTCTTTCTTCTCAGCTCCTGCCCATCTCACTCCAGTCTGCTTTGCTGGTGGCTGTGGGAGGGGTTGGCAACAGAGTCTTTTCCCTCCCCAGCCTGTCTCGCATGGTCTCCCCTCCACACATGGAAAATGGGTCACACTCAACAAGGGCCTGTTATTGCCAACCTGGGCCTGCCTCTGCCTGATAGAGCCCAACCGTCCTCCACCAGATCTCATTAAGAGGTCGCCACTTGTGCTTCCCAGCCGCCCCCCATCCATCTTTGGCCACGGATGACAGATTGGGCTTGGGGGCTGATGTCCAGCAGGTGACAGGGTTAATGGCCAGAGAGGGCAGAGGGCAGAGGCCAGCCAACTCACAGTGGTGGAAGGGTAGTCTGGAGAAGACTTAGGTCCATTCCAGTTGGGCATCCCCTCAAATCACAGAACTTGAGAGGGGGATGAGTTCTGGACCACCACCACCCTCTCATCCCCAGGAAACAAGGCAGGCAGGATCTGTGATCTTGGGAGCAGATGGTGGAAGATCTTGCTAGTTCTGGATGAAGAGGAATACAGATGCTAAGAAGATAAAGAGAGGCTAGAAAGGGACAATACTACTCACTCTCGTGGGCTCAGTGAGGGGTAAAATGTCTTTTGAATCCCTACATGCTCTTTGGCAAAAAATAACTACTTTACAGATGTGTAGAAAGTCAGCCTGGTGGGGCCGGAGAGATGGCTCAGTGGTTAAAGGCTCTTGTTTACAAGGCTTGACAGCCTGGGTTTGATTCCCCAGTACCCACATAAAGCCAGATGTATAAAGTGGTGTATGTGTCTGGAGTTCATGTTAATAGTGGCAGGGAACATGGCACACCCTTTCTCTCTCTCTCTCTTTCTCTAATAAATAAATGAATTGGACAGGCTTAGCAGTTAAGGCAAAGGATCCTGGTTCGATTCTCCAGGACCCACATAAGCCAGATGCACAAGTTCTGGAGTCCATTTACACTGGCTGGAGGCCCTGGCACACCCATTCTCTTTCTCTCTCTGCCTCTTTCTCTCTCTCAAATAAATAAATAAATATTTTTAAAAATAGCTGTGTGTGTGGTGGCACACACTTTTAATCCCAGCACTCAGGAGGCAGAGGTAGGAGGATCGTCGTGAGTTCAAGGCTACCCTAAGACTACATGGTGAATTCCAGGTCAGCCTGAGCTAGAGCAAGACCCTAACTTAACAAACCACACACAAAATAATAGTCAGCCTAGTGTTGGAGATGGCTAGCCATGACCTTTCTGTGACCCCAGGTAAGTTACTAACCCCCTCTGTACCTGATTTTCTCCATCTATGTAATGTTTTTGTTGTTGTTGTTTTGTTTTGTTTTTTTAATTTTTGTTTTCCGAGATAGGGTCTCCCTCTAGTCCAGGCTGACCTGGAATTCACTTTGTATTCTCAGGGAGGCCTCGAACTCACAGCGATCCTTCTACCTCTGCCTCCGGAGTGCTGGGATTAAAGGCGTGCGCCACCACGCCGGGCTCCATCTGTGTAATGTTGATCTGATAGTTTCTCAGCTCCAGAAAGGATGAGATGACATGGCACATGGAAAAAGAGCACCTGGGACTCAGTGAAGACATTCTTTCTGTAGAAGCTGCCTTTGGCAGAAGCAATATCATCCTTGGCTTAGGTGTTGATTTTTTTTTTTCTTTTCTTTCTCCTTATGCCAGAGGTTAAACCCAAGGCGTCACTCATGAAGGCAAGCGCTCTTTCACTCATCTATATTCCCAGCCCTTCCATTCTTGTTATCACTTCTGCTGTCTGTGTCTCAGCCTCAAGCCTTTCCCAGGCTTTCTGACTCTGGGATCTCCCCTCCTGACCTCCTCCGTGCCCAGGGCGTGGGCAGCTCAGCGCTATTTGGGTGGGACGTCGAGATTTCCAGAAGAGAGGCCCACCGTGACAAGGGTTAGTCCCTCTGTGTCTTTGAAGTCTGGAGAGCCGTTGGGGAGGGGCTGCCTGCACTGCGCTCCTGACCTAGGGGACTCTGTACCCCCTCCACACACACACCCTCCCACCACCACAATTCCCCTTACTGTGGGGGGAAGGCTCAGAAACAATGGGTGTAGAGGGCTGGCTTCAACGCTGGCCAGCTGGCAGACAGGCGAAGGGATGGGGAGGAGTGGAATTCTCCCCGCTACTCCCACTCTCACCTAAAAGCAGCGGGAGCGGGCCACGGCTAGTTCTCCCTAGAGGGACCCCGGATGTTGAAGGTTCCTCTATGCAGAGAATTGTCGTCCTGTAATCTCTGAGAATGAAGTGGCCCAGAACCCTCCCAATTCTAGGAGCCCCCTCAACTGCACCCTGATTTCAAGGTGGGCCCTGGAACCATCTAGCACTGCTCTGCCCTCCTGCTCAGCCTGGATGGAGAGACGCCCCCGCAGGGTGCCGACTGCCTTCATTAGGCCCTCAATCTTGCGAGGATAATACATGGCCCGCTGGGCTGGGGGAGGTGGTCCCTCTGGCAGGGGAGCCTGGAGGCAGGACATGAAGCCTGCATGCCTGAGCAGAATACCAAGCAGCCCTCTGGTCACCCTGGGCCTGGGCCAGGCAAGACATGGGGATCCTCTGTCCCTGCCCTCTGCAGCCCTTGAGCTCCTCTGTCCTCTCACCAGCTCCACCTACTCACTGCTGTGGCTCAACTTTTCGGTCTCACTTTACCAAAGCCATCAGCTCTGTGTTATCAGGGACCCAGGGAGCTTGAAATAGTAGCATCTATTCCCTCCACTGGGCCAAAGGCCCCATATCAATGCACTGCCACTGGCTCTAAGCTTGGTCCAGCAACAAGATCAGAACTAACCACACCTTTGATGGAAGTGGGAAGAGCCAGAGAGAGGACAATACCATCCTTTCATTGTCTAGACACAGCTACCACCGGAAAGAAAAAAAAAAATTTTTTTTTTTTTTTTTTTGCAGGGGGGCAGATTTCAAGGGAAGGTCTTCCTGTAGTCTCAGGGTGGCCTCAAACTCACGGTGATCCTCCTACCTCTGCCTCCTGAGTGGTGGGATTAAAGTATGCATC
Organism: Orientallactaga sibirica; assembly: GCA_036365145.1. Classification (NCBI taxonomy): domain Eukaryota; kingdom Metazoa; phylum Chordata; class Mammalia; order Rodentia; family Dipodidae; genus Orientallactaga; species Orientallactaga sibirica. The sequence continues at coordinate 31,776,088 of JAEOAD010000013.1, read as the reverse complement.
ACTATGTGTCCTTAAAAGCATTCTTTTGAGCCGGGCATAGGTAGGAGGAATTCCAGGTCAGCCTGAGCTAGAGTGAGACCCTACCTCAGAAAAGCAAAAAAAAAAAAAAAAAAAAAAAAAAAAAAAAAAAAAAAAAGCATTCTTTTAGAGCTGGGGAGATGGCTCAGTAGCTAAAGACACTTGCTTGCAAAGTCTGATGGTCCTGGTTTGATTTGCCAGTACCCATTAAAGCCAGATGCACAAAGTTGAACACGCATCTGGAGTTCTTTTACAGTGGCAAAAGGCCCTCTACATGCCCATTCTCTCTCTCTCTCTTTCTGCTTACAAATAAATATAGTTTTAATGTCCATGCAGACATTTAAAAAAAATTTTTTTTTAATTTTTTTGGAGAGAGACAGAGAGAGAGAGAGGAAGACAGAGATGGGCGCACCAGCAGTGCCTCAGCTGCTGCGAATGAAATCCAGATGTGTGCGCCCCCTTGTGGTCAAGTGCAGCATCGCGCTCTTGCGTCACTTTGCATCTGGCTAAACGTGGGACCTGGAGATTGGAACGGCTGGAGATTGGAACCAGTGTTCTTAGGCTTAGGAGGCAGGCGCCTTAACCCCTAAGCCATCTCTCCAGCCCCATTTTATTATTATTTTTGAGAGAGAGAGAGAATGGGCACACCAGGGCCTTTCCAACCACTGTGAACAAACTCCAGATGCACGCACTCCCCTTGTGTGCATGTGTGACACTGCGTGCTTTCGTCACTGTGCGTCTGGCTACGTGGGACCTGGAGATCCGAACATGCATTCTTAGGCTTTGCAGGCAAACACCTGAACCTTAACATGTTTGTTTTTGTTTTTCAAGGTAGGGTTTCACTCTAGCCCAGGCTGACCTGGAACTCACTATGTAGTCTCAGGGTGGCCTTGAACTCACGGCGATCCTCCTACCTCTGCCTCCCAAGTGCTGGGATTAAAGGGATGCGCCACCCGACATTTGGAAAACCGAAGCAGGAGAATTTCTAGTTCAAGAGCAGCCCCTGGGATGTATAGCAAGACCCTGTCATAAACAAGCAAACAAAACAGAATCTCTCAGATGAAAGAGTGCTAACATTAAACATTCGGGGCACTACCTGGCACATTATAAGAGATTAAACATGAGGAGACATGGCCATACCGTGAATGCTCCTGACCTTGTCTGATCTCGTAAACATGAGGAGAAACATGGTGGCACATGCCTTGAATCCCAGCACTCGAGAGGCATATAGTCAGGAGGATTACTGTGAATTCGAAGCCACCCTGAGACGGCATATTGAATTTCAGGTCATTCTGGGCTAGAGAGGAATCCTGCCTCGAAAAAAATATATATGGTTAAGGCCTGCAAAGCCAAAGGACCCCAGTTCAATTCCCCAGGACCCATGTAAGCCAGATGCACAAAATGGCACATATGTCTGGAGTTCATTTTTAGTGGCTGGAGGCCCTAGTGTGCCCATTCTCTAGCTGCCTTTTTTTGTTTGTTTTTTTTGGTTTTCCGAGGTAGGGTCTCACTCTAGTCCAGGCTGACCTGGAGACCTGGAATTCACTCTGTAGTCTCAGGGTAGCCTTGAACTCACAGTGATCCTCCTACCTCTGCCTCCCAAGTGCTAGAATTAAAGGTGTACACCACCATGCCTGGCTTTCCCTTATCCATTTTTTAAAAATAAGTCTGAGACCATGTAGTGAATTCCAGGTCAGCCTGGGCTAGGGCAAGAGCCTACCTCAAAAACAAAAACAAATTAAAAAAAAATGGACAAGGGGAAAAAAAAGTTTTAAAGTTTTCTATTTCATAGGTGAAGAAAGTAAAGTTCAGGAAGTCAAGAAGTTGAGCTGGGGACTGAGGAGATGGCTTACTGATTAAAAGCACTTGTTTGCAAAGCCTACCAGCCAGTGTTCACAACTTTGCAGCCATCCACATAAAGCTGGGCAGACATTTGTTTGCAGTAGCAAGAGGCCCTGGCACAACACACACAAACGAATGGATGAATGAGAAGTTGGGCTAGAACCTGGAGCTTCAGATGCTGAAGGGAGCTCTCTGACTCAGTCTGCGAGTGGGGGGCGCTGCCTACCACCACACAGCACAGGTGCTGCCCTTCCCCTCTGATCTCTGCCTCCGTTCTGTTCTCTGTATTCCCTGTGCTTCCAGATGGGGAAGCAGGTTCCCACTCCATGCCCTCTGGGCGGACAAAAGACAGGTTCTTCCCTCCTGCACGACTGCATGGAAATGCTGGTAATAATGGGAACCGCGATCAGAATCCAAAGCCCATAATTCACTGGTGATCAGCTGTAAGGGAGGCTCTGGGACAGCTATATTAATAACTGTGCATTAAAAACAAGCAAGTGATGCTCCCATAAAGCATGTATTGGTTAGAGTGGTTGGGTTTGTTTGTTTTTTTCCCTCTTCAGGAGCAAATGGGGCCACAGAGGGACAGCATTAAATTATCTCTTGAAATGATGCTGGTAATAAGCTGGGCAGGTTAGAAGAGCTGTTGGCAGCTCCCGCCAGACCTCCTTCGACCTTTCCCAACTCCTATCTTTCGCCTGGCTGTGTTTTATACTGCGCCAATTACTCTCTTCTGTGCTCGCTGTGTTCCCTGTTTAGAGCTGTCTAGATGGGCAAAATGTGCATCTTTTTTAAATGATCCAAACAAGCAAGAATGATTATGTTTTTTTTTTCATTTTCTTCCTTCCTTCTTTCCTTCCTTTCTTCCTTCCTTCCTTCCTTCCTTCCTTCCTTCCTTCCTTCCACCCTCTTTCTCTCTCTCTTTCTTTTCTTTCTTTCTTTCTTTCTTTCTTTCTTTCTATCTATCTTTCTTTCTTTCTATCTTTCTTTCGCCAGAAATTAGAACCTCCATGTGATGTGGATGAGAGAAGGACTTGTCAGGACAAAGGTTCTGAACATTGGAAACAAGCACTGCTTTGAAAAATCAGGTCCACGGAGACCCAGTGATAATAAATCGATACTACTACGAGTATCATTTCTGTGGCGTGGTCAGGGCTGGCCTCTCTTCTGAACATTTTTTCCTGGCTGGCGTCTTGGATCCTCAAAGTCACCCCAGGCAGTATGTGCTGTTACTTCCACTTAACTTGAGGACAAAGGCATTTAGAAGCAGGTGGGGTACCTGGGATTCGGTTCATCCAGGCTGGCTGCCACCCACTGGATGGGCTGGAAAATGCTTCTCCAGGGGAGAGGGCCTTGTCTGTCTGTAGTTGTCTGACTTGGGGAGGCAGTGACCCAGACTGAATTCCTAAAGCATCAAAACTCCTTCCAGCCTGACAGCCACAGCTGTGGTGCCCTGAGTCCTTACAGGAGCCAGGCACAGTGTTGTGTTGAGAAGCACATTGGGTGAGAGAGAACCTGGCTTTTATACCTTAACCATGTGAGGGTGGTGCTATTGCCGTTTCTATTATACTCTGCAGAGGAGTTTTATCACAGCCAGGAGGTACCTCAAGGCAGGGCAGAGCAAGCAGTGACCAGCTCCAAAGGCGTGGCTGAATGCACAGGCCCCACTGCTGTTATACAGGGCTTCCACTTCCTCACATAGGATTTTAGAATTCTGATATTTCAGGCTTCAACTTAACCAAGCCCCAGGAAAAAGTTTAACCCGTTTCTAAGAAGCTTGGACTCCCAGGGGTGGGATTCTTAGGCCCTGACACCCAGCCGAAAACAGGCAGACAGGGGAAGTCCAGGGAGTCATTTAATTGTACATTAAAAGTGAAGATCCCCTCCCCCACCCTCCTTGGCCAGGCTCCCTTCCAATCACATTAGAGACCCCAGAGGGGGCTTGACCTCTGTCCTCAGGGGAGGTCAGCCGGGGTGACCCTGCCTGTGTGCAGGATCCCATGAGAGAGGCCCAGCTGCAGGCCCTGGAGGGCTGAAGGCACCCGGAAACTGGCTGGGGTCACAGAGGGCGGCCCAGGAGGAGGGAGGGGCCTCCCTGCCCCTTTGTGAGCTGACTGGCAGGGGGAGATTCGTTCCACAGGCAGCTCCTGTGTTTCCAGAGAAAGGGGCTATTATAGACCGGCTAAAAATACAGGGCACAGCCCACCCCACCTCCCCTTTTATTGCTATGGAGATGAGGGGTGGGAGCCCTGGGAGGTAGAGAACCAAAGTGGGGAGATGGGGAGTGAAAGGCAGGTGAAGCAAGAGAGAGGAGAAGGAGGAGTGGGAGCCAACCAGAGGAAGACTCCTCTATCTATCCTTCCCATCTAACCGTTGGGGTCTTCCCATTTCCCTCTACATCCTGCTTGCTGGGTCAGACGCTGCCTAGAGGCTACTAGAGTTTGCCCACTACTCTGCAGCTGGGGCCTGTGACCTTTAAGGATGAGAGGTCCCACCATCTGGGATTAAATTGCAAGATGGCCACATGGAAAGCATCTGGTGAACAGCTGCTAGGCCTTGTCCAGCTCCTAGTCACACCAAGTGTCCCAAATCATTGACTCGCAAGACATCTGACCCAGCCGTCCCTTCTCCCTGCCGGATCCCCAGCAGATACAGACAAGGTTTCAGCAGAAGCGCTCCAGTGACATCCCTTCTCACGTGTGGGTGTCACCTTGCGGAACATCTTTGGTTGTCAGAAAGGGCGTCCTTAAGTTAGGTGGTAATCTGTCTCCCTCTAAAACCCATGCAGGAACCCTGGGGCTGCACAATGGGAAAAACTAGGCATTTATTAGTATAGAAAACAACAACAACAACAAACAGATAAAAGTCTGACACTTTCTGGCATGAAATATTTGAGAAAAAAAAGCTAGAGAAGATAAGTGCTGGGAAATAGTAGTTTAAGAAATATCAGCCGGGTGTGGTGGCGCACGCCTTTAATCCCAGCACTTGGGAGGCAGAGGTAGGAGGATCGCCATGAGTTCGAGGCCACCCTGAGACTACATAGCTAATTCCAGGTCAGCCTGGACCAGAGTGAGACCCTACCTCGAAAAAATGAAAAAAAAAAAAAAAAAAGAAATATCGAAGGTTGCAATAGGAGATAATCATATTAAATGAATTAAACCAGTTTCAGAAAGGCAAATATATGTCTCATTTGTGGTTCCTAAATTTTATGTAGATACATAAAATCATGTATGTGTATATGACATGAAAGTAGAAGTGAAACAGTCCAGGGAGACAAAAGGGGCTAATGGGAGGTGGGAGGGCAAAAAAGGTAGGGTGGGGGCTGGAGAGATGGCTTAGCAGTTAAAGCGCTTGCCTGAGAAGCTAAAGGACCCAGGTTCGACTCCCCAGGACCCACATAAGCCAGATGCACAAAGTAGCGCATATGTCTGGAGTTCATTTGCAGTGGCTGGAGGCCCTGATGTACCCATCCTCTCTCTCTATCTCCCTCTCTCTTTCTCTCTATCTCTCAGATATTTAAATAAATAAAATATTTTTTAAAAGGTAGGGTGGGCCGGGCATGGTGGCGCACGCCTTTAATCCCAGCACTTGGGAGGCAGAGGTAGGAGGATCGCTGAGAGTTCGAGGCCACCCTGAGACTACATAGTTAATTCCAGGTCAGCCTGGACCAGAGTGAGACCCTACCTCGCAAAACCAAAAAAAAAAAAAAAAAAAAAAAAAAGGTAGGGTGGGGGCATGGGGTGGAATATACTCCACACACATAAATTTTTGTACCAAAACTTAAATAAATAAATAAATAGGGGCTGGAGTGCTTGTTCAGTGATTTAAGGTGCCTGTTTACAAAGTCTGCCAGCCTGGGGTTTAATTCACCAGGACCCACATAATGCACAAAGTGGTACATGTGACTGACTTCATTCACAATGACAAAAGGCCCTGGCATGCCCATATTCTCTCTTTCCCTCAAATAAATAAATAAAAATATTTTAAAAAATTAAAATGGGGGAGGGAATGAAGTCCTATGGGATATTGTATACAATTTAGGAAGTTATCAATAAAAAAATCTGAAAAAAAAGACAAAAAAATTTTTTTAAATACACCCAAAGACAACTACAAGTCCTGAAATGGAAAGTGCTTTTGGCCCTGGAACAGTGGGTGGGCAGAAGAAGATAAGACATTTGAAGATGCCAGGGTCCTGAGTGCTGCCCTGAGGTCAATACAGAGGGTCATGGACAGAGGCCTTTGATGTTTCAGCAAAATAGGTATTAAGGGCTGGAGAGATGGCTGGGCAGTTAAGGCACTTGCCAGTGAAGCCTAAGGGCCCACGTTCTCCAGGTCCAGCGTAAGCCAGATGCACAAGGTGGCACCTGTGTCTGGGGTTCGTTTGCAGTGGCTAGAGGCCCTGGCACACCCATTCTCTCTCTCTCTAAATAAACTTTAAAAAAGAAAGTGTTGGGCTGGAGAGATGGCTCAGCAAGGTGGCACCAAAGGATCCCGTGTCCTCCAGGACCCACGAAACCAGCCCGTAAACAAAAGGGTGCATCTGGAGTTTGCAGTGGCTAGAGGCCCTGGGCACCCACCCTGTTCTCTCTCTTCTAAATAAATAAATAAATTAAAAAAAAAAAAAGAAAAGAAAGTGTTAAAGCCAGGTGTGGTAGTGGATACCTTTAATCCTAGCATACAGGAAGCAGAGGTAGGAGGATCGCCTGGGGTTTGGAAGCTACCCTGAGACTACATAGTGAATTGCAGGTCAGCCTGAGCAAGAAAATAAAACAAAACAAAACCAAAAAAAAAAAAGTTAAAAATAGATATTACGATAAATACCCAACCCAATGGATAGAGAGGGAATCTTGTTCAGATTTGTGAGGGTCATGGCTGCCTGTGGCTCCATGCCGCAGCATCCCTACTGCAAGCTGGAGAAGCCTCCATCCCTGCTGGGAGGCCTGGCTGGCCTCTGGCAAGGAGCTGGAGGTTCTAAGCTCTTATCACAGGTGGAAGAAGAGATAGTGGTGCCCAGGCTGATAGATTGATGATGCCTGAATCTATAGGCACTCAAGGTTTCAGAGTGGACTTCGGTCTCCCACTGGCAAGAGGACAAGCTCCAGCCTGCACTCCCGGTGAGCCCCTGGCCTCCTTAAGACTCTAGCAAGGTGGGTGAGGCTGCATGGAGCAAAGAAAGTGGAAGAGGGAAAAGAGGCAAACTGCAACTTGGAGGTAAAACATATGGACCCTCGTTCCTTCAGTTCCTCCAGAATAGGAGAGGCCTGGGAAGTAGATTCCTTGGGCAGAACGGGTGTGTAGGTGACAGAGGTACCAGAGATAAGCTGACAGTTGTGACTGCACTAACAAAGCTACATGCTTAGGAATGGATGCTTTAAAGCGCCAGGCCCCAGCAGATGTTGGAGAAACCTTGCTTCTTGTATCTAGAGAGGTAAGGCGGTGGCTCACTCTTGAACCAGTGCAAGGCCCAGGCTGTCAAGAAAGGCAGGCCGACCTGCTGTTGCCTTTTCCCATTCAACACCAAAGCTCCTGCCCAAATGCTAGTGTCCAGATTGTATTTATGACTGTTTTAAGAAGGAGTGACAGAGCCTTTTAATATCCCTGACAGCTCAGGATGTTTTAATAGATGGTGGAGCTGGGCTTCGGGAGTTAAAGCAAAGAGAGCCGAGTGGCTGAGGGAGCTGTCAGGTCTGGTTTCTATGACAGACCTACTGATCGACTCAACGACAAAATAAAATACGGGGCCCTGTCTCTCCTCGGCACCATCAGGTTGACAGACAGCCTGTCACCATTGTACGTCATCTTTCACCTCCTAATCACTCAGGCTTAGGGGAAACCTATGTTTAAGAGGGAGTTCCCACAGGATTTCCACCCAAACCTGCCTCCCTGAGTGGCAGGCTTCTCTTTCAACCCCCTGGGCATGGCTCACATCTTCTGATTTTTCTGGATTTCAAATAGGGCACTCCTATCTATAGGGCTCTGCCTCAGAGCTGCTGTGAGTCAGAGCGAGGGCCTCGGTTTTTCTAGGCAAGTGTTCTGCCTAGCCCTGAGCCATGTCCCCAGCCCTGCAGTGTTTGTGTGTGTAAGAGGTGACTATGGGTCAGACAGGATGGCTGGATATGCTGCAAAAGCAGAATGGATAGCAGTGATGGTTGCACAGTCAAGGCAGTGTCATTGACCTGTACACCCCTAAAGAGTTAAAGTGATAAATTTGACATTATGTGCTTCTTTTTTTTTTTTTTTTTTTTTTTTTTTGGTTTTGCGAGGTAGGGTCTCACTCTGATCCAGGCTGACCTGGAATTCACTATGTAGTCTCAGGGTGGCCTCGAACTCATGGCGATCCTCCTACCTCTGCCTCCCGAGTGCTGGGATTAAAGGCATGCGCCACCACGCCCTGCTTACATTATGTGCTTCTTACCACCAAAACAAAAACCCACAGATGGCGTAAGGAACAAAGAGAGATACTTTGGGCATTTGGTCCCTGTTAGCTTCTGCATGGGACCATGCGTGCCTATACCCTGTATGTCTAGTAACAAAGCCACTCCCAGTGCCTGTCTGCTGGGAAGACACTCGCATTCTCCCACCTCCTGCCTCTCTTGGCCTCTTCTTCACCTTCCTGATTAATAGGTCACTTTTGGAGTCATGCATCTTGAGGCTCCTTAGACACACTTTTCCTGAGCCAGGTTTGGGGTTGAGCTGTCCAGCAACTCAGTTATGATTGACTAAAGCCATTTTAACCCTACCCCTTAGCATGTTCTGGAATGTCAGGTGTTACGGATTCTCTCAAATCCACCCCCCAACACACACTTTTTTAAAATGTATTTTATTTATTTACTTGAGAGAGAGAAAGAGGCAGAGAGAGAGAGGGGAAAGTGAGAGAAAGAGAGAATGAGTGCACCAGGGCCTTCAGCCACTGCAAATGAACTCTACATGTATGCGCCCTCTTGTGCATCTGGCTTACGTGGGTCCTGGAGAATCAAACTGGGATCCTTTGGCTTTGCAGGCAAACGCCTTGACTGCTAAGCCACTTCTCCAGTCTCCCTTATTTAATTAATTTATTTATATATGAGAGAAAGAGAAAGAGGCAGAGAGAGATTGAACAAGAGAATGGGCAAGCCAGGGCCTCTAGCCACTACAAACGAACTCCAGAAACATGTGCCACTTTGTGTATCTGGCTTTATGTGGGTACTGGAGAATTGAACCTGGGTCCTTAGGCTTTGCAGGCAAACACCTCACTGAGCCATCTGAGCCATCTCTCCAGCCCTTTGCCAAGAGTTCGAGGCCACCCTGAGACTACATAAAAAGTGAGACCCTATATTAAAATAAAATAAAAAATATATATATGGAGAGATGGCTTAGCAGGCTGGAGAGATGCCTGCCTGCCTACTAAGCCTTATAACCCGGTTCCCACATTTAGCCAGATGCAAAGTGATGCAAGGGCGCAATGCCGCACTTGACCACAAGGGGGCGCACACATCTGAATTTCGTTCACAGCAGCTGAGACACTGCTGACGGGCCCATCTCTATCTGTCTTTCTCGGTGTCTCTCTCCAAAAATAAATAAAATAATTAAAAAATTTAAAAAATATATTATTTAGTTGGGCGTGGTAGCACACACCTTTAATCCCAGCACTCAGGAGGCGGAGGTAGGAGGATCGCTGTGAGTTCGAGGCCACCCTGAGACTACATAGTGAATTCCAGGTCAGCCTGGACCAGAGTGAAACCCTACCTCAAACCCCCCTAAAAAAAAAAAAAATATATATATATATAATTTATTCACACACACACACACACACACACACACAGAAAGAGAGAGAATGGGCGTGCCAGGACCTCCAGCCACTGCAAATGAACTTCAGATGCATGTGTCACTTTGTGCATCTGGCTTATGTGGGTCCTGGGGAATTGAACCTGGGTCCTTTGGCCTCGCAGGCAAACACCTCAATCACTAAACCATCCCTCCAGCCCTCTTTACTCACTTTTTATTTTTTTGAGAGAGACAGAGAGGGAGAGGAAGACAGATAGAGAATGGGTGTGCCAACAGCCTCTCAGCTGCTGTGAAGGAACTCCAGATACATGCGCCCCCTTGTGGGCAAGTGTGGCATTGCGCCCTTGCATCACTTTGCATCTGGCTAAACGTGGAACCTGGAGATTGGAACTGACTTTCTTAGCCTTAACAGGCAGGCGCCTTAACTGCTAAGCCATCTCTCCAGCCCTACCCGCTTTTTAAAAAGAATATTTTTAGCCAGGCATGGCAGCACACACCTTTAATCCCAGCTCTAGGGAGGCAGAGGTAGGAGTATCGCCATGAGTTCGAGGCCACCCTGAAATGACATAGTGAATTCCAGGTCAGCCTGAGCTACAGTGAGACCCTACCTCGAAAAACAAACAAAAAAAGAGAGAGAGGAAGGAAGGAAGGAAAAGAAAAACCAAAATAAATAAATAAGCCAGGCATGGTGGCACACACCTTTAATCCCAGCACTCGGGAGGCAGAGGTAGGAGGATCACCATGAGTTCGAGGCCACCCTGAGACTACATAGTGAATTCCAGGTCAGCCTGGACTAGATTGAAACCCTACCTCAAAAAAAACTAAGTAAATAAATAAAAAGAATACTTTTTTGCTGGGCGTGGTGGGGCACACCTTTATTTCCACACTTGGGAGGCAGAGGCAGGAGGATCATCTTGAGATTGAGGCCACCCTCAGACACATAGAGAGTTCCAGGTCAGCCTGGACTAGAACAAGACCTTAACTTGAAAACACACACACACACACACACAATTAAAAGCATGAACCACCATTCCCTGCTTCTGGCCTCCTTTCCGTCATCTCCTGAGTCCTGGGATTAAAGGTATGTGCCACCACATCTAGCAAAGTTTTTTTTTTTTTTTTAATATATTATTTATTTGTAAGCAGAGAGAGAGAGATAGGAGAGAAACAAAGACAATGGGCATGCCAGGGCCTCCAGCCACCTCAAATAGACTCCAGATGTATGCACCACTTTATGCATTTGGATTTACGTGGGCACTGGGGACTCAAACTCATGTTATTAGGCTCTGAAGGCAAGTGCCTTAACTGCTGAGCCATCTCTCCAGCCCATGGCTCGTGCTTTTAATCCTAGTACTCAGGAGGCTGAGGCAGGAGTTCAAGGCCAGCCTGGGGCTGTAGAGTGAGTTCCAGGTCAATCTGGGCTAAAAGGAGATCCTACATTGAAAAAAAAAAAAAAAAAGGTGGGGGCTGGAAAGAGATGTGCTTAGTGGTTAAGATTAGCCTGCAAAGCCTAAGGACTCAGGTCTGAGTCCCCAGGACCCACATAAACCAGATGTGCAAGGTGGCACATGCATCTGGAGTTGGTTTGGGGTCCCTGGAGGCCCTGGCACGCCCATTCTCTTTTCCTCTTTCTCTTTCAAGTGAACAAATAAATAAAAATAAAAAAGGAAACCAGCCTCTCTTTTTTCCATATATACACAGGATCTTATGTGTCACAGGCTAGCCTCCTCCAACTTACTCTATAGTCTAGGATGACCCTGAAATTTTTTGTTGTTGTTTTATTTTTCGAGGTAGGGCCTCGCTACAGTCCAGGCTGAGCTGGAATTCACTATGTAGTCTCAGGGTGGCCTTGAACTCACCGCGATCCTCCTACCTCTGCTCCCTGAGTGCTGGGATTAAAGGCGTGCGCCAACACACCCGGCAACCCTGAAGTTCTGAACTTCAGATCCTCCTGCCTCCACCTCCTGAATGCCAGGACTACAGGCATAGTTCCAGCACACCAGGTTCGTGTGGTGTTGGTGGTGGAACCCAGGGCTTTGTACATGCTAGACAAGCACTCTCCCAACTGAGCTAATTCCCAATCCTCTCATTCTTGAGTGGCTGAAACAAACTCAGAAAAATCTTTCTTCAGATGGGTTAAGGTGAGCTGGCTGGGTCTGTAACCCTAGGGTCCAGGGACAGAGCCAGTGTTCAACTCAGGTCTCAGGGCTGCAGACAGGACTACAGAAGAGGTGCCCCCACCACAGGCACCAGCCCAGCCAGGGCTCTGCGTTCAAGTCCTCTGCCAGGAGAGAGTTAAGGGCTTGGGTTTAATTTGCCCGTTAATCACAGTTAAAAGAAGTAATGAGCGTCTCCCCAAAGCCTGGGTGTTTCTCTGCAGATTAAGCAGCAATTTGCATAGCCCCTTTATTCATTCCCACCTTCCCCTGTGGGGCGGCTTGTCCTTTCAGACACAGCCAAGCGCAGCCGGCGGCTGGAGCGGTTTGACAAATGGCTTTGCCGCGCGCCATGGTTTGGGCGAGAGGGAGGGAGGGGGACACTGGGAGGAGAGGGCAGCTCCCGACAGTAATGGATAGCTAGGGCATTAAATAGTGCAGAACTTTTTATTAGACACACAGGAGAAGTTTAAATATTCAAACTGGTTTTCTTTGAAGCCTGGGGAAGGAGAGGAGGGTGGCAGAGTTTACTCAGAGCCAGTTTATTCAGAGTCCTGCTCATCCCTGTCACCAGAGAGGAAGGGCATCTGGAGGACACAGGCAGGATCCCAGTCAACTGGTGTCGTGGGCACCGCAGCCCTGCAGCAGCCTCGGCATCCCCCCGCTGGCCTGGGTTGGACCAGGCTGGAAGGCAGGCTGACCACTGCTCCTGGGCCTGACTCTTTAAGGAGCACAGCTGCTTGTTCAGAGCCCCCACGTGGACGGCGTTCAGACACTGTGGCTGAGGCCTCACTTTTGGTAGCAAAACTGAGTATATGACCCAATGACATGGCCAAGGGGACCGAGACTTTGCTCTCCTCAAACAGGGCAAGAGGAAAGATAAGCCCAGAAAGTCCTCAGGAACTGTGTGACTAGTGAAGGGAGTTTAGTCTAATCATTAGTTTATTATTGTATTTATTTTTGGTATTGTATTATTCATTTGCAAGCACAGGTAGAGGGAGAACATGGGTGCGCCAGGACTTCTTGCCATTGCAAATGAACTCCAGATGCATGCGCCACCTTGTGCATCCAGCTTTAATGTGGTTACTGGGGGATCGAACCCTGGCCACCAGACTATCTCTCCTGTCCCGCCCCTATTTATTTATTTGTTTGCTCATTTTTCCAAGGCAGGATCTCACTCTAGCCCAGGCTGACCTGGAACTCTGTAGTCCCAGGCTGGCCTCGAATTCATAGTGCTTCTCCTACCTCTGCCTCCCCAGTGCTGGGATTTAAGGTGTGTGCCACCCAGTTCTGTTTTATTTATGAGAGAGAGAGAAATGGCACACCAGGGCCTCTAGCCATTGCAATTGAACTCTAGATGAAGGTGCCACCTTGTGTACACATACGATCTTGCACTTGCATCACCTTGTGCGTCTGGCTTATGTGGGATCTGGAGAGTCAAACATGGGTCCTTAGGCTTCACAAGCAAGCACCTTAACCACTAAGCCATCTCTCCAGCTCCTCTATTTTATTTTATTATTTATTTATTTATTTATTTTGAGGTAGGGTCTCACTCTAGCCCACGCTGACCTGGAATTCACTCTGCATTCTAAGGGTGGCCTTGAACTCATGGCAATCCTCCTACCTCTGCCTCCCAAGTGCTGGGATGAAGGGCATGTGCCACCACACCCGGCTCTATTTTATTTTATTTATTTTATTTTTTTTATTTTATTATTTTATTTTATTTATTTTATTTTATTTTTTTGGTTTTTGAGGTAGGGTCTCACTTTAGCTCAGGCTGACCTGGAATTCACTCTGTAGTCTCAGGGTGGCCTTGAATTCACGGTGATCCTCCTACCTCTGCCTCCTGAGTGCTGGGATGAAAAGCGTGCGCCACCACGCCCAGCTAGCTATTTTATTTTTTGAGACAGTGTCACTATGTAGTCTAAGCTAGACAATCAGTCCATCTTATTTTATTTATTTATTTATTTTTTTTTTTTAGTGCTGGGGATAGAACCCAGGGCTTTGCCCATGTTAGGTAAGACCTCTATCTCTGAGCCCACAATCTGGTATTTTAGGTGTGAGCCACCACACCTAGGTCTTCCCTCGCAGTCCTTTTATTTTATTTCATTTCATTTCATTTCATTTCATTTCATTTTTGAGGTAGGGTCTCACTCTAGCTCAGGCTGACCTGGAATTCACTATGTAGTCTCAGGGTGGCCTTGAACTCTTGGCGATCCTCCTACCTCTGCCTCCCGAGTGCTGGGAATAAAGGCATGTGCCACCATGCCTGGCAAGGCCCCTCACCCAGTCCATTTTGATATAGTCTGTTCTTGAGTTCATAATTCTCCTGCCTCACTTAAAATGGACTGATTTGAGGGATGGAGAGATTGCTTAGAGGTTAAGGCATTTGCCTGAAAAGCTAAAGGACCTCAGTTTGATTCCCTAGGACCGATGCAAGCCAGATGCACAAGGTGGCGCATGCATCTGGAGTTCGTTTGCAGTGGCTGGAGGCTGTGGCGTGCCCATTCTCTCTCTCTCTCTACCTCTTTCTCTCTCTCACTCTCTCAAATAAATTAATTTTTTAAAAAAAGAATGGACCGATTTGAGAGGGAGTCAGGTAGCTTTGTTAGGTAGTTTAGGGTGGCTGGGTCCCAAAAGTAAAGAGCAAAAATGTGGGCTAGATAATGGCTTAGTGTTTAAGACACTTGCCTGCGAAGCCTAAGGACTCATGTTCAACTCTCCAGATCCCATGTAAACTGGATGCAGTGACACAAGTGTGCAAGGTCACATATGCACACAAGGAGGCACATGGGGGTCTGGAATTCAATTGCAGTGGCTGGTGGCTCTGGTGCACCAATTCTCTCACTCTCACATTAAATTAAAAAAAAGGCAGTCTGTTGGGTTTGCCTCAAAAAAAAAAAAAAAAAAAAAGCAAAAGCAAAAGCAAAGCAGAAATGTCCTTCATACTGCTCTTGAAATCTCCACTTTACTAGAGATCAAGAGAAGGATCTTTCCTCTCCTTATCTCATGACTAAAGGAGTTCCCTAGATCTGTTTTTCCATCAACAACCTGAGCCTCTCCTGGGAGGGAGTTCCTCTTTTCTAGAATTTAAACCAGATCCTGGCATTGTGGTTGGTTAAACACAACCACAAACACTTGGCTTCATGGCTGGCCTCTTCTTTTTTTTTTTTTTTTTAGGGGTTAATATTTTATTTTTATTTATTTGAGAGAGAGAGAATGGGCGCGCCAGGGCTTCCTGCCACTGCAAACGAACTCCAGATGCATGCGCCACCTTGTGCATCTGGCTTATGTGGGTCCTGGGGAATCAATCCGAGGGCCTTTGGCTTCTCAGGTCTCAGGCAAGTGCCTTAACCACTAAGCCATTTCTCCAGCCCCTTGGTTTTTTTTTTTTTTTTTTTTTTTTTTTTTAGGTAAGGTTTCACATAGCCCAGGCTGACCTGGAATTCACTATGTAGTCTCTTGGTGGCCTCGAACTTACAGTGATCCACCTACCTCTGCCTCCCGAGTGCTGGGATTAAAGGCATGTACCACCACGCCCAGCTCTCTCTCTTTTAAAAAATATTTTATTTGTTTGAGAGAGAGGCAGATAGAGACAGAGAATGGGTACACCAGGGCCTCTAGCCGCTGCAGGTGTTACGGATTTCCTCAAATTTCCCCCCACAATTATTTATTTATTTATTTATTATTTTTTTTTTTTTTGGGGTTTTGCGAGGTAGGGTCTCACTCTGGTCCAGGCTGACCTGGAATTAACTATGTAGTCTCAGGGTGGCCTTGAACTCTCGGATCCTCTTACCTCTGCCTCCCGAGTGCTGGGATTAAAGGCGTGCGCCACCACGCCCGGCTTATTTATTTATTTTTAAAGATTTTATTTTTATTTATTTATTAGAGACGGGGGGGGGAGAGAATGGGTGTGCCAGGGTCTCTAGCCACTGCAAACGAACTCCAGACGCATGCGCCACCTTGTGCATCTGGCTTACGTGGGACCTGGAGAATCGAACCGGGGTCCTTAGGCTTCACAGGCAAATGCCTTAACCGCTAAGCCATCTCTCCAGCCCCCACATTTATTTATGAGAGAGAAAGAAGCAGAGAGGGAGGGAGGGAGAGAATGGGCAAGTGAGGGCCTCTAGCCACTGTAAAACAACTTGATGTATGTGTCACCTTGTGCAGCTGGCTTAAACGGGTTCTGGGGAATTGAACCTGGGTCCTTAGGCTTCACAAGCAAGCACCTTAACTGCTAGGTCATCTCTCCAGCCCCCTTTCCTTCTCTTTTTTCTTTTGGGGGGGGGAGTTTCAAGGTAGGGTCTTGCTCTAGCCCAGGCTGACCTGGGCTTCACTATGTAGTCTCAGGGCAGCCTTGAATTCAGCAATCCTCCTACCTCTGCATCCCGAGTGCTGGGATTAAAGGTGTGCGCCACCACGCCCGGCTTTTTTTTTTTTTTTAATGTTTATTTATTAAAGAGAGAGAATGGGAGGCTGGGCATGGTGGCGCACACCTTTAATCCCAGCACTCGGGACGCAGAGGTAGGAGGATTGCTGAATTCAAGGCTGCCCTGAGACTACATAGTGAAGCCCAGGTCAGCCTGGGCTACTGGGCTAGGGTGAGATCCTACCTTGAAAAATTAAAAGAGAGAGAGAGAGACTGGCCACTGCATGTGCCACCATGTGCACCTGGTTTACATGAGTTCTGAGGACTCGAACCTGGGTCCTTTGGCTTCGCAGGTAAGTGCCTTAACTGCTAAGCCATCTCTCCAGCCCTTGTCTATGGATTTCTAATTCTTTGAATTCATAAGACAAGAATTCAGGGTACCCTAAATTTATTGATGTGTTGGCAAGGAACCCCAAAATTCCCGTTTCAGATTTTAAACTGGCATGGTGACATATGTCTGTAATCTCAGCCCTTAGGAAGGCAGGAGGATTGTGAGTTCAAGTACAGGCAGACTACATAGAGAGAATTTGTCTCAAAACAAAACAAATAAGCAACAAAAAGAAAGTCAACTAAACCCCAGTTTTTACTCCAAATGTCTAGTGCTTCCTGGACTTTTCCTTTGTTCTGGCTTTCAGGTCACATGACCGTATTTCAGAGGTGAAATACATCTGAGAGAACATTAAGATAACTGAAGTTCAGGGAAGTAACAGCTCAGTGGTAGAGCACTTGCCTAGGATGCAAGGCCTAATACTGCAGAAAGTGATGCTCAGGGTTCATGCATTCAGGGGTGGGAGAGAGTACCTGATTCTGCCCAAGCAACTGAAACACACAGGTGGCCTCATCTGAGCTGGACCCAAAAGGCTTGGAGGGGTCCAAGAAAAGCCTTGGGATATGGGGGTCACATTGAAGTAGGTGTCTCAGGTGGGGAACCAGGCTGAAAAGCAGAGTAGAGGTCCACACGAAGAATGTGGGAGGGCTGGAGGATTCTCTACAAATTTGTAAATGGAAATGAGGCCCCAAAGGGGTTTAACGACATGGGAAGAGCAAATCTGAGAACAAACCAATAGAAATGGGAAGCTCTTAACAGAGCCAGAAGACACAGGAAGTAGGAGAGGTGGCATGTGGGTGGGGAGGATAATGCATTAGTGTGGGACAGGTTGGAATATGGACACATTGGGATATCAAGAACACATAGGGCCAGGACCAGGCACACCTTCTAGTCTTAGCCCAGGTATTTCCATCCTGTCTCACCCCTGCCTGCCTGCTTGTTAACAACTGACATTCAGGTCTTACTGTGCCAGGCCTGTGCTCAGATACTCAGGACAGCCACCTACTCTGTGAGGTAAATAAGTGTCTTTGTCCTTGTTTTTTTTTTTTTTAAATATTTTATTTATTTGACAGAGAGAAAAAGAGAAAAAGAATGGGCGCACCGGGGCCTCCAGCCACTGCAAACAAATTCCAGACGTGTGTGCCCCCTTGTACATCTGGCTAATGTGGGTCCTGGGGAATCCTTAGCTCCTTAGCAACTGCTAAGCCATCCCTCCAATATACATAATTCATAATGAATTATAATTTATTATTAATAAATTTATTATCTACACATTATATATTTTGAATAAACAATATATTTAGTAAATATGTTAAATATAATTAATTTATTTATGAGAGAATGGGCACGCCAGGGCCTCCAGCCACTGCAAACCCCCTTGTGGGCTTGCATGGGTTCTAGGGAATCGAGCCCGAGTCCTTTGGCTTTGCAGGCAAATACTTTAACTACTAAGCCATCTCCCCAGGCCTTTGTCCTTGTTTTATAAGACAGGGAGATGACAAAGGGAGCAAGTACAGAGCCAGGATTTGACCCAGGCTTAGAGCCACATTGCATTTCCTGTTGGTCTTATTTTTTTTCCTTGTGTTTTCGAGGAAGGGTCTCACTCTAGTCCAGGTTGACCTGGAACTCACACTGTAGTGTGAGTGGCCTCGAATTCATGGCAATCCACCTATCTCTGCCTCCCGAGTGCTGGGATTAAAGGTGTGCGCCACCACGCCCGGCTTCCATTACTTTTTGTTAGTATGTGGGTTCATGTGTGAGTCCAGATATACTTCCATGCCCTATCTGTGGAAGTCAGGGCACAATTTTGGTTTTTACCTTCTAAAAGCAGTTGTTCACTGCTCAGTCTCCATCTCCCTTCTCACCCTAGGCCCTAGGATTATGTCCAGCTATGTCAGTGCTAGGGATTCAAACTCAGCACTTAAAATTGCATGGCTGGCACGTACTTTGTTCACTGAGCCATCTCCCCTATTACTTTTTTTTTCCTGAGAGACAGAATTGGCATGCCAGGGCCTCAGCCACTGCAATCGCACTCCAGATGCTTGCACCACCTAGTGTACATGTGCAACCTTGTGCTTGCCTCACCTTTGTGTGTCTGGGTTACATGGGATCTGGAGAGTCAAACATGAGTCCTTAGGCTTCACAGGCAAGCACCTTAACTGTTAAGCTATCTCTCCAGTTTTCCCCTATTACTTTTACTCTTTTCATTTTATTTGAGGTATGGTGTCGTTCTAGCCCAGTTAACCTGGAACTCACTCTGTAGTCCAGGATGGCCTTGAACTCACGGTAATCCTCCTACCACAGTCTGAGTGCTGGGATTAAAGGTGTGCACCACTATGCCCAGCTCCCTATTACTTGTATTAGATTGGATGTGTCCTATGAGAGTTGGGAGAGAAATATAAAAATGGCAATTAAGCCAGGCGTGGTGGCACACACCTTCAATCCCAGCACTCAGGAGGCAGAGATAGGAAGATTGCTATGAGTTTGAGGCCACTCTGAGACTACATAATGAATTCCAGGTCAGCCTGGGCTAGAGTGAGACCCTACCTGGAAAAAAAAAAAAAAGTACTAGTAGTCCAGGGCTGGAGAGATGGCTAAGTGGTTAAGGCTCTTGCCTGCGAAGCCTAAGGACCCCAGCTCAATTCCCCAGTACCCAAGTAAAGTCAGGTGCACAAGGTGGCACATGCATCTGTAGTTCATTTGCAGTAGCTAGAGGCTTTGGCATGCCCATTCTCTCTCTCTCTCTCTCTCTCTCTCTCTCTCTGCCTTTCTCTCTCTCTCCAATAAATAAATAAATATTTTTTTTTTAAAAAAAGAGGAAGTACACACTAACAGCAGGAGAGGAGTATAAGAAAGACAAAGAGCCTTGGACCTGGGCTTCTAGTTAATTCTAGGGGAATTAACTGAGAAGTGCACGAGAGCCAGCAGGTCCACAGCCCCAGGCAGCTTGCTGGGCTCCAGGAGGCCTGCGTGTGCTTTCTCTGTCCTTGGCTTCAGGCCACTGCTGTGGAGCAGGTGAGTGGATTCTTCACACAGCTGTTTGGTCTGATGCAGATCATTTCCTGGCCCCCACTAGCAAGGGAACCCATTCCCATTGTGCAGGAGTACCCAGACTCCACTTAGCCCCTGTCCATGGCCAGCCACACACTGTAGTGCAAGGACTGCAAAGACGACTGCCAGCTTCCTTACCTGACGCAGGGAGTCTAAGTTATCCACAGAGGCTTGGCGGGAGAGGGGTCACCATCAAACGACTTTGTGCTCTTGCCAATAAACTCACATCGAACCAAGATTCCCTCAGGTGTGTAACCCTAGCCCTGGCCTCCCTCTTTCCCCAAACTTCTTTCTTAACCCCGGAAAACTGACTGCTGGGAACTTGGTTTTCAAGTTTGCAAGGAACCCTCATTTCTCCCTTCCAAGGTGGCAAGTCAGGCCAGAAGGGAGAATCCTCTTCAGCGTGCCACCATGCAAAGCTGCGGCTCATGCTGCCCAGCGATCCTGTGCAGAGGTTGCTTGCAAAGCTCTGCACAGCTCAGGTCATAAACCCCGAGGACACCATGGTGACAGGAAAACTAGCAGGAACCTAAGTGCCCCAGAAAGAAGCTAAGAGAATTTAGATATAGATCTGTGCTCACAGGCAGTCAGGGGGGCTTCCTGCAGTGTCTGGCCTGGCCAGGAAGGACCCAGTAGACAGTGGGACCAAAGACAAAGGAGGCCAAAGGTTTCGAAGAACACAATGCTGTCAAGTTAAATAAAGGCTTTGAGGAAACCACCTACCTCAGCTAGGGGTCAGGGAAGGCATTCACTCTACCAGGCAGTGATACAGTGATATTCTCTGAGAATAGACCCTGAACCCCACAGCTCACACTGCTTTCTCATCTGCTGAAAAGTCCTTCTATCTAAACTACTGCCAGCTGGGTGTGGTGGTGCACACCTTTAATTCCAGCACTTGGGAGGCAGAGGTAGGAGGATCGCCATGAGTTCGAGGCCACCCTGAGACTACATACTGAATTCCAGGCCAGCCTGGGCTAGAGTGAACCCTACCTCGAAACAAACAAACCAAAACAAAAAAACCTACCACCTATCCTGTGGAACTGGACATCAGCAAGTACCATGTCCCCGCTGACCAGAGGTCAGGTGCTCATCTGTCTAGCAGGAGCAAGAGTTTTTGAGACCCGAACCTAGTCTGGCATGGTCACATGATCCTCAGGGCTTCTTCCTACAGCCAGGCCATGTAAGCGATGGAGTCTGTGTGACAGCTGGTGACTGGGAAAGGGTAACATGCCTCAGTGGGCTGATGGCTGCTACACAAGGCCAGCCAGAAGGCCTATGGTGTGGGTGGCTGACCAGGTGGAGTGGGAGGCGGCAGGCATGCTCTCAGACTCCCGGAAAGAAACCAACAGAGCAGACGGCTCCCCAGGCCTCAGACCTCCAGAGCAGCTGCACGCGCGGTCCACTCACACTCCTGTATGTCCTTCTACTCTCAGGACACTTTGCTGACACCAGTATCTTTCATTTCTCAATTCCTAGACTTATTTCGGCCTGATTCCCCCAAAAGGAGGTGACCAGGCAAAGACTGGGGGAAGCAGTGGACTGACATTAATCGATAGGAGTGGCTCTGAGCAGTTCATGTGGCCTTATCTCTCTCTCCTTTGGATAGCGTATGTCCGCCGGAGTCCGCGGGGTCGGTGATTAATAGGGGCCATCACTCACTGTCCAGGACGGCTGAAAGGCAGCAGGGAGGGGGTGGCCCTCCCCAGAACTGAGATAACAAGCAGCAGGAATAATGAGTGGTGTCACTCCACTTTTCATTTTGATGGAAAGTCATTACGGGAGTCAACGCCAGCCACAAAGAGCCATGAATCAACTGCTCTGCTATGAAATTAAAATCGAATTGCTGGCCACCCCCAGCCCCTACCCTTCCTGGGAAACTGGGATGGGTGGGTGGCTTGGAAGAGGGGTGCTATCCTAGGGAGGGTTCCACCCAATCCTAGAGCAGGCAGTTATGGGCAGGAAGTGGACAGGCAGCTAGCGAAGGTGACAACTCCTGTCTCCACCTTGTTTATCAGACCCTTCCTCCCCAAACCACATTTCCCCTCTGTCTAGAAAGTGAGCTGTGATTAAGAGGAAAGTGCAGCTTTGCTGGCTCCAGCAAGGCTGCGGCCTGACTTCTTCCCCTGGGCTGCTGGCTGGAGTGGGACACCTGGACCTGGTTCCAGCAAAAAAGGGGCCCTGTTGCCCTGACCCTGATCATCCCTTGCTGAATTCTTTGTAGATAACTAGTGGGGAACTCTACCTCCAAAAACAGAGGAAAACCCTAATCTGGGTGCCACAGTGACGGCTGATGGCTGGAGGCCACCTGGCTCAGGACCCATGAAAACAGGTGCCCAGCCTTAAGTGCAGACCCGGGTAAGTGGTGGAAGTGATTGTCAGCCAGAGGTAGGAGTCCTTTCTTCTTTTATTAAGCCCAACTTGATAACTAGAAAAACCTGTGGCTGCAGGCTGACAGGCCACAGAGCTGATCAAGACAGCTTCTTACAGAAAGCCGAGTAAGGGCCAGGGTCAGGTGTCGCTTCCACCCCATGGCTCTTTGTCCACCGGTCTGTCTGTTTCTTGTTGGGAAGGCCCAATAACCTCAGCGCTGGTTGTCCCACCTCTACCTGGAGGCTGGGAAGCTGGGCAGGAGAGACCACAGAGGGAGAGTGTCACAGAGAGGTTCCAATGAGGTTCACAGGACGCCCGTTGTACCTTTTGGAGATGTCGGCTTCAATCTGAGAGACAGAGACACCAAATGGGTAGGGAGCAGATAGCCAGGCGCAGGGAGTCGGTTTGCTGTGGCTCCCAGCCTGCATTACCAGTTTCTGCAGCTCTCTGGACTTCTCCAGCAGCAGGTCCAGCTTAGGCTCCAGAGCAGCCTGCTCCTGCAGCGCCTCCTGCTGCTTCTGCACCATCAGCTCTTTCTTCAAAGCCAGAAGCTGTGAATGTTTCAGCTTTTGCTGGAGGAACTCTGTCACACGGTCCACATACCTGTGCAGAGCACCCAGGTGAATGGCGAGGCTGCCCTCCATTCAACCACTGGATTGAGTGAGGCTTGGGAAACCAATTCCCCCACTGGCCTCATATACACATATACACCACCACAGATGCCCATCCGACTTGGGAAACAGATTCCACTTGTACACCTTGAACCACCCCATCTTGTCCCGAAGAAAAGCCCTGTCATAGGAGACAGAGATGAGCTCTAAAGGGTTATGGAAGACTAGGAGGACAAGGGGACAGCTATGCTCAAGATGGCAGAGCCCAGCTTTAGGGAAGCCAAACCTTGGTGAGGCAAGAATCATAAACAAGTGTTGCATTCGAAGACTGGTGAGCCGACTAATCAGATCCTGCAGTGTGGACACCAAGCTAACCATCTTCTCTTTGGTCTGGCCCTGAAGGATGGCAGGAGCCAGCTGGAACTGGCTCACAGACAGGATGTCAGCCTCTTCGCTCATCTCCACTGCTCTCTGGGACAAGAAGATCTCAAGCTGAGGAGAGAAGAGGAGCTGCTTCAAACCAGAAAAAAAGAATTCAGAAGCTGAACCTCCCATTACTCCAGGGACTAGGTGAGGTGGGTTACACCCTCTGAACACTTTCATGGCTAGAGACTCCACAATTGCCATGTGAGAGCAAGTGGCAACATCCACTACTGTGGCAGAACCCCCCCCTTCCTGTTCCTCCCACCTACCAAGCTCTGGATCTCCAGAGCCTGTAAGCAGATAACTGAGATTCAAAGGGCAAGTATTTATTCATGGGAGGATGAGATTCAGGAAGTGGGAATTCATGTTTGAGAAGTCCTGGATTAAGAAAAGGCTAAGCCGGGTGTGGTAGCACACGCCTTTAATCCCAGCACTTGGGAGGCATAGGTAGGAGGATCACCATGAGTTCGAGGCCACCCTGAGACAACATAGTGAATTCCAGGTCAGCCTGAGCTAGAGTGAGACCCTACCTTGAAAAACCAAAAAAAAAAAAAAAAAAAAAAAAAAAAAAGAAAAGAAAAGAAAAGGCTAGTGGGGTGTGGTAGTCCACACCTTTAATCTCAGCACTCAGGAGGCAGAGGTAGGAGTTCAAGGTTACCCTAAGACTATATAGTAAATTACAGGTCAGCCTGGTAGAGCAAGACCCTACCTCAAACAAACAAACAAAAAGGCTAGAAGGTCTGGAGAGATAGCTCAGTAGTTAAAGGTGCCTGCCTACAAGGCCCAAGGACCCGGGTTCAATTCCCCAAAACCCATGTAAATCCAGATGCACAAAATAGCGCATACATCTAGAGTTTGTTTACGGTGGCTGGAGGCCCTGGTGCACCCCAGTCTCTTGCTCTCATAAATAAATAATAAATTAATTAATAAATAAAAGGCTAGAAGAAGGGTGTGGTAGTACACACCTTTAATCCCAGCACTCAGGAGACAGAGGTAGGTGAATCACTCTAAGTTCGAGGTCAGAGACTACACAGTGAATTCCAGGTCAGCCTGGACTAGAGCCAGACCCTACCTCAAAAAAACGAAATAAATAAAAGGCTAGAAAGAACGTAAGGACCAGCACATCTCTAAGATGAAGTCTTTGTGTGTATTACATGTAGTGTGGCATATGTACATATATTTTTAGCTTTTTAAATTTTATTTTACATATAGAAAAAGGCAGGTAAAAAGAGAGAGAAAGAGAGAATGGGCATGCCAAGGCTTCCAGCCAGTGCAAATGAACTCCAGATGCATGTGCCACCATGTTTATCTGGCTTATGTGGGTTCTGGGGAATTGAACCTGGGTCCTTAGGCTTTTGCAGTTAAGTGTCTTAACTGCTAAGCCACCTCTCCAAGCCAAGCATACATACATTGTATGGACGTGTATGTGCACATGTGTGTAAGAAGCCAGAGTAGAGCATCAAGTGTCCCCCTCTCTGGTTCTTCTGCATTGTTTCCTTGAGGCAATCTCTCAACAGAACCAGGAGCTGCTGTTTGGTTTGGTTTGGTTTTTCTGCAAAGTGGCTGATCAGGGAGCTCTAGCAATTCTCCTGCCTCTACCTCTGAGGACTGGAGTTCATGCATGGGCCATCTCCCCAGCCCCTAAGATACAGTTTTTTTGTTTGTTTTGTTTTTTGTTGTTGTTGTTTTTCAAGGTAGGGTTTCACTCTAGCCCAGGCTGACCTGGAATTCACTATGTAGTCTCAGGGTGGCCTCGAACTCACGGCGATCCAACTACTCTGCCTCCCAAGTGCTGGGATTAAAGGTGTGCGCCATGGATAAGATACAGGTTTTTAAGAGTAAATCAATCTGCCAGGCATGGTGGCACACGTGGAGACTACATAGTGAATTCCAGGTCAGCCTGGGCTAGAGTGAAACCCTACCTCAAAAACCAAAAACAAACAAACAAAAAAACAAAAAAAAAGAGTAAGGAGAAAGTCAATCTCACTCTGTCATAAAAACGGTATGGTCTGTCTTTCTCTCCCAGTATGGCTAAAAGGAGTCTTTTCAGGTGGGAAGAGGAAGGAACTAGACAAGGATAGAACTTAGTCTTCAGGAAGCTCTCCTCAACCACAGCCTACTCAACAGAGACTAAATTCCAGAGATTAACAAAGACAGGGCCCATTTTTACAATCCCATCAGGAAGGTCTAAGAACCCCAAGAACTGGTTACTCATACCTTAACTACAGGGATATTTAAACATACATGAGATCACCTGGCTCCTAAATTGTTCAAAACCTCCCACAGCTTCTAAATTCACAAAGTTCAGACTTTAATTTCTCTGAGCTCCCCTACCCCAGCTCTCTCTGCTCAGCCATACTGCCACTTCATTGTCCGTCAAATGTGCACGACAGACTCCCTCCCACTTTAGGCCTTTGTGGTTGCTCCTTCTGCCTAGGAAGCGCTTTTGCCAGTGCCTATCAACGTCGACTGCAGCCTGAACTTACCACCACCTCAATGAAACCTTCCTGACTCTAGCCCCCACACCCCACCTCCTGCTAGCTTTTGGTCCATGTGTGGTACTTAGCACCATCTAATACACTATCTACTCACCTTGTTTCTTGTCTGCCTTTCCTGCTAGAATAAAAGCTCATGAGCTCAAAGCCTCTGTCTTGTTCACTATACAATCTCTAGTGCTTCAGACTGGAGATGCATGATAATTATGTATGCATGAATCAAGGCGGCAATCTCATTTGTGAGTCTCCTACTATAGGACACGGGAAGTGGTCAGTGTCCCTTAACGCCAACAAGAAGGGTCAGGCCAGGGGTCGGAAGTGATGCCTCTTATATCAGAAGCACGTCACTCCCCACATCTTCCATTAGACAGTACCTCCATGAGCTCATCAATGAACTGATTCCGGGTTTCAGGGTATTCAAGAAGGGTCAGCGCATCCGGGCCCCTGGCAACACCTTCTGGAGCTGCCAGAGAGAGAGAGATGTGAGGAGGACGCGGAGGGAAGGATCCTGAAGTTTGAGAAGTCCTGGGGATTGCTACGGACAGACTGACTCAGCGTACTGAAGTCACCTCCTGGTCCAACCAAGGGGAAGGTTACCCTTTCCAGAATATCTCACTCCTACTCAGGCCTAGCCTGTCAGCTCCCAGGGCTGCCGGGAAAGGCCGGCTCTGCACTGGTGGCAGCAGGAGGTAAAGTGTCATCCTGCACTGCCCTCTAGTGGCTCAAATAGCTGGCACACAATCAGTCTCTAAAAGGCTGAGTTTCTATATTTAATTGAACCAACTTCTCCTGTCTCCCTCTATTCCTATCCTCAACGAGAGTTCTTTTTGCCTTTCTTTTTTTTTCTATGTAACCCAGGCTGGTCTGGAACTTACTTGTAGCTCAGGATGAACATCTTCCTGCACTGGGACGTTTTTCTAGGACAGCAATGGATGGAGCACTTACCCTGTGTTCCTGCCTCCAGCACTGTGATCTGCTGAGCAGCAGTGTCGTCTCCCCAGTCGATCCCATCACTCCCAGAGTCCTGGGTGGGAAGCAAAGAACCGAGCAATGACTGCGCACTCCAGAGGATGGGCTACAGCCCTGATGTAAGGGGCAAAGACAGCAGCGTGGTCTGTGATGATGCCACCCTTGGTCCTCTTTGTAAGGTTATGACTTGCCTGTACTCACACACTTTGCCCCAAACCAACAGAAGAGAAGTCTAAAGCCTGACACATCACTTTATTTTTTTTTTTTTTTTGAGATAGGGTTTCACTCTAGTCCAGGCTGACCTCGACTCATGGCGATCCTCCTACCTCTGCCTCCCGAGTGCTGAGATTAAAGGCGTGCGCCACCACTCCCACCTGACACATCACTTTTGCAACTCTGCCTCCTTTGGGATGTCTTAAGCCATGAACTTGGAGTGATGCCTTTACAGACCCAGATACAGACATGTTCTATGGCTGAAGCAGTAGCAGGGGAAGTCCTCAGAGAGGCAGACTGAGAGGGAGGCAGCCTTACCTTTGACTCTGGTTCCAGCGAGATGCCCCAGTCGATTTCAGTGGTTTCAGCAGAGATGCCAGAGTCAGAAACTGCTTCCACCCCAAAGTCACCCCAGTCAATCTAGAAGGCAAAAACAGTGTCAGCTTAAATGGAAAGGGGCTTGCCTTCCCATAGGCCTCAGCTGCATCTGTAGGGAACACACATTAAATACAAAAGTTGCTAAGCTCCCACAAGCAAGGGAATCTTTTCAGAGCTGTTTCCCTGAAAGGCTCCTTGTTCAATATAAGTGAGTTGTCTGAGCCCTTCACCACCTAGTCTGTATTTTGGTCTCAAGACAAGCAAGAAAATTTTGGGTCCTCCTATTTGTCTTATTCACAAAAATTCCCCTTTCTTCCCTCTGGGTCTTTGCATTTAGATCAGGGTTTGTTTTATTTGTTTGCTTGATTTTCAAGGTAGGGTCTCATTCTAGCCCAGGATGACCTGGAATTCACTATGTAATCTTAGGGTGGCCTCGAACTCATGGCGATCCTATGTCTGCCTCCCAAGTATTGGGATTAAAGACGTGCACCACCATGCCCGGCTTGCAAGGCTAGGGTTTGGGTTTTGTATGGATGGTGCAAGCGGTTCCCATTCAGCTCCCAGAACACCTGTCATACCTCGTCTTCTTCCACCTGCTCAGGTGGCTCCTCAAGGTGCGGCCGTTCCACCACGGAAGGTTCTGTCCCCGTCCTCCATTCATACACTGTTGAGTTCCCCCGTTTCTGCACGTACCGTAGCATGGGCAGCACCTGCTCTGTGGAGCTTCAACAGAGCACTGAACTGAGCCTCCCACTGACCACCTGGGAAACCCACACTGGCTCTGGCCTGTACCACATGGCCAAGTGGACATAGTTCCTACTGGCCCAAGTGTGTAAAATCAGCTCACATGTCACGTGAGGATAATACATGTAGAAAGAGCTAGGAGACTGGAAAACCACCCCCGCTTAGGAAAAACTGAGGTCCTCCTTACCTCTCACACACGAACTCCACGCAGGCCTGGTACAGGTCAATGGCTTCCCCCAGTGACTGAGCTCCTGCCCCGATCTCAGCCAGCTGACTCGGCAGGTCCTTCACTAGGGCCAGCAGTTCTCTTCGGACGTTGTCTCCCTGGAGTGGAGAGGGAAGCGGCTAGGTAAAGTGGAACCCAACATATCACAGAAAGCACCCCAAGACTGCAGACAGGCAAGGCACTGATGCAGGAGGGAGTTCAGCTAGGAAGGAGGGAGGCAGGAAAGGAAGGAAACTGAGAAGGAAGTCTTTGCCAGCAGCAGAGGAGTCACACCCAGGAAGATGGGATGGTCAGACCCAGGCGCCCATCCGCTCACCGTGATGCCATACTGCTTGCACGAATGGTAGAATTGTTCGAGCATCTCGGCCGACCCTGCCTGGCCCTCCTCCTCCTTACGACTGTATTCTTGCTGCAGCTGCTGACACTTGGCGATCTGCTTCTTCAGGGAGGGGATCTCATAGCTAACATTCCGGACCAGGAGGCTACAGAGTTCCACTGAGGAGGATCCAGAAAATTTACCCCAGGATAACCATATCCTAAGGCAAAATGCCCCAGGATGTCTACAATATACCCTAGTGTGGTGGTGAAGTGTGGACAGGCTTCCCAGCCTCTCCTCTCCCTAGCTATGGAATCTGAGATAAGGTACTTAGCATCTCTACTCCAACTCTCAGCAGTAAGACAGGGATGAGAGTGTGGATCATACGGAACAATATAAGACACAAACATGGGGCTGGAGAGATGGTTTAGCAGTTAAGGTGCTTGCCTGAGAAGCCTAAGGACCCATGTTCAACTCTCCAGGTCCCACATAAGCCAAATACACAAGGTGATACAAACATGCAAGGTGGTACACATGTCTGAAGTTCCATGGCAGTGGCTGGAGGCCCTGGCACACCAATTCCTCTCTCTCTCATTAAAAAAAAAAAAAAGGCTGGGCATGGTGGTACATGCCTTTAATCCTAGCACTCAGGAGGCAGAGGTAGGAGGATCACCATGAGTTCGAGGCCATCCTGAGACTACATGGTTACTTCCAGGTCAGCCTACCCCAGAGTGAGACCCTACTTTGAAAACAAAAACAAAAATTAAAAAAAAAAAAAAAAAAAAAGAGCCAGGTGTGGTGGTGCATGCCTTTAATTCCAGCACTTGGGAGGCAGAGGTAGGAGGATCGCCATGAGTTCAAGGCCACCCTGAGACTATATAGTGAATTCCAGGTCAGCCTGGACCAGAGTGAGACCCTACCTTGCAAAACCAAAAAAAAAAAAAAAAGCCACAAACATGACTCCTTGCATTTACCAAGTGCTCAGTGGATATTGCCTATGATGATCACACAGCTCAGACACACAACACAAATGACAGCCAGCTCTTTAGTTTTTTCTCTCAGGCTCCCAATACAGCCCCCAGGATGACCCATATCTCCTCTGCCCACTGTAGAGTGTGAGCACAGAGAGGCTGGGGCAACAGAGGCCACCTTGCCAAGGGAGCAGAGCAGTCAAGCACCTGCTCACTCTGGCACACAATACCTATTACCTGCCTCTTCCTCCCTCCTCCTCCCCCCAGCACTCTGCAGAACTATTTTCCACATCTAAGATCAGGCAACATCTGAACTGCATTCTAGCATCTTCCCACACACAGACCACACCTCCTGTAAAGTGGGTGTCTTGGAACTCCAGGAGTGGAAACCAGGTGTGGCGGTGCATACCTTTAATCCTAACACTAGGGAGACAAAGGTAGGAGGATTGCCATGAGTTCTGAGGCTAGCCTGGGACTACAGTGTGAGTTCCAGGTCAGCCTGGGGTAGAGTGAGATCCTACCTCAGGGAGGAATGGGGTGGAAAGCCTCCAGGAATGGGCTTCCCGACGGATGCACTTTACCTAAATAGGTGTTGTCCTTCTCATACAGGGTTACAATCTCCTGCCAATCCTGGTAGAACAGAAAAAGGAAGTTGGCTAGAGAAGCACTCAGAGGCCTCTCACAGCTCCATCCCTGGAAGAGGGAGGCTGTCCCAGGCTTCCCACCACACCAAGTGCAAACTCTTCCAGCTCCTCCAGTTCCCAATGCTGGCTGGACCACCTACTTGATTTAAGACTGTGGTACCAGGGGAAGGATATATTTTGCCATAAACTATAAGGACAGGGACAGGACTGTTCAGGAAATAGTCTATGTACGAATCTCTATGGGGTCCTGAGAGAGACCAAAAAGAGGTTGTGAACTGGATGTCCCTAACTATGCATTACCAGTCCCCAGACACACTTGCCTTCATCCGCTGTGAAGAGTACCGGCCAAAAATATTTTTCGTGGAGGCCTCAGTGCCTTTGAGAAGGTCCACGATTCTTAAGCAATGGAAGTAGTGAATGTCTAAGAAAGCAAGAGAGAATGAGGACTTTAAGAATTAAAATGTCCTTCCTTTCTTCTGGCTATTGCAGTTAGTTGACTCAAGCATAAGCTACATCCAGTAGCTTTAACATGTGGTTCTCCCCTCCAGTATTCATTCCATGGTGGGAGAAGCCAACATCTTTACCTCCAGCAAAACTCTCTGGGGTCAGCCCTGGTAGCTAAACAAGGGAGTGAGTGTCTTGGTGCACATGAACTTCCTGAGGAAAGAGGGGACCACAGTGATATGACCCCAAAGCACTCACAAGATCCAGAGAGCAGCTGGGCGATCTCTTCGCTCTCTGGCATGTCCTGGATGGCGGCATTGATCTTCTCCCGGATCGACAGCACCAGACTCTGCCATTTTAGGCTGCAGTGCCTTCTGTCCACCAGCCAGTCTGCAAGAGAATCACCCAGTCAAGATGCTCTTCCACACCTCCAAACTCATTACTAATCCAAGTGTAATATACTAGATATTGGTTAAAAGTTGCCTTTGTATTGGTTAAGGTATTTTTTTTTGGGAAAGAAAGAAAGACAGGCCCAAAGAGATGCTTGGGCTAAACAGACTCCGGCGCCCTGACTTTATCCCCAGTATGAGTTTTACAGAGCAATTGCCTCAACACAGGGATAAAGAACAACTTTGAATTGGTCCTGACATGAAAGTGCCACTTTTGACCATTCTAAATTCTCCATAATATTTTGCTTTTATGGGTAATTATATCTTTCTTGTTGACAGAGGATGCTGCTCAACTTCCATTTCCTCAGGGCTGGGATTAACCACGACAATGGAAAACACAAGGTGGTTATGCCAAGTACCGGATGAACTAACAACTGCAAAGCCCCTAATACCTACAGCGCCCCAAGGATGAGATAACACTAGTCACTAGTCTATTCTTAACAGTGAAGTTCCACCCAGTACATGATACCCATGTAAGTGACCTCAGAGAAATGGGATCGGTTCTGATAGCTCATTTCCTCAGCAGAGAATTAAGTGAGGGTTTAAGGTTAGATGGACATGGGGTCTAATTATCACCTTTCTTTTTCTCTTTCTCCTCTCTCTTTTCCAAGGCAGTGTCTCATGTAGCCCAGGCTGACCTAGAATTCCCTCTGTAGCCCCAGGCTGGCATCATGGTATTACTAAAGGCATGCACCACCACGCCTAGCTTATCAAGTCTTTTTGTTTTTTGTTTTGTTTTGTTTTGTTTTGTTGTTTTTCTAGGTAGGGTCTCACTCTAGTGCAGGCTGACCTGGAATTCACTATGTAGACTCACTCTGGCCTTGGACTCACTGGCAATCCTCCTACCTCTGCCTCCTAAGTGCTGGGATTAAAGGCGTGCACCACCACGCCCGGCTCAAGTCTCTTTCTACCTCTCTGTACAATAGTTTCCCAACATGAAAAATGAGGATATGAGTAGAATGCTGAACACTGTGCCTGGTGCACGGCAAAGACTCAATAAACCTTAGTGATTTTCATTTTTATAACGTCAAGTACATAACATGGTAGCTGGTATAAAGTGAGCCCTCCGGAAGCCACTGTTTCATTGGCTCTTTTCAAGACTTGAGGGTCAACATGGGTACACAGGGGCTGAAGAGCAGGGACAGTTCCAGGGGAAATTAAAGAAGCTCCATCAATGGCTGCCAGAGGACTGAATGGTCCATTAGAGTGGCAAATTTACAGCAATGGCCCTTGCTGACAAATACACCAATCAGTCAAATATACATGGTGCCCATATGGTATCAGAAATTCTCCCTCTTGCCAGGCATGGTGGCACACGCCTTTAATCCCAGCACTCGGGAGACAGAATTGGGAGGATCGCCATGAGTTCAAGGCTACCCTGAGACTACATAGTGAATTCCAGGTCAGCCTGGGCTAGAGTGAAACCCTACCTCAGAAAACCAAAATAAATAAATAAATAAATAAAGTAAATAAATAAAAATAAATAAATAAAGGTGTGAGTCACTAAGCCTAGATTTTCTTTCTTTCTTTTCTTCTTCTTTTTTTTTTTTTGGTTAATAAACAAAAATATTTTTAAAAGAAAAAGAAATTCTCCCTCTGCTGTTTCCCTCTAAAATTCTCAGATACAAAAGCACATAGAGCTGGGCATGGTGATGCACGCCTTTAATACCAGCACTTGGGAGGCAGAGGTAAGTGTATCGCCATGAGTTTGAGACCACCCTGACATTACATAGTGAATTCCAGGTCAGCCTGGGATAGAGTGAGACCCTACCTTGAAAAAAAAAAAATAATAATGAGAGCTGGATAGGTGGCTTAGAGTTAAGGTGCTTGCCTGCAAAGTCAGAGGACCCAGGTTCAATTCCTCATCACCCACATAAGCTAGATGTACAAGGTGATGCATGCGTCTGGAGTTCGTTTGTAGCTGCTGAAGGCCCTGGCATGCCAAGTCTCTCTCTCTCTCAAATAAATAAATAAAATTTTTTTTTTTTTTTTTTTTTTTTTCGGTTTAGGGGCTCCTCACTGTGATAGTGTCTCAGGGTGGCCTCGATGTGCTCAGAAGATGTAAATAAAATTTTAAAAATAATAGTGATGATGTGCCAGAAGATGTGCATATCCCTAGAAGTGACAGAATGAAGAGGCTGTTCCCTGGCTCTGAACTGGGGGTTGTATAGACCAGGTACAGAAATAGCTTGGCCAAAAAAAAAAAGTCTTTATTTCAGGGCTGTGGAGATGCTAACTGGGTAAGAGCACTTGCTGCAGAAGGTTCCAGGTTCAATCCCCAGCACACACATAAAAAGCCAGCCATTCCAGCACACGCCTGTAACTCCAGAGGGAGGCAGACACAGCAGCACCACTGGGGCTCAGTGATCAGCCGACCTAGCTGAAAAACTGCAGGCTCCAGGTTCATGGGCAACTCTGAACGAGCGATAAAAGGACACCTGAAGTCCTTTTCTAGCCTCTCATATGTGTGCATGTGCCACATGCATCTGCACACACATCAAAAAGGGGTGGTAGAGGGGGGAGTCTGCCATTTCTTCCTGGCCAGCCTGGTACTATGTAGCTCAGGCTAGTTAAGAACTCTAGGCAATACTGCTCTGACTTCCCAAGTGCTATGATTACACGCATGAACTATCACACCTGGCTTAAATGGCTTATATTTCTGAGCCTTTGAGTTCTCCTCCCTCTAAAATCAAAGGGAAAAGGAGGGAATTTTTCCCTCAAATAACTAATCATTTTTTAAAAGATTTTATGTTTATTTATTTATTAGAGGGACAGTGAGTGAGAATGGGCGTGCTAGGGCCTCTAGCCACTGCAAATGAACTCCAGACGCATGTGCCACCGTGTGCATCTGGCTTACATGGGACCTGGAGAATCAAACCAGGGTCCTTAGGCTTTGCAGGCATGTGCCTTAACCACTAAGCCATCTCTCCAGCCCCATTTTTTTTTTTAATGAAAGAGAGGGGGATTGAGAGAGAAAACTGGCACACCAGGCCTCGAGCCACTGCAACTGAACTCCAGACATGCATGTCATTTTGTTCACATGTGTCACCTTGCACACTGGCGTCATCTTGTGCTTCTGGCTTACATGGGTTTTGGGGAGCTGAACCTGGATCATTAGGCTTCGCAGGGAAGCCATTTCTCCAGCCCTAACCATCATTTTGTTTGTTTGTTTGTTTTGTTTTTCTAGGTAGGGTCTCACTCTAGCCCAGGCTGACCTGGAATTCACTATGTAGTCTTAGGGTGGCCTTGAACTCACGGCAATCCTCCTATCTCTGCCTCCCGAGTGCTGGGATTAAAGGTGTGCACCAGCCTGGTGTGAGACCCTACCTCGAACCCCCCAAAATAAATAAAGGTGTACACCACCATGCCCGGCTTCCATAAAAAAAAAAAAAAATGCCGGGTGTGGTGGCGCATGCCTTTAATCCCAGCACTTGGGATCTTTAAAAATATATATAGAGTGATATTTATTAGGGGGGCTGGAGAGATGGCTTAGCGGTTAAGGCATTTGCCTGCAAAGCCAAAGGATCCCAGTTCGACTCTCCAGGACCCACGTAAGCCAGATGCACAAGGGGGCACATTCAACTGGAGTTCGTTTGCAATGGCTGGAGGCCCTGGTGCATCCACTCTCTCTCTCTCTCAGATAAATAAAAAAATATATATATATGTTTAAAAAATATTTTAGGGCTGGAGAAATAGCTTAACAGGTAAGGCACTTTCCTTCCATTCTCTTTCAAATAAATATATTAAATATTTTATTTGAGAAAAAGGCAGATGGAAACTAGGCACCCCAAGGCCTCCAGCATTGCAAAGGAACTCCAGATACATGAGCCACCTTATGCATCTGGTTCACGTGGGTCATGGAAAATTGAACCTGGGTCCTTTGGTTTTGCAGGCAAACACCTTAACCGCTAAGCCATCCCTCCAGCCCCTCCCCCTTTTTTTATTTCGAGGTAGGGTCTCACTCTAGCCCAGGCTGACCTGGAATTCACTGTCATCTCAGGGTGGCCTCGAACGCACAGTGATCCCACTTAGCCATTTATCCTGTGTCCACGAATACGATTTAACATCACGTTACAAATGTTAAAGTAGGAGGCGCAGGGGAATCCAAAACGAACTCTCCACAGGGCTCCTTCCTGCAGCTCTAAACGAAGTAGGACTGGCCCAGAGCTAAGGCCCTTTGGCTACAGGAGGCACAGAACAGACCACCGCACACAGCCGACTGCGCAGGGGCGCCCCCTCCTACCGAGCAGCTTGCTGGTCTGGATGTCGATGGGCACGTGCTGATGGTCCTGGCGGGAAACACACGGGGAAGAGGGCGTGAGCACGGGGAGGGAAGCGACGCTCCCACCTGCCACCCAGCAGGGCCAGGGCGACGGGCTGCGGCCGGGGGCGAAGCCGGGAAGGCAGGTCAGGAGTCCCAGGCCAATCCCCAGATACCCTAGCCCCAGTCCTCACACCTGCATCTTTTCTCAACTTCCGCTTCCGGCCGGAGACCGGGCCGGCTCCACACCGATTCGATGTAGGTGTGGCCGAGCCTTGGGTTCCGACCCAAACGGGCCTCCATAGGCCACGTCGTCGCTCTTTTTCGAAGAGCCAATCAGGAAGCACGCTCCGCCTCCCGGACCTAAGCCCCGCCTATCAAGAGACTCCAGAATGGCTAAATCCCAGAAAGGCGGGAGAACCACGGACAGCCAATGGGAGACGCGGGGCGGGCTCAGGCCGGGGGAGGGACTGGGGCTCTTGGAAAGGGCTGCAGTGATCGCGCGGTGGAGGCAGGCGGCGCCCAAGAGCCGGCCCGGAAGCTTCCTTCCCGTGCGCGTCCCAGTGTCCTCAGCAAGTGGCCACCAGGTCCGCAGGCAGGGTTCTAAAGCCCGACGTAGATGGCACAGCCCTCAGTAGTTGAAAATTCCTTCTCACCTTGCAGCACTTTACCATCAATAGAAGAGTGTAGGTCTCGTGTAACTTCTCAAACACTGCCTTCCCATTTAGTTTCTCTAATAGGCATGGGCTGAACGTCTGCTTCTTGCAGGGAAGGGAGAGACAGCAAAAAACTTGACAGGGTCACAAACTGCAAGAGGGGTGCAAGGGATGATAGGCAGACGAGATTGGCAGTGGATGTGTGGTCCAGTGCAAAGTGAGATGCACGCCTTTAATCCCAGCACTCGGGAGGCAGAGGTTGGAGGATTGCCATGAGTTCAAGCCCACCCTGAGGACTACATAGTTAATTTCAGGTCAGCCTGGGCCAGAGTAAGACCCTACTTTGGAAAACAAACAAACTATATATATATATGGCGCTGTGAGTTAGAGGCCACCCTGAGACTACGTGAATTCCGGGTCAGCCTGGGCTAGAGTGAGACCCTACCTTGAAAAACAAAAACAAACAAATTATCAAGGAGCCGGGCCTGGTGGCGCATGACTTTAATCCCAGTACTCCGGAGGCACAGGTAGGATTGCCATGGAAAAAAAAAATTATAAAGGAAACCTGGCTGCGTAGTGGCATGTCTTTAATCTCAGTACACTGGAGGAAGATCATGGAGAATTTGAGGCCAGCCTGAGGTACAGAGTGAGTTCAAGGGAAACCTGGATAAGAGTGAGACCCTAACTTTAATAATAATAAGTTAAAATAAAATAAAAATCCAGGCATGGATGCACATGCCTTTAATCCCAGCACTCAAGAGGGAGAGGTAGGAGGATCACTATGAGTCTGAGGCCAGCCTGGAACTACAGAGTGAGTTCCAGGTTGGCCTGAAATAGAGTGAGATCCTACCTCAATAATAGTAATAATAATTAGTTAAAATGAAATAAAAATTCCTGCTGGGCATGGTGGTGCATGTCTTTAATCCCAACACTCAGGAGGCAGAGGTAGGAGGCTTTCTGTGAGTTCAAGGCCACCCTGAGACTCCATAGTGAATTCCAGGTCAGCCTGGGCTACAGCAAGACCCTACCTCGAAAAAAACCAAAATAAATAAATAATAAAGCCGGGCATGGTGGCACATTCCTTTAATCCCAGCAATGGAGAGGCAGAGGTAGAAGGATCACTGTGAGTTCGAGGCCACCCTGAGACTACAGACTACAGAATTCCAGATCAGCCTGGGCTAGAGTGAGACCCTACCTCAAAAAACCAAAAATAAATAAATAATAAAAAAAATAAAATAAATTCCTGCATGGCGGTACATGTCTTTAATCTCAGCACTCAGGCAGAGTAGGAGGATCACTATGAGTTCAAGGCCAGCCTGGAACTACAGAGTGAGTTCTAGATCAGTCTGGGCTAGAGTGAGATCCTCCCTCCAAAACAAAAGAAAAATTATGGAGGTTTTTAAGAGGGCATTGCATTCATCTCCAGCCTATTTCTGATTTCATACCAGCCTCTGCAGTAAAAATTTGAGACAGGAAATGGCCTGAGAGGAGGCTGTGAAAAGTGGAGGGGTCATATTAAAAGACACATCATTAAGGAACTTGGAAGAGTTTTAAGAGTTTGAGGCAAGGAGACTACATAACTAATTCCAGGTCAGCCTGGACCAGAGTGAGACGATTTGACACACAGATTGGCTCTAAGGATGGATTAGTGGGAGATAAGATGAGATTTTCTAGTAGGAAGTTGCTATGTAAAAGTTAGGACCTGACTTGGGGCAGAAGGTATGGAGGGGAGTAGAGGGACAGAATTCAAGAGATGTTTAGGAGGAAAATGGGACAGGGCTGGGCAACAGATTGACAGAGTGGGTGGGGAGAGACACCAAGGGTGACATCTAGGTGTTAGGTGTGAGTGCCATCATAGCAGGTGGGACGCTGGAGGAAGGGCAGCATATACTTTAGGTACGTGTGCTCATACTTTGAAATCTGTACATAATATATATACCTGAGACGTGGATGCAGATGCTGAGCAGGTGTTGTGGAGGAAAGGACCTCAGCTTTGAACTTGTGGAGCTGACAATGTTGGGAGACCATCAGATGTGCAGAAGGCGCTTGTATCTATAACTATGGCTTCCAAGGAGAGTCATTGGGGCTGGAGAGATAGCTTAGAGACTCACAAGCTGTGGTCCAGTGGCGGCTTCATCTAAGGGAGGGCTTGAGATTAGCCAAAAGTGAGCAGAGTTAGCTGGTCATGGTGGCTCACACCTTTAATTCCAGCACTTAGGAGGCAGAGGTAGGATGATCATAGTAAGTTCAAGGCCAGCCTAAAAAATTCCAGGTCAGCCTGGGCTAGTGGGAGACCCTACCTCAAAAAAAGGGAGGGGGGCTGGAGAGATAGCTTAGCACTTAAAGTGCTTGCCTGGGAAGCCTAAGGACCAATGTTCA
Organism: Orientallactaga sibirica; assembly: GCA_036365145.1. Lineage (NCBI taxonomy): Eukaryota > Metazoa > Chordata > Mammalia > Rodentia > Dipodidae > Orientallactaga > Orientallactaga sibirica. The sequence continues at coordinate 31,737,951 of JAEOAD010000013.1, read as the reverse complement.
ACCTCTCCAGATCCCATGCAAGCCAGACACACAAAGGTGAGGCAAGCACAAGGTTGCACATGCCCACTAGGTGGCACAAGCATCTGGAGTTCAATTTCAGTGGATGAGGCCCTGGTGTGCCAATTCTCTCCCACCTCCTCACTCTCTAAAATAAAATTTAAAAAGCCAGGTGTGGTGGCACATGCCTTTAATCCCAGCACTTAGGAGGCAGAGGTAGGAGGATTGCTGTGAGTTTGAGGCCACCCTGAGACTCCATAGTGAATTCCAGGTCAGTCTGGGCTAGAGTGAGACCCTACCCCAGAAAATTAGAATTAAAATAAAATAAAATAAAAATTTAAAGTGGGTTGGAGCTGGAGAGATGACTTAGCAGTTAAGGCATTTGCCTACAAAGCCCAAAGACTCAAGTTTGATTTTCTAGGTCCCATGTAAGCCAGATGACACATGCATCTATAGTTCATTTGCAGTGGCTAGAGGCCCTGGCGTGCCCATTCTCTCACTCTCTCTCTAATAAATAAATAAAAATTAAAACTTTTTTAAAAAGTGGGTTAGAGTGAAGAGAGAGGATGAGATAAAGACAGAACTGGTATGCTATTTCTAAATTCTTCCCTCCAGGGCTGGAGGGATGGCTTAGCAGTTAAGGCACTTGACTGTGAAACCTAATGACTCAGGTTTGATTCCCCAGGACCCATGTAAGCCAGATGCACAAGGTGGTGTATGCCTCTGGAGTTCATTTGCAGTGACTGGAGGCCCTCATGCGCCCATCCTCTCTCTCTATCTGCCTTTTTCTCTCTCAAATAAATAATAAAATATTTTAAAATACTTCCCTCCACTCCATTGCAACACACAGCACCCAGAGCTCAGTAGATTTTTGGACTGAACTGGTTGGTGTGATACAGTAGTGGAAAGACCTAGATTACTGCCCTGTGAGATTTTGGACGATCTCCATACCTCTCCGATAGCCACAGTTTCCTAAACGTGGAGATAACATCTGTCCTTTCTCAGGGTAGTTCTCTTTGGAGGCATAAATAAATAAATATGCTAAACGTATACAACTCTTTACAGCTTACAACATACTTCAGATATGTGTAAACTATCCATACACAAAACATTATATATAATCATTATTATGGTACAATGAGTTGACAGACGTCCCTGGAAATGATCCACAGGGCAGAACTAAGAGAACTAAGGGCCTCTTCAGGACTCTCGTGGGAATTTGGCTCCCATCTCAAAGTCCTGACTCAGGCAACAGGAATTGCACGGACTCCCCTATGATTAAACAAACACTTAACTGGGCCCCAACTATGTGTTGTGGGTTCCCTGGGACATCCTGAAAAGTCTGGCATCGCCACACCCTCCAAGTGTATCTCTCCTCCTTGAACTAACAGGCAGGGCCCAGCAGGGCAAGGCGGGGCTGTAAGACCCAGCCCTGGTGAGTAGGTGCAATCAGAGACCATCAGCGCTTCACTCCACCACAGCTCCCCCCGGGGTGACTCATGCAGAGCGCAAGGATGTTTGGGAACGGTTCTGCCCAGCTACTGATCCCAGGGGGCCTGCCCCAGAGAATACAGGCATCTGGGCCTTTGGCAGCATGCTGCCCTTTTCCAAGGTTACAAGGAACTTGAGGCTTGTGGGTAGACACACGATGGGGTGAGGGAGTTATCCGGGGCTTTCACTGTGACCGCTTGGGGTACTTTTGTTGTTGGGAACCCAGCAAAGAGAGGATCCAGGAGGCTTGTGACCACGACTGTCTAGAGTCTCCGCTGATTTAGCAGGCGGGACACTGGAGGGAGGGCAGCCCGTGTAGGGAGGTGAAAAAGGACATATCCAAGGCCCAGCCAACTTTGCAACGGAGAGGCATACAGCCCCAGGGTGCGGGTGCCCGTGCATACAGGCTGCCTAGCCCTCCTTTGTTGTTAGCTTGCTTATTAAGTGATTACCACGTGCCAGTGGAGATCTAAATGTTTTACAAGCCTTATCTAATTTGATCCTTCGAACAACTTACGGTGCGGGTTCCGTTATTAACCGGGTTTGAAAGGCAAGGAAGCCACAGCTATGTAGTTGCTTGGTAGGTCGGTTGGGATTCAAACCCAGGCCTGTCAGGCTCCCCAGTCTGTGTTCTTATTCTCTGTGTGACACTCATATTCTTCTCCTATACCCCTGCCTGCCCCACTGGCTTGGACACAATAGCACCCTCCCCCCCAGTCTTTCCCTCCCAGGTCTTAGGCCTGATTCCCACTTTCTCTCCAGCTGCTGTGCCAGACATTGAGTGTTCCCACTCCAGCAGTCTCTGCCCCTTTCAAAGGTTCTTTCTTACCACACCCCATTCTGGGCCACTGCCCATTGCTTATACTTCTGCAACAGCTATAAAAGAGGCCTTGCCTTTGGCATACAAATGATCTCTTTCTTTTATTCATCCTATTGTTATTACTTTATGGTTGAAGTGCTTGTTCACAGTTACACAGACTGTGTGCATGTGTGTGTGTGAGAGAGAGAGAGAGAGAGAGAGAGAGAGAGAGAGAAAAGGTGCCTGCTGGGCTGGATACTCTGGACATAGCAGCCTTCTGTGGACATCTGGACATCTTGCCATTTGGGGTATATTTCTGTGTTTTTTTTTCAGTCTGTCCCCAGCTAATCTATGATCACCTTGTGGACAGTATAGACTTGTTCCTCTAATTTTTAAAAATATTTTTATTTACTTATTTGAGAAAGAAACAGACAGAAAAAGAGTGAATATGGGTGCTCCAGGACCTCCTGCCACCGCAAACAATCTCCAAAGGCAGGGCTGGGCTTGGTAGCACATGTCTTTACTCCCAGCACTCGGGAGCAGAGATAGGAGGATTGCTGTGAGTTTGAGGCCACCCTGAGACTGCATAGTTAATTCCAAGTCAGCCTGGGCCAGAGTGAGACCCTTCAAAAAAAAAAAAAAAAAAAAACCTCCAGAGGCATATGCCACTTTGTACACCTGGTTTTACATGGGTATTGGGGAACTGAACCCTGGGCTGTAAGGCTTTGCAAACAAGCACCTTTAACCACTGAGCCACCTCTCCAGCGCAGACTTGTTCTTTGTTACCCAACACCTAGTATGACACCTGCTGTGGAGTGCCATGTGCTTAAAGCAGGCTTGTACAAGAAGGGATGAGAAAAGCTGTCTTGTGTGAATGAAGGCATCAAAGGATGATAACGGTGTTGATGCAGGAGGACCATGATTTCTTAGTCCTGGGGAAAAGGCTACAAGGTCTCCCCAGCTTCTGTTTCCATCCCTTTACAGGTCAAGATGTAGACAAATCCCTTGCCCCTTGAACCTCTTGTGAGTCAGGGAGGGAGAAAAATCAAAGAAATTAGGGCTGGCTGGCTTTCCAAGTCAAGCACAGGATCATGAAGGCCACACAAGATCAGTCACTTGGGTTGTCTTTGGGTCCTGATGGCACCTTTAATCCTGACTGACCATGCCCTCCCATCCTTCACCTTATGAGTCATCAGGGAAAACTCGGGTGGCCTCATATGTCCTCTCTTAAGAATATTATGGTGACCGGGCGTGGTGGTTCACGCCTTTAATCCCAGCACTTGGGAGGCAGAGGTAGGAGGATCACCCTGAGTTTGAGGTCACCCTGAGACTACATAGTAAATTCCAGGTTAGCCTGGACTAGAGTGAAACCCTACCTGGAAAAACAAAAAAACAAAACAAAACAACAAAAAAAAAAAAACCCAAGAATATTACAGTGTTTCTTTGAGTTCTCTTTGAGGTAGGGTCTCACTCTAGCCCAGGCTGACCTGGAATTCACTATGTAGTCTCAGGGTGGTCTTGAACTCACAGCGATCCTCCTACCTCTGCCTCCCAAGTGCTGGGATTAAAGGCGCCACACCGGACTTTGGTGGTTCTTTATTTCAGCATTCTGCTTATGACTGGGGAGCAAATCTAAACTGCCAAGAGAAGGAAAATGAAGTTCATTTACTAAATCCCCATCTATAAGCCTCCTTTTCTACACAGTTCATGTTTGCTGAGGACTACTGCTAAGGCACTAGGGACCTTAACACAAACACATAATTCCAGACCTAGGGGAAAGGGCAGTGTGCTATGTGAAGGACCTGTCACCCTCTACATTCCAAGAAAGCATCCCAGAGCTTAACACTCTGCTCACACATTGCAAAAGCTTAAATAACCCTATCATGAACCACGTACGAAGAACACTCTGCACACTAGGGGAACAGAAAGGAGTATCGAACTCAACTCATGTCTAAAGATATGGGACAGGCACAGAACATCACTAGACAGACTCCTGGGAGGAGCTCATTTGCACTGGCTCGCAGGGTGGCTATGGTTTTCGGTGGAAGGGAAGAGAGTGACGGTGTTGTTCAAGGGAATGGGAAACCGCAGATACAGCATGGGGGTAAGAGCAGGGCTGTTTAGAAGCTTACCACCAGAGCACAGGTGTTTGGAGAGCTGGAGAGTGGAGAGGAATTAGCTTGGAAAAACTGGTAAAGGCAGATTATTAGAATCCCTCAGACCCACAGCAAGGGGCCGGGAACTGAATCTCTGTGGGTGAGTGCCTGGGAGGCTGTAGATTATGCAAAAGATCCAGGAGGGGCTGGAGAGATGGCTTAGCAGTTAAGCGCTTTCCTGTGAAGCCTAAGGACCCCAGTTTGAGGCTCGATTTCACAGGACCATGTAAGCCAGATGCACAAGGGGGCGCATGCATCTGGAGTTCGTTTGTAGTGGCTGGAGGCCCTGGTGCTCCCATTTTCTATCTATCTGCCTCTTTCTTGCTGTCACGCTCAAATAAATAAATAAATAAATAAATAAATAAACAAAAAAAAAAAAAAAAATAGAAAAGATCCAGGAATCTGAAATGGGTTTCTATTTTGTTTAATTGTTAGTAGGTAATGGCAAGATGACTCTCATACAAAGAGGTGAAGGTGGGCTGGAGAGATGGCTTAGCGGTTATGGCGTTTGCCTGCAAAGCCAAAGGATCCCGGTTCAATTCTCCAGGACCCACATAAGCCAGATGCACAAGGGGCACATGTATATGGAGTTCGTTTGCAGTGGCTAGATGCCCTGGCACTCCCATTCTCTCTCTCTCCCTCTCAAATAAACAACTAAATAAATATATTTTAAAATATTTAAAAAGAAAGCCAGGCATGGTGGCAGAAAATAATAATAGTAATAATACTAAACTGGCAAAATTTAAAAAAATTATTGACAACTTCCATAATTGTAGACAATAACCCATGGTAATTCCCTCCCTCCCCCACTTTCCCCTTTGAAACTCCACTCTCCATCATATCCCCTCCCCCTCTCAGTCTCTCTTTTATTTTGATGTCATGATCTTTTCCTCCTATTGTGATGATGGCCTGAGTAGGTAGTGTCAGGCACTGTGAGGTCATGGATATCCAGGCCATTTTGTCTGGGGAGCATGTTGTAAGGAGTCCTACCCTTCCTTTGGCGCTTACATTCTTTCCACCACCTCTTCTGCAATGGACCATGAGCTTGGGAAGGTGTGTTAGAGGTATTTCAGTGCTGAGCACTCCTCTGTCACATCTTCTCAGCACCATGGTGCCTTCTGAGTCATTCCAAGGTCACTGCCATCTGAAAAGAGAAGCTTCTCTAACCAAAAATGAGAGTAGCATTAATATATGGGTATGAACATTGAGAAGTGCTTACTGGGCAGTTTGGTGAGTATAGCATATACATTTAGCCAGACAACAGCAAACATTATATCCCTAGGGCTCATGACTATCCCTGTTGTAGGTTTTCAGTATCAAGGATGTATTCCCTCCCATGAAGTGGGCCTCCAGTTCAATTAGAGAGCAGTTGGTTTCCCCCATAACAGACATGCCACAATTGTACCCGTTGGCTCATTTGGCCTGGCTGGCCCAATTTAAGGCTTGCAGCGTACACTGATGAGTTTCACCACTGGTGTTTTCTCTCTCCCATTGAACTGCATGCAGCATAGCTTTTTCCAGCTTTCTGTGAGCTGGTCCACATGGAGGAGGCTTTCAGCTCAGCTCCAGCAGAATTTCTCAGTGACCTTGCGGCCCAAGTATGTGGAGTCTTCAGCAATAGGGTCTTAACATCTATTCCTGGTGGGAAACCAAGGGCCTCGGCAATGGCCTGTGATGTTTTGGGGGTGTCCATGACCTCCCTGGCCAACAACTTACTGCAAGGTATCCCATCCCTGGCAGTGAAAATTTTCTAGTAACAATCTATGGCTCCTGAGTGCCCCATTGCAAATTTATTTATTTAAGAAAGAGAAGCTGGGTGTGGTAGCGCACGCCTTTAATCCTAGCACTTGGGAGGAAGAGGTAGGAGGATCACTGTGAGTTAGAGGCCACCCTGAGACTACATAGTTAATTCCAGGTCAATTTGGGCCAGAATGAGACCTACCTCAGGGAAAAAAAAAAAAAAAAAGAGGGAACAAGTGTGTATGAGTGTGCCAGGGCCTGTTGCCACTGCAAATGAACTCAAAATGCATGTGCTACTTTATGCATCTGGTTTTCCTAGGTACTGAGGAATCAAAACCAGGCCAACAGGCTTTTCTTTCTTTCTTTCTTTCTTTCTTTCTTTCTTTCTCTCTCTCTCTCTTTCTTTTTGTTTTGTTTTTCGAGGTAGGGTTTTACAAGGGTGGCCTCAAACCATACCTGGCTGGCTGTCTCTCTTCTCTCTCTCTCCTTGCAAATAAATAAATAAATAAATAAATTAATTAATTAAGTTGACCGGGCATGGTGGCACACGTCTTTAATCCCAGCACTCAGGAGGCAGAGGTAGGAGGATCGCCGTGAGTTCAAGGCCACCCTGAGACTACAGAGTGAATTCCAGGTCAGCCTGGGCTAGCGAGACACTACCTTGAAAAACAACAAAACAAACATACAGAAAAAAATTAAGTTGCTAGATGGGCGATTTTCAACTTGTGACTCCCAGAGCTATGGGGGACTCAAGTCATGTTGTTATTCGCCAGCAAGTGTGGATTACCTCGTCATGATAGTCGCAGGAGGCAAATGCAGAGTAGCAAATGAGCAAAATTACCAGTAGGAGCCAGGCCTGTTGGCACAGGCCTGTAACTGCAGCTACTTGGGAGGCTGAGGCAGAAGGATTGCAAGTTCAAGGCCTGCCTGGGCCAATGAAAGAATTCAAAGCTAGCCTGAGAAACTTACTAAGACTCTGTTTCCAAAAGTAAAGCAAAACAAACAAATACTGAGAATATAGCTCAGTGGTAAAGTGCTTGCCTAGTGAATGTGTGGCCCTAGAGGTTCAAATGCCAGTATAAAGAGATGGCTTAGTGGTTAAGGTGCTTGCCTGTGAAGTCTAAGGACCCAGGTTCGATTTCCCACTACCCACATAAGGTGGTGCATGCGTCTGGAGTTTGTTTGTAATGGCTGGAGGTCCTGGAGTACCCATTCTCTCTCTGTGTCTCTCTCAATCTCTCTGCTTCTCTTTCTTTCTCTAATAAATAACTTAAATTAATTAATTAAATTAATGTGCCCAGTTAGCAGATCTAGCTTAGGGGTGCTAAGGGTCATGGTTCCCATTTGGAGAACATCTGGAAGAGTGCCTGGAGGAAGGTACCCATAAGCAGTGGCTGCTCAGACCTCCAGGAAGAAATCTCCCTGATGTCAGTGTTAACTCCAGAGCCTCCCTCAGACCAGAAAGCAGCCACTGCCACCCACCCTTGCCTCACCTCCCAGCTGGCCCGGTGTAGCCAGTCAGAGAATGATCTTTGGCCTTCCTCTGCTCATCACCAGGACCAGCCTGAGTAACCTCAGGATCTCTGGTCTCCTGGCCTTCTAGAGAAAGGGGGGGTCTAGGGAGATGCAGCTCCTTGGACTATGTATCCCTGGAACCAACTTCAGCTTCCTGGGAAGAACTCGGGAAAATGAGAAGGCTGTGTTGCACCTGATTGATACTTTTAGCCAGGTGTGGTGGTGAATACCTCTGATCCCAACACGGGGAAGCAGAGGTCGGAGGATCATGGTGATTTCTAGGCCACCCGGAGGCTACATAGTGAATTCCAGGTCAGCCTGGGCTAGAGTGAGACCCTACCTCAAAAAAATCAAATAAATACATACATGCATACATACATACATACATAAAATAAAATAAAATATTTTAACTCACTCTAATCAATAAGGCTTGTATATGGTGTGTTTCTCACTTGAACTAGTTTTAGGTATATGCTTTAAAAGAACCAATTTATTTATTTATTAATCATTTTTTGTTATTTATTTTTGGTTTTCCAAGGCAGGGTCTCACTCTAGCCCAGGCTGACCTGGAATTCACTCAGGAGTCTCGGGGTGACCTAGAAATCACCGTGATCCTTCAACCTCTGCTTCACAAGTGCAGGGATTAGACGCATTCACCACCACACCCGGCTAAAAGTATCAATTTCTATATAGCAATAAAGTGGACAGTTAGGGGAGGGAAGGAGTGATATTCGCGGCTCAAAGTCCATGCTACCTACTTTGTTCCTCCTAGAATAAATACCCTGAAGGGCAGAGGTTGGGCCTGGATTGCCTGGCTGGTCTGTCTCCCAGGAGAATGGGCTGGGCGTCTTGGGCCTGCACCTGTTCTGGGTAAGGCACAGGCAGGCCTACATGGCAGTTCTCATGGCGCTTCTTCTCCACCATGGAGCTGAGAGAACAGGGTTTCGAGGGGTGCCTCTCCCCAGGCTTCAGACACAACAAAGCTAGGGCCTCCAGGACAAGCCCCTTCCTGTACAGATGGGAAATGGGGACCTGACTGTGGGTGGCTGTCCCCAGGCCAGAATGCATCCCATCACCCTCCTGGCCTCTTCTCAACACCTGAACCGGGATGAGGTTTTAGTTTCTGATGTCTTCTACACGGGGGTGATAGGTCTAGGAAGATGTGGACACCTCACTAAGATCCCTGAGTGTGCTTTGCACTAGCGGCAAGGAGACCTTATGTCGCAGTCAGGTTCGCATTGCTGGTAGAAATCACCCAACCAAGAACAGCTTATGGGGAAAAAAGAGGTTTATTTTGGCTTACGGGCTCGAGGGGGAAGCTCCATGATGGCAGGGAAAACAATGGCATGAGCAGAGGGTGGACATCACCCCCTGGCCAACATCAGGTAGACAACAGGAACAGGGGAGCGTGCCAAGCTGGCAAGGGGATACTGGCTATAATACCCATAAGCCCGACCCCAACAATACACTGCCTCCAGGAGGCATTAATTCCCAAATCTCCATCAGCTGGGAACCTAGCATTCAGAACACCTAAATCTATGGGGGACACCTGAATCAAACCTCACTCCCATCACCCCCAGGGAGATTACCTAAGAGCAAACCAGCTGTATACTGGAACCAGAGAAGTCAAAAAAAAAAAAAAACAGTCTCTTATGCCTGCTCCACAGAGAACAAGAAAATTCTTGGTGTTGCGGGAGGCTTAGATATTCATTCAGGTTTGAGGGCTGAATAGGAGTTTGTCTTGGGTTGTCTGTGGGCTGAGGAGGCCATTCCTAGCACAGAGTACGGAAGGCACTCCTAATCTCACCCTCCTAGGCACCCTCTGTACCCAGGAAGGTAGAAAGTCCTCATGGTCATGAGGGTTAAGAGGAGAGGGTGGGCAGGAGAGAAGGCTGGAAGCTATAGAGATTCCATCCTAGGAGAGCCAGGGCAAAGGAGTTCCATTATGGGCCCTGGGAAATCTTTAAAGGCCCATTTGCCCAAGGACTATTTAGGATCAGGAAGTGCTGTTCAAGATGGAGAGGAAAGTATCCCAAGGCCAGAAAAAGTTAGGCCCAGTAGAAGCAGGGTTAGAGATGGGGCAGATTTGAGAGCTGGCTAGTTAAAAAGTCAAGATGTACATTGGGAGGGAGCCAGACAGACAAAGGAAGATCTTTATACCTTTCCTCTCCCAGTGCCTTACTCTGTGCAGGGCACACATCCTCCCAGTGCAGGAAGGAAGGAAGGCATGCTGCGTGCACGAAGGCTAGAGATGCAGCAGTTGGTTGGTTTCCTCTCTGTACAGACACCACACAAGGGATGAGAAAATGCCCCAGAGCACTGCCCAACAATATTCTCCAAGACTAGAGGCCCTGCAGGTTTGGGTGGATGATGCAGATCAGTGAGGAAAGTGTTCCCTGTGCACACACTCTGCCCTTCCCTGTGTGCCTACACCACCTTCCTGCCTTGTTGGTTATTTTATTTTATTTTTTTGGTTTTCCCGGATTAAAGGCATGCGCCACCATGCCTGGCTTTTCTTCTTCTTGTTTTTTAAAAAGATTTTATTTTTATTTATTTCCTTATTAGAGAGAGAGAGAGAGAGAGAGAGAGAGAATGGGCCTGGCTTCTTCTTGTTGTTGTTTTTTTAAAAGATTTTATTTTTATTTATTTCCTTATTAGAGAGAGGGAGAGAGAGAGAGTGAGAATGGGCCTCTAGCTACTGCAAACTCCAGACACATGTGCCACCATGTGCATCTGACTTACGTGGGACCTAGAGAATTGAACAGGGGTCCTTAGGCTTTGCAGGCATATGCCTTAACCGCTAAGCCATCTCTCCAGCCTGTCTTTTTTTAATTTTTTTTTTTTTTTTTTGGTTTTTCAAGGCAGGGTCTCGGGCTAGCCCAGGCTGACCTGGAACTCACTCTGTAGTCTCAGGGTGGCCTCGAACTCCCGGCGATCCTCCTACTTCTGCCTCCCGAGTACTGGGTAATTTTTTTTTTTTTTTGAAGTAGGGTTTCACTCTTGCCCAGGCTGACCTGGAATTCACTATGTAGTCTCAGGGTGGCCTTGAACTCACGGCAATCCTCTTACCTCTGCCTCCCAAGTGCTGGGATTAAATGCATGAGCCACCACACCCGGCTTCTTTTCTTTTTTTAAAAGACAGTGTGTCATATAGCCTAGGCTGGCCTTGAACTCAGTACTTAAGTGAAGCTGGCTTTGAACCTCTGATCCTCTTGCCTTCATCTCCCAAGTGCTAGGATTACAGGTATGTGGGCCACCACACCTAGTTCTCACTCCTGCCTTCTAGCTGCTTCCTCTCTCTCTCTCTCTCTCTCTCTCTCTCTCTCTCTCTCTCTCTCTCCTGAGAACCAGCCCCTGGTTCTTACCAATTTTACAATCTCCATCAAGGCTCTTCATGACTGGTGGTAGTTTCAGGGTGGGGGTTGCTGCACAAAGTGGTGCTTTGGGGTGAGAGACTACAGCTCATCTCTTTGAGAGTCTGAGAAAAGTATAATCTCACACAGAAACACCAGTGCTTCTCTGCCCACAGGGAATTTTACATATGATTTCAGTATGTTGAGAGAAGGCTGCCTTCAAATTTACCATGCTCCTGCCTCAGCTTCCTGAATGCTGGGATTACATACATGTGATTTCAAACTCACCCCCATACCCACACCCCAAAACCCACCTATAAACTGGGAAGAGGGAGGTGAAGATGTTTGAGGTAGTCTGGAGAGCCTGGTCCAAAGAGGAGCCAGCGCCCCTTTTCCCCTTAGGGAGATCTTAGAGAACCCAGGACCCCCACTCAATACAAGTGAGGAGCTTGGGGTGAGACGAGCAGCCGACAGCCTGGGAACCGGTCTGCCAACTAGTTCAACCAAGGACTGGTTTCGACTCAGGGAGTTCAAAGGGAGCTGGGATGTCCAGCTTACCACTGGAGCAGCGGCCCTTAACCCTCTCCCCGTTGTGCCTTGGGTGTAGTCCATGCTGGAAAGAGGTCTAAGACTCCCGGGAAGATGAAATGGGTGGGTGCCACTTTGGTGGTGGCTTCAGAGCGCAACCAGACACCGGAGAGGGGGGAGACAGACTCTTGTCCGCCCCAGTCCCTGAGGTCCCTTGGGATTCCTTCTTCCAGCATGGCGATCCCAGGAGGACCCTGGCTTCTGAGTGGATTCAGGGGCACTGGGATTGGATTTCCGGGGTGATGAATATTCATCGGTCTGAGCCGGCCTCTGCTTCTGTTTACTTAGCGGGGAGGGGCCGGGTTTCAGGTTCACCTTGACTCCTAGAGCTACAGCGGAGCAGGTACCCGCTCCTGCACCTGTTTCTCTCACACCTGACCTGCAGCTGCTCCCACCCGCCTCTCCCCGCTGAGCCTGGCCCCTGCGCGGCACCCTGGAGGCACTCTCTGCTCGTCCAGTCTCACCCTTCTGGGCAGCTCCTTTTCTAGGGAAGGTCTCACCTCCAGCCTGAAGCAGTCTGGATTGCAGGTACAGGGAACGGGCTTGTGGGTGGTGGAACTGAGGCGCAGTTCCCAGCCAGGGCTTCTAGTTCTGTCTCCATGACTGACAAGCCCAGTGGGGTTCCCTCCTCCTGTGTATCTATCCAGTCTCATCCCACTGTACGTTTGGAGTTCATCCAGGCCTCCAGCAGAGCTCCTGCTGAGAGGGTTTCACTGTGAACTCATACTGAGCTCAAGTCCACCACCTTGGACCCTCAACCTAGACCGTGGGTCTGGATGCCGTGGGTCTGGATGCCTGGTAGGAGCGTCTCCCCATTTCTCACATATTTTTAAATTTATTTATTTATTTGAGAGAGAGAAAGACACAGGGAGAAAGACACAGGGATGCCACCGTATGCATCTGGCTTACGTGGGTCCTGGGGGATTGAACCGAGGTCCTTTGGCTTTGCAGGTAAGTGCCTTAACTGCTAAGCCATCTCTCCAGTCCGCATCTCCCCATTTCTACATCTCCTTCAAGGTGAACAAAGGCCATTTGGTGCTCTGCAGAGGGAGGGGGTTCCAGATTTCATCTCACAATAAAGAAACTGAAGTGCTTTCCCACCTGCAACCCCCCCCCCCACCGGTCAATGGTTAACTTGTCTCAGCTCCCAAGGGGCCTGGCCCACACTGAGCAAAGGCCTTCAGAGCAGCTCATAGAGCCCAGCTGGGGTGGTGAGGCCTGTCCTGGGCACTCATGCGCTTACCATAGTGCTGGACATCCAAGGCAGGGGGTAGCGTGTGGGGGGGTGCCTTTTGTGGTTCCTGAAGCTACACAAACAGTAGAGGTGGAGCTGGCATCTTCAGGGCCTGATAAAAAGACAGTGTAGGGGCTGGGAGATAGCTCAGAGGTTAAGAGCACTTGTTGGCAAAGCCTGCCAGCCCAGGTTCAATCCCCCCAGCCACCATATAAAGTCTGGAGTTTGTTTGCAAGGCCAAGAGGCCCTGGAGTGCCTATTCTCTCTCTCTCTCCCTCTTTCCCTCCCTGTTTTTCTCTCTCGTGCACATGTGTGTGTTCAAATAAACATTAAAACAAATAAACTTGAGGGCTGGAGAGATGGTTTAGCAGTTAAGGTGCTTACCTCTGAAGCCAAACGACACAGGTTCTATTTCCCAGTACCCACATAAGGCAAATGCACAAGGTGGCTAGAGGCCCTGGAGCGCCCATTCTATCTATCTGCCTCTTTCTCACTCACTCTCTCCTAAATAAATAAAATATTAAAAAATAAAAAATAAATAAATAAATTTGATCTGGACATGGTACATACAGCTTTAATCCCAGCACTTGGGAGTCCGAGGTTGGAGGATCACTGTGAATTTAAGGCCAGCCTGAGACTATATAATGAATTCCAAGTCAGCCTGGGCTAGAATGAAACCCTGTCTTGAAACCTCCCCCCGCCCTAAAAAGAAGATGATGTGATGTGAGCAGGATGCTGGATGCAGTGATGTACACCAGCAATTCCAGCACTCTGGAGGCTGAGGCAGGAGGATCGCCATGAGTTAGAAGTCAGTCTATTTTGTGTAGCAAGTTCTAGTTCAGTCTGGTCTACAGAATGAGATCCTATGTAAAAAGAAAAACATCAAGCTGGGTGTGGTGGCGCACGCCTTTAGTCCCAGCACTCGGGAGGCAGAGGTAGGAGGATCACCATGAGTTCGAGGCCACCCTGAGACTACAGAGTGAATTCCAGGTCAGCCTGAGCTAGAGTGAGACCCTACCTTAAAAAAACATGAGATGATATCCAAGTTTCCCACCTCTCTAAAGTTGATTGCACATGTCCGTGCACAAGCAAGGTGGGGGACAAGGGGCCTTGGGATTTTACACAGATACATGTTTGTTGGCTTGTGGTGACCTTCGCTCATCTTGTACAGGATCCTGAAATGGCCAATGCTGAGGGCTGGGCCCTTGCCCTGGGGCCCTGCAATCCATGGGACAATGGAATTCACTATGTAGTCTCAGGGTGGCCTCAAACTCTCGGCAATCCTCCTACCTCTGCCTCCCGAGTGCTGGGATTAAAGGCGTGCGCCACCACGCCCGGCTTTACACTGTCTTTTATGTGGATGATTTAAAGATTACTGTAGCTGGGATGATGTGTAAAACAAAGAATAGTCCACTAATTTATCTGTTTTGCAAATTAAGATTTCCATATGTTAAGGCTGCCTCAAAGTGCAAACACCTGCTTACTGGTGGTGCTCAGCTATCCTCCTGGGCAAATGGGACAGGAAAATGGGCCTGGCAAAGAGCATCCTAGAAAATCCAAGGTACCCCTCTAAGACACAAGGGCACTAAGGCAGAGTACCAAGTGATTCCCATTTCTATGGTCTTCTGACGAGTTCCTTGTGTCCTGGGGCTCCTTCTTCTGGAGTTAGGCTCTGGAGGTTTGAGTATATACTTTAAAATACAGTACCTTTTAAGATTTGATATTTTTTGGCCAGGCATGGTGATGCACGCCTTTAATCCCAGCACTTGGGAGGCAGGGGGGAGGAGGACTGCAGTGAGTTCGAGGCCACCCTAAAACTACATAGTGGACTTCCAGATCAGCCTGAGCTAGAGTGAAACTCTACCTTGAAAATTGATATATTTTCATTGGCACAGGCATTGGGTGGCAGTAGAAGAGTGGTCTCTCCATTCCCTATTTCTTCTCTGGCAGCTCCAGTAGGGCAGTGGGGAACAGACAAGGCAGAGACTGAGCAGGCACTCTATCTCTCCTTCTCTGCCCTCCTGCAACTCCTTCCAGAAACCCACTCTGGAACATCAAGTTCTGTGCAAGGCTGTGCTAAGCCCAGGCGGGGCATGCTGCCAAGACAAACCTCTCAGGCTGTCCCTTGGTGTGCTTACCTCTCCTCCAGGTGCCTGGAAGAACTCCTCCGGCCCTTCACTTCTCCCCCATGCTCTAAGCAGAAGCTGTATAAAGTCTCCCCTTTGATTCTCCTGCTACTTGAGTGTAGCTGAAGGGGGAGAGGGAGCAATGGGGGGTCTGTTTCTTGGAAAAACAAGTGGGGAAGGAGTCTTCTGGACAGGGGTGCCAGAAAAGGGTGCAGGTGTGGAGAGGCAGGACTGGAATTCACTGTGTAGTCTCAGGCTGGCATCAAACTCACAGCAATGGTCCTACCTCTACCTCCCAAGTGCTGAGATTAAAGGTGTGTGCCATCATGCCCAACTAATTTATTTAATTTTATTTATTTTTTTTTTTGGGGGTTCAAGGTAGGGTCTCCCTGTAGCTCAGGCTGACCTGGAATTCACTATGTAGTCTCAGGGTGGCCTCAAACTCACAGCAATCCTTCTACCTCTACCTCCCGAGTGCTGAGATTAAAGGTGTGCACCACCACACTTGGCTATTTATTTATTTATTTATTTATTTATTTATTTATTTATTTATTGGAGATAGAGAGAAAGGGGGGAGAGAGAGGCAGATAGAGAGAATGGGTGCACCAGGGCCTCCAGCCACTGCAAAGGAACTCTAGATGCATGTGCCACTTTGTGCATCTGGCTTATGTGGGTACTGGGGAATCGAACTTGGGTCCTTAGGCTTTGCAAACAAGTGCCTTAACTGCTAAGCCATCTCTTTAGCCCAGTTGTTGCTGAATTTGATATTACCCCTCCCTAAAAACATTTGTATATGCCATGGGCAGTCTGGAAACCTAAAAACCTGAGGAGAGTAAAAGATGTTCCCTCTGCTCCTTCCACATAAAGAAATTAATGACGAATCAGCTAGCAATTTTCTCTTCGTGATAGTTTTACAAAATGCAATGAAGACCATCTAAATTTTGGTGCTAGGGATTGAACCCAGGGCTTTTAGCATGCTAAAGTAAGGCTTTACCATAGAAGTAGCCCCAACCATAGCCCCATCCATAAGCTTTTTAAAAAATATTTTATTTTTATTTATTTGCAAGGAGAGAGAGAGAGAATACACCAGGGCCTCTAGCCACTGCAAACACACTCCAGATACATGGGCTACTTTGTACATCTGGCTTTATGCAGGTATTGGGAAATGGAACCTGGGTTGTTAGGCTTTGCAGGCAAGCACATTAACTGCTGAGCCATCTCTACAGCCTTCTATCAGCCTTTGTTTGTTTGTTTGTTTTTAATTAATTATTTTTGTTGACAACTTCCATAATTGTAGACAATAACCCATGGTAATTCCCTCCCTTTCCCTCCCTCTTTTTTGAGGTAGGGTCTCACTCTAGCCCAGGCTGACATAGAATTCACTATATAGTCTCAGGCTGATTTAAAACTCATAGCAACCCTCCTACCTCTGCCTCCCATGTGCATGGATTAAAGGTGTGTGCCACCATGCCCAGCAGGACAAAATATATTTGGATCTGAGCTGCCTGGCCATCTAGCTTTCTGGTGTCTGCAGGCTTTTGTACCCTTCTCCCCAGAACTGCCACAGCCTATTGCCTAGAGAATCAGACCACCAACTTCTCTAGGCCTGGATAGGTTTTTGCTTTTATCATTCACTCTTTCATCAATCTTTTCTGTTTGTTTGAGGCAGGGTCTCACACAAGCCCAGGCTGACCTGAAAGTCATTCTTAAACCCAAGTTGGCCGTGAATTCAGGGCATCCCCCAACCTCAGCCTCCCAAGCACTGCGATTAAAGGTGTGCATGTATCACCGTGCCTGCTTTCTCATCGCTCTTAATCAGGACTCCAGACATCAGCAATGTCCAGGCAACTTCATTCCCAGAAGTTCCTTTAACTCATAAGCACCTCTGTGGAAATTAGTAAAAGATGAGGTCTGTGGGTGGGTGGGGTGGCTCCATCTTAGGGCACACAGCTGGTGAGCAGAGAAGCCTAGATTATAGCCTTGTACACTATTCCATTGGGTTCTCTCTCTCTCTCTCTCTTTTTTTTTTTTTTTTTTTTTTTTTTGGTTTTCCGAGGTAGGGTCTCACTCTAGCTCAGGCTGACTTGGAATTCACTATGTAGTCTCAGGCTGGCCTCGAACTCATGGTGATCCTCCTACCTCTGCCTCCCAAGTGTTGGGATTAAAGGCATGCGCCAACACACCTGGCTTCTATTGGGTATTCTTATGGAAGGTATACCTGCAATGACCAGACCTCACATAGCTCTCTGGGCTCCATCCAAGAGCCTTGCAAATTCTTAGCTATCATTCAAACACGTATCCTTGTGGCAGTCTGGTGGGGGTTGGGAGGAAGGAACCATCCCTAACAATTACCACCAGTTTCCTAAATTTTACTTTGCATAGCATGTCTACCTCTTTGGGTGGGCATTAACAATAAAGCTAAATATTATGTCTGCATGGGATGGATAAGGACACTGAAGCCGAGGACAGGAAGTTAAACAGAGCCCACTGGGAATCGACGTCCCATTCCCAGCTTGCAGCCCTTTTCTTAGGAAAGGCTCATGCTAGTCACTGTTGGGAATTCAAAAAAGGCTGGGAATATCACAAATTCTATTGAATTTTGTAATAAGCTTCAAGTTTTTGTGTGATCTATCAACAGTGGGCCCACACCGCCAGTAGTGGGAAGAATATATATGGCCATGATCTCAAAAGAGGCTCCTTAGGGGCTGGAGAGATGGCTTAGTGGTTAAGGCACTTCCCTGCAAATCCAAAGGACCCAGGTTCAAATCTCCAGGACTCATGTAAGCCAAATGCACAAGGTGGTGCATGCATCTGGAGTTCGTTTGCAGTGGCTAATGGCCCTGGCGTGCCCATTCTCTCTCTCTCTCTCTCTTTCTGTCTGCCTCTTTCTCTCTCAAATAAACAAATAAATAACTAAATAAAATAAGCTATTAAAAAAAAGAAAGAAAGAAAGAAAGGCTCCTTAGCCTGCAGCCTGAGGGCTGAGAAGGAATGACCTCAAAGCCAGGGGTAGTGGTACACACCTTTAATCCCAGCACTTGGGAGGGTTGTTCCAACCTGGACCTACAGAGTCAGCCTGGGCTAGAGACCTAAGTCAAAAGCAAAACAAACAACTAACCAACCAGAAAGCTCCCTCCAGCTCTGTAGTACAGTGGGGTGGAGTTGTCCTGCTATTCCTCTATCTGGTTCAGCGACTTCCCTGTTAATGTTTGCTTTGGTGGTTTGTCTTCCCAATTCAATTCTGCAGTCTTGCCTTCAATTCTTTCTTCACTATTTTCTTGTTTGGATTTTTTTTTCCTTCATTTTTTGAGGTAGGATCTTGCTCTACCTCAGGCTGACCTGGAATTCACTATGTAGTCTCAGGATGGCCTCGAACTCATGGTGATCCTCCTACCTTGGGAGGCAAAGGTAGGGGTTAAAGGCATGAGCCACCACACCCAACTTGGGTTTTGTTGTTTTGTTTTGTTTTTATATTTTATTTTTATTTATTTATTTGACAGAGAAAGAGGGGGAGAGAGAGAATGAGCATGCCAGGGCCTCCAGCCACTGCAAATAAACTCCAGACGCATGCACTCCCTTGTGCATCTGGCTAATGTGGGTCCTAGGGAATCAAACCAGGGTCCTTTGGCATTTGGCAAATGCCTTAACCGCTAAGCCATCCTTCCAGCCCTTGGTTTGATTTTTTGAGACAAGGTTTCACTATGTAGTCTAAACTAACCTCCGACTCAGATCTTCCTGCCTGATACTCCCGAGTGCTAGGATGGTAGGCACTACTTCTGGATCAATTTTTTTTTCAGGTATAAGGTCTCAAAAGTGGCCTTGAAGCCGGGCGTGGTGGCGCACGCCTTTAATCCCAACACTTGGGAGGCAGAGGTAGGAGGATTGCCGAGAGTTCGAGGCCACCCTGAGACTACATAGTGAATTCCACATCAGCCTGGACCAGAGTGAGACCCTACCTAGCAAAACCAAAAAAAAAAAAAAGTGGCCTTGAAGCCAGGTGTGGTGGCACACGCCTTTAATCCCAGCACTCGGGAGGCAGAAGTAGGAGGATCACCATGAGTTCAAGGCCACCCTGAGACTACATAGTGAATTCCAGGTCAGCCTGAGCTAGAGTGAGACCCTACCTCAAAAAACAAAAACAAAACAAAAAGTGGCCTTGAGCTGGGCCTGGTGGCGCACGCCTTTAATCCCAGCACTCAGGAGGCAGAGGTAGGAGGATCACAGTGAATTCTAGGCTACCCTGAGACTACATAGTGAATTCCAGGTCAGCCTGAGCCGGAGTGAGATACTACCTCGAGAGAAAAAAAAGTGGCCTTGAACTCCCAAATGCTGGAATCAAAGGCGTATAACACCATGCCTGGCTTTGGCTCTTCAATTTTTTAAAAAAATATTTATTGGGCTGGAGAGATGGTTTAGCAGTTAAGGCGCCTGCCTGCTAAGCCTAAGAATCCAGTTCCAATCTCCAGGTCCCACGTTTAGCCAGATGCAAAGTGATGCAAGGGCACACACACATCTGGATTTCATTCACAGCAGCTGAGAGACTGCCCATCTCTATCTGTCTCCCTCTCCCTCTCTGTCTGTCTCTCTCCAAAAAATAAATAAAATAATTAAAATATATATATTTAGGTTTAGGTTTTTCAAGGTAGTGTTTCACTCTAGCCCAGGTTGACCTGGAATTCACTATGTAGTTTCAGGGTGGCCTTGAACTCACAGCGATCCTCCTACCTTTGCCTCCTGAGTGCTGGGGATTAAAGGCATGCACCACCACACCCAGTTATTTATTATTTATTTATTTATTTGAGAGAAAAGTAGAGAGAGGGAAAGAAGGAAAGAGAGAATGGGCACACCAAGGCATCCAACCACTGCAAATGAACTCCAGACACATGTGCCACTTGTGCATCTGGGCTTATGTGGGTACTGGGGAATTGAACCTGGGTCCTTAGGCTTTGCAAGCAAGAGCCTTACCCACTAAGCAATATCTTCAGCCCTAAAAACATATTAAAAATATTTTATTTTTTATTTATTTATTTATTTATTTATTTATTTATTTATTTGACAGAGAAAGAGGGAGAGAGAGAGAGAGAATGGGTGTGCCAGGGTCTCCAGCCACTGCAAATGTACTCCAGACACATACACCTCCTTGTGCATCTGGCTAACGTGGGTCCTGGGGAATTGAACTTGGGTCCTTTGGCTTTGTAAGCAAACGCTTTAACTGCTAAGCCATCCCTCTAGCCCTAAAAATGTATTTTTAATTTAATTTAATTTATTTACAAGCAGAGAGATACAGAGAGACAGAGAGAATGGGCACACCAGGGCTTCCAGCTGCTACAAATGAATTCCGGACACATGTGCCACTCTGTGCATCTGGCTTTACATGGGTACTAAGGAATTGAACCCTGGTTATTAGGCTTTGCAGGCAAGTAACTTAACCACTAAGCCATCTATCCAGCCCCATCTTCAGTTCTTACAGTAGCCAGGGATTATGAATGAGCTAGTGATGGCTGGTCCAATGCCCACTCACTTCATCTACTGACCTTTCTCCCTCCCTCTTCTTCAGCAGAAAGTCCCCCCGGGCTGAGGGAACGCCATGACGGAAGTTGGTTGGTGGAAGCTGACCTTCCTCCGGAAAAAGAAATCCACCCCGAAAGTGCTCTACGAGATCCCTGACACCTATGCTCAAACGGAGGGTGGCCCAGAGCCACCCCAACCCGATGCTGGGGACCCCAACAGCGACTTTAACACACGTCTGGAGAAGATCGTAGATAAGAGCACGAAGGGCAAGCATGTCAAGGTGTCCAATTCAGGCCGCTTCAAGGAGAAGAAGAAAGTTCGAGCCATGCTGGTGGAGAATCCCAACCTCTTTGATGACAGGGAGGACAAGGGACAGTGAAGGGGGCCAGAGAGGACGCTAGCACCTCACTGCTCGCTGCCATCGGCAGAGGTCTGAGACAGGAGCTTGCCACGCTGGCCTCTTTGGTCATAGCTTATGCCACAGGGGCAGTCGATGCCTGCTGGCAGGAAATACCTGGTTCTTAGGTTTGTATTTATGTGCCCCAGCTTTGTGCAAGGCCTGGATAGCCCAAGGTCCTCCCCCTCAGCATGACCACGTACAAAGGTACTTTGTTCAGGATGAAAACTGCCACCCAGGAGCCATAGCCCTCCTTGGCATGGTGACACACATGACTCATGGGTTTATGGCAAGACGGAGAGCACAGGGAGCCAGAGGGGACTCTACCTTCTCCCTGGGCACAGGGTCAAGGGTGAGTTTGAATTACTGCTCCCTTTACTTTCACTACCTGTGCCTGTTTCCTGGACCTAGCCTACGAAAGGCATTTTCCAGAAGCCACGTGACAGAGGTGGTTTCCTTGGTGCCCAGGCAGAGATATTGAACTTGAGCTCACCTCTTAACACAAGTAATATACTTCCTGGAACTTTGCCCCCAGGAGTAGAGGGGCAGAGGATCCAAGCACACCCTGGGGGTGCTGCAGAAGGAATGACCAGTGATCCCTTCCCCCCGCATTCCTGCCTTCACCCACTGTGTGAGCGCACAGTTGCACACCCTTAAAGGGAAGTCTCACTGGCCCATGGGTCCCGACTCAGGGAGTGGGTCAAGGAAGCTCTATGAGGACCTAAAAGCAGCCAGTTTCTTTCTCTTTCCCCTGATAGTATTTGAGACAGAACAGCCCCAGAGGGGGATCCTGGAACCTCAAACTGGGTTGAGGAAAAAAAAAAAAGGTTATTTCTTTTAATAAACAAAATGCTGTAAAAGCAGAGAACCTGCTTATGCCCTAATCTTGGATGTATGGAAATGACTATTTTTCTGCCGCTACCTCCCTTCATGGAAGTAACCTCAGGCTCACACTGTCCTTCAAACTTTAGGAAGGGCTCCCAAGTGTGACAGTGTGGGAGATGAGTTACTAAGTTCACCACCATGCTAGGCTAGATGTGTAAGGGAACAGAGGAAGGAGCTAGTCACACCTCAGTGGTCAGGTCCTTCTGGAGAAGAGAGGGGATCAGGGACTCCGAGAGAGTGTGGTACACCTTTGCTGAGAGACCCAAAAGTCTCAGTAGCTGAATTTGAGGTCGGGATTCAAATCCTGTTGCCACCTTGGGTGACCTTGGGGACACGGTTTAAAAGATCCCTCTGAAGCCAGGTGTGACAGTGAAGCCCTAATCCCACCACTTGCTGAGAGGCCAGAGGACTGCAAGTCTAAGGTATGCCTGGGGTACATGGTGAAACTCTGACCTCTAAAAATAAGAACACAGAACAAGCCCCTCAAAACTCCTCTGAGCCTCAATTCATGCTTCTGGAAAGGGGGCTGTGATACCTGTTTCATAGGGTGTGCTCCACAGGAAGTAGTACCCCATCATAGATGCTCAAATATTGGTTTCCAGGCTGGAGATGGGTTAGCTGTTAAGGTGTTTGCCTGCAAAGCCTAAGGATCCAGGTTTGAGTCCCCAGTACCCACATAAAGCCAGATGCACAAGGTGGCACATGCATATGAAGTTCCTTTGCAGTGGCTGGAGAATTTGGTATGCCCATTCTCTCTCTAATAAACAAATAAATAAATAGCATGGTGACATAAACCTATAATCCCAGCACTTGGAAGGTTGAAGTAGGAGGATCATGAGTTCAAGGCCAGCCTGAACTACACAGCAAGGGCCTCCCTCAAAAAAAGAAGTTTCCAGCCGGGTGTGGGGTGTGGTGGCACACGCCTTTAATCCCAGTACTCAGGAGGCAGAGGTAGGAGGATCACCGTGAGTTCGAGGCCACCCTGAGACTACCTAGTGAATTCCAGGTCAGCCTGAGCTAGAGTGAGACCCTACCTCAGAAAACAAAACAAAAAAAGTTTCCTTCCTCCTTCCTTTATTGTAGAATGCCACAGTTCCCAGAGCTTCAGTTTAAGAACTCCTGTCCTGCCGGGCGTGGTGGCACACGCCTTTAATCCCAGCACTCGGGAGGCAGAGGTAGGAGGATTGCCAAGAGTTCGAGGCCACCCTGAGACTACATAGTTAATTCCAGTCAGTCTGGACCAGAGTGAGACCCTACCTCGCAAAAAAAAAAAAAAAAAAAAAAAAAAAAAAGAACTCCTGTCCTATAATGTAATCTTACTTGAGTCACAAGACCTGGGAACTGAAAATAAATTGGGACAAGGAGAGACCAAGGTGGCCACGTAACATTGTGGTCTTGCAGCTTCAGGTCAGCTCCTTGCAGGCCATTGGGCCCACCCCACCCTAGGGAGCCATTTCTGGGGAAACTTCTTGCCAAAACAAACAGATCTTTACAAGGACACCTTTGTTCGGTGCCTCATCCAGGCCAGGGGCAACTTGGGAAGTGAATGAAGCACACTAAGGATTGAAGGAAAGCAAGAGGGATCCAGGGTACTGAAGCCCTAGGTCCTCCCACCTTTTCCACCTACCCAAAACTTTCTAGGTCTTACAGCTCGCTTCATATGGTCCCCCATGAGGTGCTCAGACCTTCCCCAAACTTACAGCCCTGCCCTCTAATTTATATATAGAGTGTCTACAATAAGGGGCCTTGCCAAATCTTCCATCATCCCAGGAGACAGGTGCTCCTGTTGGTCCCATCTTCCAGTTGACTTAGCTGAAGCCAAAAGGTTAAATCACTGGCCCTAGGTCAAGTGCCTGGTTCAAGTCAGAGCTGACCTATGCATGTGACCCTTTCCCCCCAGAACCTCCTGTTCATCTTATGTGCTGGGGGAACAGAAATTCAGTCATCTTCTGCAGAAGGGGAAGAGGGAGAAATGAGGACCACACTCAGGCTTGGGTTCCTGGGGGCGCTGTACAGACTCTGGAACCAATGGGAGAGTCAAACACCCTGGTGTCTCTTAGGCCCGGTACTTTAGGTACCTCTATGCATCCTGGAGTTCCCTGAGACAAGAGATAAGATTGAACCCTGTTTTGCTTGGCTTTGAGGTTTTTGTTTATTTTATTTATTTGTTTGTCTGCTTATTTAAGAGAGAGAGAGAGAGGCAGACAGAAAGAGAGAATGGGAACACCAGGGCCTCCAGCCATTGAAAATGAACTCCAGACACATGTGCCACCTTGTGCATCTGGTTTTATGTGGGTACTGGGGAATCGAACCTGGGTCCTTAGGCTTCATAGGCAAGCGCCTTAACACTAAGCATCTCTCCAGCCCTTTTTTTGGTTTTTCAAGGTAAGGTCTCACTCTAGCCCAGGCTGACATGGAATTTATTCTGTAGTCTCAGGGTGGCCTTGAACTCATGGTGATCCTCCTACCTCTGCCTCCTGAGTGCTAGGATTAAAGGTGTGTGCCACCATGCCTGGCTTCCCTTTTGTTTTTTTGAGGCAGGACCTCACTGTAGCTCAGGTTGACCTGGACCTTACTGTACTCTGTAGTTCCTGGCTGGCCTCAAGCTCACAGTGATCCTCCTGCCTCTGCCTCCTGAGTGCTAGAATTAATGCACCACCATGCCTGGTTAGTTTTTTAAAAATTTTTTTCTTTTAAGCCGGGCGTGGTGGCGCACGCCTTTAATCCCAGCACTCGGGAGGCAGAGGTAGGAGGATCGCTGTGAGTTCGAGGCCACCCTGAGACTACATAGTCAATTCCAGGTCAGCCTGGACTAGAGTGAAACCCTACCTCCAAAAACCAAAAACCATTGCTAGCATTAAAGGCATTCACCACCACACCTAGCCTGTATTTGGCATTTTGTTGCTACCTGCTCCAATACCATTGTTACCCATCTGAGTGGATCTCTTAAGTGAGTCTATGGCCCCTCTGTCTTCTTTCTGCGTGTCCACCCTGTTCACAGCCCCAGTCATCTCTGTAGGAATCTTTCACAGAAATTGTGCATACACCCCTAAGCCAGAGACCTGGCTGCCTAGATCAGGCTGCCCTGGGAGTCTAAGCAAGGCAGCTGCAAGTTTCAGGAGATCCAAGGAGGAGGAGGAACCGAGAAAGCAAATATGTGCAGGAGCCGGGAGAGGCTACGGGTTATCGACCACAGTTTCACTGGGACACAACCCAAGCGGAGGAAGGGGGAGAGGGAAGGCCCGCCTGGAACTGGTCTCCACTGCCCAGAAGGGGCTGACCCTAACCAGTAGGCTCCCCCTACTGGCCCCAACCTACATGGCAAGAAGGAAGGAGGAAAATCCTGTAAATTCTCCAGCTTCCCTCTCTCCTGAGGCCCCTGGTAGGGGGAGTGCAGGACAAGACCAAGTTAAACATTAATATCACACATGGCTGATGGGCTTTTATTACACACTTGTACAGCAACTGACAGACAGCTGAAAAGAGGCTCAAAGCTGAAGGACACACAGCCATCATAACAGGGGTAGGGTACAGCATTTCTCTACATCTACCTACCCACTCATATAAAAGTCATGGTCCATGACACAACAGCAAGAAGGGCGAGGTAGGCAAGGGCACCCAGCAGGCAGCACAAGGTCAATGTTCCTCCTTGCACTCAGCTTGAGGGATCAGCACAGGAGAAGGTTACCTTGGGAAGGGCCCTGTCAGTAACAGACTGAAACACACACCCTTAAAGTCAAAAGAAGTATAGTGTCTAGAGGAACAAGTTCAAGGCCAACCAGTTCAAACAACAGTCAGTTGTCTGGTTCTGACTGAGTCATTGCACACATTAACCAGCCTGGCTCTTTTCCATGGCCAGAAGGCCTTTTGCACATGTGCAGCTTGACCAACCCTGCACACTATAAGGAGTCGCACCAACTGCTACCCCTAGATGGGGCTATTCTAAAAATCACAAGCAAGGTCCACAATGGGATTCTTTCCCATTGTGACTCTCCAGGACACTTGTACACCCTAGTAGAGCTGTGGAGACCCAACTGAGGGCAGAGAACTCAGAGAATGAGCCCTGAAGAGCCCTAGATGTCAGGGGTGGGAACAGAAATGAGT
Source organism: Orientallactaga sibirica (assembly GCA_036365145.1). Classification (NCBI taxonomy): domain Eukaryota; kingdom Metazoa; phylum Chordata; class Mammalia; order Rodentia; family Dipodidae; genus Orientallactaga; species Orientallactaga sibirica. Next base: position 31,712,055 of record JAEOAD010000013.1, on the reverse strand, counting down.
TGAGTTTAAGAAGCAGAGTCTGAGGCTGGACGTGGTGGTGCACACCTTTAATCCCAGTACTTGGGAGGCAGAGGTAGGAGGATCGCCATGAGTTCAAGGCCAGCCTGAGACTACATAGTTAATTACAGGTCAGCCTGGACTGGAGTGAAACCCTACCTCGAAAAAAAGAAGAAGAAGGAGGAGGAGGAGGAGGAGGAGAAGCAGGGTCTGAGCTGTGCCTGGTGACACAGGCCTGTAATCTCAACTACTAGGGAGGCTGAGGCAGGAGCATCTTCAAGTTCAAGAACTATCTGGGTTTAAGGCCAACCTGGGCAACTTAGTGAGACTTTATCTCAAAATAAAATTAGGCTGGGAATATAGCTTGTTGGGAGAGTACTTGCCTGGCACGTGTGAGGCTCTAGGTTCAATCCCAAGTCGAACACACACACACATAAACACAAACACACACAGCAAGGTGGGCCCAGCTCCCAATCCTTCACCCTCTCTTAGCATTTCTCCCTGCCTCTATCCTGATGATCCTCTGATTCTAGAAATCAAGGTGCAAGTCTCTCGTAGACCCAATCTTCTTCCCCGGGGTGGGTCATGGGCCCCAAAGGGGAGTCTCCTGTTGGGAGGCCTCGCCGGAAGACAATGCGGTCATGTAGGCGGTTGGTTTGGCCTTGCCAGAACTCCATCACCTGGGGGTACAGGATGTAGCCCCCCCTAGAAGAAGAAGAAGAAGAAGAGGTTTAGTATTCCTGCTTTTACGTCTCATCCCAAGTTTTCTTGAAGCAGGAAGCTGCTAGGGCGCATCTGACTAGAGTTGCCCAGAGGAACGGAGCTGTGATTCCACAGGCTGGGTCCTGGGGTCCCTTTCTGGAAGACCACTGGGCATCACTCACCAGTATTTTGGCTTGGGCACCTCTTGCTCCTGGTAGAGCTGCTTCAGCTCCTCGTTTTTCTTTCTCAGATACTGTTCAAGGTAAGGAGATGGGAGGAAAAGAGAGGCCCAGTTAACGATTCATTTAAGGACTTACAAATATGTGTCCTGGGCCAGACAGAGGAGGGCATTTCCCATCTCCCTCCCCTTGGCAGATCATCCTTTTCTCTTTGCACCATCTGGGGATGAGGTCCCCACTAGCAGGAGTCCCACTTACCTCCCGATCAGGGATCACAGAACTCTGGCGACTAACCACAGCCCCAATCTGGCTGCTTTTGGGACGGGAGTGGAAGTAGCACTCGGCTTCCTCCTCAGGCAGCCTCTTCACACGGCCCTCCACTCGCACCTGTTCATGGATGACCCTGACTGGGCAGCGGTAGAAGCCACCAGCAAGTCCCACCCGTACATATCACTGTATCTGCTGCCCCACCCCTCCTGGCTCCATGTAGACCAGTGGAGAGCTATGGGAGACAGGGCCTATGCAGGGTACAGACCTTGTCTGGGAGACGCCCCCAGGCTCATCCACAAATTCATCCCTATCCACTCAGCCTATCCAGGGGATACTCACCTGTCGGTTCAAGGGTTCCCAGTAAAAGACAAGGGAGGCAAAGGGGTTGGAGTCCTGGAAACAAAAGAGAATTTGTGGACATCCATCAGAAGAGGATGCCTCCAGCATGCAGGGGGAAGGCAGGAGCTATGCAGCGTGCAACCACCAGCAGAGGCAGTCACTGTTGTATCTCATTTAAACCCTCAAAAGGAGGCCTCTAGTTATAGATGGAAGACAGCCTCGGAGAGGTCAAGTAACATGCTAAAGTTCACACAGTAAGTGGTAGAGCTGGGTTTAAAACAGCCTGACTGGAAAAACCAACCAACCAGCCAAACAAACAAACAAACAAAATAGCCCAACTCTAATGAACGGCTTGGCCATTCTATTCATCCATAGATTTTTGGTAGCTTCTTTTGTTTTTCAGACAGGGTCTCATTTTGTAGCTCGGGCTGGTCTTGAACTCATGGCAGTCCTTCTGCCTCAACCTTCTAAGTGCTGAGGTTACAGGTGTGAGCCCAACTTCATTTACAGATTTTTTTTCCTTTGTTTTTTTGAGGAATGATCTTGTTCTAGCCCAGGCTGACCTGGAATTCATTATGTAGTCTCAGAGTGGCTTTGAACTCACAGTAATCCACCTACCTCTGCCTCCTGAGTGCTGGAATTAAAAGTTGTACACTACCTTGAGCTGGAGAGATGGCTTAGCGGTTAAGGCGCCTGCCTGCTAAGCCTAAGAACCCAGTTCCAATCTCCAGGTCCCACGTTTGGCCAGATGCAAAGTGACGCAAGGGTGCAATGCCGCACTTGCCCACAAGGGGGCGCACACATCTGGATTTCGTTCACAGCAGCTGGGGCGCCCATCTCTATCTGTCTTCCTCTCTGTCTCTCTCTCTATGTCTCTCTCCAAAAATAAAATTAAAATAAAATTTAAAAAAGTTGTACACTACCTTGCCTAGCTTATTCATAGATTTTCTAATATATATATACACATATATATATATACATACATATATATTTACATTTTTATATTCTTTATTTAATTTTTTAAAAAATTTATTTATTTATTTGAGAGAGAAAGAGGCAAATAGAGAGAGAATGGGCATGCCAGAGCCTACAGCAACTGTAAATGAACAGATACATGTGCCACATTGCACATCTGGCTTACGTGGGTACTGGGGAATCAAACCTGGATCCTTAGACTTTGTAGGCAAGCACTTTAACCACTAAGCCATCTCTCCAGCCCCTAAAAAATATTTTATTTAGCCAGGCGTGGTGGCGCACACCTTTAATCCCAGCACTCGGGAGGCAGAGGTAGGAGGATCGCCGTGAGTTCGAGGCCACCCTGAGACTACATAGTGAATTCCAGGTCAGCCTGGGCTAGAGTGAGACCCTACCTCGAAAAAACAAAACAACAACAACAAAAAAATTTATTGAGAGAAATAATATGCCACATTGTACATCTGGCTTTACATGGGTACTGGGGCATCAAACCCAGGCTGTTAGGCTTTGCAAGAAAGCACTTTAACTGCTGAGCCACCTCTCTCCAGGACATAGATTTTTTTGTTTTGTTTTGTTTTTCAAGGTCGGGATTCTCTATAGCTCAGGCTGACCTGGAATTCACTCTGTATTCTCATGGTGGCCTTGGACTCATGATCCTTCTATCTCTGCCTCCCAAGTGCTGAGAAGGTGTGTGTCACCACGCCCGGCTAACTTTTTTGTTTTGAGACAGTGTCTCATAGATGGTCTCAAATTTGCTTTGTAGCTGAGGACAACCTTTAATTTTTAAAAACTTTTTACTGACACCTCTACACATATAGACAATATATCATGATCATAATTCTTTCCAACCATCTTCCCTTTTCTCCCTCCTGAATCCTCCCTCCACTGAAACCTTTCTTTCCAACTAGCCTCTGAGGCCAGGCATGGTGGCGCACTCAGGAGGCAGAGGTAGAATGCCCAGCACTCAGGATACAGGCAGAGGTAACCTACCTTGAAAAACAAAACATAACAAAAACAAACTAGTCTCTCCGACCTTGAATTTTTTTTTTTTTTAGTTTTTGTTTTTGAGCTCTCACTCTAGTGAGACCTACCTTGAAAAACAAAACATAACAAAAAACAAACTAGGGCCTCCTCTCCTTCCCAAGTGCTGGGACCAAGTTGACATTTTTTTTTTTTTTTTTTTTTTTTTTTTTGTTTTTGAGGTAGGGTCTCACTCTAGCTCAGGCTGACCTGGAATTCAATATGTAGTCGTCTCAGGGTGGCCTTGAACTCATGGCGATCTTCCTACCTCTGCCTCCTGAGCGCTGGGATGAAAGGTGTGAGCCACCATGCCCAGCAAAAAATACATGTTTTGATGAAATGAACTCAAGGGGAACCACTCATTTTGGACTTATTCTTTGTGGATGAGGAGAGAGCTAAGTTGTTAAAGGCGCTTGAACTCATTTATTGAATGCCTGTGAAATTTCAAGTGCTGTGTACCTCAAGAGAGGTGCTGAGGACCAACTAGAAATAAAAAGATGTGGGCTGGAGAGATGGCTTAGCGGTTAAGATGCTTACCTGCAAAGGCTGAGGACCCATATTCCACTCTCCATGTAAACCAGACACACAAGGTAACACAAGCACGCAAGGTTGCACATGTGCACAAGGTGGCACAGGTGTCTGGAGTTTGACTGTGTTGTCTGGAGGCCCTGGTACACCAATCCCATCACTCTCACTCTTATTAAAAAAAAAAAAAAAAAAAAAGAGGCTGGAGAGATGGCTTAGTGGTTAAGGCATTTGTCTGTAAAGCCAAAGGATCCTGGTTTGATTCTCCAGGACCCACATAAGCCAGACGCACAAGGGGAGTACATGCATCTAGAGTTCATTTGCAGTGGCTGGAGGCCCTGGTGCACCCATTCTCTGTCTATCAAATAAATAATTTTTTTTTTTTTTTTTTTTTTTTTTTGGTTTTTCAAGGTAGGGTCTCACTCTAGCTCAGGCTGACCTGGAATTCACTATGTAGTCTCAGGGTGGCCTCAAACCCACTGCAATCCCCCTACCTTTGCCTCCCGAGTGCTGGGATTAAAGGAGTGCGCCACCATGCCCGGCAAAATTTTTAAAAAAGAAAGAAAAGGGCTGGAGAGATGGCTTAGCAGTTAAGGCACCTGCCTCCTAAGCCTAAGAACCCGGTTCCAATCTCCAGGTCCCATGTTTAGCCAGATGCAAAGTAATGCAAGGGTGCAATGCCGCACTTGACCACAAGGGGGCTCACACATCTGGATTTCGTTCACAGCAGCTGAGAGGCTGCTGGCACACCCATCTCTTATCTGTCTTCCTCTCCCTCTCTCTCTGTCTCTCTCCAAAAAAAAAAAAAAAAAAGAAAAAAGAAAGAAAGAAAGAAAGAAAGAAAGGAAGGAAGGAAGGAAGGAAGGAAGGAAGGAAGGAAGGAAGGAAGGAAGGAAGAAGGAAGGAAGAAAGATGCATTCTCAGGCTGGAGAGATGGCCACTTGGCTGCAAAGCCTAATGACCCAAGTTTGATTCCATAGTACCCACATAAAGCCAGAAGCACAAGGTGGCACATGCACCTGGAGTTCATTTGCAGCATCTGGAGGCCCTGGCATAGCCATATTCTTTCTCTCTCTCCCTGGCATGGTGGTACATGCCTTTAATCCCAGCACTTGGGAGGCAGAGGTAGGAGAATCACTGTGATTCAAGACCACCCTGAGACTACATAGTGAATTCCAGGTCAGCCTGGGCTAGAGAGAAACCCTACCTTGGAAAACAAAAACAAAACAAAACAGGCAAAAAGTCACAAGTTATAGTGCCAGCAACCAGCACAGGGGCTGACGGCGTAAGAGCCGAGGAAGGCTTCCCTGAGGAGACAACATCTGGTGAGACGTTAAGGACCAGCAGCTGATTAGCTGCTGCTACTGTTGCAATAGCTGATGCTGGAGGTAGGGATGCTCCATTCATTCACGGCAAGTGCAAAGGCCTGCAGGCAAGATGGAGTCTGAGCAGTAAAGCAGATGGAGGCAGGTTGGCATGAGAATACCATGCAGGCAAGGGTGCAGGCTGGGCCATGCTAGCCCTGGGAGGATTTACCCTGACCCTCACCAGCTCTGTTCCCTTCCGACTCTCGTAGTTAGTGAAGAAGTGGAAGCCATCCTTGCCAAAGCCCTTCAGCAGCAGCATGCGGGCAGAAGGTTTTCCGTCTCTAAGGGCACACATCAGAGTGCTGGGGTCAGAGCCATCTCAATGCCTTTGCTTCTGCCCCCTCCCCACAACATGCCTGAGTTACTCCAGCTAATGAGAACCCCTCCAGTTGTGCCTCCTCATTCAACACATGAGCTGCCCATTCCCATGGTCCTTGGGCCTTGTCCTGGAGGTGCTAGTATGACACTACTCTGTGGGGTTCTGTTATACACAGAACTGTGTCCCTCCCTCAAAGCCCTAAGCTCCTATGTGATTGTACTTGGAGATAGGGCCTGTAAGGAGGTAATTAAGATTAAATGAGGTCAGGGGGATGGGGCCCTAATCCAGTTGAGATTGGTGCCCTTGTAAGAAGAGGAAATACCACAGAATGTGTTCTCTCAAGGTCATATGAGGACACAGCAATAGGATATTTGTCTGCAAAGGCCTCACTAGAAACCATCCCTAACAGCACCTTGATTTTGACTTCTAGCTTCCAGAACTATGAAAAATAAACTATGGCTTAGACCACCCAGTCTATGGTACTCTGTTATGGCAGCCCTGGAAAACACACAAGGCCCTAAGAGCAAAGACCAACAATAAAGCAGCCAGCTAATTCTCAGAGATTACACAAGGGACTATGACCTCAGGTCCTGTGCCCGGAGCTCTGGGGAGATACCCAGGGGACAGGATAAGTGCCCTGCCAGGACCAGGGAGATGGCTCAGTGGTTAAAGTACTCTGCTTCCAAGTGTTGAACTTTAGTGAGACAGTGTGGTAGTTTGAATTTATGTTCCCCCCACAGACTCAATGTTTTATTAAAGTTGGATTTCCAGCCACCTGGCTAGAAGAGGTGTCACTGTGGGCAGATCTTGGAATCCGGCCCTCAGGTATACAGACAGAGTGCTTGAGCTCTGCCTGGGGGTTCCTGGTGTGTGCTTGCTTTTTGGTAGTGCCGGTGGTAGCCTTTTCTCTTGGCATGGATTTGGTAAAGGGGGCCAGCTTCTTCTGTCATTGGAGTACTGGAGGGATGGCTTAGCGGTTAAGGCACTTGCCTGCAAAGCCAAAGGACCCAGGTTCAATTCTCCCAGGACCCATGTTAGCCAGATGCACAGGTGGCACATGCATCTGGAGTTTGTTTGCAGTGGCTGGAGGCCCTGGCATGCCCACTCTGTCTCTCAAGTAAATAAATAAAAGTTAAAAAATAGTTTTAAAAAAGAGTACATCAAGGACAAAGATGTATATGGCTGTATATTTTATCACTGAAAAGTAATTTAGTGACCTGCCCTTTGGTTTACAGAGGCTCAGAGAGGACAAATGTCTTACCTGAGGCCACACAACCATAACACTGGCAAGCAGTGAATTGAGAGCTTCCTAAGTTTCCATTTTCATTTATATCCCCCCCCCCACAGACACACAAGGGCCCATAGGTATGCCTACCTGGTGCAGGTAGCCAGACACATGGCATTGGCTTCCCCTATGTCAGGGCATTGAACAGCTTCCTCAAACCAGGAAGCAAACTGCTTCATGGGGTCCAGAGAGGTCAAATGAGACTCCTCAAATGCCTGGAAAGAGAAGTTGATCTCATTTAATAAAAACATAATGCTGGGCTGGAGAGATGGCTTAGTGGTTAAGCGCTTACCCGTGAAGCCAAAGGACCCCAGTTCAAGGCTCAATTCCCCAGTACCCACGTAAGCCAGATGCACAAGATGGCGCATGCATCTGGAGTTTGTTTGCAGTGGCTTGAGGCTTTGATATGCCCATTCTCTCTCTCTCTCTGCCTCTTTCTGTCTGTCACTCTCAAATAAATAAAATTAAAGTTAAAAAAAAAAAAAAGAAGCCAGGCGTGGTGGCACACACCTTTAATCCCAGCACTTGTGAAGCAGAGGTAGGAGGATTAATGTGAGTTCAAGGCCACCCAGAGAATACAGAGTGAATTCCAGGTCAGCCTGGTTTAGAGTGAAACCCTACCTCGAAAAACCAAAAAAGGAACCATGAGTTCGAGAGCAGCCTGAGAACACATAGTTAATTCCAGGTCAGCCCGGAGTAGAGTGAAACCCTATCTCAAAAAAAAAAAAAAAAAAAAAAAAAAAACCAAGCCAGGCGAGTTAGTGCGGTGCACTCCTTTAATCCCAGCACTCAGAAGGCAGAGGTAGGATGATCACGGTGAGTTCAAGGCCACCCTGAGACTATATAGTGAATTTGAGGTCAGCCTGGGCTAGAGTGAGATCCTACCTCGAAAAACCAAAAAAATATATAAAAAATAAAACAAAAAAAAGTGCTTTCTATATATGTCTGACATTGATTAAAGTACTTACTTTTTAAATATTAACTCATTTAGTCTTTTTTGTTTTCATCTAGTCTTCATAACAGTGATCTCATAGCAAAAAACACTACCCAGAAAATAGGTTCTGTATTCCATTTTTTTTGTTGTTGTTGTTGTTGTTGTTGTTGTTTTTTGAGGCAGGGTCTCACTCTGGCCCAGGCTGACCTGGAATTAACTATGTAGTCTCAGGGTGGCCTCGAATTCAGGACACTCCACCACACCTGGCCTGTTTATTGTTTGTTTTTAGTTTTATTTTTCGAGGTAGGGTCTCACTCTAGCCCAGGCTAACTCATTCTGTAGCCCCAGGCTAGCCTCAAACTCACTGTGATCTTCCTCCCTCTACCTCCCACATGCTGGGATTAAAGGCATGCACCACTATTTGGTTTTTTGAAGAGGGTCTTACTCTAGCCTAGTCTGGCATCAAACTCTTGGTGATCCTCCTATCCCTGATTCTAAGTGTAGATATTGCAGTAGTGCTTCACCACTCTCGGTAAAAACAAAGCCAGGGACAGTGGTGCACACCTTTAATCCCAGCACTTGGGAGGCAAAAGTAGGAGGATCTTTGTGAGTTTGAGGACACCCTGAGACTACATAGTGAATTCCAGGTCAGCCTGGGCTAGAGTGAGACCCTACCTCGAAAATCCAAAAAACAAAACAAAACAAAAAACTTCCACTAGAGGTGGTAGCACACGTCTTTAATTCCAGCATATATATATTTGAGAGAGAATGAACATGCCAGGGCCTCTAGCCACTGCAAAAGAACTCCTGATGCATATGCCACCTTGTGCATCTGGCTTTATGTCGGTACTGGGAACCAAACCCCAGGAGCCATCTCTCCAGCCCCAATCCCTATATTTTTGTTTGTTTTTGATATTTTGAAACAGGATATGTAGTACTGGCTAGATTAGAACTCTGTGTTGACCAGGCTGGCTCAAACTTGGGATTCTCCTGCCTCTGTCCCAAGTGCTGGGATTACAGGCATGCACCACTAAACCCAGCTTCTGTTTGTTTTGAGACAAGGTCACAAACAGCCCAGGCTTGCCTCAAACTTTATGTGTAACTGAGGATGACCTTGAACTCCTGATCCTTCTGCCTCCAACTCCCAAGATTACAGATGGGTGCCATTATTATTATTATTAATTTTTTTTTTTTTTGGTTTTTTTGAGGTAGGGTCTCGCTCTAGTCCAGGCTGACCTGAAATTCACTATGTAGTCTCAGGGTGGCCTCAAACTCACAGCGATCCTCCTACCTCCACCTGCCAAGGGCTGGGATTAAAGGCATTCACTGGGTGCCATTATTTTAAACAAGCATTGCTGGAAATGCACATGCATAATCAAATTTAGCATCCATGGCTCTGGACCTGTTTCAAAATAGTTCTTTTGGTCTCTCCAGGTGAGCACAAGGTGCTGAAGGCAGTAAGTGCTAAGAACTTCCAGCACCTCCATGTCCCTATTGAATTGAATTGCCTGTTTGTTTTTTAATCACTGTTCTGAACATTTTACAATTACCTAAACCCATAACATCTTGTAAGGTTAAGTACGATCACTTTACAGATGAGAAAACTGAGGCTCATGGGCTGGAGAGATGGCTTAGCGGTTAAGGCACTTGCCTGCAAAGACAAAGGACCTCGGTTCGATTCCCCCAGTACCCACATAAGCCAGATGCACAAGGTGACACATGCATCTGGAGTTCGTTTGCAGTGGCTGGAAAGCTCTAACGCGGTGTCCATTCTCTCTCTCTGCCTCTTTCCCTCTCACAAATAAATAAATAAAAATCTTTAAAAAAGAAAACTGAGGCCCAGAAAGGATAAATTGCCTTAATTCATACAGCCAGCCAATGATGGATTTCAACCCAGACCGATTCCGTGCCTCTTCTCACAGTGACAAGCTATCTCTGAAGCCACCTTCACCCGCTGCTTTGGGCCCTGAGCCTCAGCCCAGTTCTACATTCTAAAATCTCATCCTCCCATCAGGGTGACCCCTAAAATCCCACGCCCCATGAGTGGTCTCCCCGAAAACCCTCGAGGGGCTGGCTTCTCCAATCCTTTCTGCCCGTAGATGACTCCGGGGCACCCCCTTCCCACGCCCGGCGGCGGCCGTGGTACCTCTCGGTCCCCGCGGTAACTCTTGCGCATCGGTCCCAGGTCCATGACAGCACCTCCACCACACAGATGTCGGAGGTACTTTGCAGCAGCAGCAGGTCGCCTGAACGTCCCAGTGGCGCTCTGCAGCCCCCACGTCATGGGGTGTGTGTGGGGAGAGAGACCGCTGGCCACGTGACCTGGAGTCGCTTGATCGGGAGGTGGCGGGGGTGGGGGTGGCTCTCCGCTGCGTCTACACCCGGAAGGAAGGATTTGCCGCTAGTGGTCCAGACATGCTAACAAGTCCTAAAATCTCTCAATCAAATGTCTAGGATCATGGAGGAGGGAGACCGACGCCAAGAGGTCATTGGTTGAGGTTTGGTGGCAGCCAGGCCAATTAAGAGTTCGCAATCCAGCAGCCAATGGGCAGCGCCTCCGGGGGCGGGAGCAGAGAGCCGAGGAAAGCCCGTCCCCGCCGTTAACACGCACGTGGAGGTTTGTTAAAGGGATAGGGACGGCGGCATCCCCGGCGGGGGTGGGGGAAGAAGCCTCCCCCTCCCCAGCCCCCGGGGGCTTGAGAAGAGTGGTCACTGGGATTAAGTGGCTGATCTATCGTAGGTGACAGAAGGAGCGCCTTAGGGCAGGAAATACCTCCTGGATGAGGAGGTTAGTGGACTGGAGAAGGAAACATTGAATTGGGCATCAAAGATTCCCAGGCAAGGTGATGGGGTGACCCAGAGGAAAGAACAGGATGGTTGAGGGGGAAACATTGTGCGTTCGTGCGTTGGGAGATGTTGAAAGGACTTGTGGACCACCCAGGATAGATAGGTGGCCTGGGTGGGTGGGGGGGGAGGCGACACTCTGGGGCCTGGGCAAGTGCACTAGAGTCAGGAGGGGTAGACTCCACGGGGAGAAGGGAGACAGCTGATTGGGAAGAAAGTGGAAATTTGGAATCGGCGTCCCAGACCAGAATGGTCTTCCCTTATAGCTCCGAACTCCCTCCTGCCTTGTTTTTCTAACTGGGGGGCTGCATGGAGTCAAAGCATACTGCCTTATTTATTTATTTGTTTATTTGAAAGAGGTGTAGAGAGAGAGAGAGAATGGGTGCGCCAGGGCCTCCAGCCACTGCAAAATGAACTCCAGACGCATGCGCCCCCTTGTGCATCTGGCTTATGTGGGTCCTGGAGAATCGAACCGGGATCCTTTAGCTTTGCAGGCAAACGCCTTAACTGCTAAGCCGTCTCTGCAGCCTCATACTGCCTTTTGCAGCATCTCCCCTGGCCCAGAGCATGGGAGCTTGTGTTGGTCTCCCACTTCTAACAGGCCTCCTGCATCTTGGCTGTCCCTCCTTTTTGCATATTGTCCTTTCTTGGTATTAAGAATAGTTCTTAGGTCAACGGGGGAACAGGTAGACTGTGCAAAGTGACTTTCGGGCTGTGGACAGGGGGCTGAGAAATGGGAAGCCTAGCAGTGCTCATCCAGCTTTGACCTGGCTGGGACAGGGTAGAGATGAAGCTGTAACTCTGGTTTCCAGCAGCATGGGAGCTGCAAACTCCATCTAGGCAGGCACCTGGGACTGCCAGGTAAGGGAACATTTTGGCCTGCCCCAGGTGTCTTTTATTGGGTATCTTTCATGCTTTATTATGTGCTTATAGATTGAGCCAAATCTAGAAGACAAATTTGCTGCAAAGAAACAAAACAAGGTCCGGGGTTGGAGAAATGGCTTAGTGCTTAAGGCGTTTTTATAGATTGAAGGCAGAGGTAGGAGGATCGCCGTGAGTTCGAGGCCACCCTGAGACTACATGGTGAAATCCAGGTCAGCCTGAGCTAGAGTCAGACCCTACCTCGAGAACCAAAATAATAATAATAAAAATAAATAAATAAAGCATTAAAAAAAAAAAAAGAAATGGAACACTCTGCTGGCTGTGGTGGTGTAAGCCTGTAATCCCAGATAAAGGCAGGAGGATCAGATGTTCAAGGCCAAGCCTTGGCTACATAAGATCCAGTCTCAAAACAAAAAAGGTTGGGCGTGGTGAGACATACCTATAATCCCAGCAGAGATAGGAGGATCACCGTGAGTTACAGGCCACCCAGAGACTACATAGGGAATTCCTGAGCTAGAGGGAGACCCTACTCGAAAAACGGAAAAAAAAAAAGAAAGAAAAGAAAGAAAGGAGGAGACAAGGCTTAAGTGATTAGTCTGTGTGTTCTCCATTGGTTGGAATTCTCCATCAGTTTTCTTCCATCAGCATGAGCTGACTGGATGTTCTTGTTGAAATTATCTTTTCAGTATGAAATTGCTACCCTCCCTTCCTCCTGAAGCCCTAAAGTTGACTTGTGTTAGTAGAAATTAGTGCCCTTCATAAAACCATACTCTTTTCACAGCCCTGATCGCTGCTACCTTGGACCAAGATTCTAATAGGCACAAAGACTAGGATCATTGGGGCTGGAGGGATGGCTCAGCTGTTAAAGGCGCGTGCTTGCAAAGCCTGACTGCCTGGGTTTGATTCCCCAGTACCCATGTAAAGCCAGATGAACAAAGTGGCTTATCTGGAACTAAAAGACAAGGGGGCTGGAGAGATAGCTCAGCAGTTAAGGCACTATGCCTACAAAGCCTAAGGACCCAAGTTCAATTCCCCATTACTCATTTTAAAGCCAGATGCACAAGTTGGCACATGCATCTGCATGTGTTCATTTGCAGTTGCTAGTGGCAGGCCCTAGTGTGCCCATTCTTTCTCAGTGTCTTTCTCTTTCTCTCTCTTAAATAAATAAAAAATATTTTTTTAAATATTTGAGTAGTTTGCTCAAAAGCCAAGAGCTTGAGCCAGGTGTGAGCTTGAGTGTGACTCCAGAACTTGGGAAGCTGAAGCGGGAAGGTCATAAATTCAAGGCCAGCATAGGCTACATAGTGAGACCCTGTCTCAAAAACAAAAATAAAGCCAGGTATGGTGGCGCACGCCTTTAATCCCAGCACTTGGGAGGCAGAGGTAGGAGGATTGTCAGAAATTCAAGGCCACCTGAGACTAGAATTCAGGTCAGCCTGAAAAAAGACCCTAAAACACCAAAAAAAAAAAAAAAAAAAAAATTGTCCCCCCCACCGCTAAACAACCATGGCAATAAATACATGAGTTCAGTAGATTGGAGTTGATGCATATTCATCTATCCATCTATGCTTTAAACAGTTGTTAAGGACTTCTTTTGGGTGTGGGTCCCAGCACTCAGGAGGCAGAGGTAGGAGGATTGCCATAGTTCGAGGCCACCCTGAGACTACATAGTGAATTCCAGATCAGCCTGGGCTAGAGTGAGACCGTACATGAAAAAAAAAAAAAAAAAAAAGACTTCTTTTGGGCCTGGGGAGATAGCAGTTAAAGGCACTTGCTTGCAAAGTCTGCAGGCCTGGGTTCAATCCCTCTACCCATGTAAAGCCAGATGCACAAAGTGGCACATACATCTGGCCTTTGTTTGCAGAGGCAGGAGGCCCTGATGTGCTCATTCTCATTCTCTCCTCTCTCTCTATCTGCTTATAAATAAACTTTAAAGCAGACTTCCTTTGGCAGAAAGATCATTTAGTGTTTGTTTGTTTGTTTGTTTGTTTGTTTGTTTGTTTGTTTATAAGTGAGAAAGAGAGGTAGAGGCAGATACAGAGAAAGAATGGAGCCAGGTGTGGTGGCGCATGCCACCCAGCACTTAGGAGGCAGAGGTAGGAGGGTTGTTGTGAGTTTGAGGCCATCCTGAGACTACCTAGTAAATTCCAGGTCATCCTGGGGTGAGAGTGAAACCCTACCTCAAAAAACAAAACAAAACAAGAGAGAGAATAGGTGTGCTAGGACCTCCAGTTACCGCAAACGAACTCCAGATACATGTGTCACCCTTTGCATCTGGCTTTACATGGGTATTGGGGAATCAAACCTGAGTCCTTAGACTTCACAGGCAAATGCCTTAACCACTAAGCCATCTCTCCAGTCCCCAGAAAGAGCATTTAAAAAGAAGGAAGATGGTAGGTAAAGGTAGATGCAACAGGGACCTTGGAGTACTGTGATGCAGGTAGAGCAAGACAGGGAGAAACAGGCCAGATGAGCAGGTAGGGGGCTGTGTGCTCCTTGCTGAGGAATCACCATGCAGTTATTTTATACACAGTGGTTGTAATTTTTTGTTTTAGAGACCAGGTCTCATTCTAGCCCACACTGACCTGGAACTTTCAGCAACCTTTCTACCTCAGCCTCTCAAGCACTGGGATTAAAGCGATGCACCACCACACCTAGCTCTGGTTCTAAAAATTATTATTATTATTATTTTTTTATTTTTTTGGAGGTATGGTCTCGCTCTAGCCCGGGCTGACCTGAAATTCACTATGTAGTCTCAGGGTGGCCTTGAACTCATGGCAATCCTACCTCTGCCTACACTCTGCCTGAGTGCTGGGATTAAAGGTGTGCACCACTTTGCCTGACAAGAATTTTTTTTTTTTCCAGGTAGGGTCTCACTCTAGCTCAGGCTGACCTGGAATTCACTATGTAGTCTCAGGGTGACCTCAAACTCCCAGTGATCCTCCTATCTCTGCTTCCCAAGTGCTGGGATTAAAGGCATGTGCCATTATGCCCAGCTTTAAAAGAATTTTTAAAAATACTTTTTCTTTTCTTTTCTTTTCTTTTCTTCTTGTTGTTTTGTTTTTTGAGGTAGGGTCTCGCTCTAGCCCAGGCTGACCTGGAATTAGTCTCAGGGTGGCCTCGAACTCACCGCAATCCTCCTACCTCTGCCTCCCAAGTGCTGGGATTAAAGGCATGCGCCACCACGCCCGGCTTTTTATTTCATTTCTTTATGAGAAAGAGAAAGAGTGGGTGTGCCAGGGCCTCTACCACTGCAAATGAACTCTAGACGCATGCACATCCATGTGCATCTGGTTTATGTGGGTGCTGAGGAATCAAACCTAGGTCCTTCACAGGCAAGTGCCTTAAACTGCTAAGCCATCTCTCAAGCCCTAAAAAAATTTTTATCTTATGACATTGTCATATTGACTTTAATTCTTTTTTGTTTGTCTGTTTGCTTACTGAGGACCAGATGGGGCCAGGCATGGTGGAATATGCCTGTAATTCACCTACTTGAGAGGCTATTTAGCAAGAATCTCTCAAAACCCTGCGTGGTGGTGCACGCCTTTAATCGCAGCACTTGGGAGGCAGAGGTAGGAGGATAGCCGTGAGTGAGTTCGAGGCCAGCCTGAGATTACATAGTGCATTCCAGGTCAGCCTGGGCTAGAGCAAGACCTCAAAAAACAAGCAAGCAAGCAAACAAACAAACAAAAAAATCTCTCACAAAGGCTAGGGATGTAGCTCAGTGCCTAGTGTGCTTGGAGCTCTGAGTTAGACCTCCATGAAGGCAAAAAAAAACAATCCAAAACACAAACAAAGCCAAACCAGCTGCGGAAGAGCAAGTGCTAGGTTTTGACAGCCTCTCCCTTCCTTGGCAATTATCTAGGAGGTTTACAGCAGACTCCTTTTGTGAATCTTCCCTCTGTCCTGGAGGTAATAAGCAGGCTTGTGTTGTGCTTTTCTGCTTGGTGGGATTTGGTGTCTATCACAAAGCAGTTAAGAGGGGGAGAGCAAGCTGTTGGCAGCTGTGTTTTCTGAGTGGGAGAGATGAATTGTTTAGTGGTGCTTTTTCTTAGACACTTTGCTATCCCAGCCTCCAACTTTGTAATATTATTAATCTTTTCTTGAGAAAGGCTTAAGTGAATAAGAATTATATTGCAAAATTGCAATATGCAGAGAATCACACTGATTTCTCAATAGAAAACAGAAACGTCTCTGTGTAGGTTAAAGAGCTATGCATTGCCTGTTTTCTTATCATGCTTTTGCACTTATTTCCTTTTCTTTTTATATTTTATTTGAGAGACAGAGAAAGAGATAGATAGAGAATGGGCACCCCAGGGCCTCCAGCCACTGTTAGTAAACTCCATCTGGCTTACATGGATACTGGGGAATCGAACCTGGGTCCATAGGCTTCCCAGGCAAACACCTTAACTGCTAAGCCCTCTCTGTAGCCCCTCATTTTTTCAATTATTTTCTTTTGTCTTTTTATTTATTTATTTCAGAGAGAAAGGCGGATAGAGAGAATGGGTGTGCCAGGGCCTCTAGCCACTCCAAGGAATGAACTCCAGACACATGCCTTCTTGTGCATTAGGCTTTGTGTGGGTGCTGAGGAATTGAACCCGGATCCTTGGCTTTGCAGGCGAGTGCCTTAACTGCTGAGCGGTCTCTCCAGTTCATGCACTTATTTTCTTAAACCACCTTTTTTTTGGTTTGTTTTTTGTTTTTTCAAGGTAGGGTTTCACTGTAGCCCCAGCTGACCTTGGGATTTAAGGATTCGCCACCATGCCTGAACCTTAAACCACCTTTTAATCTAATTATCTGATGAGATTATTGGTTTAGAGTTTGAGTGATTGGATTTGTGTTTTGGACCTCTGGGTCTGGTGACCAAGTGGATAATAGGGGAGGAAGGCTGAGGTTGGCTGCAGGGAGATGCTAAGAGCTGAGGTAGTGTTTAAAAGTGCATGCTGGGGGTAGGAGTGGGGCTCAGGGAGTGTAACTAATTCATGAATATTGGGAGTGGGGTTGTGCAGAGGAACGATCTACTTTACCAGAACTGGCTTCAGGCCACACAGGGTATGTTGTTTTATCTTTTTTTTCCCAAGGTAGGGTCTCGCTGTAGCCCAGGCTGACCTGGAATTCACTATGTAGTCTCAGGCTGGCCTCGAACTCACAGTGATCCTCCTACCTCTGCCTCCCAAGTGCTGGGATTAAAGGCGTGTGCCACCACACCCAGTGAGGACTCATGTTCAAGTCTCCAGGCCCCACGAAAGCCAGATGCACAAGATGATGCAAACATGCAAGGTTGCATATGTGCACAAGACGGTGCATGTGTCTGTAGTTCAATTACAGTAGCTGGAGGCCCTGGCACACCAATTCTCTCTCTGTCTCTCATTCTTGCTCTCTCTCGAATTAAAAAAAAAAAAAAAAAAGGCCAGTTCGTTGGGCTTGCTTAAAATAAATAAAATTAAAAAAAAAAACCCTCCCGTCTTCCAGAAGGAGTATCTGCAGTGGTGAGGCACAGGAATTTCTCAGACTTGGAGCTCCAGTGAAAACATGTTGACATACACAAGAGTGTAGCTTGGCTTCCTGCCAGCAGGGGCTGAGCCCTGAGTAAGTTATCAGGGAGCCCCAGAGTGGGGCTGGTCCCTCAGGCTTGCTGTGAATGGGGTGAGGGGAAGCGCTGTCTCTGGGCTTTGTGGTTCACCCCTTTCCTGTGCACCTGGATGGCCTCCCAAACCCCAAATACTTCTGTAGTTCCTACCTTCCATGAATACCTTCCATGTCTTACTTTCTCTGGCTCCTTTTTTTTTTTTTTTTTAATTTTCTTTTCTTTATTTGCAAGCAGAGAGAGAGAGGAGACAGACAGAGAATGGGCACACCAGGGTCTCTAGCTACTGCAAACGAACTCCAGATGCATGCGCCCCTTTGTGTATCTGGCTTACGTGAGTCCTGGGGAATTGAACCTGGATCCTTTGGCTTCACAGGCAAGTGCCTTAATCGCTAAGCCATCTCTCCAGCCCTCTTAAAATCCTAGCCAGCAGGGTGAGCTCAGGAAATGCACCCCTGTGGCAATCATGCTCTCTCTGCTCCCAGTGGGAGCACAAAATCTACCCCCCCCTCACCAGGCTTAGCATCTAACTACAAGTAAGTTTTACAAAAGCAGGTTTAAAAAAATTAGGGGGGGGGTTGTTTCCAACGTAGAGTTTTGCTCTAGCCCAGGCTGACCTGGAATTCACTATGTATTCTCTGGGTGGCCTTGAACTCAGGGGGATCCTACCTCTGCCTTCTGAGTGCTGGGATTAAAGGCATGCACCACTGGCTAAATAAAATATTTTAAAGGGAACAGCGAGATAAGAAAATAGCCGGGCGTGGTGACACACGCCTTTAATCCCAGCACTTGGGAGGCAGAGGTAGGAGGATCACCGAGAGTTCAAGGCCACCCTGAGACTACATAGTGAATTCCGGGTCAGTCTGGACCAGAGTGAGACCCTACCTCAAAAAACAAAAAAAAAAAAAAAAAAAAAAAAAAAGAAAGAAAGAAAAGAAAGAAAAAAAAAGAAAAGAAAGAAAAAAAAAGAAAAAAGAAAAAAGAAAGAAAGTAAACAGATCCTTCTCTTGACTTCTAACAAAGTGAAGACTGCAAGGGTAGGTTCAAGGACCTTACCTGCTTTTTTTTGTTTTGTTTTTCCAAGGTAGGGTTTTGCTGTAGTTCAGGCTGACCTGGAATTCACTATGTAGTCTCAGGGTGGCCTTGAACTCATGGAGATCCTCCTATCTCTGCCTCCTGAGTGCTGGCATTAAAGGCATGCACCACCACGCCTTACTGGCTGGACCTTACCTGCTTTTACTTTTGGGGGACAGTCACTCAACTGTCTCAATGCCCCATCTAAAGAAGCAGCTCTAATGGCTGTTAGGAAATTGGGTCAATGACTGATCTGGTTTCTTCAAAACAACTCTCCTTTTGCTTTTTTTTTTTTTTTTTTTCCAGCTGTTTTATGGTGTGGGAACTAGAAGGCTCTTCAGCACTGTGGAATGATGTCACAAATCTGGTTTAGAGATAGGACAGGAAATGGGTTGGCCTTGGTCAGGGAGAGTTTTCCAAAGGACAATATGCCTGGTAAAAACAATATTGCCTTTTGCCTGGGGTAAAGGAAGATGCTGCTGGTATGATGGTGTGTGTTTGTCTGTCTGCTGTCTGTAGCATTCTAAGACTAAGTGCCTTCTGAAATGAGCAGACACCTCCTAGCTCATTTCCCTGCCAACCTCGTCTGAGAAGCCTAGGGTGCCCTTCATTGTGACTTCCCTCTTCACTGGTTTATAAGCTTGGGACCAGTCTCCCCCACCAGAGCTTGCTGGCATGATACATGAAACCATCAGTCTGTAGAGGAGAGTCTATAGGATGCACAGCCTGATGAGACCATGGAGTGGACATTGCTGTGAGTGTTGGAAGAGGGGATGTAGCATCCTCTGACCCTTTAGAACTAGTGAGAGGCCAAGGTCACCCTGTGCCTATGTTTAGTTAACATCATTATTCAGCTCCTCTAGGTCCTGGAATTAGGAAGATACTTAGTTTGTTGTTCAGTGCTGGGAATGAAACCCAGTGCCTCATGCATAGTAGACAAGCACTCTACCAACTACCAACTCAGCTATGTCCTCAGCTCAGCCCAAGAAGAAACTAAATTTTGTCGTGTTTCTTTTTGTTTTTCGAGGTAGGGTCTTGCTCTAGCCCAGGCTGACCTGGAATTCACTACGTAGTCTCAGGTGGCCTTGTACTCACAGCAGTCCTCCTACCTCTGCCTCCCAAGTGCTGGGATTAAAGACCTGCATCTCTATGCCCAGCTTAAATATATATTTATTATTTATTTGGAAGCAGAGAGAGAGGGAGAATGGGTACACCAGGGCCCCTGCAGACGAACTCCAGATGCATGTGCCACTTTGAACTGAAAGGATGGCCTGACCCTTCTCAGACCCCAGAAGTTAGGAGACCTGAATACCTCAGATTCCAGGCCCACCCTGCCAGTAAAATGGGAACTCGCCTTGCTGCCAGCGAGTGGGTAAAAGGTCACATTCCTTGCTGTTTCAGAGCCCAATATAGAATTGGGAAAAAGAATATAGGCTAGGCTCATAGATACGTGACCCTAGCTGAATAAATACTAGGAAATAAGATGAATAACTGCTTATTTGGCTTCTGTAGATAGCTGCTTGCGACATGAGGGAAAAAGAATGCTCAGGGGAATGCCCAGCCCGACCTGACCAGCTCTGACCACAATTCGTCACCCCACCCTTAAGGCTACAGACCTCTGAGGTGGCGAAGAGGAACCTTAATGTGTTACAATATGATTGGCCCACAAAGCGCGGGCTTAGGCAATTTTAAAATGACTGGTCTACAGTGCGCAGGCTTGGACAATTTGAAATAATTGGTCTAAAAAGCTGTGGTGTGTTACAAATGGGTTGGTCAGCACTGCGCGGGCTTCTGATGTTTTGAAATGATTGGTTCACAATGCTTGGGCTTTGTTGTAAACCCTATAAAAACTGCCTTAACCCTGCATTCGGGGTCCCCACAATCCTCTTCACCCGTGTGGTGTATGACTGTGGGCCCCAGCGTGCTGGAATAAAGTCCTCTTGCCATTTGCATCAAAACCGTTTCTCGTGGTGGTGATTTGGGGTGTCGCCTATCCCAGCCTGAGCGTGGAAGGTCCCCACAATTGGGGGTCCCACAATTGGGGGCTCATCCGGGATTTGCGACCACCCCCACACCCGAGAACCGACTTGGAGGTAAGGGGATCCCCTCTGGAATGTGTGCTTGCCAGCTGGTACTTCTGTTCTGAGTGTCTGTTTTCTGAAACGCACACTTTTTGGTTTGCAGCTGTCTACTTGGGCCGTGAGGACCGGGGGACTGTGATTCAGTAGACGTGCTAGGAAAATCCCAGGCTGCCATCCTGGGGGACGCCTCAGGAGGAGAGGAGAGCCAGGAGTCTCTGGTGGTCTCCTACTGTCGGTCAGAGGACCGAATTCTGTTGTTGAAGCAGAAGCTTCCCCCTCCGCGGCCATCTGATTCATTTGCCTGTTTGTGGAGAACAAAGGCAGGTCGCGAGTGTTTAGATCTGTTGGTTTCTGTTTTGTGAGTCTTTGTTTTGTGTGTCTTTGTCTTCGCTTTTGTCATGGGACAGATGGTGACGACCCCCCTTAGCTTGACTCTTGACCATTGGACTGAAGTTAAATCTCGAGCTCATAATTTGTCCGTTGAAATTAAGAAGAGACCCTGGAAGACTTTTTGTGCCTCTGAGTGGCCAACTTTTGATGTCGGGTGGCCGCCAGAAGGAACCTTTGACCCTGAAATCATTCTAGCTGTTAAAACAGTTATTTTTCAGACTGGAACCAGCTCGCATCCCGATCAAGAGCCCTACATCCTCACTTGGGAAAATCTGATAGATGACCCCCCGCAGTGGGTCAAACCATGGCTAACCAAACCAAAGAAGGCAGGCTCCCGAGTCCTGGCCCTCAAAGATAACAAGAAAGATTCGCCGGGGGAGGCCAAACCTTCTCCTCGCATCTACCCCGAAATCGAGGAGCCTCCGGCCTGGCCGGAATCCCTACCACCCCCACCTCCTCCCTATGGGGGACAGGGCGCTGCGAGAGGGGCCTCTGCCCCTCCTGAGGCACCGGCAATGGAGGGACCAGCCGCTGGGACCCGAAGCCGGAGGGGCGCCACCCCGGAGCGAGCGGACGAAATCATGGCATTGCCCCTCCGTACTTTTGGCCCCCCGGTACCAGGTGGCCAATTGCAGCCCCTTCAGTATTGGCCCTTTTCCTCTGCAGACCTTTACAATTGGAAGACTAACCACCCCCCTTTCTCAGAGGATCCCCAACGCCTCACGGGGTTGGTAGAGTCTCTTATGTTCTCTCACCAGCCTACTTGGGATGATTGTCAACAACTGCTGCAGACGCTCTTCACGACTGAGGAACAGGAGAGAATTCTATTAGAGGCTAGAAAAAATGTTCCTGGGGCCGATGGAAGACCCACGCTGTTACAAAATGAGATTGCTACAGGGTTCCCATTGACTCACCCCGTCTGGGACTACAACACGGCCGAAGGTAGGGAGAGCTTAAGAATCTATCGCCAGGCTCTGGTGGCGGGTCTCCGAGGGGCCTCCAGACGGCCCACTAATTTGGCCAAGGTAAGAGAGGTAATGCAGGGACCAACTGAGCCTCCCTCAGTTTTTCTTGAAAGACTTATGGAGGCCTTCAGGCGGTTTACTCCTTTTGATCCTACTTTGGAAGCCCAGAAGGCCTCAGTGGCCCTGGCTTTCATAGGACAGTCAGCTCCAGATATTAGAAGAAAACTTCAGAGATTGGAAGGACTACAGGAGGCTGAGTTGTGTGATTTGGTGAAGGAGGCAGAGAAGGTGTATTATAAAAGGGAGACAGAAGAAGAAAAAGAACAAAGGAAAGAAAAAGAGAGGGAGGAAAGGGAGGAAAGACGTGATAGACGGCAGGAGAAAAATTTAACCAAAATCTTGGCCGCAGTTGTTGAAGGGAAAAATAACAGAGAAAAAGAAAGGAACTTTAAACAATTCAGGACAGGTCCTAGACAGTCAGGGAACCTGGGCAACAGGACCCCACTCGATAAAGACCAATGCACTTATTGTAAGGAAAAAGGACACTGGGTAAAAGACTGCCCTAAAAAGAAAAACAAAGGTCCAAAGGTTCTAACACTTGGGGAAGAAGAAGAATAGGGGAGACGGGGTTCGGACCCCCTCCCCGAGCCCAGGGTAACTTTAAAGGTGGAGGGGCGACCTGTTGAATTTCTGGTCGACACTGGAGTGGAACATTCTGTACTGCTGCAGCCACTAGGAAAATTAAAAGATAAAAAATCCTGGGTGATGGGTGCCACCGGGCAACGGCAATGTTCATGGACTACCCGAAGAACCGTTGACTTAGGAATGGGACGGGTAACCCACTCATTCTTAGTCATCCCTGAATGCCCAGCACCCCTCCTGGGTAGGGACCTAATGACTAAGATGGGGGTTCAAATTTCTTTTGAAAAGGGAAAACCAGAGGTGTCTGCAAATAACAAACCCATCACTGTGTTGACCCTCCAATTAGACGAAGAGTACCGACTATACTCTCCTTCAGCTAAGCCTAATCAAGACATACAGATCTGGTTGGAGCAGTTTCCCCAAGCCTGGGCGGAAACCGCCGGGATAGGCTTGGCGAAACAAGTTCCCCCACAGGTTATTCAGCTGAAAGCCACTGCCACACCAATATCAGTTAAACAGTACCCCCTGAGTAGAGAGGCCCAAGAAGGAATCTGGCCACATATTCAAAGACTGATCCAGCAGGGCATCTTGGTTCCTGTTCAGTCCCCTTGGAATACTCCCTTGCTACCAGTTAAAAAGCCTGGGACCAATGATTATCGACCAGTACAGGATTTAAGGGAGGTCAATAAAAGGGTGCAGGATATACATCCAACTGTCCCAAACCCTTACAACCTCCTAAGTGCCCTTCCGCCTGAATGGAGCTGGTACACGGTGCTGGACTTAAAAGATGCTTTTTTCTGCCTGAGATTGCACCCCACTAGCCAACCACTTTTTGCCTTTGAGTGGAGGGACCCAGGTACAGGAAAAACGGGGCAGCTCTCCTGGACTCGACTACCTCAAGGGTTCAAAAACTCCCCGACCATCTTTGATGAAGCCCTACATAAGGACATGGCCAACTTCAGGACTCAGCACCCCCAGGTAACCCTCCTTCAATATGTAGATGACTTGCTCCTGGCGGGAGCCTCCAGACAGGATTGCTTGGAAGGTATGGAAGCGTTGCTACTGCAACTATCAAACCTGGGCTACCGAGCTTCAGCCAAAAAGGCCCAGATCTGCAAGAGAGAGGTAACATACCTGGGGTACAGTTTACGGGACAGGCAACGTTGGCTGACGGAAGCACGAAAAAGAACTGTAGTCCAGATACCGGCCCCAACCACGGCCAGACAATTAAGAGAGTTTCTGGGGACGGCTGGGTTTTGCAGGTTATGGATTCCGGGGTTTGCAACCTTGGCAGCCCCGCTTTACCCACTGACCAAAGGAAACGGGGATTTCCTTTGGACTCCTGAGCATCAGAAGGCTTTTGATGCCATCAAGAGGGCCCTGCTGAGCGCGCCTGCCCTAGCCCTCCCTGATGTCACCAAACCTTTCACCCTCTATGTGGACGAACGTAAGGGAGTAGCTCGGGGAGTGCTAACCCAATCTCTGGGACCATGGAAGAGACCTGTTGCTTACCTACCCAAGAAACTTGATCCTGTAGCTAGTGGATGGCCTGTCTGTCTGAAGGCTATTGCAGCTGTGGCTGTATTAGTCAAGGACGCTGACAAATTGACTCTGGGACAAAATATAACCATAATAGCCCCCCATGCACTGGAGAGCATCATCCGGCAGCCCCCAGACCATTGGATGACTAACACCCACATGACCCACTATCAGAGCCTGCTTCTCACAGAGAGAGTCACCTTCGCACCACCGGCCATCCTCAACCCCGCCACTCTTCTGCCTGAAGAGACTGATGAACCAATGACTCATGATTGTCACCAATTACTGATTGAGGAAACCGGGATCTGCAAGGATCTTACGGATGTCCCGCTAGCTGGAGCCCAGACCTGGTTCACTGATGGAAGCAGCTACGTGGTAGAAGGTAAGAGAATGGCTGGGGCAGCGGTGGTGGATGGGACCAATACTGTCTGGGCCAGTAGCCTGCCGGAAGGAACTTCAGCACAAAAGGCTGAACTCATAGCCCTCACGCAGGCCTTGAGGCTAGCAGAAGGAAAATCTATAAACATTTACACGGACAGCAGGTATGCTTTTGCGACTGCCCACGTGCACGGGGCCATTTATAAACAGAGGGGACTGCTCACATCAGCAGGGAAGGAAATCAGGAACAAGGAGGAAATTCTAAGTTTACTAGAAGCCTTACACTTGCCAAAAAGACTAGCCATTATACATTGTCTTGGGCACCAGAAGGCTAAAGATTTTATCTCAAGAGGGAACCAGATGGCTGACCAGATAGCCAAGCAGGCAGCTCAAGGTGTTAGCCTCCTGCCTGTAATAGAAACATCCATAACCCCAGAGCCTGGACGACAATACACTCCAGAGGACTGGCAAGAGATAAAAAAATTAGACCAGTTCTCCAGGGCCCCAGACGGAACTTGCTATACCTCAGATGGGAAAGAAATCCTATCCCAAAAGGAAGGACATGAATATATTCAGCAGATGCACCGTCTAACTCATCTGGGGGCCAAACATCTACGGAACCTGATTAGAACATCCCCATATCATGTTCTGAGATTACCAGGAGTGACTGATTCAGTGGTTAAGCATTGTGTGCCCTGCCAGCTGGTCAACGCAAATCCCTCAAGAATGCCCCCTGGAAAGAGACTGAAAGGAAGCCACCCAGGCGCTCACTGGGAGGTGGACTTCACTGAGGTAAAGCCAGCCAAATATGGTAGTAAGTACTTACTAGTTTTCACAGACACCTTTTCAGGATGGGTGGAAGCATATCCTACCAAGAGAGAGACCTCAACCGTGGTGGCCAAGAAGATACTGGAAGAAATTTTCCCGAGATTTGGAATACCTAAGGTAATAGGGTCCAACAATGGTCCAGCTTTTGTTGCCCAGGTAAGTCAGGGACTAGCCAAGATATTGGGGATTGATTGGAAATTACATTGTGCATATAGACCCCAAAGCTCAGGGCAGGTAGAAAGAATGAATAGAACTATTAAAGAGACCCTCACTAAATTGACCGCAGAGACTGGCATTAATGATTGGATAGCTCTCCTACCCTTCGTGCTTTTCCGGGTTAGGAACACCCCTGGACAGTTTGGACTAACCCCCTATGAATTGCTCTTTGGGGGGCCCCCACCACTGATAGAAATTGCTTCTGTACACAGTGCTGATGTGCTGCTTTCCCAGCCTTTGTTCTCTAGGCTCAAAGCACTCGGGTGGGTGAGACAACGAGCGTGGAAGCAGCTGCAGGAGGCCTATTCAAGGGAAGGGGACTTGCAAGTCCCCCATCGCTTCCAAGTTGGAGATTCGGTCTACGTTAGGCGCCACCTTGCGGAGAATCTCGAGACCTGGTGGAAAGGCCCCTACATCGTGCTACTGACCACACCGACCGCTTTAAAGGTTGATGGAATTCCCACTTGGATACATGCCTCCCATGTTAAGCTTGCTCCACCGCCGGACCCAGAATGGAGAGCCGAGAAGACCAACAACCCCCTCAAACTTAAGCTTCATCGTGTGGACATTGCTCCTGCAGCTAAGTGACTCTGCTAACCCCCATGCTCCCCAGAAATTAACCTGGCAGGTGATCTCCCAGACTGGAGATGTGATATGGAGCATCTCTAAAGATGCCCCCCCTTGGACCTGGTGGCCCTCACTGCAGCCAGATCTTTGCCATTTGGCCGCTGGACTAGAAACTTGGGATATACCTGACATGGATCCTATGGGGCAACCCCCCCCCTTGTATTCCTGGAACCTGTTGCTGCCCCTCAAAAGGAGTAAATGCAGAGATGGGCTGTAGTCACCCGCAACTGCGGGCTGAACTTCGGAAACGAGACATATATGTATGTCCCAGAAACGGGAGGGATAGAGCTACTATTAGAAAATGTGGAGGAGCAGATAATTATTACTGTAAAAATTGGGGATGCGAGACCACAGGAACTACTTATTGGAAACCTACATCTAGTTGGGATGCCATTATAGTAAAACGGGCATCCCCCTTAGACAAAGAAGCCCCTGGACTAGAAGAATCTCACTGTTCGGGACTAGAATTCTCTGGACCCATTCCTGAAATGCCTGAACAGAGTATAGTTAGTTGGCAGCAGGGGACAGGAACATGGTCAGGTAAAGGGCCTTGTCTAGACTTCAGGTGTAACCCCCTGAACATCACTTTTACTGAGAAAGGAAGGAACGCTAGAGACTGGATCCAAGGAAGACAATGGGGAATACGGCTGTACGTGTCGGGCACGGACCCAGGCCTCACCATGACTATAAGACTAAAAATAGAGAGCCTACCACCATTGCCCATAGGACCTAACCCAGTCTTGGCTGAACAAGCCCCACCAGCCCCACTGCCACCGTTATTTCCACCTCCCCAGAAACCAGCCCCTAATCCCACTACTGTCACCATCGCTATCAGCTTAGTCCCAGGAACCCCAACCACACCCACTACTGGAACTCGTCCGCTCCCAGGGCCCACGGGACAAAGGTTGTTCAACCTGGTGCAGGGAGCTTTCCAGGCCCTTAATGCCACTAACCCAGAAGCCACCTCTTCCTGCTGGCTTTGTTTGTCGTCAGGCCCCCCCTTATTACGAAGGCCTGGCAGCGACAGGAACTTTTAATATTTCAGCCCATTCTGCAGGACGATGCCCATGGGGATCCAAGAATAAACTTACTTTAACTGAAGTATCAGGAAGGGGGCTCTGTATAGGTAAGGTACCTCTGACCCATCAACATCTCTGTAACTTTACCGTAACTCTTGATGACGCAGAGCCCGATAAATATCTAGTACCTGGAGATAATCGATGGTGGGCATGCAATACCGGATTAACCCCTTGTGTCTCCACTTCTGCCTTTGATCAATCTAACCATCTTTGTGTCATGGTCCAACTCGTCCCTCGGGTTTACTACCATCCTGAGGAAACGATCCTCCAAGAATATGACTATCGTCCCACCCGTTTTAGGAGAGAACCTGTGTCCCTCACTCTAGCAGTAATGCTTGGGCTGGGGGTAGCTGCAGGTGTAGGAACAGGGACCACAGCCCTGATCATGGGACCACAACAACTAGAAAGAGGGCTTAATGAATTACAATCCGCTATGACTGAAGATCTCCAAGCACTAGAAAAGTCTGTTAGCGATTTAGAAGAATCCCTCACTTCTTTATCTGAAGTGGTCTTGCAGAACCGGAGGGGATTAGATCTGCTGTTTTTGAAAGAAGGTGGATTATGTGCAGCCTTAAGGGAAGAATGCTGTTTTTATGTAGACCACTCAGGAGCTATCAGAGACTCCATGAGCAAACTCAGGGAAAGACTAGAAAGGCAACGGAGGGAGAAAGAGGCTAACCAAGGATGGTTTGAGGGATGGTTTAGCAAGTCCCCATGGATGACTACCTTGCTTTCTGCCCTGATGGGACCATTGATGATCTTGCTCTTGCTGCTCACAGTTGGGCCCTGCATAATTAACAAATTTTTTGCTTTTGTTAGGGCACGAGTGAGTGCAGTCCAACTCATGGTGCTGAGACAGCAATACAAGGGTATTCCAAACCACCGGGAGGAAACTAACTCCCAGTTCTAGGATTAGAACTATTAACAAGAGAAAAAGTGGGGAATGAAAGGATGGCCTGACCCTTCTCAGACCCCAGAAGTTAGGAGACCTGAATACCTCAGATTCCAGGCCCACCCTGCCAGTAAAATGGGAACTCGCCTTGCTGCCAGCGAGTGGGTAAAAGGTCACATTCCTTGCTGTTTCAGAGCCCAATATAGAATTGGGAAAAAGAATATAGGCTAGGCTCATAGATACGTGACCCTAGCTGAATAAATACTAGGAAATAGGATGAATAACTGCTTATTTGGCTTCTGTAGATAGCTGCTTGCGACATGAGGGAAAAAGAATGCTCAGGGGAATGCCCAGCCCGACCTGACCGGCTCTGACCACAATTCGTCACCCCACCCTTAAGGCTACAGACCTCTGAGGTGGCGAAGAGGAACCTTAATGTGTTACAATATGATTGGTCCACAAAGCGCGGGCTTAGGCAATTTTAAAATGACTGGTCTACAGTGCGCGGGCTTGGACAATTTGAAATAATTGGTCTAAAAAGCTGTGGTGTGTTACAAATGGGTTGGTCAGCACTGCGCAGGCTTCTGATGTTTTGAAATGATTGGTTCACAATGCTTGGGCTTTGTTGTAAACCCTATAAAAACTGCCTTAACCCTGCATTCGGGGTCCCCACAATCCTCTTCACCCGTGTGGTGTATGACTGTGGGCCCCAGCGTGCTGGAATAAAGTCCTCTTGCCATTTGCATCAAGACCGTTTCTCGTGGTGGTGATTTGGGGTGTTGCCTATCCCAGCCTGAGCATGGAAGGTCCCCACAATTGGGGGTCCCACAGAACATCTGGCTTTACGTGGGTACTGGGCATGGGCAATCAAACCTGGGTCGTTAGAGCCATCTCTCCAGCCCTGAATCTTAAATTTATTTATTTATTTATTTAATATTTTTCATTTATTTATTTGCAAGACAAGAGAGAAGAGACAGAATTGGCACCCACCAGGGCCTCCAGCTGCTGCAAATTAACTCCAGACATATGTGCCTCTTTGTGCATCTGGCTTCACATAGATACTAGAAAACTGAACCCTGGTCATTAGGCTTTACAGGCAAGCGACGTGACTGCTGAGCCATCTCTCCAGCCTGAATCTTACATTTAAACTGAGGTTAAAGAATGTCACCAGGTGAGGTGGCACACACCTTTAATCCCTGTGAGTTCAAGGCCAGCCTGAGACTACACAGTGAACTGGGACAGGAAAAGTGCCCTAAGGGGAAGATCTCACCCATCAAAGGCTCTAGTCTGAGAAAAACAAACAAAAATTTGAACAATGTTGGATCCTCTGCTTGGCCTGGGAAAATGTTTGCCCAGGGTCAGCCTGGAAGGCACACAGAGGCTGCTGCAACCGTTGTCCCAAGGCAGGTGCCAGGTAGCATCATCCACGTGGTACTAGTTTTACAGATGAAAGATGCAAGATTGAGGGTGTCATGGAGTTTTATACCACAGTTCTAGAAAGCAGCCAAGGCCAGGCAATGTGTATGGCAGGGAGACTCTGGAAAGTCACTGTGAAACTGTGAAGGGGAAGCCTATGTTGCAGTGGAGACTCCAGGATGTTGGAGATGCTTGGACTGTGGGATGTCTGCCAAGCAAAGCTGTATGAATGGAGTGGAGCTGGCCAAAAAGAGAGGTTATGTGTGCTACAGGCAGCAGAGCTAGATGGATGGAGCTACTACCCAAACCTGAGACCCCCACCTCAAAAAAAAAAAGTAGAAAAATCTGTGGGTGACTATAAAATGTCTGTGTGCCACCTTCTTAAAGACAGGATCTCTTGCTGCTTACTGCAAACAAACCAAACAAGCTAGCCCCCAAGCTTTGATTCAGATAGATAGATAGATCTCACTCTAGTCCAGGCTGACCTGGAATTCACTATGTAGTCTCAGGGTGGCCTCGAACTCACAGCAATCCTCCTACCTCTGCCTCCCGAGTGCTGGGATTAAAGGCGTGAGCCACCACGCCCGGCTCGTTTTTTTTTTTTTTTTTAATCACAGATGCATGTGCCACATTGCATCCAGCTTTCAAGTGCTGGGGATTGTGAGCTGACAGGCTTTGTGTGTCTTTAACTTTGAGCCATCTCTCAGCCCTAATCTCTCTAAATGTAGGGACTTGCTCTAGCCTGGCTGACCTGGAATTCACTATGTAGTCTGAAGCTGGCCTCAAACTCAAGGTGCTCCTCCTACCTCTGCCCCTCCCTGCCCTCCGAGTGATGGGATTAACAGTGTGCACCACATAAAAAATTTTTAGGAAAACATGGGTTATAAACCTGAAGCTTTTGTTTATTTTTATTATTTTTTGAGAGAGACAGAAAAGGGAGAGCAGACAGATAGATGGGCACGCCAGCAGCCTCTCAGCCACTGCAAAAATCAGATGCATGTGCACCCTTGTGTCACTTTGCATCTGGCTAAACATGGGACCTGGAGATTGGAACTGGCGTTCTTAGGCTTAGGAGGCAGGCGCCTTAACCACTAAGCCATCTCTTCAGCCTGAAACCAAATTATTATCAAGAGTCCATCAGAGCCGGGCATGGTTTTAATCCCAGCACTTGGGAGGCAGAGGTAGGAGGATCACCATGAGTTCAAGGCCACCCTGAGACTAATAGTGAACTCCAGGTCAGCCTGCAACAGTGAGACCCTACCTCAAAAAAAAAAAAAAAAAAAAAAAAAAAAAAAAAAAAGATCCACATTAAAGGGTAGGCTCAAGTCTTACCTCCTGCAACTCTCAAATAGAGGTACATAAGGGCTATTTGCCACTGGGATTCTGTTACTCTTGCCATCTCTAGTTGGAAACATTCTCCCCTCAAATGGAGGCAACCCATAGGAGAGATTGTCACCCCCTTGTGTGTTTCTAGAGAAGGGAATTAAAATGCTAAACTGCCCAAGTTCATTTGAAAGGAGGCTGAGGAGACAGATATTAAGCTGGAAGCATAAAGTTAAAGTTGACCAAGGGTGATGTGTCTGAAAGAGGCTCAGTACTGGGACAGAGGTAATCTCAGCCAAGGCCACCCTGAAATGTTTAGCCTGGGCAGTGAGACCCTCAGGAGAAAGAAAGAAAGAAAGAAAGAAAGAAAGAAAGAAAAAGAAAGAAAGAAAGAAAGAAAGAAAGAAAAAAAAAAAAGAAAAGAAAAAAGGAAGGAAGGAAGGAAGGAAGGAAGGAAGGAAGGAAGGAAGGAAGGAAGGCTAGTTGGCTGGCTGTAATGACATACACCTTGTCCAGCACTTGGGAGGCAGGTGCCACTGTGAGTTTGAGGCCACTCCACTATATGGTGAATTAGTTTTGGACAGTGAAACCCTACCTTGATAAACAAAACAAAAACAAACAACAGAGGAGTGTTCAAGAAACATTCAAACCCACCTTCTAAGGCTCAGGGTCCATGGGAAGTTTTAAAGAATATAAGAGCCAAAGTTCTAGAACATGCTCCTCCAGACACAAAATGGCCTGGATATCCATGACCTGTGCCTGACACTACCTAGACTCATGGAGGAAAAGATCCATCAAACTAAAAGTGAGACTGAGTGAAGGGGAGGGATATGTTGCAGTGGAGACTCAAAGGATGTGGGGGAAGAGAGGACTGGGATATTGATGTCTGTCAATAAAAAATAAATAAATGAATGGTGGTGGCCTTTAATCTCAGCTGGCCAGAAGAAAGAGAGGTTCAAGGCCACCTTGAGACT
Organism: Orientallactaga sibirica; assembly: GCA_036365145.1. Lineage (NCBI taxonomy): Eukaryota > Metazoa > Chordata > Mammalia > Rodentia > Dipodidae > Orientallactaga > Orientallactaga sibirica. Next base: position 31,680,406 of record JAEOAD010000013.1, on the reverse strand, counting down.
ACATTGTGAATTCAGGTCAGCCTGGGCTAGATGGATGGAGCTAAAAATAAATAAATAAATAAATAAATAAATAAATAAATAAATAAATAAATATTAAACAAACTAACAAAACAAAGAGGCTAGTTGGTGAGACCCCTCCACACCTCCTCTCAAAAAAAAAAAAGATAGGAAAAATCCATTCAGCTGCTGTTCTAGTGACTATAAAATGTCTGCTGTTGACAAGTGATCATGGGCAGAGCTTCCATGTTCTTTTAATTTTTCAGCCACAGGATCTGGCTTGCTGTTGGCTAGCAGGGCAGGTGGCAAACAAACCAAAAAGCTAGCCCCCAAGCTTTGGATTCACTGAGTAGGCTCACCCTGTTTTTTTTTAGTGGACTCATCTTTCCTTCTAGGGCTCACTCTAGTCCAGGCTGACCTGGAATTCACTATGTAGTCTCAGGGTGGCCTCGAACTCACAGCAATCCTCCTACCTCTGCCTCCCGAGTGCTGGGATTAAAGGCGTGAGCCACCACGCCCAGCTTGTGTTTTTTTTTAATCACAGATGCATGTGCCACATTGCATCCAGCTTTACGTGGGTGCTGGGGAATTGAACCTGAGCTGACAGGCTTTGCAAGTGTCTTTAACTTTGAGTCATCTCTCAGCCCTAATCTCTCTCTCTTTTTTTTTTCAAGGTAGGGTCTTGCTCTAGCCTAGGCTGACCTGGAATTCACTATGTAGTCTGAAGCTGGCCTCAAACTCAAGGTGCTCCTCCTACCTCTGCCCCTCCCCCGCCCTCCGAGTGATGGGATTAACAGTGTGCACCACTACGACCAGCAAAAGAAAAAAATTCTGAGGAGGAAACATGGGTTAATGCTCCCCACCACCTCAAGCTCCTATGTGTGGCTTGAACCCAAATTATTATTATTTTTTTGAGAGAGACAGAGAGAGAGGGAGAGGAAGACAGATAGATGGGCACGCCAGCAGCCTCTCAGCCACTGCAAACGAAATCCAGATGCATGTGCACTCTTGTGTCACTTTGCATCTGGCTAAACATGGGACCTGGAGATTGGAACTGGCGTTCTTAGGCTTAGGAGGCAGGCGCCTTAACCACTAAGCCATCTCTCCAGCCTGAAACCAAATTATTATCAAGAGTCCATCAGAGCCGGGCATGGTGGCGCACGCCTTTAATCCCAGCACTTGGGAGGCAGAGGTAGGAGGATCACCATGAGTTCAAGGCCACCCTGAGACTACATAGTGAACTCCAGGTCAGCCTGAGCTACAGTGAGACCCTACCTCAAAAAAAAAAAAAAAAAAAGAAAAAAAAAAAAAAGTCCATCAGAAGCCGGGGAGGCTTCTTGCTGGGGGAGGGTAGGCTCAGCAGTCTTACCTCCTGCAACTCTCAAATAGAGGTACATAAGGGCTCATTTGCCACTAGGTTATTCTGTTACTCTTGCCATCTCTAGTTGGAATACATTCTCCCTCTCAAATGGAGGCAACCCATAGGAGAAGGGTTGTCACCCATATCTTGTGTGTTTCCCTAGAGAAGGGAATTACCAAATGCTAGCCTTGTCTTTCTGCCCAGCTGGGGGCTGGCACCTCCATTTACAAAGGAGGCTGAGGAGACAGATATTAAGCTGGAAGCATAAAGCATAGGACTTAAAGTTGACCAAGGGTGATGTGTGCTAGAAAGAGGCTAGTTACTCCCAGTACTCGGGAGGCAGAGGTAGGGGGATCTCAAGTTCAAGGCCACCCTGAAATTACATAGTGAATTCTAGGTTAGCCTGGGCTACAGTGAGACCCTACCTCAGGAGAAAGAAAGAAAGAAAGAAAGAAAGAAAGAAAGAAAGAAAGAAAGAAAGAAAGAAAGAAAGAAAGAAAGAAAAAAAGAAAGGAAGGAAGGAAGGAAGGAAGGAAGGAAGGAAGGAAGGAAGGAAGGAAGGAAGGAAGGGGGGGCTAGTTGGCTGGCTGTAATGACATTCACCTTTAATCTCAGCACTTGGGAGGCAGAGGTAGGAGGATCACTGTGAGTTTGAGGCCACTCTGAGACTATATGGTGAATTCCAGTTCACCTTGGACTACAGTGAAACCCTACCTTGATAAACAAAACAAAAAACAAACAACAGAGGAGTGCTCAGCACTGAAACATCTCAAACCCACCTTCTAAGGCTCAGGGTCCATTGTGGAAGAGGGGGTGGAAAGAATGTAAGAGCCAAAGGAAGGGTAGGACTCCTTACAACATGCTCCTCCAGACACAAAATGGCCTGGATATCCATGACCTCACAGTGCCTGACACTACCTACATAAGACTATCATAATAGGAGGAAAAGATCATGACATCAAACTAAAAGAGAGACTGAGTGAGAGGGGGAGGGGATATGATGAAGAGTGAAGTTTCAAAGGGGAAAGTGGGGGGAGAGAGGGAAGTACCATGGGATATTGTCTATAATTAAAGAAGTTGTCAATAAAAAATAAATAAACAGCCGGGCATGGTGGCTTATGCCTTTAATCTCAGCACTCGGGAGCCAGAGTTAGAAAGATCGCCATGAATTCAAGGCCACCTTGAGACTACATTGTGAATTCCAGGTCAGCCTGGGCTAGAGTAAGACCCTACCTCGAAAAACTAAAAATAAATAAATAAATAAATAAATAAATAAATAAATAAATAAATAAATATTAAACAAACTAACAAAACAAAGAGGCTAGTTGGTTAGTATAGTATGGCCCTTCTCCACACCTCCTGCTGCTCAGCATAGAGCAAGACCTTCCCTTACCTGCCAGGGGCTGCACTGAGATGCAGGACTGATGGGCTGAGAAGGCATCTGCCAGGTCCATTCAGCTGCTGTTCTAGTATGGCCCAACTTGAGGAGGGGCAGGAAGGATCTGCTGTTGACAAGTGATCATGGGCAGAGCGCCTAGATTCTTCTGAGATCCATGTTCTTTTAATTTTTCAGCCACATGGAGGTTCACTGGCTTGAGGAAACGGTGTTGGCTAGCAGGGCAGGTGGCTGGCAGCAAAGCAAAGTGTTCAAGGGAATGGACGGCGCAGAACCAGCCTGAGCGCTTGTGAGCAGAGCTGCGGTCCTGGCTGGCTCCTGAGGGTGAGTAGAAAGCACACCCTGTTTTCCACATGCAAGTGGACTCATCTTTCCTTCTAGTCTGGCTGCTCTTCAGGCCCCCACAAGGCTTACACACTAGCTCTGATCTTTTTTTTTTTTTTTTTTTTTGTTTTTGAGGTAGGATCTCACTCTAGCACAGGCTGACCTGGAAGTCACCATGTAGTCTCAGGGTGGCCCCGAACTCACAGCAGTCCTCCTACCTCTGCCTCCCAAGTGCTGGGAGATTAAAGGCGTGCGCCACCATGCCCGGCATAACTCCAATCTTTTTTTTTTTTTTTTTTTTTGGTTTTTTGAGGTAGGGTCTCACTTTAGCTCAGGCTGACCTGGAATTCACTCTGTAGTCTCAGGGTGGCCTTGAACCCACGGCAATCCTCTGCCTCCCGAGTGCTGGGATTAAAGGCGTGCACCACCATGCCTGGCCTAGCTCCAATCTTTTTGTTGTTCGAGGCAGGGTCTCTCTCTAGCCAAGGCTGACCTGGAATTCACTAAGTAGTCTCAGGCTGGCCTCAAATTCACAGGTATCCTCCTACCTTGACCTCCTGAGTGCTGGGATTAAAGGTGTGCACCACCATACCTGGCTATTTGTATTTATTTGCAAGCAGAGAGATTCACAGAGAGAAAGAGAGAATGGGCATGCCAGGGCCTCTAGCTTCTGCAAATGGACTCGACACATGCACCACTTTGTGCATCTGGCTTTACATGGGTACTGGGGAATAGAACCCAGGTTGTTAGGCTTTGCAGGCAAGTGTCTTAACCACTGAGCTATCTCTCTAACCCCTAACTCCAATCTTAAACCTGTGTAACATCATAACCCCAACATCTCCATTGTTCTGCCAAAATGAAAAAAATCCCCACTAAAATTTCACATCTGCAGCCCTGCTAAAACCCAAAGGCAGTCAACTGACTGCTGTGTCTGGCATGCTGGATGAGGGAACAGAAGAAAAGCAGAATCTGAGGCCAGCTGAGCCCCTTGAACAACTTGCTTGGTCCTTTGTTTTAGGAAGAACCCTGACTTTTTTGGAGGGCGCAGAGGGGTTCAAGGGAGAGTCTCACTCTAGTCCAGGCTGACATGGAATTCATTCTGTACTCTTAAGGTGGCCTAGAACTCATGGCAATCCTCCTACCTCTGCCTCCCAAGTGCTGGGATTAAAGGCGTGTGCCACCCCGCCCGGCTTGAACCCTGACTTTTTGAGAAGCACATTTTCTACAGACTCTGAGTCTTCTGGAAAGAGCTGGTCCAAGGCCCCTTGGTTCATCTCTACAAGCTTACTAGTGAGCTGAGGTCAAAGCCTTCCTCCAGGGCTGTGGAGGGCAGTTAGCTGGCTGACTCAGGAAGTCCCTGCTAGGGCACGCCTCTGTAGAAGCAGCACTGGCTCGTGGAAGAAAAAGGCAGCAACAACTTGCATTGGTCCCTGGCCTCTGGAGGTCCCCAGGAGTGCTCTGGCCACTCCTGTTTGGGATTGTGGCCTGGGTTTGCTGAGTGAGAGCTAGGAAGTCTCTAAGAATCATAGCTCTGTCCTCAGGAGCCCCCTCACCAAGACCTCCAAAGAGACAAAGGAAGCCCCACTGCCAAGAGCAGACTTGCCTCAGGCAACTAAATTTATTAGCAAGAAAATTTTTTGTCAGTCCCAGCGCTGACCAACAAAGTACACTGTTAATAAAGGACAACAAATCTGTCACTTAATTCATAAAACAAACTTCAAGCAGTTACAACTAAAAATAAAGTTGCATTTTTGTTTAATTTAAAAGCCTCAAAAATAACAAGCAATATGTATTTTAAAACATGTCGTAGACACAATAGTCTATTATACAATATACACTGTACACAGTAGAGCTTGGGCAGGTAGGGTGGAAAGATGAGAAGAGAGGGAAAGGGGCAGGATGGGAGGTGTTTTCATGTGAGTCCAGATGAGTTGAAATGCTGTCATTAGAAAAAAGAATTGCTAGTGAGGAAGAATTCGTATGCTCATCATTGCCCCCCAAAGCCCTCAACTGAAAGCAGGCGTGGAGCAGGTGACTACCAAGAAACAGAAGGAGCAATTAAATAAAATGTCTGTAAAGCACACACATACACAGTGTTCATCTGAAGTAGAGAGTATAAGGCAACGTTCTCCATAGAAAAAGGGGAGTGGGAGGAGTCCGCCCGCATCTGACCTTTCAAATAGGAAGTTGGAATGTCTGGAGGAGAGCCGTGGCAGGGCTGGGCAGTGGAGTGGAGGGGCCTCCTGAGCTTCCACAGAGGTGGGTGCCAGTGGGAGGCTGGATGTGGGCATTTGTGTGTCCCTAGTGGCCAGGGGAGGAGGAGGTTGAGAGAGATAAGGAGACAGGATGGGGGACATGGCACGATGGGATTCCGGCAGTGTTGGGGGCTGGGAGGGGGGCTCACTTTGCTCCTCGACGGAGTGAATGCAGGTTTTTTTCCTTTGGAAATAAGGGTCCCTATGCGTCCTGGTTTAGAACGTCTCATTGGGCATGGCCAGTGTCCATGGCCTGAGCAGGCCGGGAGCTCATGGTGAGAAAGGAAGGGCTAGGGTGAAGCTGGGGGGATTCAGGAGGACAGCCTGGGGAGAGGAGCAGAGCCCCTTCCTGTGGGGACACAGCCACAGAACAGGAGTGGGGTTAGGATGGGCCCAGACGAGACAGATGAAGTATTCCGTCTCCAGGGCCTCCCGCTTCAGCTGGCCTTACAAGTTCTTCGTGACCAGGTGGGTTTTATAGTGCTTGGTGAGGTGATCACTCCTCATGAAGCGCTTCTGACACTGGGCACACTCAAAGCGTTTGTCACCTGGGAAGAGGAGATAACTGTTACCCAGGAACCTATGGACAGACACTGTCACAGCCCCCCAAAAGAGGAGCACATGTGAGGCCCTAGAACAAACTGATTTGGCCTCATCTCTGTACTCTGCTCACAGGGCCCTCTGTCATCTACTGATCTCACCTCTGGCCCCATCTGACCTTTCTAGTCTACCTTGTTCCCGTTCCTTGTCCCTTGCCCGGGTTGCTTGTAACTGAGCCTCTATATGTCTGACTCTTCTTCTTCTTCTTTTTTCTTTCTTTCTTTTTTTTTTTTTGGTTTTTCAAGGTAGGGTCTCACTCTGGTCCAGGCTGATCTGGAATTCACTATGGCCTCGAACTCACAGCGTTCCTCCTACTCTGCCTCCTGAGTGCTGGGATTGAAGGTGTGAGCCACCATACCCGGCTTGTCTACTTCATTCTGCTCTGGATCCCTTGGACTTTAATCTTGATCAACATTTACCACCCTTGCAAAAAAAACCTCACTGGCCCTGAGCACCACAGAGACTGGACCACACTTAGGTCTAGCCACTGTTCAAGGCTTACTCTTCTGCTTCTGAGGGGACACAGAGGAGGAAAGACCTGCGCAGGAGCCAGAGCTTTGGATCTCATGTTCTCCACCCCCAGTGTCAGGACAGATTTGCCAAAGTTGTGCTGTGAAACACTGGGCACACCCAAGATGACGTCAGGGCATTTTTCTTTATTTTTTTGTGGGGTAGGGTCTCATTCTAGCCCAAGCTAGCCTGAAATTCACTATGTAATCTCAGGCTGGCCTTGAACTCATGGTGATTCTCCTACTTCTTCTGCCTCCCAAGTGAAGGGATTAAAGGCATGTGCCACCACACCCAGCTGTCAAGGCATCTATAGTTTTCCATTTATTTGCTAGAACATTAAAGCACATCATTATGATATCAGACCAAACTTGGCAGTAAGCCAGGCATATCAGTGCATACATGTAATCTTGAAATCTTAGAGGTTAAGGCAGGAGAGTTTCCACGAGTTCAAGGCTAACCCAGGCTGGGCGTAAGGGTACATGCCTATAATCCAGCCCTTCAGAGGCTGATGCAAGAGGATTGCTGAGAGTTTGAAGTCACCTGAGATACATAGTGAAATTCTGTCTCATCAAAAAAACTCTTCACCCTGGCGTGGTGGCACACACCTTTGATCCCAGAACTTGGGAGACAGAGGTAGAAGGATCACATGAGTTTGAGGCCACCCTGAGACTACATAGTCAATTCTGGGGTAGCCTGGACTACAGTGAGACCCTACCTTAAAAAAAAAAAAAAAAAAAAAAAAACTCTTCAATGAGGCAGCTGAGCAGACACTAGGATGCAAATCTTTGTAAAGACCACGAGGGGCTAGACCATCACCCTCAAGGATGTCAAGGCCAAGACAGGGAAGGCATCCTGCCCGACCAGCAAGGGCTGATATTTACTGGCAAAGAGCTGGAGAATGGCCCCTCTCTCTCTCTGACTACAACTCTGCATCTGGTGTTGTGCCTATGTGGTGGCATCATCATGCCCTCCCTGCACCAGCTTGCCCAGAAGTACGGCTGCTACAAGATGATCTGCCGTAAGCACTATGCTCAGCTACACCCCTATGCCATGAACTGCCATAAGCAGAGGTATGGCCACACCAACAATCATCACCCCAAGAAAAAGGCCAAGTAATGCCATGTCCTTGGGGCCCTAATAAAGTCTCCTTATGTAAACTGGAACAGAAAAAAGAAGTGGGGCTGGGGAGATGTCTCAGCAATTAAAAGCACTTGCTTGCAAAGCCAGCTGGCCTGGGTTTAATTCCCCAGCCACCCACATGAAGCCAAATACAAAAAAGTAATGCAAACATCTGGCATTTGTTTGCAGTGGTAAGATTGATTATGGTGGTCAGGAGACCCTGACACACTCATAGTGCAAATAAATAATAACTATTTTTTTTAAGTTAAGAGGTTTGAGGAGCCAGGAGTAGTGTTTCACATTTGTAATCCCAGTACTCTGGACACTGAGGCAGAAGGATTGCTATGAGTTCCAGGATGGTATGAGGTACACAAGACCTTGTCAAAATAAATAAGGTAAAAAAAAAAAAAAAAAAAAAAAAAAAAAGAAGAAGAAGAAAGAAAAGGAGGATTGGGATGTGGCTTAATAGTAAAATGCTTGATTAGCTTGTAAGAAGTCCTGGGTTCAATTTCCAGTACTGCAAAATAAAAAACAAAAAATAAAAAATCATGTCAGGTGTGATGGTGAATGTCTTTAATCCCAGCACTTGGGAGGCAGAGGTAGGAGGACTGCTGTGAGTTCGAGGCCACCCTGAGACTACAGAGTGAATTCCAGGTCAGCCTGGGCTACAGTAAGAGACCCTACCACAAAAAAACAAAAAGGCTGGGCATGGTGCACATGCCTTTAATCCCAGCACTCAGGAGGCAGAGGTAGGAGGATCGCTGTGTGTTCAAGGCCACCCTGAGAGTATAGTGAATTCCAGGTCAGCTTGGGCTAGAGTGAGACCCTACCTTGAAAAACCCAAAAAAAAAAATAATAATAATATTGTTGGCAGCCAGGTATGGTGGCACATGCCTTTAATCCCAGCACTCAGGAGGTAAAGGTAGGAGGATCACTGTGAGTTCAAGGCCACCCTGAAACTACATAGTTAATTCCAGGTCAGCCTGGGCCAGGGTGAGACCCTACCTCAAAAAAACAAGCACATTAAAAAATAATAATAATACTGTTAGAGATGGCTTAGCAGTTAAGGCACTTACCAGCAAAGCCAAAGGATCCAGGTTCGATTCCCCAGTACTTGCACGTGTCTGGAGTTCGTTTGCAGTGGCCAGAGGCTCTGGCACACTCATTCTGTCTTTCTCTCTACCTCTTTTTCTCCCTCTTTAATTTTTATTTTTCTGGTATATGTGGGGCCTAGGGAATCAAACCTGGATCCTTTGGCTTTGCAGGCCAAGTGCCTTAACCATTAAGCAATCTCTCCAGCCCTTTCTTTTCCTCTTTAAAATAAAATAAATAATATTGTTGGGTTGGGTATGGTGGCTTACATCTGTAATTCCCAGTGTTCAAGAAGCCAAGACAGGCAAATTGCCATAAATTCAAGGACAGCCTGGTCTACATAGTGAATTCATGGTAGCCTGGGCTACAGAATGAGAGTCTGATAATAATAATATTGTTTAGGCTATAAATAAGTGAAACTATTAAGTAATTTAAGGAAATCATTAGGAAAGTAACAGTAGGAAAACATGGGAGAGTGATTAAGAATGTTTACTTGGGGGCTGAAGAAATGGCTTAGCGGTTAAGTCGTTTGCCTGCGAAGCCAAAGGATCCTGGTTCGATTCTCCAGGACCCACGTAAGCCCGATGCACAAGAGGCACATGCATCTGGAGTTCGTTTGCAGTGACTAAAGGCCCTGGCGTGCCCATTCTCTCTGTCTGTCTGTCTTCTATCTCTCTTTCTCTCTGCTTGCAAATAAATAAATTAATTAATTAATATAATAAAATAATAATAAGAAGAATGTTTACTTGGAACCAGGCATAGTGGCACATGCCTTTAATCCCAGCACTTGGGAGGCAGAGGTAAGAGGACTGTTTGTGAGTTCAAGACCACCTTGAGACTACATTGTGAATTCCAGGTCAGCCTGAGCTAGAGTGAGACCCTACCTTGAGTTAGAGAGCCACAAGAGAGAAGGCGGCGTTATCATGGAGCTCCTGCGATTTCTTCTCTGAATGCTGGTTTCACATAGTTTTTTTGTTTTGTTTTGTTTTTTTGAGGTAGAGTCTCACTAGCCCAAGCTGACCTGGAATTCACTAGGTAGTCTCAGGGTGGCCTCAAACTCATGGCAATCCTCCTACCTCTGCCTCCCGAGGGCTGGGATTAAAGGCGTAAGCCACCATGCCTGGCTTCACATAGTTTTTTTGAGGTAGGGTCTCACTCTAGTCCAGACTGACCGGGAATTCACTATGTAGTCTCAGGGTGGCCTTGAACTCACAGTGATCCTCCTACCTCTGCCTCCCAATGCTGGGATTAAAGGCAAGCACTATCACGCCTGGCTGACCCTACCTTGAAAAATAAAAAAATAAAAAAAGAAGAAGAAGAATGTGGACTTGGGCTAGACAGCTTAGTGGTTAAGGCGGTTGCCTGAAAAAAATCAAAGGATCAAGGTCGATTCCCCAGGACCCATGTTAGTCAGATGCACAAGGGTGCGTATGCACCTGGAGTTTGCAGTGGCTGAAGGCCCTGGCACGCCCATTCTCTTTCCCTCTATGTGCATCTCTCTCTCTCAAATAAATAAAATTCCTTTAAAAATTAAAAAAATAATAATGTGGACTTGAGGGCTGGAAATAAGTGGAGCATGCCTGTAATCCCAGCACTTAGGAGGCTGAGGCAGGAGGATCACAAGTACCAGTCCAGCCTGAGCTACATCATGAGAATCTGACTCAGTAAATAAGTAACAAGTACACATGGGAGTCTTAAGTGGATGAGCTGGAATCCAGCACTGCCCATCACTAGTTACGTGTCCTGGCCACCTCTCCATGAGCCAGAAACTGAACCTCCCAGAGTCCAAACCAGATTAACTCAAGTTATCTGAATATGTTCAGGCCATACCTGGTACACTACAGGCTGTTTTCTTTTGTTTGTGACATGACCTCACATTCTCCAGGCTGGCCTGAAACTCCTGATCCTCCTGCCTCTATCTTCTGGGACTGCAGTGCCCTCCTTGAGTGCTTGTTAAATACATAGCTCTCAGACTTGGCAGAGACCATCCAGGTTGTGTGATGCAATAGCCTGACTCTGGGCAGCAGTGTGGTATGTGGCAGAGGAATCCTAAAAGAACTCCCTGGGAGGTTTGGATTGGCAGTGGTCTTGCTGAGTGTGGCTGCTAAGGCAGAGGGCAGCAGGACAGAGCTGGGGAGGGCTGACCTGTGTGGGTGCGAGCGTGCCGCTGGAGCTCGTCACTCCTAGTGAACCTTTTTCCACAGAAGAACCAGTTGCAGACAAAGGGCCGCTCGCCCGTGTGCAGGCGAACATGGGCCCTCAGCAAGGATGTCTTCCGGAACGTCTTGCCACAGTCTGGGATGTGGCACACGTGCTTCTTCTTGCCCTGCTCCCCAGACCTAAGGGTGGGTGAAGAAAATGTGAGGAGAGGGAAGAAGAGAGACAAGATGGAGTAAGGGTGTGGGAGTCAGGTCAGAGAGAAGGTGGCAGGCAAGGTGGCATGAAGCTACCAGCTCCTCTCTTGGTCTCGGCTGCTTTGGCCCTGGGCACCCAGAAGGGCTTTGGGGACCAGGGCATACAGCAGGCTGCTAACTCCATCCCAGTCCACGAATCACCTCTTCTCTCCGTCCTTGCAGTTGGGACACGTGCAAGCCATCCGGCGCCGCTTCTCTCCAGGCTGAGCCTCCCCAGCCAGAGCCTGCTCCATCTGCAGCTGGATCTGGGTGGGGCTTAGCCCACTGATGGTCAGATTGTTTCCTGAAACATTCTGTACCGTCAGCTGCTGCTGCCCTGTGGGAAAGAGGACACAGGTCAGCTCTTTTCCCCTCTGCTCAGTCAAGGACAACCATGGCAGCCAACATGTTCGAGAGCCGTTCAAGACTTAGGCCTTTGTGAGCCACCAGTGTTGCTTGCAGGAAGCTCTCCAGGGACTCGGGAAAACTGAGTCCTCTAGGACACTTAGACCTCTCTCTTGGTATCCCCGTCAGTGAGAAAACCAAATAAGTAAGGTGCTATAAATTAATCAGGGATAAAGAGAGGAGTTGTGGTGACCTCTTGCTACCTTCAAAGTTACCCTACTCCCAGGCACACAATGCAGAGACCATTTTTGCTAAATAACTCCCATTTTCTTTCTCTCTCTCTCCCTCCTTGCCTACCTTACTTTTTTTTTTTTCAAGGTAGAGTCTCACTCTAGTTCAGGCTGACCTGGACTACACTATGTTGTCTCAGGGTGGCCTTGAACTCATGGCGATCCTCTGATCCTCCTACCTGATCCTCTGATCCTCCTACCTTTCTGCCTCCCAAATGCTGGGATTAAAGGCGTGCATCACCATGCCCAGCGTTCCGTTCCTTCCTTCCTTCTTCTTCTTTTTTTTTTTTTAAATGTAGAATCTAGCCCAGACCTTATCAGGAACTTACTCTGTAGCTCCAGGCTGGTCTTGAATTACAGTTATCCTCTTAAGTCAGCCTCCCATGTGCCCGATCTAAAGGCATGCACTGTTATGTCCTTATTTTCAAGGATTACTTCACAGCATAAGCATCACCAGTGAACTGACAAGCAGCACAGCTTTTCCACTCCAAGGACTCCATCCTTTCCTCCCACCCTCAATGTAGGCCTAAGACTTCCTTTCTTGACTTGTTTACAAGGGGTCTCCCTTAAGCATCTGTCTGTATATTACTTGGAAAGTTTTCCAGAGAACATCTCCTTTCTCCATCATACTCAAGGTCTGCAGATGTCAGATGGTCTGGAACGTGTGACTTACTGTACCTCATGGCACTACTGTGAGGACCAAGTGGAAAGATACACGTAGGCATACTCTTAGGCTAGAGGCAACCAGGTCAATACTGGGAGGCTGCCTCATTGGTCCTAGGCCTGGCTCATGACTCCCACATGCTGGCATGTACCCCTGCTTGCTGCCAGCACTTTGGCCACAGGGCTTTCCCTCACCGCCAGTGTTGGTGATGGTCACAGGCACGCCCTGGACTTGGACACCATTGATGTTGATGGTCTGCATGGCCTGGGCAGCTGCTGCCAGCTGGGCAGCATTCAGGCTGATGATGCTCCCGGCGGGCGCGATCTTTGGCAGAGGACGCTCTTTTCGGAGAATTGCAGCTGAATGCTTTTTGCTGGTGCTGCTCAAATGGGAAGCTCGGGGTGCAGGGCTGCTACAGGTGGTGGTTGAAGTGGCTGCAGCTGTTGCTGGGGGGCTGTCCTGGACAAGGACTGTCTGCACCTCACCGGAAGGTGTGCGGATATAGACCTAAGGAGATCAGAGGGAAGTGAGTACTCTTAAGAAAGATAAGAGAGAATGGACACGCCAGGACCTCAAGCCACTGCAAATGAACTCCAGACATATGCACCACCTTGTGCAATTGGCTTATGTGGGTCCTGGGGAATTGAATCTGGGTTCTTTGGCTTTGCAGGCAAGTGCCTTAACTGTTAAGCCACCTCTCCAGTCCCCCCTTTTATATTTATTTATTTGGGAGACAGAGAGAAAGGCAGAGAGAGAGAATGGGAACACCAGGGCCTCCAGCTGCTGCAAACAAACTCCACACGCATGTGCCACCACCTTGTGCATTTGGCTTATGTGGGTCCTAGGGATTTGAACCTAGGTCCTTTGGCTTTGCAGGCAAGTGCCTTAACATCTAAGCCATCTCTCCAGCCCCCCCCAGCTTTTTGTTTTTTTCAGGTAGGGTCTCACTCTAGCTCAGGCTGACCTGGAATTCACTCTGTATTCTCAGGGTAGCCTCAAACTCATGGTAATCCTCCTACCTCTGTCTCCCAAATGCTAGGATTAAAGGCCTGTGCCACCACGCCCGGCCCTTTTTTATTTTTTTGAGGTATGGTCTCACACTAGCTAGACCAGGCTGAGTTAAGACTCACTCTGTAGTTCCAGGCTGGCCTCACAATGATCCTCCTACTGCTACCTCTGCCTCCTGAATGCTGTGCTGATATTAAAGGTGTGTGCCACCATGCCCAGCTTCCTTTTTATTGTTGTTGTTGGATTTTTGGAGATAGGGTCTCACTCTAGCCCAGGCTGACTGGGAACTCACTTTGTAGTCCCAGTCTGCCCTTGAACTCATGGTGATCTTCCTACCTTAGCCTTCTGAGTGCAGGGATTTAAAGTGCTACCATGCAGGCTATATATTCATTTTTCACACCATTATTTTATATGCCCTTCCTTCCAGTGTGTGTGTGGGGGGGGTTCAGACACACACCCCCAGTGCACACATGTGCAGAGGCTGGAGGAGGACGCGGGTGTCTTCCTCTAGGCTTGTTGCCTTGATAGTCTTTCTCACTGAATGCAGAGCTCACGACTTTTCTGGCCAAGCCAGCTGACCAGGAAGCCCCAGTGATCCACCTGTCTGCACACCTCTCAGTGCTGGAGTTACAGACAGGCATGGTCATGTGCAGCGTTTTATGTGGGTGCTGGGGATGAGACTCAGGTCCTCATACTTGAGCATCAAGTGCTCTTACCCACTCTGCCATCTCCCCGCCTTCTGTCAGAAGTGAAAGGTTTATTGACCACTCTGCAAGGGGAAAGAGGCTGGACAGTAACAAGAATACTGCCTTCTTTTCTTCTGCTTGTTTTTGATACAGGATCTCTCTGAAACAAAAGGGGACCCACCCCTCCCTTGGGCACTGAGCAGGTACTAAGCATTGTTAAAGCAATGTTAAAATCTGCTTAAGGGCTGGAAAGATGGTTCAGTGGTTAAAGTTGCTTGCTTGCAAAGCATGATGGCCTGGGTTTGATTCTCTCTCTCTCTCTCTCTCTTTTTTTTTTTTTTTTTTTTTTTGGTTTTTCCAGGTAGGGTCTCATTCTAGCTCAGGCTGACCTGGAATTCACTATGTAGTCTCAGGGTGGCCTTGAACTCACAGCAATCTTACCTCTGCCTCCCAAGTGCTAGGATTGAAGGCGTGTGCCACAACACCCGGCAGGGTTTGATTCTCAATTACCTAGTACCCATGTAAAGCCAGATGCACAAAGTGGCGCATGCATCTGGAGTTTGTTTGTAATGCTTAAGAGGCCCTAGTGTGCCCGTATTCATTCTCTCTCACCCCCTTGAAAACAAATTAATTGATTTAAAAAATCTGCTCAAAGCCCTGGTGTGGTGGTGCACGCCTTTAATCCCAGCACTCAGAGGCAGAGGTAGGAGGATCACTGAGTTCCAGGCCACCCTGAGACTACATGGTGAATTCCAGGTCAGCTTGGGCTAGAGTGAAACCCTACCTCAAAAAACAAAACAAAACAAAAACAGAGCTGGAGAGATGGCTTAGTGGTTAAGGCACCTGCCTTCCAAGCCTAAGAACAGCCGTTCCATCTCCAGGTCCCACGTTCAGCCAGACGCAAAAGTGACGCAAGGGCACAATGCTGCACTTGCCCACAGGGAGCACATGCGTCTGGAGTTCGTTCACAGGGGCTGAGAGGCTACTGGTGCATCCATTCTCTGTCTCTCTGTCTCTCTCTCTCAAATAATAATAATAAAAAGAGGGCTGGAGAGATGGCTTAACACTTAAGACATTTGCCTGCAAAGCCGGAGGACCCAGGTTCAAGTCCCCAGGGCCCATGTAAACCAAATGCATGAGGTGGCGCGTGTATTTGGAGTTTGTTTGCAGTGGCTGGAAGCCCTGACACGCCCATTCTCTCCTCTCTTTCCCCCTCTCAAATAAATAAAATATTTTAACCCCCGCCCCAAAATAAATAATAAAGAAGAAAAAGGGAAAAAAAATCTGTTCAAATCACTGGGCCTGGTGGCACATGCCACTTGTAAAGTATGTAAAGAGGTAGGAATATCAGAAGTTGTTTTTTTTTTTAAATTTTTATTTTTTGGTTTTTCGAGGGTCTCTAGTCCTGGCTGAACTAGAATTCACTATGTAGTCTCAGGGTGGCCTCGAACTCACAGTGATCCTCCTACCTCTGCCTCCTGAGTGCTGTGATTAAAGGCGTGCACCACCACGCCTGGCTCGGAAGATCAGAAGTTTAAAACTATCCTCAGCTACATAGCAATGAGGCCAGAATGAGCTATGCAAGATCCTGTTTCAACAACAAAAAAGGGCTGGGGAGATGGCTCAGTGGTTAAAGGCACTTGCTTGCAAAGCCTGCCAGTCCAGGGTTTAGTTCCCCAGTACCCACACAAAAACAGATGCACAAAGTGGCACATGCATCTGGAGTTCAATTGCAGTTCTGGTGCACCTATACTGTTTCTCTCTCAAATAAATAAATAAAAATATATTTAAAAAAAAAACAAAAAAGAGGTTTGCTAAAATCACTATTAGTGTTAATGATAATTTCCTTTAGTTGAATTTTTGTGTGTGATTGTTGTGGGTTGTATTTTGTTGTTGTTGTTTTTTCTTTCTTTCTTTTTTTTCTTGTTTTTGTTTTTCGAGGTAGGGTTTGTTCTAGCTCAAGCTGATCTGAATTGGAATTCACTATGTAGTCTCAGGGTGGCCTCAAACTCATGGCAATTCTCCTACCTTTGCCTCCTGAGTTCTGGGATTAAAGGCATGCACCACCACACTCAGCTAATGATTTTTCAGGGTAGGGTCTCAACTCTAGCCTAGGCTGGCCTTGAACTCACAGTGATCCTCATACCTGTTTCCCTAGTGCTGGGATTAGAGATGTATGTCACCACACTGGGCATTTGGTGTGTTTTGAGATACAGTCTCACGTTAAAACCCACTCCTGCCTCAGCCTCCTGAATGCCAAGACTACAAGAGCTACCATGCCTGGCTAAATTCCTTAAGTTCTTACTGCAAGTATACCTTTTTTGTTTTGTTTTGTTTTGTTTTGTTTTGTTTTTCGAGATAGGGTCTCACTCTAGCCCAGGCTGACCTGGAATTAACTCTGTAGTCTCAGGGTGGCCTTGAACTCTTGGCGATCCTCCTACCTCTGCCTCCCGAGTGCTGGGATTAAAGGCATGAGCCACCACGCCCGGCCAAGTATACCTTCTGATGGGCATTTTCCTATAAATAAGCAAACCCATTAGGGATGGGCAGTTTGATTCCCTATAGCTACTGAACTCTGTTGATATTCTAGTTGTCTTGAGTAAAAGCACCATCAGCTAGCCAGACGACCCTCATGCAGCACAGGACACTTCCATTATTCCAGAGATGCTGTGAGGAAACTACAGGACAATCACAACTGCTTGCTCTGGCTCCTGAGAGTCCAGCCGAAGCCAGGACTTTTACTATCACAAATCCTGGTGAACCAGAAATGACTATGCAACCGTGGGAATATTTCACCCAGTGACCTAGCACAGAGACTGCTTGTGATCAGGGCAAAGCCCACTGTGGTGGTTTGATTCAGGTGTCCCCCATAAACTTAGGTGTTCTGAATGCTAGGTTCCCAGCTGATGTAGATTTGGGAATTAACACTTCCTGGAAGCATTGTATTTGGGGGGATGGGCTTATGGGTATTATAGCCAGTTACCCCTTGCCAGTGTTTGGCACACTCTCCTATTCCTGTTGGCCAGGAGGTGATGTCCACCCTCTGCTCATGTCATTGTTTTTCCCCTGCCATGATGGAGCTTCTTCTAGAGTCCGTACGCCAAAATAAACCTTTTTCCCCTCAAGCTGCTCTTGGTCAGGTGATTTCTGCCAGCACCGAGAACCTGACTGCAACACTCACTTTCTAGCTGTATAAGCAGGCTGTTAGTTGAGCTCAGCTCTCAGGGAGGCTGGTGGGTGATGGCCTCTATGCTACCTCAGGGGAGCAACATCATGCTCAATAAAAGGCCTCTCAAGTGGTCTGTTCCTGCTACTTTTAGTAGAGCTGGCTGAACTGGTAACACAAAATAGCAACAAGGACAGCAGAGGAGCAGCCACAGCGGAGCTAGTAGAATGGCGGTGGAGATCAGGCTGCAACAGCAGCAAGCGGCTGGCTGCTTGGTGGTTGAAGAAGCAGTTAAGCAGTCTACATGCTGGGCTGAAAAAGTGGCAGAATGGCCACATGCTTCATGGGGGGGGGGCGGGACGAAAGACAAGTGGCTGACAATGACAGAAGTAGCAACAGCTGGTCCTGAATGTGACAGCAGCTGGGACAAGAGTCAGCTGAACAGTTTGAGAGAGCAGCCAGAAACTAGAGATCATGTTAAACAAAATAATCCAGACTTAAAAAGACAAATGTCGCCGGGCGTGGGGGCGCACGCCTTTAGTCCCAGCACTCAGGAGGCAGAGGTAGGAGGATTGCCATGAGTTCGAGGCCACCCTGAGACTACATTGTGAATTTCAGGTCAGCCTGAGCTAGTGAAACCCTACCTCAACATCCGACCCCCCCCAAAAAAAATACTTTAAAAAATATTTGAGAGAGAGAGATACAGAAATAGGCAAGTAGAGAGAGAGAGAGAATGGGCATGCCAGGGCCTCCAGCCATTGCTAACGAACTCCAGATGTGTCATAATGGGGCTGGAGAGATGGCTGGGCAATTAAAAGTGCTTGCCTACAGAGCATAAAAACCTGAGTTCAATTCCCCAGTATCCATGTGAAGTGGTCCATGCATCTGGAGTTCATTTGTACTGTTAAGGCCTTGGCAACCCCATTCTCTCTGTGTCTCTTCTATTTCTTTTTAAATATGGAATGCTTCATGAATTGCATGTCATCCTTGCACAGGGGCCATGCTAATCTTCTCTGTATCATTCCAATTTTAGTGTATGTGTTGTCAAAGTGAGCACAAACTTTTTTAAATATATTTTTTATTTTTATTTATTTAATACACACACAGAGAATGGGCATGCTGGAGCCTCTAGCCACTGTAAATGAACTCCAGGTGCATGCACTACCACATGCATCTGGCTTACGTGGGTTCTGGGGAGTTGAACCTGGGTCCTTAGGCTTTGTAGGCAAGTGCCTTAACTTCTAAGCCACTTGCCTGCCCTCTGCTTGTAATTTTTTTTTAATCATAATGACAGGTAGTGGTGGCACATGCCTTTAATCCCAGCACTTGAGAGGCAGAAGGAGGATCACTGTGAGTTTGAGGCCAGAGACTACGTAGTGAATTCTGGGCTAGAACAAGATCCTACCTCAAAAAAAGAAAAACATGGGCTGGAGAAGATGGCTTAGTGGTTAAGGTGTTTCCCTGCAACGCCAAAAGACCCAGGGTTCCATTCCCTAGGACCCACATAAACCAGATGCACAAGGGTGCATGCATCTGGAGTTCATTTGCAGTAGCTGGAGGCGCTGGTGCACCCATTCTCTCTCTCATACTCTCTCTGTACCTCTTTCTCTCAAATAAATAACTAATATATATATATATAGAAAAACAAAGGCTGGAGAGATGGCTTAGTGGTTAAGGAGCTTTCCTGTAAAGCCTAGGGACCAAGATTCACTTCCCCAGAACCCACGTAAGCCAGATGCACGTGGTGGCCCATGAGTCTGGAGTTCGTTTGCAGTGCCTAGAGGCTCTGGTGTGGCCATTCTGCCCTTCCCACCATGTTCCTTTCTCTCTCTCTCTCTCTCTCAAATAAATAAATAAAAATAAAATATTTTTAAAAAACAAGGTAGCCCGGCGTGGTGGCCCATGCCTTAAACCCCAGCACTCGGGAGGCAGAGGTAGGAGGACTGCCATGAGTTCAAGGCCACCCTGAGAATACATAGTTAATTCCAGGTCAGCCTGGGCCAGAATGAGACTTTACCTCGAAGAAAAAAAAAAAAGGGCTGGAGAGATGGCTCAGCAGTTAATGTGCTTGCCTGTAAAGCCTAAGGACCCAGGTTCAATTCTCTAGCGCCCATATAAAGCCAGATGCATAAGGTGGCACATACATCTAGAGTTTGTCTACAGTGGCTGGAGGCCCTGGTGGCCCATTCTCATTCTCTCTCTCTCTCTCAAATAAATAAAAAACATATACAGAGTTTGGGCAGAAGCAACCTGTGAAGGTAGATACTGTTATGCCCAGATGCCAAAGATTATTAGAAAAATTTTAGTGCCAAGGGTGGGATACCTTCCAGCGAGTTGTTGACCAGGGATGTTCTTATGCCCCCAAAACATTAAAGGTTATTGCCAGGGCTCTTGGTTGCCCACCAGAACTAGATGATAAGACACTACTCCTGAAGACTGTACATGTTTGAGCTGCAGATCACTGAGAAATCAAGCTGGAGCTGGGCTGGAAGCTGCCTCCCTGTTGACTAGTTGTCAGGATAGTGGAAAGAGCTATGCAGCCTGTTGCAGGAGAAAAGTCATCAACAGTCTTAACCAGCAGTGGACCCTGCAAGGTTTATAGCTTGGCCAGCCATGTGAAATGTGCCAATTGCTGCAATGGTATCTACTTCTTCCTTCCTTTTTCCCTTCCTTCCTCTCATAAATAAATAAGTAATATTTTTAATAAGAATATAAAAGCCAAAGAAAGGGGAGGAGTGCTTACAATGCTGTCATCCAGACACAAAATAGCCTTTATAATCATGACCTCACAATGACTGATGCTACCTACACAGGACCTGCATAATAAGAAGGGAAAAAATGATGGCATCAACATAGAAGAGACTAGTTGAAAAGAAGAATAGGGGATTTGAGAGGGGGGAAAGCAGAGTTGGGTGAGGATTATGACCATGGTATATTGTCTGTATTTATGAAGTTGTCAATAAAAGTTAAAAAAAAATACATGTCATAATGTAGTTCAGTGGCACAGTGCCTGCCTAGCATGCACAAAGCCCTAGGTTCAGTTCCCAGTACCATACACTCCAAAAAAGTTATAATGAAACTCATTATTCTGTACGCTAACTACAAAAAAGAAAAAGAAAGAAGAAAGAAATCAAGCCAGGTGTGGTGGCACACAGCTTTAATCCCAGCACTTGGGAGGCAGAGGTAAGAGGATCACCGTGAGTTAGAGGCCACCCAGAGACTACATAGTTAATTCCAGGTCAGCCTGGACCAGAGCGAGACCCTACCTCCAAAAAAAGAAAAAAAAGAAAAGAAAAGAAATCAATCAATCAATCAATCTATGGACATATGACTGAATGTGCTTGATCCCATCTGATCTCAGAAGCTCAGCAGGGTCTGACCTGGTTAGTACTTGGAAGGGAGAGAGAAGAGAAGAAAAGAAAAGAAAGAAGCCGGGCGTGGTGGCGCATACCATTAATCCCAGCACTCAGAAGGCAGAGGTAGGAGGATTGTCATGAGTTTGAGGACACCCTGAGAATACATAGTGAATGCCAGGTCAGCCTGGACTAGAGCAAGACCCTACCTCGAAAGAAAAAAGAAAGAAAAGAGTCATGTGAGATGGTGTACCTCTGTAACCTCAGCACTGAGGAGACCAAAAGCAAGAAGATTGTGAATTCAAGGCTAGTCGGAACTACACACGGAAACCCTGTATCAAGAGAGAAGTGGGGGGCAAGCACAGTTAGGGCAGGGAGGAGGAGGATGGTGCAAATAGAGAGGGCAGAAAATAGTCTGAAGGACAGGAGGCTATGAAGAGCCAGAGAAGAGAATCTGAAGATTGTGGTGACTAGAACAGTTCCAGAGAGCCATCAAGCCTTTAGGGCTAAAGGTCTATAACATGGGCTACTATCAAGGGCTAAGGAATCCTGCTACCAGAGGCCTGCACAAGGATTACAACACTTATGGGTACCACATGCTGCTGCTTCCACCTACATGCTGGCTACTGAGCCAAGGGATACAAAAGCTGCCAGACATCAACACTTGAGCTGAATCCGGGCATTTGTCATTTATACCCTAATAAGACTGTAGGTATTTTTTTATTCCTCCAAGTTCTTGGTTCTCCATCTACAACATGGTTACAATCTTGATACTCAAAATATGAAATTTGTCTCACAGAGCCAATAAGATTTGGGATAGTAAAACACCTTAATAAATGGCAAAAATAGGCTGGAGAGATGGCTTAGTGGTTAAGGCATTTGCCTGCAAAGTCTAAGGACCCAGGTTCAATTCACCAGTACCCATGTAAAGTCAGATGCACAAGGTGATGCATGCATCTGGAGTTTGTTTGCAGTGGCTGGAGGCTCTGGCTCACCTAGTCTGTCTCTGTCTCTCTCAAGTAAATAAATAAATAAAATACTTTTTTTTTGTTTTGTTTTGTTTTTGTTTTGTTTTTTGGTTTTGCGAGGTAGGGTCTCACTCTGGTCCAGGCTGACCTGGAATTAACTATGTAGTCTCAGGGTGGCCTTGAACTCTAGGCGATCCTCCTACCTCTGCCTCCCGAGTGCTGGGATTAAAGGTGTACGCCACCACGCCCGGCAAAATACTTTAAAAAAATTTTTTTTTTTTTTTGGTTTTTCAAGGTAGGGTCTCATTCTAGCCCAGGCTGACCTGGAATTCACTCTGTATTCTCAGGGTGGCCTCAAACTCACAGTGATCCTCCTACCTCTGCCTCCTGAAGTGCTGGGATTAAAGGTGTGCGCCACCACACCTGGCTTTAAAAATTAATTTTTTAAATAAATAAAATAATTAAGCCAGGCTGGTGGCACACACCTTTAACCCAAGCTCTTAGGAAGCAAAGGTTGGAGGATTACCATGATTTGAGGCCAGCTTGGGGCTACAGAGTAAGTTCTAGGTTAGCCTAGGCTAGAGTGAAATATTGCCACAAAAAAAAAAAAAAAAAAAAAAAACACAAACATTCCCCAGGCGTGGTGGTGCACACCTTTAATGCCAGCACTTGGGAGGCAGAGGTAGGAGGATCGCCGAGAGTTCAAGGCCACCCTGAGACTACATAGTTAATTCCAGGTCAGCCTGGGCCAGAGTAAGACCCTACCTCGAAAAAAAAAAAAAAAAAAAAAGATTCAAACATTCTTGTTGAATTCAACATTCCAGATTAATTTAGCCCAAATGTTCCCACTGGCCTGGTGCCTAGTATAGTGACTCACTCCTGTAATCTCAATACTTGAAAAATGCAGAAGCAGGAGAACTGAGTTTGAGGTCAGCCTTGGCTATAGAGTATGCTCTAGGCCAACCTGGGATATACAGCAAGACCTGGTTAAAGGCACCTGTATGCAAAGCCTGATGTCCCAGGTTTGATTCCCCAGTACCTATGTAAAAGCCAGATGCACAAAGTGGTGCATGCATCTGTATGCAGTGGCAGGAGGCCCTGAGGCATCTATTCTCAAACTGTCTCTCAAATCAATAAATAAAATATTTAAAAATATATATATATTAAAAAGAAGCCGGACGTTGTGGTGCACGCCTTTAATCCCAGCACTCAGGAGGCAGAGATAGAAGGATTGCCATGAGTTCAAGGCTACCCTAAGACTACATAGTTAATTCCATGTTGGCCTGAGCTGAAGTGAAACCCTACCTCGAAAAACCAAAAAAAAAAAAAAAAAAAAAAAAGGAAGGAAGGAAGGAAATTGGACATGGCAGTGTACATGGCCTATTTTCCCAGCACACTGGGAGGTGGAGGCAGGAGGATCAGGAAAGGTCATTTTGGCTATACACCCAATTCAAGACCTGCCTGTGATACATGAGACCCAATCTCAAAAAAAAGAGGGCTGGAGAAATGGCTTAGCAGTTAAGGCACTTGCCTGCAAAGCCAAAGGACTGAGGTTCGATTCTCCAGGACCCATGTAAGCCAGATGCACAAGGTGGCACATGCGTCTGGAGTTCGTTTGCAGTGTCTGGAGGCCCTGGCATGCCCATTCTCTATCAATCTCTCTTTCTCTCTGCTTCTTTCTCTCTCTTAAGTAAATATACAAATAAAAAAAAAAAAAAGAAAGAAAGAAAGAAAGAAAGAAAGAAAGAAAGAAAAAGAGGGGGTTGAAGAGATCGCTTAGTAGTTAAGGCATTTGGACCTGCAGAGATGCACAAGGTGGCACATGCATCTGGATTTGCAGTGGCTAGAGGTTCTGGTGCACCCTATTCTCTCTCTCCTCTCCTCTCTCTCTCTTTCTCTATGTCTCAAATAAAAAATATTGAAAAAGAAAAAGAAGCCAGGCATGGTGGTGCACATCTTTAATCTCAGCACTCAGGAGGCAGAGGTAGGAGAATTGCTGAGAGTTCGAGGCCACCTTGGACTACATAGTGAATTCAGATTAGCCTGAGATGAGACCCTACCTCATCCTGGAGTTCATTTGCAGTGGCTAGGACCCCTGTTCTGGTGCACCCTTCCCCATTCTGCTCTCTCTCTAGCTGGAGGCCCTCTCTCTCTCTCTCTTTCTCTATGTCTCAAATAAAAATCAAGAAAGAAAAAAGGGAAAAAGAAAAAGAGGGCTGGCATGGTGGTGCACAAATCTTTAGACCCAGGCTCTTCAGAACACTACAGGTGGCAGATGCATTTGGAATTTGTTTGCAGTGGCTAGGGAGGATTTTCTTTCTCTGCCTCTTCAATAAATAAAATTTTAAAGAATTTAACAAAGACCACATGTTGGCTGAGACTCAGGAGGCAGAGTGAGGATTCCAGGTCAAGCCTGAGCTAGAATGAGACCCTACCTTGAAAAAAAATAATAAAAATAAATAAACAAAAAAGAAAAAAGCTAGGCTGGTCCTATTTTTCTTGTCCTTAACAATGATCAATAGTTTTTTCCTCATTAATTTTCTTTTCTTAAAATAATATTTTATTTTTATTTATTTATTTATTTATTTATTTTTTTGGTTTTCCAAGGTAGGGTCTCACTCTGGTCCAGGCTGACCTGGAATTAACTCTGTAGTCTCAGGGTGGCCTCGAACTCTCGGCGATCCTCCTACCTCTGCCTCCCAAGTACTGGGATTAAAGGCGTGCGCCACCACGCCTGGCTAATATTTTATTTTTATTTACTTATTTGAGAGAAGAGCCAGAGAAAGAGAGAGAAAGAGAGAATAGGCATACCAGGGCCTCCAGCTGCTGCAAACGAACTCCAGACTCATGCACCACCTTGTGCATCTGGCTTATGTGGGTCCTGGGGAATCAAACCTGGGTTCTTTGGCTTTGCAAGCAAGCACCTTAACCACTAAGCTATCTCCCCAGCTTAATTTTCTTATTTATACCAAATTCTATAATCCTGACTTGAATTTTTTCATTCTTGCTACTGCTATAATTCTACAATAATAAATGCTTTTATTCATTCATTTATTTATTTGCAAGCAGAGAGATAGAGAAAAGAGACAGAATGGGCAAGCCAGGGCCTCCAGCTGCTGCAAAAGAACTGCAGATACATGTGCCAGTTTGTGTATCTGGCTTTACATGGGTACTGGGGAATCAAACCCAGGTTGTTAGGTTTTGCGGGCAAACACCTTAACTGCTGAGCCATCTATCTCTCCAGCCCAGTGCTTTGTTATTAAAGTGTATATATATCTAGCCCCTACGTATCCTTTAAAAGGTACCCCTTTAGGAAAAGAAAAATGCCAGGTGTGGTGGTGCATGTTTTTTTTGTTTGTTTTGTTTTGTTTTTTTAGGTAGGGTCTCACGATAGCCCAGGCTGATCTGGAATTCACTCTGTATTCTCAGGGTGGCCTCAAACTCATGGCGCTCCTCCTACCTCAGCCTCCTCAGTGCTGGGATTAAAAGCGTGCACCACCACGCCCGGCTATGGTACATGGCTCTTAATTCCAGCATTTGGGAGGCAGAGGTAAGAGGATTGCCATGAATTTGAATCCCAGGTCAGCTTGGGCTAGAGTGAAACCCCACCTCGAGAAAAAAAAAAAAGCATGCACCACCACACCTGGCATTTTTCTTTTCCTTAAGGGGTATCTTTTAAAGGATACATAGGGACTAAATATATACACTTCAATAACAAAGAAAAACACAAGGAAAGAAAAAGGACCAAAATATACCTATGTTTCATCTGATCTCTGCAGATAAGGAGTATTTGGCCCAAGAACGGAAAAGAACCCATGTTGGACAACAGTGGCCATTTTCTGCCCACCACAAGTGACCCTGACTCTACCACACTGATCAAATGATCAAATCTGCTGACGATCTGCCTCAACTTCAAAAGCAAGTCAACAGGTAAGCAGAGGAGAGGGAGGCAGGGTAGAGGGGTGTGGTACCTGGGTTGGTGTTGACTCAGCTGTCTGGATCTGAAAGTTCTGGGAAGGCTTCTGGGGGACAGTAGGAAGGGTGGCCGAGGCGGCCTGCACCACCCGCAGTGCCTGCTGGGGGATCTGTACCACCTGCTGCTGCTCAGCCTTGGGGGGCACCACCTGGACTTGCTGGACCACAGCTGGCTGGCCCCCACCAGGGCTCTGAACAATCAGCAGGTTGTTTCCTGCCTGGATGATGTTGTCCGCTGTGGTTTCTATCAGCACCGTCTCCACTTGTTCAGCCACAGCCACTGATGGCCGCGAGATAGGAAGGCTCTTCTTCCTGGCTTTCCTGTTAGTTTTGGACAGTGGGGTGGGGGGGCTTTCAGTGAGAAGCTGGGCAGGGGCTCCAGCGTCACCAGTGCTCGCCAGGTTGTTGACAGGAAGGGTGAGTGTAACGTTGCCACCCCCACCTGTCAGCTTCACCACGTTGGCCCCACTCTGCACAGGGGTGGTGGTCGTGCTGGACTTCTGGACTGGGGCTGGCTTGATGGGGACAGGCTTGTGGCCGGATGGTGAGGGGGTAATGATGGCTTGGTTGGTGCCAGGGATGATCTGGATTTGGTTGGTGAGGTTGGGCTGCACCTGGATGGTCTGGGAACTGCTTGCCTGAATCTGTGGGACCGCCTGGTACTGGATGCTGGCATTCGATCGGGACCCTTTGTTGATCATCGTGGGGTTCTGGATAGCAAACACCAGCTGCCCTCCAGGGTAGGAGGTGCTCAGTTGAGAACCCTGAATCTGAAGTATGTTTCCTTTGGAGGACAAGATGCCAAAGCTATTCTTGCCAGGACTGAGGGGGAGAGGGGCAGGCTTGATAGGAACCAGTTTCCTTGGTGTGGGCTGTGGGGGAGCAGGAGGAGTCACTGCAGCTTCAACAGCTGGGGGGCCAATTTTGCTACATGTTGCAGCGAGCAGGGCCAAAGGAGATGGCTGGGAGTCCTGTAAAAACCAGCAGAGGAAAGGCATAAGCCAGGAAGACTGGCCAGCTGTCATGCCCCCCCCCCCTTTCTTCTCAGCAACCCTGTGCGCTTTTCCTCACCTCTGTGGCAGGCTGTCACCTGCAGCCTCCCCCTTCGGTGGCTACTGCTGGGTTTTCCATGAGGTAAATAAGGGACAAAAGGTGGGAAGAAACTCCCCAGAAGCAGCCCCTGGACAGGATGAACCAACAGTGTGAACTGACCTCTTCCTCTCTCTAGACTTGTGTTAGCAGGATGGTGATATGCCCCCAAATCTTGCAAACCCTCCACAGAAGGAGGAGGGATGACACAAGCACTCAGTGAGGAGTTTTCTAGAGCTTACTAGATAGGTACAACTTCCTAAAGTGAGGAGAGCTGCAATGAAAGGACCTGTTTTCCTCACACGGGCAGTAGGGACTGATGGAAAGAATTCGGAGTTAGTTCTGGTCTTGTTGCCTGACTCAAGTGTGTGACATCTAGCAAATGGCATGGCTCAGGTCAGAACGCATGGTTGAGTGAACTTTCTTGGATCTTATGATCTAGGGTGTTTGCACTAAGAGTGGAAAGGATTCTGAGCACGGCAGAACATCCATGTTAGTCAATCTGCTCAGGCCACTGTGACCCCCCACCCTCAGAGCCCACTGCCTACTTGCCTGGGTAGTGGCAGCAGCAGGCTGCAAGTAGTCACTGGGACTGACAGCAGCAGTGGCAGCCATACTCATTTGTGGATCTGTTGGAGGACAAGAAATGGAATAAGTAATACAAGATGTCCCAAGAGAACACTTACCCCAGCTTTTTTTTTTTTTTTTTTTTTTTTTTTTTTTTTTTTTCTCTGTTGCTGCATCTCCCAGCCAGACTCCAGAATGGAACCAAGTCTGTCTCAAGAACCAGGCTGTCAGGTCTAGAGCACTCCCCTCCACCACCACTGGAGTGAGCTGTGAGCCCCTCTATGATGGACAGGGGAGCCCCTACTAACTCAAGCTACCTGCTCACTGGAGCTGCAGCCACATGCAGACCAGCCTGGGAGTGGGACAAGGCTGGACCAGCATTCCTGACAAGGTCGAGATACTTGTCACAGTCCTAAGTCATGAGTGCTGTATGTCCAGCCTTTACCACTTAGGCACAAAGAGCCCCAGGGATCTCATATGGTCCCCATAAATGAAGTTATGCTTTTTGTTGTTGTTGCTTAAAATATTTTATTTTAATTTAATTAATTAATTAATTAATTAATTTTGAGACAGAGAATGGGCATGCCAGGGCCTCCAGCCACTGCAAACAAACTCCAGACACATGTGCCAGCCACCTTGAGCATCTGGCTTATGTGGGTCCTAGGGAATCAAACTTTGGTCTTTTGGCTTTGCAGGCAAGCGCCTTAACCTCTAAGCCATCTCTCCAGTCCTGAAGTTATACCTTTTAAACAAATTTTTAATTTTTATTTATAATATTTTAAATATATATTTTATTTATTTGAGAGAGAAAAAGATAGAGAGAGAGAAAGAGAGAATGGGCATGCCAGGGCCTCCAGCCACTGCAAACAAACATATACGCCCCCTTGTGAATCTGGCTTATGTGAGATCTGGAGAATCAAACCTGGATCCTTAGGCTTCACAGGCAAGCGCCTTAACCACTAAGCTATCTCCCCAGCTCCTTTTTTCTTGGTTTTTTTCAAGATAGGGTCTCACTCTAGCTCAGGCTACCTTGGCATGTCCATCTCTCTTTCAAATAATTTTTAAAAATATTTTATTTTTATTTATTTGAGAGAGAAAAAGGCAGAGAGAGAGAAAGAAAGGGTATGCAGGGCATCCTGCCACTGCAAACGATGCATGCACCACCTTGTGCATCTAGCTTACGTGGTTCCTGGGGAATTGAACCTGGATCCTTTGGCTTTGCAGGCAAGTGCCTTAACTACTAAGCTGTCCCTTAAAGGCTAAGCCATCTCTCCAGCCCCTTAAAATATTTTTAATCCATGTGAATGTATGCATGTGTGGCCTGTGGATATGGAGGACCAAAATGAGAAAATACAGACAAGGAGAAAATGCTTTGCCAAATAAAAGTGCCAAGAGATAAGGCTTTTAACATTTCATCAATTCATTCATTAGCTGTACCTAGCTTTAGTAGTACCTATGGGGTCATATCAATTGTTCTGGGACTTCAGGGACTAGAGAAATGGCTCAGCCCTTAAGAAGCTTACCTGTAAAGCTTAAGGACCTGGATTTGATTCTCCAGTACCCACATAAAGCCAGATGCACAAGCTGGCTAGTGCATGTGTCTGGAGTTTGTTTGCAGAGGTTAGAGGCCCTAGTCTGTTCATTCTCTCCCTTTTTCTCTCCCCCTTTCAAATAAATACATAAATAAAATATTTTTTAAGGGCCGGGCATGGTGGTGCATGCCTTTAATCTTAGCATTCGGGAGGCAGAGATAGGAGGATCATCGTGAGTTCGAGGCCACCCTGTGACTACATAGTGAATTCCAGGTCAGCCTGAGCTAGAGTGAGACCCTACCTCAAAAAACAAAAAACAAAAACAAAATTGTTATTTTAATTTATTTATTAGAGTCAGAGAGAGAGTGAAAATGGACATGCCAGGGCTTCTAGTCATTGCAAATGAACTCCAGATGCATGTGCTACCATGTGCATCTGGCTTACGTGGGACCTGGAAAATTGAACCTGGGTCCTTTGGCTTCACAGGCATGGGCCTTAACTGCTAAACCATCTCTCCAGCCCACAGTGTGCTAGTTTTCACCTCTAATCTCTGTCCCTGGGAGACTGAGGCAGGAGGATTGCTGTGAGTTCCCCAATACCCACATAAACCAGATGCACAAAGGAGCGCACACATCTGGAATTCATTTGCAGTGGCTAGAGGCCCTGGCACACCCATTCTTTCTCTCTCTCTGCTGCCTATTTCTCTCTCTCTCTCAAATAAATAAATTTTTAAAAGGGAGGGGGCTGGAGAGATGGCTTAGTGGTTAAGGCGCCCACCTGCCAAGCTTAAGAACGCCCATTCAATTCTCTAGATCCCACATTTAGTCAGATGCAAAAAGTGACGCAAGGGTGCAATGCCACACTTGCCCACAAGGGGATGCATGTGTCTGGAGTGTATTCACAGCAATTGAGAGACCGCTGGTGCACCCATTCTCTATCTGTCTCTCTCAAAAAAAAAAAAAAAAAAGGTTCTGAGCCAAGCATGGTGGTGCATGCCTTTAATTCCAGCACTTGGGAGGCAGAGGTAGAAGGATCACTATGAGTTCAAGGCCACCCTGAGACTACATAGTGAATTCCAGGTCAGCCTGGGTTAGAGTAAAACCCTACCTCAAAAAAACAAAAAAAGGTGCTGGAGAGATGGCTTAGCAGTTAAGGCGTTTGCCTGCAAAGCCAAAGGATCCCGGTTTGATTATCTAGGACCCACGCAAGCCAGATGCACGGGGGGGGGGGGCGTGCACTGGCATGCCCAATCTCTCTCTTTCTCTCTCAAATAAGTAAATAAAATATATATTTTTTAAAAAGCCGCCGGGCGTGGTGGCGCACGCCTTTAATCCCAGCACTCGGGAGGCAGAGGTAGGAGGATCGCCGAGAGTTCGAGGCCACCCTGAGACTACATAGTGAATTCCAGGTCAGCCTGAGCCAGAGTGAGACCCTACCTCAAAAAACCAAAAAAAAAAAAAAAAAAAAAAAAAAAAAAGCCATGCCTGCTGGGCATGGTGGTACACACCTTTAATCCCAGCACTTGGGAGGCAGAGGTAGGAGGATTGCCATGGTCCTTTGCTTAAGTAGTATTTCTGTAAACAAAAATTTGCCCTTACTGGGTGGAATGAGATTCTGGTTTGTTTATATATTTATTTAGGCAGAGTCTCAATCTAGCCCAGGCTAACCTGGAACTCATTTTGTAGTTGAGGTGGCCTCAAATACATGACAATCCTCCTACATCAGTCTCCAGAGTGCTAGAATTAAAGAGGCAAGCTACTACATTCAATTATTTTTTTTGTTTATTATTTATTTATTTGAGAGCGACAGAGAGAAAGAGAGAGAGAGAGAATGGGCATGCCAGGACCTCCAACCACTGGGAACAAACTCCAGATGCATCTCCCCCTTGTGCATTTGGCTTACGTGGGTACTGGGGAATCGAGCCTCAAACTAGGGTACTTAAGGCTTCACAGGCAAGCACTTAGCCGCTAAGCCATCTCTCCAGGCCCCCAATTTTTTTTTTTTTTTTTTTGGAGACAGGGTCTTGCTATGCCGCTCAGGTTGGCTTGAAATCCGTGATCTTTTACATTAGCTTCCCAAGTGCTGGAATTACAGGCGTGCATCACCATTGCCCAGTTTTCCTGTTTTAGTGGGGTTTTTTCTTTTTAATTTCTTTTTGTTTTTCTTTTTTCCTTTGGTTTTTCGAGGTAGTTTCACACTAGCCCAGGCTGACCTGGAATTCACTCTGTAGTCTCAGGGTGGCCTTGAACTCATGGTGATCCTCCTACCTCTGCCTCCCGAGTACAGGAATATTGGAATTAAAGGTGTGCACCACCATGCCCAGCAGTGGTTTATTTATTTATTTATTTATTTTTTTGGTTTTGCTAGGTAGGGTCTCACTCTGGTCCAGGCTGACCTGGAATTAACTATGCAGTCTCAGGGTGGCCTCGAACTCTCAGCGATCCTCCTACCTCTGCCTCCCGAGTGCTGGGATTAAAGGCGTGCACCACCACGCCGGGTGTTTTTTTTTTTTTTTTTTTTTAATTAAGTAGAAAGTTGTATGGACATATCATATGTTAGTACCATCATTTCCCTCCTCCCTGCCCCCATTCCACTGAGGTGAGGGCCCTCCTCAGTGGGATTTCCCCCCTAGGTTTGCAGGTTATAAGATATCCTGTTTTAGTTTTTACCATGCTGATTGTGATCCATTAAGTTGGTTTTATACCCACTAGCTGAAAAACACAGCTTTATCTTTAGTCATTCAAGTTTGGGAACCAGCAAAAAGACCTAGAAAGTGAGTTAAACTTGCCCATGTCACAAATCCAAGACATGTAAGTAAACACAATGGGTGTTGGTAACAGGGTTCAAAGAGGTCTTCAAAAGCTGCTAAGTATGACGCTTAAGAGCACGAGGCTGCAAAGCTAAGTGAGAGCTCTATGTGGTCCACTGTGAGGTGGATGGGTTCCTCTCAGCCTACACCATTCTAGAACAGACAAGCCATCTACAGGGATTCTGAGAGGCTCCACTCACATGAAAGCATAGAGCACAAAATTCACAATGGTATAAAGTTTAGTAAATCCTGCACTGAAGTTAGAAAGCAAGTCACATGTGTACAGGAAAGGAAGACCAAACAAGAATACTTCTCATGTGAAAAATCTCCAGTGATTTTTTTTTTTTTTTTTTTGGTTTTCAAGGTAGAGTCCACTCTAGCCCAGACTGACCTGGAATTCACTCTGTAGTCTCAGGGTGGCCTCGAACTCATGGTGATCCTCCTACCTCTGCCTCCCAAATGCTGGGATTAAAGGCGTGTGCCACCACGCCTGGCTTCAAATTTGTTTTTTGATAATGAATATTCTCCATTATACCATGCTTTTTATTGCAGAATTCTCCAGTGATTTTTGACTCAAAGCTAAATGAAATTCAACAGAATCCACATATGATTGCCAAAAAGCTGCTGCAATCTTGGACTGTATCCTTAAAAATTCAATCATGAGCCGGGCGTGGTGGCGCATGTCCTTAATCCCAGTACTCGGGAGGCTGAGGTAGGAGGATTGCTGTGAGCCACCCTGAAACTACATAGTGAATTCCAGGTCAGCCTGGGCTAGAGTGAAACTCTACCTCAAAAAAAAAAAAAAAAAAAAAAAATTCAATCATGCCTGCTGCACTCCCAGCACTTGGGAGGCAAAAACAGGATCAATACAAGTTGAGACCAGACCAAACTACACAGGATATTCTAGACCAGTCAAGGCTATATAGTCAGACCCTGTCTCAATGGATCAATTAATCAATCAATGGGGTGGAGAGAGTTCAGAGTTGAAAGGTGCTTGCTTGCAAAGCTGCTGGCCTGGGTTTGATTCCCCAACATCCACAAGAAGCCAAACCCAGAGTAGTGCCTGTTTCTGATGGCTGCAGCAGCAGACTGAGACCCTGGTGTATGTACGTGTACACACACACACAGAAATAATAGTACTAAAACTCAGTCATAAGAAAAGAAAAACAATGGTCTCCATGCATTCTGCACACTGGGGCCAGATCAGTATCAGATTTTATTCTGAGGGGTGAGGGCATTTCCAAAGATTTTTTGTTTTGTTTTGTTTTGAGGTAGGGTTTCACTCTAGCTCAGGCTGACCTAGAATTCACTATGTAGTCTCAGGGTGGCCTCGAACTCACAGCGATCCTGCCCTACCTCTGCCTCCAGAGTGCTGGGTTTAAAGGCATGTGTCACCACACCGGGCTCCAAAGATTTTTGGCTGGGGCTTGTTCACAGTAAAGCAGCCAGTCTAGCCAAGGCATCTTACATGGGTTCAAAGAGCAGAACCAAGACTTCTGCATGGATGTTTCAAGAAAACAAATTTTGGGCTGGAGAACTGGCTTAGTGCTTAAGGCACTTACCTGAAAAGCCAAGGGATCCAGGTTCAATTCCCTACTACCCACATAAAGCCAGATGTACAAGGTGGCACATGCATCTGGAGTTCATTTGCAGTGGATAGAGACCAAATAAATAAGTAAGAAATTTTTTTGTTGTTGTTGTTGTTTTTGTTTTTCAAGGTAGGGTCTCGCTCTAGTCCAGGGTGACCTGGAATTCACTCTGTAGTCTCAGGGTGGCCTTAAACTCTTAGCGATCCTCCTACCTCTGCCTCCCGAGTGCTGGGATTAAAGGCGTGTGCCACCACGCCCGGCCAAGAAATATTTTTTTAAAGAAGGTAGCCAGGAATGATGGCACATCATGCCTTTAATCCCAGCACTCAGGAAGCAGAGGTAGGTGGATGGCCATGAGTTCAAGGCCAACCTGATGCTACATGGTAAAGTCCAGGTCAGCCTGGGCCAGAGTGAGACCTTACCTCAAAAAACCAAAAAATAAAATTAAATTAAAATTAATCTTTAAGATTTTTATACTTCCAGGGGCTTGAGGTGCAGATTAGTGGTAGAGCACTTGCCTGGAATGTGCAGGGCTCCTGCTTGGATACCTGACACCACAAAAACAAAACAACTTCAAACTTTGTTGCTCTGATAAAAACACAAGATGAGTTATCTGCTGGCAGGGCTGGGAAGGCAGACAGTAGATTTTCAAAACGACTCCCCAGGGTTCAAGTTCATTTAGCAAATACTGGTAAAGGACTCTTCCCTCAGACATCTCCCCTCTGCTATGAAATGGAAACTGGCCCAGCAATTCTAATCATCTCTCTCTCTCTCTCCCTCTGCAGTCATTACTCCTCTAGACTCAAAACTGTTCAGAGACCCAGCTGTGTCAGTTCAGTTAGAAGTTAAAGCAGAAGCCTGGCATGATGGCACATGCTTTAGTCCCAGCACTAGAGAAGTTTGGGCAGGTGGATCACGCTAAGTTTGAGGCCAGCCTGGGGATACAGAGTGAGTTCCAGGTCAGCCTGGGCTAGAGTGAGACCCTACTTCAAAGAGTAGAGAGCTGGGGGCTGAGGAAATGGCTTAGCGGTTGAGGCATTTGCCTGCAAAGCCAAAGGACCCCAGTTTGATTTCCCCCAGACCCACATAAGCCAGATGCACAAGGGGGCACATGTGTATAGAGTTCATTTGCAGTGGCTGGAGTCCGTGGCACACCCATTCTCTCTTTCTCTCTATCTTCCTCTTTCTCTCTCTCTCAAATAAATAAATAAAATATTTTGATTAAAAAAATAGAAGAGAGGTGGGCGTGGTGGCGTACTTGGAAGGCAGAGGTAGGAGGATTGCCATGAGTTCAGGGCCACTTGAGACGACATAGTGAATTCTAGGTCACCCTGAGCTAGAGTGAGACCCTACTTCGAACAAACCACCAAAAAAAAAAAAAAAAGAAGAAGAAGAGCAGAATCTACCGGCCAAGCTGCAGACTATGGGCGTGACACATTGCACCATTTCACTTTGGTTTCCTTTTCCTCCCCAGTGGCTCGTGCCATACTTCCTTTAGGTCTCAAAACACTAAGTATGTCTCCTAGTGTCACTCAGAGGTTTGTGGTCCCTGAGCTGCAGACCTGAGTAATCACAACAAAGAACAATTTCCCTGCCATCACAGAATTGTGTCCTGGCAAGAGAAGAAGAGAAAAGAGCAGTATTTCCAAAGGTGTTTGGAAGTCAAAGTGGTGAAAGGGAGCGACCGCTGATCCATCACTTTGGGCCTGGGATCAGAGGTGCCCTGGAACCTTATTAATTTGGAACCTTTATTTAAAATGTGAAATATGGACATAAAGGGGGTATAAGTTTTCCTTATACTACTCAAAGCACAGATGAGTAGTGTATGATTGCAAAGGGACTCAGGTACAGTTATGTAATTGCTTCAACCATTTCCACAATTTTGTATGTCTTCCTTTAAAAAAAAAATTATTTATTTGAGAAATAAAGGAGAAAAAGAGCCAGATAGAGTGAATAGGCACACCAGGGCCTTCAGCTACTGCAAATGAACTCCAGATACATGCACTACCTTGACCATCTGGCTTTAGATGGGTACTGAGGAATTGAACCTGGGTCCTTTGGCTTTGCAGGCAAGCGCCCCAATCACTAAGCTATCTCTCTAGCCCATGTCTTCTGTTTTGAACAGAGGATTGAGCCCAGGGTCTCATACATGCTAGACAAGCACTAATACTGAGCTATATCCCTACCACTTCCACCATTTTTTTTTTTTTTTTTTTTTGGTTTTGCAAGGTAGGTCTCACTCTGGTCCAGGCTGACCTGGAATTAACTATGTAGTCTCAGGGTGGCCTCGAACTCTCGGCGATCCTCCTACCTCTGCCTCCCGAGTGCTGGGATTAAAGGCGTGCGCCACCACGCCTGGCTGACTTCCACCATTTTAATAGTACCATTTGCTTGTAACAGCACAGCAATTTACATTTGGTCACTGAACCCTATATTTAGCAACACTGATAAATGGAATTAC
The DNA here is from genome assembly GCA_036365145.1 of Orientallactaga sibirica. Classification (NCBI taxonomy): domain Eukaryota; kingdom Metazoa; phylum Chordata; class Mammalia; order Rodentia; family Dipodidae; genus Orientallactaga; species Orientallactaga sibirica. Next base: position 31,644,858 of record JAEOAD010000013.1, on the reverse strand, counting down.
TGCATATTCTTAAGGAAAAAAAAATTACATGTCTTTCAAAGTCTTATTATCTGGATCTTTCATTAATTTGAGTTGGCTTAAGTTTTACAATGATGTATTATACAACCAAATGCACTAGTACCCCTCTTAGCTCCCGGGGGGTTGAAGAAAGCTTGTGTGGGGGGGGAGGTGTCAGGTGACTGATAGGACCATACCTGAATTTCAGGCTCTCATACTGATCATCCACCTCTGGTCCCTCTAGCACAGCCTTCTCCTCCTCTCTCCTTGGCTAAACTTGGAGGAATACATTGCTGTCCCCTCCTGGATTCCACTCCATATTCTGCTGGCTATTTCCACCCAGGTCACCATCTACCACCCTGTTTCCGAAGTCCCACCAATCGTCACTTCTCCCTCCAAATTCCTGTGGATTTTCTACTGCATCTTCTTGGCTCCTCTTCCTTTGCCTCCATTTAAATAAGAACACTATTTCATATCTGTTCTCCTCACCCAAGACTCTTTGGGGGACCATGGCCACTCACATGGCTGTTAACAGTTGTCAGGACTGTGTCTGGCCTGAACCTGCACTCAGTGTGCTGGTTCAGTATACCCAGCCTTCTATGGGCCTTCCCCTGGATCAGCCAGACACTCCCAATCGGAGTATTCCCTGGCTTTCTCATTCCTTCTCTTCCCCAGCCTCCACAGGCTTCCTTCCAGATTCCTAGGCGCCCTTGTCTCTGTTGCTGCCCCTCTCTTGCTTACAGCTCCTTCTCTCTTTGTGATCTAATGCCTTCATCTTTCAGGTGGCACCCTTTCAGGCTAGTTTCCTCCGCCTCTCCCCCAAAATTTGTTAGCCATGTGGTAATAGGCTTGTCATGTCCTCAGGACCTTTCTGAACTCAACATGAGGTTAGGTCCTTTGGTAACCCACCCATTGCAGTTATCACGGACCTAACCTTTGGAAGTATAGACATGTCTGTCTTACTGTACCACTGACACCACACTGGCCCCCAGCACAGGTACAGCTGCAGTGCAGTGCCTGGGGATGTTGATGGTGGGGATGAGGATCTTTACAAAGCCAGCATCTCTCTTGGTATTTCAAACCACGGCGGGACCCTGAGCATCATCAACCTGGTGGACCTCCTCCTCAGTAGACATTTCTCTTTCTGCTAACTAGTTTCCAGGGCCCTCGTCCTCACTTTAAATTTTTTTTTTTTTTAATTTATTGGGGCTGGAGAGATGGCTTAGGGGTTAAGGCATTTGCCTGCAAAGCCAAAGGATCCCAGTTCTCTAGGACCCACATAAGCCAGATGCACAGGGGGCGCATGCGTCTGGAGTTTGTTTGCAGTGGCTGGAGACCCTGGCGCACCCATTCTCTCTCTCTAATAAATAAAACAAATTTAAAAAATTTTTAAATTTATTTGAGGGAGAAAGGATGAGTATGGGCAGCTCAAGCCTCCTGAACTGCAAACAAATTCCAGACGCATGCGCCACTTTGTACATCTGGCTTTACATGGAGACTGGGGAATCGAACCCAGGCCATCAGGCTTTGTAAGCAAGCACCTTGAACCACTGAGCCGTCTCTCCAGCCCTAAAATCTTTAAAATGTATTATTTATGTGTGTGTGCGTGCACTCACACATATGCCATGGCATGCATGTAGAGGCCAAAGGACAACTTTGAGGTGTCTGTCTTCTTCGCCTTCTTTTTGGATTTGTTTTTTTTGTTTTTGAGGTAGGGTCTTGCATTAGCCCAAGCTGGCCTGAAAATCACTATGTAGTCTCAGGCTGGCCTTGAACTCACAGCGATTCTCCTACCTCTGCCTCCTGAGTACTGGGATTAAAGCATGTGCCACCATGCTCAGCCTCTTCACCCGCTTTTGAGACAGGGTTGGTCTTAATGTTTTGTTGTTGCATAAACCAGACCAGCTGCCCAAGTCCCAACTTTGGAGTCTTCTGATTCCACCTCCCACTGCCTGTAGGTACAAGGCATGTTGTATCCGGCTTTAAATGGGTACTGAGGAGGACCAAACTTGGGTTAACACCTTTAACCAGTGAGTCATCTCACTAGCTCACTTTAACCACCCTCAGCCCAGCCTCTAGGACCTCTGGCCTGGTCCCCTTATCCAGCCCCCCAGACTGTCAGACTATCTTTGTAAAACGTAAATCCCATCCTGCCATTCCCCTGATTACACCCCACGGTAGTTTCCAGAGGCCCTTCTTTTGATAAGCACAGAAAGGCCAGACACTGTGCCTCCTCCCAGTTTATCTCTGGGATTCAACTTGTCCAAACACACACACACACACACACACACACACACACACACTTACACTTCCTCCCTCTTCCTCTCTCTCCTACAGTTAAAATACTCTCTGGGAGCCTGAAGCATGCTCACTATAATCTTGCTGGAGGTCATTTATCTTTCACTGGCTCCTGACCTCTCATGCTGGAGGCATGGGACCTTACTGTGTCAGTACACACTCTTCACAGCACCCTTCACAGCACTGGCCCCACCACAGGGCAGGGAGTCTCTATCATGGGAGGTTTTTCTCAGGCTCACTGGGTAGGGAGAGCATGGTGTAACACGAAGAGGTACCTTACAGCGGTGGTCATGGGGCCAGTTGTTATCCCATGCCATAATCTTTTTGGGAGTAGGGAGGGGTGCTAGGGATGGAACAAGGGGCTTTGTGCGTTAAGCTGTACCTTCTCTTTGAAAAACAGAAAAGGGGCTCAAAGATACTACAACAGTATACTTTATGAAGTTGCTTTTCCCCTCAAAGAGCAGGCTCAAATTCCACACCCAGCCCTAGGGGCACTGGGCTCCCCTTCCCCCTTAGGTTCCTACCATCCAGGCTACACTAGGGCTTCCTGGGCCCTCTGCTATGGTATTTCCCCTACAGGAATTTCCTCTGCACAAACAGCTCTGGTGGCTATTTTGGTCAGCTTGGCTGGGCCTGAAGCCAGCAGAGCAGTTTCTAAGCCTAGGCTTTCTCAGTTGCCTGGCCTGGAAGAATTCTGAGCTGGTAAGCAAGCCAATGGATGGTTTTTTAGAAAACAAAGTTGAGCCTTGGGGAGACTGACAAACGGCTAAGAGAATCAGCAGGGATGGAGACAGCAACAAGCTACAATGTGAAAGACTCCAAACTGCCCGAATAACTAAACGTCCAGCAGTCACACTAGGCATAACAAATAAGAGCCCAGTAACAGTAAGGAAGACTTTCATCACATGAGAACAACTCTGGGCAGAGGGCCACGCATGCCATGGGCCACGCGGAGAAGGCGAGTGACTAAGAATGAGATCTTGTCTCTGCTCACTGAGCCAGTGGTCTTCCCTACACTCAAGGCTGACTAAACTACTCAGCCCATGACCCTGTCTGTCACTCTCAAATAAATAAATAAAAATTAAAAAAAAAATTTTAAAAACACCCTAGTCTAGGGTACTGGAGAGATAGATGGCTTAGCTGTTAAGGCCTGCAACGCCTAAGGATTCAGGTTCGATTCTCCAGGTCCCACCTAAGCCAGATGCACATGGTTGTGCATGCATTTGGAGTTCGTCTTCAGTGACTAGGGACCCTGGTGCGCCCATTCTCACTCTATCTCTCACTCCCCCACCCCTCTCTCTGTCTCTAATAAATAAATAAATAAATAAAAATAAATCTAAAAAAAAAAAAAAGGTAGCTTCTGTTAAGAAAAAATTTTAGCCGGACGTGGTGGTGCACACCTTTAATCCCAGCACTTGGGAGGCAGAGGTAGGAAGGTTGTAGTGAGTTCGAGGCCACCCTGAGACTACATAGTGAATTCCAGGTCAATCTGGGCTACAGTGAGACCCTACCTCAAAAAACCAAAACCAAACCAAAACAAAACAAAACAAAACAAAACAAAACAAAAACTTTAAGAAAAAAACATAGTCTAGGGTCAGAGAGATGGCTTAGTGGTTAAGGCACTTGCCTGTGAAACCCAAGGACCCAGGTTCAATTCTCCAGGACCCACATAAGCCAGATGCACCAGGGGCACATGCCTCTGGAGTTTGTTTGCAGTGGCTGGAGGCCCTGGTGTGCCCATTTTAAAAAGAAAAATAGCCGAGTATGGTGGCGCACACCCTTAATCCCAGCACTCAGGAGGCAGAGGTAGGAGGATTGCTGTTTGAGGCCACCCTAAGACGACATAGTGAATTCCAGGTCAGCCTGAGCTACAGTGAGACCCTACCTCAAAAAAAAAAAAAAAAAAAAAAATATAATTTAAGACAAGCATGGTGGCACACACCTTTAATCCAGCACTCAGGAGGCACAGGTAGGAGAATTGCTATGAGTTTGAGGCCACCCTGAAACTATGTAGTGAATTCAGGTAGCCTGGGCTATAGTGAGACCCCACCTGGAAAAACACAAACAGAACACCTTAATGACTGCCTTCACCACCTCCTGTTATCTCCCAGGTCCATGTCCTCACCATCTCTTACTTGGACAAATGCAAAGGTCACCTAGCTGTGCTTCTGATCTTGTCCCTGTCAGCCAGTTCTCAACACACATTAAACTTAAGTGAAACCATGTTACTCTTCTGGTCAGAGGTCCTAAGTGGCTCAGAAGCCATCAACAAGCCGAAGCCCCCACCATCACACACAGACCTGTGAACAGGCTCCTCTGACCTCTGACCTACCCTCCTGACTCTCTCCCTCCCTCACTGCTTTAGCCATGCTGTCCTCCCTGTTGTTCCAGGTACTTTTACTTGCTCCTCTGTCTGTCTGAGTTCACCCACCTCCCCTTACTCTAGAGAGAGCATGACTCGATCTCCTTCACTCTGCTGGGGCTTCTTTCAGGTGTCGCCTTCTCACAGAGACCTTCCCTGCCCAGACTTCCCTGCAAACTGTCCCTGCCCAGACATTTTTCCTATCCTCCCACTGTTCTGCTTTTAGTCTTGGCACTTCTCACTTTCTAACATTAGTTAACTATTGTCTCCCACAAAGAATGTAAGCTTCCTAAAGGGCTTCTTCCTTACTAATGTACCTCTGCTATCTAGTACATAGTTGGTGCTTAATGTACAGATTTCACCAACAGATCCTGGAGGAATGTAGAGGGAAAGAACCAAAGAAAAAAACCTGCATATGTGTATGTGGTACACTGGGTGAGGATCCACTGCACCAGTCTCCTCACAGGCAATATAGTGCTTTTCCAACTAGCAAGTGTGGGGAGGGGCAGTAAAGAGTCTGAGGACATCCGAATATGGATACCCAGGTGACTCCACTCTGAATTCCTCTCCATCAAAAATGACTGTCATTTGGGCTGGAGAGATGGCTTAGTGGTTAAGGCACTTGCCTGCAAAGCCAAGGGACCCAGGTTCTATTCCCCAGGACCCACATAAAGCCAGATGCACAAGGTGGCACATGTGTCTGGAGTTTGTTTGCAGTGGTTAGAAGCCCTAGCACACCCATTTCTCTCTCTCTCTTCTCTCCCTCTAACTAAATAAAAACAAAAATAAAATCTCTTTAAAAAAATGACTATCATTTGCTAGTTTGCATGTGATCACACCCCATTGGACTTGGGGCAACAGAGGATGATGGGAACTCTTTACCATGCTGGAAGCAGTCCCAGGAAAGGGTGCAAATCTTTTCTTTCTTTCTTTCTTTCTTTTTTTTGGTTTTTCAAATCTTTTCTGTCAAAGAATCATGGACTCAGAATTGTGTCTTAGAAGGCAGAAGAAGCCGGGCGTGGTGGCACATGCCTTTAATCCCAGCATTCGGGAGGCAAAGGTAGGAGGATCACCATGAGTTCAAGGCCACCTTGAGATTACATAGTGAATTCCAGGTCAGCCTGAGCTAGAGTGAGACCCTACCTTGAAAAAACCGAAAAATGAAAAAAACAAAAACAAAAAAAAAAGAAGGCAGAAGAAAAAAAGAAAGACTCTCATTATGCATAAACACTATTTCCCCTGCTTTGAGGAAAGTATCTGAGTCATGCCCTACACTAGCCCCTGGCTAGGATCAGCTTCTGGAATGAGCAGTGACTTCATTTCCCCTGAGAAGAGAGGACTGGCTTACCATTTACTTTTTGATCCTTGGTCTGTTTTGTTTTAATTTTCCTTTTCTCTAGACTAATCTGAGATTTCCAATTGTTGGGGACAGTCAGATGGCCCTACTTGCCATCTGGAGTACATGCCATCTCTTAATCCCTAGCCACTGTGTCTCAGAGGCTACTAGTGATTTTACCAAATCCCACAAAAGTGATGACAGCCACGCAGAAGTTCTTGAAACTTGAGCCAGTGACTACTGCCTCCTCCTGAGCCATTTTCACCCTGTGGCTAAGATGAAAGGCCCCTTAACTGCCCAAGTGAGCACAGGGAGGTAATACAGGCATCTCAGAGTACTTGGTCTCAGCCACTCAAGCTAAACCTCTGCTCTGCTATGTGGTAGTCCCTGCCTGGGTATGGGCAGCTAGTGATGCAAATAGCCATACATGTGAGCACCGCCCAGAGCTCTCTGTTGTGCAGAGACCCTTACTGCTGAGCAGCACTCACCTCCCTAGAGCACACCAGCCTGTAGCCCACCCTGAGGAGAGACAGTGGTGACAGTGACAGCTCTTCCCAGACATGTACTGGGAGGACTGCCCCACCTCGTGCTACAGTGCTGACTCCGAGCCTGCTTCTGGCTGGTTACTTTTTTTTCCCCCCTAGTGTCCCATGAAGCAATAGAAAAAAACAATTTCCCGTTTCAGAATCTGTCAACTGAAATAAATCTATCCATATCACCTTGGAGCATCCTCTCAAGGGCAATCTCCAGTTCCCTCTTAGCCTGACAATGTCCTTGAGCTAGAAAGGTCCCCCGGCTTTACCCTCTTCATTCATCTTTCTACTAGGCTTCAAAAGATTACTAATAGACATGTGAGACCTTTTCCACCTCGAGGTTCTAAGAGAAAGCTACTTGCCAAAAAGATCTATTGACTATGGGGAAAGCATCTAAAGGAGAGAAAGAGAAACTACCTTTCAGAAACATGAAAGCCTAAGTCCTGTCTTTCTATGAAGGAGAAAAAAAAGAAAGAGCTTTTGTTCTCCTACACTGGGTTTAGAAGTCACAGGAGGAATTGCAGTATTCAAAACAAATGCAGGCTGGAGAGATGGCTTAGAGGTTAAGGCGCTTTTCTGCGAAGGCTGAGGACCCATGTCCAACTCTCCAGGTCCCACGTAAGCCAGACACATAAGGAGATGCAAGCACACAAGGTTGCACATGCTCATAAGGTGGCACACGCATCTGGAGTTGGACTGCAGTGGCTGAAGGCCCTGGCACACCAAGTCTCTCTCTTTCTCATAAAAAAAAATTACAAAAATGATAGAGTTTAAAACCTCATCATTAGGGTCCTGGTTGTGCAATATTTGCGTAAAGTAAGCTTAGGGATTGCCACACACCTATGATAAAGCACTTGTCATTGCTTGATACAAGAGATCATACAACTTCTCCAAAATGCTACTACATACCAGAAGTTCAAAACCAAAATATCAAAACTAATTCCCCTCCTGCTGGAAAGCCAAACATTTGCTAAAATCTTTCGGTTTCTTCTCTCCTCTTTGTAAGGAGCCCCAACTTAAGCCCAGGGACTTAGGTGAAGGGGTGTTTCTTTATTGGTCCGAGTTGACCTTCCACCCACCTCTAACCCAGAAGATGAGTGATAAATTGGTCCTAAAGCCAATCAACTCTGAGATTAAAAAAGCAGAAGAAGGAGGAGCCAATCTATGTGCTGTCCACAGTAATGCCAAACTCTTCCTCCCAGAGCCAGGTTCCCCTGCTGCTGGGCATTTAGTGGAAAATCTAATTATGAACAAACTCAACCTAGGTCTCCTTGACAAAGAATGTATCTTCTTTTTTGTTTTGTTTTTAGAGGTAGGGTCTCACTGTAGCCCAGGCTGACCTGGACTTCACTCTGCAGTCAGTCCCAGGCTGGCCTGGAACTCACAGTAATCCTCCTACCTCCATTTCCCCAGTGCTGGGATTAAAGGTGTGCACCACCACACCTCTCAGAATGTGTCTTTAGCAGCCTAGCACTCATATTCATGTCAGGCCAGCTTTTTTTCCCCCTTGAAGTCGTACAACCAATAGAAAGCATTAGAATTAGAAAACTGACTAATCGCTCGCTGGGCAAGTGGGTGGCCCAGGCTGACCTGGAATTAACTATGCCAGGGTTTAATCCCAGCACCTCTACCTCTGCCTCCCGAGGCAGAGGTAGGAGGATGGTGGCGCGCCTTTAATCCCAGCAGTTTGAGGCCACCCTGAGACTAGTTAATTCCAGGTCAGCCTGGACCAAAGTGAGACCCTACCTCGAAAAAACCAAAAAATAAAATAAAATAAAATAAAAAAATAAAATAAGAATAAAAAAAAAACTGACTAATCACTTCAGCCAATGAGAGTCCACTCTAAACCGGTATTAATGCCTACATGAAGCCACTGGAAGCCAAGTATGGTGGCACATGCCTGTAACCCCAACTCAAGAGGCTGAGGCAGGAGGGTCATGAATTCAGGGCTTCATAGCAAGACCCTGTCTTACTCCCCACTTAAAAAAAAAAAAAAAAAAAAACTAGAACACTAACATCAGCTAACTAACATCAGAAATTTGCTCCCGTCATTGTCCTCCAGGATAAAACAAGACAAGACACTGCAGTTATATTCATTGCTGCAGACAATGGATTTCTTTGTGTTAGTAATCAAAATTGCTTCTGTGGTCTGGGTCCCACATAATCCCTTGGTGGCCAATACTTTTAACTTCCTGGTCTTAAAAGTCTTTTCCACAACACCAACTCGGGGCTGAGGTTATAGCTTAGTGATAGAGTGTTTGCCTAGCATTTGTGAGGTCCTAAATTCAGTCCCCAGCACGGCACCGGGAGGGGCGGGGGAATGACTCAACACTTAAACCTGGCTGTGATCTCCATACCTTTTAGGGCACTGCCTCAAATAGTTTTTATAGTGCATCCCAATACACCTTGAAACATCAGTGGTCTTCTCTTTGCAATGAAATTTGAATGAAGGAAACCTTGGCCCAATCCATTACTGTCCTGTTGCTTTCTCGGGGGGGGGGGGATGAGCAAGTAACCTCACAAGAAGTAAAAACTTCAGGAGAAAAACCTGAATGATTCCCCTTGGATCATGTTAATTATGAGACAAACATGACAAACTACTGAAATCAACCCAAGGAAAGCAGCGAGGACAGGTTTCTCTATTTTAGTTCCCTTTGAGCTAAAATTAGAACGCCACTGGGAAGGAAAACCAAGAAGCTGAAAACCATTAAGTCAGCATTGGGAATGGAGGTTGGGTGGAGGAAGACAGCAACTCTTTTATTTCAAGACTGACGGTCCCTGGGCTTTGGGATTTCAGCGGTCTCCCCACGAGATGTCAGTCAACAGGCTGTCAAGTTCTCAAACTTCCCGGAAATTCTAAGAACTTGTAGATACCCAGACGGAGGGAGGTTCAAGGATGCACGTGCGAACGCTAAAAGACGATCTTTTTTTTTTTTTTTAAACTCGGCAGTCCTAAGACCTTACAGTCATCTGACCAGGAAGTGCCCCCGTGTCCAGACACACCGTCTCCCGATGGCTACATCAGTGAGCAGCTCAGAGCGTATGCCCAGCTGTGCTCATTTGCTTGACACGGTCTCAAGCATCGCCTGGACCCCCTGCCCTGCCGAGGGTCCCGGACTGCCCGTGGACTCCTGGAGACACGAAGTGAGCACAAGAGGTGTCCGGCGCCTCCCTAGCAGCCGACCCAGGTGTGCGACCCCGGGCAAGGACGCCAGGCTCGCCCGGGTGTCCGCTCCTCTTGCCAGCCAGCCCCCGGAAGCGCCGCCCTCCCGGCCCAGCGGGCTCCGAGGGGGCGGGGAGTCAAACGCCCCCTTCCGGGTGCCTCCGCCCGGCTGGCCTGCCGTGCTCCTCCTCCGGGCGGGAATCCTCCCTCCCCCGCCCCTCCCGTAGTCGGGCCCCGGCGCCAGGCCCAGCCTCACGGGGGAACCCCCGGCCCCAGCTTCCCCTCCCCGAGGCCTCTGCCCGTCTTCCCGACCCTTGAGGGCCGGGAAGACCCGGCCGGCAGAGGCAAGGACCCACCGCTCATTACGACATCTTCCTCCCTGGCCTCCGCCGCCTCCGCCGCCACCGAGAGCCTGACACCGCCCGCCTAGCACCCGCCAATCCCGGAGCCCGCCACCGCCCGAGCGACGGCGGTGCTCACCAATAAGCGTACGAGACATTGGGGACCGACAGCATGACTAGCCAATAGCTTAGAAGCATCTAGAGTGACGTAGGTCTGACCAATAGGAATGCGATGTGTCACTGATGGACGGTAGTAGATACCAACCGGAAGCCGAGTCAGGAATGAACGACATGTTCATTAGCCAACTGGCGGGAGGCAAGGTCCCGCCCGCTAAGAGGTTGATGGACAGCAACAGGAAGCTGGAGGGGGAGGGACTTAGCCGAGGGGGTGTTTCTTTATTGGTCCCGGTTGACCTTCCACCCACCTCTAACCCAGAAGATGAGTGATAGATCGGCCCTAAAGCCAATCAGAAGTCCTTAGGGTGCGGCGGAGAAATGACCTATGAAAGGAACACAGTTCCCTGCTTCCTTACAGTCTGGGCCCTGTGGGTCATTCCCGTCCTCGGGCTGTCCTGCAGTCCACGGCCGCGTTGTCCCGTACCTGGTGAGTGGACAGCCAATAACCTGTTCCTCAGTCCCCCGCCCCGTCATTGCTTGAGGAAAGGGGAACCCTGGAGTTCGACACCTTAGCGGGAGTTTGGGGTTACCTGACACACTTCCCAGAGGGATTGTCATTGTAATCAGTTCAAGACCCTCTTAATGCTCACCAGTTTATCGCAGAGACACCCCCACACGGCTCCAAACGGGCGTTTGGTCATCTTCTGAGCTTTTTCCAAAAGCAGAACCCCGGGGCTGCCTCCCCTAACCTGAGTTGATACTTTTAAGGGGCGTGATGCCTAGTACCTGTAAAGTTGCACGCTCCTGGAGTCTTGAGGAACCCCCCCGCTTGGCCTCTACCACATTTCCTCCTGAACCACCCAGGTAGGGTTTGTTTTGTTTTGTTTTTTGCGGTAGGGTCTCACTCTGGCTCAGGCTGACCTGGAAGTCACTATGTAGTCTCAGGGTGGCCTCGAACTCACTGCGATCCTCCTACCTCTGCCTCCCGAGTGTTGGGATTAAAGGCGTGCGCCACCACCCCAGGCTGAGTTTCTTTCTCTTCCAATCTTTTGGACGCCCAGCCTGGGCAGGCGGCCTAGCATTCGTGTGAGAGAATCCATGCACGCTGGCTTCACACAAGCCTGGGCACTGAACTCCTTCCTGAGTCCCTCTCAATGAAGCCAGAATGTTCACGCCTACACCTCACACCAGTGGCATGCTTGCTTTTCCTTCTTTAATATCTAAAACCCACAGTGAAAAATGCATTTTGGGGTTGGAGAGATGGCTTAGTGGTTAAGGCGTTTGTCCGCAAAGCCAAAGGACCTCGGTTCAATTCTCCAGGACCCACGTAAACCAGATGCACAAGGGGCGCATGAATCTGGAGTTCGTTTGCAGTGGCTGGAAGCCCTGGCACACCCATTCTCTCTCTCTCTCTCTCTCTCTCTCTCTCTCTCTCTGCCTCTTTCCCTGTCTCAAATAAATAAATAAAAATTTTAGGGCTGGAGAGATGGCTTAGGGGTTAAGGCGCCTGCCTCCTAAGCCTAAGAACACTGGTTCCAATCTCCAGGTCCCATGCAAGGGCGCGATGCCGCACTTGACCACAAGGGGGCGCACACATCTGGATTTCATTCGCAGCAGCTGAGACCCTGCTGGCGCGCCCAACTCTGTCTTCCTCTCCCTCTCTCTCTCCGTCTCTCTCTGTCTCTGTGTCTCCCTCCAAAAAAATAATAAAAAAATAAAAAGTTTAAAAATTTTAAAAATGAACTATTGCCTGAGGCCAAACTGGGATGGTGCCAGGCAAGCTCTTTAAAAAAAAAAAAAAAAAAAAAGCCGGGCGTGGTGGCTCACGCCTTTAATCCCAGCACTTGGGAGGCAGAGGTAGGAGGATAGCCATGAGTTCGAGGCCACCCTGAGAATACAGAGTGAATTCCAGGTCAGCCTGGGCTAGAGTGAGACCCTACCTCGAAAAAACCAAAAAAAAAAAAAAAAAAAAAAAAAAAAAAAAAAAAAAAAAAAAAAAAAAGAAAGAAAGAAAGAAAAATGCATTTTGCATCCTGACTCGGTATGTTCAAACTGAATGGGATCATTAACAAAGTTTCCAAAACCTGCACTTCCAACACACTGATTGTATAGGTAGAGATACTACATACACACACACCCTTGCTGGGAGCTGTTTTTACTTTTTTGTTTGTTTGTTTTGGGTTTTTCGAGGTAGGGTCTCACTCTAGCCCGGCTGACCTGGAATTCACTAGGTAGTTTCAGGGTGGCTTTGAATTCACAGTGATCCTCCTACCTCTGCCTCCCCAGTGCTGGGATTAAAAGTGTGTGCTACTTTTTTTTTTTTTTTTTTTAAATGAGAGAAAGAATTAGCATGCCAGGGTCTCCAGCCACTGCAATCCAACTCCAGACACATGTGCCACCTTGTGCACATGTGTGACCTTGCGTGCTTTTGTCACCTTGTGCATCTGGCTTACTTGGGACCTGGAGAGTCGAACATAGGTCCTTAACTGCTAAACCCTCTCTCCAGCACATATTTTTTTGAGAGAGAGACAGAGACAGAGAGAGAGGGAGAGGAAAACAGATAGAGATGGGTGCGCCAGCAGCCTCTCAGCTGCTGCCAATGAAATCGAGATGCGTGCGCCCCCTTGTGGTCAAGTGCGGCATTGCATCCTTGTGTCACTTTGCATCTGGCTAAACGTGGGACCTGGAGATTGGAACCGCTGGAGATTGGAACCGGCGTTCTTAGGCTTAGGAGGCAGGCGCCTTAACCGGTAAGCCATCTCTCCAGCCCAATATATATATATTTTAAGTAGGATTTCCCTCTAGACCAGGTTGACCTGGAATCCACTATATAGCCTCAGGGTAGCCTCAAATTCATGGCAATCCTACTACCTCTTAATCCTACTACCACCATGACCAGCTCTATTTTAACTTGTCCTGCCTTCCAGTTTTTATTTTCAAGATTATTATTTATTAGTCGGGCGTGGTGGCGCATGCCTTTAATCCCAGCATTTGGGAGGCAGAGGTAGGAAGATCACCATGAGTTCAAGGCCACCCTGAGACTACATAGTAAATTCCAGGTCAGTCTGAGCTAGAGTGAGACCCTACCTCAAAAAACCAAAAAATAAAATAATAAAGAACATGATACGTAGAAAGCCAGCCATGGTAGTGCATACCTCTAATCCCAGCACTTGGGAGGCAAAGGTAGGTGGCTTGTTGTATGTTCAAGACCACCCTGAGAGCACATAGTGGAATCCAGGTCAGTCTGACCTAGAGTGAGACCCTACCTGGATGGAGAGGAACCTGTACCACACTTGCCTGTAATCCCACTCCTGAGGGTAGTGGAGATAGGAGAATTGGTGGGACTCACTGGTCAGCCAGCCTGACAAACAAATAAATAAAAGTGGCAGCTCCAGGTTCTGTGAGGGTCTCAAGGAAACAACATTGAAGAGGACATGCAATATTCTACTGTGGTCTCTTCATGCACAGGTGCATAATGTACACACATGTACATATACTCACACACCACACCAAGAAAGAAAGAAAGAAAGAAAGAAAGAAAGAAAGAAAGAAAGAAAGAAAGAAAGAAAGAAAGAAAGAAAGAAGAGAAAGAAAGAAAGAAAGAAAGAAGAAAGAGAGAGAGAAAGAAAGAAAGAGAGAGAGGGAGAAAGAGAGAAAGAAGAGAAAATAAAAGATGAAGCTGGGTGGCACACATCTCTAATCCCAGCACTTGGGAGACAGAGGTAGGAGGATTGCTGTGAGTTTAAGGTCACCCTGAGACTACATAGTGAATTCTAGGACAGCCTAGTCTAGAGTGAGACCCTGTCTTGAAAAAGCAGAAAAAAAGAAAGAATAAATGATACTACTCCTGTTTTTAAATCCTTCATTGGGACCCTATTCCCAGGATAAAGCTGGAACTCCTAGGCAAACAAAGTCCTTCATACTTTTTTTTTTTTTTTTTTTTGAGATAGAGACAGAGAGAGAGAGGAAGAGGCAGAGAGAATGGGCATGCCAGGGCCATTTCAGTTGCTGTGAACGAACTCCAGATGTGTGTGCCCCCTTGTGGTCATGCACAACATTGCGCACATGAGTCACTTGCATCTGGTTAAACATGGGACCTGGAGATTCGAAAGAGCATTCTTAGGCTTCACAGGCAGGCGGCTTAACTGCTAAGCCATCTCTCCAGCCCTAGCTGACCTGGAATTCACTATGTACTCTCAGGCTGGCCTCAAACTCATGGCGATCCTCCTACCTTTGCTTCAGAAGTGCTGGGATTAAAGTTGTGCACCACCACTCCTGACTCATACTTTTTTGTTTTGTTTTCAAAGTAGGGACTCACTCCAGCTGGGCTGTCCTAGAACTCACTTGTAGTCCCAGGCTGGTCTGAAACTCACAATGATCCTCCTACCTCTGCCCTCCCAGTGCTGGGATTGGAGGTGTTTGCCACGTGTGAGTATTGTGGAATTAAACCTGGGTCCTCAGGCTTCACAGGCAAGCACCTTAACTGCTAAGCCATCCCTCCAGCTCTTTTTTTTTTTTTTTTTAATATATGTTTTATTTTTTTGAGGTAGGGTTTCACTCTAGCCCAGGCTGACCTGGAATTCACTATGTAGGCTCTGGGTGGCCTCGAACTCATGGCGGTCCTCCTACCTCTGCCTCCCAAGTGCTGGGATTAAAGGTATGCGCCACCACGCCCGGCTGTTTTTGTTTTTAATTTAGGTAAGGGGCTGGGGAAATGTCTTAGTAAAGTGATTGCTGTGCAAACATGAGGACCTGAGTTCAGATCCTTAGCACCCACATAAAAGCCAGACACAGAGGCATGCACCTGTAGTCCCAGTGCTGGGGAGGCGGTAGCAGGAGACCTGGGCTTGCTGGCTAGCTAGTCTAGACAAATAGGTGAGCTCCAGGTTCAGTAAAAGACCCTGTCTCAGAAAATAAATTGGAAGCCGAGCATGGTGGCACACGCCTTTAAACCTAGCACTCCAGAGGCTGAGGTAGGAGGATCACCGTGAGTTCAAGGCCACCCTGAGACTACATAGTGAATTCCAGGCCAGCCTGGGCTAGAATGAAACCCTACCTCAAAAAAAAAAAAAAATTTTTTAATAATAAATTAATTGGAGGGCTGGAGAGATGGCTCAGTGGTTAAGGCACTTGCCTGTGAAGCCTGAGGACCAGGGTTCAATTCATTACCCACTTAAGCCAGACACACAAGGTGGTACATGCATCTAGAGTTCGTTTGCAGTGGCTGGAGGCCCTAATGTGCCTCCTATTCTCTATATTTGCCTCTCATTCCCTCAAATAAATGAAATATTTATTTATTTATTTATTTATTTATTTATTTATTTATTTATTTATTTATTTTTATTTTTGGAGAGAGATAGAGAGGGAGAGGGAGACAGAAATGGGCGCCCCAGCAGTCTCTCAGCTGCTGTGAACGAAATCCAGATGTGTGCGCCCCCTTGTGGGCAAGTGCGGCATTGCACCCTTGTGTCACTGCATCTGGCTAAATGTGGGACCTGGAGATTGGAACCGAGTTCTTAGGCTTAGGAGGCAGGCGCCTTAGCCGCTAAGCCATCTCTCCAGCCCAAATAAATGAAATATATTTTTTTAATAAGTTGGAGAGTCTGTGGAAATGGCTCAGTGAGTAAAGTGCTTACTCCTTAAGCATGAGGACCTGGGTTTGGATCCCCAGTACCCAAGGAAAGTGCCTGGTGCATCGATAATGCTACTTCTGGGGAGGCATAGGGAGGAGCACACCTGTAGCTCAGTGTCTCAGAGAATAAGGTGGAGAGCTACTGAAGAAGACACCCGGACGTCACTCGGGTTTCCACGTGCATGTGCCCATGCACGCACACAAACTCATACACTCATACATAAGCAGAAACAAAGTAAGGTAAAGAGTGATGAAGGAATACACCCAAGGTAGACCTTTGGCTTGTACATGCACTCATATGCACGAACATGCATTCATATGCCACACACGTACACATGCAATAACTAGGTGAATAAATTTAGGTAAGAACTCATTGTGTAGCCTACGCTGGCCTGGAATTTGAGATCCTCCCACCTCAGCTTCCCCAGTGCTGAGATTACCTGTGTGCACCTCCATACCTGACATCCTCCACACTCTTGTGTGTTTTTCATGCCTTTTCTTCCTCCACCTCCATTCCTTCTCTACAGGCCCTTGCCTTTTCTCTCAAGGAAAGATGCCACTCACAGCTGGGTGTGGCGGCACAGGCACTTGGAGGGGGCTGAGGTAGGAGAATCTCTGTGAGTTCAAGGCCACTCTAGGTCTACAGAGTGAGTTCCAGGTCAGCCTTATCTAAAATAAGACCCTACCTCAAAAACTATTTTAAGTTTTTAAAATTTATCTGAGAGAAAGCCTGACATGGTGGCGCATGCCTTTAATCCCAGCACTCAAGAGGCAGAGGTAGGAGGATCACCATGAGTTCAAGGCCATCCTGAGACTACATAGTGAATTCCAGGTCAGCCTGGGCTGGAGCGAGACGCTACCTCGAAAAACCACACAAAAAAAAAATTTTTTTGAGAGAAAATTGGGCATGCAGTGCCTCTAGCCACTGCAAATGAACTCCAGATGCATGTACTGCCTTGTACATTTCACTTATGTGGGTATTGGGAAATTGAACCTGGGTCCTTTGGCTTTGCAGGTAAGAGCCTTAACCACTAAGCTATTTCTCCAGCCCCTGAATTTTTTTTTTTTAATTAGAAAAAATAAAAGCAGAGAGAGTGGGTGCACCAGGGCTTCTAGTACTGCAACTGAACTCCAAACACAAGGACCACTTTGTATATCTGGCTTGTGTGGGTACTGAGGAATCAAACCTGTGTCCTTAGGCTTTGCAGGCAAGTGCCTTAACTGCTAAGCCATCTCCCCAGCCCCTAAAAAAATTTTAAGAGATGCTACAGTTTCTAAGCACTTAGATGTCTTTCTACTAGTTTCCTTCCTTTATAGGTAAGCCCCTTTCCTTCCTTCTAGTAAATTCCTAGGCATCCTTCAAGACCCTATTCAAAATCTGCTCTTTGCTTTTGCCCAGTCAGGCTTTCTGTTGTCTGTGCTGCCCTGGACTGTTCTTGGCACATATATAGGACTTCTTTCACATTACTTTACTCAACTTATTCTTTTTTTTTTTTTTTAAGCCCTGTTGAAGATCAAGCCTGAGTCTCTATACTGCTGACCACCACCCTCCAGGCACTTTGTCACTTCTGACTCCCCTGAGATACTGGGCTGCAATAGAAGGATGGAGACCAGTACACAGGATGGTCAGGAAATATATGCAGAGTTCAAGAATGAATGTTTGCATGTAATTACATCTGCATAGGGCTTGTCTATATAGCCCATACATTCTGTTCCCAGACCAGTTTTCAGTTCTGATTGCTTCATTGAGAAAGCCAAGGACTCCACCCAGGTTCAATGACTCAGCTACAGTAGGGTGCATGGGTTTTGGTGGGGAGTTGGGTTGACTATCCTGCTGGATGGCTGTCAGACCTCTTCTGGGACAAAAGCTGAAGGCAGTAATGTTCTATATAGAGGCCCCATCTTGAAGTCCGAAGAAGTGACAAAAAGTGAATGGGGGACGGTTAGAGAACTTAGAATTCACCAGTAGTCTCTTTGATTGCTCAGTTCATTTTGTTTGTTTGTTTTTTGTTTGTAAGCAAAGAGAGAGAAAGAGAATGAGCACACCAGAGCCTCTAGCCACTTGTAAATGAGCTCCAGATGCATGCAGCACTTTGTGCATCTGGCTTTATGTGGGTACTGGGGACTCAAACCCAGGTCATTAGGCTTTGTAGGCAAGCACCTTAACCACTGAGCAATCTCTCCAGCCCTAGTTTTTTTTTTTTTGTTTTGTTTTGTTTTTTTTTTTGGTTGGTTGTATTTTAATATTTTATTTATTTATTTAAGAGAGAAAAAGAAGAGAAACAGATCATGACTGTGCCAGGGCCTCTTGCTGCTACAAAGGAACTCCAGACACATGCACCACTTTGGTGCCTGTTTTTATTTATTTGTTTATTTTTTATTTTATTTAAGAAAGAGAGAACAGCTGGGCATGGTGGCGCATGCCTTTAGTCCCAGCATTTGGGAGGCAGAGGTAGGATGATTGCTGTGAGTTCGAGGCCACCGTGAGACTATATAGTGAATTCCAGGTCAGCCTGGTCTAGAATGAGACCCTACTTGAAAAACAGAAAGAAATAAAGAAAGAGAGAGAGAGAGAGAGAATAGGTGCAACAGGACCTCTAACCACTGCAAACAAACTCCAGATGCATGTGCCACCTTATGCATCTGGCTTACATGGGTACTGGGGAATTGACAAGTGCCTTAACTGCTAAGCCATCTCTTCAGCCCTTTTTAAAAAAAATATTTTATTTTTATTTATTTATTCATTCGAGAGAGAAAGAGAGATACAGAAATAGGCAGGTAGAGAGAGAGAGAATGGGCGCCCCAGGGCCTCCAGCCACTGCAAACGAACTCCAGATGCATGCACCCCCTTATGCATCTGGCTTATGTGGGTCCTGGAGAATCAAGCCTCGAACCGGGATCCTTAGGCTTCACAGGCAAGCATTTAACCATTAAGCCATCTCTCCAGCTCCCCCCCCATTTTTAAAAATATGTTTATTTGTGTGTGAGAGAGAGTATGGGTACACTAGGGCCTCTTGCCACTGCAAGTAAACTCCAGATGTATGTGCCACTTTATGCATCTGGCTTTACATGGGTATTGGGGATTTCTACTTGGCAGCAGGCTTTCCAAGCAAGTGCCTTTAACCACTGAGCCATCACCCCAATCCTAAGAGAGAATGGGTCCACCAGGGCCTCTTGCCACTTGTAAACAAACTCCAGATGCATCTGGCTTTATCTGGGTACTGGGGAATCAAACCCAGGCTGTCAGGCTTTGCAAGCAAGCACCTCAGAGCCATCTCCTTGGCCCTTGTTTTTTCAAGGCTGATTTAGAACTCACTCTATAACCCAGCCTTGAACTCATGTGATCCTCCTACCACTCAGCCTCCTATGTGCTGGGATTAAAGGTTTATTATTATTATTATTATTATTATTATTTTGTGTGTGTGTGTGTTTTGTTTTGTTTTGTTTGTTTGTTTGTTTTTGGTTTTTCAAGGTAGGGTCTCACTCTAGCTCAGGCTGACCTGGAATTCACTACGTAGTCTCAGGGTGGCCTTGAACTCACGGCGATCCTCCTACCTCTGCCTCCCGAGTGTATTTTGTTTGTTTTTTGAGGCAGGGTCTTGCTTTAGCCCAGGCTAAGGCGTATTTTTTAGCTTACTACTCTTACTACAGGCACAACTAAGGAAGGAGACACTTTCTACCCCCAGTGCTGCTGGGGATTGAATCCAAGACCTCATGCATGCTAGTCCAACACTCCACCACTGGACCTCATCCCCCCTGCCCTGCCACCGGAGTCTTAGAGCCTCATCTGCTCGCTCTCTCGGACCACCACACAAATTCTCTTCTCACACACGTCTTTTTTTCAGGATGGTCCCCTCCTCCATGTGAGGGAAGTGGCCAGACAGCTGGCCCCTAAGTTCCTGCTGTCTCCCTGGTCATTCTACACTTTCTAGAGAGCCTTTCACCAGTTCTGAAGACTGGCTCCCATCCCAGGAACTCAGTCCCTAGGGGTGGAACCCAGCGTCTGTGTGAGGAAGATCCTCAGGTGACATACTTGGGCAAGCCCGGCGCAACAGCACTCCTCCAAAAATGCCTCCACTGGGATACGCAGGAGAGGAGGAGAAAAACATCTGGACTCTAGGTGCCAGTTCACTCCTGTCCCTCCCTCTCCTGAATTTCTCCTCTTCCCCACTCTACCTGCCGCAGTCTTCCAATAGTGAGGGCAGTTGGGTGGTTCCAGCTGAGTCTTGCCATATCACCATGGGGGCGCCATCTCCTCCCAGGCAGGTTCTCAGAGCTGCTTCCTTTCTTGCCTCCAGCTATCTCCAGCCTCTTCCTTCTCCGGGTTGTCATTCTCTCCCAAGTTCTAGTGTGCCAAGTTACTAGTCCTCCGCTTAAAACTTCCCGTTTGGCCAGGTGTGGTGGCGCACGCCTTTAATCCCAGCCCTCGGGAGGCAGAGGTAGGATGATTGCCATGAGTTCAAGGCCACCCTGAGACTACATAGTTAATTCCAGGTCAGCCTGGGCCAGAGTGAGACCCTACCTCGAAAAACAAAACAAAACAAAAACTCCCATTTGTCTTGTTCATTGAGGCACCTCCCACGCTCAGCACAGTGCTCTTCTAACCCTCCTCAGGACACAGCCTAACCCCCTTCTCTTTCTGGCCCCGTTTCCTCCACCACCACTTCACTTCTTCCATGTCTGCCTCTTAAGCCTCTTGTTGCCTTCTTGCCCTGCTTCCTGACTCCCCTTGTCCTCTTCTGCATGTGACTGCTCTACTATCCAGAGTTCCTGAGAGTGAGAGCGTCTGTCCCTCAGGGGCCTAAGTGTGCTGAAGAGAGACAGTGAAGCAGTCTCTGGCTTCGGGAAGGTGCAGAAAGCTTCTGGAGCCTCCTGTGAAAGGAGCCACAAGGCACAGCAGTGCTCTCGGTTCAGAAACCAGAAGCACTCAGGAGGCAGAGGAAGGATCGCCATGAGTTCGAGGCCAGCCTGAGACTAGATAGTAAATTCCAGGTCAGCCTGGGCTAGAGTGAGGCTATACCTCGAAAAAAGAAAAGAATGGAATAGTGCATTAAGGCAGCCCTTGACTAAGGGCAGCCTGTGACTGTGCTAGCCTAGCCTTCCACCTGTGGCCCAAGCTTGAGTGGCACTCTTTGCCTTTGAAGAGTGACAGCCACCTCAGCCTTTTGTTTTGTTTTGTTGTTTTTTTTGGTTTTTCGTTTTTTTGAGGTAGGGTCTCACTCTGGCCAAGGCTGATCTGGAATTAACTATGTAGTCTCAGGGTGACCTCGAACTCACAGTGATCCTCCTACTTCTGCCTCCCAAGTGCACCCCGGCCACCTCAGCCTTTTAAAGATTGCAGATTTTGGGTTGGAGAGATGGCTTAGCCATTAACATGTTTGCCTACAAAGCCAAAGGACCCAGGTTCCATTCCCCAGGACTCACATGAGCCAGATGTTGAGTGGTGCATGTGTCTGGAGTTTGTTTACAGTGGCTGGAGGCCCTGGCATGCCCATTCTCTCTTTATCTGCTTCTTGCAAACAAAAATTGGGGGGGGAGGGCGTTAGTTTTCAAGGTAGGGTCTCACTCTGGTCGAGGCTGACCTGGAATTCACTATGTAGTCTCAGGGTGGCCTCAAACTCACTGCGATTGCCCTACCTCTGCCTCCCGAGTGCTGGGATTAAAGGTGTGCGCCACCACACCCAGCTCCAATAAAAAAAAAAAAAAATTTTTTTAAAAGTGCTGGGATTAATCCCAGCACTCGGGAGGCAGAGGTGTGAGGATCGCTATGAGTTCACCACCCTGAGACCATAGTGAATTCCAGGTCAGCAATAAAAAAAATAAATAAATTTTTTAAATAAAATAATAAAAGCTTACAGAAGCAGGCATGGAGGCACACACCTTTAATCCCAGCACTCAGGAGGCAGAGGTAGGAGGATCTCTGTGAATTCGAGGCCACCCTGAGAATACAAAGTGAATTCCAGGTCAGCCTGGGCTAGAGTGAGACCCTACTTCAAAAACAACACACAAAAAAAAAAAGCTTACAGATTTTCCCTTAACGATTTCCCATGGCCTCTACATTCCTTTTCCCTCTCCTCCCCCCACTTATGAAGAAGGCTTTTCCAGCAAGCCCTGACACCCTGATAGGCCAGCCCTGAGAATGGTTTGAATGAACATGGTTCTTGATTCCTCCTAGTCTACCATGATTTCTATGACCCAAGCCACCTCAGTCTTCTAGAAACATGGGAAATGGACTATGGCTTTAAGTTCACCTCCCTGCTCTGTTCTGCCAGCTAGCCCCACTCTGCACCCTGGTGAACACACAGCTGTCTTACCACTCCTCCTTCTCCTACCCAGGGGTGCTGCTCCTGACCCATGCCCTGTCTCCCTAGACTTCTGACTTTGGCTTTCCTGCCCACATCCATGGCTGCTGACCAACTGCCACAGAATCTCCCAACAAGGACATTCCATCCATTCCCTCCCACAGAGTTCTTCCTTCTATGGATCTTCCCTCTCCAGGCTCCCTGGGTGGGATCTGGGAAGCTCCAGAATAAGCAGGCAGGGTGTCCCCAGGAGAAGGTGCTCTTTAGGGCAGAAAATGCACATCCTCCATAGCCTTGGTATACCACCACCAGGGGGCGCCCAAGCCCTTTCTTGAAGCCTCTACCAAGGCTTTAACAACCTGGGAAGCAGAGACGAGAAATTTAACAGGCACCTACTTGGGACCTGCAGTAGGCCAGCCTGCACCCTGCTTCATCCCCAGGCTGAGAGTGTGTCTGGGGACCTGCAAAGAATCTCCATTATAAGCGCTGTTTGCTTCCTCACAAAGGCAAATTTCTACCAACCAGCCTGTCTTTGTGCCTGCCTCAGCCCGTAGGAGCGTACAGTCATCTCCGGACCCTGACCCCAGCTCCATCCACATGGTCACCCAGCCTGCTTTTCTTAGTCCATCTAGGCTTCCCACAGCCCCCTGGAGGTATCCCCAGGGACAGGCACAGGCCACAGATTCTCCAGGCAGGCCTGCCATCTCTGTCCTTTCTGGACTCTTTTCTGTAGAGCCACTGCTCAACCCTATCACTAGCCTCCTTTAGGGGTCCTGAGACCCTCAATGTGGAAGGTGTGGGGGTCACAGAGGCCACTGACAGAACTCCTTCACCTGGAAGAAGGACCCAGCTGGCAGAAACTCGGGAAGTGGGCGATGGTGGTGATAACAATAACAATAATCATATTAATAATACCATCGGGGCCACAAAACGGCTGTGAAATACCCTCTAATGATCCCTTGTATTTATAGATCTCCCTGGCTTCAGAGCCATTGCCCAATTAACCCTCCCAACTTCCCTAGGAGGGACAATTAACCCTGTATTTTATGGCTGGGGGAAACCGAGGCTCTCCGAAGGTACTAGAGTTGGCTAAGGTCACAGTGTGTTGGTGACAGCAGATTTTGTGGAATTATACTCTCTCCCCTCCTTTCCTATGTCCAGACACACACACACTTGTGCTCACTACCCATCCCAGTTATCTTTGGGGAGTGCTCCCCCTGGGCTTGGCCTGGGACAGTGGGGGCTCCTCAGACATGCTTGCTTATAACATGCTTTGTGACTGTCAGGGCGGCTCAGAAAAGAAAAGTGGTCTTTTTGGCCCCCACAGCAACCCCCTGCCTTAGTACATTAATGTCTTCTATGCCCAGCACTGGAGATGGCAGGGAGATTCTCAGGAAGAGAAGAGACCTGACAGACCTAGAGGGAAGGAGTGGCTGGAGGCAGCAAGAAGGCCTCTTTGGAGGATAGCAGTCATTTGGCCTACCTGAGAGGCTCCAAGGACAGGAAGCAGCAGGGAGAAGGCGGGGCTGGGACATGGGCCTGAATTTCAGCTTCAAGTCTCCATGGGGAAATAAAAGTAATAGGAAAGCCACGTCTGGTGGTACATGTATAATCCCAGCACTCCAGAGGCTGAGACAGGAGGATTGTGAGTTGCAGTCCACCCTGTGGACTTCATGTATCTAGAGTTCATTTGCAGTGGCAAAGATGCCCTCTCTCATTCTCTCACTCTCTACACCTCTCTGCTTGCAAATAAATAAAATATTTTTAAGAATTTTTTTTATTTATTTGAGAGAGAGAGAAAATAGGTGCACCAAGGCCTCTAGCAACTGCAAACGAACTCCAGATGTATGTGCCACCTTCTGCATCTGGCTTTACATGGGTACTGGGGAATTGAGCCTGGGTCCTTTGGCTTTGCAGACAAATAACCACTGAGTCATGTCTCCAACCCAAATAAAATATTTTTGAAAAAGGAAGCCGGTCATGGTGTCACATGCCTTTAATCGCAGCACTTGGAAGGCAGAGGTAGAAGGATTGCCGTGAGTTTGAGGCCATCCTGAGACTACAAAGTGAATTCTAGGTCAGCCTGGGCTAGAGTGAGATCCTACCTCCAAAAATACCAGCACTCAGGAAGCAGAGGGAGGAAGATCACTGCATTGGAAGCCAACCTGGGACTACAGAGTGAGTTCCAGGTGAGCCTGAGCTAGAGTGAGACCCTACCTCAAAAACAACAAGCAAAAAAAAGGGGGGGTCCTGGAGGTGTTGCTTAGTGAAAGAGAAGAAAAAAATAGGGCTGGAGAGATAGCTTAGCTCTTAGATGGTTAAGGCACTTGCATGGGAAGTCTTAGGACCCAGGTTTGATTCCCTAGTACACGTGTAAGCCAGATGCACAAGGTGGCACCTGTGTCTGGAGAGGCCCGTGACCATTCTCATTCTCTCTCTCAAATATATATTTATTTGGGTTTTCAAGGCAGGGTCTCACGCTACCCAGGCTGACCTGGAATTCACTATTTTGTCTCAGGGTGGCCTTGAACTCACAGCGATCCTCCTACCTCTGCTTCCCAAATGCTGGGATTAAAAGTGTGTACCACAAACCGGGCTTGGTGGCGCAAGCCTTTAATCCCAGCACTCGGGAGGCAGAGGTAGGAGGATCGCCGAGAGTTCGAGGCCACCCTGAGACAAAATAGTGAATTCCAGGTCAGCCTGGACCAGAGTGAGACCCTACCTTGCAACCCCCCCCCCAAAAAAAAAAGTGTGTACCACCACACCCGGCCAAAATACTTTTTTAAAAAAAGAAACAAAAAGCTGGGCATAATGGTGCATGCCTTCAATCCCAGCATTTGTAGGAGGTCAGCCTAAGCTAGAGTGAGACCCTACCTCGAAAAAACAAAACAAAACAAAACAAAAAAACACCAAAACCAAAACACCTTCCTATATTGTTTTGTTTCCTTTTTTCCAGGCTGACTTGGAATTCACTATGTAGTCTCAAGGTGGCCTCGAACTCATGGTGATCCACCTATCTCTGCCTCCAGAGTGCTGGGATTAAAGGTGGGCACCCCCATGCTCAGCTAGGAAGGTGTTTTTCATAGTGGGAACCCCGGGCCTGGGAAGCACGAATGCGCTGTTTGCAGCAGAGAGAAACAAGTCACTTCACCTAAGAACTTGCTACTGTGGAAACCCAGCATGGTGGTACACACCTTTAATACCAGCAAGGGGCCAAGGTAAAAGGATCACCATGAGTTCAAGGCCAGACTGAGACTACATAGTGAATTCCAGGTCAGCCTGAGCTAAAGCAAGACCCTACCTTATAAAACAAACAACAAAAAAAATAAAAAAGGAACTTGCTATGTAAAGCAATGCACAGGAGCCTGTCAACAAAGGGGACAGTGAGGGAAGAGTGCCATTTGTCTGATATGAACTCGAGCCTAGAGAGACATTTCCATTTGTTTGGGGCACTGGGGTTGGAAAGGTCTTCCTGGGGGTGGGACTATTTCCCAGGGTGGAGTGTCCTAGCATTGAGAGAACAGCAGTGCCAGCCAAGGTAACCTCAGCTTGCCTGGAGCCTTTAAGTTGCAGTTCCTGGCTTGACCCCACCACCACTAGCAGCAGCAGCAGCTCCACCCCTGCCTCTGATTTCCACCCTCTGGCCTCTGACCCCTGCAGCCTGGGTCTGGGATGGGCCCTGCCTTGGCTCCTGGTTTCACCTCTGAAACTCCAAGGCTCCACATTGTTGAGATTTTACTAGTGCTCCCAGCTGGGTCCCACCTTTGATCTGGCTTCAAAAAATCAAGAGCAGTAGCAGGAGAGCAATTTTCCCAACCTGCTGGGGAGGAAGGCAGGCTGGAGGCAGGTCCTGACCAGCCCAGCCCACTCCACCACTCCTAGCCTGTAGTGAGAAGCTGGTGGCAGGGAGAGGGGGCCAAAGGAGCAAAGCCACCCTTCCTCCCTGACTTCCTCTTCCTTCCCAGTGCAGTTTGTGGTCCGCTTCCCTCCCCAGCCCCAGCCTTCCACACAGCAAGAAAAAGGCTCACTTCAACTTCTTCAAGCACCTTCCCTACACTGCCGTTTCGCCACTGGGCCTTTCTGGATTGAGTTACCAGTAAGCCTCTGTCCTCTCTCCCCACTCTTCCCCTGGCCTGTTCCTGGGAAGTGGTCACTGTTCACTCAGGTTGGAGCCTGGTAGTAGCAAGTCCATGCCTACCAGTGTGGACACCTGAGACATTACTCCTTATCTGCACCCACGCAGGAATCCCTTGGGAGACTAGACTCAGACATGGGGAGAGAAGGCCAGCTGGAGAAGGGGGGGGGCAGCCTTTTATGGTGTCCTTGCCAACCCAATAGTATGGCGGGCGGGCGGCAGGCCCTGGTCCGGGATTATCGTCATCTTCCGGCAGTGGCCCCGCCCCCTCCTGTTCAAAGGTTCTGGGTCCTCACCTGCTCCGGAGATGCTCACCTGGCCCTTTTAAGTGGTTAGTAGTGCACCCCCTCCCCCACGCCCTAGTTGAAGTCAGGGCTGCTCCATGCAGGTGGGGACCAGGGGTATGGAATTCAGAGTCAGTCGAGGCAGAGGCAGCAAAAACGCTCCTCAAGCAACTGAGCTGCCCTCCTTAAACAAAGGCCCCTGGCTGTGGAACAGTCTGTATACCTGAGGAAGGAGCAGGGGCCAGCCCAAGGGAAAGCTGGTAGCTGAGTTTGGTTGGGCCAGAGCTGAGGGAAGAGGCCTGTGCCCTTTCCATTTGTGTAGGCCCGCGCCCCTCAGCATGTCAATTCATTGGCTGAAATGAGAGATGGCCACCAAGCACAAGGGACTTTGTCATCTCTGTCTCCACATACACACTCTGAAAGTACTCCCTAAATATTGAGACTTCGGGCTGGAAAAGATGGCTCAGCAGTTTAAGGTGCTTGCCTGAGAAGCCTAAGGACCCAGGTTCAATTCCCCAGTACCCAGGTGCACAAGGTGGCACATGCATCTGGAGTTCCTTTGCAGTGGCTGGAGGCCCTGACACATCCATTCTCTATCTGCCTCTTCCTCTCTCTACCTCTCTCTCAAATAATAAATAAAATATTAGCCGGGCGTGGTGGCGCACGCCTTTAATCCCAGCACTCGGGAGGCAGAGGTAGGAGGATCGCCGAGAGTTCGAGGCCACCCTGAGACTACATAGTTAATTCCAGGTCAGCCTGGACCAGAGTGAGACCCTACCTTGCAAAAACCAAAAATAAATAAATAAATAAATAATAAATAAATAAATAAATAAAATATTAAAAATATATTGGAGCTGGGCGTGGTGGTGCACGCCTTTAATCCCAGCACTCGGGAATCAGAGGCAGGAGGATTGCTTTGAGTTTGAGGTCACCCTGAGACTACATAGTTAATTCCAGGTCAAGCCTGGGCTAGAGTGAGACCCTACCTCGAAAAACACCAACAACAAAAGTCCATATATATATATATATACACTCTTCTAGGATTAGCCATACCCACTTGCTCACGTGTATACACACACACACATGCGCGCGCACGCTTTGAACCACTGGGCATATACATAAAGTCCAGGCCATGTCTATTTGAGAAACATGAGTGGGAGTATATGGTCCTCACTAGCAGCAGGCCCCCAAAGTTGTCCCTCTGCTCCTCCCTACCTTCCTCTAGGCACCCCAGCCTGATCTGGGGGCAGAGAGAAGAGGTCAGGGAGGGAATTTGGGAGCCACCTAGTCTCTGGGGGCGGGGTCCCAGCAGTGAGTGATATCTACCATCCTGGCTGCTCCAACCTGTTCTATCAGTGAGTTTAGTTTTTTCTCCCTAGAGGAGAAAGGTGAAGGCCTTGGTGGGGAGCTGTTCTGGCTCCAAAGTGGCCTTGCAGCTCACTTGGCCCCTGCAGGCCTTGTGCAAGAGCTGTAAATCTTTCCCCACCCACAGGCTTGGTGTGTGTGGGGGGGTTGCTGCCAGAGACTTTCATGTTGCAGGTTTTATGCATGTGTTGCTTCTGGCAGGCTCCAGGGCTCCTGCCTGGGGCCTCTCCCCAGCCTGTAAAAATCCAGCCTCATAAATCTTCCACTGCCCCCCTAGGAGCCAAGCCAAGTTCCTCCCACTCCATCTCCCACCAGCAAGCCCCCCACCCCCTTCTCTCTCTCTCTCTCTCTCTCATATCCCACAGAGCAACAGCAGAGGAGAAAGGCCTTTGAGAAGGGAACCTCTGTCTTACTCTGGCATGTGCCACTGCCTGGCTGGTTTGGGACCCCGTGAGTGACTAGATGGTCTGTTTCCAGCTGCCAGCATTGGAGGGGCTTCTGAGGGTCTCTGGTGGTGAGGCCTTTGATGACGTCTACTGCCTCCCAGCATCCACCTTAGCCTCCTGAGACAGGTGGCTTTGTGTCTGCCAAGCCCCCAGGTGCAGTCCGGGATGGCAGACAGCCCAGTGACTACGCTGCTCTCTTCAGTGCAAGTGGGAAGCCCAAGGAGTGGGAAAGAGGGTCAAGTAGCTGAGACCTGAGACTCACAGGTGTCCTGTGCTCTGATAGATTCAATAGTGGTGGAATTTTGTTTGTATTATTTATTTATTTATATTTATTTATTTATTTATTTATTTATTTATTTATTTATTTGTTTTTCGAGGTAGGGTCTCACTCTAGCCCAGGCTGACCTGGAATTCACTCTGTATTCTCAGGGTGGCCTTGAACTCACGGTGATCCTCCTTCCTCTGCCTCACCAGTGCTGAGATTAAAGGCGTGCACCACCATGCCCAGCTGAAACAGTTCTTTTTTAAAAAAATATTTTATTTTCTTTTTGAGACAGAGAGGGAGAGAGAGAAAGAATGGGCACACCAGGGCCTTTAGCCACTGCAAATCTTGTGTATCGGGCTTATGTGGGACCTGGAGAATCAAACCTTGGTCCTTAGGCTTCACAGGCAAGCACCTTAACGACTAAACCATCTCTCCAACCCTTGAAACAGTTCTTAACTTCCCAGTCTGATAAGGGAGAAAGGCCACCCACCCAGAATGGGACATCAAGACGGGGCAGATTGTAGATGAGGGCTGGAGCCTTAGGCACAGGAGCAATGAGCCTCTGCTCTGGTGTCCTGCTGGGAAAAGAAGGGGAGAGGGTGGCACAGGGAGCAAGGTGTCTCCAGAGGAGAAAACCGGCTGTTCCAAAGTTCCTGGGAAAAGATGCCGCCTAGGCTGGGAGGGGAGAGGGGAATGAGTGGTGAAGAGCTTGCCGTGAAGGTGAGAAGCTGGTGTTTAGCTCTGCCCCTCTGGAACCAGAGGTGGAAAGCAAGCAAGTGTAGACTTCATGAGGAAGGCTAAGTGAGGCAAACGCTGTGGGAAAGAGGGCTCCAGGGTGTTAGGACTGGAGTAGAGCGTGGCCCATCCTAGAATGTGGGGATCCCCCTGCCAGAAGCAAGGACACAGGGAAACCCCACACTCGGAACCGGAAGTCATCTCACCCCACCCATCCTTGCCAGGTCCAGATTCTGCTGACCCACATCCCATTTCCTCCCAGTGTAGGTGAAGACAAAGTCAGCGAAGGCTGGGAATGTAGCTCAGTGGTGCCAGTGTTTACCAAGTGAGCACCTGCTGCACGCAAGGCGCTGCTCTAAGGGTTCCACGAGCATCTACGCAATCCATCCCACGTGGCCTTGGTTCACCGAGGAGTCTGGAGGGTGGTGAGCCTGTGTTGTCAGATCACACAGGTGTGTGTGAGCTCAGCACAGGAGTCTAGACTTCTACCAGTCAGCCTAGATCCCTGGTCTGTTTTCCTAACTTCCGGCCTCCACAGCAGGAGGGCAAGGTCGGAGGAGGGGCTCCCTTAGGACTTCTTCCACCTTAAAACGTGGTCCTGGACATTGGAAGAGAAGCCTGTCAAATTGTCCTCTTTCCAAAAGGAAGCTTGGCCCTCTCTGGGTCCCTTTGTCCCAGGCAGGGCCCCTCAGGAGCCGTATCTGCATCAGGGCTATCTCTGGCTTCCCTCTGCTGCTCTGCTTCCGCTAGCACCCAGCAACCACCAGGGACTGGGCAATAGCAAAAGTGAAACTGACTCAGCCGGTTTCCACCCCCGCCCAGGGAGACGGGGAGCAGCCTCGGCTGGACAACAACCAATTAGGCACTTTTTATTGCCCACGCTGTCATAATCCTCAGAGCTTGGCTGGGACCAACAAGAGGAAATGGGATAGGATGGAATTCCAAGATGCCTTCCAGACTTTCCCAGGCATTTGCCTGCTTCCAGGCTGGACAGCCCAGATGCCTTCCATAAGAACTTCCCTTGGAGGGAGCTCAGCCCTGGATGCCCACAGGCCTTTGCATCTGCTGTGTCTAACAAGAGCCATTCAGGCTTCAGGGCTCCTCTTTGTCCTTTGCTCCAACAACTCAGAGGGTCAGGGACAGCAGACTCATGGTTATGGAACCTTCTTGTAACACCTGATGTTAGCATCAGGAATCAGGGATATACTGATTTTTAAAAATATTTATTGGGGCTGGAGAGATGGCTTAGCGATTAAGGCGTCTGCCTGCAAAGCCAAAGGATCCCAGTTATTGGTTGGACTGGAGAGATGGCTCAATAGTTAAAGTGCTTACCTGCAAAAGCTAACTACCTGATTTCAATTCCCCAGTACCCACGTAAGGCCAGATGCACAAAGGGGCGCATGCATCTGGATTTCATTTGCAGTGGCTATAGGCCCTGGTGTACCCACACTATCTCTGTGTCTGTCTCTCTCTGCTTGCAAATAAATAAATAAAAATATTTTTTAAGGGCTGGAGAATTTGCTTAGTGGTTAAGGTGCTTGTCTGCAAAGCCAAAGGATCTAGGTTCAATTCTCCAAGACCACATAAACCAGATATACAAGGTGGTGCATGCATCTGCAGTTCATTTGCAGTGGCTAGAAGCCCTGGTGCACCCATTCTCTTTCTCTGCCTCTTTCATGTTCTCAAATAAATAAAAATAAAATACTAAAAAAATTATTAAAAATATATTTTAATGTATTGATTTGTAACCAAAACAAAACAAAAGCCAGACATGGTGGTGCATACCTTTAATCCCAGCACTTAGGAGGCAGAGGCAGGAGGATTGCCATTAGTTCAAGGCCACCCTGAGACTACATAGTGAATTCCAGGTCAGCCTGGGCTAGAGCGAAACCCTGCCTCAAAAAAACAAAACAACAACAACAATATATATATATATATATGAGAGATAGAGAGAGAATGGGCGCACCAGGGCCTCCTGCCACTGCAAACAAACTACAGATATATGTGCCATTTTGTGCATCTGGTTTTACATGGTCCTGGGGAATCGAACCCAGGCCATCGTGCTTACAAACAAGAGCCTTTAACTGCTGAACCATCTCTCCAGCCAGGCATGTTGGCTCACAACTTTAAACCCAGTACTCAAGAGGCTGAGTTAGGAAGATCACTATGACATGTTCGAGGCTAGCCTGAGATACATACCAAATTCCAGGTCAGCCTGGGTTATAGTGAGATTGTACCTCAAAACAACAAAGCCAGGTGTAGTGGCACACGCCTGTAATCCCAGCACTCGGGAGGCAGAGGTAGTTCAAGGCCACCCTGAGACTACATAGTCAATTCCGGGTCAGCCTGGGCTAGAGTGAGACCCTATCTTGGCAGGGGGGAAGAAAAGAAAAGAAACAAAACAAAAGCCACAGAGATGGCCCAGCTTGTTGGGAGGGTGGGGTGTGGGCAGCTGTGTGGATGCCATGACTTGTCGTCTACTATGAATTCCAAAGTCATCTGCAGGAGAGAAGTCAGGTGAAAACACACCTAGGCTGATCACACACCACCTTCCCTGTCACAGATGGATGTAGTCCTGGGTTCAGTGTGACCACGAGTTATTCCAAATACCATTACCTGGTGGTGGGAGGTGGGTAGTGACCACGAGTTATTCCAAATACCATTACCTGGTGGTGGGACGGTGGGTAAGGCCAGCAGCCAGTGGCTGTTGTGGGGAAGAGCACATCCTGCCTCCCCAGTCTGTTCAGTCCTGAGTAAGGACCAGGTGAGGCTGAGCAGGTTGACACTTGGCATGGAGTCAGGGCCCTCAGGCAGGCCAAGCAGGCAAGTAAGAGGAGGAGGTAGCACCAGGACATTTTTTAAAAGATGAGGACATTTGGGCGTGGTGGCGCACTCCTTAATCCCAGCACTCAGGAGGCAGAGGTAGGAGGAACACCATGAGTTCGAGGCCACCCTGAGACTACATCGAGATGAGGACAGATACCCCCTCCTCACCCTGGATCTTGGACCTCCAAAGAAATGAGAAAGTAGCTTTTGTTTTTGTTTCTGGTTTTTTTCTGGTTTTTCGAGGTAGGGTCTAACTCTAGCTCAGGCTGACTTGAAATTCACTGTGTAGTCTCAGGGTGGCCTTGAACTCACAACAGTTCTCCTACCTTTGCCTCCCAAGTGCTGGGATTAAAGGCGTGCACCACCACACCCAGATTTTTATTTGTTTATTTATTTGTTTGTTTGTTTGTTTGTTTGTTTGTTTTTCGAGGTAGGGTCTCACTCTGGTCCAGGCTGACCTGGAATTAACTATGTAGTCTCAGGGTGGCCTCGAACTCATGGTGATCCTCCTACCTCTGCCTCTCTAGTGCTGGGATTAAAGATGTGTGCCACCACACCTGGATTTTTTTTTTTTTTTTTTGAGATAGTGTCATATGTAACTCAGGCTGGCCTTGAACTCACTATATAGCCAAGGAAGACTTTGAACTCCTGATCCTTCTGCTTCCACTTCCCAAGTGCTCCGAAGTATTGGGTTTACAGGCACCCATGACCATACCCAGCCAGAACTCTTTGAAGGAAAATCTTAAGGGTAACAATGCTTCTCAGCTTAATTTAGAAGTCACCTGCACTGCTCCATGTGTACAGTTGTAATTTGTCAATTAAAAATTTTAAAAAGGAGCCGAGCATGGTGGCACATGCCTGTAATCCCAGCATTCGGGAGGCAGAGGTAGGAGAATCGCCGTGAGTTCAAGACAATCCTGAGACTGCATAGTGAATTCCAGGTCAACCTGGACCAGAGTGAGACCCTGCCTTGAAAAAAAAAAAACAGCCCCCCCAAAAAAATTTTTAAGGGGCTAGAGAGATAGCTTAGCGGTTAAGATATTTGCCTACAAAGCCTAAGGACCTACGTTCTTTTTTGTTTGTTTCTTTTTTTTTTTTTTTCCCCTTTACAAGGTAGGGTCTCCCTCTAGCCCAGGCTGACCTGGAATTCACTATATTGTCTCACAGCCATCCTCCTACCTCTGCCTCCTGAGTTCTGGGATTTAATCCCAGAGGCAGAGGTAGGAGGATCACTGAGAGTTCGAGGCCACCCTGAGACTACATGGTGAATTCCTGGTCAGCCTAAGCTAGAGGGAGACCCTACCTCGGGAAAAAAAATTAATTAATTAATTAAAAAAATATATATATATATGAAAAGAAAAGGAGAAGAAAGAAGAGAAAATTTTTTAAGGAACTAGAAAGATGGCTTAGTGGTTAAGGCAGTTTCCTGTAAAGCTTAAGACCCAAGTTCAATTCCCCAGGACCCATGTAAACCAAATGCATAGGTGGCACATGCATCTGGAGTTCGTTTGCAGTGGCTAGAGGCTCTGGCGTGCCCTTCCTTCCTTCCTTCCTTCCTTCCTTTCTTTCTCTCTCTCTTTCTCTCTCTCTCTCTCCCCCTTTCTGTCTGTCTCATAAATAAACAAATTACTAAGAGGTAGGAGGATCACCATGAGTTCAAGGCCACCCTGAGACTGTATAGTGAATTCCAGGTCAGCTTGAGCTAGAGTGAGACCCTACCTCGAAAAACTAAAAAAAAAAAAAAAAAAAAAAAAAAATTAAAAACAAACAAACAAATAAACAAACAAACCATATCCATATATATATCAGGCATGGTGGTGCACATCTTCGATCCCAGCACTTGGGAGCCTATGGTAGGAGGATTGCCGTGAGTTCCAGGCTACCCTGAGACTACATAGTGAATTCCAGATCAGCCTGAGCTACAGTGAGACCCTACCTCAAACAAACTATATGTGTGTGTGTGTGTGTGTGTGTGTGTGTGTGTGTATATGGAGAGAGAAAGAGAGAGAGATGCAAAGCTTGATGGCCCAAGTTCAATTCCTCCATACCCTACATAAAGCCAGATGCACAAGTGGCGCATCCATCTAAGATTTATTTGCAGTGGCAAGAAGCCCTGGTATGCCTATTCTCTCCCTCTTCTGTCTGCTTGCAAATAAATAAATATTTTTAAAAGTGAAAAACAGAGCATGATGGTGCGTGCCTTTAATCCCTGCACTCAGGAGGCTGAGGTAAGAGGATTGCTGTGAAGTCGAGGTCAGCCTGGGCTAGAGCAAGACCCTACCTTAAAAAAAACAAACAAACAAAAAAAAAACTAAGTCAAAGTGACTTAGAAGGACACCAGATGTCAACCATTTCTACAAGTATGTGCACAAGATCCCTACACAAATGTGTGCCCACACACATATGAACATGAATATATACACTATAAATAAATTCTTTTAAAAATTTTTAATATTTATTTGCAAGCAGAGGGAGATAGAAGAGAGACAGACAGAGAGAATGGGCGCACCAGGGCTTCTAGGTACTGCAAACAAACTCCAGAAACATGCCCCACTTTGTGCATCTGGCTTATGTGGGTACTGGGGAACTGAACCTGGGTCCTTAGGTTTCAGCTCTAAGCCATCTCTCCAGGCCTAAACAAAAGTCAGATGTGGTGGCTCGCACATGCAATCCCAGCACTTGGGCAGTAGACAAAATGATCAGGAGTTCAAGGCCAGCCTGGGCTACGTGAGACCCTGTCTCAAAAAAACTGAAAAAAAATTCTTTTAAATTTAACAACTTGGGCTGGAGAGATGGCTTAGTGATTAAGGCACTTGCCTGCGAAGCCTAAGGACCTAGGTCTGATTCCCCAGAACCCACGTAATCCAGATGCACATGGTAGCTCATGCATCTGGAGTTTGTTTGCAGTGGCTAGAGGCCCTGGTGCACCCATTCTCTCTCCCTCTCAGATAAACAAATAAAATTAAAAAAACAACAACAAAAAAAAAAACTTACCTTGGCCTGAAGAGATGCTTCAGCAGTTAAGGAACTTGTCTACAAAGCTTAATGAGCTGGTTTGGATTCCCAGTACCCACATAAAGCCAGATGCACAAAGTGGCACATGTGTCTGAAATTCGTTAGCAGCAGCTGGAGGACCTGGTATGCCAAGTCTTTCTGTCTGTCTCTCTTCTCTGTATCTCTCTCTGCTTGCAAATAAAGTAATATATATATATATATAGTTGGAGAGATGGCCTAGTGGCTAAGGTACTTGCCTACAAAGCCTAACAACCCAAGTTCAATTCCCCAGGACCCACGTAAGCCAGACACACAAGGTGGCACATGTGTCTGGAGTTTGTTTGCAGTGGCTGGAGGCCCTGGTGTGCCCATTCTCTCTCTCAGACACACAAATAAATAGAAATATTTATTATAGGGCTGGAGAGATGGCTTAGCAGTTAAGGCATTTGCCTGTGAAGTCTAAGGATCCAGGTTCAATTCTCCAGGTCCCATGTAAGCCAGATGCACATGGTGGCACATGCATCTGGAGTTCACTTGCAGTGGCTAGAGGCCCTAGAGCACCCATTCTCACTCTCTTTCTCTCCCCCAGCCCTCTCTCTGTCTCTAACAATATATATATATTTTTGGTTTTTCAAGATAGGGTTTCATTCTAGTCCAGGCTGACCTGGAATTCACTATGTAGTTTCAGGGTGGCCTTGAACTCACAGTGATCCTCCTGAGTGCTGGGATTAAAGGCAAGCGCCACCACGCCCGGATATATACCATATATATATATGTTGGAGGCAGAGGTAGGAGGAGTCAACCTGGGCTAGAGTGTGACCCTACCTTGAAAACCCCCCAGAAAAAAACAAAACAAAACTTACCGGCTTAGAGGTTAAGGCATTTGCCTGCAAAACCAAAGGATCTCAGTTTAATTCCTCAGGACCCAGGTAAGCCAGATGCACAAGAAGGCGCATGCATCTGGAGTTTGTATGCAGTGGCTGGAGGCCCTGGCACAACCATTCCCACCCCACCCCCACCCCCGTCTGCCTTTCTCTGTCTTGCTCTTGCTAAATCAAATAAAAAAAAAAAAAAAAAAAAACCTTACTTCTCCTGGAAGGCTTTGCCTATGTTCCTGGCTCCCTGGCTAACTTTTTTTTTTCTTCTTCAACAACTAAGACCCTGTCTGTCGTTGCCCAGGCTGGTCATGCCTGGTTTAACTCTGAGTGATGTAATAGCCTTGCCTAAGTGGAGAAATGAATGTGCTCCCCTGCCCCCTGCTGTTGTCTCCCCAGCCACCAAAACAGGCTCCAGGACTCAGGGCTTGGAAGGGGGGGAGGAACAATTGCAGGAAGCAGCTAGTCAGATAGGGGAGACACAGTTCTTGACCACAGAGATTTCTAGGTCTGAGGGGAAGACATACCTGATTCATCAGTGGAGACCAGGACAGAATAGACAGTAGCTGAGTGGAATGCTTAAGAGAACACTAGGAAGAAAAATATCCGAAGGAAGATTCAGAGTTTACTAGGGAAGTATGTAAATGGATTTAGAGGAGAGGCTTGTAATCGCCACTTATCCCCTCTCCCACCCACCCACCCAAAATAATATCATTATGCCTGAGACTTCTGAGTCAGGAGTCCAAATCATCCTCTCTCCCCAGGTGTGGGCTGTGTGTGCTGGGACAAAGTGCCAACGAGAGAGGAAGGAGGGAGGGAGGAAGGGAGGGAGAGAGGGAGGGAGGAAACAGCAGGGAGTGTAAGGCAAGCCTGTCATATTGGTGATGATTCTCCCTGGCCCATGGGTGACCCAAAGTCACTTTAATGGAAAAGAGAAAGGCGAGTTGAGCAGGTCCTAGTCTGGGTCTGGCCACAGTGAGTCAGGGAGCCAAATCCCCGAATCTCTGGGGAATCTCTTAAAGGCTCCAAGTGTCCAGCCTCAAAGCCACTGACAGGTACAGATCTGCCCCTGCTCTGACCTCCTTCCTCTTCCTGCCCTTTGGGTGCCCTCTGATCTCTGACCCTGGGGCCTGAGGGACCCATTCTTTCTGTAAGGCTGAACAGAATCTCCTCCCCCACTGCAAAGATTTGGGGTAGCCCTAGTTAAAGGAGACAACGAGAAAGGTCTGTGTTGATGGGTGCAGAGCAGGGGACAGGGGACCAGAAGACCCTAAAGGATTCTTGGAATTCACTTCCCAGCTGATAGAAGGTTTGGTTTCCACTGAGGCTCCACCCCCAGCCACAGTGGAATCCATCTTTCATCACAGAGTACCAGAGGCAGGTTTATAAAGTGAAAGAAGGAAGAGGTAGAGAAAAGAGGGAATTAGTGTGGGTCCTCAGAGATCTCTTTACTGCATGCTAAGGAAGGTATAAATTAGAAGGAAACAGCTGGGTGTGGTGGCACATGCCTTTAATACCAGCACTCTGAAGGCAGAGGTAGGAGGATCTCCACAAGTTCAAGGCCAACCTGAGACTACATAGTGAATTCCAGGTCAGCCTGGGCTAGAGATCAAGACCCTACCTAGGAAAAAAAAAAAAAAGGGCTGGAGAGATAGCTTAGTGGTTAAGGTGCTTGCTTGCAAAGCCAAAGAACCCAGGTTCAATTCCCCAGTATCCATTTAAAGCCAGATGCACAAGGTGGTGCATGCATTTGGAGTTCATTTGTAGAGGCTGGAGGCCCTAGTGCACCCATTCTCTCTCTCTCTCTCCTTCTGCCTCTTTCACTCTCTCTCTCAAATAAATAAATAAAAATTAAAAAAATAAAATTAGAAGGAAGCACTCAGGGGTAGGGCCTTTCAGCCTTAGGACATCTCCAGGTTTAGATGGACCCAAACTAAGCCAAACCAACCTGTCTCCTTGAGGACTTCCCAAGACAAGGTAGTTGAACTGTCCAACTTCTCAGTCAGATGGTCCTCCTGAACTGTCACCCTTAGCCATCTTCCTGTCTCCAGGTACATGCACATGGGATGACCATGCCCAGCAGAACCAAAGAAAAGACAGAGTAAACCTAGGGCTCTCTTCTGGGGGAGGGAGGGGCTCCCTTAGAGAAGCTGGCTCTGAAGGTCCAAGCTAGGAAGGCCCAAAGCCTAGCTGAGCTTTAGTCTCAGGCAGGAGGTAAGAGAGTGGCGTTGGGGGGGGTTTGAGGGGGGATGTCTGCCCCCGCTCCCAGTAGTAGATTAGTGACTCTGGGACAGGAGAGGGCTTGTCACTGGGCCAATAAATAAAGCAGCCTAGTCTCTCCCTCCATCTGTGTTTATCTGTCTGGCCTTGAGTTTCCGGGACAGGAGATGTCTCAGCAGCCCAGCATCAAACACCAGGCATGTTGGAAGGAGGAGGGCCAGCCTCCCTCCCTCCCTCCTTCCCTTCACCTTCCTTGCCACCTCAACTTCTGCTTCTTGGGCTTGAGTCCAGTCCTGTCCTGGAAACCATTCTCAGTTCAGATACTGGCTCTAGGAGGCTTCTGAGGCCTGGGGGTGAAGAAATGGGGTCAGAGGGTGTATGGCTTTTCTTCCGACTCAGCTGAGACTCCTTGAACTAGGGGGACAGTGCTCTGCCCAGCCCCCTCCTGGAGGAAATTGAAGGGCAGGAGTCCACAGGGTGCTAGGAGGCCTGAGTGCAAGGTCTCCCACTATATGGGTGGGAGAGGAAGCCAGGTAGCTCGTTAGCAATAGA
Organism: Orientallactaga sibirica; assembly: GCA_036365145.1. Classification (NCBI taxonomy): domain Eukaryota; kingdom Metazoa; phylum Chordata; class Mammalia; order Rodentia; family Dipodidae; genus Orientallactaga; species Orientallactaga sibirica. The sequence goes on along the minus strand of JAEOAD010000013.1, from coordinate 31,606,080 downwards.
GGAAAAAAACTAAGGACTAGCTCTGGGAGAAGAGCCTGTGTGCCACACCTCCTACCCCCACCGAATCCTCTTCCAGCACCTTGCCCCTTCTTTCTGTCTCTCTGAGCCTCATACTCCAGCCTGTTCTTTTTATTTATTTATTTATTTTGGAGGTAGGGTCTCACTCTAGTCCAGGCTGACCTGGAATTCACTATGTAGTCTCAGGGTGGCCTTGAACTCATGGCAATCCCCCCTACCTCTGCTTCCTCTGCTGGGATGCTGGGATTAAAGGCGTATGCCACCACGCCCAGCTTCCAGCCTGTTCTTATGCATCTGGCTTGTGTGGGAACTGGGGAATTGAACCTGAGTTCTTTGGCTTTGTAGACAAGTGCCTTAACTGCTAAGCCATCTCTCCAGCTTGTTCTTAGATCCCAGGACAGGATACCACAGCTCTGCTAAGTGTGGACCTCCAGACCACTTGCCTCTAAGAAAGGGAAGGGATGGGCTGGGGAAATGGCTTAATGGTTAAGGCATTTGCCTGTGAAGCCTAAGGACCCATGGTAAGCCAGATGTACAAGGAGGTGCATGCATCTGGAGTTTGTTTGCAGTGGCTGGAGGCCCTGGTGCACCCATTTGCTCTTTCTCTCTGCCTCTTCCCCCTCTCAAATAAATAAAATAAAATATCTTTAAAAATTGTTTTAAAAAGCCCAGATTTCTAAAAGGGAAGGAAAATGGTTATGTACACCCAGATACCTGGGTGTCAGGGATGTATTGAATGAAGATGGGCTTGGGAACTCTCTGATGACAGGGGATCCTGGTGTGATGATGATGAGGGAGGGCAGATGAGGGAGGGCAGCCACGTTTTTAGTTTTCTGGTAAAAATGGGTAGGAGGATGAGCAGGATACTCACCTAGCGCTCAGTGCCTGGGACGTAGTAGGTGTTTAGAAAACTCCATTAATTAAATAGGTTTTAAAAGTTGTATCTTTATTTTTGGTGTGTGTACACATGCATGTGTGTATGATGTATGTGTGTGCATTTTGTTGTGTGTGAGTCTGATGGCATACATGTGTAGAGGTCAGAGGACAACTCTGTGGAGCTGGTCCTGGCCCTTCCACATCATTTCAGGAAGAGTCTTTGCTTGTTCACTGCTCTGCGCACCAGGCTAGCTGGTTCTGGAACAGTTCTCCTGCCTCTGCCTTCCTCCTCACCATAGATGTGTGAATTAGAGAAGGCTGCCACAACTGCTGGGTGTTTTTTTTTTTGTTGTTGTTGTTGTTGTTTTTTGAGGTAGGCTTTCACTCTAGCCTAGGCTGACCTGGAATTCACTATATAGTCTCAGGTCTCAGGGTGGCCTCATAGCAATCCTCCTACCTCTGCCTCCTGAGTGCTAGGATTAAAGGCATACACCACCATACCACCAAGCCTGGTTTTGTTTTCTTTTCTGTTTTAAAAAATATTATTTATTTATTTATTTGAGAGACAGAAAGAGAGAGAGAGAATGGGCATGCCAGGGCCTCTAGCCACTGTAAACAAACTCCAGATGCATGTGTCCCCTTGTGCATCTAGCTTACGTGGGTCCTGGAGAGTTGAGCCAGGATCCTTTGACTTTGCAGGCAAATGCCTTAACTGCTAAGCCCCTGGTTTTGTTTTCTGAGACAGATTCTCACTGTGTAGCCTAAATTGGCCTCAAACTCATGATCGTCCTGTCTCAGCCTCCCTAGTGCAATTAAATGCATTTCTAGACAGTGTCTTTTTCCTTCCAGATCTCTTCTGAGCCCTCTGTGACAACCCCAAATATACTAGGGGGTTCCAAGACACATGGTAAAATATGACAGCCAGACCCCAGTGTTCACATGTCCTTTAAAAGAACATGGCACTCACAGAAACACTCCTATGGTGGGGATTCAGGGTGCTAGTTAGTTAGGAGGAAATCTCAGTGGGACAGGAAGGGCCTCTCAGCCTCTCTCTGATTCCATAAATCACCTCCTTCACCCATCCTCAAGGAGTGATGGTGGGGTGTGGGGCTCAGGCAATGGCCAGAGCCAGGGAAGAGGACAGTCTTTGAGAAGGAAAGCATTGAAAGTGTGTAAAAGGCTGGGCGTGGTGGCGCACGCCTTTAATTCCAGCACTCGGGTGGCAGAGGTAGGAGGATCACCGTGAGTTCAAGGCCACCCTGCGACTACATAGTAAGTTCCAGGTCAGCCTGGACTAGAGTGAAACCCTACCTTGAAAAACCAAAAAGAAAAACAAACAAACAAACAACAACAACAACAACAAAACAAGAAAGTGTGTAAAAGTAGAGTTGTCATTGGAGAAGGTCAAGGGCAAGAAGAGAACATAGCTGTTGTACCGCTCGGACCAGTGGCCCCTGAAATCTTCCAAAGGACCAGGCGTCCCCGCCAGGAATGCACAAGTAAGTTACTTTTTTTCTAAGCCTCATTTTCCTTGAATATCCTTTCATTTATTTACTCATTTATTTAAGAGAGAGTGAGAGAAGGAGGCAGAGAGAGAGAGAGAGAAAGAATATGGGAATGCCAGGGCCTCTAGCCACTACAAACGAACTCCAGGTACATGTGCCACTTTGTGTACTTGGTTTTATGTGAGTACTGAGGAATCAATTGAACTCGGGTCCTTAGGCTTTGCAGGCAAGTGCCTTAACCACTGAGCCATCTCTCCAGCCCTTGAATGTCTTTTCTGAAGGAAGTAAAAAGGCTTTTTAGGTGTGCAGTCCACTTCTTGGGTATGAGCCAGGAAAGGTTGCTGCCTCTTTGAGTTTTGTTTGCATTGTATTTGCATTAATTTGCTTGGGCTGGACCAACATGTGTAAATGAATATAAAGTGATGAATTGGAGTAGGGAGTCTCCCTGAGGTAAAGACAGAGAAGATGTGAGTCAAGAATCCCAGGAGAGGCCTGCAACTGGAGGGGATCTCTAGGCTCCAGGGTGGAAAGAGCAGTATACAGCTTCAAGAGCCCCAGCACTGCAAGCCCCAGGAGACCTGATGTTGAGGGTGGAAGGAAAAGACCCAGCTACTCTGGGTAGGAAGATGAACAGGAATCTCAGGTCCCATGGTACAGCAGGGAGGCTGGGAGCCAACCCCAGGAATGTACTGACATGGCAGATGGCAAATACTTGCCCTGAGGCCCTAAAGAGGGATGAGAGAGGCTGGGAGACTGGGAGAGAATGAGGAGGAGGCAAATGCTAGGCCAGAGTTTCCTGAGGAAGGAAGAGGCAGAATCACTCTTGGGCAGGAGAGGAAGGTGATGAAAGCTGTCCCCTTGGCAATGGCACAGGCCTGAAAAGGGGAGGTAGGAAGGGAGCAGGGAAAGAGGTCAAGGTCAGTGAAGACCTGGGCAAGGTGAAAAGACATGCTGTCTGGACCTTTCCCTGTGGAACCCAGGCTTGGGGCAAGCGGAGGAGGCAAAGACCTCAACCTGACCCAGGGATGGAGGCAGTCTTATCCTGGCGGGAACTCCGCCCACAGAGAACCCCAGCAGTTGGAAAAGACACAGCCTGTGTCTTTAGGAGGCCCAGTGCGTGATGGAGAAGACAAGTCTCCACCAACACAGGTGCAGGTTAGGAAGGGTTAATGGATGCTGCCAGGGGCCAGCAAGGCAAACAGAGGACTGGGGAGCCTTTTCTACACAGAGGGGAGCCAAGATAAAAGAGCAATCCAGCTGACAGGGTTAGAACAGGCTGCTAGAAGACAATCTGAGCATTTTTCCTTCTATTTTAAATATATATAAATTTATTTCTGTATATGGGCATAGGACAATCTCCTGCCTCCGCTTTTCTTCCGCATTGAGACAGTGCCAGTGCCAAGGAACTCTAGACTCCATGGCTAGGGGAGCTTCTCTTGGCTCCACCTCCCGTTGTCATAGGAACACTGGGATTCCCAGGTGTGTACACCACTTTGCATCCAGCTTTTACATAGGTGCTGAGGAGGATCAAACTCAGGTCAGAAGGCTTTCCAAGCACACACCCTACACACCTTTAACACTGAGCCATTTCCTTAGCTCCCATTTCTTTTGGGGTACCAAATTTCTTTACCTGAAGGAATGGTACAAATTAAAGATCTTAAGCAGAGGTTTCAGGACAACTTTTAGGTAAAGGTAGCCCCAGCATGCATTCACTGCCTTGATGACCAGGCACTCCACGGCTTTGGCTTTTTTTTTTTTTTTTTTTTATTTATTTTTATTTTAGTTATTTATCACTCACCAGGAAACACTCCTATGGTGGGGATTCAGGGTGCTAGTTAGTTAGGAGGAAATCTCAGTGGGACAGGAAGGGCCTCTCAGCCTCTCTCTGATTCCATAAATCACCTCCTTCACCCATCCTCAAGGAGTGATGGTGGGGTGTGGGGCTCAGGCAATGGCCAGAGCCAGGGAAGAGGACAGTCTTTGAGAAGGAAAGCATTGAAAGTGTGTAAAAGGCTGGGCATGGTGGCGCACGCCTTTAATTCCAGCACTCGGGTGGCAGAGGTAGGAGGATCACCGTGAGTTCAAGGCCACCCTGCGACTACATAGTAAGTTCCAGGTCAGCCTGGACTAGAGTGAAACCCTACCTTGAAAAACCAAAAAGAAAAACAAACAAACAGACAACAACAACAAAAAAAAAAAAACAAGAAAGTGTGTAAAAGTAGAGTTGTCGTTGGAGAGGGGCAAGGGCAAGAAGAGAACATAGCTGTTGTACCGCTCGGACCAGTGGCCCCTGAAATCTTCCAAAGGACCAGGCGTCCCCGCCAGGAATGCACAAGTAAGTTACTTTTTTTCTAAGCCTCATTTTCCTTGAATATCCTTTCATTTATTTACTCATTTATTTAAGAGAGAGTGAGAGAAGGAGGCAGAGAGAGAGAGAGAGGGAGAATATGGGAATGCCAGGGCCTCTAGCCACTACAAACGAACTCCAGGTACATGTGCCACTTTGTGTACTTGGTTTTATGTGAGTACTGAGGAATCAATTGAACTCGGGTCCTTAGGCTTTGCAGGCAAGTGCCTTAACCACTGAGCCATCTCTCCAGCCCTTGAATGTCTTTTCTGCAGGAAGTAAAAAGGCTTTTTAGGTGTGCAGTCCACTTCTTGGGTATGAGCCAGGAAGGGTTGCTGCCTCTTTGAGTTTTGTTTGCATTGTATTTGCATTAATTTGCTTGGGCTGGACCAACATGTGTAAATGAATATAAAGTGGTGAATTGGAGTAGGGAGTCTCCCTGAGGCAAAGACAGAGAAGATGTGAGTCAAGAATCCCAGGAGAGGCCTGCAACTGGAGGGGATCTCTAGGCTCCAGGGTGGAAAGAGCAGTATACAGCTTCAAGAGCCCCAGCACTGCAAGCCCCTGGAGACCTGATGTTGAGGGTGGAAGGAAAAGACCCAGCTACTCTGGGTAGGAAGATGAACAGGAATCTCAGGTCCCATGGTACAGCAGGGAGGCTGGGAGCCAACCCCAGGAATGTACTGACATGGCAGATGGCAAATACTTGCCCTGAGGCCCTAAAGAGGGATGAGAGAGGCTGGGAGACTGGGAGAGAATGAGGAGGAGGCAAATGCTAGGCCAGAGTTTCCTGAGGAAGGAAGAGGCAGAATCACTCTTGGGCAGGAAAGGAAGGTGATGAAAGCTGTCCCCTTGGCAATGGCACAGGCCTGAAAAGGGGAGGTAGGAAGGGAGCAGGGAAAGAGGTCAAGGTCAGTGAAGACCTGGGCAAGGTGAAAAGACATGCTGTCTGGACCTTTCCCTGTGGAACCCAGGCTTGGGGCAAGCGGAGGAGGCAAAGACCTCAACCTGACCCAGGGATGGAGGCAGTCTTATCCTGGCGGGAACTCCGCCCACAGAGAACCCCAGCAGTTGGAAAAGACACAGCCTGTGTCTTTAGGAGGCCCAGTGCGTGATGGAGAAGACAAGTCTCCACCAACACAGATGCAGGTTAGGAAGGGTTAATGGATGCTGCCAGGGGCCAGCAAGGCAAACAGAGGACTAGGGAGCCTTTTCTACACAGAGGGGAGCCAAGATAAAAGAGCAATCCAGCTGACAGGGTTAGAACAGGCTGCTAGAAGACAATCTGAGCATTTTTCCTTCTATTTTAAATATATATAAATTTATTTCTGTATATGGGCATAGGACAATCTCCTGCCTCCGCTTTTCTTCCGCATTGAGACAGTGCCAGTGCCAAGGAACTCTAGACTCCATGGCTAGGGGAGCTTCTCTTGGCTCCACCTCCCGTTGTCATAGGAACACTGGGATTCCCAGGTGTGTACACCACTTTGCATCCAGCTTTTACATAGGTGCTGAGGAGGATCAAACTCAGGTCAGAAGGCTTTCCAAGCACACACCCTACACACCTTTAACACTGAGCCATTTCCTTAGCTCCCATTTCTTTTGGGGGGAGTACCAAATTTCTTTACCTGAAGGAATGGTACAAATTAAAGATCTTAAGCAGAGGTTTCAGGACAACTTTTAGGTAAAGGTAGCCCCAGCATGCATTCACTGCCTTGATGACCAGGCACTCCACGGCTTTGGCTTTTTTTTTTTTTTTTTTAAGATTTATTTTTATTTTAGTTATTTATTAGAGACAGAGGGGGAGAGAGAGAGAGTGAGAATGGGCATGCCAGGGCCTCTAGCCACTGTAAACAAACTCCAGACGCATATGCCACTATGTGCATCTGGCTTATGTGGGACCTGGAGAATTGAACCTGGGTCCTTAGGTTTCACAGGCATGTGCCTTAACCACTAAGCCACCTCTCCAGCCCAGACCCCATTTATTTTCTTTTCTTTTTCTTTCTCTTTCTTTTCTTTCTTTCTTTCTTTCTTTCTTTCTTTCTTTCTTTCTTTTTTTTTTTTTTTTTTTGAGGTAGGGTCTCACTCTAGCCCAGGCTGACCTGAAACTCACTATATAGTCTCAGGCTGGCCTCAAACTCAGAGATCCTCCTACTTCTGCCTCCCAAGTGGGATTATAGGCATGCACCACCATGCCAGGCTACCATCTCTTTCTGTTTTTTAAATGTGTGTGTGTGTGTGTGTGTGTGTGTGTGTGGACTCCTTGTCTCGCAAGCAAACAACAGACACATCTACCACTTTTTGGGTCCAGCTTTACATAGGAACTGGAGAATTGAACCTGGGTTGACAGGGTTTGGATGAGTGCCTTTAATTACTGAAGCACCTTCCCCTTCCAGCCCCCCTTTTCTTTTCTTTCTTTTCTTTTCATTGTTGTTGTTATTTGTTTTTGTTTTTTCAAGGTATGATCTCGCTCTAGCCCAGACTGATCTGGAATTCACTTGGTAGTCTCAGGGTGGCCTTGAATTCATGATGATGTGATCCTCTTACTACACCTCCTGGCTACCTTTTCTTTTCTTTTCTTTTTTCTTTTCTTTCCTTTCCTCTTTCTTTCTTTCTTTCTTTCTTTCTTTCTTTCTTTCTTTTTTTTTTTTGGTTTTTCAAGGTAGGGTCTGACTCTAGCCCAGGCTGACCTGGAATTCACTCTGTAATCTCAGGGTGGGCCTTGAACTCATGGCGATCATCCTACCTCTTGCCTTCAAAATGCTGAGATTAAAGGCATGTGCCATCATGCCCAGCTCCTTTTCTTGTTTTTTAGAGTCTCACTCTGTAGCTCAGGTTGGCTTCAAATTCACAATGATTCTCCTGCCTCATCCTCCAGAGTGTGAGATTACAGGTATGAACGAGCACACTCAGTTTGAGCATGGTTTTGAAAATGAGGAAAGATAGGGCTAGAGAGGGGCTCATCCTCTCTTACCTGGAGCAGGGAGAGTGAGAGTGGAGAGGGATCAGCTGACTCAAATGACTCAGCAAGGCTGAGTGGTCCTAATACAAGGAAAAGATTCCCTATTGGAAGAACTCACAGAGATATCCACTTGGAATTTAGAGAAACTGAGGCTTACAGAATGAGAAAAAAAAAAAAAAAAAACGTAACTTGCTCAAGATCACTTAGCAATTGAAGGCAAAGTGGAAACCAGAAACCAGACTTTGAGACTCCTGGCTCTTTCCCCTCCTCCAGCTGGCATATGCTTTGATAACCTAAGGCTGTTGTCAGAAGGTTCCAGGAGCCTGTCATCCTCCAGGTGGGCTGTTAGTGCAGGGGGAAAGTACCTTAATCTCTTAAGGCCTCTTTTTCCCCATCTGTACTTTGGGCTTTCATCTAAAGAAGGGAAAGTCCTTTTCAGGAAGGCCTCCAGTGAATCCAAGGAGTTGGCAGACGTTGCTTCCTTTTCTGATAGGGATGGGTAGATGGACGACGGGGAAGCCAGCAGGGCCTTGCAAGCACGGGACAGGGGCTTTGCTCAAAAAAAGCTTGTTCTGAGGATGGAGGAGTGGGGTGAATTTGCATGTGATTTACATATCAATTGTGTGAATTCCAGGCCACGTGCTCTGGAATCTCCCTGGCTCCTGCTCCCTAGCTGTGGTTTCCCCCACCTGCCCAAAAGCCTCCTGGCTAGCCAGTAGTTTGGCCACAGCTGGAGAAGGGGGGCGCGGGTTCACAAGCTGGCCACTGGCTGCCTCAAGACCAACAAAAGCGCCTTTGGCTCTCACCAACCCCAGTCCTAGGGCTTCCTCACGTCTCTGCCCGGCGCCCTGGAGGCCTCCCCAAGGCCTTGTGGGAGGCTCCGGACTGGCTGGGGGGACTGGCTTGGAGCTCATCAGGCTGAGGCCTCCTACTGCTCAGTCTTTTCCCCAACTGGGACCCCCCTCGAAGGGTAATCCAGTAGGAGACCCTCGGAGACATGGCCATTGCTCCCGGGGTTGGAGAGAGTGGTCCCTTGCACCCAACCCCACCGCGCCCTCGGCGAGGCCAGGGTGTTCAGCAGCAGTGGGCCGGCAAAGGGCTGTCCCCTCCCACTGGAGCCAAATAATTGCCTCCTGCTTTGTTGTGTGGTGTCTGGGGCCCGGGGCCTCTCATTTGTGGGGACGTGCTGTGGCGAGAGCCTCCCTGCGTAATTACCCTCCTCCCCATCGCCGCCGCCGCCGCCACTGAGCCTCCTGCGTCCGCTGGGCCTTACTCACCCCCCGCCCCGCCGGCCTGCAGCTCCCCCGCGGCCCAGACTCAGGGAACTCCCTCCCTGGTCCAAGCTGTCCTTTCCCGGCAGGCAGGCAGACGGGCCTTGCAGCTCCCCAACCCCCAGCCACTCTGGGTGAGAGAGGGACTGGACAAGGTATTTCTGATCTGAACACAGTCCTCACTTAGGGCCTCTGCCCGAGCCTGGATGGAAATTGGGTCCTGGGCACGCGCCTCGCATTGCGCAACATCTGGACAGCAGTTGCACCTGTCGGAACTCGTTCCCAGTTAGGGTAGAAGTTCCTTGCGACCCTGATACCTGGGGAGAACACACCCCACTCTCACCCCTCCTCTCCCTTCCCCACCCCGCCTTTTCTCATTTCTTAACCACCTGTTTACCTATTTGCTAAGGGAAGGAAGACGAAGGAGAAAGGAGAAACAGTGTTTAAGACACAGCAGCACCCCAAGGTAAAAACTGAGAGGCAGGCTCGGCATGGTGGCGCACGCCTTTAATCCCAGCATTTGGGAGGCCAAAGTAGGAGGATCACCATGAGTTCGAGGCCACCCTGAGACTACATAGTGAATTCCAGGTCAGCCTAGGCTAGAGTGAGACCCTACCTTGAAAACAAAACAAAAACAAAAACTGAGAGGTTTCCAAAGGCAAAGAAAGTCCTACAACAACAAAAAATGCTATGGAAGTGGGGCACAAAGGGGACGCTAGGCTAGAAGCACATAGAAACAAGAACAGAGAAATGGGGAGGTTGGCACCTCTCTCTCTCTTTTTTTGGTTTTTCGAGGTAGGGTGTCACTCTGGTCCAGGCTGACCTGGGATTAACTATGTAGTCTCAGGGTGGACTCGAACTCATGGTGATCCTCCTACCTCTGCCTCCCGAGATGTTGGCACCTCTCTTAAATGGAAAGGAGAGAAGGAATAGGGTGGACAAACAGAATTCTAATCAGATAAACAAAGCTCTTGTTCTCATTACATTTTATTAAATCTTGGCTCCACTTGGTCAATGGACCATTGAGATTAAATGAAGGAAGGAGGAGGGCACAGCAAGAGGCACATGCCTTTAATCCCAGCACTCAAGAGGCAGAGGTAGGAGGATCACTGTGAGTTTGAGGCCAACCTGAGACTAATTCCAGGTCAGCCTGGGCTAGAACAAGACCCTACCTCGGGGAAGGCACCAGGGTGAATCAAGACTCTTAAATTATGAAGAGACAGTTGCAAAGCACAGTGGTGGTTTGCATACAGTAAGTGCTTAATAGATGACAACTCATGGGAACAGACAATCTTTCTCTGCTGGAACTATAACAAGTAAAAAAAAAAAAAGAAGACGACTAGGGAGATGGCTCAGCAGTTAAAAGCACTGGTTTGCAAAGCCTGTTGCTGGCCAGACACATAAAGTGACACATGCGTCTGTAGTTTGTTTGCAGTAGCAAGAGGTTCTGGTGTACCCACACTCTCCCCTCCCTCTGTCTCTTTTTCTCTGCTTGGAAATAAAATATTTTTTTAAATATATTTTATTGGGCTGGAGAGATTGCTTAGTGGTTAAGGTGTTTGCCTACGAAGTCAAAGGACCCAGGTTCAGTTCCCCAGGACCCACGTAAGCCAGATGCACAAGGGGCACATGCATCTGGAGTTCATCTGCAGTGGCTAGAAGACCTGGCTTGCCCGTTCTTTCTCTCTGTCTGTCTCTCTTCTATCTCTCTCTCTGCTTGCAAATAAATAAATAAATAAATAAATAAATAAATAAATACATTTTTTTGTTTTTGTTTTTTTTGAGGTAGGGTCTCACTCTAGCTCAGGCTGACCTGGAATTCACTATGTAGTCTCAGGGTGGCCTCGAACTCACTGCAATCCTCCTACCTTTGCCTCCCGAGTACTGGGATTAAAGGCGTGCACCACCACACCCGGCTAAATAAATGTTTTTTAAAAATACATTTTATTTATTTATTTGAGGAGGGGAGAGAATGGACACAACAGGGTCTCTAGCCACTGGAAATGAATTCCAAACGCATGTGCCCCTTGTGCATATGGCTTACGTGGGTCCTGGAAAATCGAACCAGTATACTTTAGCTTTGCAGGCAAATGCCTTAATCGCTAAACCATCTCTCCAGCCCCTAAAAATATTTTTTAAATGGCAGTGATAAAGATGTAGAATAGGTACTGGAGAGATGGTTCAGCAGCTAAAGGCACTTCCTTGCAAAGCCTGCTAGCCTGGGCTTGATTTCCCAGCATCCATGTAAAACCAGATGCAAAAAAATATGGCACAAGCATCTGGTGTTTGCAATAGCCAGAGACTCAGGTATATCTGTGTGTGTGTGTGTGTGTGTGTGTGTGTGTGTGTGTGTATGCACACACTCAAAGATGTAGCATGAACCTCTTTCAGAAACTTTTCAATCACAGGAACCATTCGTTCACCCACTAAGTGTTAACATACACCTACTATGTACTGGACTTACTTCTAGTGCTTATGATACAATTAGTGAGCCAAAGGTCCCTGGAATACTTAAGATGGTTATGAACTCCTGCCGGAAAGGAAGTCCCTTCCTGGTGTGTCTTAGGAGAGCTGCTTGGACAAGATGTGTTCAGAGGGTGGGAATTTGTCAGAAAACTTGTAAAGGTTGCAGTGGTAAAAGGCCCTGATTCAGCTGTACTTACTCTCTGTCTCTATCTCTCAAATAAATAACTTAAAAATATATTTTTTAAGCCAGGTGTGGTGGCACATGTCTTTAATCCCAGCACTAGGGAGGCAGAGGTAGGAGGATCGCCATGAGTTCAAGGCCACCCTGAGACTACATAGTGAATTTCAGATCAGTTTGGGCTAGAGGGAGACTCTACCTTGAAAAATAAAAACAAAACACCAAATTTGTGTGTGTGTATGTATATATATATATATATATATATATATATATATATATATATATATATATAAAATTTTATTTATTTTTGGAGAGAGACACAGAGAGAAACAGATAGAGAGGAGAGAGGAAGACAGAGCTGGGCGCACCAGCAGTCTCTCAGCTGCTGTGAATGAAATCCAGATGCATGCACCCCTTGTGGTCAAGTGCGGCATTGCGCCCTCGCGTCACTTTGCATCTGGCTAAATGTGGGACCTGGAGATTGGAACCAGTGTTCTTAGGCTTAGCAGGCAGGCACCTTAACCGCTAAGCCATCTCTCCAGCCCCAAATTTATATATTTTTAAGCTGGGCGTGGTGACACATGCCTTTAGTTCCAGTCCTTGGAAGGCGGAAGGAGGAGAATTGCTGTGAATTCAAGGCCAGCCAGGAGTTACAGAGTTCTAGGTCAGCTTGGGCTAGAGTGAGACCCTACCTCAAAAAAAAATTTTTTAAAATTTTTTTTGTTGTTTACTTTTTTTTATTTATTTGAGAGCGACAGACAGAGAGAGAAAGAGGCAGAGAGAGAGAGAAATGGGCATGCCAGGGTCTCCAGCCACTGCAAATGAACTCCAGATGCATGTGCCACCTTGTGCATCTGGCTTACATGGGTACTGGGGAATCAAGTCTTGAACCGGGGTCCTTAGGCTTCACAGGTAAGCGCTTAACCACTAAGCCATCTCTCCAGGCCACCCCGCCAAATTTTTTTTTTGGTTTTTCGAGGTAGGGTTTCACTCTAGCCCAGGCTGACCTGGAATTCACTATGTAGTCTCAGGGTGGCCTTGAACTCATGGTGATCCTCCTACCTCTGCCTCCCAAGTGCTGGGATTAAAGGTGTGAGCCACCACGCCCAGTTCCAAAAATATTTTTAAAAAATGGGCTGGGGCCTGGAGAGATGGCTTAGCACTTAAGATGCTGTCTTTGATGCCTAAGGACCAGGTTTGATTCCCTAGATCCCATGTAAGCCAGGTGTGCACATGGCGGCACATGCATCTGGAGTTTGTTTGCAGTGGCTAGAGGCCCTGCTGTGCCCATTCTCTCTAACAAATAAAGAAAAATAAAATATTTTTGATCCAGGCATGGTGGTGCACACCTTTAGTCCCAGCACTTAGGTAGAAGTAGGGGGATCGCCATGAGTTCGAGGCCACTCTGAGAATACATAGTGAGTTCCAGGTCAGCCTGGGCTAGAGTAAGACCCCACCTTGGAAAAAAAAAAAAAAAAGCTGGGTGTGGTGGTGCCCACCTTTAATCCCAGCGCTCAGGAGGCAGAGGTAGGAGGATCGCTGTGAGTTTGAGGCCACCCTGAGAATACAGAGTGAACTCCAGGTCAGCCTGAACTAGAGTGAAACCCTACCTCGAAAAAAAAAACCAAAAACCTGGGCTGGAGAGATGGCTTATCCGTTAAGGCACTTGCCTGCAAAGCCAAAGTACCTTGGTTTGATTCTCCAGGACCCACGCAAGCCAGATGCACAAGGTGGCTCATGTATCTAGAGTTCGTTTGTAGTGGCTGGAAGCCCTGGCATGCCCATTCTCTCTGTCTCTGCCTCTTTCTCTCAAATAAATAATTTTTTTTTTTTTTTTTGTTTTTCGAGGTAGGGTCTCACTCTGGCCCAGACTGACCTGGAATTCACTATGTAGTCTCAGGGTGTCCTTGAACTTATGGTGATCCTCCTACCTCTGCCTCCCGAGTGCTGGGATTAAAGGCGTGCGCCACCACGCCCAGCCAATAAAAATATTTGAAAAAAATTATTATTATTATTTATTATGGACAACGTCTTTAATTGTAGACAATATCCCATGTTATTTCCCTCTCAAAAAAATTTTTAAAATACAAAAAAAAAAAAAAAACTCGAGGTGGGCCCTATGCTCCCATAAAGCCAGTGGAAGTCAACTTGCTGGAGGAGCGTCCAGTGTTCAGAGCAGGAAGGGAAGTGGGCTTCCTGAGGTCACACAGAACAAGTAGCGTCTGTGTCTAGAATGGCTATGACTTCTGGGTGCTGGCTAGGAAAAGCAGACATTTTTGGAAGTTTGGTGTCTGGATCAAAGTCCTCAACACATTCAAACATAGGTATGGGGTTCTCTGCAGAGCAAACCCAGCAAGCGGAGGATCCCTGAAAGTGATCTCACATCTCTCTGAGTCTACACACAAGTTAGAACATCCTGGATGTATGTTTGTTTGTTTGTTTGTTTGTTTGTTTGTTTGTTTGTTTGTTTGTTTTGAGGTAGTGTCTCACCCTAGCCTAGGCTGGCCTGGAATTCCCTATGTAGTCTCAGGCTGGCCTCAAACTCACAACAACCCTCCCACCTCTCACTCCCAAGTGCGCCACCAAGTCCAGCTTGCCCTGGATTTTTTTTCAACCCCTCCCAGGATTTCTCCACACCCGGCTTATCAGGTGTCCAGCTCAAAGACATCTCGGTCAGAACTACAGAGACAAGCAATGCCCTTGTGCTTTTCCTGGGTGGAGGAAGGACAAAGAAGCAGGGATGTCATTAGTTGAGGTGGGGACCTATGGCTCCTTCATAAACACCCCGGCACCTCTCCCAGCCACCTCTTTTAGGCCCTGGAGCAGAGGAGGGAGATGAAAGGGACAGAGCTGACGGGGATAGGGGGAAGAGAGGGTGGGACCCTGGACTGATTTAGGATTTCAGAACAGATAGTGGGGGTGGGGCAGATGAGAGCAGAGTTCTTGGTGATTTCATTGGTTCCCTTGGCATTAAAGCATCCATTGCCTTGCAGAAGAGCAGAGACTAGTGTGTCTATGTATTGCAGTGAAGGCAGGGAGTGAGAAGCGGGGTCTTATACCTTTGTTGACCTAGTAAAACTTTGTATCTTCTCTTCAGCCCCTCCACACAGACAGTCAAGAAGCCCTTGGGCTGGCCATGCATCTCCCTGGAAAGGTGTATGCTTAGCATGTCCAAGGCTCTGGATTCCACCCCCAGCACTCCCAAAGCCCAGTAAATTTCTTCAAACATCTGGCCTTAACCAGATTTTCCTTCTGGAGCAGATGCTATGATTATCTAGCTTAAAAAAGAGACAAATGTAGCCAGGCGTGGTGGCACACCCCTTTAATCCCAGCACTTGGGAGGCAGAGGTAGGAGGATCGCTGTGAGTTCGAGGCTATGTAGTATGAGACTACATAGTGAATTCCAGGTCAGCCTAAACTAGAGTGAGACCCTACCTCAAAAAGCAAAACAAGCCGGGCGTGGTGGCTCACACCTTTAATCCCAGCACTCGGGAGGCAGAGGTAGGAGGATTGCCGTGAGTTCGAGGCCACCCTGAGACTACATAGTGAATTCCAGGTCAGCCTGGACCAGAATGAGACCCTACCTTGAAAAACCAAAAAAAAAAAAAAAAAAGCAGAACAAAGCCGGGCATGGTGGCGCACGTCTTTAATCCCAGCACTCGGGAGGCAGAGGTAGGAGGATTGCTGTGAGTTCAAGGCCACCCTGAGACTACATAGTTAATTCCAGGTCAGCCTGAGTGAGACCATACCTCGAAAAACCAAAAAAAAAAAAAAAAAAAAAAAAAAAGAGAGAGAGACAAATGTGTGTGTGTGAGAGAGAGAGAGAGAGAGAGAGAGAGATAATATAACACAAAGTCTTGGCTTGACCTGCAAAAACATATTTGTTAGAATTTTTTTATTTTGTTTATTTATTTACGAGAGGCAGGTAGATATAGAGAAAGAGAGAGAGAGAGAGAAGATAGAGAGCATTGGTACACCAGGGCCTCCTGCCACTGCAAACAGACCCCAGAGGCATGAGCCACCTTGTGCATCTGGCTTTACATGGGTACTGGGGAAACAAATCTTGGTCCTTTGGCTTTGCAGGCAAGCACCTTAACCACTAAGCCATCTCTCCAGCCCTTGTTAGAATATTTTAATGTAAATATTTGTTGGCTCATGACATGCATACAAAAAAGTGTCAGACCTATGTGACATAGTAAATTGTAAGTATAAAACTGAAGGTCTAGCTGGATGTGGTAGCTCATGCCTTTATTCACTGGGATAGCTCAGGTAAGAGGATTCTCCTGAGTTTGAGGACAGCCTGGGCTACAGAGTGAATTCCAGGTCAGGCTGAGCTAGAGCGGGACCCTGCCTCCAAAAAAAACAAAAGAAAAGCCAAGTATGGTGGCGTATGCCTTAATCCCAGCTCTCAGGTGGAAGAGGTAGGATGAGTTCCAGGTTAGCCTGGGCTAGAGTAGACCCTACTTCAACCCCCTCCAAGAAAGAAGTTACAAAAACAAACAAATAAACAACAACAAAAAAAAAAACTGAAGGATTGAAGGTATAGTGCTGTGATAATATGTGTTCAGAATGCATGAAGCTTTAGAGTTCCATTATCCAACCCACCTCAAAAAAAAGGATGAATTTTTCACAAAATGGACAGACACACCCAGTTAATAACCACCACTAAGCTCAAAGAGCATTCCCATAGCCCCATGGCACCTACGGTGGTTCTGGGTTACTAACCCCCCAAGAATAAGGAATCTTTATTCTGACTTCAAAGAGTATAGATTAGGGTTTGTTTCTTTGCTACTTTTGATTCGTCTCTAACTGGAACTGGGCACTGTGCTCACCTCCACCTGCCTGACTTCCTGCATTGTGCTTTGTGTGTGTGTGTGTACGTGTGAGGTTTCACCTTGCACTTGAGTTTGAACCCATCTGTGATGGGAGGGATGGGAGTGTGAGGGATGACTCCTCTTGGGTCTCAAACTCAGGCTCCCCTGAGGTTCCCTTTCCAGAATTTTGGAGTCAACACCCCCACGTTGCTGGTCCTCTAGACTCCCAGATTCCAAACAGGATGAGTACTGGGACACCTTGTACTCCCAGGGCTTCTATCCAAGCTGGGATCTGGGAACTGCTGGTAACAGACCACACCCCTCCAAAGGGACTCCAGAGGAAGTCCCCGACCTGGGCGGGGTTAATTAGATGGCGCTTTGAGATCTCAGGATGAAAGGAGTGCCTAGGGCCATTGTCCTTGGCCTCCTGTCCAGCGTTGCGGGGGAGGGGAGAGAGAGCTTGTCCCTTCAGGCCCTAGGCATGGGACATGAGCCTATTGGGAGTGGCATTGCCAGGCTCTGGAGGACTCTTGGATCTGAGATACTCCTGCCTGAAGAAGCAGAGAATCCAGGGGATGAAATATTGGGGAGTAGGATGTCAGGAGCCCATGCCCTGGGGTCTGCACCCCTGCCTCCTGGACAGCACCCAGACAGCCTGACTCTGGTGCCGTGTGTGGTTTCAGGATAAGCTGCCGATGCCACCCAGAGCGCCCTGCTGACAGACAAGGATCTCAACTGCTTTCAAAGACGCCCTTTCATCTGCCAGGGCTAATTACACCTGCGGAGCAGAGGAGAGGGCACTGGAGCCAGCCCCCTCCCTCTCTCCCTCTCTCCAACCCAGCTCCCAAGCCCCCTGCCTCAGGAACCCTTCTCCTCCCTCCCCTCTGCTTGCTCCAAACTCCTGGTGGCAGCTGCATCAGTACCTGACAATTAGGACTGCTGTGGTGACAGGTGGCCCTGAATTCTGGGACAGAGGACACATGAAAGGAGCTAGATGGTGGGCCTGTGTATGTGTAAGGGTTGGGGCTGGAGGCTGGCATCAGGAAGGCAGCTGAGAAGTACTGACAAGCAGGCTAGGGCCTCCTAAGTTCGGATGGTCCAGTCCATGATGAAGGCAGCTTAATGGCCGGCTTGGTTCAGGCAGCTGGCTACCTACTGCATATGGATGGATGTGGGAAGGGTTTAGGATGCAGGCCATTTGGTCCTCATATCACCCCACGGATGCTCACACCTCTCCCAGCTCTTAATGCACTGCTCTCTAACAATATGTTCATGGGGCTGAGTCTCCCATCATCTGGCCAACAAACTCTTGGAAGCTCCTGCGTTGGCTTGTTTTTATTTTTGTACTTCACTGTCAGCCTAGTAGCTAGAACACTGAACGTGTTCAGGACACCACTTGCTCCTATGAGAGTGAAGAGTGCGATAGGGGCACAACAGTGTAAGGGCACCTTGGGAGTGTGTGTATCTCTGCCAAGTGTCGCCATGGGAAAGTGTATTGAAGTGCCATGGTGAGGGGAGTGTGCTGTGCTCCTGTGGTCACGGAGGGTGTGTGTAGGAACCGAGTGTGTCTAGAGCGTCTATGTTGGGATCTGGATGGGCCTCTCAGTGGGTAATGACCTACTGGGATGTGTGGCTGAGTGGAGGGGTATGTGCGTACACCTGTGGGTATGAGATAGTGAAGGATCCACATTGTGATGACATGCGATGCTCTGTGGGAGAGGCATTGCATCTTGCATCTGTGTCTGGGTATATGGGGTGGACACTGGAGGACACACAAACAAGTGTGACTGTGTCTGAGGGCTTGCTAGGGCTCCCAGCAGTCAGAAGGTCTTCAAATGTGTGGATATAGTCCTCACGTCTCAAGGCTGGGAGAGAAAACACCGATAGAAATCCATCTGTTTCCCAAGCGGAGCGAGAGGGGAGGCGGTCAGAGAAACCATCCTCTACTCCCTCCCGGTCCCTGGCGCAGAGGGGACGATGTTGGCACTTCATTCGGCACATTAGTGGATCTACACCCCAAAGCACAGACATTGTCAGGGTATTGAACCTCAATCCTCCATGCTCCGAGCTGAGCCTGGTCCTGACCCTGTGTTGTCAGACCCTTCCCCATAGATCATTGCTGATGAGACTCTGGGTCCATCCTCACTGCTCTCATGGTTCGCCTCTTCAGTCTTCCCTCCTCTGACCCTGGCCATCTCCAAGAACGGCCATTCCTTAGTCTCTGGACACCTCAGCGGCATCTTTTTGAATGTTTTCAAGTCCTGTTTGGAGGCTGAGGGCTGGGGGATCTACTGGCAGCATAATGAGACTGGGGTCTGACGGCCCAGCTGAGGTCATTGGCCGCTGAAGTACGTCAGTGGTGGGTGGGTGTGTCCCAGGCACAGCTACACACCTCCCTTTCATCCTTTGTTCCTGCCAGCCCGGCCCATTCCCACCACAGGTTCTGATTCCCAGCGTGGCGTGTCCGATGAGCAGCAGTCTTCGCCCGGACAGATCCTCTCTCGGCCCTGCCCCTGCTCACCTCCTCCCAGCCACTTTCAGTAGGGCAAATGCCTCTTGCCCTCTTCTTGCCAAGCCTCCCATGGCCACCGGAGGAATTGTGGTTAGACATGCAGATGCCATCCCTGAGCCTGTGTTCACGGTATATGGCTGGCCACTCCAGTCCTGCAGCCCATCCCCAAACAGTTCTCCATTTGTCTGGCTTGAAGCTGGGTTTCCGCATCACTAGAGAGGCTATATTTGATTTTTCAGCTGCCTGCTCCATGTCTGATAGGGATTTGGATACTACATTTTGACTTCCAGCCTCTTCCCGGGGATCCCTGTGTTTCGCAAACCTATGCCCATCTTTCCTTCTCCTCCTCCTCCTTCTTCCTCTTCTCCTCCCCCCATTTTGTTTTGTTTTGTTTTGTGTTGTTTTGCATCTGAGGCAGGGCCTCACTGTAGCCCAGGCTGACCTGGAACTCACTCTGTAGCCCAAGGCTGGCCTCAAACTCACTTCCATCTTTCTACCTCTGTCTTCCAAGTGCTGGGACTAAAGATGTGTTTTTGAGACTTGACACTGGGTCTCATGTAGTTCAGGTGAGCCTTTGCTGTGTAGGGGAGAATGACCTTGAACTTTTGATCTTTCTACCCCTTGCCCCCACCCCCGCCAAGTGCTGGTATTACAGGCAAGCACCAGTTTTATGTCTGAGGATCAAACCCAGAGCCTCATGCATGTTACAGAGGTACTGTACTAAGTTATGTCCCCAGCCTTCTTTCTTGCATCCAAAAAATTCCTTTGTTGGGTTGTCAGCTCTATATACCTCCTCATATCTCTCCGTTCCTTCTCCTGCATCTTGGTTCCCTAAGACATTTTGGGAAAGAGAACTATCAGTGGGTTCTCTTCAGTCAGAGCCTGCCAGGTCTCTCCTGGTTGTTATTATTTATTTATTTATTTATTTATTTTGGTTTTTCGAGGTAGGGTCTCACTCTAGCAATCCTCCTACCTCTGCCTCCCGAGTGCTGGGATTAAAGGCGTGCGCCACCACGCCCAGCCCTCCTGGTTGTTATTGAGGTTGGGTCTTGCTTAGGTAAGCCAGGTGTTCCCTAAGGATGGGCCTGCACCTCCCCCACCTATCCTGATCAGGAGCTCCCCTGAGGATAGGAACCTGTATACTTCTCCCAGTGCCCAGAAAAGCCCATAGGACCAGGACCAGGGCTGAGAGAGGTAAGCAGAGGCCCAGGGCAATTCCCAGGGTTGGCAATGACAAAGAACAGGCAAGAATTGAAATAGGAAGGAGAAAACTGTGCCCATGGCCCAGAGAACAGCACAGGGAAGAAGAAAAGGAGCGACGGAAGTTTCCTGGGAAGGGGTGGGGCAGGAAGAGGAGACTCTTGCTCTCTCTTCTGCTGGGTCGGAAGGGAGGTTCTCTGGGAGAACGAAGCTGAGCCCAGGCCAGGAGGCACACTGGAGGCCAGCCCAGGCTGGATGACTGGGGATGGAGAGGACCTGCTCTTGCTGGATGCTCGTTCAGACCCTAGGATCTGATGCTCTGACACAAGAAGCAGCTCAGAGTCCTCAACATGTGAGCAGAAGCCCCCAGGCATCCTCCAGCCTTGACCTGGAAGAGAAGCCACTGGGCTGTAATCCTGCCATTAACTGCTTTGCTGAGTGACGTGTCTTTCCATGTCTCTGAGACTCTTGTTCTTGTCCCTGTCTCTCTACACCACGAGCAGGTGCTTGAGACAGGAGAATGGACGACATGACCTCCCAGACTTCCTTTTCAGTGCTGCTGGTCAGGGCCAGCAGTACCTTCTTAGACCCTTTCTTTGGCCAGTGGGAGAAGCTGGTGACGGGGACACAGTGCAGCTATATCACTGCTCCCGAGCAAAAGCCACGCCTTCTTCCTACTCCTGCTCAGGGACCCTCAAGGCCCCTTTTCACTGTCACCTGCTTCCCTGACTTCTCCCCATCTTCCTGCCCATTGGAGCCCCGCAGAGAAGCAGGCACAGATGCCGACAGACAGGGAGAGAGCCGAGCCCAGTGCTCCTGACGAGCAATAATTTGTTTTATGACAGAAAAGGAAATTGTCTTCAGTTTCACAAGAGCGAAACGAATTCGTTTGAAGTAGTTTGCCCTGCGGCAGCAGGCAAGAGAAGGTTTCTCTCTGGAGCTTGCCTTCCTTCTCCTTCTCTCCCCCTCTCTCCCTCTCCCCTTCTAATTACTGCAGCTTCCAAGCTGTTGGCATGAATCGATGCCAGGCTATCAGATGCCAAGTGCCCCAGGATCTCCCCTCTTGGGTGTGGATGAGGGGATAGAGCCACGGGAACGAGGTGGGGTGACTCTTGGTTCAGCCTCTACCATACCCAAGTACTACCTGGCCCCATCAGTGAGGGAGAGGGAGGATGTCATGCCAGAGCCAAAGACAGCAGCCAACTCTGGGCCTTTGGGGGAAACCCCAACACCCTGATGCCCCAGAGGGGCCTGCTGTGGCCTTGTGGGCTTTCCCATGTGGACTCTCATGCTGCCTGGCTGGTCCTCCTTCCTCATCCTCTGTGGCAGCATCCCGGAAGCTGAAGTTCCTAGGGGCATCTGGGCAAGAACCTTGGCTATGTCCATGGATTAGTGTCAAGACTCAAGAGTGCATTTAGAGGACTAGAGATGTTACTCAGTGGCTGAGCATTTGCCTAGCGTGCATGAGGTCGTGGACTCCATCTCCGATCACACACACACTTACACACAATCATTTGTAGAGGACAGGATGGGACAGGGAGGATCCACTCATGGGTCATCTAGGCACTAATAAAAAGTCGAGAGCTGGGTGTGGTGGCGCACGCCTTTAATCCCAACACTCGGGAGGCAGAGGTAGGAGGATCGTTGTGAGTTCAAGGCCACCCTGAAACTACATAGTTAATTCCAGGTCAGCCTGGGCCAGAGTGAGACCCTACCTCGAAAAAAAAAAAAAAAAAAAAAAAAAAAAAAAAAGTCAAGGGCTGGGCATGTAGCTCAGTGGCAAAGCATTCACTTAGCCAGTATGAGGCCCTGGGTTCAATCCCTAGTACCACACAGTCCAATGGCAGCCTGGTGTGGTGATGTTTTCACATAATCCCAGCATTCAGGAAGCTGAGGCAGGAGGATTGCAAGTTCCAGCACAACCTGGGTTATGTATAGAGAGACCCTGTCTCAAAGGAAAAAATTCAATGGCCTGGATGATCAGGGGGACCCTCCTCTGCCTCTTCTAAGAAATCTACCTTTCCCTTTCCTCCCCATCCTTTTCTCCCCGCCCCCCCCCTTCCCTCCCTTCTTTCCTTCTGCCCATTCTTCTATATCACCCACTCAGTGTGTGCTTGCAGCATGTTCGAACCCCACAAGCAGTGCTGTAAAGAACCCTCCTCCGCCAGGCTCACCTCTGGTGAGCAGGTGCTGGTTACAGGGTAAGGGCTGTGCCTAGCACATGCTTGGGACAGAGGAGGCATTTAAAAATCTTTGTGGCAAGAGTGACTAAGTGCCCGTCTGAATCAGAAGTGACACTACAAGACCGGCTGATGGAGAAAAAGAATCACTTGCTTAACTCCTTCCCAGCTGTGCACCCCCCGCACCCAGTTCCCTGGCAGCAACTCTCTTGCTGGGGTCTGGCGAGGAAAAGATATGAAAGGCAGGTGGATGTGGCTCAGCAGGTAGGCGCCAGGTTCCAGGACTGCCAACCTGGCACCGCTGCTTGGCGCGGGACACCTTCTAAAACAACAAACGTTGTGTCTCTAATTCGGTACTTCCTGTTTGTCTTGATATTATCACCTGTCCTTGAAGCCCATGGGCCCAGTGGGGATGAGCAGAACTGTAGAGCTCTGAGGATTCAGAGACGGGCAAGGACGTTCTCTCCCACAGGTTTTCACCTGAGCCCAACAGCACAAGGCAGAGGTCTAAAGTCTGATGCTCCAAGGCAAGAGCCCCAAACCCCTTGACACTGCCACATAGGGAGTTCCTGTGGGGCATAGATGCTCTGTTCAAGCTATCCATAGATCCATGCCAGTCCCTCTCCCTATGACTCTTGGCTTCCTGAACACTGCAAGGGAAGGAAGATTTATAATAGAAACCAGCAAGCTTCATTTGTTCCCTGCTTCTTACCCCCAACATGACTGGGACCTTCTTCCTGAGGACTAACTTTAGTACCACTTTATTAACCTTTGAGGAATGGCCTGGACTTTGAGGTACTTCATCACCCAACTCTGATGTGTCTCAGATTTTTGTAGGTACTTGATAGATGATGCCCCTTCTAGACTTTGAAGCCCCCAGGTACCCATCAAAGCACCTCCTATCTCCAACTGTGTGTGAATTATGTCCACGATGGTAGACATCAAGATGTTTGCCCCGTGGGTGGTAGGACTGGGGCAAATTCCAGACAGGCCCCCACCCCGGCCAGAGGGGCAGCCTGTGCCACCCCCAGAGATCCAGGTAATAACCCAGGGGCCACGCCAGGCTCGCCAGCACCTGAGCCACCGGCAGCAGATAATGACGGGGGAGCTGGGCAGGCAGAGCCAACCCCTCAATCAGGAAGCAAATTAAAAAGGGGAGGAATCTCCCAGACAGACCACAACAATGAGACCGACCCCCTTTGCAGGGCACTGCACGCCCTCCCCTCCCCAGCCCATTCTGCCTGCTAGGTCCTGATCCTTGGCTCCTCTCTAATTCATCTCGCATGGGATCCAGCTCAAGGGTCTTTGGGTGGACCCTGGCTTTAGCAGGTTGGTGGCAATGCCCAAGACACTGGTCTTGTTGAGTGCAAGCCTAGCATGGGATAACTGCAGGGCAGTGGGCACAGTGTTAAAGTGAAAGAAGTTAGGGTCAGGGTCAACCCTCTGGGTGGCTCTGACCAAGGGACTTATCAAGAACACAGCAAGCTCTAAGCTAGTGGTCTCTTCTGCTTTGCAAAGGGCGCCATTCAACCAATGCAACTTAACAGCTACTGCACACCCAGTATCAGTCACTGAGATGTGGGCAGATTCAAAGATGAACAGAAAAAAATTCCAATCCCACAGCAAGCTCACTATCTGACGCAATGAATCAGATAAGTCACCAGACTGCTCTGATTTGGGACTCGGGGGGGACACAGAGAAGGGTAACTTGGAGAACAGGAGA
Organism: Orientallactaga sibirica; assembly: GCA_036365145.1. Taxonomy (NCBI): domain Eukaryota; kingdom Metazoa; phylum Chordata; class Mammalia; order Rodentia; family Dipodidae; genus Orientallactaga; species Orientallactaga sibirica. The sequence goes on along the minus strand of JAEOAD010000013.1, from coordinate 31,582,028 downwards.
AGGTTTCACAGAATGGGAGGGGGCAGGAAGCTAGGGAGATGGATCAGCTGTTAAAGGTGCTTGCTTACAAAACCTGCCAGCCCAAGTTCAATTCCCAAGCCATCCACGTAAACCCAAATGCAAAAAGTCATGCAAGCATCTGATATTCGTTTGCAGTGGCAAGAGGCCCTGGGACCTTCGACTCCCCTGTGCAAATGATAAATAAGAAGAGGGGTTGGAGAAATGGCTTGGTGGTTAAGGCAGTTGCCTGTGAAACCTAAGGACCCAAGTTCAATTCCCCAATACCCACATAAAGCCAGATGCACAAAGTGGCACATGTGTCTGAAGTTTGTTTGCAGTGGCTGGAGGCCCTGCTGTGCCCTTTCTCTGTCTCCTCTCTATCTCTTTCTCTGCTTGCAAATAAATAAAATAAAAATTTTAAAAAATTTTAAAAAGAAGATGGAGTATATTGAATTTGTTTTAAAGGCTCCTTAAGAGCTCAGTAGACAAAGAAATGGAGAAGAGTATTTCACACAAGGAACAAGGATTGTGGAAACATGTAGATAGTAAGGACAGAACACACGTCCCCTGTGGCAGGATGGTGAAGAATGGAGAGAGATATGACTAAACAGGCCGCCTGAGGGAGAATGGGGAATAGGACTTAAATTCCAGGTCAAAGAGTATGGATTTTCTCTTGTAGGTAATGGAGATATATTGAATGTTTTTGAGCTGAGGTATGACATGATCAGGATCTTCCCACCCTATGAAGGATTTTAAAGTCCCCAGAGGGACAAAAAAGACAAAAGAATTCTGCCTTGCCAGGCATGGTGGCGCACGCCTTTAATCCCAGCACTTGGGAGGCAGAGGTAGGAGGATCTCCGTGAGTTCGAGGCCCCCCTGAGACTGCATAGTGAATTCCAGGTCAGCCTGGACCAGAGTGAAACCCTACCTCCAAAAACAAAAACAAAACAAAAAAAAACAACAACAACAACAACAAAAGAATTCTGCCTCTTCTGCCTCTGCCTTTCTCCATGGCTGCCACCCAGCCAGACCTTGCTCCCAGCTTCCATCCATTCACCTCTCAAGAGTGACAAGGCAGGAGGCTCCACTGTCCCTCCATCCTCAATCCAACTCAGATACCCTGCTGGGTCCTTTCACCCCCATCACATAATGTTAGCTAGCCTAGGGAGACACCAGAGAAGCAGTGTGCCCACTCTCACGACACATCTTTGGGTTTCAGGGGCCCTGTTGTATCTTCTCACCTGCTCCAGGCTTCTACTTCCACTGCCACCCTAACACCTAGAAGCTGAGATTGCAGGGAGACTTTTCTCTAGTTCTCTCAGACATGGTTTAATCCCTTCCTTTTTTTTTTTTTTTTTTTTTTGCAAAGAAAGACCCTGAGATGAAGACTGTGTGGTATGAAGAGGAGATCGTTCTTGCCTCCAAGGAGCTATGACCAGCAGAGAAGATAAGACAACAGATCCATGGTAACAGGGAATGAAGCAATCAAGCTAGGGAAATTCCAGGAGCAGCCGGTGATGTGCTGATAAGAAGCAGATTCCTAGAGAAGTCTACTCAGAGCCTGGAGCTTGAAAGATGGTCTGCTTTCCTCCTGCCGAACTGGGTGGCAGTGCTGGAAACAGGCTGAGCCACAAAAGGAAGGCCAGATGTGTTCAAAGTACATTGGCAGAGTGCTGGGTTTACTGGGGACCAGGATCAAAGGAAGCCAAGACTGCAAAAGTGTTGGGGGGCTGAGGTAGGAGGGTCTGAGGTGTGACAGTTAGCACCAGAAAGCTCCTGGCTGGGTCAGAGATGGGAAGGGCAGATGGGAAGTGGCATTCCAGGATGACGAGTCTAGTATTGGTTTGCAGGACAGCTTAGACGATGGATATAGATGGGGTAGAAAACCCATAGGATGGGGGGGGGGGAAGATGGCTCCATGGTAGAGCACTTGTAGAGCATGCTCAGTCAGGCCCAGGGTCTCAGGGTTCAATCTCCAGTCTCCGGTAGGGCAAAGAAAGGAAAGATGGAGAAAAGGAAGGAAGTTCAAAGGAGACCTGAGAATACAGGCAAGTAACGAAGTAACTCCTGGCACAAAGTTGGTTCTTCCTAGAATTTTCACAGGCCAGTGCCCATTTCATTAATTAATTAATTAATTAATTTGGGTTTTCAAGGTAGGGTCTTGCTAGGCCCAGGCTGACCTGGAATTCACTATGTAGTCTCAGAGTGATTTCAAACTCACAGCAATCCATGAATGCTGAGTACTGGGGTTAAAGGAGCCATCCATCCATTTATTCATTCATTCCTGCATGCACTGAATGCACAAATAATGATGAAGCACAAAACACCAGGCATTGTTTTAGCTCATTCCATCTCACCCACGTGACCATGAGGGACCTTAGGTAATCCAGTAGCTTCTCCTTTGGGGCAGGCATGTGGAGAGCCTCAGAGACCTACAGGGACTAGGGAGGATGGGAAAGGGGTAGATAGCTGGGTGCAGGGGGGACCTGGGGTTTGGTGGAAGAAGAAGGCTTAGGAGAAAGATGGAGGGAAAATGAGTCAGATTTCTGGGACTGGGGATGGGGGCCAATGGGAGGGAGGGAGGGAGAGAGAGAAATCAGAGAGCCAGAGAAGGAAGTAGAGTCTTAACAGTTAGGGGTGGAAGGGAGGGGGACTGGGAGGTAAGCAAGGAAATGGGCCTAGGCACTGGAGACAAGAGTCTGGGCGTCTGAGCCTCCAGGAGCCACCTGGAAGGTGCAGGCAGCGGCTACATCAAACTTGAGATGGAGGGCTGGCTCTGGGAGCCAGCTGGAGCTAGGAGGGGGAGGTGGGGGCACTCCAGAGGAAGCTGGAGAGCTAGTGCCATAGGCCTGAATCGGCCATTAACCCTGCTGGTCTTCAGCCCCCTCCCTCTTCTTCTAAGACCAGAGCCAGATCTCCAGAGTCCTGTCCCCCACTTACAGCTTAGGGTCCCACCGAGCCCACCCCTGGTTTTTCTACACCCCTTTTCCTGGTACTCTAGAAGTACATAGGCCCTGTGAGTCCAGGCCTAGGGCTATATCCTTTTCTTCTCTTAAACTAGCACCACCACCCCCCAGCCCCAGATTCTCCCATCTTCTGGACTGGACCTGCTACCTAAGCATATGGAACCGATTGAAAGAATTTGTATGCTCACCTTATAATTTATGCAAATCAACTCTGTAATTAACTGTAATTTGGAGGCATCCTTTGGTATTTCAGACATTTATCCATGAGGAAATGCCCTGGTGATAATGCTCCCGTATTAACATTATTTACTCCACCTGTGTGGTCCCCTGAGCTCCTTCCCCCCCCCACCTCACTGGGATTTTCTGGGCTGGAAGGTGGGGAGGGACAGGGAAGCCCCTCCTTGGAGCCAGCCTCAGTCCTGACGCACTTCTGTCTGCGCTGGCCCTGTCCTTCTAAGTTTACAGAGGATTGAAGAAGGGGGGTTATATGTCTTCCTCCTAAGCCCTCCACCATTGTATTTCCTCCTGCTTGATGGGTGGTTCTGTGCTGCTTCACCTCAGTGTTCTCATCTCTGAAATGGGAAGAGGAAGAACCTGTTAGGGCCTTTATGTGATAATTACTGAAAAACTAATGAACAGACTGGGAATCCCCTGTCTGAAGATTGCTGGGGGGCAGAGAGGGAAGAGCAGCAGAAGTTTGGGTGAGGGTTTCTTGGCTTACCCTGTGGGAGGGTGGTAGTGTGCAAGCCTTGGGGTACTACTGAGTTCTCCCTGTGCAATACAGCACCTGTTCCCAATGTCAAGGGCACTGGCCTAAGGCTGAGGATAAGACATGTCCTGTGAAAAGTCTCCAGGCACTCTCCTATGTGGGTCGGAACAGCCAGCTTCAGAGAGCTTTGGGAAACCAGCCTTACTCTATTTCATCTCCTTTTCTCCCTCCAGGTCTTTTGTCTGTCTCTGCTCCAGGGCATGCTCCTGGTAGCCAATAAGTCACCCTAAAATTAGGTGCCTGTAAATAGTTGAGGATGGGAAGGTTCTGCCTGAATCACCTCCAGGCCCTCGCTTTTCCAGGTCACCTCTTTTTAGCCTCTTTGCTCTCCTGTAGCAAAGGAGCTGGACAGGTGGCTGTCAGTAAAATGTCCTTAGCTAGGCTCTATCTCTGGTTTTAGGTGACCCCTTGTTCATCTCAAGCTGCTTCTCTGCTTAGTCAAAAAAAAAGGGGGGGAGGTGGCTGGAGAGAAGGCTTGGTGGTTAGACGCTTGCCTGTGAAGCCTAAGGACGCCTGTTCAAGGCTCGATTCTCCAGGGCCCATGTAAGCCAGATGCACAAGGGGGCATATGCATCTGGAGCTCATTTGCAGTGGCTGGAGGCCCTGGCGTACCTGTTCTCTCTCTCTCTACCTGCCTATTTCTGTATCTCTTTCTCTCTCATACAAATAAATAAAAGTCTGATAGAATTCTACTATGATTAAAAAAAAAAAAACATGCCGGGCGTGGTGGTGCATACCTTTAATCCCAGCACTGGGGAGGCAGTGGTAGGAGGATCACCATGAGTTCAAGGCCAGCCTGAGACTACATAGTGAATTCCAGGTCAGCCTGGGCTAGAGTAAGACCCTACCTTGGAAAAAACCAATAAATAAATAATAAAATAAAATAAAAAACACAAAAACAAACAAAAACACACACACACAGTCAGCAGGGCATGGTGGTGTACAGCTTTAATCCCAGCACTCCTGCAGAGACAGAGGTAGGAGGATTGCTGTGAGTTCAAGGCCAGCCTGAGACTAGTGAATTCCAGGTCAGCCTGGGCTAGAGTGATACCCTACCTCGAAAAACTAAAACAAAGAACAAAAACAGTCATCTGGCCTCATTTGACAATGAGAGAGGTCCCAGGCCCAAAACCTGAGTTTCATTGGCTCTTCCTGGGGCTTCCAAATGGTGCCATGAACAAGGAGGATGGAGAAGAGGAAGGCAGGAGCCTCCCAGAGGCAGGAGAGAACTGTTGGGGTAACCGGAACTCTTTCAAACTATAGGGAATGTCTGGCTTAGAGCTGTGTGTGTGTGTGTGTGTGTGTGTGTGTGTGTGTGTGTGTGTGTGTGTGTGTTTCAGGTCTTAACCATAGAACTTCTTTTTTCCCCAAGCCTATGGAGGAAAAAAAACCTCAAAAGGATGGAGTGGGGGAGGGGAGTTAAACTTTGAGAGCTCCAGCCTCTACTGACCCTCCACCCCTAGTAATGCTCTCATTTCTTCCATCGGCAAGAACCACTTGGTCCCTCTCCCACTGCCCACCCAACCCTGGGGAAGGAAGTCTTGCTCCTCGCCCCACCCCCACGCTCGGCTGCCTCTTCCAGCTAAAATCCTCCTTCCTGGCAGACCCAGGAGAGTCAGATCTCACCCCCTACACACTCCCCCTGGAAAGCCAGGCCACTGTTTCCTGGATTATCCTAAAAGCTTCTGAGGCCTTGAGGACTTGGCAACATCCTGCCTGTGTCTCCCACCTCCCCTTTTGGCTCGACTGTCGCCTTCTTATAAAGCCTGGCTCTCCTGTCACCCCACTTGCCCCTCACTGCCGCTGCCAGCTCTGGACTCCATGGACTGGTAAGAGAGGCCGCTCCCTGTTCAGTCCGTGGAACCTCTAGGGAGAAAATAGGTCTGCACTCTAATGAAGGGGTCAGAGAGAAGGGTCTGGAAAGTTTGATTTGATCTGGGTTGGGAAAGGGACATAAGAGGGAGATCTGGGTTCTGCGCAGAGAACCAAAGAGCATCCCTGTCAGGTCTCTGGACTGGGCTGGGCTGAGACCTTGTGCGAGAAATTCCTGGCAGGGATTCGGGACTGGGGACTTCACTCTGAGAGAAAGGATGGGCAGCTATGAGGAGACACAGAAGTTACACTGGGCAAGTCTCGAAGGACAACTCCTGCAGCGATGCAAGGGAGGAAAATCCATACACATCCACCTCTGGTCCATATGGAAGAGGATGCACCACAGGTGCGCACAGACATGGGGTGTAGCCACGTGTACATGCACACACGCATTCACGTATGTACGCACGCACACATTTCATCGCGCACATGCGCTGTCCTCAGAGGCGCTTACCTCCTAGACTAAAAAGGGATGGTAGATGCTAGTGATACTTGAACTTATAAAAGAATTAAAGCCAGGCATGGTGGCGCACACCTTTAATCCCAGCACTCGGGAGGCAGAGGTAGGAGGATTGCTGTGAATTTGAGGCCAGCCTGAGACTACATAGTGAATTCCAGGTCAGCCTGGGCTAGAGTGAGACCCTACCTTGAAAAAATATATATATTCAGAATTGGGCTTGGCCCTAGTAGACACTCAGTGTTTGTTGAATGAACAAAGAATAAGTAACTCCAGCTCTGGACTTAACTTGATTTTTCAGGAAGCTGGATGAATGAGATAGAGAAAAGAGGAACATGCTGATGATGTTCAAGGTCATTAGCTTGCGGTTTTGGACATGTAGCCTGTGTGCATGAGTAAGGAGTGGAGGGAAGAGTGAGCAGATATTAGGAAATGAGGTTCTGTTTTCCTGCTCTGCTTCTAACTTATGTGACTTGGAGCTACCTGTCTCCCTATTCTGGGGCTCAATCATCCTATCAGGAAAACGAGGGCCTGGACTAGAAAAAAATTATTGTTAGAGCAGTTTTGTTGCTATTGTTTGAGATAGGGTCTCATGTATCAGCTTGAGAACTCCCTACTTAGCCAAGGATGACCTTGAACTTCTTCCCCTTCTGCCTCTACTTCCCTGGTGCTGGGATTATAAGTATGTACCACCATACCATGATTTTGAAAAAAAATTTATTTTGGGGGGGGGCTGGAGAAATGGCTTAGTGGTTAAGGCACTTGCCTGCAAAGCCAAAGGACCCAGGTTCAATTCCCCAGGACCCACATAAGCCAGATGCACAAGGGGGAGCACACATCTGGAGTTTGTTTGCAGTAGCTAGAGGCCCTGGTGTGCCCATTCTTTCTCACTGTCTCTTTCTTTCTCTCTGCCTATTTCTCTCTCTTCCAAATAAAATAAATAAAAATTAAATTAAATTATTTTATTTTTTTATTTGTCAGTAGAAAAAGAGAGAAAGAGAGGGAGGTGGAGGTGGTGCACGCCTTTAATCCCAACACTTGGGAGGCAGAGGTAGTAGGATCATTGTGAGTTTGAGGCCACCCTGAGACTACATAGTGAATTCCAGGTCAGCCTGGGCTAGGGTGAGATCCTACCTCCTCGAAAAACCAAAAAAAAAAAAGAAAGAAAGAAAGAAAGAAAGAAAGAAAGAAAGAAAGAAAGAAAGAAAAAGAGAGAGGTAGGGACAAAGAGAGAGAATAGACATGCTAGGGGAGGTTTATTACCATTATAAATGAACTCCAGATGCATGTGTCACTTTGTGTATCTGGCTTTATGTGAGGAATCAAACCTGGGCCATCAGGCTTTGCAAGCAAGTGCCTTTAACGGCGGAGCTGTCTTCCCTGCCTCATACCATGATTTCATGCAGTGCTTACACAGGGTTCTGTGCATGCTAGGCAAACACTTCCAACTGACTTACACCCCCAGCTCCTCATAGTACAATCTTCAGTATCAATTTGAGGTCTGGAAGGGAACATTGGTGTAGAATGTGACTTGTCCCAGCAATCCAAGATAAATCAGACACAGAATCGTGGATGGCTTGAATCTAGGTATCTTTTAAGAATGCTGTTCCCTCCACCTACCTTCAGGATTTATGACAGTCAGATTCCCAGGGCCAGAGAGACAGATTGCCCAGAACAACGTGAGCTCTGGAGCTTGACTGATCTGGACTCAGTGTCCTCCTCTTGTCTCTTAAGAACTCTGTAATCTTGGGCAGGTCATTAGCTTCTTCGACCCCACCCTGGCTTCCTCGTCTGTACAATGGGAATGATTGATAATAATAATTACTGTGTTACATGCTCGTGAGAATTAGAGATATTGACGGAAAGCACTGGGAACATTCATTGTAGGAAGTTAATACTGCTTATGGCACACATACAGAGCAAGGCGGCTGCTTCAGGCACAGAATGGATCACTTTAAATTATAAGTGAGGATCCGAAGGGGGTGACGGGCATCGGAGCTGCACACTTGGGGAAATCCCAAGAGAGAAAGGAACAGAAATGGGCCAAGTCCTGGGCGGATCTCAGTTTGTGTGATAGGCAATTCACTTTTGAGTCAAGATAAGAAGAATACAGGCTAGAATGACCTTGGTAGTTATGGTCATTATTAGAGCGTGGCCATTAGAGCGTTTGAAAGGAAAACATCTAACAGGTGGAAGCACAGGAGTGAAGGCTTGAGGACTGTGGGAGAAAGTGATAGGAAGGGCAAGGGGTCAAAATGGCTGTGAGTTTCCAGGGGCAACTTCATTACTGTTACTGTTGAATTTCACACCGCTGAGCTCACAAGCAATGGGGAGGTCTTTGCTCCAGGCCAGCTCAGATAGCTGTGGGTAGGAGTGAAGCCTTGAAGGAGGACTGGGGTGGGGTTTTCTGCCATCCTTTCCCCTGTTGCTTTCCAAGAAAGATGTATAGCTCTGGGAAGATGAGTTTGGCACCTGTAAATGGATGTGGAAACAACTCGACCTCAGCACCAGCTTTAGCGCCCCACCAGTAAGAGCAGCAGATCAGGCGGTGGGGAAAAAGAGGTCCAGTCAGGAGCAGAGGCACCCAGGCAGGTCAAGAACCTCTCTAACTCTTTTCCAGAAGTGGTTGTGAACTGGGATGCAAATCCCACTAGCCAGGATTTGGAAGCTGCGGACAAAGATAAAAACCCGTGTTGTAGCCCAGCGTGGTGGTGCACGTCTTTAACCCCAGCACTCGGGAGGTAGAGGTAGGAGGATCGCTGAAAGTTTGAGGCCACCTTGAGACTACATAGTGAACTCCAGGTCAGCCTGAGATAGAGTGAGACGCTACCTCGAAAAACAAACAAACAAAAGTACATGTTGAGGCGTGGTGGGAGGCAGAGGTAGGAGGATCGCTGTGAGTTTGAGGCTAGCCAGGAACTAAAAATGAGTTCCAGATCAGCCTGGGCTGGAGTGAGACTCTACCTTGAGAAAACAAAACAAAACAAAAACCCCATGTTTCTAAAATAGAGTTAATTTAGTCACTGACACAAGGGTACAGAGAGTTTCTCAGGAATCTACACGACAGCATCCCCAGTGCAGGGAAAAGAACGAGCTGATTAATCAGCATTCTCCATCCGGTACAATGCCTTCGACCTCTAAACGCAGGTGCTTCCCTTACCGCTAGTGACATTTTAACAAGTGCAGCACCAGGACTAGAATGGAGGTCCGTGACTTCCTAGTCCAAAGATTTTTGTCAACATACCTTAATCCACACACATGTCTGGGAATTGATGTATTTAACAATGCCGAGGATATGTTCTGTTTTCCCTGTGCTCAGCAGGGATTCCACAGACTTTGTGATTTTAGTTACAATTCCTTTAAGCTCCAGAAACCCTCCCAATTTGTACCCAGGTTGTCTGTCAGATGAGGGGATTGAGCAGTAGACAAGTGAGAGAGGCTCAGGGTGAAAGAGACATTGAAGATAGGGATGTTTGCATGTTTGGGGAAGTCACATAGGTTGGTTTTCAAATAGCTTGAGGACTCGGTTAAACTGCCTCATAGTTACTTTTCAGTGTGTTCCCAAAATGGGAATGCCTGGTGGGCAAACCAATCTAGGTGAGATGGGGACGGTAAACCTGGCAAGGCGGCTCATACCTGTAATTCCAGAATTTGGGAGGTTGAAGCAGGAGGAGCACTGTAAATTGGAGGCCAGCCTGGGCTACAGAGTGGGAGCTTACCTCAAAAATTCAAAAATTGAGGAAAAGAAGAAAAAGGGCACACAGGGTGGTGGTGGTGCATGCCTTTAATCCCAGCATTTGAGAGGCAAAAGTAGGAGGATTGCTGTGAACTCAAGGCTAGCTTGGGAATATAAGTGAGTTCCAGGTCATCCTGGGCTAGAGTGAGACCCTACCTTGGTGGGGGGAGGGAGAAGGGAGTTCTGTAGAGACGGGATTAATTCAGCTTTACTTCCTGAACTCTAGAAAATTGACGGGGGGGGGGGGAGAGAAGGAGAGAGAAAAAGAGAGAGAGAGAGAGAAATGATGGGAGGAGACCCAGGCATAGTGGCTCCTGCCTATAGTCCCAGCATTCGAAGGCTGAGGTAGGAAGATTGCAGAGAGTTCGATGCCAGCCTGGGATACAGAGTGATTTGTTCCAGGTCAGCGCTAGCGTGAGACCCTGACCCTCAAGAAAGAAAGGAAAGAAAGAAAGAAAGAAAGAAAGAAAGAAAGAAAGAAAGAAAGAAAGAAAGAAGAAAAGAAAAGAAAAAAGAAAAGAAAAGAAAGAGAAAAGGAAAGGAAAAGAAAAGAAAAGAAAAGAAAAGAAAAGAAAAGAAAAGAAAAGAAAAAGAAGAAAACAACTGATAGGAAAGCGCATAGGGGAAGCCATTCATGGCAATGAAAGAAATACGAAAATTCTTCAGAAATCCCTTGTAAAAAAGGAGTGACCGCATGAAGTCAATGCGCAGGCTTGCGAGGCAACGGGAAGGGCGCCCGGAGCTATTCCCAGCATAAGCCAGCAGGGCAGGGAGTGGGGGTGGTGGGGGAGGACTCCCCAATCCACCAGAGCCCTGGGAGAGGGGGGAATCTCAGAATCCCCACCAATCCGGATCTTGACAGGTTTTTAGACGAGCTTCGCAAATGCCCTGAAATGTTACCGTCGTGTGTCATTGTGTGTGCGCAAGCGTTCTCATCAAAAAGAATCCAAGATCTTTCCCCAGACTTAGATATTCGGGTGAGAATCAGGAAGAGCTGGTGGCAGGGGCTCGCGCAATCCTTTGCCGAAATGTCCCGGGAGTGGGTGCCGAGCCTGGTTCTCGTTCAACCCTCAGATGCTGGGTGCGCAGGGAGATTGGGCATCAAACCCCGGCTGAGCGCTTCCGAGGGCAAGGAGGGCAGACGGGACAGAGCAGTGGACTGCGGATCTGCAGTTGAAGAAGAGGAGGAGGAGGAAGCTGAGAGAGCCTGGGAGACGAGTGGGGAAAAAAGGGCCTAGGCCCGAAAAAATGAGGAAGAAGTTGGTGGGAAAGTGGTCAACCCAGAAAGGCGAGCGGTCAGAGGGGGAGGGGGGAACGGGGAAAAAGCGAGAGGGAAATGTTCTGCGGATGGTGGTGATGCGGAGCAAACGGGCATCCAAGGTCCATTTCTCACGTCCAAGGTTTGGGAGTGCACTGGACACATACTTGGAGCTCCAACCCGTCTCCCCCCTCCCCCGGGCTCAGTTCCAGCACCATCAAGGGCGCACAAAGTCACCGGCGGCCCCTAAGGATGGGTTCAATAACATCCACTCACCACCCCACCCGGACTCCCCCAAGGGTCGGAGCCTGACCCAACCAGCTTTCCACTCAATCCGGAGGGTCTCAGAATTTAGGAAACACTACCCCACCCGAGCCCCTGGCCCAGGGAGTGGAGAGGACCAGGGAGGACAGAGCGAGGGAGGAACGCGGCCCGACGAGCCATCCCTCTTCCTCCTCCTCCTCCTCGCCCGCCCGCCCCCTCCTCGCGCGCGGGGGGCTGAGTCTCAGTCCCGCCGAGCCCGCAAGGGTTAAAGGCGGCAGCAGGTGAGGTGGGCGGGGCCGCGAGTTCGGGGGAAAAAGGAGCGCAGCGGAGAGGATGCAGGCAGAGAGCGCGCGGTGAGTCACGGGCGGAGCTGGCCTCGCTAGTTCGCTCGCTCCCGCCCTCCCGCCGGCCTCTCCGCCCTCCCGTCGCCGGCTCTGGTCTCGGCTCTTCTCCTCCTCCTCCACCCACCCCCACCCCCCAGCTTGCCCCGGTCCCCTCGTGGCTCAGAGCGCGCGTGGTCCATGAGCGCGGCTCGGTAGCGCGCCAGCCAGACGTGCTCCGAGCTCGAGCGCAACCTCCAGGTAGGAGTCCGGTGGGTCCGGGTGGCCCGGGGGGGGGAGGGGGAGGGGTTGCTCAGCAATGCCGAGACCCCGGGGAGGGAGGGGAAACGCGCTCCCCACGGCTCCTGACCTCGGGTGACGGGGGGTGTCCTAAAGGATCAGAGTGGCTGAGAGCCCCGAGAGAGGGAAAAACCGGGAGGACGGGAGAGACTGGAGGAACAGAGGAACTGGGGAACTGGGGAAACTGGAGCGACTGGGACAACCGGAGGATTGGAATATTGCGAACCGAGAGAAGGAAAATCTCCACTGCCTGGGCGCTGGGAACCGGGAGAGGTAGCCGGCTGAATGGGACGTCCGGGTATCTCTACCTTCTCCTTCCTGAATTGGGGAGCCGTGGTTGCTCGCCCTACTTTCTTTGCCTGAAATCTTGGTAGCAAGCTATTTTGCACCCTATGCCTGGGCTTGGGCTTTCGGTCGAGATAGGCCCCTCTGGAGCCTGGATCGTCCTAGTCTCCCCATCCCCACCCCTCCAGACCCTGGGGCAGTTCCCAGGCGCCAAAAGCTATTAGGGTCCCAGGCCTCACTGCTCCTACCCTGCCCCTTCTGGGCTGCCCCGCCCCGGCCTGCGGCTCCATTCCTGCTGCTTCACCCTGTTCCTTTCTTGTGGTGAGGCAGCAGAGCCTGAGTAGGCGCCCGGGCCCTCTTTTTCCCTGCCTCTCCCAGACTATCAATGCCACCTCCCTCCCTGGTCCCTGAGGCGGAAGGTGGTAGGGTCTGCTGAACTCTGCTTACGGGACAGAAAAGAATCAGTAGTGGCTTCTTCCACACCCGCCCCCGCACATGAGCAAGGGTCCCATGTCGTAGGGAGACGTGGAAAGGTCGCAGATGTATAGTGAAGAAAGAGGTATGTGAGGGGGTGTCTTTTAGGCTTCTTTTCTTTTTGAGACAAGGTCTCATTGTGGAGCCTAGGATGAGTCTTCCTGCCTCATCCTCTGGAGTGCGGGAAGTAAACGGCTTTTCCTCTTCTTCCTTCTCCTTGGCCTCCTTCTGCTTCCATCTTTCCTTCCTTCCGTCAATCTTGCTATGGAAGTCCAGGCTGGACTAGAGTTCGTTCTGCCGCAGCTTCCTCAGTGCTGGGGTTGCAGGCCTGCGCCACCGTACTTGGGTTGTGTCTTGAGGTTTCTACTGGGCCTTAGGTTTCTAATGGCTTGGGAGAGAGCCCTTGTCCAGTGTTCGTTGACTGAGTAAATTAAATGAACACCTTCATTCAAATCACTACTCCAAATCCCCCCTCCCTTTTCTTTTTCTTTTAAAAATGAGTTAGCTTAGAACAGTAGTAGTTCTTAACACTTGGCTGCACAGTAGAACCTTCTTGCCGGGGAGGAGCTTCTAAAATTTCTTCCATGTTTTTGAGATGATCTCTGGGCAGTTCTTGCCCTTAAATCTGGGATTAGAGTTTCCCTTGCTGGCCTTCTCTTCCTGACCTCTGATTCTGCCTCCTTGGGGTGGCAATTATACCTTCCTGAGTGTATAGACAATCTCTTCTCTGGGGAGTTTTGAATTTTCCTGGCTTCATACTGAGGTGCTGTGTGTGGAAGTTGGTTTGGTGGGTCAGCGTCAATCAAGCTGGGCAGGGAGTCAAGAGAAATGTATATAGATGAAACCTTCATTCCTGTAATGGGCTCTTAAAAAGTTCAGACTCGGCTGGAGAGATGGCTTAGTGGTTAAGGCGCTTGCTGGTGAAGCCAAAGGACCCAGGTTCAATTCCCCAGTACCCATGTAAGCCAGAGGCACAAGGTAGTGTATGCATCTGGAGTTCATTTGTAGTGACTAGAGGCCCTGGTGCACCTGTGTGTTCTCTCAAATAAATAAAACTCAAAAAAAATGTTCAGACCTACTTTGGGCTTTCTGAAGGGTAAGTCACCTCAAGCTTCCAGAGGTAGACCTCCCTTCCCCTCTTCTTTCCCATCTGTACCCTAATCTAAACTGGGGAAGTTTAGGTAAATCTAGATGATCCATTTGGGCTGGCTACAGTGAGAATTTCTTAGTGAGAAATGCCCAGGCAACCGGGTGGGGAGGGTCCTGGCATTGTGATCTGCCACTGGGGGGGGGGGTGTCAAGCAGAACTCCAGTGATGAGCTGGTCCCTAAGGGAGGATTACCTGGAGAGAGGACAATCCTGTGCCCTGGCCAAGCTTTCACCAAGACCTGATTAAGTATTTCCAGGTTCTAAGTGATCTGTAGTCCCCACCCTTCCTTTTCACCCCGGAATCCAGTAAGAGCACTTGGCCAAGAGGGGACCTGGGCTAGGAGGGAAAGTCAACTGGTTCCCTTCTTCATTTCTCTTCATTGTCTCTTTCAGGTCTCATCCGAGGTGCCCCTGACCGTCCCTGCCCCCACCCCACCCCAGATCCCGGCAATGCTAACCGCTGTCTGTGGCTCTCTGGGCAGCCAGCACACGGACGCTCCTCACACCTCGCCGCCGCGCCTAGACCTGCAGCCTCTCCAAACATACCAGGGCCACACGAGCCCGGAGGCCGGGGACTACCCCTCCCCGCTGCAGCCTGGAGAGCTGCAGAGCCTCCCACTGGGCCCGGAGGTAGACTTCTCACAGGGCTATGAGCTGCCGGGGGGCCTCCTCTCGGGTAACTTGCGAGGATCTGGAAAGTGACAGTCCTTTGGCTCCGGGACCCTTTTCCAAGCTCCTGCAGCCTGATATGTCACACCATTACGAATCGTGGTTCCGGCCAACTCACCCAGGCACAGAGGATGGCTCGTGGTGGGACCTTCATCCGGGTACCAGCTGGATGGACCTCCCCCACACTCAGGGCACGCTGACCTCACCTGGCCACCCGGGGGCGCTTCAGGCTGGCTTGGGGGGCTACGTGGGAGACCACCAGCTCTGCGCTCCACCTCCCCACCCACACCCGCACCCGCACCACCTCCTCCCCGCCGCCGGAGGGCAGCACCTCCTGGGGCCACCCGACGGGGCAAAGGCTTTGGAAGCGGCTGCGCCAGAGTCCCAAGGGTTGGATTCCAATTTGGATGCGGCGACGCGACCCAAAGGCTCCCGGCGATCGGTGCCTCGCAGCTCGGGCCAGACAGTGTGTCGCTGTCCCAACTGTCTGGAGGCGGAGCGATTAGGGTCTCCTTGCGGGCCGGATGGGAACAAGAAGAAGCATTTGCACAACTGCCACATCCCAGGCTGCGGGAAAGCCTACGCCAAGACGTCGCACCTGAAGGCGCACCTGCGCTGGCACAGCGGCGACCGTCCCTTCGTGTGCAACTGGCTTTTCTGCGGCAAGCGCTTCACACGCTCCGACGAGCTGCAGCGCCACCTCCAGACGCACACGGGCACCAAGAAGTTCCCCTGCGCCGTTTGCAGCCGGGTCTTCATGCGCAGCGACCACCTGGCCAAGCACATGAAAACCCACGAGGGAGCCAAGGAGGATGCTGCCGGGGTGGCCTCCTCGGGCGATGCCAAGGCTGGTGGCGCGGTGGAGCCGCCCGGGGGCAAGGGCAAACGTGAGGCCGAGGGCAGCGCGGCACCCTCCAACTGAGCCCTCTCAGCTGTCGCCTCCCTGCCAGTCTCCTGGAGGCATCTCTAGAGATCTCTCGGTCCGACGTCCTTGGGGGATGGGGGGCAGGCTGAGTAAAAAGGTGGTTATTTATTGGTGGGGTGAGGGGACAGGGACAGGCACGCTAGGGTGGTTTCTTTCTTTCTTTCTTTCTTTCTTTTTTTTAAGTTTCTGGGGCTGGTTGGCTGAGGCGTGTGACTGTTTGGATGTCGCCTGACACTTGATTCTTCCCCCTCACTCTTTCCCCGGGTCCTGAGCTGCCCTCGCTTGGGATGGGGCACCTCTGCCGCGTCTAGGGGCGGAAGGGACCGGCTGGAGGAGATGGTGCATCCCGGGAACTGAGGGGGAGCTGGACAGGCTCGGGATGCTGGGTTGTAGCTGTCTGGACACGTCCTTAGCGCCTGGGAACCCGGACATAAAAGTGCCTCAGAGCAGTCCTGGAGCCCTGGTCGCTTTCATCCCCCTTCTAGTGCTTCTGCCTCTAGGGTTACTGGAGGGAGAGCAGAGATGAGGTGCAAGGGAGTCTAGGGGACCCCCTGAGGGGTGTCTATCTAGCTTGGAGGGTTATTACTGCAGTAATGCTAACCCTTTCAGACCCAATGAGATGGAGCCAGGAAGGATGAAGGGATAGCTCCCCCAACCAGAGCTGTGAGGAGTGGAGGATAAGGAGGAGGAGGAGGGAATAAGCAGGGAATAAAAACTAGTCCTGCTTTCCCCTTCCCCTTTCAACTCTGATTCAGTTCTTAACTCTTAGTCTTTAAAAAAAAAAAAAATCAAGCTCAGGAGCCCATACTTCCCGTCCATTATTATTATTTTTTTTAAGGTGGCCAGTAGCACCAGCTCTAGAATTAACATAGTTTCCCCTCCCCCTTTCCCAGGTCCCTATCATATCCCTTCTTGGGGTTGGAAGGAAGAGGGGGTTGCCTGCTTGGGGCTGTCCCAGCAGGAAGACAACAGTGGAGGACTTGTGCCTGCCTGGACTTGACTGTCCTTTCTAGCTTGACCGTTCCATGTCCCTTTCCATTGCTGTAGTGTCCTCCCCCTATCATCTCCAGAGGGAACTCCTCTTCTATATGAAGGCGTTGTCCTCCAGTGGCGGGGGTTCTGGGATGCTGTCCCCATGTCCTCTTCTCCTTTAGAAACTAGAGATAAGTTTGGATTTTAATCATGGGCACGGGGGAGGGTAGATGACCAGCAGAAGCTGAGATGGGCAGAAGCAGATACAGGGAAGGGTCTGGCAGGCCACAGGACCCTGAGGCTGGGGGCCACTTCCAGGCTTAAAGAAGAGGCCTTCTTCCTCTTGCTCCCCTCTCTCCACCCAGAACCCTCTGCAGGGATTAGCTGTGTATTGATTTTTAAGTTATAAGCAAAGGGTATTTTATTTAATAATTAGGGCATGAATGTGTACGTGTGTGTTGTGTGTATCTGTGGATGCGTGTGTGTTTCTCTACTGAGCCTGGGGGTCTCCTGAGACCCCATCTTGTTCAATCCGTCCAAGGTCTGGGACCTAGACCCACAGCATGTCATCCACCATTGGAAATGCTGGAGCCCAGTCCAAGGACTGGGAGCTGTATGGGAAGTAGGGGCTGGGATCTGGGTAGGAAATATTTGTAGAAAGGGCTCCTCCCTAAAACGGACAGGGTGGCTGTCCCTATGGGACTCTGGAGCCTGGATAGTTTAAGTCAGGAAGTAAGGTTCTTTCTTTATTCTCCCTGTTCCCCCCCCACACACACACCCTGCTAGGGGTCCCCTTCCTTCAAGAGAGCTGAGGGCCAGAGCATAGTTGGCCATGCCTGAAGGTTGCCTGGCCAGATACAGAGGGGGAGAAAGGAGGGAACCATGGGTGTGGGATGCTTTCTCCTCCACCCATCGAAACCAACCACCCCCTCCCTGTGCTACTTCTCCAGTGACCATTCTTAGGGGAACTCCCACATGGGTGTTGGTGGTTGGGGGACACAGATGTTCCCCCTTATAGTGTCCCTGAACCCTAAGGTCTGCGGGTGGGGCTTTGGATAGGTTTTCGTCTGCCCCCCCCCCCTTTATAGATCTAGGTTTTTAGGCTGCCTATCTTTCTAGTCAGCCTCCCCCTAGAGGAAAATGTAGGAATTATTATTTTTCTTTAACTGCTGTGAACCCACTTGGAGGGGAAGAAGAGGAGGCAGAAACAGCCTGTGTTTTTAATGCAACAATAAAGTCTCAACCACATCATTGCTTCATTTATCTTCCAGCTCAGTTTCCTTTTATTTTATTTACGTTATTTATTTATTGGCAACACAGAGAGAATGGGCTCACCGGGGCCTCCAGCCACTGCAAAAAGAACTCCAGACTCATGCGCCACCTCGTGCATCTGCCTTATGTGGGTCCTGGGGAATTGAGCCTCCTGGGGTCCTTAGGCTTCATAGGCAAGTGCTTAACCGCTAAGCCATCTCCAACTCTCAGTTTTCTGTTTTTTGACTCAATGTCCCTCACAATGAGGATCAGGTCAGGGGTGGATACTTCCCTTTGATCCTACACCCCCCTCCACCCATGTGGTTGGGGTCTGATCCTGTCCCCAGGGGAAGCTAGAGCGAAGGGGCTGCTCCTGGGTTGATCGCTGGGCTGTCACTCCTTGGTGAGGATGAGCTATTTCTTGATGTGTCCTTCTTCCACATACAGGTCCCCTCTTACAGATTCTCTCCCTTCCTAGTTATAAGCTGGTCTCTTCACCCTACCCCACCCCCCACGGGAGCAGGGAGCATGCGTGTCAGCCTGTCCCTCTGGCTGTGAGTTAGGTGGGGGTGACTGACAGCGATTTCTTCACCCAGGATGATCCCTATCAGGGACAAGGCGATGAAAGGCTGCCAAGATTATCTGATGGGCGCCAGCCCAGCTGGAAAGTATGAGGGAAAGGTTGTCACTACAACTTGAAGCTAGAGACCTGCCACGGTTGCGCAACCTCAGTGTGCACACACTCTCACAGGACCCACGGTGCACTGCCCTCAGAGGGCAGTAGAAATGTCCATCCACACGTGGCTTCTCTAACTGGCTTACAGTTGGCACCTAATTTGTGTCTCATGACTCGAGAGCCCCAACGCTTGGAAAGTGAGTGGAGGACCCTTTTTTTTTTTTTTTTTTAGCTCCGCAGGGAGTTAAAGATTGGTTGTGCCCTTTCCCCTTTTCAGCCTACTCTGTCTCTCCTCCCCCTCCCCAATTTATTATCTTCCTCTCCTCAACCCCTCACCAATTTCTGGCCTTCGTGTTGGCCCATTCTATCATGTCTGAGATTCTGGGACCACGGAGTTTAAGTGAACCTTGGGATGGGAGCATCACAATGATTGAAGGGTTGCGGTGGAAACCAGGTCTCTCTGGGGGCGGGGAAGGCACTTGCTTCACATCTTATTGGATTTAGCAGACCTGGAGGGACTTGTTTGCCTGTGACCTCCTGCAGGGCGCCTCTTTTGTCTTCCTGGTTCCGGGGGAGTTAGACCCCGGGAACCTGGTAAGTCCCCTCCTGTTCCCCATCGTTGCCCCCAGGGACAGGAGGGCAGCTGTGGGGGAGGGCTGGGCTTGTCTGGGCTCGCAAGGGCTGCCCCTCCTCCCCTGGCCGCTCCTCCCGGTGACCTGCAATCTTCGTAGGGGCCTTTGGCGGGGCTCTGACACTCGTTTGCTCCTTTGCAATGCTGCCTGGCTGGCCTGACCCCCACCCCCTTCCCCGACAGAGCCCAAGGCCACCTCTGACCCCTAGGATGTGGCTCCCGGTAGGACTATCCTGGAGAGGCCGGGAGGGAGTTGGGGAAATCAGCACATCTGGGTTGATCCTCTGGACGACCTCTGTGAGTCGATTCCTGTCCTGGAAAGTGGAGTAGAATAGCTTTAGGGTGGGTGGATGAAGTCAGGAATGGAAACGTGACAGGAGGAGAAGGCAGCCTGGGAACACAGCCCCGGGCTGCGCAGTGGCCTCTGCACTCCCGCGGTGTCCTCCTCCGGCCTGCTCCTGCCTCCCAGCGGATTGCTTGGGAAGTGCAAAAGAGGAACCGGCTTTCATGCAAGGTGCCTCCGTTTGCTTGCAGTGGGGTGGCATCCAATGGCAACTTCACAACCCCTCCTCCACGAGGCATCCAAAGCTGACTTCACCTCCCCACTAATCCCAGTCAGCTCAGCATGAGTAGAATAGACTTGAAGATAATCTTAGGAACCTAACTCCACAAAAACAAAACAAAACAAACCCTTAGAAACAATCAATTAAGTCACAGATACAGGTCGGGCGTGGTGGCATACACTTTTAATCCCAGCACTTGGGAGGCTGAGGTAGGAGGATCATTGTGAGTTCCAGGCCAGCCTAAGACTACATAGTGAATTCCAGGTTAGCCTAAGCTAGAGCGAGACTGTACCTCTAGAAAAAAAAAAAAAAAGTCACACATACAAAGTTGACACACAAAGTTAGTAGTATTCCAAGAATAAAATACCCAAAAGGGCAAACTAGAAAACAATATCGTTTAAAATAGCTACCAAGGAGCTGGAGAGATGATGGCTTAGCGGTTAAGGCATTTCCCTGCAAAGCCAAAGGATCTTCGACTCTCCAGGACCCACGTAAGCCAGGTGCACGGGGGTGGGGGGGCACATGTATCTGGAGTTCGTTTGCAGTGGGTGGAGGCCATGGTGTGCTCTCTGTCTCAAATAAATGAAATATTAAAAATGATTAAAAAATAAAATAGCTACCAAATGATGATGCACGCCTTTAATCCCAGCATTTGGGAAGCAGAGGAAGGAGGATCAATGTGAGTTCCAGGCTAGCCTGAGACTATAGAGTGAATTCCAGGACTGCCAGAGTTAGAGAGAGACCCTATCTCGAAAAAACCAATAAGATAGCCAAGCATGGTGGCACACGCCTTTAATCCCAGCACTTGGAAGGCAGAGGTAGGATCACCATGAGTTCGAGGCCACCCTGAGACTACAGAGTGAATTCCAGGTCAGCCTGGACTAGAAATGAGACCCTACCTCAAAAAGCCAAAAAATAAAAATAAAATAGGGTTGGAGAGATAGCTTAGAAGTTAAGACACTTGCCTGTAAAGGCAAAGGACCCAGGTTCAATTCCCCAGTACCCATGTAAGCCAGATGCACAAGGTGGTGCATGCTTCTGGAGTTTGTTTGCAGTGGCTAGAGGCCCTGGCATACCCATTCTCTTTCTCTATCTGCCTTTCTTTCTCTCTCTCTCTGAAATAAATAAATAAAATATTTTTGAAAAAACCAATAAAATAAAATAGCTACAAAAAACTTGCAGGAGCCAGGTATGGTGGCGCACACCTTTAATCCCTGTACCAGGGAGGCAGAGATAGGTGGATTGCCATGAGTTTGAGGCCACCCTGAGACTACATGGCGAGTTCTAGGTCAGCCTAGACTAGAGTGAGACCCTAACTTGAAAAAAAAATTTTTTTTTTTGCAGAAGTACTTTGTAACCAAAGAAGGAAAGATCTACACACAAAAAATTTGATAAAAAAAAAAAATTGAAGAATACACCCACACACATACAGACAGAACCCAATATTCTGTGGTTACGAATTGGACTAGAGTGTACTAGAGTGTCCATACCACTCAAAGTGATTTACAACCTCAATGAAACACCTACATATAGATAATCTGCACTGCACCCTCACCCCAATTCCTGGAGGGCTCCAGGGAGCTAAAGAATGTGAGATGCATCTGCTTAAATGCTGTTTAGAGCAGAAGATAAACTGGAAACCAGAACATTTGACATCAGAATCCACTGCTGTTGTGTCTCCTCTGGCTATGTCAATTTCACTATATATGTAAAGGCATCAAATATTTGGAATGGAGCTTTCTAGATTTCCTATGAACTTGTGTATTATGGGGTAGACTAGGACTTGGACTTCTGGAGCTGGATGGACTATTGTGCTGTGTCCTTGTGGCTTTGTTTTTGAGGCACTCACTGTAACCCAGGCTGGCAATCCTCCTACCTCAGCCTCCCAAGAGCTGGTGTTAAAGGAATGAACCACCAAGCCTGGCTTCCTTGTGCCTTTAAAAAAAAAAAATTCTAAGGTAGGGTCTTGCTTTTGCTCAGGCTAACTTGGAATTCACTATTCTCAGGGTGGCCTCAAACTCTTGACAATCCTCCTACCTCTGCTTCCCAAGTGCTGGAACTAAAGGCGTGCACCACCGTGCCCAGTATCCTTGTGCCTTTTGTTTTGTTTTGTTCTTTCGAGGTAGGGTTTCATTCTAGTCCAGGCTGACCTGGAATTCATTCTGTATTCTCAGGGTGGCCTCGAACTCAAGGCTATCCTCCTACCTCTGCCTCCTGAGTGCTGGGATTAAAGGTGTTTGTCACCCCACCTGACCCTTTGTGCCTTTAAAAAAAAAATTATTTATCTATTTAGAGAGAGAGAAAGAGGCAGAGAGACACAGAGAGAATGGGTGCACCCAGGGCCTCCAGCCACTGCAAACGAACTCCAGATGCATGTGTCCCCTTGTGCATCTAGCTTACATGGGCACTGGAGAATCAAACCGGGATCCTTCAGCTTTGCAGGCAAATGCCTTAACTGCTAATCCATCTCTCCAGCCTCCCTTGTGCCTTTTTAAGAAGATATATTAAATTATCCCTATGCCTCCTGCCTTGACACCACTGAATATATCTTACTGGGATGGCATCTTTAGAATTAAAACCAGCACTCAAGTAGCTGAACTTTTTATTATTATTATTATTATTATTATTATTAATTAATCCCTCACACGCTGTTTTCTCTCTTTATCTCTTTTTTCTTCCCTTCTCTTTCTCCTTCTTCCCCTCCCCCAGGTAGGGTCTCACTCTGGCTGATCTGGAACTCACTCTGTAGCCCCAGGCTGGCCTCCCATTCAGCAATCCTCCTAGCCTCCAGAGTGCTGGGATTAAAGGCATGCACCACCACATCTGGCTCTCTCTTTTTAAAATAATTTTATTTTATTAAGATTGTAATGATCTGATATTTATTTTACACTAGGTGGGACAACAAAGCAATTGTCTTAATAAAGTTGACAATTAGCTTCACTCATTATTTATCTATTTAGAGAGAGAGAAAGAGGCAGAGAGACACAGAGAGAATGGGTGCACCCAGGGCCTCCAGCCACTGCAAACGAACTCCAGATGCATGTGTCCCCTTGTGCATCTAGCTTACATGGGCACTGGAGAATCAAACCGGGATCCTTCAGCTTTGCAGGCAAATGCCTTAACTGCTAATCCATCTCTCCAGCCTCCCTTGTGCCTTTTAAGAAGATAATTATCCCTATGCCTCCTGCCTTGACACCACTGAATATATCTTACTGGGATGGCATCTTTAGAATTAAAACCAGCACTCAAGTAGCTGAACTTTTTATTATTATTATTATTATTATTATTATTATTAATCCCTCACACGCTGTTTTCTCTCTTTATCTCTTTTTTCTTCCCTTCTCTTTCTCCTTCTTCCCCTCCCCCAGGTAGGGTCTCACTCTGGCTGATCTGGAACTCACTCTGTAGCCCCAGGCTGGCCTCCCATTCAGCAATCCTCCTAGCCTCCAGAGTGCTGGGATTAAAGGCATGCACCACCACATCTGGCTCTCTCTTTTTAAAATAATTTTATTTTATTAAGATTGTAATGATCTGATATTTATTTTACACTAGGTGGGACAACAAAGCAATTGTCTTAATAAAGTTGACAATTAGCTTCACTCAGAACTTTATTATTTATTTATTTATTTGGTTTTCTGAGGTAGGGTTTCATTCTAGTCCAGGCTGACCTTGAATTTATTATGTAGTCTCAGAGTGGACTCAAACTCATGGCTATCCTTCTACTTCTGCCTCCTGAGTGCCCACCATGCCCAGCTCTTATTTTTTAAATATTTATTTATTTGTTTGTTTGTTGGAGAGAGACACAGAGAGAGAGGGAGAGGAAGATAGAGATGGGCACACCAGCAGCCTCTCAGCTGCTGTGAAAGAAATCCAGATGCGTGCGCCCCCTTGTGGTCAAGTGCGGCATTGCGCCCTTGCATCACTTTGCATCTGGCTAAACATGGGACCTGGAGATTGGAACCGCTGGAGATTGGAACCAGCATTCTTAGGCTTAGGAGGCAGGTGCCTTAACTGCTAAACCATCTCTCCAGCCAGAGCTCTTATTTTTATTTTTAATTAATTAATTATTTATTTTTTAGAGACAGAGAGGAGAGAGAGAGAGAATGAATTGGTGTGGCATGTGCAGCGACCTTGCATTTGTCTCATATTTGAGTGTGTGGCTAAGGTGGGATCTGGAGAGTAGAACATGGGCCCTTAGGCTTCACAGGCAAGTG
This sequence comes from Orientallactaga sibirica, assembly GCA_036365145.1. Lineage (NCBI taxonomy): Eukaryota > Metazoa > Chordata > Mammalia > Rodentia > Dipodidae > Orientallactaga > Orientallactaga sibirica. The sequence continues at coordinate 31,558,277 of JAEOAD010000013.1, read as the reverse complement.
CTAAGCCATCTCTCCAGCCCTCACTTGGAACTTTAAAAAAAATTCTTTTTTAAGAGAGAGAGAGAGAATATTGGCACATCAGGGCCTCTAGCCACTGAAATTGAACTCCACATGCAGGTGCCAACTTTTGTGCATGTGCAATCTTGTGTGCTTGTGTCACCTTATGCATCTGGTTTATGTGGGACCTGGAGAGTCAAACGTGGGTCCTTAGGCTTGGCAGGTTAGTGTCTTAATTGCTAAGCCATCTCTCCACCCAGGATTTATATATATATATATATATATAATTTATTTGAGAGACACAGAAAGAGGCAAGAAGGGGAGAATGGGCACATCCAGGGCCTCCAGCCACTGCCAAAAATTCCAGATGCATGCGCCACCTTGTCCATTTGGCTTATGTGGGTTCTGGGTAATCAAACCTGGGTCCTTTGGCTTTGCAGGCAAGTGCCTTAATTGCTAAGCCATCTCTCCAACCCCATAATGTTTTTTTTTTTTTTTTTTGGTTTTGCAAGGTAGGGTCTCACTCTGGTCCAGGCTGACCTGGAATTAACTATGCAGTCTCAGGGTGGCCTCGAACTCTCGGCGATCCTCCTACCTCTGCCTCCCGAGTACTGGGATTAAAGGCGTGCGCCACCACGCCCGGCCCATAATGTTTTTAATAATGCACATTTTTATAAAAAGTATTCAAGCTGGGCTGGAGAAATGGCTTAGTGGTTAAGGCGTTTGCCCGTGAAGCCAAAGGATCCCGGTTCAATTCTCCAGGACCCACGTAAGCCAGATGCACAGGGGCACATGCATCTGGAATTCGTTTGCAGTGGCTAGAGGCCCTGGCATGCCCATTCTCTCTCTGTCTGCCTCTCTTCTATTTCTGTCTCTCTGCTTGCAAATAAATAAAAATTTAAAAAAAGTATTCAAGCTGAAGAGATGGCTTAGCACTTAAGGCACTTGCCTGCAAAGCTTAATGACCCAGGTTTGATTCCCCATTCCCACATAAAGCCAGATGCACAAGATAGTGCATGTGTGTGGAGTTTGTTTGCAGTGGCTGGAAGCCCTGTCACACCCATTCCCTCTGTCTGACTCTCTTCTCTCTCTCTCTTCTCTGTTTACAAATAAATAAAAATATTTAAAAAAAAATTTTTTTCAGGCTGGAGAGATGGCTTAGCAGTTAAACCCTTGCCTATGAAGCCTAAGGACCTGGTTCAAGGCTCGATTCTCCAGGACCCATGAAAGCCAGATGCACAAAGGGGCGCATACATCTGGAGTTCGTGGCTGGAGACCATGGCATGCCCATTCTCTCTCTTTCTTTCTACCTGCCTATTTCTGTATCTCTCTCTCTCTCAAATAACTAAACAAATAAGTAAATAAATAAATAATGTTTTTTTAAAAAAGTTTCTTTTTTGGTTTTTCAAGGTAGGTCTCACTCTGGCCCAAGCTGACCTAGAATTAACTATGTAGTCTCAGGTTGGCCTCGAACTCACAGAGATCCTACTACCTCTGCCTCCTGAGTGCTAGGATTAAAGACCACACCTGGCTAAAAATTTTTTTTAACATTTTAAAAAATTACTTATTTATTTATTTGAGAGAGAAAGAGGAGCAGAGAGAGAGAATGGGCGCACCAGGGCCTCCAGTCACTGCAAACAAACTCCAGGTGCATGTGCCCCCTTGTGCACCTGGTTTACATGGGTCCTGGAAAGTCGAACCAGGATCCTTTGGCTTTGCAGGCAAGTGCCTTAACCACTAAGCCATCTATCTAGCCCTAAATTTTTTTAAAGTTTTTTTTTGGGAGGGGGCAGGCGTGGTGGTACATGCCTTTAATCCCAGCACTCAGGAGGCAGAAGTAGGAGGATCATCATGAGTTCGAGGCCACCCTGAGACTACACAGTGAATTCCAGGTCAGCCTGGACCAGAGTGAGACACTACCTGGAAAAACAAAACAAACAAACAACAAAAAAAGGCCATAAAAAAAAATGTTCCTTCAGCTGCTTCCACTGCTCTGGACTTAAAGCACTACCTTTTCTTCCTGGTTTCATTTCACCATCCTGATTCGCCCAATAGTCTCTAATATCAATTAGAACATTCCCTTTAAATTCCTGAACGCTGATGCACTTCATTCTCCCAGTCTGAAACATGTCATCTCTCCTGCTGCTGCTTTGCTTGGCGGAGGCCAGCGCTCTGGAAGCTTCACCAGTGTTTTGCTTCTTTTACAGGTTTTCGGGATTAGTTTTTCCTCCTTAACTTTTCTTCAACTTCACTATTGAGCTTGAAGAAGCAAGTTGCTTTGATTTAGGCATTCCTCCACCCCTACAATCCAAAAGCCTCCTGCTTGCTGGCCCTCGACTGCATTTTATTTTTTGCCTGTATGTGTAATATGTGTGTGTGCTTGTGGTGTGTGTAGGTGTATGTGCCCGTATGGCCAGAATGGAATATCAGTATCTATTGGTCTTTCATCCATTCTTTTTTTTTTTTTTTTAAATATTTTATTTATTTATTTATTTATTTATTAGAGACAGAGAGAGGGAGAAAGAGAAAGTGAGAATGGGCACTCCAGGGCCTCTAGCCACTGCATACGAACTCCAGACGCATGTGCCACCATGTGCATCTGGCTTACGTGGGACCTGGAGGATCGAACCTGGGTCCTTAGGCTTCGTAGGCATGTGCCTTAACTGCTGAGCCATCTCTCCAGCCCTCATCCATTCTTTTTGTTTGTTTTTGGTTTTCGCGGTAGGGTCTCACTCTAGCCCAGGCTGACCTGGAATTCACTATGTAGTCTCAGGGTGGTCTCAAACTCATGGTGATCCTCCTACTTCTGCCTCCTGAGTGCAGGCATTAAAAGCGTGCACCACCACGCCTGGCCATTCTTACTTTTTTTTTTTAAGATTTTATTTTTATTTATTTGTTTATTAGAGACAGAGAGAGGGAAAGAGAGAGAGGGAGAGTGAGAATGAGCACGCCAGGGCCTCCAGCCACTGCAAATGAACGCCAGATGTGCGCTCCCCCTTGTGCATCTGGCTGACATGGTACCTGGAGAATCGAACTGGGATCCTTGGGCTTCGCAGGCAAACACCTTAACTGCTAAGCCATCTCTTCAGCCCCCATTCTTACTTTTGAGCTGGAGTTTCTTGGTGATCACAGAGCTTGCTGTTTTTTGTTTGTTTGTTTGTTTTCCTTCATCCTTTCCTTCATGAGCTCTTCATCGCTGAACCATCTTTCCAGTCCGAATCCTTTCTTTGCACTCAGGCTTCTTTCCGTTCTGAGCTTTGCCTCCCAATAGTAGTAGTCCTATTTAGTGATCCTGAGTTTGTCCCAGCCTTTATCTGTCCTGAAAGGACTGTCAAGCCTTGGAAGGCTGGTCAGCTCCAAGAAATAGTGCGAGCGCGCACCCTGGTGGGCAACGGTGGAACTGCAGCCGTTCTGTTCCGGTCCCGCCCCCAGGGGCCAAAGGCCTTCCAGGTCACCTGGGTAGCTTCGTCCAATAGGACAGACTTGGACCTGAATTCCTGGAGGTGGTGCGCGTGATCAAGCTGAGGGTCTTAGAGGCCGAGCAACAAAGGTACCAGGGATCCGAACAGGGGCGGGTCTGTGGGCATGCGCAGGAGCGTGGGATTCTTGGAGACCTGTGGGAGAAAGTACCACTACATCCTGGGCAGGGTGGGACTCACGGGGGGGGCTGGGCTCCGAGTCTGCAGAGTTTGCGCCGTCTGCCCGCTCCAGCCCTAGTGCGCCGTTTGAGCACAGTGTGCATGCGGTGCTGGGCGCCCTGAAGTTGTGGCACCTTCTTTCCTGCATGTGCTGTTGCAGAGAGAGCGCCCTATGCCCGAGGAGTGGACAGCATTGGGTGGCATGGGAGGGACATGGTCACACCTGTATCTCTGCAGATGGCATCGAGTTTTCCTGATGCCCCTTGTTCCTGTGACTGCTTTGTTTCGGTGCCCCCGGCTTCAGCCATGCCGGCAGTGATATTTGCAAAGAATTCGGACCGACCTCGGGATGAGGTGCAGGAGGTGGTGTACGTACCAGCAGGCACTCACACCCCTGGGAGCCGACTCCAGGTGGGTTAGAACTTTGAAGGTGCTGGGAGGTGTGGAAGATCTAGGCATTCTTCCTTTTCCTCTTCCTGTGCTTCCTGTACCAAGGACCCTGCCTGGTGTAATGAAAAGAATATGAAATTCAAGTCCATTACCCCGTTAAACTCTGTTGACCTGTTTACTCATCTACAAACTGAGTTTAAGACCTTTTTATTTATTTATTTATTTATTTTGGTTTTCCGAGGTAGGGTCTCACTCTAGCTCAGGCTGACCTGGAACTTACTCTGTAGTCTCAGGGGGGCCTCGAACTCACAGCGAACCTCCTACCTCTGCCTCCCAAGTGCTGGGATTAAAGGTGTGCGCCACCACGCCCGGATTTAAGACCTTTCTTAAGGCCCTATGTAGCGTGACTGGAAAAATGTCAGCACAGTGTAAGTTCTGACCCCCTTTGTTTGGTTGGTTGGTTGATTGATTTTTTTCGAGGTAAGGTCTAACTCTAGCCCATGCTAACCTGAAACTCACTCTGTAGTCCCTGGCTGGTCTTCAACTCACAGCAATCCTCCTACCTCTGCCACTTTAAATGCTGGGATTAAAGGCATGTGCCACATGCCCGGTCTCTCTCTCTCTCATTTTCCCCCAGCTCTGACCCTGTTTGTTTTTAAATACTTTATTTTATTTATTTATTTATTTACTAGACACAGAGAGACAGAGAGAGAGGGAGAGAGAATGGGCGTACCAGGGCTTCTAGCCACTGCAAATGAACTCCAGACACATGTGCCACCATGTGCATCTGATTTACAGGGTTCTGGGGAGTCAAACCTGGGTCCTTAGGCTTCGCAGGCAAGCGCCTTAATCGCTAAGCCATCTCTCCAGCCCAATTCTGACCTTTTTTGAGTGTACTTTTTTTTTTCCTCTCCTTCTTTACCTTTAGTGCACCTACATCGAGGTGGAACAGGTATCAAAGACACATGCTGTTATTCTGAGCCGACCTTCTTGGCTGTGGGGGGCTGAGATGGGCGCCAACGAACATGGTGTCTGTATTGGCAACGAAGCTGTGTGGACCAAGGAGCCTGTTGGGGAAGGGGAAGCCTTGCTGGGCATGGACCTACTCAGGTGCAGAGCTGCCCTTTGGGCCCTACACCCTCCCCTCTTCTAACTGGGTCTAAAGAGCTCTCCTTTCTGTTGAGCTTGCCCTTGTGCACTTACCAGGGAGGCTGTCCTGCCCTTATCTCTCCTGGCCCTATCTCCATAGTCTGATAAGGAGTTTCCCCTGACCTAGAAGTAGGGTGGCAATGATTTAAATATTTTTTTCAGCTTTTTTTTTTTTTTTGTCAACTGAAATCTCACCTTGAATCCTGGTTTATAGAATTGATAAAGAAGGAACAGAGGCTGAGGAGATGGCTTGGGGAGAAGGCACTTGTTTGTAAAGCCTGCCAACCCAAGTTTGTTTTTCCGGCACCCATGTAAGGCCGGTTGCAAAGTGGCACACAAGTCTGGAGCTTACAGCAGCAAGAGTCTCTGGTGTGTGTACACATACACACACACTAGTGCAAATAATTTTTTTGTGTGTGTGTGGTTTTTCTAGGTAGGGTCTCACTGTAGCTCAAGCTGACCTGGAATTCAGTATGTAGCTTCAGGCTGGCTTTCTACTTCTGCCTCCCTAGTGCTGGGATTAAAGGCATGCGCCACCACACCCTGCTTGGTAATTTATTTATTTTAAATATTTTTATTTATTTGTTTTTTTTTTTTTTTGTTTTTTTTTTGAGGTAGGGCCTCACCCTAGCCCAGGCCGACCTGGAATTCATTGTGTAGTCTCAGAGTGGCCTCAAATTCTTGACAATCCTCCTATCTCTGCCTCCTGAGTGCTGTGATTAAAGGCGAGTGCCACCATTCTCAGTTTATTTATTTACTTTTTTATGTGTGTGTGATAGGGGAGAGAAAGTATAGACGTGCCAGGGTCTCTCTCTCTCTCTTTTTTGAGGTCTCTCTTTTTTTTTTTCCTCTGAGGTAGGCTCTCACCCTAGTCCAGGTTGACCTGGAATTTACTCTGCAGTCTCAGGGTGTCCTCAAATTTACAGTAATCTTCCTACCTGGGCCTCCAGAGTGCTGGGATTACAGGGGTGTGTCACCATGCCTAGCTATTTTGTATTTTATTTGGTGGTGGTGGTGTTTGTTTTTAATTTTTAATTTTTAAAATTTATTTGAGAGAGAAAGAGGCAGAGAAGGAGAGAGAGAGAGAGAATGGGCATGCCAGGGCCTCTAGCCACTGCAAATGAACTCCAGACACATGCACCACTATGTGCACCTGACTTTATGTGGGTTCTGGGGAATTGAATCTGGGTCCTTAGGCTTTTCAGAGAAGCGCCTTAACCGCCAAGTCATCTCTTCAGCCCTTGTTTGTTTTAGAGACAGGGTTTCATGTATCCCCAGCCAGCCTTGAACTCTCCTGGTGGTGCTTGGGATTGAACCCAGTACCTCACACATGCTAGGCAGGCAAGGACTCACCAACTGAGTTACAACCCCAGCCCTGCATAATTATTTCATACAACCAGTGCTAATGGTTCAGTCACTATGAGACTTGGGTGACCTGTGACCTGTCTGGGTCACTGCTATCTCCTGACCTTTCAGATTGGCTTTGGAACGGAGCAGTACTGCCCAGGAGGCCATGCATGTGATCACAGGCTTGCTGGAGCGCTATGGGCAGGGGGGCAGCTGCCGTGAGGACCCCACGCCATTCTGCTACCACAACACCTTCCTACTGGCTGACCGGATGGAAGCGTGGGTGCTGGAGACAGCTGGCAAGCTGTGGGCTGCTCAGAGGATCCAGGGTGAGGTCCAGTGGAGGACACTTCTGTCCCCTTTGCCAGCCTAATTAGAGGTGGGAGAGTTACTGGAATAGGGAGAGGGTCTCCTCCAGGTGACTCTTCTTTGGACATCCTGGGAGTTAGGAAATAACCCTATTAAGGCCCTGTCCTCCTCTTTCCCCTGCTTCAGCCTGCCATCTCCTCTGGCAAACCTACCTGGACTCCCCCGCCACCTGCACATCTCTTGGCCATCACGTGCATCCATGTGATGTATCTCTGTGATCCTTCTGTCCATCTTCCCCATCCCTGTAGGTCTCATGAGGATAGGATGTTGTTGCAGTCAGATTCGCATTGCTGGTAGAAATCACCCGATCAAGAGCAGCTTGTGGGAAAAAAAGAGGTTTATTTTGACTCGAGGCTCGAGGGGGAAGCTCCATGATGGCAGGAAAAACGATGGCATGAGCAGAGGGTGGACATCACCCCCTGGCCAACATAAGGTGAACCATAGCAACAGGAGAGTGTGCCAAACACTGGCAAGGGGGAGCTGAGTATAACACCCAAAAGCCTGCCCCCAACAATGCTCTACCTCCAGGAGGCTTTAATTTCCAATTGCCATCAGCTGGGGAGACTAGCATTCAGAACACTTAAGTTTATGGGGGACACCTGAATCAAACCACCATCGATGTACTTATAGAATGGGTGCCCCGTGATATATGCATGACTCCCCCTCCTCCACAGGGGGTCCTCGAAACATCTCCAACCAACTGAGCATTGGCACAGACATCTCGGCTGAACACCCCCAGCTCCGAAGTCACGCCCAGGCTCAAGGCTGGTGGGCTGGACAGGGCACGTTTGACTTTGCACGGGTCTTCTCTCTGACCCAGCAGCCTGTGCGCATGGAGGCTGCCAAGGCCCGGTTCCGGGCTGGCCAGGAGCTGCTGCAGCAGAGGCAAGGTGTGTGAGTGGTGGGTGGGGGTGGGACAGGACTGCCAGCCCCATAGCCCTCCCACACCGCTTTCTGCCAGGACCTCAGCACCTTCTTCATGTCAGGGAGCATCACCGCAGAGGCAATGATGGACATTCTCAGGAACAAGGAGCATGGCATCTGCATGGACTCTGGAGGCTTCCGCACCACTGCCAGCATGGTGTCTGTCCTGCCTCAGGATCCCACACGACCCTGTGTCCACTTCCTCACTGCCACACCAGACCCATCCAGGTGAGGAGGACAAGGATGGTGAAGCTGGTGAGGTTGTCCTGGGCAGGGGACACAAAAGGGCACCCTCTACCTCAGCGCCCTTTGCTCCATGTTCCACTAGGTCGGTGTTCAAACCTTTCATCTTTGGTGTGGGGGTGGCTCAGGCCCCCCAGGTACTATCTCCTACTTTTGGAGCCCAGGACCCTGTTCGGATCCTTCCTCGATTCCAGACTCAGGTGGACCGTCGACATTCACTCTACCGTGGACACCAAGTGGCCCTGGGGCTGATGGAGAGTGAGCAGGTAATGGCCCAGGGACTAGGGGCCATGCACAGGAAGGGGGAAGTGACATATCTCCCACCTTCTGGGCACTTTGGAAACATGAGGGGCCTGGGAATTGAGGAGATGAGACAGAGTTGTGGGGAGGGGTCCCTGCTCTGTTGAGCTAGTTGCCCTGGACAGTGTCGGTCGTCTTGGCTCTCTCCTGCCTGTGGCAAAGGGACTGTATTCCCTGGCTTGGCCGTTCCTGACAGGCGCGGGGACAGCAGCTCCGGCAGAAGCAATGGGACCTGGAGCAGGAAGGCTTGGAGGCTGTACGAGGACTGCTGGCCAGTGAACGGACCCCACTTCCCCAGGAGCTGGGCAGCCTCTTCCAGGCCTTTGTGGAGAAGGAGTGTCAGGCCTACACCTAAGCACTCAGCACCTCCTGGTCCACTGAGTGTGGGAGCCCTGGGGCCAGATGGCCTGAGCTGGTGGGGGGTGGGGTCAGAGTGATTCCTTTGTACCCCTCAGCTGGGTTCTGAGTGACATTTGCTTTAATAAAGTGTTTTATTTCCTTACTCAGTGAACTGAATCCCAGGTCCATTGCAGGTGGAAGTTAGCAAAGAATAGTCCCAAGCAAGCTGGCTGCTAGTCCTGTGGTGCCAGGCTGCAAAATCTTAATGGTGGACTTGGTGGGACTATACATGAAGGTTGTGAAGGGGCAGGAAATCTAGGAAGGGAGCATCCCTGATAGTGTGTGTGTGTGTGCGCGCGCGCATGAAGACTAAAGGTCATGCCTCCCTGTGACTGGCTACTGTTTGGGGATGATCAGGACCAAGGGATTTTTTTGTTTGTTTTTGTTTTTCGAGGTAGGGTCTCACTATAGCTCAGGCTGACCTGGAATTCACTCTATATTCTCAGGGTGGCCTTGAACTCACAGCAATCCTCCGATCTCTGCCACCTGAGTGCTGGGATTAAAGGCGTGTGCCACCACGCCTGGCTTGTGATTTTGACTTGGACCTAGGAAGGCCATTCCCTTGGAGTGGCAGTAAGACATTTCACCACGAGACAGCATTCTCTGTGAAATGTCATCCATTTCTTGCCTTCCTGAGGCCCAGGAAACCAGCCAGGGTCTTGGAAAGCTGCCAACACTTTCAGCCATTCCTGAAAGGCCAGGTTGCTTGTCAAGTCTGTTTTCTGCTTCTGGGTGACTTTACTGGTTCATTTCCCTGAAATGCTCCCAAGTGACACCACAGGCATTCCTGGCCCTGAGATACTTTATTGGGGGAGGGGCTCCAGTCACAGGTGAGGGGCCTGAGAGGAAGGGACGTGCACAGAGAGGCCCAATGCTTCAGTTCTTACTTTTCTTGGTTGAACTTTTGGTTGTGCTTGGGGCTGCAACCAGAGAAACCTTGGATGCTGTGGCTGCTGGGACCCCCTTCTTTGCCTGGACAGAGCTTTTTTGTCCCCTGGGAACAAGAGTGCATGGTTTCTTGGTGGAAGAGGAGACCTGGGGTGAGGGGGTAGCCTTTGGAGCAGACTCTTTGTTTGGCTGTGGAGTAACAGGAGAGCTGCTGTCTCCAGCCATGGGCATCCCAGGAAGCAGAGGCAGGTTGGTGAGGGCGGGCTTCGTCTCCATCCTCTCAAGGTGTTCTGCCAGGGCTGTCTGCTGCCTGCGCTCCTGGTGTCCCTGTAGCTCCTCCTCCAGTTCCTTGAAGAAGCCTGAGAAGCCATAGAGGTCGATGGGGGTGGAGCCCTGGGCTCAGCAGGAGGGCTCTGGGGCCTAGAAGGCAGTCTCTGGATGAGACTGCCATTCCTACTGTGGAGGGGTTGGGGAGGAATGAGTCCCCTGCATGCCCAAGACCCTGTTCAGATCCTGCCCTGATTCCATGCCCAGCAGGATCATTGACACTCACTCTACTCTGGGCACTTGGGAGGTCCAGAGTTGATGGAGAATGATCAGGTAACCCTTACTCTTTGCAGGGACTAGGGTCCAGGCAGCCATTGGGAGATGATTTACCTTCCCCTCTGACTGGAATTCTGGAAATTTGGGGGGCCTGAGAGTGGAGGAGACTACAGTGCTGGGGTAAGGGTCCCTCTGCAGATCCAGGTGCTATGGATAATGTCAGCGTCATTGCTCTCTTAGCTTCCCCCATCCTCCGGGGCAAGGCAAGGCAAGCCCTAGAAAGGTTGCAAGCCTAGGAAAGCAGCGGTCACCTCGCTCTGAGCAGAATGGGTCACTCAGCTCTGGGAACACATCATTGTCATCTGAGGCTTCTTCCTCCTCATCAGAAATCCAGCGCTCCAAAACAGGCTGCCTGTCCAGGTCCAGGAGCAGGGGCAGGGCTTCTATCACCATCTTCCTGTGGACACAGAAGGGACACAGGCTACTCACAAGGGCACCCCGGTGTGGAACCTGGAACAATGCATCACAGCACCCACACCTGGGTGAGTGTGGCTTCTGGGCTAGGAGATGGGCCTGGGGACAGCCCTAGAGTGCCTTCTGTGAGGTGTCAGGAATGGAATGGGAAAGCGACAGATTTGGTCTATGTAATGGAAGGTGGGGAGGAGCAGGGGACATTGGACAGCACCAGCTTTGCAGGCTGAGGGGGCCAGGTGACTCAAGGCAGGAGTTAAGGCACCTCTTTGTTCCCATCCTCAGACTCTCCTCACCTGTAGCCATCCTGGTTGGTGCAAGGGTTTCCCAGCAGGTTAAGGATGAGAAGACTCTCAGGGAGCTCCTCTGCATGGCAGAGAGAAGAAGCAAGTTTCTCAAGGCAGCCTGGACCCCTGTACATGTGCATGCACGTGACAAGCCCAGGCAGCTGAGAGGAGGGAGGGCTTCACATGGGACGTGTTTCATGAACCAGGGCAAGGGGGTTCCTACCCAGACTCAGTGTTTCTATCAGGTTCTCAGAAAGGTCCAGAAACTGGAGGTGCTGGAGGGTGAGGAGGTTTTCCACCTGACTGATTTGGTTTCCGGCCAGAGACAAGAAGCTGTAGGGGAAGAAAGAGGGGCAGAGACAGGGCTGAGCTCCAGAACAGCTGAAGAGGCGGGGAGAGCACCGGGGTGTACCTGTGCCCCCTTCCTACGTGGCTGGATGACACACAGCTTTGTGGGGGGAGGAGAGCAGAGCTAGGTTTGTCCCCAGCTGACAAAGAACCACACTTGGGGAGCCATGAGCCAGCTCTAGAGGTGTCGCCAGCCCCTCCTCCACCCTCCTGACACATGTTCCTCACTCCTCCGTCTGAGCGTTGTCCACACATACCGCAAGGAGGGGATGCAAGACAGGTTCTCAATTCGCTGGATTTTATTCTGCAGAAAGAAACCAAGGTGGGGGCTGGAGAGAAGGCTTAGCGGTTAAGGCGTTTGCCTGCAAAGCCAAAGGATCCTGGTTCCCCAGGACCCACATAAGCCAGATGCACAAAGGGGCGTACACATCTGGAGTTCATTTGCAGTGGCTGGAGGCCCTGGTGTGCCCATTCTCTCTCTGCCTCTTTCTCTGTCTCAAATAAATAAATAAATAAAATATATTTAAAATAAAAAAAAAAGAAACCAAGGTTGGAAAAGCAAGCTAAGGTCAGTTGGATGGGGAGTCCTCAAAGGGGATCCTAAGACCATGTCTCCTTTTGTAATGGTCACCCACACCTGGCCAAATGACTCATCATCACTACTTTGGAGGTGATGATCTGTTCACTCCAAGTCAATGGTTAGTGTGTAAGCTTAGGGCTTGCTCAAGAAGCAGAACCAAAGAGGGACCAGAGAATTGGGAAAGGAAACCAAGGAGCCAACAGGGAAATGGGGGCCTCAGACCCAGAGGGAACCAGGGGCATATAGGAGTTGATTAGCAAAGGAAGTTCTAGGCATATTCAATTTAGAAAAGGCTGGATGGAGATCACCCAACCACCAGCACCACCACCATACAGCCATCAAGGGTCCGAAGAATGTAGGGTATAGAGGAATCTTCATCATTTTTCTCTTGCTGTCTTTCCAAACAGGAAATGGGTACTTTTTATTTATTTTTAAGACAGCGTCTGCCTGGGCGTGGTGATGTACACCTTTAATCCCAGCCTTTGGAGGCAGAGGTAGGGGGATCATAGAGAATTTGAGGTCACCCTGAGACTACATAGTGAATTGTAAATTCCAGGTCAGCCTGGGCTAGAGATGAAACCCTACCTTGAAAAACCACCACCACCACCACCACAACAACAACAACAAAAAACCCAAACAAACAAACAAAAACGGAAAAAAAAAAAATACCCAGCATCTCGTGTAGCCCAGGTTGGCTTGTGATCCTCCTGTCTGAGCCTCCTGAGTGCTGGGATTGCAGGCGTGAGCTACCACACCTGGCTGGAATAGGCTTGGACTGTATGACATGCAAGGTTTAGGGAAGACACTAGGAAGAACTTCTGAACAGAGAGAAGTATTTGACTCAAGAATGGTGACTCCAGGCTGCAGAGATGGCTTAGTGGTTAAGGCGCTTCCCTGCAAAGCCTAAGGGCCCAAGTTTGATTCCCCAGAAACCATGTAAGCCAGATACACAAGTGGTACATGCATCTGGGAGTTTGTTTGCAGTGGCTGGAAGCCCTGGCGTACCCATTCTCTTTCTGTCTCTTTCCCTCTCTCTAATAAATAAATAAATAATAAAATATTCATAGAAAAAAGCATGGTGATTCCAGAGCATGTTCAGGATGTCTTTGGGGGTGGGGATCAGTTTTGTAATTCACAATTTCTTATTCATCTGGCAGTGGTTTAAGCAAAGGTCTATCTTCCTGAACACCAGAAAATGCACAAGATGACCCATTTGGCTGACTTCAGATCAGACAGACTTGGTCCACAGCAGGGAAAGGAAAGGAGGGAAAAGGGACAAGACTTTACCGCTTGCAGATAGAGGCTGTGAACATTCTGGAGACCCTCTAAATTCCTGATGGTGGTAATTCCCTCCCGGTCCAGACGGACAGTCTCCAGTTCAGCAATGGTATGGAACCTAAGGAAGAGTGGGCAGAGTTGTGTGCTGGAGCCCACATCTGTGTTCTCTTAGTGGAGATGGGAGCAAGGGAGGAGGTTAAATTAAAAAAAAAATTTTTTTTATTAGACAGAGAGAGACAGAGACCAAGCGCCAGGGCCGTTTGCTACTGCAAACGAACTCCAGCCATTTGCACCACTTTGTACATCTGGCTTTATGTGGATACTGGGGAACTGAACCCCAGCTGGCAGGCTTGGCAAGCAAGTGCCTTTAAATGTTGAGCAAAAAAGAAAAAAAAAAAAAGCTGGGCATGGTGGTGCACACCTTTAATCCCAGCACTCAGGATGCAGAGGTAGGAGGATCACCGTGAGTTCAAGGCCACCCTGAGACTACAGAGTGAATTCCAGGTCAGCCTGAGCTAAAATGAGACCCTACCTCGAAAAAGCAAAAATAAATAAACAACTATTGAGCCATCTCCCCAGACCAAGATTCTTTTTTCGTTTTAGCCTCAGGATGACCTGGAATTCACTGTCTTTTCAGGGTGGTCTCAAACTCACAGTGATCCTCCTACTTCTGCCTCCTGAGTGCTGGCATTAAAAGCGTGTGCCACCACGCACGGCCAAGATGATGATGATTCTTCTTTTTTGGTTTTTCGAGATAGGGTTTCATTTTAGCTCAGGCTGACCTGGAATTTGCTGTGTAGTCTCAGGGTGGTCTTGAACTCTTGGCAATCCTCCTACCTCTGCCTCCCAAGTGCTTGGATTAAAGGCGAGTGCCACCACGCCCAGCAAGATTCTTCATTTTTTTTTTTTTTTTTTGAGAGAGACAGACAGAGAGGGAAAGGAAGACAGAGATGGGGCGCCAGCAGCCTCTCAGCGGCTGCGAATGAAATCCAGATGCGTGCGCCCCCCTTGTGGTCAAGTGCGGCATTACACCCTTGCATCACTTTGCATCTGGCCATGGGACCTGGAGATTGGAACCGCTGGAGATTGGAACCAGCGTTCTTAGGCTTAGGAGGCAGGCGCCTTAACTGCTAAGCCATCTCTCCAGCCCAAGATTCTTCATTTAAAAAAAAATTATTGGGCTAGCAAAAGGTGCCTGCCTCCTAAGCCTAAGAATGTCGGTTCCAATCTCTAGGTCCTATGTTTAGCCATATGCAAAGTGATGCAAGGGTGCAATGTCGCACTTAACCACAAGGGGGGGGCATGCATCTGGATTTCTATCGCAGCAGCTGAGAGGCTGCTGGCACGCTCATCTCTATCTGTCTCCCTCTCTCTCTGTCTCTCTCTGTCTCTCTCCAAAAAAAATTATTTATTAATTCGAGACAGAGAGAGAGAGAGAGGAAGAGTGAGAATGGGCATGCCAGGGCCTCTAGCCACTGCAAACGAACTCCAGATGCGTGCACCACCATGTGCATCTGGTTTACGTGGGACCTGCAGAATCAAACCTAGATCCTTAAGCTTTGCAGGCAGGCGCCTTAACCACTAAGCCTTTCCTCCAGCCCAGTTTTTCATTTTTAAAAAGTTTATTTATTGGAAGCCGGGTGTGGTGGCGCACGCCTTTAATCCCAGCACTCGGGAGGCAGAGGTAGGAGGATCGCCATGAGTTCGAGGCCACCCTGAGAATACAGAGTGAATTCCAGGACAGCCTTGGCTAGAGTGAGACCCTACCTCGAAAAAAACCAAACAAAAAAAAGTTTATTTATTGGGCTGGAAAGAGAGAGAGAGAATGGGCGCACCAGGGCCCCCAGACACTGCAAATGAGCTCCAGATACATGTGCCCCCTTGTACATCTGGCTTACGTGGGTCCTGGAGTATCGAGCCTGTGTCCTTTGGCTTTGCAGACAAGTGCCTTAATTGCTTAGCAATCTCTCCAGCCCTCAAGATTCTTTATTTTTAATGCCTTGGGTGATGCTAAGGCCACTACCTTCACCTCTGGTGTGAGAGATTGCATACTTGTGGAGGGTGGCTGAAAATAAGGTTGATGAGATAGCAGAGGTGGTCTATGCCCATACCATCCTGAATGCCCCTGATCTTGTCCATTCTTGGAAGCTAAGCAGGGTTGAGCCTGGTTAGTACTTGGATGGGAGACAGCAGAGATGAACTCATGCTAAAGCATTTGAATTTTATTCTGAAGGTAACAGGGAGCTGATGAAATTTCTACCAGGGAGTGATCAGATATGCAAAGACCACGTGGGAACAGGGAAATAAATTATGAGTTTGTTCAGAGGTGGCGACAGCCTTATTAAGGCAGCAGAGGATGAAAACAGAACAATCTTTAAGGAGGGAAAATCAACTGGACATTACCACTAACTGGAGTATAGAGACAAAGGTGAGCTGGTTACAAGTCAGTCCAGCTCAGGCAAGTGGACATCGGTGTTTCAATCTTCCAGCATCTCTTTTCTCCCCCCATCCACTCACATCTTTTCCGACAGATCCTCATCCTCCGGGAAGGTCAGGTTCCGCTTGGTAATAAGGGCTTCAGTAATGCAAACACCCACTTCCTCTGGACTCTGGGCATGCTCAGCTGCGAAAAGATGAGTCTCTTTGTGATCGTTCTTCATTTTTTTTTTGCGGGGGGGGGCGTTCAAGGTAGTGTTTCACTCTGGTCCAGGCTGACCTGGAATTCACTATGTAGTCTCAGGGTGGCCTCGAACTCACGGCAATCCTCCTACTTCTGCCTCCCTAGTGCTGGGATTTAAGGTGTGCGCCACCACGCCTGGCTGGTTCATTCTTGGAAGCCGGACCTTAATGTTGTGCAATTGTTCAACTGTGCTCACCAGCCCACCTCCCTGCTTACCTCCAGGCATGACCTAAAATAAACAGCTGCTGGCCAGAGCTGCTGGACGAGAGGAGCCCCTGCGGATGGCTGAACACAGAACAGAGGGGAAGACTGGGGAGAGAAGAGAAAGGGGCAACTTGTTAGGGGCGGGGTCGAAGACAGAAGTAGATCAAGGTAGAGGGTCTAGGATCTGAGAGGCGTAGGGCGGCTTTACTGGTAGTAAACCGAAGGACTGTTCACCGGGAGCGAGAAGCGTCCACTCGTTGCTAGGATACCTAACGCCAGCGGGCGGTAGCCACAGCCCGGGTCTGCGCGTGCGCACGATGCCTCCTCCCGTTGCCTCAGCCCCGCCCCCCGCCCCGCGCAGTCCTCCGCGGTCCCACAATCCTTAGCTCCTTCCGTCGCCGCTGGTCACCTGTGTGTTCTTCCGGTGGCGATGGCTGCGGCCGTGGCTGCGAAGCTGCGAGGAGGTCTCCTGCCCCAGGCGGGTAAGGAGCGGCCCGGGACCTCACAGGCTACCCTGTCCGGGCCTCATCTCTCTCTCCTTTCCTCCTGGTCCTTCCTGTAATCTCTTAGTACTTCCGGTGAGCCCTGACACCGGCCGGTTCACAGCGACCGTGTCACCAGCAGTATTTATTCCCTATATGCCCCAATCACGCTGCTTTGGGATTCTACACGCTGCTTAGTTTAGTTTAGTTTAGTTTTGTTTTGTTTTGTTTTTTACCCCCGAGGTAGTGTCTCCCTCTAGCTCAGGCTGACCTGGAATTTACTCTGTAGTCTCAGGGTGGCCTCGAACTCATGGCGATCTCCTACCTCTGCCTCCCAAGTGCTGGGATTAAAGGTGCGCGTCACCATGCTCGGCTCTGCTCAGTTCTTACCCGAGAGTGTCCTTGCCGGGATTTTTGCATAGTCTTTCTGAAAGTCAGCCTAAACGTTGCCTCCTCAAACCTTCTCCCGCCACCCTTTGTAAAGTAGGGGCCCGCAATGAAACCCGGAGCTTGGATCCTGTTTAATGACACTCCCCTTAGTCCCATCACAGTCTTACTTTTTCATTTGCCTAGCTCCTATATTTTTGACTTCCATGAGGGCAGAACAGTGTTTATTCATTCAGTAAGTGGCATGGTGCCCGTCAGTAGGCGTGCAGTAAATATTTAATGAGTGAATTTGAGTACTTACTATAGGCCAGGGATTGAGATAATGGTATACACGTATTACCTCACTTAAATAGTGAGCAAAAGCAATTTGTGAGGAAGACGTCATCCCCTCATTACAGATGAAGACGCTGAAGTTCAGACTAGCTGAGTGACAGCTAGCAAGCAGCAAAATGGGGACTCAAATCTAGTTCCATCTCATCCAAAGCTACTCTTTTTTTTTTTTTTTTTTTTTGGAGTTTTCTTAGCAGGGGTTTTGCCTTGGGTTCTCTTCAACCATCTGCTGTCCCTTTTCCTGAGTCCAGGCTGACCTGGAATTAACTGTAGTCTCAGGGTGTCAGGGTGGCCTTGAACTCTCAGCGATCCTCCTACCTCTGCCTCCCGAGTGCTGGGATTAAAGGCATGTGCCACCACGCCCGGCCCAAAGCTACTCTTTTAAGAAAATATTTATTTGTTTGAGATAGAAAGAGAGAGTGTGGACACACCAAGGCCTCTAACTGCTCCAAACAAACTCCAGACACATGCACCAACATGTGTACCTGGCTTTACTTGGGTACTGGGGAATGGAACCCAGGCTGAGGCTCTG
Organism: Orientallactaga sibirica; assembly: GCA_036365145.1. NCBI lineage: Eukaryota > Metazoa > Chordata > Mammalia > Rodentia > Dipodidae > Orientallactaga > Orientallactaga sibirica. Next base: position 31,540,511 of record JAEOAD010000013.1, on the reverse strand, counting down.
GAATTAACTTTGGCTCTCAGGTGGCTTCAGCTTGAACTATCTGAGCCTTGGGAGAGGCTGAAAGTGAGAAGCTTCAGCCCTGGCTCTGTGTTGGGTGTGAAGACAGTACTTTGGCTCAGGGCTTTGGAGTGTCTCCTTGGTTTCTTAAGGGTGCTCTTAAGCATTGTCTGTCAGCAAGAAGAGAAGAGGGAAGAGAGATTTTAGTTTTGTTTATTGAGACAGTGTAGCTCAGGGGGACATTGAACTCTTTTTTTTTTTTTTTTTTTTTTTTTGGTTTTTCGAGGTAGGGTCTCACTCTAGCCCAGGCTGACCTAGAACTCACTATATAGGGTGGCCTTGACCTCAAACTCATGGCAATCCTCCTATCTCTGCTTCCCGAGTGCTGGGATTAAAGGTGTGCACCACCAGGCCCTTTGCTCCTGATCCTCCTCCCTTGCATCTAATGAATTAATCTGAGGATTGTATAGTGGTCTGTCCCACTCTTGCTGTATGAGTCATAGGAACGGGGGGGGGGGTTGAAGGCATGCATCAACATCACCAGGAGGGCTTGCCGGACCCTCACCCAGCGTTTCTGATTCAGTATGTTGAGGGCCAGCATGAGAATTTGTATTTATTTCTAACAAGCTCCCAGATGATGCTGATGTTGACCCAGGCCCTGCTTGAACCTTATTTGTAGCCGTGGCTGAACTCCTGATCCTCCTCCCTTGTACCTGCAAGCAGGGTCTCACTAACTTCAAATTTGTAATTTCTAACAAGCTCCCAGATGATGCTGATGTTGCCGACTTAATGGAGATAGGTGTACTTCAAGAGCCTTTGGCTTAGACAGTGGGTTGGCATATATATGATAGAGCTGGTGTTTTCAAGGCAGGGTCTCATTCTAGCCCAGACTGACCATGAATTCACTGTAGCTCCAGGCTGGCCTCAATCTCAAGGCTTCCTTCTACTTCAGCCTCCTGAGTGCTGGGATTGAAGGTGTTTGTCACCATGTCTGGCCACACTTGACTTTTTAGGGTTGCTTTTGGCAGAGTTGAGTGTGACAGACTGTATTTGCAAACAATGCATTTATCTGGCCATTTAAGAAAAGGTTTGCTGGGCATGGTGAGATCCCAGAGGGAGGCAGAGGTAGGAGGATCGCTGAAAGTTTGAGGCCACCGAGACTACAGAGTGAATTCCAGGTCAGCCAGGACCAGAGTGAGACCCTACCTCGAAAAACCAAAAAAAATTAAAAAAAGAAAAGGTTTGCACTCTCTCTCCATTTGCTTTATTTATTTATTTTATTTTATTTTTTTTTGGTTTTTCAAGGTAGGGTTTCACTCTGGTCCAGGCTGACCTGGAATTAACTATGTAGTCTCAGGGTGGCCTTGAACTCACGGCGGTCCTCCTACCTCTGCCTCCCAAGTGCTGAGATTAAAGGCGTGCGCCACCACACCCGGCTTCCATTTGCTTTATTAATGAATTAATTTTTTTAAATTTATTTGAGACAGGGTCTCACTAACCCAGTATAGCCTAAAACTCACAGTGGTCCTCCTGCCTCAGCCTTCTGAATTACAAGCATGCTTGGCTCTCCATTTGCTTTATATTTTTATGTATTTAAAAATATTTTAATTTAGTATTATTATTTTGAATTTTAGTTATTTATTTGTAAGCAGAGAGAATGAGAAGAGAGACAGAGAGAGAATGGGCACTCCAGGGCTTCCAAGCCACTGCAAACGAACTCCAGATGCATGTGCCCCCTTGTGCATCTGGCTTGTATGGGTACTGGGGAATTGAACCAAGGTCCTTTGGCTTTGCAGGCAAGCACGTTAACTGCTAAGCCATCTCTCAACCCTTAATTTTGATTTTTAAATTCCATTTCTGCACATAAGGAGTAAGACTGGAAAGATGGCTCAGCAGTTAGCCTGATGGCCCAGGTTCAGTGCCCCAGCGCCCCCATAGAGCCAGATGCACAAAGTGGTGCATGTGGCTCAAGTTTGTTTGCACTGGCAGGAGGCTCTGGCATACCCACTCTCTCTCTCCATCTTTCTCTCTCTGCTTGTGAGTATAAATAAATTTAAAAAGAGTGAATTAATGGGAGCTTCAAGGGACCCAAGCCTCTGAGCCAAGGTTACCCACTAAAATGAGCAGGCTTGGTAATTCAAGGTTTCTGCCAGGCAGGTCCTTGTCCCAATCTTGTACTGAGGCCAGCTGTGTACACAACATCTGTCCAGAAGGTGTTCTTTTTATCTGGGACAAGCTAGAGGTTCCAAGAGGGTTCCTCTCACCATGTTGCCATTCCCTATCAGGTTGGCTGCCCACCCTCCAGACTATACGCCATGGATCCAAGGCTGTAACCCGCCACCGTCGTGTCATGCACTTTCAGCGGCAAAAGCTGATGGCTATAACTGAGTATATCCCCCCAAAACCTGCCATAAACCCAAGATGTCTACCACCTCCACCCAAGCCCCCCAAGGAGGTAAGGATGAGACTAGATGCATGTTAATTGGTGATTGGTGAAGTAGGACTCCGAGTCATAATCACATCATTATTTTACTTTCCCACTTTGACCCTGTGGTCTAAAAATTTAGTAATGAAATCTGTACTTGGTTCTATATTGGCTTTTTTGTTTGTTTATTTGTTTTTGTTTGTTTGTTTTGTTTTGTTTTTCAAGGTAGGGTCTCCCTCTAGCCACAGCTGAAATCACTGGAATTCACTATGTAGTCTCAGGGTGGCCTTGAACTCATGATGATCCTCCTACCTCTGCCTCCCAAGGGCTGGGATTAAAGGCATGCACCACAATGCCCGTTTTTTGTTTTTTTTTTTTAAACTTAAAAAAAAAAAAAAAGATTTTATTTTATTTATTTATTAGAGAGAGAGGGAGAGGGAGAATGGGTGTGCCAGGGCCTCTAGCCACTGCAAACAAACTCCAGTCACATGCACCACCATGTGCATCTGGCTTACGTGGGACCTGGAGATGTGAACTGGGGTCCTTTAGGCTTCGCAGGCATATGCCTTAACCGCTAAGCCATCTCTCCAGCCCCCCGGCTTCGTTTTAGTTTTTTTTTGAAGTAGGTTTCACTCTAGCCCAGGCTGACCTAGAATTCACTATGTACTCTCAGGGTGACATCAAATTCATAGCAATCCACCTACCTCTGCATCCTGAGTGCTGGGATTAAAGGCATGCACTACCATGCCCAGCAATTTTTTTTTTTTTTTCCCGAGGTAGGGTCTTACTCTAGCTCAGGCTGACCTGGAATTCCTTCTGTAGTCTCAGGGTGGCCTCAAACTCATGGTGATCTTCCTATCTCTGCCTCCCAAGTGCTGGGATTAAAGGCGTGTGCCCTGCTTGAGTTTTGGGTTTTTTTTTTTTTTTTTTTGTTTTTTGAGGTAGGGTCTCACTCTGGCCCAGGCTGACCTGGAGTTAACTATGTAGTCTCAGGGTGGCCTTGAACTCACTGCGATCCTCCTACCTCTGCCTCCCAATTGCTGGGATTAAAGGCGTGCGCCACCATGCCCAGCTGGTTTTTAAGGTAGGGTCATGCTATAGTCCAGGCTGACCTGGAATTCACTATGTAGTCTCAGGGTCTCCTTGAACTCATGACAATCCTGCTACTTATGCCTCCCAGGTGCTGGGGTTAAAGGTGTGTGCCACTGTGCCTACCCTAGCTCTCGTTTTATTTATTTATTTATTTTTTTTTTAATTTTAAAGTTTTATTTATTTATTACAGTCAGAGAGAGAGGGACAGAGAGAGAGAGAATGAGAATGGGTGCACCAAGGCTTCTAGCCACTGCAAACGAACTCCAGACTTATGCGCCACTATGTGCATCTGACTTACGTGGGACCTGGAGAATCGAACCTGTCTCCTTAGACTTCGCAGGCATGTGCCTTAACTGCTGAGCCATCTCTCCAGCCCTATTTAGTTTCCTCCCCAAGGTAGGATCTCACTTTAGCCCGGGCTGACCTGGAACCCAATCTGTATTCCCAGGCTGGCCTTGAACTCATACCAATCCTCCTACCTCTGCCTCCTGAGTGCTGGGATTAAAGATGGGCACCACTATATCTGGCTATTTTACTTTTATTTTTTGAGGTTAGGTCTCAGAATCTTGCTCTGTTGCTCCAGCTGGTCTCAAACCCCTGAACTGAAATAATCTTTCCACCTCAGCCTCCCTGGCGCTGAGATTACCACTGTGAGCCACCATACATCCTGCTTACACTCTCCTGTCTTACTAGGAGCCGAACCTTCCATGTGTGCCTAGGGAAATAACAAAAGTGTTCTGTCCTTTAAAAATGAATAGGAGGCTGGAGAGATGGCTTAGTGCTTAAGCGCTTGCCTGTGAAGACTAAGGACCCCGGTTCGAGGCTTGATTCCCCAGTATCCATGTAAGCCAGATGCACAAGGTGGCATATGCATCTGGAGCATTTGTTTGCAGTGGCTGGAGGCCCTGGTGCACCCATTTTCTCTCTCTCTCTGCCTCTTTCTCTCTCTGTTGCTCTCAAATAAATAAATAAAAATAAACAAAAAAAATGTGTTTAACTGCACAAGCCTGATGACTGGAGTTTGGATCCCCAGAATCCACATAAAAGCCAGGTGCAGCGACACACTCTGTAATCTCCATGCGCCTTCAGCTATGGGAGCTGGAGCCAGGACAGTCACAAAGCTTGTGAGCCAGCTACTCTGGCAATCACAGTGATGAACAAGAGACAACCTGACTGAAACAAGGTGGAAGGCAAGGACTGAGACCCCAGGCTTCTCCTCTGACCTACATATGTGTTCTATGGCACGTGTGCACCCATGCATACATGCACATCATACACACACACATAACAAATGAAAGAGGGTTGGAGGGATGGCTTAGTGGTTTGCCTGCAAAGCCAGAGGACCCAGGTTCAATTCCCCAGGACCCATATTAACCAGATGCACGAGTCTGGAGTTCATTTGCAGTGGCTGAAGCCCCTGGCACTCCCATTCTCTCTCTCTTTCTCCCTCGGTCTCTGTCAAATAAATAAATAAAAAATATTTAAAAAATAAAAATAGAAGCCAGGCGTGGTGGCACACGCCTTTAATCCCGGCACTCGGGAGGCAGAGGTAGGAGGATTGCTGTGAGTTCGAGGCCTCCCTGAGACTACATAGTTAATTCCAGGTCAGCCTGGGCCAGAGTGAGACCCTACCTCGAAAAACCAAAAAAAAAAAAAAAAAAAAAAAATAAAAAAATAAAAATAAAAGAGCCTGGCATGGTGGCGCACACCTTTAGTCCCAGTACTTGGGAGGCAGAGGTAGGAGGATCACCATGTGTTCGAGGCCACCCTGAGACTACATAGTGAATTCCAGGTCAGCCTGAACTAGAGCGAGACACTACCTCTAATCCCCCCCCCCAAATAAATAAAATAAAAGCAGGAAGAACAGTAGACTATTGTAACTATACAGTAGTCCTTTTAGCACATAAATTCCAGTGGTCTAGTTGTCTACTGCTGCTTAAGGACTTGGCTATCATCTCCTGCCAGACAGAAAGCAGATAGTACCTGTCTGTCGCCTGAGGGACTTAGTGCAGGTGTCAAACCCTGCCAAAGGGATGAAGGACGAGTCATTGGTCTTCCTCAAGGATGAACGGAAGACAACCTAGTGTCTTTTTGTCATTGTTGTTGTTTTTCAAGGTAGGGTTTCACTGTAGTTCAGGCTAACCTGGAATTCATTATGTAGTCTCAGGGTGGCCTTGAACTCACAGTGATCCTCCTACCTCTGCCTCCTGAGTGCTGGTATTCAAGTCATGTGCCACCATACCTGGCTTTAATTTTTATTTTATCCATTTTAAGAGAGAAAGTGTGTGTGTATGTGTGTGTGTGAGAGAGAGAGATAGAATAGGTACGCCAGGGCATCCAGCCACTACAAACGAATTCCAGATGCATGACATGCATCCCTTTGTGCATCTGGCTTACGTGGGTCCTGGGGAATTGAACCTGGGTCCTTAGGCTTTGCAGGCAAGTGCCTTAACTGCTAAGCCATCTCTCCAGCCCCAGAATGGAATTTTTTTCAGTTGTTTTTCTTCCATAATTTTTTCTTATGTATCTTTTGTGCATGTTACTTCATACCTATAGAAGAATAGAGACTGGCACATGCAAGCACCTTTGACCACTGGCATATCTTCCCAGCCCAGATGAACACATGCAGTAGAGTTCTCTGGGATTGAGGAGATGGTCTTTATCTACACTGTCCATTATGCTAGCCACTAACCATATGTGAGTACTGAGCACCTGAAGTGAAGCTCTTAGGACTGAGGGCATTGCACATACCAGCTTCTACCACCCAGCTAAGTGCCCAGTCCTTGTTTTGGTAAAACAGTGTCTTAGTAGTTTAGGCAGGTCTTGAACCCAGAGCCTTCCTGCCACTACTTCAAGTGCTGGGATCACAGATGTGCGCTATCACATCCGGCTCTGAATTCTTTATTGTGTTTGATTTTAATACTTTAAATATAAAGACCTCATCCTTTAGCACATAAATTCCAGTGGTCTAGTTGTCTACTGCTGCTTAAGGACTTGGCTATCATCTCCTGCCAGACAGAAAGCAGATAGTACCTGTCTGTCGCCTGAGGGACTTAGTGCAGGTGTCAAACCCTGCCAAAGGGATGAAGGACGAGTCATTGGTCTTCCTCAAGGATGAACGGAAGACAACCTAGTGTCTTTTTGTTGTTGTTGTTTTTCAAGGTAGGGTTTCACTGTAGTTCAGGCTGACCTGGAATTCATTATGTAGTCTCAGGGTGGCCTTGAACTCACAGTGATCCTCCTACCTCTGCCTCCTGAGTGCTGGTATTCAAGTCATGTGCCACCATACCTGGCTTTAATTTTTATTTTATCCATTTTAAGAGAGAAAGTGTGTGTGTCTGTGTGTGTGTGTGAGAGAGAGATAGAATAGGTACACCAGGGCATCCAGCCACTACAAACGAATTCCAGATGCATGCATCCCTTTGTGCATCTGGCTTACGTGGGTCCTGGGGAATTGAACCTGGGTCCTTAGGCTTTGCAGGCAAGTGCCTTAACTGCTAAGCCATCTCTCCAGCCCCAGAATGGAATTTTTTTCAGTTGTTTTTCTTCCATAATTTTTTCTTATGTATCTTTTGTGCATGTTACTTCATACCTATAGAAGAATAGAGACTGGCACATGCAAGCACCTTTGACCACTGGCATATCTTCCCAGCCCAGATGAACACATGCAGTAGAGTTCTCTGGGATTGAGGAGATGGTCTTTATCTACACTGTCCATTATGCTAGCCACTAACCATATGTGAGTACTGAGCACCTGAAGTGAAGCTCTTAGGACTGAGGGCATTGCACATTCCAGCTTCTACCACCCAGCTAAGTGTCCAGTCCTTGTTTTGGTAAAACAGTGTCTTAGTAGTTTAGGCAGGTCTTGAACCCAGAGCCTTCCTGCCACTACTTCAAGTGCTGGGATCACAGATGTGCGCTATCACATCCGGCTCTGAATTCTTTATTGTGTTTGATTTTAATACTTTAAATATAAAGACCTCAAAAACAACAACAATTACACACACACACATATACATTCATATATATATGTGAATGGAGCAGCATGTGCTTGGTTACTACATTAGACGTGGCAGACTTAGAGCCTCCATTTAACACAGTAGTGCATCTTCTCTTTTGACTTACGTGTAGTGAAGTTTCATGGCATTCTGCGTAGAGCACCAGGAGTTCTAGGTATTCCACTGTTTAAATAACTTTTAAACTCTTTGTCTTAGGAGGAAAAGATCTCTTGAAACAATGTTTATGGAGGTCTGTAAATACATTCTTGGACCAGGCATGGTGGCGCACACCTTTAATTTCAGTACTCGGGAGGCAGAGGTAGGAGGATTGCTGTGAGTTCACGGCTACCCTGAGACAACAGAGTGAATTCCAGGTCACCCTGGACTAGAGTGACACCCTACCTCAAAAAAAAAAAAAAAAAATATATATATATATATATATATATTTTTTCCCCCCCTTGGGTCTAGCCCTCTTCTTTGAAAAGTGAAACCTTATTCTTTGAAAATGTCTCAGTTTTAAACTAGCACAGCAAAAGAATTATCCCCTTACTTCCTCTTTTATTTCCTCTTCCCCCACCCTTTCTTTTCTTTTTCTCTCTCTTTTTTTTTTTTTTTTTTTTTTTTTCAAGGTAGGGTCTCACTCTAGCCCAGGCTGTCCTGGAATTCACTATGTAGCCTCAGGATGGCCTTGAACTCAGGGCGATCCTCCTACCTCTCTACTTCTCTACCTCTGCCTCCCCAGTGCTGGGATGAAAGGCATGCGCCACCACACCCAGCCCTTTACCCCACCCTTTCTTTCTTCCTCTGTTTCCTTTTGGGATTGAACCTAGAGCATCACACATGCTAGGCAGGTGCTTGACCATTGAGCTGTAGCCCCAGATCTCTTTTAATCTTTTGTTTTGAGACAGTCATACTAAGTTTCAAGGCCTTGAGCTTGCTCTGTAGCTCAGGCAGGCCTTGAAGTTGCAATCCTACTTCAGCCTTCTGAGTAGCTGGGATTACAGGCTTAAGCCACCAGGCCTAGCAATTGAAGTAAGTTTTGTTAAGTATGTTGACTAAGCCACCACTGACCTGTTGGGGAGGAATTAGTGTTCTCAGATATGAAAACACTGCTCTAAAGATTGGAGTTTTTGGGCTGGGGAAATGGCTTAGCAGTTAAGGCGTTTGCCAGTGAAGCCTAAGGACCTCAGTTTGATTCCCCAGGACCCACGTGAGCCAGATGCACATGGGGGCACATGCATCTGCAGTTCGTTTGTAGTAGCTAGAGGCCCTGGAGTGCCTATTCTCTCTATCTGCCTCTTCCTCTCTCTCTCTCTCAATAAATAAATAAAATATATTTTTTAAAAAGGTTGGAGTTCTCTAATGAAAATGGAAAGGTTACAATGGGAGGTGTTAGACATCCCTGAGAATCAGGAGTCCAACTGTCCCACCCATTCCCCAGTCTGTTGTACATTTCGGTGTCACTGGGGGTCCTAGTGAGTATCCAGGAGGAATCAGCAGGTGCCAGGAGAAAAAACCTTCACATTTCCTTGGCCATCCCTTCTTACCTGTAGGAGTCAGCTCTCATCAGGCTCCTTCGTCGGGAGATAGCAGCAGTGTTCCGAGACAACCGAATGATCGCTGTCTGCCAGAATGTGGCCATGAGCGCAGAGGACAAACTCCTTATCCGGCACCAGCTGAAGAAACATAAGATCTCAATGAAGATCTTCCCCAACCAGGTAGGGGTGCCCTGTTCTGGTCTATCTGCCCCCAGATGGATGCAGGCTCTGCCCCTTTCATAGGGTACTTCTAGCTGTTCCTCTAGTCTGATACTTAAACTGCGGGTAGAATCTGAGGGACTTTTGGGTTGTACTCTCAGCCTGATGCAGCCTGTGACTAAGGTGAATGGCTCTTTTTCTTTCTTGATCCCCATCAGCTTTTCTTTTCCTGCTGCCCCAGGTTCTGAGGCCCTTTCTGGAAGACTCCAAGTACAAAAATCTGCTGCCCCTTTTTGTGGGGCACAACCTGCTGCTGGTCAGTGAAGAGCCCAAGGCCAAGGAGATGGTGCGGATCCTAAAGAGTGTGCCTTTCATGCCACTGCTAGGTGAGTGGGGCTGGGGTGAGATGGGCTGGGCACCACAGAGCCTCTCGTTGATGGGGCCTGAGCCAGTGACATGTTTATTGGGTGCTAACTATGTTGTCTCACTGTCCCCAGTCACTCTGCACTGCAGGAAATAGTAGGGAAGCTGGGGCTCCGGGGGAGAGAGGAGACATCAAGCATCTTGAGCCTAGCCGGCAGATAATGGATGCTGAAATCCACATGGGTAAAAGTACTAAAAACAAGTATCTACAAGGCGTGGTGGTGTGTATCTTTAGTCCCAGCACTCGGGGGCAGAGGTAAAAGAATTTCTGTGAGTTTGAGTGCAGCTTGGGGCTATAGAGTGAGTCCCAGGTCAACCTGGGCTAGAGACCCTGCCTCAAAAACAAAGAGGCTGGAGAGATGGCTTGGTTAAGACACTTGCTTGTGAAACCTAAGGATCCAGGTTCAATTTCCCAATACCCACATAAACTAGATGCACAAGGTGGTGCATGTGTCTGGAGTTTGCAGTAGCTAGAGGCCCTGGCATGCCCATTCTTTCTCTCTATCTGCCTTTCTCTTGCTCTGTCCCAAAATAAAATAAATAAAATATATTTTAAAAATTAAAAAAATATATAAAACAAAACAAAAAAAGAGCCTGGTATGGTGGTGGGAGTGAAAACCTACCTCAAAAAACCAAAATAACAATAAAACAGCCATGTGTGGTGGCATACACCTTTAATCCCAGCACTTGGGAGGCAGAGGTAGGAGGATCACTATTAGTTTGAGGCCACCCTGAGACTATGTAGTGAACTCCAGTTCAGCCTGGGCTAGAGTGACATCCTACTTTGAAAAACCAAAACAGCAATAACAACATTGTTTTTTTTTCTTTCATCGGTACTGTAAATTTGTTTTGAGCTTTGTAACTTTGTAGCTTTTTTTTTTTTTGTTTTTGCAAGATAGGGTCTCACTCTGGCCCAGGCTGACCTGGAGTTAACTATGTAGTCTCTGGGTGGCCTTGAACTCTTGGCGATCCTTCTACCTCTGCCTCCCGAGTGCTGGGATTAAAGGCATGCGCCACCACGCCCGGCTACTTTGTAGCATTTTATATGAAGTTGTGTTTGTACTTTGGGTAGAGTAAAGGAATTGTATTGAATAAACCTAGGATTAGAATATGAAAAAGAAAACAGGACATGACATGGTGGCACACGCCTTTAATCCCAGGCCTCCGGAGGCAGAGGTAGGAGGATTGCTGAGAGTTCGAGGCCACCCTGAGACTACATAGTAAATTCCAGGTCAGCCTGAGTTATAGTGAGACCCTATCTTGAAAAACCAAAAAAAAAAAAAAAAAAAAAAAGAATAGCAATAAAAAGTCAAGTATTGCATTTCAGCCAGCCAGTGACCACTGGGGGACTGAGGACACTGCCTGTGTCTCCAGGAAATTCAGATTTCATAGGAATCTTATGTTTGTAGTAACCTCCCATACAATCCTCAGTGCTTCTATTACCAAGCACACATAGCATGAAGTACACCATCTTACCCATTTGATTGATTTATTTATTAGAGACAGAGAGGGAGGGAGAGAGAAAGAGAGAGAGAGAGGATGGGCATGCCAGGGCCTCCAGCCACTGCAGACAAACTCCAGATGTATGTACCACCTTGTGTATCTGGCTTACGTGGGACCTGGAGAATTGAACCTGGATCCTTAGGCTTTGCAGGCAAGTGCTTTAACCACTAAGCCATCTCTCTACCCCTCCCCCCCTTTTTTTTGAGGTAGTGTCTCACTCTGGCCCAGGCTGACCTGGAATTCACTATGTAGTCTCAGGGTGGCCTCAAACTCATGGCGATCCTCCTACCTCTGCCTCCCGAGTGCTGGGATTAAAGGCGTGCACCACCATGCCTGGCTTTTTTTTGTTTTGTTTTTGAGGTAAGGTTTCACTCTAGCCCAGGCTGACCTGGAATTTACTATGTAGTCTCAAAGTGGCCTTGAACTCCTGGCGATCCTCCTACCTCTGCCTCCTGAGTACTGGGATTAAAGGTGTGTGTCACCATGCCCAGCTCTTTTTTTTGTTGTTGTTTATTTGTTTTTGGTTTTCGAGGTAGGATCTTGCTCTAGCCCAGGCTGACCTGGAATTCACTATGTAGTCTCAGGGTGGCCTTGGACTCACAGTGATCCTCCTACCTCTGTCTCCCTAGTGCTGGAATTAAAAGTGTGCACCGCTGCACCTGGCTTCATTTTTTCTTTTTAATTTTTTTTTTATGAGAGCGAATTGGCACACAAGGGCCTCCAGCTACTTAAATTGAACTCCAGACGCATTTGCTTTTATTAGCAAGTCAAACAGAGAGAGAAAGAGGCAGAGAGAAAGAGAGAATGGGCACACCAGGGCCTCCAGCCACTGCAAACGAACTCCTGATGCATGTGCCCCCTTGTGCATCTGGCTTACGTGGGTACTGGGGAATTGACCTCAAACTGGGTTCCTTAGGCTTCACAGGCAAGCGCTTAACCACTAAGCCATCTCTCCAGCCCATCTTACCCATTTTTAAATGTACAGTTCAGTGATATTAGATATCCATAACCTTTTTGTCTTGTAAATGGAACAGCTATACATTTCAAACAGTAGCTCCCTGTTTGTTCCCTCTTCTCCATGATCCTGTCTTCAAAGGAAGTTTAAGAAACATTTCAGGGGCTGGAGAAGATGGCTTGGCAGTTAAGGCATTTGCCTGCCAAGCCAAAGTACCCTTCTTCAATTCCCCAGAATCCATGTAAGCCAGATGCCCAAGGAGGTGCATGCATCTGGAGTTCATTTGCAGTGGCTGGAAGCCCTGGCGTGCCCATCCTCTCTCTCTCTTTCTCTCTCTCCCTGGCTCACCCATTTTCTCTCTCTCTCTAACTCTTCCTCTCTCAAATAAATAAATAAATAAATAAATAAATAAATGAAATATATTTTTAAAAAAGAAGAAAGAAACATTTCAGGGGGTTTGAGACCAGGTGAATGTGTTATGCAAGTTCCATGGGGAAGGAAACAGGATCAGTCCTCCACAGTGGAAGTAGGGACACAAGTGGAACCTTGGTTCTAAGGCAGGCTGGGAGGAGAGAAGGGCAGAGGAGAGCAGACTTAGGGTTGGGGTGCTGCTTCCCAAGGAGGGAACTGGCAGGGAGCCCAGCTGACCCTGTGTTCTTCTAGGTGGCTGCATCGATGACACCATCCTCAGCAGACAGGGATTCGTCAACTATTCTAAGCTGCCCAGCCTGAGCCTGCTGCAGGGGGAGCTGGTAGGAGGGCTCACACTCCTCATGACCTGCACTCACTCCCTGCTTCAGCGCCAGCCTGTCCAGCTGACGGCCCTATTGGATCAGTACGTCACACAGCAACAAGAAGGGGACTCTGTCCAGTCAGCCAGTGGGAAGCCAGATCCTCCTGACCCTGCTCCGGACTCCTAGCCAGCCTGTTTTATGTAGCGGTGCCCCTAAGTACACTGTGGCCCTAGCGCCTGTGCTATCCTCCTGCAAGACTGTGGAAGAACTTGGGGCAGGGGACTGTCACATGTGATTGGGCTTTCAGTCAGGATGACCTCCTTGGATACAGGGCCACTTGAAAATGTGGAAAAATCCCATTTCAGAATGAGGGTGGGGCTGGGGAGATGGCTCGGAGGTTAAAGGCATTTGCTCACAAAGCCTGCTGGCCTGGGTTCAGTTCCCCAGTCACTCATGTAAAGCCAGAGTCTGTGTTTGCAGCAGCAAGAGACCCTAGCATGCCCATACACACACATGAGCATATGTGTAAAAAAATAAAAATAAAAAGAATGAAAAAAAAATGAAGGCTGTTCACTGTCCCTAGTTTCACTAATCACTTGTCTTAGTTTTCCTAACTTGGGGCCTGATAAGAGCAAGTCTCTCAGTTTTCCAGGCACAAGGCAAAGAGGCTGAGGATTATCCTGCCCCAAAGTGCCAATGAGGAATTAAACTGTGCAGGGCACCTGTCGCGAGCTGCCATGGGCCAGGCTCTGTGCTAAACACATACACGCATCGGCTCCTTTATTTGTAAGCGACAGAATAGGGACTTGAATCAGGCTTTCTGTTTGTTTGTTTGTTTGTTTATTTATTTATTCATTTATTGGTTTCTCGAGGTGGGGTCTCACTCTGGCCCAGGCTGACCTGGAATTAGTCTCAGGGTGGCCTTGAACTCACAGCGATCCTCCTACCTCTGACTCCTGAGTGCTGGGATTAAAGGCGTGCGCCATCACACCCGGCTAGGCTTTCTGTTTTGAAACCCTGAATTTCCACATGAGAGCTTGCTCATTGGGTTCCTGGTGGGCTCAGATGTTTGAGTTCCACCCTTAGGGTGTGCTATATTGTGAAAAAGATGAACACTTTGCAGTAAAATTAAAAATGCATTCTGTGGACTCTTGTTTACACAATTACTCTCAAGAGTTGTCTCAGTCGTCTCACCTCTCCACACTTCCCCTGTGGCTTTCCCCACAAACACCGTCTCTCACATGCCTGTCCATAAGAAGGCAGCCCACAGCTGTGCCCAGTAGCCAACAGGTCTGAGGTGGTTCTGCACAAAAGGACTGGGGTAAGGTAAGGAAGGGCCCTGTAGATTGTAGTAGCAGGCCTGTCCCAAGTCTTGGGAAACAAGCACTTTCCTTAATGAAAGAGCTAAAGTGCTTAGCTTGTGACCTGCCACTGTTCTTGATTGAATCTACCCTGGGCAGATCCAGGATGAATGGAGTGTGGTTCCTCAGCATTCCTTCCTGGTCTTGGAGCAGTGCCACAGTGTCCTCAGTCCTGGACAGGCATTGTCTGGCAATGAAGATCTGCAGCAACTGTCCTATGGCCTGGGCCAGGACCAACTCCCCACAGTGCCCAACTCTGTGCAGACGCCCCAAGATGCTCAATCACTGGGAAGTGAATTAAAAGGCCCTTGAGACTCTCCCAGATGCCAGAGCTGGTTTGTTCAGTACTGCTTAGTGGCTTTACCTGTCTCCAGAATCTTGTGGGATAACCATGCCATCCTCCCCCTGGGGAGGCTAGAGTCCAGCACCCCTCCTATGGAGAAAAAGCTGTGCTGAGATTCTGAATGGAACCAGCATGGCAGACATTCCTGGAGCGTGACCAATCCTGTGTAGGGACAAGGTGGAGCACACAGATGGCGCATATCATTTCTGGACCATACAAAAACCTCACCTTCACCTGCGGGTACCTAAGGCTTCACCATTTAAGAACACATTTCTTGCCGGGCATGGTGGCTGGGGAGGCAGATGGAGGATCACTGAGAGTTAGACTACATAGTGCTTGCCAGCAAGAGCCTAAGGAACACAGGGCTGGAGAGATTGATTAAAGTGCTTGCCAGTAAAGCCTAAGGACCCAGGTTTGATACCCCAGTACCCACGTAAGCCAGATGAACAAGGTGGCCCATGCATCTGCAGTTCATTTGCAGTTACTAGAGGCCTGGAATGCCCATTCTCTCTACCTGCCCCTCTTTCTCTCAAATGACATTTTGAAAAATGTTTTAAAACAATCCATTTTATTTCTTTATTTTTTTCCTTTTCTTTTTCTTTTTTTCTTCTTTCTCTCTCTTTCTTTCTTTCTTTCTTTCTTTCTTTCTTTCTTTCTTTCTTTTTTTGTGGCAGGGTCTCACTCTAGCCCAAGCTGAAGTGGAATTCCCTTTGTAGTCTCTGGGTGGCCTTGAACTCACAGGGATCCTCCTACCTCTGCCTCTGAGTGCTGGTATTAAAGGTGTGTGCTTCCACGCCTGGCTTAAAAACCCCATTTATTTACAGGGAAAAAAAAAAAAAACCTTTCATTGCTCTTAAACCCACCAGTTTGTGCCACATCCATCTGAATGAATTTTAGGTCTTTCTGAAGACCATTTCTTACTTTAGCAACTGAACCCCAGTGTTTTATCCCCAGAGTACTAGGAAGGGTCCCGCAATTGGCTTTCCTTTTAAACAGCCAGCTGGCTACTACCTCATACCTGCTGTCAGCCCAGATTGTTGGTGCTCTGGGGTTTTGTCAGAGCCCAGAGTCACTTCCACAAGGCTGGGCCTGGAAGGGCCTTCTCACCTCAGGTCCCTCTGGAGCGCCAGCTGACTGCTCCTGAAACGTTGTGTGTGCATGCGTGTGCATATGTGTCCATCCCTGGGGGGAAACATCTGCACTTCCAGGTCAACTGGATACTTTTGCTCCCTCCACAATTTGCAATGTATTTCAGATATAAAATGAGAGGCATTGTTAATAAGGAAATAGCCTTGAGTGTTCAACTCGGGTCAAGGGCATGCAAGTCTGCATAAATCCTTAAAACCACTGGCCTGAACCCAGCAGTCCTCTGATCCACCTAGAACTGTGCCCAGTGGGGACGGTGTCCCCCGTTCCCAAGTCACTTGGTTCGGCTCAGCCCTTAGTCCTCCGGGGAGCAGGGGGGCAGAGCTGAGCGGCCGCCTGGAGCTTGGCGGGAGGAGGTGACGGGGAGGGGCAGGTGGGGAGATCCGGCTGGAGGGGAGGCTCCGACGTCTCCTTCCTTCCTGGTTCCCGCAGCAGCTGCTGCCACTGCTCAGCTCTGTGAGGAGGTAGCCGGTGACTCGGAGACGGTGACTCAGGGGCAGAGCAGCGTGCGGGCCAAGGAGCACTGGCGTCCATGGACCCTGGGGTAAGGGGCTCTCGCTGGACCAGCTGACACTGCCCGGGAGGGCTTCCTCCCTCCTGGAGCTGGTGGATCTGCTCCTCAGGGGACAGGGTTGAGAATGAGGTGGCGAGTGGGGCACCCGCCAGGCTCACCTCCACCCCTCCTTCCTACTGGCAGACACCTCCCACCCCTGCTGCCTGCCAGCGGGGAAGTGCCAGGGTCCACGGGGGCAGGACAAGGGTTTAGAAATACCCAAACGCTGGAAGAGTTTGGGAACTTTCAATGGCTGAGTCCTGGAGTTTCCCCTTGGGTCATGTCTCTTGCAACCCGGGTCCCTCCGCTATGACCTCCTGGCCACCCTTACTTACCCTGCCACGTCCCTGTACCCTCCGGGCCTCTTCTCCTCTGGTGCTTGCGAGCTGCATCGATCTGAGCTGCTTCTCCAGCCTCAGGCAACCTCGCCCCTCCTGTCCCCTCCCCCTTCTCTCTCACACGCTGAGCCTCATGCATTATTGATCTCCCAGCGGAGCCAGGATGGCCAGGGCCCGTGCCAAGGGCGCCTGTGGGCACTGCTGCGGGACCTGGGCGGACCTTGGCATGTTCTTGGCTACTCTTCTCCCGCCCACGGTGTCTCAACCAGCCAGTGTCCTTCTCTTTCTGGGTGGGTGGTGCTTCTCGGGAGCCACGAGGACTGGCGTGGTGGAAAGACGCTGGTGAGGCTTTGCAGAGACGGAGGGTTCAGGTTCAAGGTGCCAGTGGGAACCCCAGGGGCAGGCTTGGCGGGAGGAAGCCGTTGGAAAAATAAGGCTGTCTCACGGCCCGGTTTCCCTAGGCAGAAAACTGGAGAGACCAAGAACTATAGATGTGAGGGCCAGTTGGTGCGAGTTTGCTGGGTCCTCTGGAGGGTGGTTGTGACAGGGTAGCCACCAAACCATGGCGGTGGAGTGGAGGGTTACGGAGAAAGAGGCGGCTGGACTGGAAAGCTCTTGCCAGCCCAGTCTCTTGAGCCCCTCTGTTTCATCTTGGAGCGTCCTCTTTTTCCTTCACTCCCCTATCTCACCTTAAACTCCCCTTTAGGGGATGTTCTTAAGATAACACCAAATGCTTCCTGGAGCCCCAGGGTGTGTGCCCTAGGTGGAGTCCGCATGCTCTTCTGGTTTACTGCTGGCACCAGCCTGTCTGCTGGGCCTCTCACTATAGAATGTTAGTTCACCTCTGCCAGCGGTGGCAAGGGACAGGGGGCAGATGCTGCCTAGACCTGGGATGCCACAGGATAGGATTAGGGGGAGTGGCAGAGACAGCTGGTGAGTGCAGGATATGTATCTTGGTGCGGGAGGGACCAAGGGTAGTAGGGCTGTGCAAATGGGTCTCTTATCTTGCTTCAAGGGCCTCCTCAGGACAAGGTGACAGTCTTCTCCTTCCACGCTGTTCTACCCTCCTCAGCGAGGACTGATCTTCCTCATGGACTTCCAAGAGAGGGACACCCCCTCCTTGGCTGAGAGCACTCAGTCTTCCAAGCCCAGCAGTACTCAACAGGTCTGGGGAGCAGTGACGGGTGGGGGTCTACCTTGGGTCGGTGGGCAATGTTGGAGATGGTGGGCTTAACTCCACTTGCGCTCCCTCCACCCTGGATTGCAGGCCTCTGAGCTGTGGGAGGTGATGGAGGAACCTCGGGGAAAGCTGGGAGCAGAGGGCATCACACCTGAGAGGCAGGAAGGCCACCTGCTCAAGAAGAGGAAGTGGCCTCTGAAGGGATGGCACAAGGTAGCCGGGCAGGGCAGGGGAGGAGCCACATGTGGGAGGCTGTTGGGCAACCCAGATGTTTGTGTGTGGAGAGGGAAAAGATATATATGTGTGTGTTTGCTCTCTCCCTGTCCTGGCCACCACCTGATCTTGTCCCTCTTGGGCAACAACACAGAGGTACTTTGTGCTCGAAGACGGGATCCTCCACTATGCCACAACCCGGCAAGATGTAAGTGAGGGCCTTGGCTTAGGGGTGTGGGAAGGCCGGGAGTCTGTAATTAGCTGGAGCAGGAACTGAATCTCAGGCTACTTACAATCAGCCTTCTATATCTTTTGTTTGTTTGTTTGTTTGTTTGTTTGTTTGTTTTGAGGTAGGGTCTCACTCTGGTCCAGGCTGACCTGGAATTCACTATGTAGTCTCAGGCTGGCCTCGAACTCATGGCAATCCTCCTACCTCTGTCTCCCAAGTGCTGGGATTAAAGGCGTGCACCACCACACTGGGCTTTAACATTTTAATTTTTAATAGAGAGAATGAGAAAGAGAGCAAGAGAGATCAAAAGAAAGAGAATTGATGTGCCAGGGCCTCCAGCCACTGCAATCGAATTCCAGATGCTTGCACCACCTAGTGGGCACGTGCGACCTTGCACTTGCCTCACCTTTGTGCATCTGACTTACGTGGGATCTGGAGAGTTAAGTATGGGTCCTTAGGCTTCATAAGCAAGCGTCTTAACCACTAAGCCACCTCTCCAGCCCAGTCTATATCTTGAGTTCCATATGCACAGGTTCAGTAAACTAGATCAACACATTGGTTGATGGTGGGGATGTACTTTACATCGTACTGACCATGGGCAGGTTTTCTTACCATGCTTCCCTAAACCACGATTCCCCTAGCATTCACACTGTATTAGGCATTAGAAGCATCGAGAGATGGTTTAAAGGGCACAGAGGTTATGTGTAGGCTGTGTACAAATACTATGCCTTTTTATATTAGAGACTTGAGCATTTGTGCATTTTGGTATCCTCAGTGGGTCCTGGAACTGTGCCTACCTGTACTTCCCTGTGTTTCAGCTCCTCTCTGCTAAGATGGAGAGAATGCTCACACTGTATATCCCTGTGTTGGCAGCCTTCAGAAACTAGATCAACACATTGATGGTAAACTATGATTCCCCTAGCATTCACACTGTATTAGGCATTAGAAGCATCGAGAGATGGTTTAAAGGGCACAGAGGTTATGTGTAGGCTGTGTACAAATACTATGCCTTTTTATATTAGAGACTTGAGCATTTGTGCATTTTGGTATCCTCAGTGGGTCCTGGAACTGTGCCTCTGGGGCACCTGTACTTCCCTGTGTTTCAGTCTCCTCTCTGCTAAGATGGAGAGAATGCTCACACACCCCCCCCATAGAGTTGTGGTGAGAGAGATAATACGCATGCACCAGGCTCTAGATGATGCCCAGTGCAAACTAAGCCTAAGAAATGGGAGAAGTTCCCACCCCAGGTAAGGTCTCATTCTAGTCCAGGCTGACCTGGAAGCCATTCTGTAGTCCCAGGCTGACTTTGAAGAACTGCCGGTGATCCTCCTGCCTCTGCCTCCTGAGTGTTGGGATTATGGGATTAAGGGTGTGTGCCACCACACCCAGCAGTTTTTTAATTTTTATTACATACACACATATAAAATACATATATATAGTTTTGTTTTTTTAATTTATTTGAGAGAAAGAGGCAGAGAGAGAGAGAAAGGGAGAGAATGGACGCACCAGGGCCTCCAGCTACTGCAAACAAACTCCAGATGCATGTGCCACCTTGTGCATCTGGCTTTATGTGTGTCCTGGGGAACTGAACTGAGGTCCTTTGGCCTTGCAGGCAAGTGCCTTAACCACTAAGCCATCTCTCCAGCCCCCCTCCCCTTTTTTTTTTTGGCAGGGTCTCACTCTAGCCCAAGCTGAGCTGGAACTTAACTCTACCCAGAACTGGCCTGAAACTCATGGTGATCCTCCTACCTCAGCCTCTTGAATACTGGGATTAAAGGCATGAGCCACCATGTCCAGCTTAAGCAATGGGATCTCTGTCACCTTGTTCTTGTCCTTGCCCTCCTCTCGTGCTAGGAGCAAGAAACAAGACTGGATTCCCAGTTTCCTTCATCCACCATGCAGCTTCCTCATGTGGGAGTGTCTTTTCTCGCACTCCCTAGAGCTCAGGGTGAAGTCGGTATAATGGAGTGTTTTGTACGCAGGAGGTGATTGACAGGTCCCTTTATAAGATGACTTGGATCTGAGGGTGCCTGGCCCTTGAGTCTGGAGCAGCCTCAGGGAGATGGTGGCTCTTATGGCCCTGGGAGCCTAAGACTCATCCTCCGTCCCTCATCCACTCTTTCACAGATCACCAAGGGGAAGCTCCATGGCTCCATTGATGTCCGGCTGTCGGTCATGTCCATCAACAAAAAGGCCCAGCGCATTGACCTAGACACCGAAGACAACATCTACCACCTCAAGGTGACACCTCTGGGATCAGAGAGTGTTATGGCCACTATCCTGACAGAAGTGTCAGGGAACAGGCACAGGGGCTGAGGAGTCTGTGGGGTTCAGGGTCGTTTCTGAGTTTGACAAGAAGAAACTTGCCATTGTATAAACTAGCCAGGGTTGTTACATAAACAGACGTAGCTAGGGGGATCTGTGTTTGGGATGTGTCCACTTGTCTGTAAGGGGACTTTGCAAAAACTGGGTGCTATAGGAAAAGACTCTGTTTGGGGACCAGAGCCCAACTTTCTTATTCCTAGAAAGCATCCCATCACTTCACATCTTTGTTTCCCCATTACTTCTGCAGATCAAATCCCAGGACCTTTTCCAAAGTTGGGTGTCCCAGCTGCGTGCCCACCGCCTGGCCCAGCGCCTGGACATCCCCAACACTGCTCATCGGAAGGTAAGATTGGCTCTGGAGTAAGGGTGGGTGATGTGGCAATTCAGTGGTAGAGTCTGTGGGAACTGAGCCCCAGGGAGTTGGGTACCATCATTCCTGACCCTTGGCTCATCCACAGGTTTCTGGCACCCAGCTTCTAACAGCAGGCAGCACCTCAGCTTTACCGGGTGTTGGACCTCGGGAGAAGGTGTCATCCTGGCTAAGGGACAGTGATGGGCTAGACCGATGCTCTCACGGTGAGGGTTCCTGGTCCAGGACCAGGATAAGGGCTGTGCTGTCAGGTCTGGATGGCGTCAGCTGGAGGGGAAAGTGTTACCTCTATTCCTGTCCTAGGGAGCCCCCATCTACTGGGGTAGAGAGCCTCTGCTCCCAAGGTGATCGAGGTTACCTGGTGGACCTTTCCCTGAGGAACCCCAACTTCCAGAAGATGGTTGGGGGGAGGATGCCCTAGGCACATAATGGGCACAGGGACTCCTGCCAAAGGAGATGCTCAGTGCCTGGAATTGGGTTCCATCTACAATAAAGCCCAAGAACAAAGCCCAAGATGATGATCCAGAGAGTGTAGACACACTGAAAAGGAGGGGACAAATGGCCTGGGTGCCCACAGGAGAGATGAGGGGATATCTGGAGACAGGGTGTGGGGATGGACTTTGGGTCTCCCAGGAATCCAGCGGAGGCCACACCAGGGGACTAGAAGTTCTCTGGGCTCTTGAACAGGAAGGAGAGCGATGTCAAGCTCTCCTTGACTGCCCGTGACGGAAGCTGAGGGGCAGACCGGGGTCCGGGCAGTACTGGGAATGCAGCATCTTTCTTTCTCCCCCAGCACTTTCTGAGTGTCAGGGGAAGCTCCAGGAACTACACAGACTCCTCCAGAGCCTGGAATCCCTGCACCGAATTCCCTCAGCCCCCGTGATCCCCACACATCAGGTAAGGGCCAGAGGAGGAGGCAGGGGCTGCTCAGGACTCCTCCTCTTCATCGCCTCCTGGGACAGGACCCCTTGCCTCTCTGCATCACTGTGGGTCCCTGCAGAGCCACACAGCTGGCTAGCTGCCTCTCCTCATGTCCAGAGACCGCCAGGCTGCCTCCCTGCCCACGCCTCAGCCAGCATGCCACACCTGCTGTGCCTGAGTTCATCTGTGCCCTCCCCTCCTACAGGGCCTGTCCCACCCCGTGAGTTAAATTGCCCTTTCTTGATTTGCCAGGCATCTGTGACGACTGAGAGACCAAAGAAGGGGAAACGGACCAGTCGTATGTGGTGCACGCAGGGTTTTGCCAAGGACGACACCATTGGACGGGTGAGGTGGGGTACAGGGGCCCCAAGTTGCAAGGGTGGGGTGCCCAGAGGAGGCTGTTCCTCACTTTTCCCTTCTTTTTCTTTTTAAAAAATATTTTATTTATTTTTAATTTATTTGATAGAGAGAGGCAGACAGAGAGACAGAGAGAGAGAATGGGTGCTCTAGGGCCTTCAGCCTCTGCAAATGAACTCCAGATGCATGCACCACCTAGTGCATCTGGCTTACGTGGGTCCTGAGGAATTGAACCGAGGTCCTTTGACTTTGCAGACAAACACCTTAGCCACTTAGCCATCTTTCCAGCCCCACCTTTCCCTTTCAATGACAGGTCGGTCGTCTCCATGGCTCTGTTCCCAACCTGTCCCGCTACCTGGAGTCTCGGGACTCCTCAGGGCCCCGAGGATTGCCACCCCTAGACTATGCCCACCTGCAGCGCAGTTTCTGGGCCCTGGCCCAGAAGGGTGAGTGAATGCTAGGTGGTGGTTGGTGAGGAGCAGGCCCAAGAGGCTGGGAGAGGGTGAGGGGTTCTGACAGGTTGGCCTGCTCCCGGCAGTGCACAACTCCCTCAGCAGCGTCCTGGCCGCCCTCACCACCGAACGGGATCGACTGAGAGACCTGCACCAGGGTTCAGAGCTGTCAAGGATGGGGGTGAGCTTCCGGGACAAGGTGGCTGGTGAGGGGGAAGGCTTGAGGCTAAGGACTCCAGGTCCCTCAGAAGGTCTGCACCACAGCTGAGGGGTTGTCCCTGAGGAGGTGAAGGTGGCACCCTCTGCATCCAGTCCCTTCCCCCTCTGCCTCAGGTCTCCGAGGCCCCAGATGGACAGAGGCGCCTCCATTCACTGTCCATCTCCTCAGACACCACTGCAGATTCCTTCAGTTCTCTCAATCCTGAGGAGGTGAGGAGCCAGGGTAGGTGGTGGGGCCATTTCCTCAGTGCCTTCTTCCTCAGAAGGTGAAAGGGCTGGAGTGGGGTACAGGTTGGCTTTTAGTGTAGAAACTGAGGTAGTGACCCCTTGGAGGGCTAAGAGGAGTGCTAGTGGTTTCCTCTCACATAATGTCACACAGCTCTGGCTTGATCCTTAACAGCTGTGGAGAGCTTGTATATCTTGTTTTGTTTTGTTTGCAGTGCTGGGGCTCAAACCTAGGGCCTCACAATGCTTGGCAAGCACTTTACCACCTCTGAGAGATTTTACTTTTTTTTTAACTTTTTTTTTATTAACAACTTCCATAATTACAGATAGTAAACCATGATAATTCCCTCCCCCCCACTTTTCCCTTCACAAATCCACTCTCCATCATATCCCCTCCCTCTCTCCATTTAGTCTCTCTTTTATTTTGATGTTCAAGCTCCAATTTAAAAATCTCACCTGGGCTGGAGAGATGGCTTAGCGGTTAAGGCATTTGCCTGCAAAGCCTAACAACCTGGGTTCCATTCTCCAGTACCCATGAAAAGCCAAATTCACAAAGTGGCGTATGTGTCTGGCATTTGTTTGCAGTGGCTAAGAGGCCCTGGCCTGCCCATTTTCTCTCTCCTCTCTCTCTGCTTGCAAAAAAATAAATAATATTAAAAGTTTTACCTAGGGGCTGGAGAGATGGCTTAGGGGATAAGGCACATGCCTGTGAAGCCTAAGAACCCAAGTTCAATTCTCCAGGACCTACATGGGCTAGATGCACATGGTGGCATGTGCATCTGGCGTTTGTTTGCAGTGGCTAGAGGCCCTGACATGCCCCTTCTCTCTGTGTGTGTCTGTCTCTAATAAATAAATAATAATAATAATAAATCTTAAAAAAAGTCTTAACTATATAAGTGATAGAACTAGAACTCCAAAAATTCCATTTGTAGACCCCTCCCCCCCCGCAACAGAGACCAGACTTAATTACACTCTGCGGGTCTGAATCTGGTGCCACTGTATGCCAGTGTTGTGTCCCAGTCTCAGTGTTCTAATCTTGAAAATGGGGATGCAGTGGCACCTCTCCATGGTATGACTGTCCAGACTGAACGGTTAGTATAGGAAGAGTGCTTGGAGCAGGCTCAGTCCGTGTCCAGGAAGTCTGAGCAGTGACAGTGACCCCCATCACCTCCTCCCACTCTTGGCTCTTCCTCTATACCTCATCCTCTCTCCTCTTCGCTCCTTGGCAGGGATCAGGCTCAATGAAAGTGCTCCCTAGGGGGTAGGGCTTCCCTCCCTAGGAACTGTCCCTCCAGTGTGGGCCTCGGGGCCTCATGGCCATCTGGCTCCCACAGCAAGAAGCTTTGTACATGAAAGGCCGAGAGCTGACCCCGCAGCTGTCCCAGAGCAGCGTGCTGTCCCTTGCCGATTCCCACACGGAGTTCTTCGATGCCTGTGAGGTTCTCCTTTCCGCCAGCTCTTCAGAGAATGAGGTGAGGGGGGAGGAAGCTGGCCGCGGGTGGGAAGGGAACTCAAGAAAAATCCTAGTGGGACCAGAGAGACTGGACTCCTTAGATTCCCGACTCCTTCCTCACGGCCCCAGCCGCTGTCCCTGAGAACATGTCCAAGTCTGTTTGCTTTGCACGGCTCTGTTCAGAAGCCTCATCCTGGGGTCTTTTCTCCCAGCTTGACCGTCTGACTCCACTAGGTTCTCTTAAAACTGCTGCCTGAGGCTCGACCCTATTCATCCTTCCATGGCCCCATTTCTGCTTTCCTGTTCCCGGGATCCCTTCTCTCTAAACCTGGGATCCCAGCAGCCTGACACTTCCCTTCCCTCTGTGTTCTGCTAAGTCCCCAAGCTCTCTCCTACCAGTTGAGGGCCAGGCTTGCCAGGACAGGATCTTAGGGTATACAGCTCAGCCCCCCCTTCCCCTTTCCACTAAAGGACTAGGCTGGCTCATTCTTGCTAGTCCCTGGGCACTGTCTCGGTGCCTAGGGAGGTTGAGTGTGCCATTTCTCATCTGTCTCTGCCCAGGGCTCTGAGGAGGAGGAGTCATGCACCAGCGAAATCACCACCAGCCTGTCTGAGGAGGTGCTGGATCTCAGGGGAGCTGAGCGCTACCAGAAAGGTGCCAGCTGGGCGAGCAGGTGGCAGAGCAAGGGAGAGCTTGGGGTGGATGAAGAAACTGCGTGACCCATGGCCTAGGTGACATGTGGAAGCAGTCACAAGGGACTGCTTTGGGTACTGACCTCAGAATTAACCCTGGAGCCATGAACTGGGAAATGTTCCAGGAACACAGGAACAGTACTAGGGATGGGCCAGACTCAAGCCTGGGCTCAACCTTCATTCCCATAAGCTGGGAAGTTTGTGTGGGGCCTGGAAGAGAAGCAAAAGGTTATCCTTGGCTACTTTTTTTTTTTTTGTAATTAAAAAAATATTTTATTTACTTATTTGACAGAGACAAAGAGGGAGAGAGAGAATGGGTACGCCAGGGCCTCCAGCCACTGAAAACAAACTCCAGATGCATGTGCCCCCTTGTGCATATGGCTAACATGGGTCCTGGGGGATTGAACCTAGGTCCTTTGTCTTTGCAGGCAAACGCCTTAACTGTTAAGCCATCCCTCCAGCCCTTTTTTTTTTTTTTGTAATTTATTTAATGTGTGTGTGAGAGAGAGAGAATTGACACATCAGGGCCTCCAGCCACTACAATCGAACTCCAGACGTGTGTGTCACCTTGTGTGCATATGTGACCTTGCATGCTTGCTCACCTTGTGTGTCTGGCTTACGTGGGATCTGGAGAGTCAAACATGGGTCCTTAGGCTTTGTCAGCAAGTGCCTTAACTGCTAAGCCATCTCACCAGCCACTTGGCTACTTTTTAGCAGAGCAGCTTTAGAGCTGTTATTCTTCTACTGGAGCCTATTTCTTCTGAGGCTGAGGACTGCAGATGTAGCTCTGTTGATTGAATATTGGTCTAGCAGGCATGAAGCCCTGAGTTCCATCCCCAGTATCACATAGAAGCAGGTGTGGTGGCACAGGCCTGGAATCCCAGCACCTAGGAGGTAGAAGCAAAAGGATATGAAAGGAGTTCTAGGCCAGTCTGAGCTCCTACATAAGACCCTGTCTCCAAAAAAGGGGAGCTGCTGAATATTCCCAGCATCTGTTCTGTTTCTTTTCTTTTTCCTTTCTTTTCTTTTCTTTCTTTCTTTTGAGGTAGGGTCTCGTTGTAGCCCAGGCTGACGTGGAATTCACCATGTAGTCTCAGGCTGGCCTCAAACTCATAGTGATCCTCCTACCTCGGCCTCCCAAGTGCTGGGATTAAAGGCGTGCGCCACCACACCCGGCTCATCTGTTTTGTTTCTAAGGGGATGGGACAGAGGCAAGGATGGGGACTCAATGTTTCTGGGGCACTTATGTCTGGCAGTGGAACTGCCTTGTCTGGCTGGTTCTTAGCCCTGTTGCCTAACTAAATCCCCCAGAAGTTCGTCAGCTGTTAGGTCCGCAGTCTCCTGCTTACTTACAGTGGCCAGGGCCTGGGCAGTGGGAATGTGCATATCCACATGAGTTCCTTGGGAGGCAGCTCAGCGCAGTCTAGCAGTCTAGCCCAGGGGCTCATCATGATAGGACACTAGAGGAAGAGTGACCTGACTGGGGTGGCCCCAGGGGGGTGTGTTCCAGGGAGAGCTTCAGGGCCTCCTCGTCGCCGCTGCCTGCCAGCCGCCAGTGGACCGGGAATGGATGTGAGCTTGTGGAACATTCTGCGTAACAACATTGGCAAAGACCTGTCCAAGGTGTCGATGCCTGTGCAGCTCAACGAACCCCTCAACACACTGCAGCGGCTCTGCGAGGAGCTGGAGTACAGCAGCCTCCTGGACCAGGCCAGCCGCGTGGCCGACCCCTGCGAGCGCATGGTATCCTTTCGGGGCTGCCTCTTCCTTCCTGGGTCCCTGTCTCCCCACATCCTGGCTTGATGAGTCTCTGCTGCTTAAGACCCCAGACTTTGCTTTTTTTTTTTTTTTTTTTTTTTTTTTCCTATTTTTTATTTATTTATTTATTTTTATTATTTTTTTTGGTTTTGCGAGGTAGGGTCTCACTCTGGTCCAGGCTGACCTGGAATTCACTATGTAGACTCAGGGTGGCCTCGAACTCTCGGCGATCCTCCTACCTCTGCCTCCCGAGTGCTGGGATTAAAGGCGTGCGCCACCACGCCCGGCTTAATTTTTATTTTTTATTTTTATTTATTTATTTATTTATTTATTTTTTTTTATTTTAATTTTATTTATTTATTTATTTATTTATTTATTTCGAGGCCCAGGCTGACCTGGAATTCACTATGCAGTCTCAGGGCGGCCTCAAACTCACGGAGATCTTCCTACCTCTATCTCACGGGTGCTGGGATTAAAGGCGTGCACCACCATGCCCAGCCCAGACTTTGCTTTTCTGATGGGCTAGTGTCCCCTTCCCTGGGCCTCCTGCCTGTGACACTCTCCTCACCCTTCTTGCAGGTGTACATTGCAGCTTTCGCTGTTTCTGCCTACTCCTCCACGTATCACCGAGCAGGCTGCAAGCCCTTCAACCCTGTCCTGGGGGAGACCTACGAGTGTGAGCGGCCTGACCGGGGCTTCCGCTTCATCAGCGAGCAGGTGTGGGCCTGAGCGGAGGGAGGGGGAGGGCTACCTCCAGCACCGGGCAGGGGAGGACCTGGCCTTCAGGAACCAGAAGCTGGGCCTGGAGGAGAAAGTGGAACAGTGGCCCCATGCCAGATACCTTGGCACATGCCAGTAGGGGAGGGCCCTGCTCCAAAGAGCTCTGAGCTCCATGTGGGAGGCAGAGTGAAACAGGCCTCCGGGGCAATCATGGAAGCTCACCCCAAGGTGTACTCTAGGGAGTGGCCTTGCACTAGGTCTTAATAAGCCTGGGAAGGGACTTGTGGAAACTGTCGTGTTCCCAACAGTGTGAAGGATAAGGTGGAAGATGTTCAGGAAGGTTAGAGCTGAGGCTGGAAGGCAGATTGTGCCAGACCCTGAGGAACCCTTGTAGGTGAAGGAGAGGAACATTCTGGGATTTTGTTTTTAAATCTTTTTTTTTTTTTTTTTGGTTTTTTCGAGGTAGGGTCTCGCTCTGGCCCAGGCTGACCTGGAATTAACTATGTAGTCTCAGGATGGCCTTGAACTCGCGGCAATCCTCTTACCTCTGCCTCCCGAGTGCTGGGATTAAAGGCGTGTGCCACCATGCCCGGCTTGTTTTTAAATCTTAAAGGCAGTGGGAGGCGTGGAGGACTGGAAGCAGTGAGTAGTATGGTCAGAGTTGCGCTCAGGCAGAGTGGTGTGCAATGGTTGGTGGAGGCTGTGAGCAGGTCATTAAAGTCATCTCCCTAAGAGCTAATGACAACTTGCCCATAGGCTGTGGCACAGTGAATTGAAGAACTGTGTATATGCTGCCCTTGACCGGACTCTGGGGTCAGGAGGATGGGGAGGAATAGGGAAGTAGTCCTGTGCCAGATACAGGAGGCCATGGTGGGGCAGAGGGCTGTGCTCCAGGGAGCTGCCCACTCTGTGTGGGCACAGACTGCAGCAGGTCTAGAGGGACCCTTACAGCATGCGGAATGGGGAGGTGGTCAGTGCAGGGGAGAAGAAGGTTGGAGTGGTCCCATCTTTCTGGTTTGGGGAATTCAGTGGGTGTGAGGTGCCAGTTAGCAAGAAACAGGGTGTGGAAGAGAGGAAACTGTTAGCAAAACATGTTGCCCAGGGTAGAATAAGGGAACTTCCTTGGGGAGATGTCCAGCTGGCTCTGGAGTCTGTGGACCTGGAACTGGTTAGAGCTGGTGGTAGATTGGTGACTCCCAGCTTACAGGTGGGAGAGGTTGAGACTCCCTGTGAAGTGTGTGGGCAGGAGGGGAGGCGTCAGTGGTTTCCTGAGTGAAGGAAATTTCAGAGAAAGGACAGGGCAGACACAGAATTAGAGAGTGCAGAGTGAAGGTTTTTTTTAAAATTATTTGTGTGTGTGTGTGTGTGTGTGTGTGTGTGTGTGTGTGCGCAGAGGTCAGAAGACATCCTTGAAGGCTCTGTGCTCTTTCTGTATTCTGCTTAAGACAGTCTCTTGCTGCTGCAAATGAAGACCAAACTAGCTGGCCTGTGAGCTTTGGATTCTCCTGGCTCAGCCTTAGGCACACTGGGATTGCAGGTGTTTGCACTGTTTTGTATCTGGTTTTAAATAGGTGCTGGGGAGGACAGAATGCCCATCATTAGGCTTTGCAACGAAGCACTTTTAACCACTGGAGGCCCCAGACCTGGAATGAAAGGTTTTTGTTTGGTTTTTTTTAAAAACAAAATAGAAAGTAATACACTTTCCAAAAAAAAAAAAAAAAAAAATGTTACCACTAGGGCAAGAGGAGAGAAAAGATGGCCTCTAGAGGGAGGAGAAAGGGCTGAGGCAACTTGCTTGTTTGTTTAGATCTTAATGTGAACATTTTGCACAGTTCAATGGTGTGTTCAAAAGGAAGGAAGCCTCCCATCCCAACTTGTGGAGACAACTTCTGCCACATCCCTCCCAGGAGTGTTCCACACAGATGAGGCAGAGATGTGTAGGTCTGGAAAGGGTGGGCTTCAGATGCCGTGATTAACTATGTAGTCTCAGGGTGGCCTCGAACTCTCGGAGATCCTCCTACCTCTGCCTCCCAAGTGCTGGGATGAAAGGCGTGCGCCACCACGCCCGGCTTTCTTTTCTTTTTTTCTGGTATCTGAGGTAGGGTCTTGCTCTAGGCCAGGCTGACCTGGAATTCACTATGTAGTCTCTGGGTGGTCTCAATCTCACAGCTGTCCTACCTCTGCCTCCGAGTGCTGGGATCAAAGGCGGATGCGTGCGAGAGAGAGGGGAGGGAGGGAGGGAGGGAGAATGGACATACCAGGGCCTCCTGCCACTGCAAACAGAATCCAGATGCATACACTACTTTGTGCATCTGGCTTTATATAGTACTGAGAATCTAACTTGGGTCATTAGGCTTTGCAGGCAAGCACCTTAACCGCTGAGCCATCTCTCCAGTCTGCAAGCATACTATTATTCATGGCTTCTCTTGGTATAAGGCTTTATCCCTAGTGTTGAGTGTGATAGTAATTCATTCCTTTTGGTTAGTGAATATTATTCTTTTTTAAAAATATTTTTTGTTTATTTATAAGCATTTGTTTCTTTTATTTATAAGCAGAGAGAGACAGAGAAACTGAGAGAAAGAGAGAGAGAATGGGCTTGCCAGGGCCTCTAGCCACTGCAAATGAATTTCAGACATATGTGCCGCCTTGTGCATCTGGCTTTTTGTGGGTACTGGTGAATTGAACACAGGTCATTAAGCTTTGCAGGCAAGCACTGTAACTACTGAGCCATCTCTCCAGCCCCAGTGAATATTATTCTTTTGTATGAATGGATTATAATTATTTTCCTATTTGATTGACATTTGGATTGTCTCCTTGTTTTTGATATTATGAATAAAAGTGCTATGAACATTTGTGTGGGGCGGGGAGAAAGGGAAGTTTTGCTGGTTAGGATGGGAGAAATAGGAAATATTTCTGTTCACAGCACAGGAAAAGCATACATACTGAAGAGGGAAGGAAGTGAGAGGGATGGGGGGGCTGTACAAAAAAAAAGTTGGTTGTTGCAGGGGGCGGAGGAGTCATCCAGAAAGAAGGAAGGAATTAATGGACTAGGTGGTAGAAGTGAGGTTAGAGTGTAAGGAATATTTATTTATTTATTTGGGAGAAAGAGACAAGAGAGAGAGAGAGAGAGAGAGTAGGCATGCCAGGGCCGCCAGCCACTATCAACAAACTCCAGACGCATGCACCACCTTGTGCATCTGGCTTACATGGGTATTGGGGAATTGAACCTGGGTCCTTAGGCTTCGCAGACAAGCCCCTTAACTGCTGAGCTATCTCTCCAGCCCTGAAGATTTTTTTTTTGACAAATATTTTTATTTATTTATTTGCAAGCAGAGAGAGAAGAGAGACAGAATGTGCATGCCAGGGCCTTTAGCCACTGCAAATTCCAGATGCATGTGCCCCTTCATGCATCTAGCTTTACATGGGTACCGAGGAGTTGAACCCACTTGTTAGGCTTTGCAGGCAAATGCCTTAACCGCTGAGCCATTACTGCAGCCCCAGAAGGGATCCCCCCCTCATTCCCTGTTCTCCCTCTGACTGTGGGAGCAAATGGTGTGATGGAGCTGGCATGGGTCCAGACCCTCATAGGATTGTTGGGGTGCTGAAGAGCCCAGATGTAGAGCCACATGGAATTGGAAGATTCCAACTGGCCAGGTCAGAGCCAGGGGTGTTGTGCTGGCCTTTTGGGGGAGTGGTGGGAGCAGGTGGCTGAGGTTGTTAAATGAGAGGGTAGAAAGGCTGGGTGGAAGGAAGGGAAGCCGGTTGGTGTTGACAGACCATGAGAAAGCAGAGCAGTTGGGAGAAAGTCTTGGCCAGAGCCACCGGGAACCACAGGAAACGGGGAGCGAGGCAAGGCTAGTGGGAAGGGGATGTCTGAATTGAAGGCCGTAGATATAGCGCCATTTCAAGTGAGAACAATGCCTAGTGTTTCCAAGAGTGTGAGGTGGTGCCAGCAGGGTGTGACCAGCTTTCGGGGGAGGAGATGGTGAGGGAAGAGGGGCCTCAGGGGAGGGCTGTGTTTCACATAAGGCATAGGACTGAGGCCCCACTTGGCATGTTTGTTGGAGGTGGAAATGTCTAGGCCTGAGCAGAGCTGCCCAAGGTCTCCATAGAGAGGGTTGACCAGGGGAGCAAGCAAGGGACATGTGAGCAGACAGAGAGAACCCAGGACCCCATGGGGACAAGCGAGACTGTGGATTTGGATAGTGGCCAAAGATGACAAAGGGACTTGCAATTAACTGGCCTTCTGATCCTCAGGGAACCAGGGTGGTGGTGGGGGGGACAGAGATTTAAGGGTCCCAGTGTCAGGAGCGGGACCCCAAGCTCTTCATGGATAGCCTCAAGAGAACCCCTTTATTCTTCAAGGTCTCCCATCACCCGCCGATCTCAGCATGTCACGCGGAGTCCGAGAACTTTGTCTTCTGGCAAGGTGAGGGATGTGGGGCTGGGTGGACATGGGGTCAAGGCAGCCAGGACAGCTGGGACACTCTGGCACACTCTGCCACTCTTTCTCCCTCTCCCAACCCGACTCCAGACATGAAGTGGAAGAACAAGTTCTGGGGCAAATCCTTGGAGATCGTTCCTGTAGGGACAGTCAACGTCAGCCTGCCCAGGTGAGTTCTGTGGAACCTTCCAGAGCCAGGCCTCCTACCGGCCTTCCCTCCCAGCTGCTGATGGGCCAGCGCTCAGACAGGATAGAAAGGTCTAGCCTGAAGCTGCTGGTGGTGATGGCAGCATGCACACATTCTGCACCTGCATTTGCAGCAGCTGCAATCAAGAAAGGTGAGAAGGGCCTGGAGAGATGGCTTAGTGGTTAAGCGCTTGCCTAGGAAGCCTAAGGGCCCCAGTTTGAGGCTTGATTCCCCAGGACCCACGTAAGCCAGATGCACAGGGTAGTGCATACATCTGGAGTTGGTTTGCAGTCGCTGGAGGCCCTAGCACACCCATTTTCTCTCTAGCTGCCTCTCTCACTCACTGTTGCTCTCAAATAAATAAATTAATTAATTAAATTTTAAAAAATAAAGAAAAGTGAGAAGCCTGAGAATGGTAAAGTGGAGGGCACATCAAGGTCATCTGACTCAGTGTCTATCACAATGTTTTGATCATGACTCACAGTAAGAAATGCACTGAAGAAGCCCGGTGTGGTGGCACACTCCTTTAATCCCAGCACTCGGGAGGCAGAGGTAGGAGGATCGCCATGAGTTCAAGGCCACCCTGAGACTACAGAGTGAATTCCAGGTCAGCCTGCGCTAGAGTGAGACCCTACCTCGAAAAACCAAAAATAAAAAATTAAATTAAAAAAAAAGAAATGCACTGAAGACTTCAAGCTACTACATGTGAGGGTGCACACACGTGTGTGTGTGCACACACACACAGAGAAGTCTAACACACACATTTAGAAAAACCCTCATTTTACAGGTGGCAAACTGAAACAAGAAAAGAAAAAAGAGCAACCCCTTTCTGTCTTTTTTTTTTTAATTAAAAAAAATTTTTTTTTTAAATTTTTGAGGTAGGGTCTCACTCTAGCTCAGGCTGACCTGGAACTCACTCTGTAGTCCCAGATTGGCCTCAAACTCACAGAAAGTCTCCTACCTCTGCATCCTGAGTGCTGGGATTAAAGGTGTGCCCCACCATGCCCTGCTACCTTCTGTATTTATATCCCCATGACACAGGCACTTGGGAACTTTGTAATGGAATCCAAATATTGTTGTCCTGACATACGTGTGTATGTGTAATATATGTGTGATATGTTTGTATATAGTGAATGCATGTGTGTGTGTGTGTGTGTGTGTGTGTGCAGTTGCACACACCCTGCCTGCAGAGGCTAGAGAACATTGGGGGTCCACCTCTATATTCCTCACTATTTCCCTGAGACAGTTTCTCATTAGACCCAGAGCTACCACTTTTTTTTTTTTTTTTTTTGTCTAGGTAGGGTCTCGCTCTCTAGCCCACCCTGACCTGGAATTCACTATGTAGTCCAAGGTGGCCTTGAACTCACAGCAATCCACCTACCTCTGCCTCCTGAGTGCTGGGATTAAAGGCTTGTGCCACTACACCCAGCAGCACCTTTTTTTTTTTTTTTTTTTGGTCAGATTAGCTGACCAGAAGTCCCAGTAATGTTCTAGTTTCCATGTTCATGGTCCTGCCCAGATTTTTATGTGGGTTCTGGGGACCAAAGTTAGATAGTCTCAGCCCTTCTGTTTGCATCACAAGCACTCTTACCAGGTGAACCAATTCCCCAGCCCATAGCTCCATTTTATTTCATTTTACTTTTTGGTTTTTCGAGGTAGGGTTTCTCTCTAGCTCAGGCTGACCTAGAATCCATTATGTAGTCTCAGGGTAGCCTCAAACTCACAGTGATCCTCCTATCTCTGCTTCCCGAGTGCTGGGATTAAAGGCGTGCGCCACCATGCCTGGCTTCATAGTTCCATTTTAATATAATTTATTTATTTATTTATTTATTTAAGAGAGAGAAAGAGTAGAGAGAATGGGCGCACCAGGGCCTCCAACCACTGCAAACTAACTCCAGATGCATGTGCTACCTTGTGCATCTGGCTTGCATGGGTCCTGGGAATCAAACTGGGTCCTTTGGCTTTGCAGGCAAACGCCTTAACTGCTAAGCCATCTTCTCCAGCCCCATAGTTCCATTTTATAAACACAAGTTCTCCTCACCACAGAGCTGGGACTCTTTCCCCAGACCCATGTGACTTGCTCCAGCAAGACAGCAGCCCTCCCACTCATGGCCAACTGCTGCCCTCCTATGCCCTGTCCCTCTTAGGTTTGGGGACCACTTTGAGTGGAACAAGGTGACGTCCTGCATTCACAACATCCTGAGCGGCCAGCGCTGGATAGAACACTATGGAGAGGTGCTCATCCGAAACACACAGGACAGCTCCTGCCACTGCAAGATCACCTTCTGCAAGGTGGGTGTGCCATCCTGACCCCGCTCCCTCCCAGTCCACACCGAGAACCCTTGCTTGTGGAAACACCCGGGGAAGGTGAAGAGACCTGCCCTCAGGCCCAGCCTTCCCACTCCAGGCCAAGTACTGGAGTTCCAACGTCCATGAGGTTCAGGGTGCCGTGCTCAGCCGGAGTGGCCGGGTCCTCCACCGCCTGTTCGGGAAGTGGCATGAGGGGCTGTACCGAGGTCCTCCATCAGGCGGGCAGTGCATTTGGAAACCCAGTAAGTGAGGTGGTCAGGAAGGCTGGGCAGGGTGAAGGGGGCTGTGGCACAGTCCACCTGCCCGAGCCCTTGCCTCCCCCTCCCCACCCAGACTCAATGCCCCCAGACCATGAGCGAAACTTCGGCTTCACTCAGTTTGCCTTGGAGCTGAATGAGCTGACCGCAGAGCTGAAACGGACACTGCCTTCCACCGACACGAGGCTGCGGCCTGACCAGAGGTGAGTGCCTTCCGGGCTGGAGAGAGGCAGGTGCAGGGACTTCGGCTTTGGGGTCTCCCTCAGGGGTAGCTGCTCCACTGACTCTGACTGGACCCTCAGGTACTTGGAGGAGGGGAATATCCAAGCTGCCGAGGCCCAGAAGAGGAGGATTGAACAGCTCCAGCGAGACAGAAGGAGAGTGATGGAGGAGAACAACATCGTCCACCAGGCTCGCTTCTTCAGGTACTTCAGCCCAGCTCTCCCCGCCTGGGCCTCTGTTGGCAGCTCAGCTCCCGCTTAAGCCCTTCTGCTTTGAGCGGTGTGCCTGTGGGAGGCAGCACCTGGCCAGCCTGCGTTCTGCTGTCTGCTACCCACACCCACCAATGCCCTTCCTCCAGGCGGCAGACCGACAGCAGTGGCAAGGAGTGGTGGGTGACCAACCACACCTACTGGAGGCTGCGGGCCGAGCCTGGCTACGGGAACCTGGATGGGGCCGTGCTCTGGTAGCCCTGGCCCCCACCCCTAGGGCAGGAGACTCCGGGTCCTCACTCCTGCCCCCACCCCTATCACGGACACATGGGTGAGGTCAGGCTCTCTCTCGTTGCCCTTGAGACCAAAGTGGCAGCCCTGGCTCTTTGCCCTCTCCCCTCTGCTGGCCAGAGGGGCTGTGGCATCTCAGCATACCCCCACCCCGAAGTTGGGGTGGAAGCAGAACCTGTGCTTCCCCAGTCTTGTTAGCCCAGCGACTGGCATGTCAGACCCTTCTCTCGCCATCGCCCTCCTCCTGGGAGTGTTTGGGTGAGACTCTAGTCTCCCTACATGTATTCCCATTTCAGTGCCTTGCTGGGACACAGAGGACCACTTGACTCTCCCCAGGCTGCTCTGTGTCCAGGCGCTAGCCCCACTGTGAGGTTCAGTGAGTGAAGGAGAGTAGATGCCTTTTCCCCAACCTGGCCTGTCTCCAGCATCTCTCCCCCTACTCCCCTTCCTGGCCCAGCAGGGCTTCCTTCGGCTCCCTTTGGCTGGCCCTAGCCCCTGTCCTTACATATCCCTTCCTCCCAAACCACACAGCGCCTGCAGCTTTCCAGCTCCTCTATCCCTGGTCCTCCAGCGGTCCTTTGGTCTCCCAGTGTGGACTAGCCTCTCCAAGAGCAGGTAGCAGTCTGAGACTCCTGACTCAGACCTACCTAAGAGGGAGGGAGCCAGTGTGAGTGTAAGTTTGTGTAGGAGAGAGAGAGAGATTGAGACATAGAGTGAGAGAGCATGCACGCCTGTGTGTGCACTCGAGTCCTACTTGCAGGCAAGCAGGATTCCTTAATGTAGCTCGGACATCCCCCGCACTGGGTGTCCTCCACTGTTCCACTGTTGCTGCTCTTTTTTTTTTTTTTTTTTTTTTTTTTCAGTTTGCCTCTGAGTCAGGTGAATTGCTATGACATTCCAAGCTCCAATAAAGACTGTCTCAGACTTTAGCCTGTGACCCACTCATTGAAAGCTACATGTTCTCAAGCTTTGGGGAAGATACATAGCCACCGCCATGGGTTGGATCATGTCCCCCTGAAAGCTGTGCTTGCAGACCTTGGGCCTGAGCTGTGAGAGAACTAATTTCTGGATTTTTGTAGGGTCTTGCTCTAGCTCAGGCTGACCTGGAAGTCACTATGTAGTCTCAGGGTGACCTCGAACTCATGGTGATCCTCCTACCTCTGGGATTAAAGGCATGCACCACCACACCTGGCTGGTTTTTTTAATGTTTTTATTGATTATTCATTTGCAAGCAGAAAGAAAGCAGCACCTTTTTTTTTTTTTTTTTTTTTTTTTTTGGTCAGATTAGCTGACCAGAAGTCCCAGTAATGTTCTAGTTTCCATGTTCATGGTCCTGCCCAGATTTTTATGTGGGTTCTGGGGACCAAAGTTAGATAGTCTCAGCCCTTCTGTTTGCATCACAAGCACTCTTACCAGGTGAACCAATTCCCCAGCCCATAGCTCCATTTTATTTCATTTTACTTTTTGGTTTTTCGAGGTAGGGTTTCTCTCTAGCTCAGGCTGACCTAGAATCCATTATGTAGTCTCAGGGTAGCCTCAAACTCACAGTGATCCTCCTATCTCTGCTTCCCGAGTGCTGGGATTAAAGGCGTGCGCCACCATGCCTGGCTTCATAGTTCCATTTTAATATAATTTATTTATTTATTTATTTATTTAAGAGAGAGAAAGAGGTAGAGAGAATGGGCGCACCAGGGCCTCCAACCACTGCAAACTAACTCCAGATGCATGTGCTACCTTGTGCATCTGGCTTGCATGGGTCCTGGGGAATCAAACCGGGGTCCTTTGGCTTTGCAGGCAAACGCCTTAACTGCTAAGCCATCTTCTCCAGCCCCATAGTTCCATTTTATAAACACAAGTTCTCCCTCACCACAGAGCTGGGACTCTTTCCCCAGACCCATGTGACTTGCTCCAGCAAGACAGCAGCCCTCCCACTCATGGCCAACTGCTGCCCTCCTATGCCCTGTCCCTCTTAGGTTTGGGGACCACTTTGAGTGGAACAAGGTGACGTCCTGCATTCACAACATCCTGAGCGGCCAGCGCTGGATAGAACACTATGGAGAGGTGCTCATCCGAAACACACAGGACAGCTCCTGCCACTGCAAGATCACCTTCTGCAAGGTGGGTGTGCCATCCTGACCCCGCTCCCTCCCAGTCCACACCGAGAACCCTTGCTTGTGGAAACACCCCGGGGAAGGTGAAGAGACCTGCCCTCAGGCCCAGCCTTCCCACTCCAGGCCAAGTACTGGAGTTCCAACGTCCATGAGGTTCAGGGTGCCGTGCTCAGCCGGAGTGGCCGGGTCCTCCACCGCCTGTTCGGGAAGTGGCATGAGGGGCTGTACCGAGGTCCTCCATCAGGCGGGCAGTGCATTTGGAAACCCAGTAAGTGAGGTGGTCAGGGAAGGCTGGGCAGGGTGAAGGGGGCTGTGGCACAGTCCACCTGCCCGAGCCCCTTGCCTCCCCCCCTCCCCACCCAGACTCAATGCCCCCAGACCATGAGCGAAACTTCGGCTTCACTCAGTTTGCCTTGGAGCTGAATGAGCTGACCGCAGAGCTGAAACGGACACTGCCTTCCACCGACACGAGGCTGCGGCCTGACCAGAGGTGAGTGCCTTCCGGGCTTGAGAGAGGCAGGTGCAGGGACTTTGGCTTTGGGGTCTCCCTCAGGGGTAGCTGCTCCACTGACTCTGGCTGGATCCTCAGATACTTGGAGGAGGGGAATATCCAAGCCGCCGAGGCCCAGAAGAGGAGGATTGAACAGCTCCAGCGAGACAGAAGGAGAGTGATGGAGGAGAACAACATCGTCCACCAGGCTCGCTTCTTCAGGTACTTCAGCCCAGCTCTCCCCGCCTGGGCCTCTGTTGGCAGCTCAGCTCCCGCTAAGCCCTTCTGCTTTGAGCGGTGTGCCTGTGGGAGGCAGCACCTGGCCAGCCTGCGTTCTGCTGTCTGCTACCCACACCCACCAATGCCCTTCCTCCAGGCGGCAGACCGACAGCAGTGGCAAGGAGTGGTGGGTGACCAACCACACCTACTGGAGGCTGCGGGCCGAGCCTGGCTACGGGAACCTGGATGGGGCCGTGCTCTGGTAGCCCTGGCCCCCACCCCGAGGGCAGGAGACTCCGGGTCCTCACTCCTGCCCCCACCCCTATCACGGACACATGGGTGAGGTCAGGCTCTCTCTCGTTGCCCTTGAGACCAAAGTGGCAGCCCTGGCTCTTTGCCCTCTCCCCTCTGCTGGCCAGAGGGGCTGTGGCATCTCAGCATACCCCCACCCCGAAGTTGGGGTGGAAGCAGAACCTGTGCTTCCCCAGTCTTGTTAGCCCAGCGACTGGCATGTCAGACCCTTCTCTCGCCATCGCCCTCCTCCCCTGGGAGTGTTTGGGTGAGACTCTAGTCTCCCTACATGTATTCCCCATTTCAGTGCCTTGCTGGGACACAGAGGACCACTTGACTCTCCCCAGGCTGCTCTGTGTCCAGGGCGCTAGCCCCACTGTGAGGTTCGAGTGAGTGAAGGAGAGTAGATGCCTTTTCCCCAACCTGGCCTGTCTCCAGCATCTCTCCCCCCTACTCCCCTTCCTGGCCCAGCAGGGCTTCCTTCGGCTCCCTTTGGCTGGCCCTAGCCCCTGTCCTTACATATCCCTTCCTCCCAAACCACACAGCGCCTGCAGCTTCCAGCTCCTCTATCCCTGGTCCTCCAGCGGTCCTTTGGTCTCCCAGTGTGGACTAGCCTCTCCAAGAGCAGGTAGCAGTCTGAGACTCCTGACTCAGACCTACCTAAGAGGGAGGGAGCCAGTGTGAGTGTAAGTTTGTGTAGGAGAGAGAGAGAGAGATTGAGACATAGAGTGAGAGAGCATGCACGCCTGTGTGTGCACTCGAGTCCTACTTGCAGGCAAGCAGGATTCCTTAATGTAGCTCGGACATCCCCCGCACTGGGTGTCCTCCACTGTTCCACTGTTGCTGCTCTTTTTTTTTTTTTTTTTTTTTTTTTTTTTTTCAGTTTGCCTCTGAGTCAGGTGAATTGCTATGACATTCCAAGCTCCAATAAAGACTGTCTCAGACTTTAGCCTGTGACCCACTCATTGAAAGCTACATGTTCTCAAGCTTTGGGGAAGATACATAGCCACCGCCATGGGTTGGATCATGTCCCCCTGAAAGCTGTGCTTGCAGACCTTGGGCCTGAGCTGTGAGAGAACTAATTTCTGGATTTTTGTAGGGTCTTGCTCTAGCTCAGGCTGACCTGGAAGTCACTATGTAGTCTCAGGGTGACCTCGAACTCATGGTGATCCTCCTACCTCTGGGATTAAAGGCATGCACCACCACACCTGGCTGGTTTTTTTTTTTTAATGTTTTTATTGATTATTCATTTGCAAGCAGAAAGAAAGAGAGAATAGGCACGTGCCAAGGGCTTCCTGCCACTGAAAACGAGCTCCAGACACATGCACCACTTTGTTCATCTGGCTTTACATGGGTACTAGGGAATTGCTGTTAGGTTTTGCAAGCCTTTAACTTCTGAGCCATCTCTCTAGCCCCCTATTGTGTGTGTGTGTGTGTGTGTGTGTGTGTGTGTGTGTGTGTGTGTGTGTGATTTGGGTGTTTCTAACACAGCGTTTTGTTAGGTACCCCAGGTTAGCTCCCAATTTAGCATCTTCCTGCCTCTACCTCTTGAATGCTGGGATTGTAGGTGTGTACTCTCAGGACTCACTTCAATTTTTCTGCCTTCCTTCCTTCCTTTCTTTCTTTCTTTCTTTCTTTCTTTCTTTCTTTCTTTCTTTCTTCCTTTTGCTTTTTCTTATTCTTCTTAAATCTTCTTTTTTTGGAGAGAGACACAGAGAGAGACACAGAGAGAGGGAGAGGGAGACAGATAGAGAATGGGAGCGCCAGCAGTCTCTCAGTTGCTGCAAACGAACTCCAGATGCGTGTGCCCCCTTGTGGGCAAGTGCGGCATTGCGCCCTTGTGTCACTTTGCATCTGGCTAAATGTGGGACCTGGAGATTGGAACTGACGTTCTTAGGCTTAGCAGGCAGGTACCTTAACTGCTAAGCCATCTCTCCAGCCCCCCTCTTTTTTTTTTTTTTTTTTTTTGAGGCAGGGTTTCACTACTGACCTGGAATTCACTATGTGTTCTCAGGGTAAACTCCTACCTCTGCTTCCCAAGTGCTGGGATTAAAGGTGTGTGCCACCATGCCCGGCTTCTGTTTTTCTTTTTCTTTTTATTAAAAAATTAATTATAGGGCTGGAGAAATGGTTCAGTGGGTTAAGGTTAAGGTGCTTGTCTGCAAAACCTAACAACCCAGGTTTGATTCCCAAGTACCCACATAAAGCCAGATGTACAAAGTGGAACATGCATCTGGAGTTCCTCTGCAGGGGCTAGAGGCCCTGGCATGCCCATAATCTCACTCTGTGTGTATGTGTGTCTGTCTGTTTGTCTCTCTCTCTCTATCTTTCTACTTAAAAATAAATTTAAAAGTACTTATTAGCAAGCACAGAGAGGGGAGAGAGAGAGAGAGAGAATGGGCACTGACCAAGGCCTCTTGTCCTGCAAACAGACTCCAGATGCATACACTGCTTTGCACATCTGGCTTTATGCGGGTACTGGGACATCAAACCTGGGCCATCAGACTTTGTAAACAAGCACATTTAAACACAGAGCCATCTCTTCAGCCCTCTTTTTTTTTTTTTTTTTTTTTTAAGGCAGAGTCTCAGATTATAGGTCATGCTGGCCTAGAACCTACTATGTAGTCCAAGCTAATGTTGAACATGTGGCAATTCTTTCACCTCAACTCCCAAGTACTGAGAGCACCCAAGCCACCATGCCCGCTTCAAATTATTATTTCAAAAGAGAAAATGTGTTGCCACACGTGGCGCATGCCTTTAATCCCAGCATTTGGGAGGCAGAGGTAGGAGGATCACCATGAGTTTGAGGCCACCCTGAGACTACATAGTGAATTCCAGGTCAGCCTGGGCTAGAGTGAAACCCTGCCTTGAAAAACTGAAAAATGAAAAAAAAGAAAAAATGTGGCACCTTTCCTTCTTCGCATGCCTCCATTGCCTCAAGGCAAAAATATACAGCTTCAGCCATGTAGAAAGCCGCATGGTCCAGGTCTCTCTGGAATGTAGATGTTATGCAATTAGAGTATCCTCAGCCAACCTGTGTCCCTTCTCCCATGATCAGAGAGTGTTCAGCAAGAGAGAATGGTAGAACAGTAAGCTGCAGGGCCCCACCACTGGGTTGAGGCCAATAGCAGCTGTTGTTCCAAAGCTATGTGGTCTTGGGCTGAGAAATGGCTCAGAAGTTAAAGGCACTTGCTTGTTAAACCTGTCAGCCATGATTTGATTCCCCAGCACCTACATAAAGCCAGCTACAAAGTGGGTCGTGTGTCTAGTATTTACAGCTTCAAGCAACCCTGGTGTGCCCATACATGTGTGTGTGTAAGTAATTTTTTTTTTTTTTTGAGGTAGGGCCTCACTCTAGCCCAGGCTGACGTGGAACCCACTGTAGTCCCATGCTGGCCTCAAACTCATAGCAGTCTTCCTACCTCTGCCTCCTGAGAGCTA
This sequence comes from Orientallactaga sibirica, assembly GCA_036365145.1. NCBI lineage: Eukaryota > Metazoa > Chordata > Mammalia > Rodentia > Dipodidae > Orientallactaga > Orientallactaga sibirica. The sequence continues at coordinate 31,498,359 of JAEOAD010000013.1, read as the reverse complement.
CCACGCCTGGCTAAATAAAATTTTTATTTTCAAAGCTATGTGGTCTTGATCTGGGTTCCTTATCTTTTGACACCTCCACCTCTCAGCAGGCTTCTTTAGTGAAGTGCCTCAGCTCCTTGTTTCCCTTCACTGCCTCTGCAACCCCTCCCCTCTACAACAGATCCTCATTCGCTGCTCCCTTGTGAAGGGTATGCCAAGAGGAAATACCTGGGGTGGCAAGAGCAGGGACCCAGAACTATGGTATTCCTAACCATGGTCCTTTCTTCCCCTCTACCACTTTATCCCCAAGGAGAAGTGGGCTCTAAACTTCTAGATTTTCCTTTAATATTTACTTATTGGAGAGAGAGTGGGTGCACCAGAACCTCCTGCCACTGCAAATGAACTCCAGACACATGTGCTACCTTGTGCATCTGGCTTATGTGGGTACTGGAGAATTGAACCTGGGTCCTTAGGCTTTGCAAGCAAGAGACTTAACCACTAAGCCATCCAGCCCTACTTTTTTTTTTTAAGACAGGGATTCACTCTGCGGTCCAGCCTGGCCTGGAACTCATAGCAATCCTTCTGCCTCAGCTTCACAAGTCCTGAGATTACAGGCATAAGCCCCCATGCCAGCTCTATTTGTTTTTGTTGTTGTTGTTGATTGGTTTTGCCTGTTACTGTTTTTTAGACAAGGTCTTGCTATGTAACCCGGGTTGGAACTCAGGGCCCTTCTGCCTCATATTTCTAGTTTATTTATGGCAAGCGATAAAATGAACATGCTTGTTCTAACATCATGTGCCAGAAATAACCTCAACCCATTCCCAAGCCAGCCAAAACCTACATATATCAGGACCTTTTTTTTTTTTTTAATGAGAGTGTGCGTTCCTTCTCTAACACCTCCCCCTCTGAGCAGTGCACTGGGCTAGCACAGCCAGTGTTCACCCTCCATGTAGTCTAAGAACTGGAGTTGAAATAAACCAAATCCCAATGCTAATGACCCAGTGGACATGAAAATAGTCCTCTGAAGCTTATGCCATCTCAATCATGTCCTCTGCAGCCTGGCCCAGGTCTTGTCAATAGTTGCAGGTGGGGGTGAGGTGGGGACTGGTCATTTGTGGGTTCCAGCAGATAATGACCATATCTTTAAAGGACTTGCTTCTTTCTCTCTTTTGAGAGAAAGAGAGAGAGAATGGGCATGCTAGGGCCTCCAGCCACAGCAAAGAAAGTCCAGATGCATGCGACACCTTGTGTATCTGGCTTATGTGGGTCCTGGGGAATCGAAACAGGGACCTTTGGCTTTGCAGGCAAGTGCCTTAACCACTGAGCCATCCCTCCAGCCCTTAAGGACTTGTTTTGTTTTTGCATGTGTGTGTGTGTATAAGAGAGAGAGAGATGTGTGCTGTATGCCCTTGTTTGTGCAGATGTGCAGGCCCCATGTGCATCCTTAAAGAGGGGAACGCCAGGTGTTCTCTTATCGCTCATATGTGTATTTCTTTCCTTGAGACAGTGTCTTTCCCTAATCCTGGGGCTGCTCCAGTGATTCTCCTGTCTGCCTTCATAGTCATGCGTGGCCATGCTCAGCTCTTTATGTGGGTTCTGGGGAGTCAGACTTGGCAGTCTGCAGTCAAGAGACCCTTATGCTTAAGAAAAGCACTCTTAGCTGATCTCTCCAGCCTGTTTTTTCTTTAAAAAAAAAAAAAAAAATGGAGTCGGGTGTGGTGGCACATGTCTTTAATCCCAGCACTTGGGAGGCAGAGGTAGGAGGATCGCCATGAGTTCGAGGCCACCCTGAGACTAAATAGTGAATTCCAGGTCAGCCTGGACTAGAGTGAGACTCTACCTCCGAAACCAAAAAAAAAAAAACATTGGTTTAGCAGTTAAGGCATTTGCCTGCAAAGCCAAAGGATCACGGTGCGATTCTCCAGGACCCACGTAACCAGAGGCACAAGAGGCACATGCATCTGGAGTTCATTTTCAGTGGCTGGAGGTCCTGGCATGCCCATTCTCTCTCTGCCTCTTTCTCTTTCTCAAATGAATAAATAAATAAACATTTAAAAAGTCAGGTGTGGTGGCACATGCTTTTAATCCTAGCATTCAGGAGGCATAGGTAGGAGGATTGGCACGAGTTCAAGGCCACCCTGAGACTACATAGTGAATTCCAAGTCAGCCTGGGCTGGAGTGAGACCCTACCTCAAAAAACAAAAACAAACAAAAAAAGGAGCCAGGCGTGGTGGCACACACCTTTAATCCCAGCACTTGGGAGGCTGAGGTAGGAGGATCACTATGAGTTCGAGGCCAGCCTGAGACCAATTCCAGGTCAGCTTGGGTTAGAGCAAGACCCTACCTCAAAGAACTTTAAAAAAGTGAGATGGCTCAGTGGTTAAAGACAATTGCAGAGCCTGCCAGCCTTGGGTCTATTCCTCAACACCCAGGTAAAGCCAGACGCAAAAAGTGGTGCAAGTATTTGGTGTTTGATTTTAGTAGCAAGAGACCCCAGTGCACCTACACACAGGCAGAAAAATATATAAATAAAGGACCCAAGTTCAATTCCCTAGTACCCATGTAAAGACTTGCACAAGGTGATGCAAGCTTCTGGCCTTTGTTTGCAGTGGCTAGAGGCCCTGATGTGCCCATTCTCTCTCTCTCTCCCGCTTTTTCGCTCTCAAATAAATAAATTTAAAAATAAATAGTTTAAGATTTTTAAAAGCCAGGCATGGTGGCACACATCTTTAATCCCAGCACTCAGGAGGCAGAGGTAGGAGGATTATGATGAGTTTGGAGGCCCCCTGAGACTACATAGTGAATTCCAGGTCAGCCTTGGCTAGAGCGAGACTCTACCTAAAAAAAAAAAAAAATTTTTTTTTAGATAAGGTCTTTCTGTGTAGCTCAGGCCTTGAACCCAGTGTCCTGCTTCAGCCTCCCAGGTGCTGGAATGACAGACACACATCACATATCAGCCCAGGTTTTGGTGGGTTGCTCCTAAGAAGGGGCTGAGGTCAGCTTGAGGGGACTTCGGAGTGCTGGCCCCAGACTAGACTCCATGGGCAGTGTCAAGGGCCCAAGGCAGCCCTTGGAGAGTTTTGGTCACTTTCAGTACACATGAATGGGGTGGGGGTCTTTGACACCATGCCCTATGGTTTCAGAACCCTGGACATACAGGACATGGTTGGTTCCTACTATAGGAGGCCTTTCAGAATAAAGGGTTGGGCTGGAGAGGTGGTTCAGCAGTTAAGGCACTTGCCTGCAAAGCCTAATGACCTGGGTTCAATTCTCCAGTACCCACATAAAGATGCACAAAGTGGCACATGTATCTGTAGTTTGTTTCCAGTGGCTAGAGGCCCTGGCACATTCATACTCTTTCCTTCTCTCTCTCTTTCTCTTTCTGATTGCAAATAAATAAAAATATTTTATTTTATTATATATGTATTTTTTGGCTTTTGAGGTAGGGTCTCACTCTGGCCCAGGCTGAGCTGGAATTAACTATGTAGTCTCAGGGTGGCCTTGTACTCATGGCAATCCTCCTACCTCTGCCTCCCGAGTGCTGGGATTAAAGGCATGCGCCACCACGCCCGGCTCAAAATATTTTAATTTTAATTTATTTATTAGAGAGAAAGAGAGAGAGAGAGGCAGATAGAGAATGGGCACATCAGGGCCTCTAGTGCTGCAAATGAACTCCAGATGCATGTACCACCTTGTGCATCTGGCTTATGTGGGTTCTGAGGAATCGAACTGGGGTCCTTCGGCTTTGCAGGCAAGCATCTTAACCACTAAGACACCTCTCCAGCCCTGAAAATATCTTTTTTTTTTTTTTTTTTTTTTGAGGTAGGGTTTCACTCACTGTAGTCCAGGCTGACCTGGAATTCACTATGTAGTGTCAGGGTGGCCTCAAACTCATGGCAATCCTCCTACCTCTGCCTCCCGAGTGCCGGAATTAAAGGCATGCAACCACCACTCCCAGCCTGAAAATATCTTTTAAAGAAATGAAGGGTCTGGGGTTGGAGAGATAGCTTAGCGGTTAAGGCACATGCCTGCAAAGCCTAAGGACCCCGGTTGGATTCTCCAGGTCCTATGTAAGCCAGATGCATATGGTGGCACATGCATCTGGAGTTCACTTGCAATGGCTAGAGGCCCTGGCATGCCCATTCTCTGTCTCTCATTACTAAATAAAAATAAAATCTTTTTTAAAATGAACGGTCTATCCCTAGGAGGGAAGGTAAGCGGGTGTGGCTATAGGAAGGCCTAGGGAGGAAGAAGAGACTGGAAGGGTCAAGGCACACTAGGCAGATAGCTCAGAGGATACTAGTGTCTTAGATCAGATGGTGCAATTCTCCAGTCATCCTCAAGAGGGCGTCTGAGACTTAAACAAAGGACCAGTTCTGCCACATCTTGAGCCCCAGAGTATCTTGAGCATGTGGCTGTCACTGGGGTGCAGATCAACAGAGATAAATGACAGCAGCAGACAGATTCCTGCCGGTGTCTAGTCACTCCACCACTGCCTTCTTCATGACTCAGAGCACTCATGAGTCAGAAAACCCCCTTTCCTGGGAAGTGTGGGTGACCCCAACACCACCTAGATCCCACTGGAGGGTGGTCATCTCCCCTCACTGCCATGTAAGAGGACCCCAGAACGGGAGCCTGTATAAGAGACCTTTTCCCTAGGTAACCACGAACGTCTCCCTTGAGTCCCAGAGACTCTATCTGGAGCTTCCAAATAGAAAGGTAGATAGGGTGGGGCCTAAGAAGAGTGCTGTCCTTAGATCCTAACAAGAGGAGCCCTGGCTCAGGGCCTTCTGCTTGGGGCTTTATTCTATGTCTCCCCACAGGTGTATACTGTCTTTTTGTGAGATAGGGTCTTACTCTAGGCCAGGCTGACCTGGAATTCACTATGTAGTCTCAGGGTGACCTTGAACTCATGGCCGTCCTCCCACCTCTGCCTCCTGAGTGCTGGAATTAGCCACTGTGCCTCCCCCCCACTGCACTTTTTTTTTTTTTTCATGGTAGGGTCTCGATCTAGCCCAGGCTAACCTGGAATTCACTATGTAGTCTCAGGGTGGCCTCAAACTCACAGCAGCTGATCCTCCTACCTCAGCCTCTTGCGTGCTGGGATTAAAGATGTGTGCCACCACGCCTAGCTCTGTTTAATCCTAGCATGCAGGAGGCCATGGTAGGAGGATTGCCATGAGTTTGAGGCCACTCTGAAATTATATAGTGGATTCCAGGTCAGCCTGAGCTACAGCAAAACCCTACCTCAAAAAACCAAAATAATAATAATAATTATTATTGTAAAAACTAAGGCAAGTTACTGTCTCACTCTAGCTCAGTGGCTGTTATACAAGATGACAGAAAGTTCTGGAAAAACAAGAAGGTCCAGGCTGACAAAGATGGAAGCTGAGGTAGAGCAGAAATAAGAACCTGGCTGGGCGTGGTGGTGCAAGCCTTTAATCCTAGCACTCGGGAGGCAGAGGTAGGAGGATCGCTGTGAGTTCAAGGTCACTCTGAAAATACAGAGTGAAATCCAGGTCAGCCTGGGCTACAATGAGACCCTACCTTGAAAAACCAACCAACCAACCAACCAACAAAGAAACGAAAAATAAATAAATAAATAAGAACCTGCACTCCACCCCCTCTCTTTCAGCTGGCCTGCTCTGGGTTGGGATGTGGCCCCAAACAACTGTGGACCCTGGGTGAGTCTCTGCCTCCCAGAGGAGCTGGGCAGACCCCCTTAGCCTGTGTACTCATGTGGTCTCGAGAATCTGAGGATGCCAAAGCAAGATCAGGACCACCCAGGTGCTTTGCAGCCTCAGCGTCGCCTGTGTGTCTACACCAGCATGGATGGCTCCAGGTCCCCTGAAGGTGCTGCAATCTGGGTGTGAGGGGAAGGCACAAGGTCCACATCCAGGCTTGAACTGCTGAAGTGTCACTGGGATCCAGGAGGGAAGGTGCTGCAGGTGGGTCAGGGCCAGGGCCAAGGGGCAGCGAGGTCTCTGTCCTCGTTCCCCCCCCACAGGCCGTGTCCAGCACCGGGAGATGATGCAGGACCTGGCCAGTGACTGCACATGACCCTTCTCCCCACAGGGAGCAGGGGGTGCCCTAATCCTGGAAGCTTTCCCTTGGGCTATGCCAGGTCAGAATTATCTCTGCAGCCTCTGAAGGGAGGGGGCCCACCGGGCAGGTGGCTTGCGGAGGCAAAGCATCAAGCACCAGAGGACTGCCTCTCTTCTGCTAGAGCCAGCAATGTTGCCACATGAGAAGTTGATTTTCCCTTACATTTCTTTCCTTTAAAAAAAAAAAACAAGCCAGGTGTGGCACACGCCTTTAATCCCAGCACTCAGGAGGCAGAGGTAAGAGGCTCTCTGTGAGTTTGAGTCCAGCCTGGGGCTACAGAATGAGTTCTGGGTCAGCCTGGGCTAGAGTGGGACTCTGCCTTGAGAAAACAAAATAAAACAAACAAAAAAGAAAAATCGGGCTGGAGGGACGGCTTAGAGTTTGCTGGGCCAAAGGACAGCCCAGATGCACAAGGGGGAACTCTGGAGTTCGCTTGCAGTGGCCGGAGGCCCTGAAAACAAAAATAAAAAATAATAAAAAATATAAAATATAAAAAAAAAAAAAAAAGAAAAATCGACTCGTGTAGCTGGGAGTGGGAATACATGGCTGTAATCCCAGCATTTGGAAGGTGAAGGTAGGAGAATGAGGAGTTACTTTCAAGGCCACCCTGGGTTAGATGAGACCATGTTTAAAAACACTCATGCACACACAGACACATACAATCAATCAATCAATGTATGTTTGTTGTGGTAGAGTTTTCAAATGACAAAAACAGAACATAAAACTCACCCGGAATAGCCCAAAGACAGTAAATGACATTGTCTTCTGTAGAAGGTGACAGAGAGGAGGCAGAAGAGGGGACATGTGACAGAGGGTTAATGCTGTGGAGCATGGGTTCATGGGTGACCTGTCATCTGTATATCTTTGGTGAAATGTCTCTCAAATCTTTTGACCATTTTTTTTTTTTTTTTTTTGGTTTCGATAGGGTCTCACTCTGGTCCAGGCTGACCTGGAAAGGGTGGCCTCGAACTCTCGGCGATCCTCCTAAATCTTTTGACCATTTTTATATTTTATTTTTACTTATTTATTAGAGAAAGAACAAGAGAGAACAAGAATGGGCACACCAGGGCCTTCAGCCACTGCAACTGAACTCCAGATGCATGCGCCACCATGTGCATTTGGCTTACATGGGTTCTAGGGAATTGCACCTGGGTCCATAGGCTTCACAGGCAAGTGCCTTAACCATTAAGCCATCTCTCCAGTCCTCTTTCAACCATTTTTTAAAAAAATATTTATTTATTTGAGAAAGACAGAGAGAGAGAGAGAGAGAGAGAGAGAGAGGAAAAGCATGGACTTGCCAAGTGCCTCATGCAGCTGCAGATGAACTCCACATACATTTACCGCTTTGTACATCTGGCTTTATGTGGGTATTGGGGAACATCAGGCTTTGCAAGCAAGCTCCTTTAACCACTGAGCCATCTCTCTAGCCCTTCGGGTGGCCTCAACCTCATGGTGATCCTCCTATCTCTGCCTCTGGAGTACTGGGATTAAAGGCATGCACCACCACACCCGACCTGACTTTTTGTTTGTTTGTTTGTTTTTTTTTTTGAGGTAGGGTTTCACTCTGGTCCAAGCTGACCTGGAATTAGCTATGTAGTTAGTTTCAGGGTGGCCTCAAACACACGGTGATCCTCCTACCTCTTCCTCCTGAGTGCTGTTCTTTAAAGTTTGTTGGAACTTAAAAAAACATTTTATTTACTTATTTACTTATTTTGAGAGAGACTGAGAAAGAGGCAGAGAAGGAAAGAGAGGGAGAGAGAATGAATGAGAATGAGAGTGGGTGCTCCAAGGCCTCCAGCCACTGTAAACAAACTCCAGACGCATGTGCACCTGGCTTACATGGGTACTGAGGATACTGAGGAATCGAACCTGGGTCCTTAGGCTTTGCAGGCAATCTCCTTAACCACTAAGCCATCTCTTCAGCCCTGGAACTTTTATCTACAATGGAGTCACCTCCTTACTGAGCTCAGTCCAATGTGAGACACTCAGGATGCCTCATCCTAATGAAAATGCCAAAGCTTGTGTAGTGGGCTAGATGAGATGAGGTCAAGATGAGAGGCCTGCTCTTGGAGTGATTTCATAGGCTCTTTTAAAAATATTTTATTTATTTATTTGCAAGGAGAGAGAAAGGGGGGGCGGGGATAAAATGGGCACACCAGGGCCTCCAGCCACTGCAAATGAACTCCAGATACATGCCCTACTTTGTGCATCTGACTTTATGTGGGTATGGGGGAATCAAACCTGGCTTGTGCTGGTCATGGTGGCTCATGCCATTAATCCCAGCACTCGGGAGGCAGAGGTAGGAGAATGGCTGTGAGTTTGAAGCCACCCTGAGAATACAGAGTGAATTCCAGGTCAGCCTGAGCTAGAGTGAGACCCTACCTCGAAAAAAAAAAAAACAAACAAATCTAACTTGTTAGGCTTTTCAGGCTAGCACCTTAAGTGATTAACCATCTCTCCAGTCCCCAAAGCTTTTTTTTTTTAAAGTTATATTTGTTTATTCCTTTTGCATGTGTGAGTGTGTGCATGCATGGATATACCAGGATCTCATGTCACACTGCAAATGAACACCAAGCACTTTTTTTTTCACTTTGCATATCTTTTTTATTTTGTCTTTTTATTGACACTTCTTTAATTGTAGACAATATCCCCTGTTATTTCCCTCCCTCCCCCCACTTTGAAACTTCACTGTCCATCATATCCCCTCCCCCTCTCAATCAGTCTCCCTTTTCAGTTTGATGTCATGATCTTTTCCTCCTGTTATGATGGTCTTATGTAGGTAGTGTCAGGCACTGTGAGGTCATGCATATCCAGGCCATTTTGTGTCTGGAGGAACATGTTGTAAGGAGTCTTACCCTTCCTTTGGCTCTTACATTATTTCCGTCCCCTCTTCCGCAATGGACCCTGAGCCTTGGAAGGTGTGTTAGAGATGTTTCAGTGCTGAAAACTCCTCTGTCACTTCTTCTCAGCACCATGGTCCCTTCTGAATCATCCCAAGGTTGCCACTATCTGAAAAGAGAAGCTTCTCTAATCAAAAATAGCATTAACATATGGGTGTGGACATTAAGAGAAGTGCTTACTGGTGTGCCTCTTTTTGTATCCCACTTAAGTGAGTGGCTTAGAAATTGAACTTGAGCCAGCAGGCTTTGCAAGCATGCACCCTCACCACAGACCCATCTCCCCAGCCCCTGCCTTAGGCTTCTCCCACTGCACAGTGTCATAGCCAGCTCCCTTTCAGTCTCTTTGGCAGCAAAGTCCTTGCAGCGACCAGCACCATGGACAGCGGAGGAGCTCTCTGGGGTCCCTGGGCAGCTTTGCATCCCTGCTCACACCTCTTGCCTTCACTTTGTCTCTGTCCTGGAATCTTTGCCAGTGACTTGAGGCTTTTGCAGCAGGGGACGATGCCAGTAACAGTGCCAGGGATGGCCAACACCGTCACTCTCTACTGTAGTGAGCTCCACTTTGCTGCGATGAACTTCCAAACAGACACAGTTTATGGGAGGAATGGGACTTCTTTCAGCTTGCTGAGCCAGGGGAAGTTCCATAATGGCAGTTGGCTGCCCACCTCCCCCACTTTTCACAGATCCAAACAGAGAGAAACCATCAGCAGCCAGCACCACATGCAAGCACAAACAGGCAGCAAAACAGCAGGGACGCAGGCAGAGATCAAACCGCTCTGCATAGTTCTGGCCTGAAAATGAGATCCACCCCCAGTAACGCCTCATGGTGGGACCCTAGGATCCAACCCTAGTGGCACCTCCTCCAGCCAGGCAGCTAGAGACAAGCTTTAATAAAACACCTGAGTCTACTGGGGACATACATTGAAACTACCACGCTATCTTTCGGAAGGCCCTGACTCTGAATTTCTCCTGTCAAATAAGTTTTTGGTCCTGGGACCTTCCAGGTCTGATGGAAAGGGAACGGTGCTGTTGGGAGTTTGGGGTCAGGTGTGGATGCTTCTTGTCTCTGTGCTGGGCTTGTTTTAGCAACAGAAAAGAAGTCAGAAGCCTTTGTCTTGTACCCTCCTCCCTGTGACTGGACAACCAGATCACAGGGTCTATCAGTCTCAACCTTCTTTTTTTCATTTTATTTTATTTTATTATTTATTTATTAGAGACAGAGAGAGAGAGAGGGAGAGAGACAGAATGAGAATGGGCGGGCCAGGGCCTCTAGCCACTGCAAATGAACTCCAAACGCATGCGCCACCATGTACATCTGGCTTACGTGGTTCTGGGGAATTGAACCATGGTGTTTTAGCTTTGCAGGCAAGTGCCTTAATCACTAACCCTCGCCCCAGTATCCTGGCAGTTCTCGGGGTAGCAGATTTTGGAATGGTGTGAAAGTTTTGGATTTCTGACTCTGTGCAGTGGGAGAGGGCACACAGTTTGAGTTTGGAGATGTTTCTATAGGACATGTTTCTATTTATTTATTTACAAGGAAAGAGAGAGAGAGAGAGAATATGGACACACCAAGGCCTCTTGCTTTCCACTGCAAATGAACCTTGTACATCTGGCATCTGGCTTTACGTGGGCACTGGGAAATTGAACCCATACCATCAGGTTTCAGGTTTTGCAAGTAAGCCACTTTAACTGCTGAGCCATCTCTCTAGCTTCTATATGAAGCTTATCTTTCTTTTACCATCCCTCTCTTTCCTCCTTTCTTCTTCTGTACCCACCTTTTTATTTGGTCTTTTCTGAGTAGGGTCTCACTCTAGCCCAGGCTGACCTGGAACTCTATAGCCCCAGGCTGACCTTGAACTCACAGTGATCCTCCTTCTACCTCAAGCTCCTGAGTGCTGGGACTAAAGGTGTGTGCCACCATGCCTGGCATCTTCCTTCCTTTTAAGCAAACACCTTTAACTGCTGAGCCATCTCCAAGTTCTTCCCCCATTTTTTTTTAAGATTTAAAAATAGTTATTTATTTATTTATTTGAGAGAAAGAAGCAGAGAGAGAGAATATGGGCATGCCAGGGCCTTCAGCCATTGCAAATGAACTCCAGATACATGTGCTCCTTTATGCCAGGATCCTTTGGCTTTGTAGGCAAATGCCTTAACTGCTAAGCCATCTCTCCAGCCCTCTTCCTTCATTTTAAACTTTTTATTTTTATTTTATTTTTTTTGGAGAGAGACACAGAGAGAGACAGAGAGAGAAAGAGAGAGAGAGGGAGAGGGAGAGGAAGACAGAGATGGGCGCGCCAGCAGTGTCTCAGCTGCTGCGAACGAAATCCAGATGTGTGCGCCCCCTTGTGGTCAAGTGCAGCATTGCACCCTTGTGTCACTGCACCTGGCTGAACGTGGGACCTGGAGATAGGAACTGCTGGAGATTGGAACCAGTGTTCTTAGGCTTAGGAGGCAGGCGCCTTAACCCCTAAGCCATCTCTCCAGCCCATCTTCCTTCATTTTAAAACAGGCTTTTGGGCTGGAGAGATGGTTTAGCGGTTAAGGCACTTGCCTGCGAAGCCAAAGGACCTCGGTTTGATTCCCCAGGACCCATGTAAGTCAGATGCACAAGGTGGTGCATGCATCTGGAGTTCATTTGCAGTGACTGGAGACCCTGGCATGCCCATTATTTCTCTCTCTGTCTCTGTCTCTCTCTCTCTCAAATAAATAAATAAGTAAAAATAAAAATATTTAAAACAGGCTTTTATGTATTCCCAGGCTGGCCTCTTCTGTGTAGCAGAGGATGATCTTGAACTTCTGACCCTCCTACCTTCTCTTCCCAAGTGCTAGGATTACAGGTGTGGGCCACCACAACTGTTTTATGCACTGCTGGGGATGTAGGCCCTCGGCATGCTAGACACACTTGACCCCTCAGCAGCATCCCCAGCCCTTCCGTAACAGTTCTTTATTGACCATCGCTGAGCATACTTTCAGCCATTGTCATACACTTGTGACCTCCATTGAGCCTGCTTTGGTGAAGACACCCAAGTAGAGTGAAGTAAGAGAAGGTTGCCCAGTCCCATGGGGCTACATGATGGTGAATTGGGCTCTTTTGGAAAATTTTGGGGTGCCCTTGTGTGGATACATGAGGAATTTCACTGTATTTTTTTCCATCCCCTCAAGTTGTTCCATAAACATTTGTACTCCATCCCAGCCCCTTTACTACAAGATGTTGAATTTCAACTTGCAAAATCCCATAGTCGCATAAACAACCCATCACATAGCGGTTATTGTGTGTTTTATAAATCATTCGCTATTTCTTACAGCTAAATGGATCAGAGAAGTTAAGTGACTTGCCTAAGGCCACACAGCGCCTCTGGATTCCAGATGTTTTGCTGTTAAGCACTTCCCCACGCCGCCTCTCACTGGTGTGGGAAGCCTTGTACAGTAACAGTCACAGCCAAGGGACATTTGTGTATACAACAGGGGTCTCCCCAAGCCTCTTCCCTGGCTTTCAAAGTTCACCCTGTACCTTCCTGGGATGGCTCTGTCTTGTCACATGAGTGGAGGGTTGGGAGATTGCAAAGAGCCTTGCTTCTCTTATGGGTGCTTTCTTTTTCAATATTTTGTTTTTATTTTTTGAGACAAGCCCAACAGACCGGCCTTTTTTTATGAGAGAGAGAGAGAGAGAGAGAGACATGCCAGGGCCCCCAGCCACTGCATTCGAACTCCAGACATGTGTGTCCCCTTGTGTGCATGTGCAACATTGCATGCTTGCGTCACTGTGTATCTGGCTTATGTGGGACCTGGAGAGTTGACATGAGTCCTTAGTTGTAGTCGTTGTAGTCTGCAGGCAGGCACCTTAACTGCTAAGCCATCTCTTTAGCCTAATATTTTATTTTTATATATTTATTAGAGAGAGAATGGGAGCACCAGGACCTGTAGCCAGTGCAAACGAACTCTGGACGCATGTGCTGTCATGTGCATCTGGCTTATGTGGGTCCTGGGGAATCAAACCTGGGTCCTTAGGCTTCACAGGAAAGTGCCATAACCAGTAAGCCATCTCTCCAGTCCTCTTATGGATGGATGCTTTCAATTGCTTCTGGTGGAAGATGGGGGTTCTTCAGGCTGCCAGAGCATGCGAAAGCACTCACCACTAAAGAATAGGAAGCCAGAGTGGACACCAGTGGTCAGGAGAAGACCACACTGCCTTCTCACCTCACACCCTCTGGATCTAGAGAGGGTCCTAGTGGGTGGTCACAAGTGTCACCTCTCTTCTGAAATCTGGAACCCTGGGTTGCAGGGGGCTGTGAGGCACCCAGAGGAGGAAATGCAGCCTCTTCCCAGGAGCACCCACTTGTCACGTGCTTGCTGCTGGGGTGTCATGGTGCGGAGCCAGCACAGCAAACACAAGTGAGGAGCAGAGCTGTGCCTTACGGGACCCTGTCGGTAGAGGAGAACGATGAGTCAACATGGCTGTGATTCAGCAGGTCGGTCGTCTTAGAGGAGGTGATAACTGCACAAGAGGAGGCTGAGCCCCTCTGGGGAGGACAGGAAGGCTTTGTAGGAGATGCCTTTGAGCTCAGCCTTGGAGGGTGGGTCAGGATGAGCCACTGGGGAGAAGGGAAGCTGCAGGTGAGGCACATACACATCCATCAAGTCTATAGTCTGAAGACAGGGGTGGGTTCAAAGACATAAGCTGACATGACCTGGAAGAAGGTGGGAGATTTGCCCCGGCAGCTGGGGTCAGAGCACAAGAGTCTAACTATAGGGATGTTGAGCTCCGATAGAGCTATAAGTACAAGCAAAGATGCAATCACTCCCCTTGGAGCATGCCACCGGGTTCCCCCCGCACTCCCAGGTGCAGGCCAGGCACCAGGTGCTGGAGATGGTCCACTCACTTTATTAATGCTTTCATTAAACTTTTATAGTGTTCTCTGTCAGACAGTGCTCTTGTAGCTGTAAGTAGCAGAGACCCAGTGGACCAACTCAAATGAAAACAGAATGTGGGGGGCTGAAGAGATGGCTCAGCAGTTAAGGTACTTACCTGCAAAGCCTAATGACCAGGGTTCAATTCCCTAGGTACCTACATAAAGCCAGATGCATAAAGTGGTGCATGCATTTGGAGTTTGTTTGCAGCAGTTAGAGGCCCTGGAACATGCATTCTCTCTCTCCCCCTCCTTCTTTCTCTCTGCTTGCAAATAAATAAATAAATAAAATCTTCTTTTGTTTTGGTTTTTCAGGTATGGTCTTGCTGTAGCCCAGGCTGACCTGGAATTCACTATGTACTCTCAGGCTGGCCATGAACTCACAGCAATCCTCCTCTGCCTCCTGAGTGCTGGGATTAAAGGCGTGTGCCACCACGCCTGGCTGTTTTTGTTTTTTGAGATAGGGTCTTGCTATAGCACAGGCTAACCTGGAATTCACTATGTAGGCTCAGGCTGGCCTCGAACTCATGGTGATTCTCCTACTTCTGCCTCCAAAGTGCTGGGATTAAAGGCAGGTACCACCATGCCCAGAAATAAAAAAATTTTTAAAGGGAAATGTTGTACAGTTTCTAGATTAAATCAATTGCCTTAAAGTTACTGATAAAATATTATTTTCAGGTCTACTAAAATGTTCTGCCTATACTTATAACTGACAGATACAAAGATAGAATGTGTATGCTTTCTATGTCCCAGTTATAGCTTACCTGACAACTAAACTTAAATATTAATCAAAATGAGCTGGGCATGGTGGCACACGCCTTTAATCCCAGCATTCGGGAGGCAGAGGTAGGAGGATCGCCATGAGTTCAAGGCCACCACGAGACTACATAGTTAATTCCAGGTCAGCCTGGGCCAGAGTGAGACCCTATCTTGAAAAACCAAATTATAACGATTTTAAACTTATTGTGTCATCTCTAACCAGATCTGCTTTACTAACCAGATATGTTCTACACCTTTTAACTAATCTGTTTTGCTATGTACAGTCTATCTGAGTGATTAATAACCATATGTAGATGCCAAAATCAATTGGAAACATTGGATAACCAATATTTTGGTTCCTGCTCCCAGGTCAGAAGGTCACAGGAGATGATGGGACAATACTAACTTCTAGCTTCTGGTAAGTTGCCTATCTTCTTGATTAGAGAGGATATGAAGACCCAGAGATGAATTCCAAGTCAGTGTATCTGCAACAGGAGAGTCACATCAGAGGAAAATCAGTCCTTCAGGCTTCCCAAAAGAGGGAGGGCCACTTGGTCAGCACGGCCTTGACTTATCCTAGCAGATGACAATGCTGAGAGTCATAGAACTCATAGGTTCCTAAAAGTCTCTCCTACAGCGCCATTATTTGACATCCAAAATATACAGTTAATTCTGGCAGCCTACCTGGTCTTAATCACTCAGTAAGAAAAATATAACTCCAGTATAAACAAAGATTCAGACTAATAGGCTCCCCTATCTGATGCTGACTTACAATACTAAACTCTAACATTAACTCATGTCTTCTGCCTCTGCCTGTCCTGATTATTAACTTCATCTACCCTGACCCCAGCTCCTCCCACTTGCCTTAGCCCAAATCAGAGCTATTCCCAGGGCCCCCTCCTTCCTTAGCCCTTACCCTGTCTCATCCGGGGATAAGTACACTGTCACCCCAACGGGCACTCTCAAACCTAAACCCTCTCGTGTTCCTACTCTTCCTCTGATCCCAAAATGCTCCTCTTGAATACACTGACGCCCCTCTGCCTCCTCTCTCTTGCCCTAAACCCTCTATCCCTGCCTCTGAGTGTTCATCCTCCCCTTGTGCCTGGCATTTTGATGTCATAACAGGCTCCTTAATTCTTCCTTCTATCCTCTCACGAGGTGTGCAGAGCCCATCTCCCTCACTTTCTCTATAACAGATGTCACCAGTGACTGCCCCGAAGTCAGCTCAATACAGGGATGGTACAGAGAAGACTGTTTCATTCAGGACCAAGTCGTAACAGCCACCATGAAACTGCCTCCTTGTCACCTGCCCTGAAGAGAGACCCATCAACCACATTATCCAGCCTCTCCCATAAGAACTCATCGTCCCTATGGTCAGCATGAAGAAATTAACCTTTGTCTCTTATTATTAACAAAAAGCTGGAATGTTAGGTC
This sequence comes from Orientallactaga sibirica, assembly GCA_036365145.1. Lineage (NCBI taxonomy): Eukaryota > Metazoa > Chordata > Mammalia > Rodentia > Dipodidae > Orientallactaga > Orientallactaga sibirica. The sequence goes on along the minus strand of JAEOAD010000013.1, from coordinate 31,482,275 downwards.
AGACAGGACCCAAAATGGAGTCACCAAGGACAGCAGGGTGGTGCCAGAGACATAAGGAACTGAATTATCCACATTCCTCAAGAAACCACCCAGCCATTATCTTCTCCTTGCCTGCAATGTCCCAGGTCATGGTTTCCTGCCCCCTTATTTGTAAATCACCTGGTTGCTGTTCTGATGTCACACCCTGGCTATCTTAGATCTCCTCTAAAGGAACCTTTCTTGTTCATTTCTTCTTTTCCTCACCTTCCCCCAGCTGACCTGAGGAACTCATAAAGGCTGTGCGCTCTTGTGAGCCAGCCTGAGGAACTCAGGTGGGCTGTGGCCCAGGCTGACCTGGAATTAACTATGTAGTCTCAGGGTGAGCCAGCCCTGGCAGCTCTGCCTCCCAAGTGCTGGGATTAAAGGCCCCACCAAAAAACTTTCATCTTTGAAAAAAAAAAGGGAAATGTTGGATTGAAGAGATGGCTTAGCAGTTACGGTGCTTGCCTGCAAAGCCAAAGGACACAGGTTCAATTCCCCAGGACCCACATAAGCCATATTCACAAGGTGGCACATGTGTATGGAGTTCGTTTGCAGGGGCTGGGAGTCCTGGTATGCCCATTCTCTCTCTCTCTTTCTCTCCCTCTTTATCTCTCTCAAATAAGTAAATAAAGATATTTTTACAACTGGGCGTGGTGGTGCACACCTTTAATCCCAGCATTCGAGAGGCAGAGGTAGGAGGTTTGATGTGAGTTTGAGGCCACCCTGAGACTACATAGTGAATTCCAGGTCAGCCTGGACCAGAGAGAGCTACCACTTTTTTCTTTCTCTCTTTCTCTCTCTTCTTTCTTTCTTTCTTTCTTTCTTTCTTTCTTTTTAAAAATTTTTATTTATTTGAAAGAGAGAGAGAGAGACAGACAGACAGACAGACAGACAGAGAACATATAGGTGACCCGGGGCCTACTGTCAGTGTAAATAACTCCTGGGTTTATGCGGGTATTGGGAAATCAAACCTGGCCTGTCAGTCTTTGCAAGCAAGTACCTATAATTGCTGAGCCATCTCTCCAGCCCAGAAGCTACCATTTCTGTCTGCCAAATACTCTCGGCTGGGAACCCAGTCTCTACCTTCAAACAGTGCACAGTGCAGACAAAGGTTCAAAGTGTCACAGTGATCACACTGAGGATGGGATTCAGGGACTCTCTGGGTACATGGGGACCCAACAGACGGGCACCCAACCTGGAGAGAGACAGAAAGAAACCTGGACACACTGCCAGAAATGTTGCCCTTTGGCTGCATTATGGACAATGAGGGAGAACTAGCCAAGGAGAGAAAGGATGAAGTTCGGTGGGTGGGTGGGGGTGGGGGCGGGGGAGAGTAGCATTTAGAGGCATAGACCTTAGAAGCCACAGGCTTTGGATTTGGGGAAGGGAGTAAAGTGTTGCTCAGTTCCCAGAAAGAGAGGAGGAGAGGAGAGGGGAGAACTGGAGAATCCACACTGGCACATGAGCAGTGAGGAGCTGTGGGTCCCTTGGGTGGAGGTAGCCAGCAGATGACAAGATTATGTTGGGTCTTGAGGTTAGGGAAAGATATAAACTGTGGACATGAATTTGAAATGCATCCCAGTGGGAGGGAACTAAAGCCACAGGAGAAGGTGGTGCTCACAGGAGGGAGGGTGACCGTGTACCTGCGGTTGCCAAGCAGATGAGCATGGACAACAGACACAGGAAGGAGGTGGGAGAGAACAGCCCGCGTGAGCACTTGTCGTACAGTGCTTTGTGCCCTCAGGTCTCAAGGGGTACTGGAGGGGTAATTCTTGAAAATTTCCAAGCCAGCTTTCACCTTGGGTCAGAGAAGCTTTTAAAAAAATTTTTTATTTATTTGTTTGCAAGCAGAGAGAGAGAAAGAGAGAGAGAGACAGATAGAGAGAGAAAGGGTGTGCCAGGGCCTCTAGCCAATGCAAATGAACCCCAGATGCATGTGCCCCTTGTGCACCTGGCTTACGTGGGTCCTGGGGAATCAAACCTGGGTCTGTTGGCTTCGCAGGCAAATGCCTTAACTGCTAAGCCATTTCTCCAGCCCCAGGGAAGCTTTAAAAAATATTTAATTTTTATTTATTTATTTATTTGAGAGAAAGACAGAGAGAAAGAGAGACACAGTGAGAGAAAGTGGCAGATAGAGAGAGAATGGGCACACCAGGGCATCTAGCCACTGCAAATGAATTCCAGATGTATGCGCCACCTTGTGCATATGGCTTACGTGGGTACTAGGGAATTGAACCTGGGTCCTTAGACTTTGCAGCAAGCACCTTAACCATTAAGCCATCTCTCCAGACCAAGAAGCTTCTTTTTGCAGATGATGGTGACTACTAGGGAAACTCAAAACTCATCTAAGTGCTGAGAATAAGTGACTGTTGAGTGGTCAGCATCAAATGAGACATCTCTACCATGCCCTCCATGGCTCAGGGAACATCTTGAAAGAGGGGGTGGAAAGAATGTAAGAGCTGGAGGATAGGGGATGGGTGGTTTGGAATGGTGTTGTTCAGTCATGGAGTGGTTGTTGCATTCAGGACTTCACAGTGTCTGTAGTTACCTGCACAATGATGGGCCATCAACATTCTTTTTTTTTTTTTTTTCGAGGTAGGGTCTCACTCTGGCTCAGGCTGACCTGGAATTCACTATGTTCTCACCTGAACTCAATGATCCTCCTACCTCTTCCTCCCGGTGCTGGGATTAAAGGCATCATCAACATTCTATCATGTACATTGGAGGAGAGCAAAAAAAAAAAAAAAAAAAAGATCAAAATAGAAGAGAGACTAGTTGGAAAGAAGAAGAGAGTAAGAGTAGGTAAGGGTCAAGAGAAGTTAATAAGAGGGGATTATGATCAAAGTACATTATGTAAGTGTGTGAAAATTGTCAATATTTTTTTTTAAAGAATGGGGGACTGGAGAGATGGCTTAGCAGCTAAGAACTTGCCTGTGAAGCCTAAGGACCTTGGTTCAAAGCTTGATTCCCTAGTACCCATGTATGCCAGATGCACATGGTGGCACATGCATCTGGAGTTCATTTGCAGTGGCTAGAGGCCCTGACACGCCCATTCTCTCTCTCTCTTTCTGTCTCAAATAAATAAATAAATAAATAAATAAATAAATAAAAAATAAAAAATAAAATAAAATAAAAAATGGCTGGAGAGATGACTTAGCAGTTAGACTTGCCTGTGAAGGATCCATGTTCAACTTTCCAGATCCCATGAAAACCAGACCCATAAGGTGACACAAGCACGCAAGGTTGCACATATACATAAGGAGTTTGATAACAGTAGCTGGAGGCCCTGGTGCATCAATTCTCTCTCTCTCTCTCTCACTCGTGCTTTCATTCTCTCACATTAAATAAAAAAAGGCCAGTCTTGCTGGGCATAGTGGCAGAGTTCAAGGCCACCCTGAGACTAAAGAGTGAATTCCAGGTTGGCCTGGGCTAGAGCGAGATACTGCCTCAAAAAAACAAATAATAATAATAAAAAAACAAAGCTGGGCATATTGGCACACTCCTTTAATCCCAGCACTCGGGAGGCAGAGGTAGGAGGATCACTGTGAGTTTGAGGCCACCCTGAGACTACATAGTGAATTCCAGGTTAGCCTGGACTGGAGTAAAACCCTACCTCAAAAAAAAAAAAAAAAAAAAAACAAAAAAGATTCCAAGCAAAATAAAACAAAAACCACTTGATTCCATTTCTAGGAAAATAAAACATCACTTGCATCAGCACCACTTGCCTGTTTTTGTTTTAGTAGGGTTACCTTCTCATTTCTAGAATAAAGCACCTGAACCAAAGCAACTGAAGGGAGGAAAGTTTTATTTTGTTTTATAGTCTCAAGGGGACACTCCTTGATGGCAGGGGAAAGCAAGGCATAGGCAGACACTGGACCTCATCTCTGCCACAGCAGGTGGAGAAAAGCAGCAGGAGAGTGAGCAGAGTTCTGGCAAGGGGGAGCTGGCTGTAACATGCCTAAGCCTTCCCCCAACAACACACCGCCTCCAGCAAGGTTCCACCTCCCAAATTGCCGTCAGCTGGGAGGCAAGCATTCAAAAGCACAGGAGTTTATGGGGGAACACCTGATTCAACTTACCACACTGCCACAGAATGAAAATCGGATGCCAGCACACATCTCAGCTGCAGCATCGATACAAGAAGAAGGCGGAACAAAACTTTCAGAGCATAAAGTGGGGCTGAGAGATAGCTCAGCAGCCAAGGGAACTTGCTTGCAAAGTCTGCTGGCCTGGGTTGACTTCTCCAGCCACCCACATAAAGCTGGATGTAGACTCTGCCCCTCCTCCACTGTAAATACATATTTTCTTTTTTTTTTTTCAAGGTAGGGTCTCACTGTAGTCCAGGCTGACTTGAGACTCACTCTGTAGTCCCAGGCTGTCCTTAAATTCACAGAAAGCCTCCTGAGTGCTGGAATTGAAAATGTGCACCACCTTTCCTGGCTGGCTTTTGTTTTTTTTTTTTGTGGGGGGCTGTTTTTTAAAAATAGTTTTTATTCATTTATTTGCAAGCAGAGAGAGAATAACACACACACACACACACACACACACACACACACAGAATAGTCACACCAGGGCCTCTTGCCACTGCAAACGAACTCCAGATACATGTGCCACTTTGTGCGTCTTGCTTTACATGGGTACTGGGGAATTGAACCTGAGCTGTAAGGCTTTGCACAAGCAAACACCTTTAACTACTCCCCAGCCCAGATGGGGTCTTTTAGAGCTTAAGTCAAAGAAAGAATACAGATCTCCTAAACAAAAGGAGGAAGGAGTAGGGTTCCCGGAAATAAAAGTCACCCAATCTCTGCTTCTTCCTTAGCAATAGAACCTTGAGTTTGTAGCTGGGGGCATAGCCAAGCAGAGTAAAGCTCCTCGCCAGCCTCCCTTGCACCTGCATTTGCCATGTGATTAAATTGCATCTGTTCCTTCCTTCTTTGCACAGCCTTCCATTCTAGTACCTAAAAAGCCAATCTGAGGCCATCACTATGGACCATGAGATGGACAGAGTTGTCCCAAGTATGCCGGGAGCCTCACCCCCTTCAGTCTTTTATTTAAGAAAGAAACTTCAGCTTGTTTAAGTTGCTGCTGTCAGTCAGATGTACGGCTAAACTTAAACCTAGCTGATAGTGAGAGGAAATCTACCTAGCCAAAAATATCAGTCACGTAATGAGAATAAAACAAAATCGTTTTGAGTAGGCAACAATCCAAAGAGAAGTCAGGAAACAGTTGTTCAAATATATTATTTAAAGCCCTAAAAGTAAATAAGAGAAAAAGCAAATCACTGTGTGATTGACAGGGATGGAAGAAGGAGGGGACGCAGTAAAAGCGGGTTGAAACTTATCAACTTTCATTGCAGGGAGTTAAGAGCTGATGTTTACTCTTGATAAATGAGCAAGGACTGAATGCTTCTCATGCATGGCCAAAGTGCTGTCAGGAAAGCTAAAAAGCAAAATAGCTAAGGCATGTGTGATGGCGCATTACTTTAATCCCAGCACATGGGAGACAGAGGTAGGAGGATCTCCATGAGTTTAAGACCAGCCTGAGATTATAGAGTGAGTCTCAGGTCAGCCTGAGCTAGAGTGAGACCCTACCTTGGGAAAAAAAAAACTGATTTAAATGATTACTTCTGGGGGTTGAGGCAATGGTTCATGAGTAAAGTTCTTGCCATGCAAATGTGAGAAGCTGAGCTCTGACTGCCAGCACTCCTGTCACAAAAGAAAGAAAAGGGTTGGATCTCTCTCTCCCTCCCTCTTTCTCTCTGTCAAATAAATAAATAAAAAGAAAGAAAGGCTGGAGAGATGGCTTAGCAGTTAAGGCACTTGCCTGCAAATCCAAAGGACCCAGGTTTGATTCCCCAGGACTCACATAAACCAGATGCACAGAGTGGCACATGTGTTTGCAGCAGCTGAAGGCCCTGGTGTGCCCATTCTCTCCCTCTTTCTCCCTCTTCCTCAAATAAATAAAAATAAATAAATAAAATGAAAGATAGATAGAAAGAAAAAAGCCGGGTGTGGTGGTGCATTCCTTTAATCCCAGCACTCAGGAGGCAGAGGTAGGAGGGTCACCGAGAGTTCAAGGCCACCCTGAGACTACATAGTGAATTCCAGGTCAGCCTGAGATAGCACAAGAACCTACCTCAACAAGAAAAGAAAGAAAGATAGATAGATGAAACCTGGAAAGATGGCTTAGTGGTTAAGGTACCTGTCTGTAAAGCCAAAAGACCTAGGTTCTATTCCCCAGATGCACAAGGTGGTACATACATCTGGAGTTTGTTTATAGCAGCTAGAGTCCCTGGTACGCCCATTATCTCCCAAGCTCTTTGCCTCTTTCTCTCTCTCAAATAAATAAATCAAAAAATTTTTTTTTTTTTTTTTTACCTTGTGGCACACTCAAGAGGCAGAGGTAGGAGGATCACTGTGAGTTCAAAACCACCCTGAGACTAGATAGTGAATTCCAGGTCAGCCTGGGCTACAGTGCAACCTGGGATCACTTGCATCAGCACCACTTGCCTGTTGTAGTTACCTTCTCATTTCTAGAATAAAGCACCTGACCAAAGCAACTGAAGGGAGGAAAGTTTTATTTTGTTTTATAGTCTCAAGGGGACACTCCTTGACGGCAGGGGAAAGCAAGGCATAGGCAGACACTGGACCTCATCTCTGCCACAGCAGGTGGAGAAAAGCAGCAGGAGAGTGAGCAGAGTTCTGGCAAGGGGGAGCTGGCTGTAACATGCCTAAGCCTTCCCCCAACAACACACCGCCTCCAACAACACACCGCCTCCAGCAAGGTTCCACCTCCCAAATTGCCGTCAGCTGGGAGGCAAGCATTCAAAAGCACAGGAGTTTATGGGGGAACACCTGATTCAATTTACCACACTGCCACAGAATGAAAATCGGATGCCAGCACACATCTCAGCTGCAGCATCGATACAAGAAGAAGGCGGAACAAAACTTTCAGAGCATAAAGTGGGGCTGAGAGATAGCTCAGCAGCCAAGGGAACTTGCTTGCAAAGTCTGCTGGCCTGGGTTGACTTCTCCAGCCACCCACATAAAGCTGGATGTAGACTCTGCCCCTCCTCCACTGTAAATACATATTTTCTTTTTTTTTTTTTTCAAGGTAGGGTCTCACTGTAGTCCAGGCTGACTTGAGACTCACTCTGTAGTCCCAGGCTGTCCTTAAATTCACAGAAAGCCTCCTGAGTGCTGGGATTAAAAATGTGCACCACCTTTCCTGGCTGTTTTTTTTTTGGGGGGGGCTGCTTTTTAAAAATAGTTTTTATTCATTTATTTTCAAGCAGAGCGAGAATAACACACACGCACGCACACACACACACACACACACACACACACACACATAGAATAGTCACACCAGGGCCTCTAGCCACTGCAAACGAACTCCAGATACATGTGCCACTTTGTGCGTCTTGCTTTACATGGGTACTGGGGAATTGAACCTGAGCTGTAAGGCTTTGCACAAGCAAACACCTTTAACCACTTAGCCATCTCCCCAGCCCAGATGGGGTCTTTTAGAGCTTAAGTCAAAGAAAGAATACAGATCTCCTAAACAAAAGGAGGAAGGAGTAGGGTTCCCGGAAATAAAAGTCACCCAATCTCTGCTTCTTCCTTAGCAATAGAACCTTGAGTTTGTAGCTGGGGGCACAGCCAAGCAGAGTAAAGCTCCTCGCCAGCCTCCCTTGCACCTGCATTTGCCATGTGATTAAATTGCATCTGTTCCTTCCTTCTTTGCACAGCCTTCCATTCTAGTACCTAAAAAGCCAATCTGAGGCCATCACTATGGACCATGAGATGGACAGAGTTGTCCCAAGTATGCCGGGAGCCTCACCCCCTTCAGTCTTTTATTTAAGAAAGAAACTTCAGCTTGTTTAAGCTTGCTGCTGTCAGTCAGATGTACAGCTAAACTTAAACCTAGCTGATAGTGAGAGGAAATCTACCTAGCCAAAAATATCAGTCACGTAATGAGAATAAAACAAAATCGTTTTGAGTAGGCAACAATCCAAAGAGAAGTCAGGAAACAGTTGTTCAAATATATTATTTAAAGCCCTAAAAGTAAATAAGAGAAAAGCAAATCACTGTGTGATTGACAGGGATGGAAGAAGGAGGGGACGCAGTAAAGCGGGTTGAAACTTATCAACTTTCATTGCAGGGAGTTAAGAGCTGATGTTTACTCTTGATAAATGAGCAAGGACTGAATGCTTCTCATGCATGGCCAAAGTGCTGTCAGGAAAGCTAAAAAGCAAAATAGCTAAGGCATGTGTGATGGCGCATTACTTTAATCCCAGCACATGAGAGACAGAGGTAGGAGGATCTCCGTGAGTTCAAGACCAGCCTGAGATTATAGAGTGAGTCTCAGGTCAGCCTGAGCTAGAGTGAGACCCTACCTTGGGAAAAAAAAAAAAACTGATTTAAATGATTACTTCTGGGGGTTGAGGCAATGGTTCATGAGTAAAGTTCTTGCCATGCAAATGTGAGAAGCTGAGCTCTGACTGCCAGCACTCCTGTCACAAAAGAAAGAAAAGGGTTGGATCTCTCTCTCCCTCCCTCTTTCTCTCTGTCAAATAAATAAATAAAAAGAAAGAAAGGCTGGAGAGATGGCTTAGCAGTTAAGGCACTTGCCTGCAAATCCAAAGGACCCAGGTTTGATTCCCCAGGACTCACATAAACCAGATGCACAGAGTGGCACATGTGTTTGCAGCAGCTGAAGGCCCTGGTGTGCCCATTCTCTCCCTCTTTCTCCCTCTTCCTCAAATAAATAAAAATAAATAAATAAAATGAAAGATAGATAGAAAGAAAAAAGCCGGGTGTGGTGGTGCACTCCTTTAATCCCAGCACTCAGGAGGCAGAGGTAGGAGGGTCACCGAGAGTTCAAGGCCACCCTGAGACTACATAGTGAATTCCAGGTCAGCCTGAGCTAGCACAAGAACCTACCTCAAAAAGAAAAGAAAGAAAGATAGATAGATGAAACCTGGAAAGATGGCTTAGTGGTTAAGGTACCTGTCTGTAAAGCCAAAAGACCTAGGTTCTATTCCCCAGATGCACAAGGTGGTACATACATCTGGAGTTTGTTTACAGCAGCTAGAGTCCCTGGTACGCCCATTATCTCCCAAGCTCTTTGCCTCTTTCTCTCTCTCAAATAAATAAATCAAAAAAAAAATTTTTTTTTTTTTTTTACCTTGTGGCACACTCAAGAGGCAGAGGTAGGAGGATCACTGTGAGTTCAAAACCACCCTGAGACTAGATAGTGAATTCCAGGTCAGCCTGGGCTACAGTGCAACCCTACCTCAAAAAAAAACAAAAAAAACAAAAAAAATTTTTTAAAAAAAGATGGATGTGGCCAGGTGCAAGTAGTGGTGCATGTCTTTAATCCCAGCACTCAGGAGGCAGAGGTAGGAGGATCGCCACCCTGAGACTACATAGTGAATTCCAGGTCAGCCTGAGCTAGAGTGAGACCCTACCTGGAAAAACAAAAACAAAAACAAAAACAAAACAAAACAAAAGATTGATGTGGCAGTATGCAGCACTGGGGGAGGCATAGACAGGAGACTCCCTAGGGCTTACTAGTCAGTCAGTCTAGTGGAATTAGTGAGCTCTATGATCAAAGAGACTCACAAAAAAAGAAGCCGGATGTGATGGCTCACGCCTTTAATCCCAGGACACTCGGGAGGCAGAGGTGGGAGTATCACCACAAATTCAAGGCCACCCTGGGACTACAGAGTGAATTCCAGGTCAGCCTGAGCTAGAGTGAAACCCTGCTTTGGGGAAAAAAAAAAAAGAAAGAAAAGAAAGAGGTGGGGTAGCCTGGAGAGATGGCTCAGTGGTTAAGTATACTTCCTGCACAGCAAGAGGGTTTGGTCTGAGGGCCAGAGGGGGCCTGAAACTGTTGGGTGTGGCCACACCACCTGGAACCCCAGTCCTTCGGGGACAAAGACCTGAGAATCTCAAAACAAGACCTGGTGGAAGCATGGCTAGTGACCCACACCATAGGCCAGCATCTAGGGTCCTGCAAGGACACAGTACAGTCACGTACGATGGCTCAGCAGTTAAAGGCACTTGTTTGCAAAGCCTGTCAGCTTGAGTTTTGTTCTTCAGCACCCATGTAATGCCAAGCCCCAAAAAAGTGACTTAGGAGTGGGAGACCCTGGTACACCCATGCTGTATGCATACACATATTCAAATAAATAATAAAAAAAGAATATGCCTACACAGCACACACACACAACAAAAAATATTACTTGTGGGGTATATTTTTGTATTTGTGTGGACAAACTTCTAAGAGATTAAACCCTTAATTCTATTCGTTTATTTGCTTTGTGTGTGTCGTTCCTTTTGCTGCTGAAAGTGAAGACCAGAAGCTTTGAACACCAGGTGCTTGAGCCGCTTTTTTGCATTTAGCTTATGTGGGTGGTTTGGGAATTGAGCCTGGGCTGGCAGGCTTTGTAAGCAAGCATCCATAACCACTGAGGCATCTTCTCAGGCCCCTCAATCCTTAACTCTTTTATTTTTATTTAAAAAAATTTTTTTTTTTTTTTTTGGAGAGAGACACAGAGAGAGACAGACAGAGAGAGAGGGAGAGGGAGACAGAGAATGGGCGCACCAGCAGTCTCTCAGCTGCTGTGAACGAAATCCAGATGCATGCGCCCCTTGTGGGAAAGTGTGGCCTTGTGCCCTTGCGTCACTTTGCATCTGGCTAAACATGGGACCTGGAGATTGGAACCACTGGAGATTGGAACCAGTGTTCTTAGGCTTAGGAGGCAGGCACCTTAACCGCTAAGCCATCTCTCCAGCCCTATTTTTTTATTTTTGAGAGACACACAGAATGGGTGTGCCAGAGCCTTTAGCCACTGTGAACAAAATCGACATGAGTGCCCCCTTTGCGCATGTGTGACATTGCATACTTGCATCACTGTGCTACTGGCTAGTGGGACCTGGAGATTCAAACATGAGTTCTTAGGCTTTGCAGGCAAGCACCTTAACTGCTAAGCCATCTCTCCAGCCCTCTCAACTCTTAACTCTTAAAGGTACACCGCACCATGCAAGGGGTAGACATCGTGGGACAGGACTTGGGAATTGATGGTTTCACTTCATAACCTTCTATGTTGCCCGGCTAGGTGGATCTCTTGATGCAGAGCAACCAGTCTGGTTTACTTGGTGTGTTCCAGGCCAGTGAGAGATCTGTCTCAGAAAAGGTGGACATTCCTGGTGTGGTGGCACACGCCTTTAATCCCAGTACTCAGGAGGCAGAGGTAGGAGGAGCGCCGTGAGTTCGAGGCCACCCCGAGACTACATAATGAATTCTAGGTCAGCCTGGGCCAGAGTGACACCTTACCTCGAAAAACAAAAAACAAAACAATAATAACAACAACAAAAAAAAGGTGACAGGGGCTGGAGAGATGGCTCAGTGGTTAAAGGTGCTTACCTGCAAAAGCCTGATGGTCCAGGTTCAATTCCCTAGTAAAGCCAGATGCACAAAGTGGTGCATGTGTCTGGAGTTCATTTGCAGTGGCAGGAAGCCCTGGTGCACCTATACTCTTCTTTCTCTCGCTTGCTTGTTTGTTTTCTTTCCTTCTTTCTTTCTTTCTTTCTTTCTTTCTTTCTTTCTTTCTTTCTTTTTTCCTGAGGTAGGGTCTCACTCTAGCTCAGGCTGACCTGGAATTCTCTATGTAGTCTCAGGGTGGCCTTGAACTCTCGGCAATCCTCCTACAGTATCTGCCTTCCGAGTGCTGGGATTAAAGGCATGCACCACCACACCTGGCTGGTTTTTGGGTTTTTTGAGGTAGGGTCTCACTCTAGCCCAAGCTGACCTGAAATAGTCTCAGGGTGGCCTCATACTCACGGTGCAATCCTCCTATCTCTGCCTTCCATGTGCTGGGATTAAAGGTGTATTTTTTTTTAATTGAGAACTTCCATAATTGTAGACAATATCCCATGGTAATTCCCTCCCTCCCCTACTTTCCCCTTTGAAACTCCACTCTCCATCATATCCCCTCCCCCTCTCAATCAGTCTCTCTTTTATTTTGATGTCATGATCTTTTCCTCCTATTATGATGGTCTTGCGTAGGTAGTGTCAGACACTGTGAGGTCATGGATAGCCAGGCCATTTTGTGTCTGGAGGAGCACATTGTCAGGAGTCCTACCCTATTTTTGGCTCTTACATTCTTTCCACCACCTCTTCTGCAATGGACCCTGAGCCTGGGAAGATGTAATAGAGATATTTCAGTGCTGAGCACTCCTCTGTCACTTCTTCTCAGCACCATGGTGCCTTCTGAGTCATCCCAAGGTCACTGCCATCTGAAAAGAGAAGCTTCTCTAAAAAGTGAGAGTAGCATTAATATATTGGTATGAGCATTAAGAGAAGTCCTTACTGGGCAGTTTGGTGGACAAAGTATATACGTTTAGCCAGACAACAGCAGACATTACACCTCTAGGGTTCATGACTACCCCTGTTGTAGGTTTTCAGTATCAGGGATGTGTTCCCTCCCATGAAGCGGGCCTCCAGTCCAATTAGAGAGCCATTGGTTTCTCCCATAACAGACATGTCACTATTGCACCAGTTGGCTCATTTGGCCTGGCTGGCCAAATTTAAGTATTGCAGTGTTCACTGTTGAGTATCTCCACTGGTGATTTCTCTCTCCCATTGAACTGCATGCAGCATATCTTTTACCAGCTTTCTGTCAGCTGGTCCACATGGAAGAGGTTTTCAGCTCAGCTCCAGCAGGATTTCTCAGTGACCTTGCAGCCCCCTTACTCTCTTTCTGTCTGCCTCTTTCTCTCTCTCAAATAAATAAATGAAATTTATTTATTTATTTTTATTTGAGACAGAGAGAGAGGAAGAGAGAGACACACAGAGAGAGAATGGGCATGCCAGGGCCTACAGCCACTGCAAATGAACACCAGATGCACGTGCCACCTTGTGCATCTGGCTTACATGGAACCTGGAGAATCGAACCTGGGTCCTTAGGCTTCATAGGCAAGTGTCTTAACCATTAAGCCATCTCTCCAGCCCTGAAAAAAGTATTTTTTTTTTTTGAGGTAGGGTATCACTCTAGCTCAGGCTGATCTGGAATTCACTATGTAGTCTCAGGGTGGCCTTGAACTCACGGTGATCCTCCTACCTCTGCCTCCCGAGTGCTGGGATTAAAGGCGTGTCCCACCACACCTGGCCTGAAAATATTTTTTAGAAAAGGTGGTAGGTGCCTGAGGAGCAAGACCCAAATCAATCCTCTGGCCTCCATGTGCACATGAACATGCACACGCACCCAGTATGCACGCAAAATGCAGAGCATGATGGCTGGACTTGTAGTCTACTACTGTGAGAAAGGCTTGTATTCCTTTCCATTGCCTGATTACCTCTACTCCACCTTCCACATCTACTCCAGTGACAATTCAATTTTTTGTTTGTTTGTTTTTTCAAGGTAGGGTCTCACTCTAGCTCAGGCTGACCTGGAATTCACTATGTCGTCTCAGGCTGGCCTGGAACTCACAGTGATCCACCTACCTCTGCCTCCCAAGTGCTGTGATTAAAGGCGTGCACCATCACGCCCGGCAACAATTCAACTTCAATGAGTTTCTGCTCATGTTTCTGAACCCACCCTGTCTTCCAACTATAGGACTTGACTTGTACCCCACCTGCAGATTCCCTTCTCCCCACTGGCTCATCCTGACCCACCCTCCAAGGCTGAGCTCAAAGGCATTAATCCACATTCAACAACAGTGGGCTGGAGAGATGGCTTAACAGTTAAGGTGCTTGCCTGTGAAGCCTAAGGACCCATGTTCTACTCTCCAGATCCCACATAAGCCACATGCACAAGGTGATGCAAGCACGCAAGGTTGCACTGCGCATAAGATGGTGCACATGTCTGGAGTTTGATTGCAATGGCTGAGGCCCTGGCATGCCAATTCTTTCTTGCTCTCTCACATAAAAAAGGCTAGTCTGTTGGACTTGCCTCAATAATAATAATAATAACAACAACAACAACATATTTTTTAAATGAGGGTTGGAGAGATAGCTCTGTGGTTAAGGCACTTGCCTATAAAGCCTAAGGACCAGAGTTCAATTTTCCAGTACCCATGGAAAGCAGGTGTACAGTGGCACATGTGTCTGGAGTTCATTTGAAACAGCTAGAGACTATGGCATGTCCATACTCTGCTTCAAAATAAATTAATGGATAAAAAATATATATATATTTTTTTGGTGGTTCAAGGTAGTGTCTTACTCTAACCCAGGCTGGCCTGGAATTTACTATGTAATCTCAGAGTGGCCTAAACTCACAGTGACCCTCCTACCCCTGCCTCCTGAGGTAAAAATTATTATTTTTTAATTCATTTTGAGAGAGAGAGAAAGAGAGAGAAAGAGGCAGATAGAGAGAATGGGCATGCCAGGGCCTCTAGCCCCTGCAAATGAACTCCAGATGCATGTACCACCTTCTGCATCTGGCTAATGTGGGTCCTGGGGAATTGAACTAGGGTCCTCAGGCTTTGCAGACAAATACCTTAACCACCAAGCCATCTCTCCAGCTCCCAAAAGTATGTGTGTGTATATATATATATATGTGTATTTTGTCTGTTTGTTTTGTTTTTCCAGGTAGGGTTTCACTCTAGTCCAGGCTGACCTGGAATTCACTATGTAGTCTCAGGATGGCCTTGAACTCACAGCCATCTTCCTACTTCTGCTTTCTGAGTGCTGGGATTAAAGGTGTGCACCACCACTCCCAGATCCCAAAAGTATATTTTTATTTTACTTTTATTTTTTAAAACATTTTAAAATAATTTTAAAAAGATATTTATTTATTTATTTATTTATTTATTTATTTATTTATTTATTTATTTATGGGGGGGAGGGGAAGAGAGAGAGAGAATGGGTGCATCAGGGCCTCTAGCCACTGCAAACAAATTCCAGATGGATGTACCACCATGTGCATCTCATTTATGTGAGAACCTGGCCCCTTAGGCTTTGTAGGCAAGCATCTTAACCACTAAGCCATCTCTCCAGCACCAAAAGTATAGTTTTAAAAATATTTTTATTATTTATTTGAGCAAGAAAGGATAAGCACACTGTGCCATCTTGCCATGAACTTCAGATGCACATGCCACTTTGTGCATCTGGCTTTACATGGGGAATGGGGAATTGAACCTGGGCCAGCAGACTTTGCAAGCAAGTGCCTTTAACCACTGAACCACCACCCCCCGGCCACAATAGCTTTTTTTTCTTTTCTTTTCTTTTCTATTATTTTTTTTTTGGGGGGGGGGTTCGAGATTGGGTCTCACTCTAGCTCAGGCTGACCTGGAATTCACTATATAGTCTCAGAGTGGCCTCGAACTCTCAGTGATCCTCCTACCTCTGCCTCCCGAGTGCTGGGATTAAAGGCGTGCACCACCATGCCCGGCTAAACATATATTTCTTAAAAGGGGAAAGATTAACAGATCATGGTCTGGAGGCTAGGAAACAGCAAGCCTGATTGGTCCTGATTTGGGCCACTGTCCGGATTCATCTCAGTCTTTGTGTCCTCCGTGGCCAGACCTGGGAGGGTTTAAAGTCTTACTCAAGTGTCCCACTTCCTGCTGGGATAGTCAAGGGTTGGAAAGACCTGAGAGCTGAGAAGTCAGATGCCCCTATTTGCCAGGGTCCGGATTTCTCTGGTAACACTTGGCTACCTGCCATTTCAGTTTCTGGGGTTGTCGTGCACAAGGAATCAGTGCCACATCTTCTCAGTCACTAAATTTGGTTCTGAACCTAGCTGCAGTTGTTTCAGCCTTAGTAACAGATCCGGCTCTGCCCGTCCATATCAACTTTCAATTAAGGGCCCCTGTGGCATAGGAGACTCTGTGGTTCACAGAGTATAGTTCAGTGGTAGAGTGCCTGCCTAGCATACTCAAAGTCATGGGTTGGAGAAGAGATGAGAGAGAGAGTGCTGTAAATTTTCCTTTGAGGAACTATTTCCTCCATCCTGTTCTTAGACTGGATATTATTATTATTATTATTATTATGCATCTCCTTTTTTTTTGAGGTAGGGTCTCACTCTAGTTCAGGCTGACCCAGAATGCACTATGTAGTCTCAGGGTGGCCTTGAACTCTTGGCAATCTTCCTACCTGCCTCCCAAGTGCTAGAATTAAAAGCATGTGTCACCATGCTCTGCTTATTATTATTATTGCTTGTTTTGTGAGGCAAGATCTCACTCTAGCCCAGGTTGACCTAGAACTTACTCTATAAACTCAGGCTGGTCTTGAACTCACAGCAATCCTTCCTACCTCAGCCTCCAGAGTGCAAGGACTAAAGGCATGAGCCACCACACCAGCTTTTCAGGCTAGATATTTAACCTAGGATCATTTTATATTCCCAAATCTAGGGTTGTGCCAATGGCGTTTATTTCCGCCTCTGCAGTCAACATGATTGCTCATGCTCTGCGGCAGCCCGATCAGGGTGAGTCATAGGACTTTTTCTGGGAATGCTAAAACAAAGACTTGCTCTTTCTGCCGGGCGTGGTGGCGCACGCCTTTAATCCCAGCACTCGGGAGGCAGAGGTAGGAGGATCTCCCAGAGTTCCAGGCCACCCTGAGACTACATAGTTAATTTCAGGTCAGCCTGGACCAGAGTGAGATCCTACCTTGCAAAACAAACAAACAAACAAACAAACAAAAAGACTTGCTCTTTCTTGCTTTTTTTTTTTTTTTTTTTTTTTTGGCATGTGTATGTGTATGTTTGTATGCATGGGGGGTACCCGTGGATGAGCATGGGTACACGTGCACAAGTGTGCATGTGTGTAGAGGCCTGCCAGAGAGTGACACCCGATGTTTCCTCAATCATGCTCCACCTTATTTTATTAGTGAGACAGACAGGGTCTCTCACTGAATCCAGAGCTTGGCCTTTTGAATGGACTAGCTAACCAGGAAGCCCCAGGGACTCTCCTGTCTCTGTTTCTCTAGCGTTGGGAGTATAGCCTGTACTGCCATGTCCAGCATTGACATGGGTGCTGGGATTAGAACTCAAGCTTTCACACTGGCATGGCAAGCACTTTTCCAGCCTCAGGACTTGCTCTTTCTTTTCTTTTCTCTCTCTTACTCTCTTTTTTTCTTTAGTTTTATGAAGTAGAATTAGTTTCAGGGTGGCCTTGTACGCATGGTGATCTTCCTACCTCTGCTCCCCAAGTGCTGGGATTAAAGGCATGAGCCACCACACCTGGCTTCTTTTCTTTTCTTTTCTTTTATGTTTCAGTTCTTCAAGGTAGGGTCTAGCTATAGCCCAGGCTGACCTGGAATTCACTATGTAGTCTCAGGCTGGCCTCGAACTCACAGTGATCCTCCTACCTCTGCCTCCCAAGTGCTGGGATTAAAGGTGTGCACCACCATGCCTGGCCAGGACTTGCTCTTTCTTGCTGCTATTGAACAAGGAAGCTCAGAGCTTCGGGAGTTGGTGGGATGATTAGGAGACTGTGTCAGCTCTGAGGATGCAGAACAGAGGAACAGAAAACAAAAAACAAGCCAGGTCAATGGCCAATGATGTTGTCATTGCAAATAAAGCAGTCCCCTTAGATTAATTTGAATAAAGTGGGTTTAATGCTGGGTGTGGTGACACATACCTTTAATCCTAGTACTCAGGAAGCAGAGGTAGGATGATCCCTGTGAGTTTGAGGCCAGCCTGAGACTACATAGTGAATTCCAGGCCAGCTTGGGCTAGAGTGAGACCCTTCCTCAAAAAAATGAAAAAAAAATTATTCATTTATTTGAGAGAGAGAAACAGAGAAAGAATTCGATAAAGAATGGGTGCAGAGCTGGAGAGATGGTTTAGCGGTTAAGTGGTTAAGCGTTTGCCTGTGAAGCCTAAGGACCCCAGGTTGAAGCTGAGGCTCAATTTCCCAGGACCCACGTAAGCCAGATGCACAAGGTGGCGCATGCATCTGGAGTTCATCTGCAGTGGCTGGGGGTCCTGGTGCACCCATTCTCTCTCTCTGCCTCTGTCTGTTGTTCTCAAATAAATAAATAAAAATAAACAAAAAATAATGGGTGCACCAGGGGCTCTAGCCATTGCAAATCAACTCCAGACACATGTACCACCTTCTGCATCTGGTTTATGTGGGTCCTTGGGAATTGAACTTGGGTCCTTTGGCTTTGCAGGCAAGCTCCTTAACCACTAAGCCATCTCTCCAGCCCATGTGCCTATTCTTTTTCTTTTTTAAAATTAATTTATTTATTTGAGAGAAAGAGGCGGAGAGAGAGAGAGAGAGAGAGCGAGCATGCCAGGGCCTCTAGCCACTGCAAACAAACTCCAGATGCATGTGCCCCCTTGTGCATATGGTTTACATGGGTCCTGGAGAATAGAACTGGGATCCTTTGACTCTGCAGGCAAATGCCTTAACTGCTAAGCCATATCTCCAGCCCTGTTATATATATTATTGTATTTATTTATTTTCAAGCAGAGAGAGAGATATCAAGAATGGGCACCCCAGGGCCTCCAGGCAGAGGTAGGAGGATCACAAGGCCACCCTGAAATGAACCCAGCCTGGGCCATGAGACCCTGCATGTATCACTTTGTGCATGTGGATGCATGTTACACTTTGTGTGTGGCACTGGGCATCAAACCCGGGTCGTTAGTCTTTATAATCAAGCACCTTCACCTCTAAGGCATCTCTCTGGCCCCCATGTGGCTATTCTTAAAGTACAAAAATGTCAGTGTTATATGGTATAATTTCTATTTATTTTTTTAACATTTGAACAAACCTAGAAATGAACATGGGGAGCAGTAGAAATTCAGGGAGAAATCAAGTGCTAACTACACCCCAGTCCACCCATACCACCCAGTCCGGGCCCTTGGCATTGCCCTCACTCCCACATCCCCAGGTCAGGACACACACGGACTGAGGGGCGCTTCTCTGCCAAATGCCACCCTAACAGGCAACATCACCGTCACCCTGAGTCCTGAGGGCAGGATGTGTAGTCTTGCTCTCATCAGTCTGTCCCTGAATAAGGCCACTTCAGGTTTGTAGCAGGTACCCCAGAAATGACAGTCCATAGAAAAACTCCAGCCTCAATCTATGCCCCTTCCCACACTGGCACGGAAGCAGTCTACACTCAATGGTTTGATGTTTATTTTCAGAAAGTGATGAAAACAAAGAAATACATCCAAACACCACTCTCTGTACAATAAATAGCCTCCCCCATCAAAAAAATAAAAATAAAAAAGGAAGAAGTGTGCGTATGCACCACAAATGGGACCTCGCTTGGTGAAACACGCATTCCCACCCCTTCCTCTGCACCCCAATCTCTTGTCTCCCAGCGGGTGGGCTCAGGCCAGCTGCCCAGTCACTTGAATCCTCGCCGCAACCCTGGCTTGCTGTTATAAAGTTCATTCCTCTTTATTTCCAGGGCAGGGATTAATACAGGGGACAGGACCGCTAAAGTCACTCCAAATGGGAGAGAACTGGCTTCTGGGTGAACCTCTCCCCTGATCCTCCCACCCTTCCAGAAGTCACTAAAACCGTTCTGTGTCCAAGACCTTCCCGAGTCCCATTCTCTGTTCTCCACAGGACCATCTGCTACATGCAGCGAGAGGTCCATGGTTGTAGTTTGGGCAGAGGAAGGGGCAGGGGGACACTCCTGTCACGTTTCCTTGTGGGCCAGGAATCAGTAAGTGGACCCCAGTATTCTTCTCACTTCCCCCCCTTCTTCCCCAAACGCTTACTACACAGGGAAGGAACGGTGGGAGCGGAAGACTTCTCCACCTTAGCTGATATCCTCCAATTAGTAACTTCGCCTCAGTGTTCAGTTGGAAAAATAGTTGTAAAACTGGCCTTCGGTTTCCTTATCAAAAGGAGAAGGGGCCCCAGCAGGGGAGGAGCTGTCCCCACTGGAAGGGTAGGGGGACACCCTCCTTCTCTTAGAGTCTCCTTCACCCAGTCCTGACTCGCTGGGCTCGGGCCGCAGTGGTGTGATCTCGGTCCACAGGGAAGGAGACCCTTGCTCCTCTGGCCCCCGTCCATCTGAGGCTCCTGGGCCAGGCTCCATGGGCAGAGTCCTCATGGGGCGGAACCAGCCAGGAGGGCTCATCTTGGGAGGGTACTGGGGAGGCACAGGCCAGCTGGCTCCGGGTGCCAGCACCTCCTGGCCACGGTAGTAGGACACAGTGGGCCCAGGGGCTGAGGGCAGAAATGCAGGTTTCATGCTGACTGCTCGGAATTCGGCCTCATAGCTGTGTTCCCGGTGGGTCCCCAGCCAGTAAGGCTGGGAGATCACATCCTTGGGTTGGCCAGGAAGGTCGGGGTAGAAGCGGCTGGGAACAGGATACTGGTTGGATAACAGAGGTGAGTAAGGGTCTCCTCCAAGCAGCTGACAGTTGGGTCCAGGAGGGGAGGGGACACTGGTGTCAACAGATGCATACATGCTTACAAAAAAAAAAAAAAAAACAAAAAAACCAAGATAGGAAGTTAGAAAATAAGTCACCACATGTTCTTTTCCTTCCCTGTCCCTCTTTCCTTGGCCTGCCCACCCTCCAGCCTCCTCCAAGACAGGGCATTGCAACACTGGGCACCCATCTACAGTCCCATCTCCGAGATGACAAAGATGAGCTGAGCCCAGCGGCACTTACGATTCAAAGTTCTCCCGGAATCCTTTGGCAAAGGGGTTATTATCAATTTTCAGCTGAGTGATCTAGAGAGAAGGGGGAAATAAGAGTCCCCTGAGCCTTGTGTCTGAGGCTAGGAACTTCCAACGTCCCTCGCGAGAAGGACTATGGGGTCTGGGGAGATGGCTCAGTGGTTAAAGGTGCTTGGTTGCAAATCTTGACAGCCCAGGTTAGATTCCCCAGTACCCATGTCAAGCCAAAGGACACAAAGGGACACAAGCATCTGGAGTCTTTTGCAGTGGCTGGAAGCCCTGGCACATGCATATTCTCATTATCTCTCTCCCTCCTCTCCTCCCTTTCTCTCTCTTTTTCCCTTTCTCAAATAAATAAATATTTTTTAAAAAATATTTTATTTATTTATTTTTGTTTTTTTTTTTATTTATTTGAGAGCGACACAGAGAGAGAAAGGGGCAGGGAAGGAAGGACAGAAAGAGAATGGGCACACCAGGGCCTCCAGCCACTGCAAACGAACTCCAGATGCATGCGCCACCTTGTGCATTTGGTTTACGTGGGTCCTGGGGAATGGAGCTTCAAACTGGGGTCCTTAGGCTTCACAGGCAAGCACTCAACTGCTAAGCCATCTCTCCAACCCGCAATAACTAAGTTTTTTAAAAGGGTGGTTCGGAGGACTGTGGCCACACACTGTCCCTCGGTGGAGGTCTGCCCCACACTCAAACCCCTGCCCCGCAGCCTCACCTCGGCGTTCTGGTAGGCAGTCACGGCAATGAACTGGGTCTCTTGAAAAGTGAAAACGTGCGTGTTGGAAGCACTGCAGGCGGCCTCTGGCTCTCCACCGTTCACCTCCACAATGTGTAGCCGGGGCTGGTACTTATGCAGGGACTGCAGCACAATCATCTGGAGAGGAAGCCAGGTGTGGTAAGGTGGAAGAGGGAGCTAGAAGGATCCCCCTGCTCCGGTAGTGGACCCCATGGCTCAACGCATGGCCCTCTGGATCCCTCCACCCCTACCAATGACTGGCTCTACTATGAGGCCAGAAGGAACCTCTGTCCCTTTCTTTGCCCTGCCAACATGTCACTTCTTGAGAGAGAGAGAGGAGAGAATTGGCACGCCAGGGCCTCCAGCCACTGCAACTGAACTCCAGACACATGTGCCACCCTGTGTGCATGTGTGACCTTGCTGTCACCTTGTGTGTCTGGCTTACTTGGGACCTGGAGAGGGGAACATGGGTCTTTAGGCTTCACAGGCAAGCTCCTAAACCACTCTCCAGCCCCAACATGTAACTTCTCCTAAGCCTTCCAACTCTAGTCCTCAGCCTCTTTGGGGCACCAAATCTAGCCTCTTGCTCCCTTTCCTACTCCCAGATGTCCACTGAAGAGACCTTTTGTAACAAGATTGTTCAGTGTGAAGACACTGGGGCGTCCGTTCCCCGGAACCAAGTCTAATTCCATCGTGCTGACCAATCATGCAGTCCACATCCAGTGAGGAAGCCCCTGGGCTTGGCCTGCGCTGATCTGACTATGACCCCCGCCCAAGATCCGGCTTCCTCCCATCTCGTCTTCTCAAGCTGGGTAGGAAAGAGCCAGAGTCGAAAGAGGAAGAAAGGGACCATAGGGCTGGGGAGAGAGTTCAGTTAGCAAAATGGTTTCCATGTAAGCGGGAGGTCCTACATTCGATCCCATGAACCCAATCCAAGACACAGAGGCGTGTACTTGTAAACTTAGTGCTGAGGAGGCAGAGACCAGAACTTGCTAGCCAGCCAGTCTAGCCTATTTGGTGAGTCCCATGCCACTGAGAGACCTTGTTTCAAAAAACATGGATGGGGGGCTAGGGAGATGCTTCAGGTAAGAGAGCTCGCAGCGCAAGCATGAGGGCCTGATTTCCCCTGAGTTTGATTCCCCAGAATCCACAACTGGGCAGGTATGGCCATGCACACCTATAACCCCAGTCTTGTGGGAAGTAGAGACTGGAGAATCTTTGGGGTTCACTGGTCAGCAGGTCTGATTAAAAATGGTAGCTCATGCCGGGCGTGGAGGCACATTCCTTTAATCCCAGTACTTGGGAGGCAGAGGTAGGAGGATCACCATGAGTTTGAGGCCACCCTGAGTTAACAGAATAAATTCCAGGTCAGCCTGAGCTAGAGTGAAACCCTACCTCGAAAAACCAAAAAAAAAAAAAAAAAAAAAAAAAAAAAAAAAAAAAAGGCAGCTCACGGGCTGGAGAGATGGCTTAGCAGTTAAGGCGCTTGCCTGCAAAGCCTAAAGATGCAGGTCTAACTCCCCAGTACTCACAAAAAGCCAGATACACAAGGTGGCACATGTGTCTGGAGATCCTTTGCAGTGACTGGGGGCCCTGGTGCACCCATTCTCTCCCTCTGCCTCTTTCTCTCTCTTGCTCTCTCTCAAATAAATAAATAAAAATTTAAAAGTGGCAGCTCAAGGGCCTGGAGCAATGGCTCACTGGTTAAAGGTACTTGCTTGCAAAGCCTGATGGTCTGGGTTCAATTCCCTAGTACCCACATAAAACCAGATGTACAAAGTGGCACATGCATCTGAAGTTCATTTGCAGAGGCAGGAGGCCCTGATGTGCCCATTTCTCCCTCCCTCTCTCTCCTTCTCAAATAAATAAATAAATATTTTTAAACAATGGCAGCTCAAGATTCAATGAGAGACTGTCTCAAGGAACAAGTGAATGAGCAATACCCAAGGAAACCTGGCATTCTCCTCTGGCCTCCACACAGGTGTGAATGGGACACACACAGCCATATCCACACACATATACTGTGCCACTCATGCCCCCTCAACACCCACAAAAAAGGCAGACAGTGCCCAAAGAATGATTCCCGAGATTGCCTCCACACACACAAACACACACACGCAAGAAAAGGAAGTTGGAGAGCACAGAGTGGCCTCATAGGCCTTCCTGAGGCCTGCGGAGTGGGGAGGGGTTCTCAGATGTGGGTGAGCCCCTCCAGGACAGGCAGTCCTACCTGGCTCACATTGTTGGAGGCTCCCTTATTATTCGTGAGCTTTAGTTTCCCAAATGAAACTTCCTGGCGCATCCAGTGGGCTCCAGTGTTGGGGGAATCCGGGTGGACGTACAGGCGGTTCCCTGTGGACAGTTAACTTTTTTGGCAAGGAGACGCTGTACAAACGCTCCCCCTACCCCAGTTCTGAGGGGGTGTGTGTGTGTGTGTGTGAGAAGGGCACAAGGAGATGGCTAGATAGGAAGAGCAGGGGCAGGTGTGGACAGAGGACTGAGCTAAGGGACAAACTCGACCAGGACAAGAAAAGAGATGATAAGCCCAAGGAAGAGAGGTGGGTGCGATGGAGTGTAGAACTCAAGCCTTCAAGTCAGGGGCAAGGGCTTGGGGGATCCACCAGAGGGCGCCCAATCCTGGAAGAAAAGCGTGCCTACCACTCCCAAAGGGGCACGTACCTGGCATGCTGCCTTCCGCCTTCCCACACTGTACCCACTTGCCACTCTGGTACCGCCAATGGTGCTGGTCCACCAAGACAACATCCACAAACATCCTGTAATGGCTGGTGGGCTCCAGCCCGGCCACAGTGAACGACAGGAATGGGAACATCCGCCTGCAGGAACAGAGAGGCCCCAGAGTCCATGACTGGCTCGGTGGCCACTCACCCGTGCACGCTTGGTGCACGGAAGCCGGCCTCCGTCTGCTCCAGAAAGCCAACTGGCAAGTGCTCTGGACGTTTGCCTGCTGGTTGTCAAACACGGCCATAATTAAAAATTAAACTGTATAAATTAAATACATTCTACTAAAAGCCAAGGCAATTAGCATTCAGAAATGACTTCCCTTTTGTTTTACAATGTTGTACTATTGCTTGTGCTCGGGAGGGGGGTTTACGCCTGCTGTCCCATGTAATGGGGGTGCCGACAATGGCTGTGTGCATTTTCCCCCAACTCCATGTTCAGCCACATCATGTAGCCACAGTAAGCTTGCGTACACCACAGGAACCAGCAAACACTGTAAATCAGAACCCCCTTTTGTGGTTCTAGGGGGTTGAACCAGGGGTCACATGCTTGCTAGGCAAGCACTCTACCACTGAGGTACATCCCCAGTCTATTCCACAGCTTTTAAAAATATTTTACTTTTAATTTATTTATTCGGCAAGCACTCAACTGCTAAGCCATCTCTCCAACCCGCAATAACTAAGTTTTTAAAAGGGTGGTTCGGAGGACTGTGGCCACACACTGCCCCTTGGTGGAGGTCTGCCCCACACTCAAACCCCTGCCCCGCAGCCTCACCTCGGCGTTCTGGTAGGCAGTCACGGCAATGAACTGGGTCTCTTGAAAAGTGAAAACGTGCGTGTTGGAAGCACTGCAGGCGGCCTCTGGCTCTCCACCGTTCACCTCCACAATGTGTAGCCGGGGCTGGTACTTATGCAGGGACTGCAGCACAATCATCTGGAGAGGAAGCCAGGTGTGGTAAGGTGGAAGAGGGAGCTAGAAGGATCCCCCTGCTCCGGTAGTGGACCCCATGGCTCAACGCATGGCCCTCTGGATCCCTCCACCCCTACCAATGACTGGCTCTACTATGAGGCCAGAAGGAACCTTTGTCCCTTTCTTTGCCCTGCCAACATGTCACTTCTTGAGAGAGAGAGAGGAGAGAATTGGCATGCCAGGGCCTCCAGCCACTGCAACTGAACTCCAGACACATGTGCCACCCTGTGTGCATGTGTGACCTTGCTGTCACCTTGTGTGTCTGGCTTACTTGGGACCTGGAGAGGGGAAACATGGGTCTTTAGGCTTCACAGGCAAGCTCCTAAACCACTCTCCAGCCCCAACATGTAACTTCTCCTAAGCCTTCCAACTCTAGTCCTCAGCCTCTTTGGGGCACCAAATCTAGCCTCTTGCTCCCTTTCCTACTCCCAGATGTCCACTGAAGAGACCTTTTGTAACAAGATTGTTCAGTGTGAAGACACTGGGGCGTCCATTCCCCGGAACCAAGTCTAATTCCATCGTGCTGACCAATCATGCAGTCCACATCCAGTGAGGAAGCCCCTGGGCTTGGCCTGCGCTGATCTGACTATGACCCCCGCCCAAGATCCGGCTTCCTCCCATCTCGTCTTCTCAAGCTGGGTAGGAAAGAGCCAGAGTCGAAAGAGGAAGAAAGGGACCATAGGGCTGGGGAGAGAGTTCAGTTAGCAAAATGGTTTCCATGTAAGCGGGAGGTCCTACATTCGATCCCATGAACCCAATCCAAGACACAGAGGCGTGTACTTGTAAACTTAGCGCTGAGGAGGCAGAGACCAGAACTTGCTAGCCAGCCAGTCTAGCCTATTTGGTGAGTCCCATGCCACTGAGAGACCTTGTTTCAAAAAACATGGATGGGGGGCTAGGGAGATGCTTCAGGTAAGAGAGCTCGCAGCGCAAGCATGAGGGCCTGATTTCCCCTGAGTTTGATTCCCCAGAATCCACAACTGGGCAGGTATGGCCATGCACACCTATAACCCCAGTCTTGTGGGAAGTAGAGACTGGAGAATCTTTGGGGTTCACTGGTCAGCAGGTCTGATTAAAAATGGTAGCTCATGCCGGGCGTGGAGGCACATTCCTTTAATCCCAGTACTTGGGAGGCAGAGGTAGGAGGATCACCATGAGTTTGAGGCCACCCTGAGTTAACAGAATAAATTCCAGGTCAGCCTGAGCTAGAGTGAAACCCTACCTCGAAAAACCAAAAAAAAAAAAAAAAAAGGCAGCTCACGGGCTGGAGAGATGGCTTAGCAGTTAAGGCGCTTGCCTGCAAAGCCTAAAGATGCAGGTCTAACTCCCCAGTACTCACATAAAGCCAGATACACAAGGTGGCACATGTGTCTGGAGATCCTTTGCAGTGACTGGGGGCCCTGGTGCACCCATTCTCTCCCTCTGCCTCTTTCTCTCTCTTGCTCTCTCTCAAATAAATAAATAAAAATTTAAAAGTGGCAGCTCAAGGGCCTGGAGCAATGGCTCACTGGTTAAAGGTACTTGCTTGCAAAGCCTGATGGTCTGGGTTCAATTCCTAGTACCCACATAAAACCAGACGTACAAAGTGGCACATGCATCTGAAGTTCATTTGCAGAGGCAGGAGGCCCTGATGTGCCCATTTCCCTCCCTCCCTCTCTCTCTCCTTCTCAAATAAATAAATAAATATTTTTTTAAACAATGGCAGCTCAAGATTCAATGAGAGACTGTCTCAAGGAACAAGTGAATGAGCAATACCCAAGGAAACCTGGCATTCTCCTCTGGCCTCCACACAGGTGTGAATGGGACACACACAGCCATATCCACACACATATACTGTGCCACTCATGCCCCCTCAACACCCACAAAAAGGCAGACAGTGCCCAAAGAATGATTCCCGAGATTGCCTCCACACACAAACACACACACGCAAGAAAAGGAAGTTGGAGAGCACAGAGTGGCCTCATAGGCCTTCCTGAGGCCTGCGGAGTGGGAGGGGTTCTCAGATGGGGTGAGCCCTCCAGGACAGGCAGTCCTACCTGGCTCACATTGTTGGAGGCTCCCTTATTATTCGTGAGCTTTAGTTTCCCAAATGAAACTTCCTGGCGCATCCAGTGGGCTCCAGTGTTGGGGGAATCCGGGTGGACGTACAGGCGGTTCCCTGTGGACAGTTAACTTTTTTGGCAAGGAGACGCTGTACAAACGCTCCCCCTACCCCAGTTCTGAGGGGGGGTGTGTGTGAGAAGGGCACAAGGAGATGGCTAGATAGGAAGAGCAGGGGCAGGTGTGGACAGAGGACTGAGCTAAGGGACAAACTCGACCAGGACAAGAAAAGAGATGATAAGCCCAAGGAAGAGAGGTGGGTGCGATGGAGTGTAGAACTCAAGCCTTCAAGTCAGGGGCAAGGGCTTGGGGGATCCACCAGAGGGCGCCCAATCCTGGAAGAAAAGCGTGCCTACCACTCCCAAAGGGGCACGTACCTGGCATGCTGCCTTCCGCCTTCCCACACTGTACCCACTTGCCACTCTGGTACCGCCAATGGTGCTGGTCCACCAAGACAACATCCACAAACATCCTGTAATGGCTGGTGGGCTCCAGCCCGGCCACAGTGAACGACAGGAATGGGAACATCCGCCTGCAGGAACAGAGAGGCCCCAGAGTCCATGACTGGCTCGGTGGCCACTCACCCGTGCACGCTTGGTGCACGGAAGCCGGCCTCCGTCTGCTCCAGAAAGCCAACTGGCAAGTGCTCTGGACGTTTGCCTGCTGGTTGTCAAACACGGCCATAATTAAAAATTAAACTGTATAAATTAAATACATTCTACTAAAAGCCAAGGCAATTAGCATTCAGAAATGACTTCCCTTTTGTTTTACAATGTTGTACTATTGCTTGTGCTCGGGAGGGGGGTTTACGCCTGCTGTCCCATGTAATGGGGGTGCCGACAATGGCTGTGTGCATTTTCCCCCAACTCCATGTTCAGCCACATCATGTAGCCACAGTAAGCTTGCGTACACCACAGGAACCAGCAAACACTGTAAATCAGAACCCCCTTTTGTGGTTCTAGGGGGTTGAACCAGGGGTCACATGCTTGCTAGGCAAGCACTCTACCACTGAGGTACATCCCCAGTCTATTCCACAGCTTTTAAAAATATTTTACTTTTAATTTATTTATTCGGGGGGGGGGGAGAATGGGCTCATCAGGGGCTCTAGCCACTGCAAATGAACTCCAGACACATGTGCCACCTTGTGCATTTCGTTCACGTGGGACCTGGGGAATTGAACCCGAGTCCTTAGGCTTCACAGGCAAGTGCCTTAACTGCTAAGCCATCTCTCCAGCCCATCCCTAGTTTTTAAAAAATGCCTTCCTTCCAAAAGGTCAGTCATGAGATACTTCTCTGCACACGACCATCTCTAACCTTAGTGTGGCCAGCCCTCCACAGGCAGTTCCCAGAAGACCAGTTAGCTTCAGTTCCCCTTCTGTCCTTTCAGCACTCACTCTCCTACTCTCTGTGTTACACCGAACCCCAAGGGGCCACCCACAGGTCCTCTCTGCTCCACACTCTAGTCCTGATGTCCATAGTGTGGCCTGGATCTTCAGAGAATCAGCTAACACCCTAGATGGACAGAAGGCTCCATTAAACTGCCCTTACGCGTAAAGTCTTGTCTCCAAGCAAAAGTAGAGAAAGTGGGCTGGAGAGATGGCTTAGCAGTTAAGGCGTCTGCTTGCGAAGCCTAAGACCACCCGATCGATTCTCCAGGTCCCACGTTTAGCCAGTGACGCAAGGGCGCAATGCTGCACTTGCCCACAAATGGGGTGCATGCGTCTGGAGTTTGTTCACAGCGGCTGAGAGGCAGTTGGCGCGCCCAAGCTCTCTCTGTCTCTCTCTCAAAAAAAAAAAAAAACAAGTAGAGAAAGTGAGTGGATTGGATGCTATAACACTCTCCGCTGTGCTAGAACAGAGGATTCAGAAAAGGAAGCCCTCTCCTACAACAGCCTCTCTACCACTTCCACCATCACGGCCCCCATTTATCACTGTCATTACAACCACCTCCACTATCACAACCACCATCACTGTCACCATGGTCTCCACCATCACTGCTACCACCGTCGTCTTCATCACAACCTCCACTGTCCCATCACTATCCACAATCACCGTTGCTACCGTTACCCCTCCACAATCACAACCACTGTCACTCTAACCACTCCCTCCACCATCAACCAACCACCACCTCCCCATCTCTGCCAGCAGTGCCGCCACCATCTCTCTCATGCCCACCATCAATACACGCACTGCCTCCACCATCACTCTCTTCAGCCACCGCCTGTACTACAGCCATCATTATTCCCACACCACCTCAACCATGTCCACCATCACCCTATCCACCGCCTCTACAAGCACCATCACTACCAGGACCCTTCCACTATGGCAACCATCCGCCCTCTCTCTGCCATCTCCACCATCATCACCATCACTAGAGCCATTGACTTTGCTGTCATAACCGCCAGCAGCTGCAGAGTCTCTATGACCATCACCTCACCAGCCCCAGGGCCATCACTAGCTCCAACAGCCAAGCCTCTCTCTTCAGATCCCATCAGGAAGAGTAGGGTTGTCATATCAGAAACTAAGCCCCAATTAGAAGTGTCTTTTGGGCTGGAGAGATGGCTTAGCGGTTAAGGTGTTTGCCTGCAAAGCCAAAGGATCCTGGTTCGATTCTCCAGGACCCATGTAAGCCAGATGCACAAGGGGGCACATGTGTCTGGAGTTTGTTTGCAGTGGCTGGAGGCCCTGGTGTGCCCATTCTCTCCCTCTGTCTCTTTCTGCCTCTATCTCTCTCAAATAAATAAATAAATAATATTTAAAAAAGAAATGTCTTTCACCCCTTTGCCCCTCCTCTATAAGGGACATGTAGGATGGGAAGGCATTGGTCTCTGAGGCAGGGAGAGTTCCAGAGAACAAGGCACACTCTTGGGTAAGTGCTTAATCCTTAAAATCATATCCCTACTACTGGAGAGATGGCTTAGTGTGCTTCCTGAGCAAGCATGAGGGCCTGAGGAGGCCTGAACTTGTCAGAGTTCGAATTTCCAGGATCCACATAAACAGCTGGGTGTGGCCACACACACTTGTAACCAGATCAGAGAGCCCAGCTTGTAATAAAACTGTGAAAGAGGACTGGAGAGATGGCTTAGCAGTTAAAAGTGTTTACCTGCAAAGCCTAAGGACTCAGGTTCAAGTCCCCAGTACCCACATAAGCCAGATTCAGTAGGTGGCACATGGGTATAACGTTTGTTTGCAGTATCTGGAGGCCCTGGCACACCCATTATTTTCCCTTCCCTTTCCTCCCCTCCCCTCCCCTCCTCTCCCCTCCTCTTCTCTTCTCTCTGTGCCTCTTTCTCAAATAACTAAAATAAGGATGTGAGGGCGATCTGGCTGTGACATCTGTCACCCCATTGATTGCCAGGGTTGATTCGGCTGATCTGGCTGGCTAGGCAGGTGTCCCTTCCTCCCTCACCACTCCATGTGCATCTCTCCCGAAGCTGTGCGCTCGTTCGAAGAGGATGACCTTCTTTAAATAGAGGAGGACTGGTCTTTGGTCAAGGGTATACGAGTAGCTGCGCTCCTCTGCCTCTCAAGTGCTGAGATGCCCGGCTGGTGCATGCTTTTAATTCCAGCACTTGGGAGGCAGAAGTAGGAGGATTGCTGTGGGTTTGAGGCCACCCTGAGACTACATAGTGAAGCAAGACCCTACCTTGAAAAATAGAGAAAAAAAATCGGAGGCTGGGCATGGTGGCACATGCCTTTAATTCCAGCACTTGGGAGGCAGAGGTAGAAGGATTGGTATGAGTTTGAGGCCACTCTGAGACTATGACTACATATACAATTCGAGGTCAGCCTGGGCTAGAATGAAACCCTATCTCAAAAACCCCTCCCAAAAAAACTGGGGGCTGGAGAGATGGCTTAATGGTAATGGTGTTTGCCTGTAAAGCCTAAGGACCCAGGTTTGACTCCCCAGAACCCACTTAAGCCAGACACACAGTGATGCAAGTGCACAATGTCACATATGTGCACAAGGGGACGCACATGTCTATAGTTCGTTTCCATCAGCTGAAGGCCATGGAGTGCCCCATTCTGCCTCTTTCTTTCTCTCTCTATCAAATAACTTTACATTTTCTATTTATTTATTTATTTATTTAATATAGAGAAAGAGGCACAGAGAGAGAATGGGCATGCTAGGCCTCCAGCCATTGCAAACAAACTCCAAATGCATGCACCTCCTTGTGCATCTGGCTTACATGGGTCCTGGAGAGTCGAACCCGGATCCTTTGGCTTTGCAGGCAAACACCTTAACTGCTAAGCCATCTCTCCAGCCCTATCAAATAAATTTTCTGGGGGCTGGAGAGATGGCTTAGCGGTTAAGTGCTTGCTTGTGAAGCCTGAGGACCCTGGTTCAAGGCTTGATTCCCCAGTTCCCATATAAGCCAGATGCACAAGGTGGCTCATGCATCTGGAGTTCGTTTGCAGTGGCTGGAGACCCTGGTGCACCCATTCTCTCTCCCTCTCTCTCTCTCTCTCTACCTCTCTATGTCTGTCACTCTCAAATACATAAATAATAAAAAATTTAAAAATTAAAATAAATAAATTTTCTTTCTTCTTTCTTTCTTTCTTTCTTTCTTTCTTTCTTTCTTTCTTTCTTTCTTTCTTTCTTGTTTGTGTTTTTGTTTTTTCGAGGTAGGGTCTCACTCTGGCCCAGGCCAACCTGGAATTCACTCTGTAGTCTCAGGGTGGCCTTGAACTCATGGTGATCCTCTTACCTCTGCCTCCCTAGTGCTGGGATTAAAGGCGTGTGCCATCACACCTGGCTTTCAAATAATTTTTTTTTAATTAAAAAAAATATTGGTCTGAAGAGATGGCTTAGCAGTTAAGGCACTGGCCTGCAAAGCCTAAAGACCCAGGTTTGATTCCCCAGTGCCCACAAAAGCCAGATGCACATAGTAGTGCATGCATCTGAAGTTGATTTGCAGTGATTAGAGGCCATTCTTTCGTTCTCTCTCTCCCTCTCCTTTTCTCTCTCTCCGTATATATGTATGTACGCACACATACACACACACACACATCTGCCTCTTTCTGTCTCTCTCAAATAAATAAATAAATAAAAATACTTTAAAAATATTTTTAGAGGGCTGAAGAGATGGCTTAGCGGTGAAGGTGCTTGCCTGAGAAGCCTAAGAATGCCCGTTTGAAACTCCAAGTTTCACATTTAGCCAGACGCAGTGATGCAAGGGCTCAATGTCACACATGCACATAAGGGGGCGCTTGTGTCTGGAGTTTGTTCACAGCAGCTGAGAGGCTACTGGTGCACCCATTCTCCCTCTTTCTCTCTCTCTCTCAAAAAAAATATTTTTAGAGTCAGGAATGGTGGTGCATGTCTTTAATTCCATCATTCAGGAGGCAGAGGCAGGAGGATTGCTGTGAATTCAAGGCCAGCCTGGGCTAAAGACCCTACTTCGGAAAAACCAAAAAAATTGTATTTATTTATTTATTTAGGAGAGACAGAGAACAAAAAGCAGACAAAGAGTGAGTGAATATGGGCTAACCAGGGCCTCCTGCCACTGTAAATGAACCCCAAGTGCATGTGCCACCTTGTGCATCTGGCTTTAAATGGGTACTGGAGAATTGAACTTGGGCTGTCAGGCTTTGCAAGCAAATGCCTTTAACCACTGAACCATCTCTCCAGCTCCAGAAATGACATTCCTTTTTTTGTTTTGTTTTGTTTTGTTTTTCCAGGTAGGGTCTTGCTCTAAGCCAGGCTGATCTGGAATTAGTCTCAGGCTGGCCTCAAACTCACAGCGATTCTCCTACCTCAGCCTCCTAAGTGCTAGGATTAAAGACATTTGCCACCATACACAGCATAGAAAAGACATTATTTAAGCCAGGCATGGTGTACGTACCTGTAATCCCAACACTTAGGAGGTAGAGGCTAGAGGATCAAACATTCAAAGATGTTCTTGATTATATAATGAATTCATGGCCAGCCTGAACTACATGAGACCAGGTCTTAAAAAACAAACAGCCACTCCCCATACCATCCCAGGCTGCAGACGGATCATTAATCACAGTGCAGTGGGTATCTACTTTGAAGGTAAACTCAGAAAGGTCAATTGCTAGCCGGGCGTGGTGGTGCACGCCTTTAATCCCAGCACTCGGGAGGCAGAGGTAGGAGGATCACCGTGAGTTCGAGCCCACCCTGAGACTACGTAGTGATTTCCAGGTCAGCCTGGACTAGAGTGAAACCCTACCTCGCAAAACCAAAAAGCAAACAAACAGGGCTAGAGAGATGGCTTAGCAGTTAAGGCACTTGCCTGCGAAGCCTAAGGATCCAGGATTGATTCCCTAGTACCCTCGTAATCCAGATGCACAAGTTAGTGTATGCATCTGGAGTTCATTTGCAGTGGCTGAAGGCCCTGGTGTGCCCATACTCTCTTGCTTCAGCTAAAGATATGGCTCAGCGGTTAAAGCACTTGCCTGCAAAGACTAAGGACCCTGGTTCAATTCCCCAGTACTCACATAAAAGCCAGATGTACGGAGTGGCTTAGCCATGCATCTGGAGTTTGGTTTGCAGCCGCTAGATGCATACTATTCATCCCCTCCCTCCCTCCCCCTTCTCTCTTTCTCCTTGCAAAAAATAAATAAATAATATTAAAAACAAACAAACAAGAGACTGGGAAGATGGCTTGGGGGATAAAGCACTTCCCATAAGCATAAGTGCCTGAGTTCAGAACCCAGCACCCAAGCCAAAAGCCAGCTGCTGTGACAGGCACTGAGATCTCAGCCACACCAGAGAACCCACAGAAAGCTGGAGGGGCAGCGAGCTTGGTGACTCAGGCTGTGAACCATTAATGGGAGACCCTGCCTCAAAGAAGACAGAAGGCAAGAACCGACACCTGAAAGTTGTTCTCTGAGCCCCACGTGCATGCCACAGCCAAGACCCAAGAAGATGGTGGATGAAAGGGAGCGGAGAAGGGAGGGCTCCGGTGCACCTTGAAAGGCTTACAATCATCACCAGCTAGAATCTCAAAATAGCCTACTGGTTTATATAACACTGGGTGTAGAGATGGGTCTGGTGCCACACTAAATACCCCCAAATTGTTTACCATACCACCCTCAGGGGACAAAGTTAAGATACCAAATCTCAAACTGGGCATGGTGACGCACGCCTTTAATCCCAGCGCTTGGGAGGATCGCCATGAGGTTTTTTTTTTTTTTTTTTAAGGTAGGGTCTCACTCTGGCCCAGGCTGACCTGGAATCCACTCTGTATTCTCAGGCTAGCCTCAAACTCATGGCGATCCCCCTACCTCTGCCTCCCGAGTGCTGGGATTAAAGGCATGTACCACAACGCCCTGCCACCATGAGTTTTAAGGCTAGCTTGGGCCTTAAAAATACCCCAAGTCGGGCGGCACACGCCTTTAATCCCAGCACTCAGGAGGCAGAGGTAGGAAGATCTCCATGAGTTCAAGGCTAGCCTGAGAATACAGAGTGGATTCCAGGTCAGCCTGGGCCAAAGTGAGACCCTACCTCAAAAAAAAAAAAAAAAACCTTTCTGCCAGGATGATTCTTTGCAGAGTCACAGCGTCCTCAGATCCCAAAGCACCTCACATATATATCATCCAATTCACAGTATTTAAGTGTGACTAAAAAGCCAGGGGAGAGCCAGGTATAGTGCTACATACCTGAAGTCTGACAATTTCAGCACCCAGAAGGCTGAAGCAAGAAGATCACAACTTCAAAGCTAACTTGGGCTATGTAAGTGAGCCCATCTCAAAAACAAAACAAGGACATAGATAGTTTTTGTTAGTTGTGTAATAAAATGTTTTTAAAATTTTTTAATTTGGGGGGCTGGAGAGATGGCTTAGCGGTTAAGGAGTTTGTCTGCCAAGCCAAAGGATCCCTGTTCGATTCTCCAGGTCGCACGTAAGCCAGATGTACATGGTGGCGCATGCGTCTGGAGTTTGTTTGCAGTGGCTGAAGGCCCTGGCATGCCCATTCTCCTCTCTCTCTCTCTAATAAATAAATTTAAAAAATAATAAAATAAGGGGCTGGAGAGATGGCTTAGTGGTTAAGGTGTATGCCTATGAAGCCTAAGGACCCAGGTTCGATTCTCCATGTCCCACATAAGCCAGATGCACACGGTGGCACATGCGTCTGGAGGTCGTATGCAGTGGCCAGAGGCCCTGGCGTGCCCATTCTCACTTTCCCTCTCTCTGTCTCTCCCTCTCTCTGTCTCTCCCTCTCTCTGTCTCAAATAAATAAATTAAATAAAATATTTAAAATAATAATAATAATAATAAAATAAATATTTAAGGGGGCTGGAGAGGTGGCTTAGCGGTTAAGGTGATTGTCTGCAAAGCCAAAGGATCCCGGTTCGAGTCTCCAGGCCCCTCATAAGCCAGATGCACAAGGGGGCACATGCATCTGGAGTTTGTTTGCAGTGGCTGGAAGCCCTGGCATGCCCATTCTCTCTCTCTCTCTCTTTGCCTTTTTCTCTCAAACAAATAAATAAAATATATTAATAAAAATTAATAATTTTTAAAAAATTTTATTTGTAAGCAGAGAGAGAAAGAGAGGAGATAGACAAAGAGAGAATAGGCACTCCAGGGCCTCCAGCCACTGCAAACAAGCTCCAGATACATGTGCCCCTTTGTGCATCTGGCTTATGCGGGTCCTGGGGAATTGAACCTTGGTCCTTTGGCTTTTCAGGTAAATGCCTTAACCACTAAACCATCTCTCCAGCCCAAAAATTGATTAATATTTGTTTTTGAAGATGCTATGGAAAAATGGTCTTCTCAGATATGGCTGGTGGAGGTATAACTGCTACCCATATTTCAAGAGGATATTCTAGCAATGTCTTGTATCTACAAAAATGCAAAATGTGGGCTGGAAAGATGGCTTAGCAGTTAAGGTGCTTTCCTGTGAAGCCTAAGAACCCAGGTTCAATGTCCCAATATCCACATAAGCCAGATGCACAAGGTGGTGCATGTGTCTGGAGTTCCTTTGGAGTTGCTGGAGGCCCTGGCAATCTATATTCTCTCTCTCTCTCCTCTCTCTTTCTATGTTTCTCTCTCAAATAAATAAATAAAATACTAAAAATGCAAAATGTGCTCAGGTGTCAATAAATCTTCTGTTTCAACTAAGTTACCCAGACTCACAAGATAGAAATCAGACAGCCACACAGCAAACAGTCACATAGAAAAGCAAATGTAGGGACTGGGGAGATGGCCCAGCAGCCAAAGGAACGTACTTGCAAAGCCTGCCTACCCAAGTTCAAGCTTCCTCAGCACTCATGTAAAGGCAGGCAGAAGCAAAGTGACTTGTAAGACCCCAACACTCCTGTGACAATAGGAGCCAGCAAATCCAGGAGAATCAGAAGCTAGGGGTGGGTGGTGGAAGCAGCTAGTCTGACGTCCCTTTGTAGTCAGACACTTTGAAATTGTTTCTGGCCTCCACATATGTGTTATGACACCCACCCCTACACACACAAATAAATAAATTTTAAGACTCTAAATGGTTAGCCAGATGTGGTGGCTCACGGTTTTTATTCAAGCACTTAGGAAGGTGAGGCAGGAGGCTCGCTCTGAGTTCAAGGCCAGCCTGGGCTTCAGAGTGATTTCCATATCAGCCTGGATTAGAGTAAGACCCTGTCTCAAAATATCACAAAAAAAAAAAAAATCTAAAAAAGCCAGGTGTGGTGGTGCACGCCTTTAATCCCAACACTCGGGAGGCAGAGGTAGGCGGATTGCCAAGAGTTCGAGGCCACCCTGAGACTACATAGTGAATTCCAGGTCAGCCTGAGCCAGAGTGAGACCCTACCTTGAAAAACAAAAAAAAAAACAAACAAAAAAAAAAAAATCTAAAAAGTTAGGCTGGGGATGTAGCTCACTGTTAGAATACTTGCCTGAGACTCTGAGTTCAATCTGGCACTGCACACTTACACACATACACACACACACACACACACACTCACACACATATACAATGTAAAAAGTTGTTAGGCTGGGAATGGTGGCGCACGCCTTTATCCCAACATCTGGGAGGCAGAGGTAGGTGGCTTGCCAAGAGTTCGAGGCCACCCTGAGACTACATAGTGAATTCCAGATCATTCTTGGCTAGGGCAAGATCATACCTCAAAACAAAACAAAACAAAACAAAACAAAACAGAACAAAACAAAACAGTCATCAGGACATGGTGGCTCAAATGTATAATCCTAGCATTTAAGAGGCTGAGGCAGGAGGACCACAGAGAGTTTAAGACCAGCTTGGGCTAGGGTCAGTTCCAGGACAGCTTGGGCTACAGAGTGATATGCTATCTCAAAACAAGGGAGGATGGAGAGATTACTTAGTGGTAGGGGACTTGTCTGTGAAGCCTAAGGACCAAGGTTCAATTCCCCTGCACCCATATAAGCCAGATGCACAAGGTGGCACATGTGTCTAGAGTTTGTTTACAGTGGCTTGATGCCCTGGTGTTCCCATTCTCTCTCTCTCTCTCTCTCTGCTTCTCACCCTTTCTCTCTCTCTCTCTCTCTCTCTTAAATAAATAAATAAAATATTTTTAAAAAACAAGGGAGGGCCGGGCGTGGTGGCACATGCCTTTAATCCCAGCACTTGGGAGGCAGAGGTAGGAGGATTGCCGTGAGTTCGAGGCCACCCTGAGACTACACAGTTAATTCCAGGTCAGCCTGGACCAGAGTGAAACCCTACCTCAAAAAAAAAAAAAACAAGGGAGGGCTGTAGAGATGGCTTAGTCAAAGGACACAGGTTCGATTTCCTAGTACCCATGTAAAGCCAGATGCAATAAGGTGATGGGAAGATGATTCAGCCAATAAAACACTTGCTGTGTAACTGAATCCCTGAGTTCAAACCCACAGGTCCTACATACAAAGCTGGAAGCTAAGGTCGGCTTCTGTGATCCAGTGAGATTATGGCAAGAAGGGTGATGCAGACAGGCGCAAATCCCTGAAGCTCACCAAGGGAGCAGTGACTGCCTCAAATGAGGCAGAAGACAAGGACTGACCCAAAAGTTGTTCTCTGACTTCTAGACACGTGCAGTGGACACACACACACACACACACACACACATAAATGGATGAAATAACATGTAAAAATAACAAAATAGGGCCTGGGGAAATGGCTTAGCAGTTAAGGTATTTGCCTGTGAAGCCTAAGGACCACGGTTAGATTCCCCAGGACCCACGTAAGCCAGACGCACAAGGGGCCACATGCATCTGGAGTTCACTTGCAGTGGCTAGAGGCCCTGGCATGCCCTTTCTATCTGCCTCTTTCTCTCTCTCTCTCAAATAATAAATAAATAAATATAACAAAATAATGAATAAATAAGTCAGTAGCGTTCCTGGAGTTGGAAATGTGGTGAAGGGAAAACTGAAGTGGCTCAGGGGTTCATTTACATGGGACTGAAATTGTTTTCCTAACCCTGAACTTCCCATACCCAAATATACACACAAATTGAGCTACTTAACAACAGAGTTCTCCAATGTTATCTTAATTATAATAATCAACCAATCACACCCAGAAAAGTGGGGATTACCAGCAATTAATACCCACCCACACGCCCACAGAGACCCAACCTCTCTTCCCCTCCTGGGAATGTTTACCCATCAGCGATTATTATCTGTTCCCCAGCGCAGTCACAACACACACCACACACACAGAGACACTGCCTTATGTGCCACTTGTGGACTGTCCCCTTCTCAAACACACACACACAGAGATCCCCAAAATCTACTTGTTCTCATTTCTCCTCCCTGAGCCCCACTTGAGCTGTTTTCATCAGTCTCTGTGTCCCCCGCCCCCCAACACACACCATTTGCTCCTCACTCACGCCCTTCCATGACGAGAGGCCAACGCCTGCTGATCTGTAGTGACTGACTGGTGGGTCCAGGGTGGGTGAGAAAGGAAGGAACCAGACAGAGTGAGTCAGCCCAGGACCAAAGGCTTCTGGGCTGTGGGCAGACCTGGGGTGGAAGAGTTTTTCAAAAAGAAAGAAGGCTGTGGATGATGAAGTGGTGACTGACAGGTCATTGGAACCCACAGGATAGGCCAGCCTGCAAAGCAGGAGGGCTCACAGGGAGCTGGGTTTGGGACCCAAAAGTCTTTAACAAGTGGAAAAGGCCATGGACTTCCCAGATTATGGAGCCCAAGCTGAGAAGTTATAGGGGATTGAATTGGGGTGAGGGGCCTGATCCAAGGGGAGTCATCAAAGGAACTGTCACTGCAACTATCCCATAGGGGTCCCATGTCAGCGAGGTGGTCCCTTAGGATCCAGTGTAAGGACTGCAACCCACATGATGCATGCATACATGTGTGGAACAATCAGGTGATATTTAAGAATGGCATTTCAAGTTTGCTATTGGAAACTTTTTTGTTTTTTGTTGTTTTGAAGTCAGATCTCACTCTAGTCCAGGCTGACCCCAGAACTCAGTTTGTAACCCAGGCTGGCCTTGAACTCAAGATGATCCTCCTACATCAGCCTCCTGAGTGCTGGGATTACAGGCATGAGCCACTACACCTATCTTGTTTGATTAAAAAAAAGTCCATTTTGGGGGCTGGAGAGATGGTTTAACGGTTAAGGTGCTTGCCTGCAAAGCCAAAGGACCCAGGTTCGATTCCCCAGTACCCACATAAGCCAGATGCACAAAGGGGTGCAGACATCTGAAGTTCATTTGCAGTGCTAGATGCCCTAGCATGCCCATTCTCTCTCTGTCGCCTCTCTATCTTTCTCTGCTTGCAAATAAAATAAAATAAAATAAAATAAAATAAAATAAAATAAAATAAAATTTTTTAAAAAAACACATCCATTTTCAAGCCATGTGTGGTGCACACATCTGTAACCCTGAGTACTCAAGAGGATGAAGCAGGAGGATTGCGAGTTCAAGGTCTGCCTGAGCCATGGAATGAGATCCTGTCTCAAAAGAAAAAAAAATCTGGGCCTGGAGAGATGGCTTAGCGGTTAAGCACTTGCCTGTGAAACCTAAGGACCCTGGTTTGAGGCTAGATTCCCCAGGACCCACGTAAAACAGATGCACAAGGTGGCGCATGCATCTGGAGTTTGTTTGCAGTAGCTGGAGGCCCTGGTATACCCATTCTCTCTATCTGCCTCTTTCTCTGTCTGTAGCTCTCAAATGAATAAATGAAAAATAAACAAAAAAAATTTCAGAGGTGCCTAGAGAAAGATTTAAGACTAAAATAAGATCCTAGATTTATCTACTAATTTTTACTATATTACTAATATAGTTGTAGATAGGAAGAATGGAAAGGAATGAGGATAAAAAACAAACAAGATTGGAGCAAGGCCTATAATGCAGAACTAGGAAGTGGAGGCAGGAGGACTACCAGTTCAAGTCCAGCCTCAGTTGCATTGGAAGACCATTTCAAAGCAACAACAAAAACAACTAGATCTGAACTGACAAAAGCTGATGCTTGGGTAGC
This sequence comes from Orientallactaga sibirica, assembly GCA_036365145.1. Taxonomy (NCBI): domain Eukaryota; kingdom Metazoa; phylum Chordata; class Mammalia; order Rodentia; family Dipodidae; genus Orientallactaga; species Orientallactaga sibirica. The sequence goes on along the minus strand of JAEOAD010000013.1, from coordinate 31,441,707 downwards.
CAGCTACATTTTCTCTGTCCACTTTTGTATACAGTAATATTTTCTTTTTTTTCTTTTCTTTTTTCTTTCTTTCTTTTTTTTTTTGGTTTTTCGAGGTAGGGTCTCACTCTGGCTCAGGCTGACCTGGAATTCACTCTGTAGTCTCAGGGTGGCCTTGAACTCGGCGATCCTCCTACCTCTGCTTCCCAAGTGCTGGGATTAAAGGCGTGCGCTACCACGCCTGGCTGTATACAGTAATATTTTCATACAAAAAAAGGGGGGCTGGAGAGATGGCTTAGCAGTTAAGGCACTTGCCTGCAAAACCTACGGACCAAGGCTCGATTCCCCAGTACCCAGGTAAGCCAGATACACAAGGTAGTGCATGTGTCTGAAGATAGTCTGCAGTGGCTAGAGGCCCTGGTGTGCCCCTTCTCTCTCTATCTGCCTTTTTCTCTAGCATTCTCAAATAAAATAAACAAATAATTTAAAAAACTTTTTTAAAAACTGAGGAAGGCACTGAGGAGGCAGAGGTAGGAGAATCACCGTGAGTTCAAGGCCAACCTGAGACTACATAGTGAATACCAGGTCAGCCTGGACTAGAGGGAGACCCTACCTCAAAAAAACAACAGAAAACCAGGTGTGGTGGCTCACACCTTTAATCCCAGCAGTCAGGAGGCAGAGGTAGGAGGATCTCCATGAGTTCAAGGCCACACTGAGACTACATAATGAATTCCAGGTCAGCTTGAGCTAGAGTGAGACCCTACCTCGAAAATCAAAAAAAAAAAAAAAAAAAAAAAAAAAGCCAGGAGTGGTAGTTCACATCTTTAACTCCAGAACTCAGGAGGCTGAGGTAGGAGGATTGCTGTGAGTTTGAGGCCAGCCTGAGTTACAGAGAGAGTTCCAGGTCAGCCTGGACTAGAATGAGACCTTATTTCAAAAATAATTTTTTTTTTTGAGAGCTGGGTGTTGTGGTGCATGTCTTTAATCCCAGCACTCTGGAGGCAGAGGTAGGAGAATCACTGTGAATTTGAGGACAGATTGAGACTACATAGTAAATTCCAGGTCAGCTTCGGCTAGAGTGAGACACTACCTTGAAAACAAACAAAAAATAAATAAATAAAATAAAAAATTGGTGATGTACCTCAGTGGTAGAGTACTTGCTTAGCATGCACATGACACTGGGTTTCAGTCCCAACACAGAAAAATAGCAGAGTTTATTTAGTTAAATTAATTAATTGCTCAGTTAATTTTCACTTTTTCAGACAGTATCTATTTGGCCCATGCTGGTTTTATTTATTAGAGACAGAGAAAGGGAGGGAAAGAAAGATAGAGAGAGAGAAAGAGAGAGGAGGCAGAGAGAGAGAATGGCATACCAGGGCCTCTAGCCACTGCAAATGAACTCGTTGTTCATCTGGCTTACGTGAGACCTGGAAAATCGAACCTGGGTCCTTGGCTTTGCAGGCAAGTGCCTTAACCGCTAAGCCATCTCTCCAGCCCTCATGCTGGTTTTAAACTTAAGGAAGGTCATCTTGCCTTAATCTTCCAAATGCCAGAATTATAGGTGTGCACCACCACCTCTGCCTGCAAAGTATGTTTAGCATACACAAGTTCCTGAGTTCCAACCCCAGCTGAGAAACCAGAAAGAAAAATAAATGAATAAATAAAGATGAATATCTAAAAGGGAGATGGGCAAAACTTGTCAAGTGAGAATTACGTAGCAGAGGAGACGATAGGAGTTCAGACAGTGATATATAGGTTAGAATGTGCCCCCACCCACGCCTAGGCCCTCCCACCCAAGCCAGAAAGAGACAGGCCCCAGTCTCATATTCTTGACCACACTACAGAGCAGAGTTCAAGGCCCCATCTGGTCTGCTGTGTGACAGAGCGCAAGCCACTGCGTATACACTGCATCTTGGTGTTCGTGGCTTATAAAATGAGAGAGAGCGCTTCTTGTACTTGATGCATGGTGAAATAATGGAAGTGAAAGCACCCCGGGTAAGGCCTTCTCAGACAGTGGAGGTAGCTGTTCTTGCTGGGGTCATGGGGAGCGGAGAAAGAAATTCTGGCAGATTCCATCTGGCCTCTGGTACCAGCTCTGCCAGCAAAACACCATGCTCTGTAACCTCAAAAGAGTCTCTTGCTGCCTCTGGGCCTGACTCCCTGTGGACAGTGAAAGGGTTGGGCAGAATCTTCTGAGTCCCTTCCAGCTGAGACACGGTTGCGACCTGAAGCTGACCAGTGTCTGTGGACATCCACAAAGGTGCTGGGGCAGGGAGAACCAAAAGGAATGTTCAGAAAGCTTGAGAGATGAAGGCTGGGTCTCACACACACACACACACACACACACACACAAAGTCACCTGTCCTGGGTTCATCTCAGTGAAGAGGGACAGCTTAGCCACTGGAAGCCAATTGTGATTGATGGACAACAGCTTCCTTATCCCAGGTTACCCCTCTGTAGGGCAGATACTGCAGCAATTCCAGCCTGAGGCCCAGCAAGACCTTTCATTTCCCTCCCAAGTCCTATCCTGGACATTTCTTTAATTCCTCCATCCCAATACCCTTCCACAGGACCCCACCAATGGCACAGCCCTGCAGGGAAGGGTGGACAACCCACGTCACCCGCAACACAGGAGGGCCCACTTTCTGCATTGCTTACAAAACAACTCCACAAATAAGCACAAGTTTCTTTCTTTGTTCACTCTCTCAAAAGGCTGTATCTGGAAGCAGCACTCTGAGCCCCAAACCTTACCACTCATGTGCTAGCCTCAGGAGAAGCCCTTTCCAATTTCCCCTAGCCTAGGTTGGTGAACATTTAGGTAGGGGAGTGGGCACATTGTCAGGGACTTGCTTCAAAGCGGGGTGTAGTACTGGCCACCAATTGGGGACCCAAGGTGAGCTTTTCCTAGTCAGGTAAAGCGATTCTCCTATCTCAGCCTTCAGAGTGCTGGGATTAAAGACGTGCACCACCACACCCAAACTCTCAAAAAAAAATTTTTTTTTTAGCCGGGAGTGGTGGTGTACGCCTTTAATCCCAGCACTCAGGAGGCAGAGGTAGGACAGTCGCCGTGAGTTCGAGGCCATCCTGAGACTACATAGTGAATTCCAGGTCAGCCTGAGCTAGAGTGAGACCCTACCTAGAAAAGCAATAAATAAAATAAAATGAAATAAAATAAAATAAAAATTTTTTGAAATAGGGTCTCATTCTAGTCCAGGGATTTGTGCCTCCCTAGAAGTTTTTACTGTCCCCCTCTCTACACAACACAACACACACACACACACACACACAGACACACAGAGAGAGAGAGAGAGAGAGAGAAAGAGAGACATATGATCTCAAAGTAAGACCGGAAAAGAAACTTGGCGACTGCTTCACCCTGTCACCAAATCCCAGCCTACCCTTCCCCTCCAGCTGCCCCAGAACAGCAGCAGCAAAGGGTGGGGGGGTTCGGAGAGCCCCAAACACCCAGAAGATGTCTCCAACACTCCAGTTTCCCCATACCCAGGGACTGAGACAGACACTCACCGACAGCCCCACCTCCCCTGAACAAGGGCTCCCCGCTGTCCTATGCGACCACTTAGACCCAGGCCCAGCGCTGGGCAGCAGCGCCACCAACTCCAGGCGAAGCCAGACTAGTCCTTTTCCTTGCACCAAGATGACTTCTCATTGCGCCCACGCTTGTATCCATCTCCCTTTTTATTTACTTATTTTTTTTTAATGTTTTAGCTCCTTGGCTGTTGGTGTGACACCCCTGGCATCCGCAGCTCTCTAGACCTTGCCAGTGTCCTCACTGCAATCCTGTTGCCCTGCTTCCTAAAGCTGAAGCCCAAACTGCAATAATGAATAATAATAATAATAATTAATAAATAAATAAATAAAGACTTTAGCAATGTCTAGAGAGAGAGAGAGGAAAGTCCTTGTTCCGGGCCCAGGGCCACAGCAGCCCCGCGGGCTCCGCCCCGAAAGCTCGTGGGGCTCAGCGCGCGCCGCACTCACCGTCCCTGCTTGGTGATGATCATCTCGGTCTGGTGCTGGTTGAACTTGGACCACAACAGGTGGTTATTGAGCGCCACTCTCAGCTTCCCCGACACCTCCAGGCCGGCAGGCAACGCGTAATCCTCGCGCGGCCCGGGGTAGAGGCCGGCACGTGGGTCCGGAACCGTGTAACCATCCCCGGGCTGGTAGTTCTCGGTGCCCGTGGGTGGCGGGAAAGGCTCACCGGGCCCGGGGAAACCGGCCGCCTGGACCCGAGGTGGATAGGAGTAGGCTCCGAGGTAACGTGCCGGCGGCGGTGCGGCGGGGACCAGGGCGCCCCCGGTATAGGGCGCCCCCAGGCTGCCTCCCCCGCGACGGTCGGCCGCGTCCTGCGCGCCCAGCTCCGGGTAGAAGTAACGGGGCTGCGGGTCGGTACCCGGCGCCCGGCTCTCGTCACTCGTCGGCATCGGCTCGGTGCCGGTCAGCATGTCTCCAATGCCCGGCTCCACGATGCCCATCCGGGGTGGGCTGGGCGAACGCCTTCCTGCAGCAGCCGTCGAGGACCTGGTCCTTGGGAGCTGGGGGCGGGGCCGGGTGGAAGTGGGGAGCCCCACCCGAGCAGGGCTGGGAGGTTTGGCTCCCCGAGCCCGCGCTGAGCGAACAGGTGCACGGCAGCTCTCCGACTCCCTCCCTCGCCAGCGGGCCGCTGTCACTAGCGCGCGGCCGCCCAGGCAGTGGCTTTATGAAGCATTCCGGGTTCTCCCCCACCCCGCCCCGCCCTACCCCGTCCCGCCCCCTGCAGCCAAGACTGCGTGAATTCTATCCTGTTGGGGAAGACTGGGGAAGGGGGGCGTCCCACCACCCCCTCCTCCACGATAGGGACCAGTGGGTCCCCGAGCGCGCCTAAGTTCGCACTTAAAAGACCTCCTGGACTTCAAGACATGGTGGCGCACGCTTTTAGTCCCAGCACTAGGGAGGCAGAGGTTAGGAGCATCCGCTGTGGGTTCGAGGCCATCCTGGATCTACAGAGTGAGCTACAGGTCAGCCTAGGCTAGCGTGAGATCCTACCTTAACAACAACCACAAAGGACCTTGCCTTCTAAGAGAGTCAACTTGTCCTGGACACAGTGGCTGGTTTCTCTCCACTGTCTGCTGGCTTGGGCAAATTTTACCCATCCTTGCAGGCTCAACAAAGCCCATTTCCCACAGAAGTCCTTGGGGACTGGCAGGGTATTCCCGCAGCACTGGCAGGCTCCGAGCTGCTTGTACCATACACATTCAACAGATTGTTGAAGTCTTCATTGTGCCCAGGCTCTGAGCTAAGCGACTTTGCACAAAGTGCTTATCCACTTTCTCCTGGCCAGAGCCCTAGGTGAGTAGGCTCTGTCTGTCTGTCCTTCCAGCCCTGAAACAGACTTGGAAGCTAGTGGGCAAGCAGGCTTCCTAAAGGGGATTTTATCAAAAGCAGTGCACGTGGGGCTGCACAGAGCCACAAAAGCTATTGAAAGTGGCATAGCAGGTGTGGCCAGAGAAGAAGCACAAGGCCATCAGTGTTTATCGGGGTTCCAGAGCTGGCTTTGCCTGTGATTCAGGTATATGGGACATATGGACCTGGGTAAGTCACTTCCCTTGCCTGAAAGTCACACAGGCTTTATCAGATGGAGGAGGGGGAAATAAATACGCCTACACTGGGGGAGGAGAGATGTTAGCTTCACACCAGCCCATGTCTGTGTACAGCACTTTCCAGTTTATTATAAGGGACAGAAAGTGGCTCTCAGACACTGAGGTCCCCTCTCTGATGGGGACAGGGGCTGTTCTTCACTGTGATTTTCTGCTACCTAAGATAGTCATACTTTTTGAAGAAAAAGTATGATTCTTTTTTTTTCCCTCCCAATTGAAAATAGTCCTGTTAGGGGATTTCTTGTGTATAAAGAAAAAATACCCCCGTGGGCTGGATATGTAGCTGAGTGATTGCTTAGCATGCATGAGTCCCTGGGTTCCATTCCCCATAAGCCAGGCATGTTAGCACATCTGTAATCCCAACACTTGGGAAATAGAGGAAGGAGGATTAGAAGTTCAAGGTTGTCCTTGGCTACATAATAAGTTCAGGCCAACCTGGGATACATGAGACCTTGTCTCAAAAAAAAAAAAAAAAAAATCTTTCAACTGGGCATGTTGGACATAACTTTAATCCCAGCTCTTGAGAAACAGTGACTTTGAAGCCAGTTTAAGACTACATAGTGAATTCCAGGTGAGCCTGGGCTAGAAAGACCCTACCTTGGAAAACCAAATCAATCAATCATTCTTTAGGTTTTTTTTTGTTGTTGTTGTTGTTTTTTTGTTTTGTTTTTCCTCTAGCCCAGGCTCACTTGGAATTCACTATATAGTCTGAGGGTGGCCTTGAACTCATGGTGATCCTCCTACCTCTGCCTCCCGAGTGCTGGGATTAAAGGTGTGTGCCACCATGCCTGGCTCTTCAATCAATCTTTAAACAGCAATACAGAAAAGCAAGACTCCATAAATCACCCTCACTTGTAGCCCCCAAGAGCAAACATGATTGACATCTTGAGGAACACTCTTCTAGCTATCTCTCCTGTATAGTATCTCCCTGTCTCTGTCTTTTTCACACACACACACACACACACACACACAAACACACACACACAAATACATAATTTTATATAACACCACACAAGCTGCTTTGTCATGTAGGTTTTTTTTCACTCAATAAGGTGTCATGGAATTTTTTTGCATGTCAAATATATAAAGATTTACTTCTTTAAAATTTCAACAATTTTTTTTCTTATGTCTTATTTCTTCTTCTTATTAACAACATATTTTGTTTAAAAGCATGTATGAAAAATACTTCCACACAGTTTCATCCTATTAAAGGCTGACTTCTTTCCTTGTCTCTGCCCTCGTCACTTCTCCCCTGGGGCCTGGCCTCATCTCTACATTTCTGTCCCAACCCAACAGGGCTTCACCTTTAAGGGCCCATGGGGACACTCTGCTCCCAACTAGAGCTGAACCAAGAGGCAGACTGGCAGGCTAAGGTGAAACTGGGCACCCCAGGAAGCAGACAAGACCCAGGAAGGATGAGGAAGAGAGAATCAGCATATCTCTTGAGGATGGAGACAAAATACATAACTGCACCAGAAACCTGGGTCTGGCCTCTTCCCGGGGCCTTTGCCCCCCATTTCCCTGTGCTTTAAAGAAGGTGAAAGTTTCTGCCTCCTGCTTGAAGTGGGGCAGCATTGCTTGAAAGAGGCTGACCTTGGGACCCTTGCCTACCAGTCGTTCAACCACAGAGATTTCCAAAAGACTCACCTGCGTGACTGTTTCTCCTGGAAGACATGAGACTATTCAATGCTGACGTCTCTTTTGGGGGGCAGTCTTGCTAAGCGCTCCATTTGCAGTCTTGTTCCTTCCCCCCTCCTTCCATGCTAATCCTCAGATTCTAGTCATCTATCTCTCCTCCCTGCTTCTGAATAGAACAGCCTATGCTCCTACCAGCTCCCCTGAGCAGGAGGGATTATGAATCTCTGATCGAGTGGCCCTGGGGGTATGTCTATGGAGGAAGGGGGTTTCTGAAGGTGGTCTCTCTATACGCTAGTGGGTTATTAGAGTCTGGTTCATTAACCTCATATTCCTCACCCTCCCTGCCTCCAATTTCTTCCACCCAAAAAAGAAAGTGCTTGTGAAAAGCGGGGGCTGAGTGGCCTTGGTGTCACCACTGCCAGTCCCGCCCTCTGCCAGCTTGGGTGAGAAGAACCTAACAGTGACACCTCCTCTTCCTGCTGCCACCTCACCCTCTTCCCGGGCCTCAGGGCTGGAGAAGTGGGAAAAGAGGAGATGAGACAGGAGCTGAGGCCCCCCTGGGATCCCCTCTCTTCCCTTCCCCATGGCTGCCTCTCCTAGACCTTCTTTCATACCACCAGCCATCCCGCCCAAAGGCTTGCCCTAGTGGGTTAGGAGTGGAGGAAACAGTGGGTGCCAAGGACAGGAGAGACAGTTACCAGCCAGACTCTCATTTCAGGGGATGGGCTGGATAGTAACATGGGAAATCGAATGACTTAAGGAGTTCCATGCCCTATTTGCCTCATAGCAAGGGCTGCAGGCCTGGTCTTTTGACTCCTAATCCAGTGAGCAAATAAAAAGTCAGACCTAGGCCGGGGATGTGGCTCAGTGGTGGAGGGCCTGCCTAGCATGCACAAGGCCCTGGGCTAGATAGATCCTCAGCACCGCAAAAAAAAAAAAAAAAAAATGTGCAGCTGGAGAGATGGCTCAGCAGTTAAGTGCACTTCCTGCACAAGCAGGAGGGCTTGAAGGGGCCTGAGACTGCCAGAGTTCAAGTCTCCAGATCTCATGTAAAACAGCTGGGCATGACCACATGTGCCCATAACCCCAGTCCCATAGGGAGCAGAGACCTGTGAATCTTTAGAGCCCAGAATTAGTAAAAGGTGACTCGGGCTCAAAAACAAGACGAGACGCCGGGTGTGGTGGTACGCGCCTTTAATCCCAGCACTGGGGAGGCAAAGGTAGGAGGATTGCCATGAGGCCACCCTGAGACTACATAGCTAATTCCAGGTCAGCCTGGGCCAGAGTGAGACCCTACCTCAAAAAAACCAAAAATGAATGAACAAAATAAAAACAAGACGAGTTTTTTTTTTTTTTTAAAGTGATGGAACAGTTCACCAGATGTTCCACTCTAGTCTCCACAGGCAAGAGACCCCCCACTGCAAGGGCACACACTTGTGCATGCACTACCCACATGCACCACACCCACACAGGTAAAAAAAAAAAAAAAGTCAGCTAAGGTTTGGAAAACAGAAAAGAAAATTGCCCCCAAACCTCCCAACTTAGCACTGAGTCTCCTACCCCATGGCGCTCTGCAAGTGTTCAAGACTTCTTTCCATCAAGAGGCAGAGTGACAGGGGCTCCACTGAAGGCGACACAGCCCTGCCACCACCTGGGCCTAGAAGCTGTTAGGATGTGAACTCCTGGGACGTGGTTCTAGACATGCCGATTTCCAGACCTGAGGAGAGCTGCAGCTGTCAGGTTTGAGGATGCCACATGATGCTGGCCTGCAGGGGCTCTACGCACCCTACTCCCAGTCTCTCCTCCTACCACCGAGTCAGGTCCCACTCCACAAGTGAATTGCAGGTTCAAGAGCCGACGAAGGCAGATGTTGAAAGTCCAAACCTGCACCTGCAGGCACCGTGATGCCCTTCTCAAGGCTCTGGGCCCTGATAGCTCCTCCCACTGGGTCCTCTCCTGAACTCAGTGTAGAGGCTTCCTGAGCCCTGAGAAGCAGGTAGGTTGGGGAGAGGGCTAGTGACTTAGAGCACAGGACACCAGGATCCAGGCCTCTACCCTCAGAGCCACAGAGCCTGGAAGAGGAGAGAATGAAGCATGAGAGAGGCAGGCACCAAGCTCTGGGTGTGCTTCTGACAGATTTAGATATGAGAGGAACAGGAAACTCAATGTGGGGATGGAGAGATGGCTCAGCAGTTAAGGCACTTGCCTGCAAAGCCTAAGAACCCAGGTTCAATTCCCCAGTGCCCATTTAAGCCATTTAAGGTAGCACATGTATCTGGAATTTGTTTGCAGTGGCTAGAGGCCCTGCTGTTCCCATTCTCTGTATCTGCCTCTTTCTCTCTCTCTCTCTCTCAAAATAAAATAATAAAATATTTTTTTTAAGAAACTGAGTCTGGGGCTGGAGAGATTGCTCAGTGGTTAAGGCTCTTGCCTGTAAAACCTAATGACCCAGGTTTGATTCCCCAATACCCATGTAAAGCCAGATGCACAATGTGGTATATACATCTGGAAGGTTTTGTTTTGTTTTGTTTTTTTGTTTGTTTTTTTTTTTGTGGTGGCAGGAGGCCCTGCTCTGCCCATTCCCTCTCTATCTACCTCTCTCTCTCTCTCAATCTCTCTCAAATTTAAAAAAAAAAAAATTGTTTTTTTGTTTTTGAGGTAGGGTCTCCTCATTCTAGCCCAGGCTGACCTGGGATTCACTATGTAGTCTCAGGTTGGCCTCGGACTCATGGCAGTCCTCCTACGTCTGCCTCCCGAGTGCTGGGATTAAAGGCGTGTGCCAAGACACCGAGCTAAAAAAAAAATTTTTTTTTAGAAAAAAAGAAACTCAGTGTGATTCAGCAAGAAAGTCTTGGGCCCACGGTGGGCAATGCAAGAAAGAAGAGAAGGAGAAGGAGGGAGATAGAAGTCAAAGGGTTTCATAGTACCAAAGGCCCAGCAGAGGGACACACAGATGAATTTCCTCAAGTGTCTGGGCAGGAACTCCAACCCTCACTGGCTATGTGACCCACTGGAGTGTCTTAACCTCTCTGTCAGTACATGGAGCTAACCTCCTCCCAGGCTGTCAAGGCTGAGGGCCCTGTTCTAAGTCAGAAGCAGAACAGATGTCCATGCGGCACCAAACTGTCCCTTGACCTCTGTCCCCAATCACTTGGCTCTTTCTTTCCTCCCTCTGGTTTAGTGGTTCTTCCACAAAGAGTCCCTTATATCTGTCCCCAACAATCATTTGGGGCCTTAGGACAGAAGGCAGCCCCTTGTTCAGAAGATCCCATCTCAGGAATGGCCAGGCTTGCCTCCTTTCTGACACCATTCCCTGAGGGCTGTGATAAACCCGGCCCTAAGGACTGGGGAGATGGCTCAATGGGTAAAGTGACCGCTGCTCAAGCCTGAGGAGCTGAGCGCGGATCCTCAGAACCAGGTGTTGCAGTCAGTGCACACGTGCAGGACCAACACTAGGAAGCCAGAGATAGGAGGAACCCTGGGTCCACTGGCTAGTTAGTCTAGCCAAATTGGTAGCTCTAGGTTCAGTGTGAGACCCTGCCTCAGAAAATAGGATGGGCCAAGTGTGGTGGCACACGCTTTTAATCCCAGCTAAGGCTAAAGTAGGAGAATCACTGTGAGTTCAAGGCCAGGCTAGAGCTACAGAGTGAGTTCCAGGTCAGTCTGGGCTAGAGTGAGACTCAACCTCAAAAAAACAAAGACAAAAAGCATCAAATAATAGGGTGGACAGCAACTGAAAAAGACCCCCAATGTCGACTTCTGGCATCTCTTTGTGCACCCACCTATACACACACAAATGGGCTCACACTCATATAAAAACATACACGCATGCCAGGCGTGGTGGCACACACCTTTAATCCCAGCACTCGGGAGGCAGAGGTAGGAGGATTGCTGTGAGTTCAAGGCTACCTTGAGACTAAAGAGTGAATTCCAGTTCAGCCTGGGCTACAGTGAGACCCTACCTTGTAAAAGGAAAAAAAAAAAAAAAAAAAAAAAAAAAAAAAAAAAAAAGCAGACTCTGGGTTCACAATTTAAGATTAAACTTTGACCTTGAAGAACTTCTATCAAGGTGACCCTGGGGACCTGAATTTCCCACCCTTCAGCCCACTCATCCTCTCCCCAGGGATGGACTGGCACACACCCTGTCACCTCCATGTGCACACACACCACATACACACAGCGCTGCTGGAGTAGTCCTGCAGCCAGGCCCCTTTGCCCCACTCCCTGCCCTGGTCCCATCCAGCCAGCTTTGCAGGGCTCCTTGGGGCAAATCTGACTGCCCCATCCCATCCACCCACCCTGGAACCCTCCCTCTCCAGGCCCAGAATGCCAGTCCTTCAGATAGCATAGCTCTGGCCGGAACCATCGGCTTAGCAGCCAGGGAGGGGGCAGGGCAGCCACAAACACCTGTAGAATGCCCCCTCCCAACAGTGACAGCTGCAGGAATTCCAAGTCCCCAATCCCCAGTCCCCAGCACCAGGTGGTGAGAACGAACACAAAACCAAGGGCTTACCCCAAGGTCAAGAACTCCAGGCTGTCATCCCCGGGCTGGGTCTCTCTTCAAACGTTTGTGGCCTTTATCCTCGGATCCCAGATGACACCAAGGTCCTGCACTGCCATCCTCTATCATCATGGGTGCTTGCACCCCACCCCAGCTCTTCCCACACATGTCTACCAGCACCCTATCCCACGGTGTTCTTGGGCTGGGGAGTCCCTGAATGTTCCCACTTGAGCAACTCTATGATCGTGGGGGCATGCCAGAGTACTGATGGGCAAGCCCAAACTTCAGGGAGGCCCTGAGGGAGGTGGTGCCCACCCTTCCAGGGGAAGGCCGGCTGGCCTTAATCTCAACAGGAAGCAGGTCTGGTTACCAGGAGTGGGGGTAGGGGTGCCCAGGGCTTTGGGTAAAGGGAGCTGGTGTGGGGGGGGGGAGGAGAGGAGCCAGGGAAAGGCTAGAGCTGGCAGAGCTGAGTTAACCTCTATGCAACCCGGCTCCTCTGCCACGGGCTCCACTTTCTGTAGTCAGGCCATGCCAGGCTCACATTCCCATATAAGCCACCCTTTGGGCTCTGGCCATAGGACAGCCGACAACCCGGCTTAGGCCTGGCTCTTTCCAAGGTCCCTGTGCTTCCATGACATTCATTTATTCCTGTCTCTTGTCTCTCAGCTTCTTCTTCAGCACTTCTCTGCTACGTTGGTCTCTGTATCTTGCCCAAGTCTTGGTGTGTCTTTTATTTAAAAAAAATATATATATAAGCCAGGCGTGGTGGTGCACACCTTTAATTCAGCACTTGGAAGGCAGAGGTAGGTGGATCGCTGTGAGTTCGAGGCCACCCTGAGACTACATAGTGAATTCCAGGTCAGCCTGGGCTAGAGTGAGACCCTACCTCAGAAAAACCAGTTAATTATTTGAGAGAGAGAATGAATGAATGAATGAGTGTGCTAGGGCCTCCAGCCACTGCAAAAGAACACCAGACGCACATGCTCACTTTGTACATTTGGCTTCATGTGGGTACTGGGAAATTGAACCTGAGAACTTTGGCTTTGCTGGCAAGTGCCTTAACCGCTAAGCCATTTCTCCAGCCCATGGTGTGTCCTTTTTCTTTTTAAAAAAGATACATATACACACACACACATTTTTTTTTTTTGGTTTGGTTTTTCTAGGTAGGGTTTCACTCTAGCCCAGGCTGACCTGGAACTGACTCTGTACTACCAGGCTGGCCTTGAACTCACAGCCATCCTCCTACCTCTGCCTCCCAAGGGCTAGGATTAAAGGTATGCCCCACCATGCCTGACTGTTTGCATTCTGAGGTAGGGTCTCGCTCTAGCCCATGCTCACCTGGAATTCACTATGCAATATCAGGGTGGCCCTTGAACTCACGGTGATCCTCCTACCTCTGCATCCCAAGTGCTGGGATTAAAGGTGTATGCCACCATGCCTGGCTTTAAAAAAATTTTTTTTCAGGGGCTGGAGAGATGGCTTAATGATTAAGGTGCTTGCCTGCAAAGCCAAAGGACCTCGGCTCAATACCCCAGGATCTCCCTCTCTCTCTCCTTCTCAAATAAATAAATAAATAAAATATTTTCATTTTTGAAATTTATTTATTTATTTATTTATTTATTTGAGAAAGAAATAGGCAAAGAGAGAGAATAGGCATGCCAGGGCCTCCAGCCACTGCAAACGCACTCCAGATGCATGCGCTACCTTGTGCATCTGGCTTTACATGGGTCCTGGGGAACTGAACCTGGGTCCTTAGACTTCTTGGACAAGTGCCTTAACCACTAAGCCATCTCTCCAGCCCTAAAAATATTTTTATTTATTTATTTTCAAGAAGAGAGAATGGGCATGCTAGGGCCTCCTACCACTACAAAAAAACTCCAGATACATGTGCCACTTTGTGCCTTTAGCTTTCTGTGGGTACCGGGGAATCATATATGGGTCGTTAGGCTTTGCAGGCAAGCATCTTAACTGCTGAGCCATCTCTCCAGCCCCAGTGTGTCTTTTTTTTTCACATTTACCTCTATCTCAGGAGCTGTCAAATTGCATGTGTCTTGTCGGATATGGTGGCAAGGGCACGTGGGAATCAGGAGTTCAAGGTCATCACAGCAAGTTCAAAGCCAACCTGGTCTACATGAAACACTACCTCAAAATAACAGAGAAAAAGAAGGGGAAAAAAAACCGTGGTCATGAACTGAACATAGGTTCTGTCCCTTTCCCTGTCTCTGAGTCTGCCCTGGGTTCATGTCTGTATGTCACTGTATCTCCAAGTCTATGCCGGTCTCAAGGTTGGCCTCACTTTCAGTACCCTACTGCATGTCTATTTTTCTGTCTATGTCCTCCTTCTGGAATCTTCCCTGTCTGCCTGTTCTGGCTCAGGCCCTTGGCTTTGTCCTTGTTAATGTGACAGGGTGCAGCTAGGTGGGGCCGATGGTAGCTTGACCACAGAAGGATGCAGGTATGGGATGGGGGAGAGATGAAGATAATGTATTCTTAGTGATGCCTGGAACAAACTACCCAGCCCCAGAGGCCCCAACAGAGTCCATAAGGGACATAAGGCAGGGAGCACCTCTAGTCAGGGATAAGGACTGAATCACAAAGAGACTGAAACAGATGCGGGATATGGTGGCACAGACCTGTAATCTCAGCACTCAGGAGGCTGAGGCAGGAGGGTCATAAATTCTAGGTCATCTGGAGCTACATAGTGAGAGTCTAAAAACAGAAGTAACAAAGAAGAAAGACAGAAAGAGAAGGAAGAAGGAAGAAAAAGGAAGAAGAGAAAAAAGAAGGAAGTTTAGAGCGGGACATAGGGGTGCATGCCTTTAATCACAGCATTGGAGGCTCGCCTGGGGGTACAGAGTGAGGTCCAGGTCAACCTGAGCTACAGTCAAGACTCTACCTCAGCAAAAAAGAAACATAAAAATTTTTAAAGATTTATTTTTTATTTATTAGAGACAGAGAGAGAAAAAGTGAGAACGGGCATGCCAGGGCCTCTAGCCACTGCAAACGAACTCCAGACACATGTGCATCTGGTTTACATGGGACCTGGAGAATCCAACCTGGGCCCTTAGGCTTTGCAGGCAAGTGCCTTTACCATTAAGCCATTTCTCCAGCCCCATTTAAAAAATTAAAAAAAAAAAAAAAAAAAGATAAAGCCAGGTGTGGTGGCGCACATCTTTAATCCCAGCACTCAGGAGACAGAGGTAGGAGGATTGCTGTAAGTTCAAGGCCACCCTGAGACTACATAGTGAATTCCAGGTCAGCCTGGGCTAGAGCGAGACTCAACCTCGAAAAACAAAAAAAAAAAAAAAAAAAAAAAAAACAAAGAAAGAAAGAGAAGCAGACCACAGTGAGGAAGGGGCAGAAGTAGATGGAATGACAGAGGTGTGTAGAGGGCTATTTCTTGCTCCTCTACTGACCCCAGATGACATGAGGCCAGGCCTTTTCTCTTCTGCCTCAGTGTCCTGCTCTGTGAAAAAAGACACTTGAGGCCAGGCATGATGGAGCACACCTTTAATCCCAGCACATGGGAGGGAGAGGCAGGAGGACCACAGTGAGTTCAAGGTCACCCAGTTCCAAGTGAGCCTGGGCTAGAACGAGTCCCTACCTCAAAAGAAAGAAAGAAAGAAAGAAAGAAAGAAAGAAAGAAAGAAAGAAAGAAAGAAAGAAAGAAAGAAGGAAGGAAGGAGGGAAGGAAGGAAGGAAGGAAAGAAAGGGAGAAACTTGGGGGAGACCATCCCCTAAACATCTGTGAGAGAGCCAGGATAAAAAACCTAAACTCGAAGCCGGGCGTGGTGGCGCACGCCTTTAATCCCAGCACTTGGGAGGCAGAGGTAGAGGTAGGAGGATCGCCGAGAGTTCGAGGCCACCCTGAGACTACATAGTGAATTCCAGGTCAGCCTGAGCCAGAGTGAGACCCTACCTCGAAAAACCAAAAAAAAAAAAAAAAAAAAACCTAAACTCAGGGCAGGAGGCTAGTACCCTTTGCTGTCCCTCAAGGAAACATCCCAAAGTCTCTTCCAGTCTGTACCATCAACACATGTATGTAGGATTCAGCACCACTAGGGGCAGGACAGAGGGAAGAATGGAGGTTAGACAGCAGGAAAGACTTTGGTTGCGGAGGTCCCAGCTTCTAGCAGCAGGCCTCCAGGGGGGGGGCCCTCTGTTGGGGCTGGGGGTGGAGGGCGGGAGTAGGGGTGCTCAGCAGCTGGGTAATTAGCTGTCGCTCTCAGGCCCTGCGGGGAGGGGCTGCTGGACTAAGAAACCAACGCAAAGTGACAGGGGTGGTTTTGACACTCGGTGGAGCTGACGGGCCCAGGGGGCCGGGGCTTTGGTTTAGGGGGAAAAATCCTATTGAATGATTAAAAAAAATAGGTCAGAGAGAAAAAGCCACAGCCGGCACTGGGTCCATGGTGAGAAGGCCACACAGCTTCCCTAGGGCTGCAGGCCTTGGTGGGGCTGAGTGGGGGTGCTGAGGAGGGCTATCTGGGGGCGGGGGGAGCTGGCATGGAGCACAAGAGGTCTGCAGGCCAGGCAGCTACCTCCGCCTCCCCAGCACTGTCTCACGGGGCCATTTGGAATTCTACCTGCAGGCTCCCAGCTGGCTACAATTCTTCCTCTATCCATTCCTACCCGCCCACATCACATTCCCTACACACTGACATTACTGCCTTCTGGAAAAGCCTTTTCTTACCCTCTAGCCTTTGGATCTACGCAAAGACAGTTTGGCGATTCACCCTAAGTTTCTCGGCCAGCTTAACTACTGCTTTTTTTTCTACGGTCTTGTCAACCCTGCATCCTGCTTGGTGTCCACTGTGGGTGTCCAGCTTGTTCTCAGAGCTCCCCCTCCTTCTCTCTGGTCCTCTCAGCCATCAGGACACCTCAGAGAGTGAGGAGGAAGTCCCAGGAGCACAGGCCAGGCTGATGAGCGCTAAACACCAAGCACACAGGGGCCAAAGGTCCAGTTTGTACAGAGATCTGAGATGCCTGAAAAGTTCAAGGCCTCTCCCCTACCCCCTCCCATCTGAAGCTAGATAGCTTTTCCGCTGTCTCCCCACAGGCTTTCGCACTGAAACCTGTGAAGAGACCAGCAAGGGTAGCCTGGGACCACACCCTGCACCATTGTTCCTCAGGACGCCCCCCAGGCATGGGCCCAAAGCAGGTGGCGACACTGATCACAGCAGAGGGACAAGACAGGCACCAGGCTCCCCATAGTACCATCTCTAGCAGAGTGGGCACCTGGGTCCCAGCTACCAGCATGCAGGGCACCTAAGGCCATGTTGGCATGAAAATGGATTGACTAGGTCTGACCTTGAGATTAACCCCACTTACCACCCCAGACACAGATCTGCTCTGACACTCGGAGCCTGTGATCTCCCCAGGGCCTGATGTCTGCTGCTCACCCCACTCAGCGACCCAGCAAGTGTCACAAGGCGTCCTGCCAGTCTTGCCAACATCCTCCCACCAGGGCCATGAGCAGCTGTACTTTGTGCCATCCCCGAGAGGCCTTGAACTGTGTCTCTGACTACAGGGGCATAAAGCTGGCATGGTTGTCTATGTGTACACCCCATCCCCATGCCCGCTTCAGTTTCTTCCTAGTTGCTGGCACCACAATGTGACACTGTGGGCTGGAGACAGGCAGTTAAGATCAAGCAACTGGACCAGCAGCTGGGAGTAGAGACATAGGCCTTACATGGACACACCTGGATTTACCACACAAAGCTCCCTGGCTCCCACTACCCTGAATATATCGACACATTTTACTTGAGTTTCCTCTTATGCTTTTCCTCAGCGAGTTTGGAAGTAAAACCCTAGTTCTTGGGCTGGAGAGATGGCTTAGCAGTTAAGGCGCTTGCCTAAGAAGTCTAAGGACCCAGGTTTGATTCCCCAATACCTACATAAGCCAGATGTACAAGGTGGTGCACACGTCTGGAGTTCGTTTGCAATGCCTAGAGGCCCTGACATGCCCATTCTCTCTCTATCTGCATCTCTCTCTCTCTCTCTTAAATAAAATAAAATAAAACCCCTTTTTAAAAAATGCTGCTGATGCTGGGCATGGTGGCACACGCCTTTAATCCCAGCACTCTTGAGGCAGAGGTAGGACGATCGCTGTGAGTTCAAGGCCACCCTGAGACTACATAGTGAATTTCAGGTCAGCCTGGACCAGAGTGAAACCCTACCTCGGAAAAAAAAAAAAAATGCTGCTGAGGAACCAAGCATGGAGCCCAGCACTTGGGAGGTAGAGGTAGGAGGATCACCATGTATTTGAGGCCACCCGGAGACTATATAGTGACTTCCAGGTCAGCCTGGGCTAGAGCTAGACCCTACATCAAAAAACCAAAACCAAAACAAAAACAAAAAAAAGCTGGCACAAGTGTTTAGTGTTTGTTCACACACACATGTAATAAATAGGAATTAAAAAATAAGCCAGGTATGGTGGCACACGCCTTTAATCCCAGCACGTAGGATCCAGAGGTAGGAGGACAGCTGTGAGTTCAAGGCCACCCTGAGACTACATAGTGAATTCCAGGTCAGCCTGGGCTAGAGTGAGAACCTACCTCGAAAAACCTAAATAAATAAATAAATAAATAAATAAATAAATAAATAAATAAAATAAAAAGCTTAGCTAGGTATGGTGCCACACACCTTTGATCCCAGCACTTGGAAAGCAGAGGTGGAAGGATCATTGTGAGTTCGAGGCCACCTTGAAACTACAGAGTGAGTTCCAGGTCAGCCTGGTCTAGTGTGAGAGCCCCCACCTTGAAAAACAAAAAACAAAAAATAAATTTAAACATTGAGCTTCAGGCCTGCATAGGCTACAGAGTAAAACCATGGAGAAAGAGAGAGAGAAGGGCGGAGGGTGTGGGGGGAGAAGTTAATGCTCAGAGAGATGGCATGGTGTCTTCAGGCTTAGCTATTTTTCTCCCCTAACCCCTCATCTTTTGGGATCTCTTGTCCAATCTAATCCTGGCTCGGAGTCCCTCTGGAGAAAGGCTCTCCTTAGGTCACCAGTGAGTGTCCCCTATACTTTGGGAAGTCTCTCAGCTCTAGCCTCCTCTTCTTATCCCTCCTGCCATCCTTTTCTTTTTTTCTTTTCTTTTTTAAATATTTTATTTATTTATTTATTTATTTATTTATTTATTTATTTATTTATTTATAAGAGAGAAAGAGGCAGAGAGAGAGAGACAGAGACAGAGAGACAGAGAGAGACAGAGAGAGAATGGGCGCACCAGGGCCTCCAGCCACTGCAAATGAACTCCAGACGCATGCACTCCCTTGTGCATCTGGCTTACATGGGTACTGGGTAATCGAGCCTGGGTCGTTAGGCTTCGCAGGCATGTGCCTTAACCGCTAAGCCATTTCCCCAACCACCCGCCATCCTTTTCTATCTGTTGACCTTATAGAATTGGATCCCATTACTGGGCTGAGGGAAAGCAAGAGCAGGGACTGGCTCAGTCACACACAGCAGTACTTCAGGAAGGTGGGTACAGAGAGGAAGAACCCAAGAGTTCTAGTTCCCAGATGTAAGGGTGGGAACAGGGCACCTCTTATTACTCCGAGCTCACTGCCAGACACCCTAGAGCTAGCTGCTTGCATGGAAAAGGGGAGGGTCAAGGGAGTTCCTGGGAGTGGGAAGCAGAGAAGGCTCTTCCCCCAGCTCTATTCTTTTTTGAGGTCAGCACACCTTCACCATGCCCTGCTGCTGTAGAACTCACGTGCCCCCTCTTGCTTCTCACCCTGGGACCTGGGAGCCAGCAGCCAAGACGAAGGAAGCGCCGTCCCCCTCTATGCCAACAGACTGCTTGGTATTCTGCACCCCCCCCCTTTGCCCGTGCATTAACCCTGGGTACAACGTGGACTTCAGAGCTTTTGTTAGGCAGGTAGTGAGGAGGGGGTCTTAACAATACAGGGGAGGTTGAGCGCTCCACCCACTGGCTCTGGACTCTTCTCAAGATCTAACCTCACACCAACATGCTGTTCTCGAACAAACACAGGGAAGACCAGGAGAGCGATCCCCCCACCCCCACCCCCACCCCCACCCCGGGCAGTCACTTCCTTGCCCAGCACTATTAGCTCTTCCTAGACTCTGACACTGATTCCTTACAGAAGGGTGGAAGAGGATAGAGATGAATCGCAGTTTCTTATAAACCCGGTGGCTTCTTGTTCTCCGATGACAATATAGTGGAGGAGCTCTGTGGTCTGGCTTTGAGTCAGGTACCCTGGCCCGGGCGTCCCCAGTGCCATGGCCCTCTGCCCCGCCCTGACTGGAAAATCAAGCTCACGCTGGTGCCCGAGAGTCAGTGCTTCCCCCTAACCATCTCGCTTTCCGCTAAAGGGAGGTGTTTCCTCGAAGCTGGGAAAAATCAACCACCACTGGGAGGCGGGACTCTGGGGGGGGGGCGCACAGGCCTTAGGGGGTGGGGTTACCTGCCTTCCTGTCCCTCCCCAACGTCCCTTGCAGTAAGATGCATGTGTGCACTTAACACACATGAACATGTGGGTCTACTACAGCGGAGGAGCTCCCAAACCCCGCAGGGGAAGTGTGAGGAGAAGAAGGAGATGTCACACCTCCGGTGTGACTAAATGATGCCAAGATCAGTGACCACACGTGCACAACACACATACGAACGTGCCTGGTCTCCTCACATTTTCTGTGTTCACAAGGCCTTCCTCCTTGCAGGGGGTGCCCCTCCCCACCCTTGAAAGCTGGGCATTCAATAAATGCCCTCCACCTCCTCTGGGGAGGAGGCCTGCGGGAAGGAGATGGGCACTCAGGAGGTGTGTGCTTGTTTTTGTTTGGCTTGAGACAAGGTCTCATGTAGCCCAGGCTGGCCTCAGACTCCCTATATAGCAGAGGATGTCCCTGAACTCATGATCCTCCTGCCTCCACCTTTTGAGTGTTATAGGCATATAACGCCATGGAGTTTTCTTTTTTCTTTCTTTCTTTTTTTTTTTTTTTTTTTGCTCATTTTGTTCTGTTTTTTTTGAGGTAGTGTCTCACTGGCCCAGGTTGACCTGTAATTCACTATGTAGTCTCAGGGTGGCCTCGAACTCACAGCGATCCTCCTACCTCTGCCTCCCCAGTGCTGCCACCACGCCCTGCTGCCATGAAGTTTTATGGGGATGGGTGCATCTCATCTCTGAAAACTGACTCCCCTGCCCCTTCAGCAGGGACCCCCTAGAAGGGATTAGATAGGTCACAACTGTGACCTGTGAACACCTTTCTGGTGTTCAAAGGCTCCAGACGCCAACCCCAATAATCAGAATCTGATCCCAAGCCCCTGGATGAAGTCAGGAGAGTCTAAAGGAGTCCCATACCTGCAGGACAGGGGTCCTATAGAGAGTGACTAGAGAAGCCTAAGTGAGCAAGCTCTAGAAGGGGGAGGGTTCAAGTGAGGGGCTGAAACAGAAAGAGAGATGGAGAGAGAGAGCAAGAGCAGGAGAGCGGAGTGAGAGAGAGAAACTGAGACCAGTGGACAATCAGAAAGAAAGCAGCAGCTGGGCACCTGAGGGGAGCAGAGATGGAGTGTGTGGGGAAGAAGGACTGATCCCTTCCTTCAAGACCATTCCTGACACTCAAAAGTCAGCGAGAACACACGCAAATTCTTCATGTCAACAAGAAGGATGGAAGCTTCTTCCTGTGAGAATTAGACCCTTCAGTCACCAAAAAGGGACCCTGGATCTGAGTGGAGCCCACCTCCAGGTAGGCTGAGGGTGCGCTTCCATCTCCAGCTAGAATCCTGCTGGCAGTGGGGAGGCTCTGCACCGGCAGGGTCTGGGGAGCAGCCTCAGGATCTCAACTGAAATCCCCACTTGTCTCTAGTCTTTGCATGGCCAAGGCAAGTCTTTGAGATGTTACAGATAATAAAAATGGCAAACTGAGCCGGGCATGGTGGCACACGCCTTTAATCCCAGCACATGGGAGGCAGAGATAGGAGGATTGCCGAGAGTTCGAGGCCACCCTGAGAATACAGAGTGAATTCCAGGTCAGCCTGGACCAGAGTGAGACCCTACTTCGAAAAACCGAAAAAAAAAAAAATTTAAAAAAATGGCAAATTGAGCCGGGCGTGGTGGCACACGCCTTTAATCCCAGCACTTCGGAGGCAGAGGTAGGAGGATTACCTTGAGTTCGAGGCCACCCTGAGAATACAGAGTGAATTCCAGGTCAGCCTGGGCTAGAGTGAGACCCTACCTTGAAAAATAAATAAATAAATAAAAATTTTTAAAAAAGGAAAACTGGGGGCTAGGGAGATTGCTCAATGGTTAAAGGAGCTTCCTTGCAAAGCCTGTTTGCCTGCGTTCAATTCCCCAGTACCCACATAAAGCCACAGGCACAAAGTGGTGCATGTGTCTGGAGTATATTTGCAGTGGCCTTGGCACACCCATTTCTCATTTATATTCTTTCCCTCTCTCTCTCTTCATAAAAAACTAGTCTTGGGCCAGGCATGGTGGCACATGCCTTTAATCCCAGAACTTGGGAGGCAGAGGTAGGAAAATCCTTGTGAGTTCAAGGCCACCCTGGGACTACATAGTGAATTCCAGGTCAGCCTGAGCTGCAGTGAAATCCTACCTCAAAAAACAAAAACAAAACAAAAAAAAAAAAAAGTAGTCTTGGGCTGGAGAAATGGCTCAGCAGTTAAGACACTTGTCTGCAAAGCCTGCATAAAGCCAGATGCACCAAGTGGTGCATGCATCTGGAATTTGTTTGCAATGGCTGGAAGCCCTCATGTACCCATTTTCTCTGTCTCTCTTCTATACCTCTCTGCTTGCAAATAAATAATTAAATAAATAAATAAACCTAAAATCTCTAATACAGGGCCTGGAGAGATGGCTTAGTGGGTAAGGTGTTTGCCTTCAAAGCCAAAGGACCCAGGTTCAATTCCCCAGGATCCACTTGAGCCAGATGCACAAGGTGGCGCATGAGTCTGGAATTTCTTTGCAGTGGCTGGAGGCCCTGGTGTGCCTAGTCTCTTTTTCTCTCTCTCTATCTGCCTCTCTCTCTCTCTCTCTCAAACAAATAAAACAAAATAAAAAGTTTTTTTTTAATCTCTAATACAGATAACTCATAATTTGTTTTTAGGTTTTGTTGTTGTTTGTGGTTTTTCGAGGTACAGTTTCACTCTACTCCAGGCTGAACTGGAATTCACTATGTAGTCTCAGGCTGACCTTGAACTCAAGATGATTCTCCTACCTCTGCATCCCAAGTGCTGGGATGGAAGGTGTACACCACCACACCCAGCTTAGTGGTGTTTTATGGTTTTTGTTTTAATATTTACTTATTTGAAAGAGAGAGAGGGAGACAGAGAGAGAGAGAGGAAGAAGCAGAGAGAGAGAGAAAGAGAGAGAATGGGTGCACCTGGGCCTCCAGCCACTGTAAACAAACCCTAGATACATGTGCCACCTTGTGCATCTGGTTTACATGAGTACTGGGGAATCGAACCTGGGTCCTTATGCTTCACAGGCAGACGCCTTGACTGCTAAGCCATCTCTCCGGCCCTGTTTTTTTGTTGTTGTTGTTGTTTGTTTGTTTTGTTTTTTACGTAGGGTCTCACTCTAGCCCAGGCTGACCTGGAATTCATTTTGTAGTTCCAGGCTGGCCTTGAACTCAGTGTGTGCCACCAGGCCTGGCTAGTTTTTGTTTGTTTGTGTGGTTTTACTTTTTCCCTCTAAGAGATGGGGTCTTGCTAAGTTGCCCAGGCTGGAGTGCAGTGGCTATTCACAGGCGCGATCCCACTACTGATCAGCACGGGGGTTTTGACCTGCTCCATTTCCGACCTGGACTGGTTCACCCCTCTTTAGACAACCTGGTGGTCCCTCGCTCCCTGAAGGTCATCATATTGATGCCAAATTTAGTGCGGACACCCGATTGGAATAGTGCAGGATAGCCCAGAACTCCTGGACTCAAACAATCTTCCTGCCTCAGTCTCCTGAGTAACTGGGATTAAAGGTGTGTGCCACCACACGGGCTCTTTTTTTTTTTTTTTTTTTTGAAGTAAGGTCTCACTCTAGCCAGACTGACCTAGAACTCACTCTGTAGTCCCAGACTGGCCTTGAACTCACAACAATCCTCCTACCTTTGCTGGGATTAAAAGTATGTGCCACCATACCAGGCTTTTAAAGTTTTTTAAATGGCAAACTTTCTTAAGCATCCATTTAGGGCTCGAGAGATTGCTCAGCAGTTAAAGCACTTGCTTACAAAGCCTGATGGCCTAGGTTCGATTCCCCAGTACCCATGTAAAGCCAGATGCACAAAATGGCACATGCATCTGAAGTTTGTTCACAGTGACCATTCTCTCTCTTTCTCTGTCTCCCTCCCTCCCTCTCTCTCTCCTTGCAAATAAATAAAATTAAAAAAAAAAAACAAACAGGCTGAGCATGGTGGCACATGCCTTTAATCCCAGCATTTGGGAGGCAGAGGTAGGAGGATTGCCATGAGTTCGAGACCACCCTAAGACTACATAGTGAATTCCAGGTCAGCCTGAGCTAGAGCGAGAGCCTGCCTAAAAAATAAAAATAAATAAATAAATAAATAAAGCATTCGTTTACATAATACTGAAGGGATGCTGCCCCCTTTCTTGGTGCTCTCATCACCGCACCCCAAGAAGGCAAGAAAAGAGCCAGGGTCTCCTGGGAGGGAAAAGGAAAGCATCTCTTTCCACCCACTGTCCCTGAACGCAGGCTCACCTGAGTTTTCTTCTCTCCACAGAGAGGTGCACCTGGGAAACCAGAGCTTGTGGAGCTCTTAAAGGTCGCCAACCAGGCAGGAGGCTGAACGTGCACAGCCTGGCTTCTGCCAGTAGCACCACCCCTGTCTGAAAGGCCACCAGAAGGACTTGCCCAGAGAGGGAAGGGGACATCACCCAGCCAGCTGGAATTCCAACCTAGGGCTCTGGTCCCAAGCTTGAGTACAGCCCCACCGCCTGGTTGGTAGCCAGAAGCTATGCGGAAGTTCCCAGTCCTGCCAGTTCTCTGAGAAGCTGGAAGAGGCAAAAGGAAATTTACTCTTTGCAGGGCCCTGGTGTTCTCACCGCCACCCCCCATCTCCTCTTTACTCTAAGCTGCCAGGTGAGGTAGTCCAGGAATGATGCTACCACCACCTGGGCGACTCACGTGCTCTGACAGCTCAAACCCTAGCAAACATCTCCATAGGAAGCCATTTCCACCCTGGCATGGTACACCTCTGAAGATTTGGGGGGCTGGTGGGAGGGGCTCCTAACCCCCTTAGTCATCCTAGGAAGCCAAGCTAAATAGCGGTGAGTGATATGCACTCAACCACAAGCCAATTTTGTGGTTTCAGTTTTCAGAAGACACAGCAGAGCCTGGTCTTGGGCAGAGAAGTGAGCTGTGTCCCATGCCAAGCCCACCGGGCCGGCACAGTGTAGCCAAGGCTCAGGAATGCCGCCTCCATCTCAAGAGCACACAGACAGGCCAGGATTGTGACAACCAGAACCACTTCCTCCCTTCCCTCCCTCCTACGTCCTCAGCAACTTTACTTTCTGGATGGAGAATGAACTTGTTGCTCTGCCCTCTCCCTTCCCTTCTCTTTCCTTTTCTCTTCCCCTTTCCTTGCAATATTTTTGCTTGGATTTTATTTTATTTTTATGAGCTAGGGAGAAAGAGAGGGCAAGAGAGAGAGAGAATAGCCAGTGCAAATGAACTCCAGATGCGTGTACCACCTTGTGTGCATGAGTCACCTTGTGCGGCTGGCTTATGTGGGTTCTGGGGAGTTGAACCTGAGTCCTAAGGTTTCACAGGCAAGTGCTTTTACTGCTAAGCTATCTCTCCAGCCCTATTATTTTTTGTTTATTTGTTTGTTTGTTTTGGTTTATCAAGGTAGGGTCTCACTCTAGCTCAGGCTGACCTGGAACCCACTATGTAGTCTCAGGGTGGCCTCGAACTCACTGCGATCCTCCTACCTCTGCCTCCCGAGGGCTGGGATTAAGGGTGTGTGCCACCATGCCCTACCAGCCCCCTTTTTTTTTTTTTTTTTTGGTTTTTCAGGGTAGGGTCTCACTCTAGCCCAGGCTGACCTGGAATTCACTATGTAGTCTCAAGGAGGCCTAGAACTCACATCGATCCTCCTACATCTGCCTCCCAAGTGCTGGGATTAAAGGCGTGTGCTACCACGCCCAGCTAGCCCTATTGTTTTTAACATTTATTTTATTTTAAGAGAGAGCAAGAGAGAGAGAGAAAGAGAGGCAGAATGAGAGAGCAAGAGAGAATTGACATGCCAGGTCCTCAGTCACTGAAATCAAACTCCAGACGCTTGCACCACCCACCCAGTGGGCATGTGTGACCTTGCGCTTGCCTCACCTTTGTGCATCTGGCTAAAGTGGGATCTGGAGAGTCGAACGTGAGTCCTTAGGCTTCGCAAGCAAGCGCCTTAACCACTAAACCATCTCTCCAGCCCTTCAGCCCTATTTTTTAAAAAGGTTTTTGAAACTTAAAAAAATTTTACATTTATTTATTTATTTATTTATTTATTTATTTATTTATTTATTTTGTTTTTCAAGGTAGGGTCTCAATCTAGCCCAGGCTAAACTGGAATTCACTGTGTAGTCTCAGGGTGGCCTTGAACTTATGGTGATCCTCCTACCTCTGCCTCCTGAGTGCTGGGATTAAAGGTGTGCACCACCATGTCTGGTCCTTTATTTATTTATTAGAGAGAAAGAGAGAGAGAGAGAATGGGTGCAACAGGGCCTCCTGCTACTGTAAATGAACTCCAGACACATGTGCCACCTTGTGCATCTGGCTTATGTAGATACTGGGAAATAGAATCTGGGTCCTTAGATTTTTCAGTCAAGCACCTTAACCACTAAGCCATCTCTCCAGCCCCTAAACTTTTTTTTTTTTTTTTTTTTTTTTTTTTTTTTTTTTTTTGGTTTTCCAAGGTATTGTTTCTCTCTCTAGTCCAGGGTGGCCTCGAACTCACAATAATCCTCCTACCTCTGCCTCCCAAGTGCTGGGATTAAAGGTGTGTGCCACACACCTGGCTAAACTATTTTTTTCTGATTTATTTATTTATTTATTTATTTATTTATTTATTTATTTATTTTGGAGAGAGTCAGAGAGAGAGGGAGACAGACAGATGGACAGATAGAGAATGGGCACACCAGCAGCCTCTCAGCTGCTGCGGATGAACTCCAGACATGTGTGCCCCCTTGTGGGCAAGTGTGGCATTGCACCCTCGCATCACTGCGTCTAGCTAAACATGGGACCTGGAGACTCAAACCAGCATTCTTAGGCTTAGCAGGCAGGCGCCTTAACTGCTAAGCTATCTCTCCAGCCCTCTGATTTTTATTTATTTATTTATTAGAGACAGAGGGTGCACCAGGGCCTCTAGTCACTTCAAACAAACTCCAGATGCATGCACCACCACGTGCATCTGGCTTATGTGAGACCTAGAGAACTGAACCTGGGTCCTTAGGTTTCACAGGCAAGTGCCTTAACCGCTAAGCAATCTCTCCAGCCCTAAACTTTTTTTTTTTTTTTTTTTTTTTTTTTTTTCAAGGTAGAGTCTCACTCTAGCCCAGGCGGACCTGGAATTCACTATGTAGTCTCAGGCTGGCCTTGAACTTACAGCAATCCTCCTACCTCTGTCTCCCGAGTGCTGGGATTAAAGATGTGTGCCACCACACCTGGCTTTATCTTTCTCAGGCTGGCCTTGAAAAATAAAAAGAGAGAAAGGAAAATAAAAATAAAAATAAAGGAAGGAAGGAAGGAAGGAAGGAGGAGAAGGAAGGAAAGGGAGGAAGGGAGGGAGGGAGGGAAGGAAGGAAGAAGGGAGGGAAGAAAGGAAGAACCAGAGAAAGAAAGTGGCAAGGAATGGGAAGGCTCAAGGCACTGACATCATCCAGGCACAGGGTTTTTAGCATTCTGCCCAGAAGCAGCATGGCTGCCCCTCCTCCATGGACACCTACTTGAATTAGCTTTGGCCTGTTACCCTGCACACCTGGTGGTCTGGGCTACTGTAGGGAAAGAAAGGAGGAAGCAAGGACAAAAGGGACACATGTGAATGTCCACCAGTTTTTGAAGCCTGAGGGATGGGGAGGGAGGAGGACAAATAGGAGGCAAGAAGTGGGGTGCCACATGGGGAAAGCTATCCTGATGAATGACTATCATCCAAGGACAGCCCTCCCAGGGGTTCCCTCCTTAGTCATGTGATTCCTCCTAAGGATACTAGAGTGGTGGCTAGAGCCAGCTGGCACAGCCAGAAAGAGAAAGTGACTTTATGCATGATGCTTTCCAGTGTACAGGGCTGTCAGAGTGGGGACTCAAATGGAGAGCCAGTTGTTAAACATTTATCAGCATACCACTGGATGATACGGTTAGCTTCAAACCCAGGGGTATATATATCCATCTTGGGGAGTGTGTCTCTGTAGGTAGGTGTTCCTGGGAGGTGGGAAGAAAAGTACGTGTGTATAACAGGGTCTGTCCAATCTACATGCAGGTGAAGTGGGATCATGTGAAGCTGGAGCATCCACCTGGCCATCTGCGGGAAGGAGACCCACTTGTGCCCACCACTGGGGACACAATGCTGAGACACATCACTGAACTTAGAGGATGCCCAGAATGCTGAGCCCACTCTGGCCCCTCCTCTGTCCTCAGGTACACCTACCTGGGAGAAAGTGGGGCTGCCGAGGCTGGCAAGGGGCTCTTGGATTCATGAGTGTGTGTGTGTGTGTGTGTGTGTGTGTGTGTGTGTGTGTGTACTGGGTATTCCACAAAGGCCAATGCCAGGAGGCACTATCCTCTTTTCTGCCCCTCACCCATGCTGGGGTGAGCTATCTTCTTCACACCATCTCCTGATCCTCCCCCTCACCTCCCTTCCTCAGTTCGCTGCT
Organism: Orientallactaga sibirica; assembly: GCA_036365145.1. Taxonomy (NCBI): domain Eukaryota; kingdom Metazoa; phylum Chordata; class Mammalia; order Rodentia; family Dipodidae; genus Orientallactaga; species Orientallactaga sibirica. The sequence continues at coordinate 31,413,094 of JAEOAD010000013.1, read as the reverse complement.
TTTGCTGTCTGTGGGGGGAGGAGAAACCAGCTCCTGCAACACCCCAGCCAAGGGGCCCAGGGAGGAGGAGAGACATGCTGGTTCCTCAAAGGGACCACACAGGAGCCTGGGAGAATGAATGACAAGGCCCCCTGTCCCTGACTAAGCCCCTCAGTTCCTTGGTCCCAGGCATTTGGTTCCTTGCTCCCTTCCTTGAGGGCTCTGTCTAACTGCTAAGAAATCCTGCAGGCAGACTGGAGAGATGGCTTAGTGGCTAAGAGGCTTGTCTGCAACGCCAAAAGACCCAGGTTTGATTCCCCAGGACCCACGTAAACCAGATGCTCAAAGTGGTACATGCTTCTGGAGTTTGTTTGCAGTGGCTGGAGGCCAGGATGTGCCCATTCTCTTTCTATCTGCCTCTCTCTCTCCCTCTCAAATAAATAAATAAAATTTAAAAAAAAAAATTCTGCAGGCTTCTTGCTCCAGACACTAGAAGGAGCCATTATCCCTTCACCAGAGCAGTTTTTTCCCACCCTGCCCCTCCCTGCCTGTTAGATCACAAGAGGAAAAGTCAGAAGACAGGAACTGACCATGAGAGAGTCTGAGATGACAAGGGGCTTCCTGTCCTTTGGCCTTCTAACTCAAGTACCTAATCCACCCTCATCCCTCCTGCCTGGGACTCTCAGAGCTCTCACCTGGATGTACCCTACCCATCCATTAGTGGGCCACTGTGTGGACTCTGCCTCTGTCCTTCACTGCCCTATGCCAGGGTAAATTCCCAGCCTCAGAGGGAGGAAGGGAGCCACAGTGGAACATCCAGGATTAAGGTTAGGGTCCAATGTGCCCTATTGTTCATCGTAGTCTAGAGTGTAACCTCAGGTTCACCCTACTGCAACTGGACCTGAGCTAGGGTTGGGCTTTCTTCCCCTTAGCCAACTTTCTCCCTCAGATGAATCTGGGACCCTCAAGAAGACAAACAACCAAGCTAAGAAAGAAGAAAGAAAGAAAGAAAGAAAGAAAGAAAGAAAGAAAGAAAGAAAGAAAGAAGAAAGAAAGAAAGAGAAAGAAAGGAAGGAAAGAAAGAAAGAAAGAAAGAAAGAAGAAAGAAAGAGAGAGAGAAAGAAAGAAAGAAAGAAAGAAAGAAAGAAAGAAAGAGGGAGAGAGAGAAAGAAAGGAAGAAAGAAAAAAGAGAGTGAAAGAAAGAAAAAAGAAAGAAAAAGTAAAACAAGTCTCCACTCAGCCCCAGCCTTCATCTATTCACTCTGTCCTTCCCTTGCCCCCTGCCACCACAGAAACCCACAGGGCATTAGAGCTTTCATCCCAAAATGAGTCAGGGCCCTTCAGAGAGCAGAGTTAGGGTGCAAGAATTTCCATTTTGTGCCAAGCAAGGGCTTTACTTGATGGTAAACTCCATCTTCCCCCTAGAGCCCAAAAAGCAAGATTGACTTTCCCAGTCAGGACCTTGACCTTCTAGGGCCAAGGCCTTCTAGGTGCTGGCCTCCCTCAACACCCATCCAGATTCCGTGTTTGACACCTATGGCCCAGAGAACAGAGGAAGGAGCTGGAGACCCAAATGTAAACCCAAATGCAAAGCTGTGCTGGGTGCTTGTCCCACAGTACCCCTCCACATCTTCACACCAATGAAGAGATGGAAAGAGAAACTTCTCCCTAGGTCTGAAGCCCCCGGGACTCTTGAAGGAGGGGGTTCAAGAAACCACCTCCAAAGCCTGGCATGGTGATGCACACCCTTAATCCCAGCACTTGGGAGGATCGCCATAAGTTTGAGGCCACAGAGTTGAGAATACAGAGTGAATTCCAGGTCAGCCTGGGCTAGAGTGAGACCCTACCTCGAAAAACCAAAAAAGGAGGAGGAGGAGGAGAAGGAGAAGAAGCAGCAGCAGCAGCTCCAAGTCTCCTGGCTCATGCTTCCTCTTCTACTCAGTGGAATAAGAGGGAAGGAGGAGATAGGGGATGCTGGAGCCAATGAAGATGGCTGGGAAAATGGAGGCCACAGGCAGTTGGCTGACCCCTGTGGAAGCTGGCATCCCCCCCCACTGCCCCTGCACTGCATATATTCTCTCCCCCTCAAAATAGAATCTCTGGAGAGGGGTGAGGGGAGTTCTCAGCTCATTGTTCGCTCCTTCCCACAGTGCATTCACAGCTCTATCTGCAGAGTCTCGCGACCTGGTTTTCTTGCCAGGCCCTTCTGCTCTTGCCTCTCCACCCTCTCTTTGCCCTCCTGGATCGCAAGACTCCTGTGCCAGTGCGAGAGCCTTCTGACCCTAGCCCATCACAGCCTCATGATTCTCTACCCTCTTTGGGACAGAAGTAAATTGAATGCAAGTAAACTGAGCACCAAATGTGTTGAGGGTTGCCGGGTGTGGTGGCGCACGCCTTTAATCCCAGCACTCGGGAGGCAGGGGTAGGAGGATCGCCGTGAGTTTGAGGCCACCCTGAGAATACATAGTGAATTCCAGGTCAGCCTGAGCTAGAGTGAGACCCTGCCTCGAAAAACAAAAACAACAATGACAAAAACAAATGTGTTGAAGGTTTAGGTTGTAGTCACAGTAGCAGGGGATAAAAATGTCTGTCTCGGGCTAGGGCTGAATGGTAGAACTCTTGCCTAGTATGTACAAAGCCCTGGGTTTGATCTCCAGTACTATATCACCACTTCACAAAAGACCAACTACAACAGTCCTGATCCTTTTCAAGGATCTTATGAAGGGGCCGGGCTCACATCTGACAAACCCTTCCAAGTGGAAATGGCTTATATCAGAGGTAGGAGCCCTTAGCGGGAAAGGAAAGGCCCTTTTGTATCCCCCACTACCAGTGTTAGGGTCAGGGTTTCACCCAGAACTCGGGTTTACCTCATACCATTTTTAGAATCATAAACACAAGCTCTCCTGCTTCTGCCTGGACTGTTTCCTCAGTAGAATGGCCCCTTACGCTGCTCCTAGGTTGATGGGGGGTGAGGTTCAGGTTCAGGCTCAGGACCTAGGAAAAGCTTAATCGGATGGGGGAGGCAGGCTACAAACCGGGGAACATGGGGCATAGACGCCTTTCTAGCTGGGCAGGGACGTGGTCTTCACAGCCCCAAGATGGGCTCCAGGAAGACAACCTGGAGGAGTTGGAAGCTGGAGTAAGCTCAGCAGAAGGAGGGGTGGTGTGTGGGGCTGAGGGCAGTGAGGCAGGGTGTCCACTCATTCTGAGGGTGGATGAGCCACAGTGGGTACACTTCCCCTGCCTGAGGCCAGCTGTGAGGCTAACCTCCTCTCCTCAGCACCGTGGGAGAGTCGGAGGCAGGGAAAGAGCCCCCTCAAAGTCATCCCCCCAAGGGAACCACTTTCTCCCCCTTGTTATTTCTGGCTCCATTTTCTTGGTCAAGAAGGGTGTCAGTGACAATGCAAATGAGAAGTTACTGGAGGTGCTGGTGACACCCATCCTGTCCCCCAGCCCCTCCCCGCCTTCACCCGTGCCCACACTCACACAGTGACCTGGAACATCTGTGAGAAGTGCCTAGTAACCCTGCCCTTGACAGAGGGTAGCTGAGGCTGCGGGTTGGGGCTGCATTCTTGGGACATCTGCTTTTGCTATGAGGACAGGGAGGGCACAGGGTGGGTGTCCCGTCCTCCCCTCACCCTGAGCTGCATCCTGCTGTCACAGACCAGGGCCTCAAAGCACAGCTTTCCTCTCGGACTGCAGCCTTCCAAACACACCACCAGCTCACAGCCCTCTACAGACAGAGATGGTTCTCAGAGGGACTTGGGCAGCGTGGGACAGTGGGTGGGGAGGGCAGGGGGGAGCACTCATAGCTCCGAGACCTTCTCAAGTCACAGGAGAGAAAGTAGAGGAAGGGTGAGAAGAGGGCAAGGGTGCTGGAGGGGTTTGTTTCTCTCCACCCCACCACCCATGTCCTACCCCCTCTTAGTGTGGACACCCCCCCACCCTTAATGTTTCATTTTCATTTGGGACCTCAGTTCTCCCTAGGGTGGCCAAAGTGACTCTGTTCTTATATTTGCTGAGTGAGAAGTGGAACTTGGAAAGCTGTCCTGCTCCCCCTACTTTAGAAAGATGTCACAGAGTGAAACCCCCAACTCCGTTCTTCATCAGCCCTAATCAGCTGGGTGAGGTGTTTCTCATTAACACGACTCACTCACCCACACACCCTCCCTTTGCTAATGAGCAGCTCCTCTGAGATCACGTGACAGCTTGCACAGAGAACAAGGGGAGGGGCAGGAGCTGTCATGACCGAGTGCTTTGGTCGGGGAAACCTTGTGGGGAGAAGGGCCATTGGCAGAGACGATGCACCCATTCTGGTTTGTAACTTGGCATGTAGAATTGCCCCTGGAAGACTTGGTTTCTGTGAAGTTGTCCCCACCTCGGACATGTCTGCCTTTGGGTTGTGTTGGGGAGAACAAGTGGGCCCCTCATGAGTCTCTTTCCAGCTTCACAGGGGTCTCCCCTCTATCTCACTCAAGGGAAAGTTGTCATCTCCCCTTTTCTAGGACCCTAGAGACGTCAGTCCCTTTGCCTTGATCTCCACATTTCTCAGCCCTGACTCCTGCCTGACTCACCCCCAGCTCCACAGAGCAATGAGGAACAAATGTCCAGCCCAATCACTCCTGCTGAACAGAAGGGCAGAAGGGAAGAATGAGTGATCGTCCTCCACCTTCCCCCAGTTCTCCCACCCCAGCCCTTTCCTTTCAGGGGCATTAGATGAAAGGCTGTGGTAAGGAGGTGGGGGGGGGGGTCCTGGATAGGTCAGGCGAGCTTTTTCTCCCTTCCCTGCTTCTCTTCCAGCCCCCAGCAACATTCTGCCCTGCACCTGAGTCTTTCCCAGGTCCCTGGAAATCAGGGAGACAAGCTGCCAGAATCTACACCCCGTGTCCCCATGCTCCCCACACCCTGATGACAGGGGAACATCCAGACAGAGGGATACCTGGGTTCCAACCCACCTTTAGGCATCTCAGAGTACCTGGGCTACTCCGTGCCTGCATGCCGGCTCAACGCCAGGCTCTCTTTTGCAGCCCTTGTGTTCCTGGATCACCCTTAGCCTTTCATGCTGCACTAGTGAGTGCTTCCAGATCTAGCGGGACCTGGATCCAGAAAGCCGAGCTACAGGGAGTCTTGAACATCCATGTGTCAGAGTTCCTAGAACCTTCTTTCTCGGGGCTGTGAACCATGTCCCTCAGTCCTGACATTCAGATAAGTCTTGGCTGCAGACAGTAGTGCTTATTGCAACATAGGAATTGAGGAGGCTGAACCTTGGCTCAGAAAGGAGAGGGACATTTGTTCTGGGTCTAGAGCTCAAGCTCAGGCTACCGATGAATAATTGCCTACATGTCCTTTTTTCTTTTTCTTTCCAGGGCCAGGAATGAATCCAGCGCCTGGGCATGCTGGGTGACAGCCTTACTGAGCTACACCCCCGGCCCTCCCCAGGTCCCTTTCTTTGTTTTTAAGTGAATCTTTGGCTTAAAAGAGCCACATGGAAATGAAAGGCATGCAGATGATAAACAAGAAGCTCAGGCCCTTCTTGTACGCAGAGGACACAGGTCACAACCCAGCTCTGACCTCCCAGGTGTGGGATGTTTGAGGCAGCAACTGAACCTAGAGCCTGGCTCCTCCTTATTCGGAGACCTATAAGGCTCCGGGCATGCAGAAGTTGCCTAAGAAAAAGTGGGTGCTGCTGATCAAAAGACCTCCCTCGCCATGAGCTTTAAAACCTCCCAACACTGCCCCCTGTACACAACTGTGAGGCACGTGTTCGGGAGGCTACAGTGTGGAGGAAAGCTCTGGTTTGGGGCACTGGTCTGTGACACACACTACGGCATGATGCAGCTCTATGTTCATGACCTGGGAGATGTGGCAGGGCTGGAGGGCAGGAGGGGGAGGGGAGGACCTGGACACCCTGGCCCTGTGAACACAGCCCCAACTCATGGCTAGAGGGACAGAAGTGCATCTCCCCCTCAACAAGGTTAAGACCAGAGCAACTTTGGCCACCATGGGGAGAACTGAGGTCACAAGTTCAAGAGTGACTGTGCTTGTTTGGGCCTGGCAGCTGTTGTGTGCCTGCTCTAAATGGGCACGATGTCACAAGGTACCTGTGACCACCAGCATGTCTGTACCAACAGATTCACTGAATGTGGGCAGCCCACACTCCCTACCTGCCAGTGCCTGCTTTCCCACAGCTATGGCTCTTCAGACAGGTTCTAAGACCTTCCTCTTCCTGGTAAGGGTCGCCGCCCTACTCCATCCACCAAGGCACAGGCTGAGCGCAGATGGAACAGGTAAGTTTTATTTGGACTTTCAACTTGTTCAGAAAGCACGGGCCCCCCTCCCCTCTCCAGGCCCCCTTCCCCATGTCCCCTTCCTGGGGAACACTCAGGGTACAATGACATGTGTCTCTGGAGTCCTTGGCCACTTCGCAGCTGACACATCCTTCATTTCCTCCACAGAGGAAGGGAGGGGTTTGGAGAGGGGCCTGGAAGATTTGGATCAGAACGGCACATGCGCTGACAGTGCTGTCCACGGCCACCAGCTGGCCAAAGCCCTGGAGAGGCTCATAGTGAGGGGTGGACTCATCGTGGGCAGCAGGCTCCTGTAGGAGGCTCCCACCTCAGCCCGGGGCCCCAGCCTCCCACTCCCCCGTCCTTCTGAGGGGACGACTCTGAGGTAGATTTCACAGAGGGAATAGGGGTGGGTGGGTGTGAGAAGGGGGTTAGCTCTTTTGAAGTTGATCCTCCACAGCACCCTGGGCCCATTCTCAGGTTCTGGCCAGGGGGCAGGGGCTGATGATACCCACCTAGCAGAGGCCAAGTCACACGGGCTCTGGGAACCTGTGATGTCAGGAGCTCCAGTAGGGGAGCATGGGGGCATCTGCCTTAATGATCTGCACCTTAGTGCCATGAACTCCAGGAGAGGGGCCTGGGCCTGGGCCTGGGCCTGGGAAGGTGATGGCCCAGAAATCCCAGCCCCAAGGCAGCCTCTCTGTGCTGTATCTTCCCAGGCCTGTAGTGTCCTCCCATTCCTCTCCCACCTTCCCTGTTCTCCAGAGTGGGCAGAGGGGGAGACCAGGGCTAGCCTGCAGAAGCCAGCATAAAGCAGGATGCCTCCTCCTCCCAATGTCACAAGCCCCACATGGGCATCTGTGCACAGGCAGGTTCTAGGGCCCTACCAAGAGGTCCTCCCTGGAAGAATGCCATCTAGGGAAGATGGACACTGAGGGGGGCTCTGGGAGCTCCTGGAGTCACTCGACCCTCTCCCCTTCCCCTAGGCCACTAGACTCCCTCTTAGATCTGACCCTGTTTTTAAGAACGGAGAGGGAGAGGTGGGGATATGTCCTCCCCATCCAACCCAGATCTTCACCTCCCCAGCAAAAATCAGGAAGATGAGGAGAGCCTCGCCTGACCTCCTGGAAAAAGCCAAGAGCTTAGTGGTGCCTGGACCAGGGAAGATGGCACACACATTGACTCAGTAGCTAGTGGAGGTATCTGGGGACCGCAAGGGGCAGGGGCCCCCCACGAGATTCATGCAGCATTCAAAGTGAGTGTTCGGGGGTGATGAGAGAGGACAGAGAAACAGCCAGTTGAGGGGAAGGCGCCCTAGATCTTGCTGTTCTCTAGGTGCGAGTCAATGTGTTTGATGAGGACATCATCTGGATACCCAACAGGGAAACCCAGCTGGCAGAGGGGGCAACTGCGGATGTCAGAGCCCACTGTCTCCATCAGCAGCTGTGGGGAGAGAAGGGAGTCACTTTTGGTCCCCAGATCCCAGCCTACCCTTTCCCAAAACCCAAGACAAAGTGGACTGCAGCATGCAGAGGGGTCCCAGCACCAACATTCCCTGCACCAAGGCATAGGTCCCTAGAAGGTGTGTGTGTGAGTCGCTCCTCACTTTACCAGGGCACCCCAGTAATGAGAGAAGCCAAGACCCAGACAAGCCTCCAGGGAGACTAAGATACAGCTCCTAGATAACTCAAAGTTCTGTACTATCCCCCAAATAATTTCCTGTCTGGCTTTGAAATGTATTTTGGTTCTTCCAGGTGGCAAAGGGTAGTCGTGACATTCAGGAAACTCATTATGTCAGTGAAATGATGGAGTCTTGAGATGGAGTGTCTTCCAGGACAGACAGAAAAGAGCAGGGGCCCTGAGGCCTACAGGAGAAGGCAGGCCTATCGCTGTGTGGGTGGGTTCATGTATCTACACTCTTTGGTCACCAACATAACAGTGGGTGCTTGAGCCACACACCCTGTGAACTGCTTTAAGGCTCACCGCCACCTTCTAAGAACCTACTAAAGTAATTAAATAATAAAGTCATTGTCTCTGGGGCTGGAGAGATGGCTTAGCGGTTAAGTGCTTGCCTGTGAAGCCTAAGGACCCGGTTCCAGGCTTGATTCCCCAGGACCCACATAAGCCAGATGCACAAGTTGGCACATGCATTTGGAGTTTGTTTGCAGTGGCTGGAGGCCCTGGTGCGTCCATTCTCTCTCTCTCTCTCTCTCCCCTGTCACTCTCAAATAAATAAATAGTAATAATAAAATTAAATCATTGTCCCTGTTCTGTAGTGGCATTGGGACCAAAGTCAGGACTGGCATTCTGAGACCCACGGCAGACAAGTCTTATGACGCAGGCTCCAATTAATTCCTACCAACCAGAAACAAGGGGAGGAGGTGAAGGGTACTCTGATACAAGAAACAGAGCCCTCCCTGCCTACCAGGTGTGAACGCTTTGCTCGGGGGCGGGGTCTCCAGAGAGAGGGGAGGGGGCTTCAGGAGGCCGGTGGGGGGGGGGAGGGTACCCACTCACGTTGATGGACGGCCAGGACTGCGCGTGCTCGGCGTGGGCATAGGCGGTGGTGGCCGGCGACTCGGGGATGGGGAAGCCCGCGCAGAAGGAGGCGCAGCGGATGGTGCCCGCTTCGGGACTGGGCGGGCTGGCGGGCACGGCCCACTCCTCCTCCTCGGAAGGCTGCTTCTCGAAGCGCAGCCGGATGCCCTCGAAAGCTCGCCGCGGGCTGAGCGGCCTGCCGGGGCCGTAGAGCTCTCCGCCGTAGGCGCGGGGCTTGGGGAGCGTGGCGGCCTCGGCCTGCAGCCAGGCCGGGGAGGCGCCCGCGTAGGCCGCGCCCTCGGCCAGCTCCGAGTAGCTGCGGCGGCCCTGGAAGCCGGCCTTCACGTGGTGGCTGGGCGGCTTGGCGTAGGCGCGCTCGGCCCCTGTCCTCTCCCCGGGGGGCGGCGGCGGCGGCGGCCGGGGCTGCGGGGCCGGGCAGCTGGGCGGCACCGGCGAGCGGCGCTGCGGGCTGGGCGACTGGCACGAAGGTGGCACCGGCGAGCGGCGCTGCGGGACGGGCGACGGGCAGGAGGGCGAGGCGGGCGAGCGGCGCTGCTGGGGTGAGGGGCACGGGGGCACGGGGGAGCGGCGCTGCGGGGCCGGGGACTGGCACGGGGCGCACGGCGCGGCTCGGGCCGGCGGGGAGGGCGACGGGCACTGCGGGGCCGGGGAGTGGCGCTGCGACAGCGGCGAGTGTCTCTGGCCTGGAAGAGAAAGCAGGACCTGGTGTGGGGCTACGAGGGGTCCATGCTCGCCCAAGAAGTTGGAATGTCATGGCCACCCCTCCTTCCATCCCTTCTTCTTCTTCTTCTTCTTCTTTTTTTTTCGAGGTAGGATCTCATTCTGGCTCAGGCTGACCTGGAATTCACTCTGTAGTCTCAGGGTGGCCTCGAACTCTCAGCGATCCTACCTCTGCCTCCCGAGTGCTGGGATTAAAGGCCTGAGCCACCACGCCCGGCATTTCCATCCCTTCTTCCCCCCGGGACTTGACACCTGCTGGCCTCACCTCCGCTGCGAGACTGTTCCTGCAACAACGTCCTCAAGATCCGACCCTGCAAGGAGCTCAGCTCCCGAAGCCGGCCCAGCTCCTCCGTCAGCTCTGTGTAGGCCAGCGCCAAATTCACCCTGAGGTCAAAGGGCAGGAGGTGGGGAAGAGAAGGGATGTGGTTCTTTAGCCTGCCTTGCACCTGGACCACATACCTCAAAGGCAGTAATCTTCTCTAAGGGTCACCTCAACAACCACCTCACCTCTTCCAGGGAGCCTGCCTTTGCTTCCCGAGACCATCCCCACTCCCTCCCTGGGGCACTGAAGCAGAGGTTCCCCGAGCAGGGCAAGGATGGGGAAACAGAGATACCAAGGAGTCCCCGGATCCCCATCTGTGGCCTGAACACAGCTCATACAGGTACGTGTGAATGTTTTCCTGACATGTGCAGAATCTGTGATGACAAAAACGGATTCATCAAAAAGCTGTACTAAGCTGTACAGGGCATGGTGACTCATGCCTTTTAATCCCAACACTCGGGAGGCAGATGTAGGAGGATCGCCATGAGTGGTCGAGGCCACCCTGAGACTATATAGTGAATTCCAGGTCAGCCTGGACTAGAGTGAGACCCTACTTCGAAAGACCAAAAATAAATAAATAAGTAAAAACAAAAAGCTGTACAGAATTTGTTATTTATAGTTTTCCTATTCCAAGTTTTCTCAGAGTATACTAAAGGTATAATACAAGCTGGGCCTAGTGACTTAAGCCTATAATTCCAGTTTCTCAAAGTTGATGTATGAGGATGAAAACTTCAAAGACCAACCAGATAGGTGGTTCGGTGGTTAAAGGCATTTGCTTATAAACCCTGATGACCCTGGTTCAATTTCCCAGTACTCATGTAAAGGCAGGCGCACAAAGTGTGTCTGCCTAGAGTTCATTTGCAGTGGCAGGAGGCCCTGGAGCACCCATACTTATACTCACTGTCTCTCTCTCAAAAAAAAAAAAATATATATATATATATTTATAGTTTTATTTTTGTTTTTTTGAGATAGGGTCTCACTCTAGCTCAAGCTGACCTGGAATTCACTATGTAGTCTCAGGGTGGCCTTGAATTCACAGCTATCCTCCTATTTTAGCTTCCTGAGTGCTGGGATTAAAGGCGTGTGCCAACATGCCTGGCAATAAAAATATTTTTTTAAAGATTTATTTATGTTTTTGCTTATTAGAGACAGAGGGAGAGAGAGATAGAGAGAATGGGCGTGCCAGGGCCTCTAGCCACTGCAAACAAGCTCCATACACATGCACCACCTTGTGCATCTGGCCTGTGTGGGTCCTGGGGAATCGAACCTGGGTCCTTAGGCTTCACCGACAAGTGCCTTAACTGCTCAGCCATCTCTCCAGCCCTATTTTGAGTTTTGTAGCCCAAGAAGTCTGAATTTTCCTTTTTTTAAAATATTTTTATTGGTGCTGGAGAGATGGCTTAGCAGTTTAAGTAAGGCACATGCCCACGAAACCTAAGGATCCAGGTTCGATTCTCCAAGTCCCACATAAGCCAGATGCATATGGTGGCTCATGCATCTGAAGTCTGTTTGCAGCAGCTAGAGGCCCTGGTGCACCCATTCTCTCTCTATCTCAAATAAATAAATAAAAATATTTTTTAAAACTCAAAATAAAATGCAAAAAGAAAAAAAAAAGGAGCTGGGCATGGTGGCACACGCCTTTAATTCCAGCATTCTTTTTTTTTTTTTTTTTTTTTTTTGCAAGGTAGGGTCTCACTCTGGTCCAGGCTGACCTGGAATTAACTATGTAGTCTCAGGGTGGCCTCAAACTCTCATCGATCCTCCTACCTCCCGAGTGCTGGGATTAAAGGTGTGCGCCACCACGCCCGGCTAATTCCAGCATTCTTGAGGCAGAGATAGGAGGATTGCTATGAGTTCAAGGACACCCTGAGACTACGTAGTGAATTCCAGGTCAGCCTGGGCTAGAGTGACACCCTACCTTGAAAAAAAAAAACAAAGGGGGCTGGAGAGATGGCTTAGTGGTTAAGGCGTTTGCCTGCGAAGCCAAAGGATCCCGGTTCAATTCTCTAGGACCCACGTAAGCCAGATGCACAAGGGGCACATGCATCTGGACTTCATTTGCAGTGGCTGGAGGCCCTGGCGTGCCCATTCTCTATCTGTCTCTCTTCTATCTCTGTGCTTGCAAATAAATAAATAAATAAAATTAAAAAATAAAAAAAAAGAAAAACAAAAACAAAGCAAAAACAAGGGTCTGGGTATGATACAGCTCAGCAGTAGAGCACTTGCCTAGAAAGCACAAAGCCCTGGGTTCAACCTCCAGTGCTGCAATAAACAACACACAATCTTTTCTGGAGAAAGGAGTTCATGAAAAACATCCTCACCCTTGAAAAGTTTGGGGACCACTACTACATAGTCTCTCATGACATTCCTAAGGTTGGCAGAGGTGTCAACTGATAAAACTTGACCCCAAGTTGGCCCCATTTTAGATCTACTGCATTTGCCTACATCTCAAAGCTGTCTTTGGGCTCTTTCCAGCTTCATGCCTCCCAGGAACGCTGCCATGTCCATCCAGTCCTTTCCATTTAGATCCTTATGAATGGGAGCTAGACACTGCGCAACTGCAGAGGGCGCCACCCAGACTGAGCATTTCTTTGGTAAAATTTCTTTGGAATTTTACTAGGGCCTTTATCACTGTGTTTCTTTCCCCAGCTCTTTGATAAGTGCTTGGTACCTAAGTGGATGCTGGATTAAGTTTCTCCATCCAGTTCTCTTTCTTCTTCCCTCTCTTCCTGCTAAGACCACCTCAGCCCCACCCTCATGGAGCTGGGACAGACTCTGAGTTTAGCAAGGAACCTCACCATGTTCTTTCCTCTTCCTTTCTCGTGGTCACTCTGAACACAGAACTGTGGACATTGTCACTCCAGCACTGCCTCTCTGTTTTCTCCGTGACCTTTAGGGGCCTTTAGGGGCCCTTCTGACCTCACAGGAACTTTGCTATGGCCTTGGGATCTGCCTTCTTCTGGGTTCTGGGCTTGCATGGAGTGTGGGAGCTCTCTGAAGGCAGGGATTTGAGTTTCTTTGGTTCTCCCACCTCTCCAATTCTAGAAGGGACCATGGAACTTCAGAAGTTGGAGCTGGAGGAAAGTAGATGTCACTCCAGGTGTATCTCCTCTCAGGACAAGGACAAGGGGCTGCTGAGAAAGGACGCGTGTGGACAGGAGTGGTGAGGGCAGGTGAAGCAGGTGTAATGACTGTGAGGAAGTAGACATGTGTCCCACAGGAGAGGTGATAAGGCTAAGGCTTTGTTTGTTTGTTTTTGTTTTTCATTTTTCGAGACAGGGTCTCACTCTAGCCCAGGTTGACTTGGAATTCACTATGTAGTCTCAGGGTGGCCTCGAACTCATGGCAAATGACTGTGCTCTTAATTCAGGACCAGGGGCTGGAGCTCCTACTAATCCCAGAGCAGGGCACAAAACGACCTGCTGCACTAGGGAGACCTGGGCCAAGCTCACTTCTTAGGGAGGGTAAGGCCTCCCCACCCATTTTCCGAGATAGGAGGAGCCCCAGGGATGCCTTGCCCAGGTCTGGTGGCCCTGACCCCATGGTATCTCAGGCCCACATTTGCTAAATGTACCCTGTGCCCCTTCACTTTCATCTCATGGAGTTGTAAGAAGAAATGGCATCTTCCCATCAGATTTGGAGATGCAGGTGTGTCCCACATCAAACTGGGGACTGCCCCAGGGAAGCCTTCCACACCACAGACCGAGGGCAATCTGATGACAGGAGCTGTGTGTCCCTTGTTAGAGTGGGGGCTTCTAGAAGACAGGATCATGCCATACACTCAGCAAAGGGGCCGAGAGGGACTCTGAACGGTGTGGTGATGGAGTGTTGCCCTGTGCCCATGCAGCCGCAGTTGCTTTCCCATCTACCCTCCCTGCTATATCTCAGGTGACAGATACAGGTCGTCGTCTTCACACTCTGCCTGGGAGATCTCACCTGTCACACTCAGTTCCCAAGTCCCCCTCTCTCATGCTCACCTTCCTCCTTTGTCAGGAACCACCCTAGTTTCCACAGCCTAGTCCCTGCCACTCTCATTGCAGTGAAACAGATGTGGCTACAGAAAATGAGAGGAGAAAACCCCTGTCCCACATGCCCAGCCCCTCTCCCAGTTGACACTGGGGGCCTGGGGCAGGCAAATACTGCGTTCTTGGAACCTTGTGCCACCCTTCACCTGGCAGGGTAAAGAGATCTGGCCTCCTGACACCTCATGGCCCCATGGGACCCGCCCTTTCACTGGTCTTCTTTCTCCCCCAGATGCACATAATCTAAGTCATCCAATATGCTAACCACCTGAATGACTCACTGCCAATTCAGTGAAAAAAAAAAAAATCTCAACTTCACAGCACAGCCCAGCGTCTCTCACGTGTGCCTAAACACACTCTGTTTCCTGACTTTGGCCACACCTGAGAGCTTTTTCTACCATCATGACTTTGGGATAAATGGGGCAGGTGTGGGGCAGTGCATGGCTGCACTGGGGTGCTTCCAGACTGCTGAGAACACAGGGAACCTAGGAGCTACGAGGGAACTCAGGCTCATGGACATCTGTATAAATGCTGGCCAGGCCAGGCACTGTACTAGGAGCTTTGCTTGTCTTCACAACTCAACAACTGTTGTTATTATCACTTCCACTCGGAGCAAACAGAGAAGTCCTGTGACCAAGTCCTAAAGCTCTGGGCTGCTAGGATGGGGGTTCCAGCCCCCTAGACTCCAGAGTTAAAGCTACTGCCCACTCTGAATATTCCCCCAACCATCAATAAAGTGAGAAGAAATAAAGCAAGAGGGCAGCAGAAGAAAAAGAAGCTGAGGACCTTGTAGCCCAGGTGCCCAGAGAACCAAGACCTTTGACCAGGAGAAGGTGCTGGGCATCCATGACAGCAGAAGAGCAGAGGGATTAAGAGCTGGCGCGAGGTCAGGCAGTGGTGGCAGAGAGCAGGGATTCAAACACTTGCTCTTGGCACCTTGACTCACTAGGTTGGCACCTTCAGAGGAGCCCAGAATGCAAGTGGCAGAGCTGGTAGAAGGGAAGGCACCCTATTTTGCAAACCATCACTCCTTCCTTCCTTAACTTGATCCTTTCAGTCACTCTTCCCATGAGTAATCCAGGAATCCCCAAAACCCTCCTGGAAACAGTCAACTTCATAGTTGCCAAGAAGGCACTTGCAATACAGCAAGGTGACAGACCTGAGCATCCTTTCCCCTGGTCTCTTTCGGCCTCAGACCAGCTTCTGGGCCACACAGTCTTCCCTAGGCCCCACTGCATGGAGGAAGGAGGATGCAATGGGGCGGGAACTAAGGCTAGCTTTGGGCAATGGGATCAGACCTGGGGATGGGCTTAAAGTTGGGATGAAAACTGGCCTCAAGGTCAAGCTATGGCTAGGTTTGGCAGTTCTTTTGTGGCCACTATTGTGAACAGAGTTGGGGCTAGGGTTAGAGCCATGGATGGCTCAGTATGAGGGTCAGGACTGGGGCCAGGATGATAGCCACATCGTGGTCAAAATCATCATCTGTTCAGAACTGGAAAGGGAGGAGAAATCCAGCATTCCCAGTACATCCATCCTTACCCACAGCTGCCCCAGCCACCTCACCCAGTGGGGGAACTTAGGGGCCAAACTTTCCACCACCCACAGGCACACCCAGCATCAGTCTTCCCGCCCGACAGACCCTCAGGGAGGGGACCACAGGCACCGGGCCGTGGAGCGGACTTTGAGGTTATGGACTGGGGGAGGAGGAAGTCGCTCTGCAACAAGCCAGTGCTCCACCACTTCCTTTCCAGAGCCTTGAGCCCTTCACGCTTCTCAACCAGCTATGACTTGCGGTCCAGAGCCTAGCTCTTCATGGCAGCCCCTGCCAGACACAGCCAAATGCCCACTATATCTAGAAGCTTCTCCAAATGCAGCAGGACAAAGTGACTCTCGAGTGGGAAACCAGGGGCCCCAGTTTGTTCAGGGCTGTCCCTGTTCACACAAACTACCCTATAATTATTACTAGTGCCCTTTCACTTTCAAAAGTGATGTAACCTGGTAACGAGTCATAAGGTCGCCCCCTTAAAAAGGACCTATGCAAGGAAATACCTCGAGCGCCATTACCCCAGCTGCTGGGACCTGCCTGGCATCTGCGCTGCCCTTTCTTGGGGTCCTGAACTTCTGAGAACTTCATGCTGTTTTATGAAAACGAAATGAAACTTTGTAGAGACAGTGCCTTACCAAGTGTTTGACAGAATCCTGGGAATTCCTGGAAGACAGATGTGGACAGAAGGAAGGCCATTTTGAGACTTATTTTTTTAGATAACAGTTTAAGACTATGTTGTGTGTGGCAGTTCGTGTCTCTAAATCTCAGCAATTGGAAGGCTCAAGAAAGGGGATCACCAAGAATTTAAGGCCAGTCTAGTATACATAGTGAGCCATACATAGGCCAATTAGGGCTACACAGTGAGTCTCTGTCTCAAAAAAACAAAAGCCAGGTGTGGTGGTGCATGCCTTTAATCCCAGGAGTCAGGAGGCAGAGGTAGGAGGATTGCTGAGAGTCCAAGGCCACCCTGAGACTACATAGTGAATTCCAGGTCAGCTGGGGCCAAAGTGAGACCCTACCTCAAAAATAAATAAATAAATAAAAAAATAAATAAGGCTGGACATGGTGAAAGAGAATCAGGAATTCAAGATCATCTTCACTACATAGAGAATTTGAGGTCAGCATGAGCTATATAAGACCCTGCCTCAAAAATCAAAACAACAAAAACCCCTTGACTTAAGATATAAAAGAGGAAAGGATGTGGGTGTCTCTCATGGGGACAGAACATGGCAAGAGCAGCTCTCAGCCTGGCCGTCAGGCGCAGGACTGAAGACAGCCTCAAAGCCCAAGTCCTTCACACGGCCTGAGAGCCCCTCCACGCCCTCAGAGAGCCCAAGGCTGCAAGTGCTTAGGGGTTAATTTTTGTGCACTGGGTGCCAGGCTGAAGGAGACTTAAAAGAAAGGAAGTAGGGAGGGTGAGAATCGTGAAGGGGGTGGCCCTGGGCTTGCTAGTTCTGGAGCATGAGGCTAAGGTCATGGTATGCGGGGGTCTCCGACTTCCGTCCTGACCCACCCCACACTGCCCTTGACCTCCGTGCAGAGTTTCCATCCTCTCTCTCCGAGTTCACACTTCCCCACCACTAACCACAGCCCACGAAGAGGCTTGTGGGCGGAGAGAGGGGGTGGGAGGGGTGGGCGGAAAAGGTCCCAGGCTGCAACCCCGAGCCCCCCATGTTGGGTAAAAAAGCCTATAGTTTATGGTTTCCCCCCATCACCTGTACTGAGCCCTATCTTTTCCCCAGGACCCCTCACCAATGAGCCTCTTCCCTCACTGGGCCCCCATCCTCCTCCCAGAGCCCCTAAGTGCTCAGAGCTCTCATCTCCCTTAAGCAGTGCCCCCCATAATTCCTCTGCCCCTCATCACCAGCCACACCCTCAAAAAGTCCCACTCAGGAACCCACAAGCCCTGAGAAGGGACATGGGACTCCTGTAACTCCCACCTTGGTTGGGACCTTCCTGGAATCCTTCCTCTCTGCACATCCTCAGGAGCACAGTGGGCTCCACTACCACTTCCTCCCTCATTGCCTCTGGCCTGCGAGTGACCTTCCATGCCTCTTCCTCTGGGACAATTTGCCCCCCTGAGCTGTGACCACCAGGAACTGAGCTGGCCAAGGGGAAATCTTAACCCAAGGTCAGACCTGGAGGATGGCAGCCTGGTTGGTCTGGCCAGGATGGGTTCCTGCTCGTGGGAAATCGTTGATGGCCAGAGTCTTGTGGGCCAGGGACTGGGAAGCAAGGACTGGTAAATCTAGGGCCAGGAAGCTTCCTCTCAGGCCCACTTCTCAGCACAGACAGTACTAGTACCAGAATGGGGATTCACAGAGGCAGGATCAGTGTAAGGGAGATGTTTTCATGGCACGGATCCTTGTGGTCAACCTGGCTGTCCCAGTGAACAAGCTGATATGGGAGGCACCTACAGGAGCAGGCTGGACTCAGAAATTGTGTCTCCACAGTGTGTTCTCTCTCTCTCTCACTCTTTCTCTTATACACACACACTCACACTCCACTCACTGGATCAACCACCCCATCACTTTACTTCTGGAGAATCCCATGTGTAAAATTCCCACTAGTCACTTAGGGTCAGTGGAAGTAGAGGGAAGAGGGAGGCTGAGGAGACAGGGAGTTGAGGTGACTGAGCTGTTCTTAGGTGGGAGGATAGGAGAGAGCACTGGGGAAGCTCCTGTTACCAAAAAGGCTGAGTTTATAAGAATATAAAACTACTGGAGGAGTGAGGACTTCCTCTGAGCACCTGATCCTGCCGGCAGGGGCTGTCCGGGAGATGCTTGGCCTGAAGATAAGCATATGGCTGGGCAACAGATTCAGGGATGGAGGAGGCCCGTAACACAGGAGCCACCAGCAAACAGAAGAACCCAGGGCTGGAGAAATGGCTTAGCAGTTAAAGCACTTGCCTGCAAAGCCAAAGGATCCAGGTTCAATTCCCAGGATCTACATAAGACAGATGCACAAGGTGGTGCATGTGTCTAGAGTTCGTTTGCAGTGGCTGGAGGCCCTGGTGCGTCCATTGTCTGTCTGCCTTTCTTTCTCTCTGCATCTCTCTCTCTCAAATAAATAAATAAATAATAAACTGTTTTACACACCTTCCAAGGCTCAGGGTCCATTATGGAAGAAGTGGTGGTAAGAAAGTAAGAGCCAAAGGAAGGCTAGGACTCCTTACAATGTGCTCCTCCAGACACAAAATGGCCTGGATATCCATGACCTCACATGCCTGATACCACCTACATAAGACCATCATAATAGGAGGAAAGATGATGACATCAAAATAAAAGAGGGACTGATGGAGGGGGGAGGGGATATGATGGAGAGTGAAGTTTCAAAGGGGTAAGTGGGGAGAGGGAGGGAATTACTATGGGATATTGTCTATAATTATGGAAGTTGTCAATAAAAAAAACAAATAAATAAAAAATAAAATGTTTTAGAAGAAGAACCCAAAGTGCCCCTAGCAGGACTGGCTCCTGAGTACAGGAGCATGCTCCCTCTGGTTAAAGGGCCAGAGGGTCAGGTGCGTCAAGTGGGTAGGGGAGGAGCTGCTTTGGGCAGAACTAGCCATATGGATAACATGACCACAAAAGCATCTTACAAGAGAAGTTTCTGGCACTCAGCACACATAGCCCTGACTCGCCAGGATCCACCACTCCTCCTCTGCCCCCTCCTACGTTCTACTTCACCTTCTTCTCATACTCTGTAGTGATAACTGACTTCTAAGCCCCGGGGGGGGGGGTGAGGGGGAATGGGGCCCAGAGAGGCAAAAGCCAAGTCAGGAAAGGGGAGCCCTCCCCAGCTCAGGAATCCCTGTGCTCCACAGTCCAAGTGGTTGCACTCCGGTCCCAACAAAGTTATCCTGCAGAGTTCCATTAATTGGGGGAGCCTTTAATACTGGTCATATAAGAGGGGGTTGGACTCAAGTTACCCGTAGGGGCCTTCTGCATGACTTCTGGGGCAAGCTAGGATTCAGCCCTCTGTGGGTATGTGTGTGCTCTAGATCTGAACACATGGGCTAAAATGGGCTCAGAGCCCTAGCCACAAGCTAGGGTGGACCCTCTCCGCAAGGGGTCCCCAGCCCCCACAGCAGCCTATTTGAGAGCAAGGAGTCCCACCCAACAGTCCCACAAAATACATTCTCACCCTCCTAGCTATCGCAGCTCCACCCAGATCCTCACTCGAGGGCTAGGAGAGAGGCGAGGGGAACCCCTAGTTAGCCTTAAAGTGGTAGGAGGATGCCTGTTGGGAGTGAGGACCCCTGGAGTTCTGGGAGCTAGGTATACTATGTGATAGAGGGCTTCAATCTTCCCCGGTGAGGAACATAGGAAACCTACGCATTTGCCTCGTTATCAGGAGAGAGGACTTAGGCGGAAGCAGGTTTGAGCTCTAGTTCTCAGAATGCAGGAGAGGATGAGTCCGGGGGCAGCTGTGAAAGGCATCAGGCTCTACTGCTGCTCACACTTCAATGCCCTGCAAGCTCCGGGGCCCTCTGTCACACACTCTAACAACACAGCGCCTTCCTACTGAGCCCACTTTCCTTGGAATTCTAAGCTACAGTCTATTCCCTGCCCATCTCTTAGCTCTCTTCCCTTCTGAAATGAACAGACAAGGCAGGCCAGCGGCCAGCTCCTGACAGAAGCCATCTCCCTCCCTCACAGGAGAAGGAGGGGGAACTAGGCCTATTTCTTGGTATAGAAAGCTCGCTAGAGGACTCTTACAGAGGAACGCAGCCTCTGAGTACATCTCCATCAACCCAACACTTGAAATGAGATGGGACCTAGTCCCACAGAAAGCCCAAGGAACATTCCAGAATCTGAACACTTCAGAAACCCTCTCCTGCCTGCAACAGGACAGAGTGAAGAAAGACCTAGTCATTCCACCCAAGGCCTAGCCTAGTAAGAGAAGTCACCCAAATAATGCCCACTTATAGAAAGCAAACTAGGGGTACCTGGGATCATGCCCTCTCCATGTGAAGGGGTTAGGAAGACAAGATAGGACTTACTGATCATCTCCAACTCTCTTCACCCACGCCATGTCACATTCTGACTGGTTGGAGGCCAGATCCTGAGGGGAAAAGCAAGCGGTCAGAGCCCAGCTTCACCCTTGTCCACACCCCTTCTCTGCCATTCTTGGCCTTTACGGACTGCTCAGCACCTGATGCGTTTACCTGGGCCCGGGTTTCCTGCAGCTGCTTCAGCTCCCCCTGCAGCCGTTCACATTCTGCCTGGAGTTGCTCCTCCCGGAGCTGAGCCCCTCGAGCCTCGCCCTGCGCAGCCTCCAAGGCCTCTTCTAGCTGCCTCCGTTCCAGCTCGCTCACACTCACACTTGCTGTTGGGCCAGGCCAGCCTGCTGTCAGGAAACAGGACAATGTCAGGCAGGGTCAGCTGCCTCCACTGACTCCCAGGTCCACACACAGTGAAGCAGGTGGAGACTGCAGCCCAGATACTTCGAGAAGCCAGAAAGACAAACAGCCAAGGATGAGAGACACCACTACAAAGAAAGTGAGGAAGGATGGCCTTTCTGTGGTTTTGATCTTGCTAGAGACCAGGGGGAAAAAATGAGACAGCTCTGGGAAGGTACTCCAGGCCAGACTCATAAGTCTAGAACATCCCCAAGGTCCACGCAGCCTACACTAGAAGGGAGCCTCTTGGTGTGATTGCCCTCTGCTGGCACATCTAAGAAGTGCAGTGGGTTAGCCAGGCACTGACCAGAATAGCCATGGGGATGACAGTGGGAGAAACTGCAGAAGGGGTGGTTGAGGTAAGAGAACAGTTGGAAAGGCAGATGGGGTAACTGTAGTACAAATTTAAGATCGTGTAATGAAAAACCAGGTGTGGTGGCACACAGCTGTTATCCAAGCACTCAGGAAGTAGAGGGCAGGAGGATGGGAAGTTTAAGGCCATCCTTGGTTACAGAGCAAGTTCTAAGGCAGCCTGGGCTACATGAAACCCTGTCTTTAAAAATAAATCAGGCCGGGCGTGGTGGCGCACGCCTTTAATCCCAGCACTCGGGAGGCAGAGGTAGGAGGATCGCCGAGAGTTCGAGGCCACCCTGAGACTACATAGTTAATTCCAGGTCAGCCTGGACCAGAGTGAGACCCTACCTTGCAAAACCAAAATAAATAAATAAATAAATAAATAAATAAATAAATAAATAAATAAATAAATAAGTGAGTAAGTAAGTAAATCAGATTGAAGGCCGGGCGTGGTGGCGCACGCCTTTATTTCCAGCATTCAGTAGGCAGAGGTAGTAGGATCACCATGAGTTCGAGGCCACTCTGAGACTACATAGTGAATTCCAGGTCAGCCTGGACTACAGTAAAACCCTACCTGAAAAACCAAAAAAAAAAAAAAAAAAAAAAAAAAAAAAAATCAAATTGAACATGGTATCACATACTTTTAGTACTAGCCCTCAGGAAGCAGAGGCAGAAGGAACATTTGCAAGTTCAAGGACAGCTTGGTCTATGTAGTGAGGGCCTGTCTTAACCCTTGCTCCCAAAGAAAGAAAAGATATTATATGGAGGTTTTAGGTAAAGTAGAGTGGAATTGAAATGGGAGTCAGACTGGAGGACTTGAGGGATCAGAACGGCAAGGGTCACTGAGATCTCACCATGACCCAAGGCAGGTCCCCCTCTCAATGCCAGGTAGTGCAGGTCCAGGTCAGCACAGGGTGTGGCAGGGGCAGGTGGGGGGCTCAGACTGGCAAAGGCTGTATCCCGGAGACCTTGTTGCTGCCGCAGCTGTTGTTCCAAACCACAGATCTGCCGCAAGTGGGTCTCTACCAGGGCCCGCTGCAGGAGGAGGCAGAGGGCTGAGGGTCTGTACAGGGCTAGGGAGCCCCTGCAGGTTCTCCAAACCCGGGACTGCCCCACACTGGGTAGTCATCACTCCCCAGACTTGAGTAGAGGCTGCTGGAACACCCCACACTCACACTGCAAGTGGCCACAGGTGCGAGGCCTCCTCTCCCAGCACCTGCAATGCAGATGTTTCTGGCTACTTGCCCCAGGCAAGATCAGAGCAATTACTAAATACCTCTCCTCAGTCGTTAATACACAGGCCATTTCTAAGAACACTCAGCCTAGGTTCAACCACCAGTTACTTCCGCAGGAGCTTGGTAAGTTCCATTTTCATATGTGACTTAAGTACTTCTGTGCTTCGTCTACCTCATGCATAAAATTGGGATAGCAGTACCACGCCTACCTCTTCTGATTGTTGTAAGGGCTAAAACGAGCAGAAGGATAAGAACAGTGCCTGGCATGTACTATACCACACAAACGTTTATGACTATCAAAGCGAAGCCGTTTTACGCAAATGCCCCATTATCTTCACAGCAGCTCAGTGGCTATTATCTGCCCTGCTTTGCAGAGAAGGGACAGAGGCTAAATGATTTGGCCAATGTCACAGCTAGGAGTCCACACAGACCATGTCTCCTGATCCTGACACCTGCTCACCCACTCACACACAGGGTCACATGCTAACTCTGATCACAATATACCAAAACCCACCCCGTGAGTCACATATAGTCCTTGTCACTTCTGCCCTCACTCTGCCTCCCAGACACAGAGCTACAGTCCAAGTGTGAGAGCCAAACAGACACACCACATCCCACAGGGTCATTGTACAGCCAGGTGCACAGAGTCACCCATAACCTGGATGACAGTCTCACAAGGCAAAATAGGCACTCACAGATGCACATAAACAAGTGGGGTGCACTACATGCAGGGTGTGACATGCGGTCACACACAGTCACAGTTGGAATGCTCACGCACAGAAACCCACAACACCAGGTACATAAATTCACGTCTCCACTCCTTGGGCCTCACCATCTCCCCCAGTTCCGTTTCCAAGTCGCTCTTCTCCACACAGAGTTTCTCATATGCCTGGATCATCTCCCCGAGCTGTTCTTCTTGCTCCTTATTCTTCTGCAACTGAATGGGCCCAGAGGAGTTCCCAAGTGTCAGGTCTATCCTTGACTGGGGGCAGAGGGATGAGCCATACCTCCCCACCCCACCCCCGGTACTCTATGGGGGACAGGAGGAGCTGAAGTGAGTTCAGGCAAGATGGTGACTGTCTGTGATCCAAGGTCTGAGGCTGTGGTGGGGGTAAGGGGAAAAGTGAGGGGTAACAGAAATAGATCAGGGCAGGAAGCTCAGGTTGCTGGTCTAGCTGGGAAGCCAAGGTCAAGGACTCACCTCATGCTGGAACTGGTTGAGCCGTTGCTGCAGACTGACCTTCTCTACCTCCAGCAGGGAACCATCCTTGATCTCGTACAGAGAGAACCCATGCTCCTCTCCAAAGTCACTGATCAGTGGGTACTGCAGGAAAAGCAGGCCAAAGAGGGCTGTAGCCTGGCCTCCCGCCCATGCCTCATCTTCACCATGCCTTCAACCCCACAATCTGTCTGAGTCTCCTCCAACCTCTGCCCTCTCCGGTGGGACAGACAACTCCAAAGCTGAGTCCTCAAGATAGGATAGCAGGTTCTCCGAGCACGCACCCAGAGCAGCCATATCTTCAGGGAAGAACCCCGGGTTCTGACTGCTCTTCTAGAGCCCTGGAATCTCCACAGCACCCCTAGTTCCTGCCATCCCCCAGCACCCCAAACATACTGCCACACCATCACCTCCAAGTTCTGACCTTGATCTCATAGACTTTGAGGCGCCGCCGGAGGGTGGCATTCTCTCTCTCCAGGCCCCCCAGCCGCTCTTTGATGTCTCCATAGGCGGTGATGAGAGCGAAGTGGGAGGCAGAGCACATGTCACCACCCAGTGAGGGGTCTCCAGGACCATCCAGCCACACCTCACTAGGCCCCAGGGCCTCCTGGGTCAGGATGCTGATGTCATCTTCAAACATAGACTCCATGGTAAGAGCTTGGGCCCACACTGGGCCTCCTGGGACAGCAAGAAGAACATGAAACTGATCCCCACCTTGTGCTTGTCCCCAGACTCCTCCTGCAAGGGCTGAAGCACCCTGGGACTAACTGAAAAACAGCCTAACAACTTCCTGCCCAATGTCCCACATCCCCTTCCAAAAAGGCTAAGCTCCATCCTCCCGCTGCTGCCCCTGAGGGAGGTGAACCAGGTGAAGACTGGGTGGAAGGAGTGGACGGGTACAGTTGACAAAAAGACTCAGGGAATCCACGGCAGACACAAAGATGGGCTCCTTCCAGAACCCAGGGAGACCTGTGAATAGAAGGGCTGCCCTCTCAGCATGGACACAGCCCAAGACTTACCTGAACTCCTCAGCCCCGGGGGGTCTCCAACCCAGACTGCCTTTCCCTAAGTACCTTGCCAGCCGCCAACGTCCCCATCCCAGGCCTCTGACAACTGCTCGTCCCTAAAGAAAGCCAGTGCTTCTGAAAGGGCCAACCCCAACAAGCCAGCTGGGCCTCTGCCGGCCCACACCCAACTTCCCTTTCTCTTGCAGGATCCCAGAGTTCAGGAAAAGGAAGTGCCTCCTCCTAGAACGGGGTTGGGGTGGGGGGCTGTGGCAACCCTCCAGGCGCTCTGGGGCCCTGACCTGGGACCTACAGGAAGTCCTAGGCAGTGTGTCAAAGAGGAGCACACTGGGCAAAGGGGACTCAGGGCTAAGCAAGACTGCCGCCAGTCCCAGTGTGCCTGCACTCAGGGAAATGGGGAGTCCTGGGAGGGGGCAGGAATGACTCAGGGCTCCCGAACAGAACGAGTAGGCAGCGAGGGGGTGCGTGTGTACTTCTCCCGGGCCTGTTTATGAATGTGTGGCTGTGGCTGGCATGTGGGGCGAGTGTGTCTGTGAATGAGTGTAGGTGTGTCACCGTCAATGAGCGCCTTGGGAGGGGGGGCGGAGGCTGGGGGTCGATATAGAGTTAGCAAGTGGCCTCGGGCTCGAGTGTGTGTGTGTGTGTGTGCGCGCGCGCGCGTGTGAGCACGCGTGCGTGAGCGTGTGGGCAGGGTGGGCACGTTCGGGCCGTGGGTCACGTGAGGCACTATGGGAATGTCCGAGGTGTGTGTGTGTGTGTGTGTGTGTGTGTGTGTGTGTGCACCTCGGCGAGGGGGGCTCGGCCCGGAGGAGCGAGTTCCGAGCGGGGGGCGGGGTCCCCAACCTCCCGGAGCTGTTCTGCAGGAACTCGGGGGTGCAATAGGGCCAGAGCGCAGGCCCAACACTCCCCTCTCGTCCCGGGCCTCCACATCTAAGTGCCCACAGCAAACGCGTGTGACCCGGGTCTGAGTAAGGAGCGTGCGCGCGTGTTTGTAGGGCTGGCCCCACCTTTAACCCTGTGCTGCCCACGCCATGCCCTCCCCCTGGTCTGCTCCCGGGCGGGCGCTTACCACACCCCCGGGGACCCCTGCCCGCTATCTCGGTCCCATCCATGCCCACTTGCGGGCTAGGTATCCACGGCCCAATCGATGCCGCCTTTCCTCCGCATTCTCCTCCCGGGCCCCGCGATTCGGCGGAGCGTAAGGGAAGGCGCCCGGGGAAGGGGAGTGGGGAGATGGGGTGAGAAGGGTACCTGGGTCGACCCGGGTCCCCCGCTGCGGCCCCTTTAAGAGCCGCCCTTTTAAACACCTTCAGTTCGGCCGACAGAAATCGTCGCCCCTCCCCTCACCGGGGCTGAGTCCGCGCAGCCCCCCTCCCCCACGGCTGACCGAACCCCAGGCCCCGGGGGCCGTCCTTCCCGGGCCACAGCCTTAGGGGCTCTCGGAGGGCGACGCAGCCTGACAAGCG
Organism: Orientallactaga sibirica; assembly: GCA_036365145.1. Lineage (NCBI taxonomy): Eukaryota > Metazoa > Chordata > Mammalia > Rodentia > Dipodidae > Orientallactaga > Orientallactaga sibirica. Next base: position 31,386,959 of record JAEOAD010000013.1, on the reverse strand, counting down.
GCGGAGGACCGGGGGTGTTGATGATGATGGGGAGAGGTGGCGGGGGGGGGGCAAGCGGGGAGAAATGCAAGCGGCCGACGCCGGACCCTTCCCCTCCCAGTCACCCTAGGCGAACTGCTGGCCAACCTCCCGTCCGAGCCTCCCCGCGACCCCCGCGGCCCGACGAGGACACCGATCCCCTCCGGTCCCATCCCCTCCCCCCCCCCGCGCCCCAGCCCCGGTCGGGGACTCACGGCTGCTGCCGGTTCCTGCTTGTAAATCGCAGCTTATCCCCTCCGCCTGCTCCCTCCCCAGACGGGCACCGGTGCCCCCACCCCCCTGGCACCGCGCTCTGCTCCTCGCCCTGTCGCCGCCGCCGGGTCTCTCCCCACCCCCCTCCCCTCCCCCCCCCCTCCCTCCCTCCCGTTCGCCCGCCCCGCTCCTCCTCCGCCGCCGCCGCCGTCTCCTCCGCCTCCTCCTCCTCCCCGGCTGCTCCGGGTTTCTCCAGCTGGGAAAGCGCCCCGGACCCCCGCCGCTGCTACCACCACGTGGCGAGGGGCGGTGGTCCTCCCACCCACCCAGCCGTGCTGCCCGACCGGGCCTGGCAGCTCGTCCGCCCAGCGCCCACCGGGCACCCCGCAGAGCGGCCAGCCCGACCCGCGCGGCGCCCCCGCCCCCGATGCGCTGCAGTGTGGCGTGGGGGCGAGGGCGTGTGTCTGGCTGGGGGTGGGCGTCTGCGGACAGTGCAGGGGTGTCGCAGCTGCCTCGGGCGTTTGGGGCTGCATAGTTTGGGACGAAGTGGAACTGTTTATTTGGATTTTTTTTTGCGGGCGGTGGTCTTTACCTGTTTGAGAAGATCATTAGATTCCCCTACTTCTTTGATCCCGGAGGAGGGAGGGGTCATCTCGATGATATGTCTACTGAGCACAGGGTGCAGTTTGGAGAGAATGGAAGTTAAATGTAACTTCGAAAGTGAGAGTGAACTAAGGAGGGCGAATGTTGATTTAGGAAGACAGCCCCCTCCCCTTCCATCACAGACGATCCCACAAGCCCAGAGAAAAGAAGAAACACATTTCGCCCTTTCCACGTATTATTTGAGCATATGCCAAGATGCTGAGCAGAAGACATAAGTTTTTTTTTTTTTTTTTTTTTTTTTTTGTATGTTGTTGATTTGTTTTCTGTTGTGTTTGCCACGTTCCCACCCTGTGACCTTGGGCAAGTTACTTCCCTCTGAGTTAGATCGGGGATGATGCCTGACGCGGCCTGTGAATGAGTCACTTTTGTTTCCTTGTGGATTAAGAACCGTGGACAGAGGCAAGACCTGTCAAGTTGCAGATGAGGAAGAGCCATCCCTGAGGAGCATGGATGCAAACCTCCACGACTGTGGGAGGGGCCTTTGGTAGGGTCAGCATTTAGCTGGGAAGACTGCTGGGAACCTGTATCCACCCTTCTGGCTCCTGGCAGAGGAGATGCATCTGGGAGGGGGAGGATGAAAGGAAAAGTGTCTCTGAGCTTTGAGAAACAAGGGCAGCTGCCATCTTCCCTTCCCCAGTGTAGAGAGAAGTTTGGGTTGGGGTAATCTACTTCTCCCAGGATGGCCAGCCCTGGACTCTCTTCAGATGAGGGAATTCTCACTGGCTTCTTCTCCTGCTGGCTTTCCTTCCTTGCAGCCTTTCATGCCCGCCTGCTCCCTTTTTTAGAACAGAAGGACAGGTCAGCTACTTGCTGTCCAACACTAGCTTTCTCTGAGCCATGGAGGAACCCGCCTATCTTGTAACTATGAAGGCAAGCCTACTGGTACATCCATCACCCTGCTAGTCCCAAGGGCAAGGCAGGTGACTCCTTCCTTAAAGTTTCACGTGTTCTCTTCTGAAACAGGAGCCATGCTAGAGGGCAGGTGTCATCCTCAGTGAGCAGAGTTGGCAGTGCCATAGCAGTCTTCCCATGCTGGAAAAGACAGTGGGTCCAGATACCCACTGAGCACTCTCTCTGAGATGAGTCAGCTGCTGTCTTGATACCTTAGGGTACAGGCCCAAGTGAGTCACCTGGTACCATGATACGAGGTGATTCTATCCTGGGCTTTAGGCGGCTAATGGCAAACGCCCAACAGAAATGAGGCCTCAGGTGTTCCTAAAACATGTTCCTCTCCCGACTTGTGGACCTCATCTCAGTACATTCTGTTTCTAGCTCTGTTGCTCATGCCAGTCTTGAGAATAGGGACTGTGTTCCATCCAGCTTCTTATCCCCAGGTGCCATAGACACTTTACATCTATTCAAAGATTTGTTTTTGAGGCAGAATCTCATTCTGTGGCCTTGAACTCACTGCAGCCATCCCACTTCAGCCTCCCTCCTGAGGGAGGGAGGAAGGTGCAGGTGTGAGCCAACATGCTGGCTTGAATACCTACAGTGCGCTAGATGCTAGATACAGTGAAGAGCATGTCTTTTGTTCTCATGGAGTTTACATTCTGATGGAGGAGTCAGGAAAACAAAAGCAGCAATTAATAATTTAAAAAGACAATGTTGATGGTCTGGAGAGGTGGCTCAGTGGTTAAAGATGCTTTGCTTGCAAAACCTACCTGCCCAGGTTCAATTCCCCAGTACCCATGTAAAGCCAGACATACAAAGTGGCACATGCATCATCTGGAATTTATTTGCAGTGGCAAAAGGTCCTAGCACATCCATTTACTCTCTCTCCTTGCAAGCAAATAGAAAATAGTCAAGCGTGGTGGCACACACCTTTAATCCCAGCACTGGGGAGGCAGAGGTAGGAGGATCACCATGAGTTCGAAGCCAGCCTGAGACAACATAGTGAATTCCAGGTCAGCCTCGACTAGAATGAAACCCTACCTCCCAAAACCTAAATAAATAAATAAATAATAAAAATAAATAAAAATAGGGCTGGATGACTTAGCAGTTAAAGGTGTTTGCCTGAAAAGTCAAAGGAAACCACTTCAATTCTCCAGGACCCATGTAAGCCAGATGCACAAAGGGGTGCATGCATCTGGAGTTTGATTGCAGTGGGTGGAGGCCCTGGAGCACCAATCTCTCTCTCATAAAAAATAAAATAATAAAACATTAGAGAGATGGTTTAGTGGTTAAAGCACTTGCCTGAAAAGCCTAAGAATTCAGGTTCAATTCCATAGAAACCACATGAGCCAGATGCACATAGTGGTACATGCATCTGGAGTTCATTTGCGGTTGCTAGAGGCCTTGGCATGCCCACTCTTTCTCTCAAATAAATAAAAATTTTCAAAAAACGTTGGGGCTGGAGAGATGGCTCAGTGATTAAGAGCTTCCTGTATAAGCCTGAAAGCTTGAGACTGCCTGAGGTCAGTTCCCCAGCACTCACATAAACAGCTGGGCATGTCTACACGACTGTAATCCCAACCCTTTGGGGAGCAGAAAGCAACTGAGGCTCATGTAACCACAAGCTCAGGAGTCAATAAGAGACTCCATCTCAAGGAAACAATGAATGATAGAGGACACCTGATGTTCTTTACCAGCCTCCTAATAGGTATATACATCTGCAAACACGCGCACACACATAGAGTTAAGTGTGGCGGTGGTGGTGCACATCTTTGATCCCAGCACTTGGGAGGCAGAGGTAGGAGGATCACCTTGAGTTTAAGGCCAGTCTGGGACTACAGAATAAGTTCCAGATCAGCCCGGACTAGAGTGAGAACCAACCTTAAAAAAAAAAAAGAAGGGCGTGGTGGCACATGCTTTTAATTCCAGCATTTGGGAGGCAGAGGTAGAATTGTTGTAAGTTCAAGGCCATCCTGAGACTGCATAATGAATCCCAGGTCAGCCTGGGCTAGAACAAGTCCATACCTTGATAAACAAACAAACAAACAAACAAAAAAAGTTAAGGGCTGGAGAGGTAGCTTAACAGTTAAGGTGCTTGCCTACAAAGCCAAAGGTCCCAGGTTCAATTCCTCAGTACTCATCATGTAAGCCAGATGCACAAGGTGGCATATGTGTCTGGAATTCATTTAGTGGCTAGAAGCTCTGATGCACCCATTCTCTCTATCTGCCTCTCTCTCTCTTTCTCTAATAAATTAAAATATATAGTTCAAAAAAAATTAAGGGCCAGGTGTGGTAGCTCATACCTTTAATCCCAGCACTTGGGAGGCAGAGGTAGGAGGATCACCATGAGTTCAAGGCCACCATGAGACTACATAGTGAATTTCCAGGTCAGCCTGGGCTAGAGTGAGACCTTACCACAAAACAGCAACAACAACAAAAAAGTTAAGTATGGTGATCCCCACCTGTAGTCTCAGGGTCTGGGAGGTAGATGAAGAGAATCAAGAATTTGAGGCCAGTTGGGCATGGCAGTGGACACCTTTAATCCCAGGACTCGGGAGGCAGAGGTAAGATTGCCGTGAGCTCGAGGCCACCCTGAGACTACATAGTTAATTCCAGGTCAGCCTGGGCCAAAGTGAGACCCTACCTCAAAAAATAAAAACAAAAACAACAACAACAAAAAAATTGAGGCCATGGGTTAGGGGAATGGCTCAGAAGTTAAAAGTTCTTGCACAGCCTGCTAGCCCAGGTTCGATTCCCCAGTATCCACATAAAGCTAGATGCACAAAGTAATGCATGCATCTGAAGTTGCAGCAAGAGACCCTGACACCCATTCTCTCTCTGCTTGCAAATATATAAATAAAACACACACACACACACACACATATAATTTTTGGCTTTTCAAGGTAGGGTCTCACTCTAGCTCAGGCTTAGGGTGGCCTTGAATTCACAGCAATCCTCCTACCTCTGCCTCCCAAGTGCTAGAATTAAAGGCATGTGCCACCACACCCGGCTTAATTTTTTTTTTTTTTTTTTTTTTTGGTTTTGTGAGGTAGAGTCTCACTCTGGTCCAGGCTGACCTGGAATTCACTATGTAGTCTCAGGGTGGCCTCGAACTCTCAGCAATCCTCCTACCTCTGCCTCCTGAGTGCTGGGATTAAAGGCGTGCGCCACCACGCCTGGCCCCAGCTTTTTTTTTTTTTTTTTAAGTAGGATCTCACTGTAGCCCAGGCTGACCTGGAACTCACTCTGTAGTCCCATTCTAACCTTAAATTCAAAAACATCCTCCTACCTCTGCCTCCCAAGTGCTGGGATTAAAGGCAAGTGCCACCATACCCGGCTATAAAAATATTTTTTTTAAAGTTTGAGGCCACGTATTCACTGACACACATACAAACATGCATTATATCACATGCACAGCACCCACATATATAGGCAAAAAAAAAAAAAAAAAAAAAAAAAAGTTTTGAGGCCAGTCTTGGTTACATTATATAGCCTAATTAAAAAAAAAAAAAGAGGATGGGAGATGTAGGTCAGTGGTAGAGCACTTGCTAGCATGACATGCAAGGCTCTTGGTTTGATCTCCAGTATTGCAGAGAGAAAGGGAAGAGAAAGGAAGAAAGAAAAAGAAGGGAAAGAGTAGGGATGAAAGAATATTGATTCTGATACAGGGTGAAAAGGGATCAGAAGAGGCAGCAATAGAGGCAAGAAGAGAAGAGGCTGCTTTGGTGTATAAGGTCTCCTGATGATATGGCATTTAAGGTAAACCATAAGGGAGAAAGTAGGTTCTTTGTTGCGGGGTGGGGGTGGGGGGATGAAACTAGCTTGATAGTTGCCTCTCTGAGAAAGCTAGATGTCTGAATCCTTCTAAGCACAGCTGATACTACCCGGGCTCATCATTGAAGGAGACACCAAGACATGGTAAAGAGAGGGGAGGTGGGAGTGAAAGTAGGAGACGGGGGGGGGGGGGCTGTCGCGGGCTCTGCTCAAGACTGAGCTGCAAAGCCTTCCCAGGTATGGTGGGAGAGGCCTGGCTGCTGTCCTTCCTGGCAGGAGATACAGCACGGAAGCAGAACCCCAGCAAGTTAAGTTTCCTCACCACCAAGGTGAGGAACCATCAGGGAGAAAGTCTCCCATTCCCATGACTTGCTCTGGAGACTCTGTCTTTCCTGTCCCATTCTTTTCTGAAACGAGTAGGAGGTGGCATTAATCAAAATAAAATGCAGATGACTCAAGTAGCAGCCGATGGGAAAAACTGATTAGATACATGTGACAGTGTAGGATCTGGTGCCACCCTTGCCCTCCTTCACTTGAAGACCTCAAAAGATTAGGGGCACTATGGAATCATCCCAAGGCTCCAAGAGTAGCTGCAGGTCTGCAGACCAGAGGGGAGGGTAGTGGGAGTCATCATTCCTCCACCAACTCCCCATTCTTTTAAAGGTCATGCAGGGCCTCAAAGTGAGCTTGGGTTGATTGGCACGTGTGTATGAGTGCAGTGTGTGAGGTCAGAAGACCACCTCAAGTGTTGCCCTCACTGCCTTGTATGAGGCACTGTGTCTTGTTTACAGCAACTGTGTATACCAGGCTACCTGGCCCTCGAGCTTCTGTCTCTACCACCATCTTGCATAGGTGTTCTGGGATTACAGTCATTCAGTACCATGTCCAGCCTTAAATGCATTCTGGGGATTTGAAATTGGATTTTCACACTTGAAGGGCAAGTACTTTACTCACTGAGCCACCTCCTTCTTCCGTGACCTAGGGTTTAGAGGGAAATAAGATATGCTTGGGGAAATGGAGCAAAAGTAGAGATGTTTTTTCAAACTTCAAAGAAAGTGGACTTTAAGTAGGAATGTCACACACAAGCACACCTCCACTGAGATTGGTAGTTAACTGGGCATGGTGGCTGGTACCTGTGATCTCAAGTACTTGGGAGGCTGAAACAAGATTGCTGTTTCAGTCAGCCTGGATTAGAATGAGACCTTGCCAGCACCCCTCCCAAAAGCTTCACAGTTGTCAAAGGTTTACAATGAACCTTATTACAGAATTAAGACAAAAAATGGCTAGGCAAGTGGCATACACTTTTAATCCCAGCATTTGGGAGGCAGAGATAGGAGGATCGCTGAGTTTGAGGCCACCCTGAGACTAGTGAATTCCAGGTCAGCTTGGGTCACGGCAAAACATTACCTCATAAAACCAAAAAATAGAATATAAATAAGGGGGCTGAAGAGATGACTTAATGCTTGCCTGCAAAACCAAAGGGCCCAGGTTTGATTCCCCAGTAACCACGTAAAGCCAAATGCATAAGGTGACACACGCATCTGAAGTTAGTTTGCAGTGGGAAGAGGGCCTGGCATGCCCATTCTTTATCTGCTTTTCTCTCAAATATATAAAATATTAAAAGAAACAAGGGCTGAAGATATGGCTTAGTGGTTAAGACATTTGCCTGCAAAGCCAAAGGATCCCGCTTTGATTTTCCAGGACCCACATAAGCACAAGGTAGCACATGCATCCAAAGTTCGTTTGCAGTGGCTCGAGGGCCCTGGTGTACCCATTCTCTTTACCAAATAAATAGATGCGTGTACTACCATGCCCGGCTCTGAAATATTAACAAACTGCAGGCTGGAGGGATGGTGTAGCACCTAAGGTGCTTGCTTGCAAAGCTTAAGGCCCAAGTTCAATTCCCTAAGACCCACGTAAGCCAAGCTGGCACGCGTCTGGAATTCATTTGCAGTGCCTGGAGGCTTTGGCACATGCATTCTATCTGCCTCTCTTTCTCAAATAAATGTTTTTAAAAAGTAGACTTTGCTATTGGATTTTAAAAATGCCAGTTGGTAACTGGTACAGACTGTGGAGCAGCACAGCCTTGGGCCAGCCTCACTAGGAAACTTGCAGTAGTTTTTGGGTAAGGCTCTTAACCCCTGTGCTTCCTGGTCCTTATCTATAAAATGGGACCAATAAAGTGCTTTTATTATCTGAATCAGTTTGATTGCTTTTTTTTTTTTTTTTTTTGGTTTTGCGAGGTAGGGTCTCACTCTGGTCCAGGCTGACCTGGAATTCACTATGTAGTCTCAGGGTGGCCTTAAACTCTCTTCGATCCTCCTACCTCTGCCTCCCAAGTGATGGGATTAAAAGGGTGCGCCACCACGCCCAGCTAGTTTGATTGCTTTTTTTTTTTTAAGATTTTATTTTATTTATTAGAGACAGAGAGAGGAGAGAGAGGAGAGTGAGAATGGGTGTGCCGGGGCCTCCAGCCACTGCAAACGAACTCCAAACACATGCGTCCCCTTGTGCACCTGGCTTACGTGGGACCTGGAGAATTGAACCGGGTTCCTTAGGCTTTGCAGGCATGAGCCTTAACCGCCAAGCCATCTCTCCAGCCCTTGACTGCTTTTTGAGACACTTGTTTCAGACCTGGCAACTAGCAAGTGCATAAAATTGACACTGCACAAATTAGTTGACTGATTCTGTTCCTATTCCTTCATTTAACCCAAGGTTAAGAGACTGGCAGGAAGTCATCCAGGAAATCAGGTTAGGAGCATGTTCTGCCATTTTCAGGTTTCTCTGTCTTGTAAAGGCTTAAGTGATGACACCGAAGAAACACCCTAAATTGTACTGACTGGTCATTAGTTCAAATATTTACTGAATGTCTGCTGTATGTCAGGCACTGCTCAGCTGAATGTACATTCACTGATTAAGAGAAAGACAGCCAAGGCCACAGGATCCTGGGGGGAAGGCCTGCAAGCGAACAGGCTTAACAGATAGTTTTTTTCTCCTGGTTGTGGTGGCACACACCTTTAATCCCTGAGGTAGGACTGCTGAGTTCGAACCCTGCTGAGACTAATTCCAGGTCATCCTGGGTGAGACCCTACCTCAACCCCCGCCCCAAAGGCTCTGTTCTGGGCAGGTGTGTGAAAAGCTAAAGTTTTACTAACTGGCAGACCTCTTTATTTCAGGATCCTGGAAGCCATAGTGTGACGAACTCACCTTTCTGCTCCTCCTGCTTCACCGGGGAAAGGCTAATAGAGGTTGGTAAAGTTGCTGTAATTAAGTTATTTTTACAACTTCTTACTTTAGATTGGCTGAACTCAGACTTGTACAACACTGTATTATTGTTGGTTGGAGGAACCTATCCTGATCACTGAAGAGTAAAATTTTTCTTGAGAGCACACAATAGAGAATTGTTCTTGGCCAATGGCTGTTGCTCATGTCTTACTTAATGCAAGCCACTGAGAAATACAAATTATGGGCTGGAGAGATGGCTTAGTGGTTAAGGAGTTCCCCAGCAAAGTCTAAATAAAAATATTATGAAAAGAAATACAAGCTACTTTGTAATATGGTGATCTTCAAACTGTCCAGAAGATAAAACTTCCACTTCTCGTAGAATTAATTTCACTGTCTTATGGTCAGTCAACATAGTTCAACAGTACAAATATGTAACTTATAAATACACATACATGTGACAATCTTGTTTATGGGGTATGTAGTCAGAAAGACCACGTGGAGGCTGAAACAGGACATTAAGGTCAGCCCTTATTTATTTTACTTCTCAATATAAATTGTGTATTCCCACCACCTATCCTGCAAGTGCCACTATGCTAGTTAACAATAATTATGCATATGTTGCCAGCTCAGTAAACAGCAACTTCGGGAGAAAAACATGCACAAGACAGGATAATCTCTCTACTGACTCAGTCATTCTGCCAGCAGCAAACCTGCATGTGGTCCTTATTCTACTTACTTTGCAGTTTCTCTGCTTAGTTTGTTTCTAAGAGTTGTGTTCAACACACATGCATTGCTCATGCGCGCACACACTATCACCACATACTTCAGCCTTTCAAACCATTCACTTCACCTCCACAGAGGTGACACCATTTGGAACAAAAAAATATATATGAAGCAGTAAAATATTGAAAATAAAAATAAAGCTGACTTTATTTAGAAGATAAAGGTGGTGGTATCAGTTTTGGTTAATAAAGTTGGGCTCAAGTGTTTTAACAGGTCTTTAATGCCATCACAGACTGGCATGCCAACGGCATTCTGAATGCCAATTACAGAGTGAAGTTGTTTCAAAAACCAAGATGCTATCAAAAGCTGATAAGAGTTTGGATTTCTCTTAAAGTCGGACTAACACACTTCTTAAATAGTAAGCGTAAATAGATTGCTTGGTTCTGAAAGTTAAAACACTGCACTGAGCAATTCCCCTCCCTTCTCCACAAATCCCTAGGGCAGTATTACAATTGCCTCTGACAGCTAAAGTTTCAACATTTCAACAGAGGGGAGGGGAAGGCTGAGAACTGGGGGAAAATGAAAGCAAAATTAATGTGATTGGAACAGGCAGCTGCCACTTGTGGCAAACCAAACTCTAGTCCGATGCCCATTTTCTTCACATTTGCACTGCCATCTTCCCAAGCAGACGGTAACTACATTCTTGAAGGAATGTGCCAACACTCAGGGTGGGGAAGGTCCATTCGGCGAGTGGACAGAATGCTTTTTGCATCCAGTTGCTTTAGGTGATACAACTGATTAAGGACAAATACCCAGACTAGGGGAAACCCAGCAGCTGAAAGTAACTCAAAGAGAATTGAATGTGTAACCAGTGCAGAACAGCTGCAAGGCACCAAGACTACAATCCAACCAGCCAGTTCCTCCTCTCCAGCACTGAATGCATCTGAGAGAAAGCATTAATAACAGCACTCATCAATTGCTTCCCTGGAACAAAACATGACAAAACACATGGAAGGTTTTGTTTTCATTATGGTTCTCGGTGTACTTTATTCTCCTGCTGTCTAGCTCAACAGCCCACACAGGACAGAAATGGGTAGCACTGAGGAATGATCAGTTTTTTTTTTTCTTTCCACACTATTTCTGCCCCTCCCTAAGCCTGCCCCAACCCTATTCTAGAATCAGGAATGGTTAGCATATCCAAAAGAACAGCTGAAAGGGAAACAAGGCAGGTAAAGGACCAGGCCTCTTCAACAGGGCTTAGGAGCTGGTATGATTTCTTGATTCACAATGGAGTGTCTCTCCTTCAAATACTATTTTTTTTTTTGTACACTGGTTCATAGATCAGATCGGCACTTGACTTTGAACCTGGCACCAAAAGGCACAATATCTGATACCCTGTACAAGAGCTATTAGAGATGCTGCTGTATGGATAGACAAAAATGGAGCTAATCCCACGTACAAATGGAGGGCTTGGAAAAGGAGGGGAAGACACAAAGGAGTGGTGGTAAAAAAATTTAACCCCATACCTTCTGCTACAACAGAAATTAAAGTGGATTCAAATAAGGGTCTTGTTTTATAATCCTCCAACTACCAGGAAGCAACTTAAAAACTCCCCTTACTTCAAAACAGCATATTCAAAATGCCAGCAAAAAATCTTAAGAGCTGTAAAAACCAAAAAGGGATCAAAGCTCACTGAAATCCTTTCTTATTGCTGAAAGATTCTAAACTTCAGGGTGCCCTGTTCCTGTGTAGAAGGGAAACTATGGTAATCACAGCACATCACACGTTAAAAAAAATACTAAAGCGTGTGAGCAGGGGAATGTTTGACACCATTTTATTAATCTTAATCAATGAAAAAATATAACCTTTTAAGTGCCATTTTCATCACAACAGCTGTAGTGTGTGTGTGTGTGTGTGTGTGTGTGTGTGTACATACACACACAATTTTCTGTTAGTTTGTTTGGAAGTGCAGCAAGAGACCAATATCGCATTGCAGTCAATCAAATAAAAGAACAGAAGGCCAAGCAGTTTCCAAATGGTTATTTTATCAGATTGTTTGAACATTAAATTTATCTTCATTTGCAATCCAAAATAGTTACCTGAAGTTTGCTTTCTTGTGTGTGTGTGTGTATTTACTTTTATTGTACATTTGTGTTCTAAAGTCTTTGGCACAATTTTCTGGGGGCGTTCAGACTGCCACGATACAAGTCAGGAGAGAGCTTTTCTTTTGTGCTGCCAATTTTTGAGTTTTAAATTTTTAGTTAGGGTTGTGGCTTTTTTCTCTCTCTCAAAGTCTGCATTCTTTATTTTTAACAATAGTACTTTAGGTTTTCTATATCCTCTAACTCAAGTTTGCTTTTTCTCCCCCTCCCCCCACTTCTACATTCACAGTTGAACCATGTCATCAGGAAAGGCGCCTTGATGAAAGATCAGGACAGGAGCTCTGACAATGCGTCAGTGTTTTCCTAGAATAATTAAAACAAAACCTAAAGAGCTTCTTTCCTTTTTTCTTTTTTTTTTTTTTTTTTTAAACACATCTCTTGTGCTGCATCAGTAGACAGAACTTCAGTTAGTTAATGAAATGCAACATCTAACCCTTTTTTTTTTCTGGGAAAAAGAAACTGCAATGACTTGAAGTTGAGAATGTGGATACCGCCTCACTCATACACACTCATTCTCAGACTGTAAAATCCCTCACACTCCTTCTAACCGGCACATATATAGTACCATGTGGCAAAGGTACGGCGAAGGTGGGCTCAAGACCCGGGCTCCATCTTTCTCCTCAGTAGCAAAGGCCAAGCTGCCTTTTACAACAAAGCACCACAGCTGAACCCAGTCCCTCCTCCTTTCCCAAACCAGTCGTTCCCTTCGGCACAGCCAAAACAGACAAGCTAGTTCTAGCCTCCCCTGGGAAGAGACAGTTTTTTGTTTTAATAAGCAAGTAAATCCATCGTTTCTCTTTTCCAAGATGGCCGATGTTATGGTGTTTTAAAGTCAGTGCTTACTTAGCTCACTAACAGCGCTGCTGTTGTTGGCTGCGGCTGTGGCAGGATTTTCAATGTGGTGTGTTTTCAAGCCTCACTCACTCATCCTCTCATTCCCAAACATTCAGCATCCGTGCACACTCCTCACTTCCGGGTTTTTCAAAAGATTGGAGATTTCCAGTGGGGGTCTCAGGTTATCATCCCAACGGTACCAGATCTAAAAAAACAGATGGAAGACAAGGTTAACCGTGAGATCACATGTACCTGACAAAACACAAAATCTCTGGGATTTACCAACTTCACAAGGACTGATACTTTTCTTCTTTTTCTTACATGCTCTAATAAATACCTTCCATAGCTCAGTGTAAAAATGCTTGCTGCATGTATGTGTGAGGTCTTAAGTTCAGTCCCCAGAAACAAAAGCAAATAATAAAGAAACAAGTAAAAACAATGTATTTTACTAAGACCTATGTTAATTAAAGAGTGGACCCTGCCCCCCCCCCCAAAGAAAATGTATTGCGGGGCATGGTGGTGTACATGTGGGAGGCAGAAGTAGGAGGATCACTGTGAGTTCAAGGCCACCCTGAGACTACATAGTGAATTCCAGGTTAGCCTGGGCTAGAGTGAAACCCTATCTCAAAAAAACAAATCAAAAAATGAAAAATGAAAAAAAGAAAAAAGCTGGATATGGCCATACAAAAACCTGTAACGCCAGAGCTTGGCAGAAAGGGAATGAAAGTTCCAGATTCAGCAAGAAGACTCAAGTCTCAGGGAAGTAAGGTTGAAGAGTGAGCTGAGGACACCCAACATCTTCGTCTGGCCTGTGCATGCCTGCTCATAGGCACGAGCATGTGCGTACACCACACACAAGTTTTCCATCATCAGTAAGAATCAAATATTTGGCTCCGGAAAGACTGAGGCTGCCTGTTATTTCACTAGTACAAGGCTGAGAACGGCCTGGGCCAAAAGCAAGTTATGTAGAAGAATAGCAACAAGTTTACTAATTGGCAGCTCTTGCCAGAACAGCCTATAGTAAATGTACTTCTTGGGCTGGAGAAATGGCTTAGTGGTTAAGGCATTTGCCTGCAAAGCCAAAGGACCCTGGTTCGATTCCCTAGTACCCATGTAATCCAGATGCACAAGGGGTGCATGCATCTGGAGTTCTTTTGCAGTGGCTGGAGGCTCTGGCGTGCCCATTCTGTCTCTCTCAAATAAATAAATAAAAATAACAAAACTAAAAAAAAAAAAAAAAAATGTACTTCTTCCCAAGAAAGCATAAGAAAAGACAGTGGAGATTTTACCAAGCTTGGTTCTTCAGTTTCCTCAGTTCTTTTGATGCCCATGTAGCAAGAGTTTTTGCTTTGTTAGTCTTCGATCTTCGACCTTCAGTTAATAGTTCATGGATCATTGGCCTAGCTTCTACTAATTTCAGTACATCCTTCCCAAATGCAGTACATAAGTCCCTGTGCAAAACAAACTGGACTAGTTATCATGTTTTTTGATCCTGCCAAAGTTAACTATGGGTTTCTTAGCACTCACTTCTTAAAACTTGAAGAGATTTCTGAGATAAATTAGGTCTTAAAGTGGTAGAATGACCTGCCAAGGTTGAACAGCTAAGTTGTGTTAAAAATCAGGAGAAGGGCTCAAGAGATGGCTTGGCGCTTAAGGCATTTATTTGCCTGCAAAGCCAGAGGACCCCAGTTTGACTCGTCAGGACCCACGTAAGCCAGATGCACAAGGAAGTACATGCATCTAGAGTTCCTTTGAAGTGGCTGGAGGCCCTGGTGTGCCCATTATCTCTCTCAAGTAAATAAATAAATATATATATTTTAAAACAGGAGAAGAACCAGGTATGGTGATGCACGCCTTTAATCCCAGCACTCAAGAGGCAAAGGTGGGACAATCACTGTGAGTCTGAGGCCACCCTGAGACTACATAGTGAATTCCAGGTCAACCTGAGCTGGACTGGGACCCTACCTCAAAAACAAAAAAAAAAATCAGGATTAGAGCTGAGCATGGTAGCACACATCTGTATTACCAGCACTCAGGAAACAAAGAGGATGATTTAAACCAACCAGAACTAGAACAAACTCTTTGAGCTAAAGACCAATGTTCTTGTAACAATGCTTTAAAAGACACTAAAACAGAGAAAATTTGTTGGTCAACATAAGGTTTTAGTGGCAAAAAAATTACAGCTCTTCAGGGTCTAGAATGAATTATCACTTGTAAGCAACCAGTATGGGTTTTCTAAAGAAATCTCCTGAGGGCTGTGAATGTAGCGTGATAGTGGAGTGCCTGCCTCACATGTCTTGTAAAGGCCCAGGTTCCACCCCCAGCACTACAAAAACAAGAAAAAGCAATCTACTCTGTGCCAAAGAAGTGGGTTGTTACCATATGTACTCTCAGGTTTTTCTTACATGCTTTCTGTGAGAATCTGTTCAGTTATTGGAAGTAAGTATAACTTACCCTACCAGTCCAGCAGCACAGGCTACTACTCCATCCGTATGATCCTCATCTCCAGCAATGTGGTCAATAAAAGACAGAATAAATTCTACTCTGGGTTGTACCAGCATTACATCCGCTACAAAAGAAAAAAGAGGGGGCTGGGGAGATGGCTCAGTGGCTAAGAATGCTTGCCTTTTTTTTTTTTTTTTTTTTTTTTTTGTCTCACTCTGGCCTATGCTGACCTGGAATTAACTATGTAGTCTCAGGGTGGCCTCAAACTCATGGCGATCCTCCTACCTCTGCCTCCCAAGTGCTGGGATTAAAGGCATGCGCCACCATGCCCGGCTTGAATGCTTGCATTTTAAGCCTGAGGGTCTAAGAGGGCCTGGGACCCCTAAGTTCAATTACCCAACACCCATGTAAAAATGGGGGGGGGGGATCTGGGCAGTACTGTGGGGGGGCAGAGACTCCATCTCAAGGAAATATGCAGATGAGTGATACAGGAGGAAACCCAACATTCTGCTCTTGTCTCTGCATACATTCACAGACCACACACATCTCCATACAAAATTATATGATATACATGCAATTACACCACACATTCTACACTGGCACACAAGATCTGGTGAAACTGCCCCATATCTGGCAGAAACAGGCCTCTTCTCCATTTTGCCAACTATATTACTACATTAACATGATTCAAGCTAAGTAACTAACTATAGAGGATACCAATTATTCTTGCTCAGATAGGTATACTCTGAGTCCACAGAAGAAACAAATATTCCTCTTTCCATAATAGAAGTAATGTAGTAAGAAAAATTTTTGAGGCAGGGCCTCTCTAGCCTACACTGACCTGAATGAAAGTCATTCTGTAGCCCCAGGCTGGCCTTAAGTAAATGGTGATCCTTCTACCTCAGCTGGGATTGTGGCATGAGCCCCCATGTCTTTTTTTTTTTTTTTTTTTTTTTAAGATACTGAAGGCTGATCCTCCTGGGACCTCACACAGTGGCAGATGCTTTTATCCCACGGAGCTACATTCCTAAATGGGACATAGAAGGAGCAAATGGACTTTTCCCCTGAGCCCTCAATGTCAAAGTACAAATTATTTCTTTTCCAACAGCTTCACTGGGTCCCAGGTTTTGCCATGCTCAAGAAATGTGAGACAGCTGGGTGTGGTGGCGCACGCCTTTAATCCTAGCACTAGAGAGGCAGAGGTAGGAGGATCGCCATGACTTCAAGGCTCTGAGACTATACAGTGAATTTCAGGTCAGCATGGACTAAGTGAGACTCTACCTCAAAAAAACAAAACAACCAAAAAATAAAGAAGGAAAGAAGGAAGAAGGAAGGAAAGAAAGAGGTGAGATAGGGGTAGAGATTATCCTTCAGTGGTGGGATGCTTTTCTATCATGAATGGCCCCTAGGTTTGATTCCCTCACCCCAGCACTAATGAACAAAGCAAACAAATAATAGACAAAGCAGCAGCAGCAAGGGGAACAGCAACATTACTTCTATATATATCCTCCCTTAAGCCGCTCTCTTCACTAGGGCTCTGCTCCTTTCCTCCCTCATGTAAGCAGAAGCATGTGCTAGTTCAGTGAGCTACAATAGGGAAGATGCAGTTATCTGCCCCTGTTCATCGTGCCCAATGGGACTACTGGGGCTGGGTTATATACTCAACGGTGTACGTTCTCCTGATCTCCCTTCAATCCCTGCACGATTCCGGTGTAAGCTTCCAAGCAGCCTTCTCTTAACTCATTCAGATAATCCACCATGTCAAAGTCTGACTGGAAGAGAAAAATAACACAATTTTTATGGTGCTGATCAATTAAGTGGTATATCTGAAGCAGTCCCTCTGCTCCAATTAGAGCTGGACTTTAAAGATCAGCAGAAGAGCCACAAGCTTACCTTGTCCACCTGGGCTTGGGAAGCCTGCTGGAGAGTATTCAATACAACCTCTAGGTATTTTTTAAACTCTCCACCAATGGCAAGGGCAATATCACCAAACACAGAGAGAATCTGTGGCTTCACAGACCTGTGGACATTTTCATTCTAACAAGGAAAAAAGAGAAAGGGAATTTATGTAAATTTGTTTCAAACACTCAAAGCTCATTACTGCTGAATAAACTGTATTTACTTTGTACTTTACAGTTTCTTCCCTAAATAAAGAACCCATTCCTTTAATTAAGATTTCAATCTTGGCTGGAGAAATAGCTTAGCAGCTAAGGCACATGCCTATGAAGCCTAAGGACCCAGATTTGATTCTCCAGGTCCCACGTAAGCCAAATGCACATGGTGGCACATGCGTCTGGAGTTCATTTGCAGTGGCTGGAAGCCCTGGCATGCCCATTCTCACTCTCTCTCCCTCTCTGGCTGTAATAAATAAATTTCAATCTTGCTGGGTGTGGTGGCGCATGCCTTTAAACCCAGTACCTGGGAGGCAGAGGTAAGAGGACAGCTGTGAATTTGAGGACAGCCTGAGACTACAATGTTTCCAGGTCAGCCTGGGCTAGAGTGATACCCTACTTCGTTAAGAGAAAGACAGAGACTGCAACTTTTACAAATGTCTAAAAGTCAACAATTCTGGGCTGGAGAGATGGCATAGTGATTAGTGGTTAAGCACTTGCCTAAGGACCCAGATTTGATTTCCCAGTACCCACGTATGCCAGATGCACAGGTGGCACATGGGCCTGGGGTTCTTTTGCAGTGGCTAGAGGCCCAGGTGTGCTCATTCTCTCTGCCTCCCCACTCAAATAAATTAAAATAAAATAATTTTTTTAAAAGAAAGTAATTCCATTCTTCAGAAGCTCACTATCAGTGAATGCTCTGGGAACTATAGCTCCAGTAATAGATCCCAATGTATACATTAAATTCCTTTCCAATTGATTCACTTCTTCAAAGAATGGCTAATTAGATTGTGTGTAAATACTCACCCCCAAGTTCTCCAGGAGCAGCTGCATCACCTCATCACAGAAAGGTAAGATGTTAGATTGTAGGGCTCGGCATAAGTCTCCAACTAAGCCAACAGCTGCCAAACACACCTGCAAAGAATAATGGAAATAATCTCCAGAACAGAAAAGGCTGCCTACAGAAGGAAGGCATTTTCATCTAATAGCTGATCGATTAAGAAAACATCTTCCTCGTGCTGATATTAATTTTAACAACCAAAATAGCAAGAAGGAACCAGGATTATCTGAGCTATCATTAAGAAAGGATAGTGGTTGCTGGGTGTAGTGGCACACGCCTTTAATCCCAGCACTCGGGAGGCAGAGGTAGGAGGATCACTGTGAGTTCAAGGCCACCCTGAGATGACAGAGTGAATTCCAGGTCAGCCTGGGCTAGAGCGAGACCCTACCTTAAAAAAAAAGGGGGGGGGGGATAGTGTTCACCAGGCATAGTGGTGGCAGAAGCAGGTTTAAAACACATTTGTTCCTTAGGGTACCAATGGCAACTTTGGCAGCCTTTATTTGGCAGATCCAATATCCTGCTTTTCTTAAAGACTACTTCCAGTTCAGATACTAAGACAACAAATAATTCAAAAGGGAAAACTACCTAGGCTACAGGAGCTTCATTTTTGTCTATACTAAATTATGATTTTGAATATGTCTATACTAAATTATATGATTTTGAGGGTTAGAATACAGCTCAGTGGTAGAATGTTTCCCGAGTATATACAGACCCTAAGTTTGATACCTGGCACTTTTAAGATACACAAAGACCAAAGATATTTTGAAAATCATCTCCTACCTGGTACTCTGCATAATTTTTTAATCCAATGCCCAGGAAGGGTTTAAAGGCTTCCATGTATTTGAGGAATTCACCACCCAACACTGTTAAAGAAACAAATTATTAGCTAATAGCAGCAATTCAGGGTATGAGGTGAGGAAAATAACCACCCTGGCTCTCAAAGAATATATTCACTTTAACAAGCTGGGTGGAGTATGAGTTAATTACTATTTCCATCCTGAAGACATCAAAGCCTTTTCATGTAAACCAAGCTTCTAACAACTGCTGGAAGGACCAAATTTTTACTCCCCAAAGACAGTATCATGTTTCCCCAGGATGGGATTTACTGTGGCTACACCAAAGTCATATAAACCTCAAGGAACTTCAAGGATAATTTAAGTTACTAAATCAGGAATATTGTCTTTTGTGCATCCCCTCTATCTGATTAAATGTCTTCTCTGAAGGCCAGCTTCAAAACTAAAGCCAATGGAATACAAATGATTTCTTGATGGGCAATCCCAACAAGGATTTAAACAAGTCACAACTAGGAAAAGCAGTCCAAGGGTAGTGAGTGTAGCTCTCAGTTGTAGAGCACTTGCCTACCATGTGTAAGGCCCTGGGTTTGATCCCCACACTGCAAAAAGGATGTCAGAGGGGTTGGGATAGCAAAGAATTTTTCAGGAGTCAAAATTAACTTCTTTGCCTTTTAAAATATTTATTTACTTATTTATTTGACAGAGAGAGAGAGAGAGAGAGAGAGAGAGAGTGAGAATGGGCACTCCAGAACCTCTAGCCACTGCAAAGGAACTCCAGACACATATGCCACCTTGTGCATCTGGCTTACGTGGGTCCTGGGTAATCGAACCTGGGTCTTTTGGCTTTGCAGGCAAGTGCCTTAATAGTTAAGCAATCCCTCCAGCCCCTTCTTTGCCTTTTAAACATGATCACACATTGCTACATTATCAACAGGTTCTATTTTCCACACTGGTCTTTTTATTTCTTTTTTCTTTTTTTTTGTTTTTTTGTTTTGGTTTTTCGAGGTAGGGTCTCACTCTAGTCCAGGCTGACCTGGAATTCACTATGTAGTCTCAGAGTGGCCTTGAACTCATGGTGATCCTCCTACCTCTGCCTCCCGAGTGCTGGGATTAAAGGCATGCGCCACCACACCCGGCGTCTTTTTATTTCTTTATATTTATTTAGTTAGTTTTCTTGAGGTAAGGTCTCACTCTAGCTCAGGCCTGGAATTCACTATGTAGTCTCAGGGTAGCCTCAAATTCACGGCGATCCTCCTACCTCTGCCTCTCGCATGCTGGGATTAAAGGAGTGTGCCTCCATGCCTGGCTACTTAAGTTTTATTTATTTGCGAGAGAAAGAGAAAGAGGCAAAGACAGAGAGAATGGGTGCACCAGGGCCTCTAGCCACTGCAAATGAACTTCAGATGCATGCACCACCTTGTGTATCTGGCTTTACTTGGATACTGGAGAATCGAACTGTAGTCCTTTGGCTTTGTTGGCAAGAGCCTTAACCACTAAGCCATCTCTCCAGTTCTTTTTTTTTTTTTTTTTAAATTTTTAAGGCAAGATGTCACTCCTACCTGAGGCTGCTCTTGAACTTCTGATCCTCCTGACTCAGCTTCCCAAATGCTGGGATTATAGAAATGCATCACTATGCTCACTTTTATGCTGTGCTGGTAATCAGCCCAGGACATTCTGCACATTAGCTAAACACTCTACTAAGCTGCACCCCATAGCAACCTCCTCCCCACCCCCACAGACAAGGTCTCACTATGTATCATAAAGCGAGCTTCAAACTCATCATCTTCCTGTACCCATCTCCAGTGTGCTTCTCGTGTTACAGGTGTTTACCATTACATATAGTTTTGAACACAGAATCTTGCTTTTTTTTTCTTTCAAGGCAGGGTCCAGGGTGTCCAGGAACTACCCACAGCAATCCTACCTCAGCCTCCAGAATACTGGGATTAGGCATGTGTTACCATATCCAGCTGAACATAAGACTCATTAAGCTAAAAATAGGTCTGCTCCTCAGAACAATGGTCCTCAAGAATGGCTTTAGTAATATACTTGCAGGTTAGCCCTGAATTCTACTCTTTGATATGCTTTTAATTTCCTTCAAAGACTTAAGATAGGGTTTCCTGAAAGCAATTTTCTAGTCAAACAAGTAACAATCAGGAAAATCAACTAATTCCTAAAGCTCACACAATACTTCGTTCCATACTATACCAAAGCCCACGATTTGTTATAATCCAAATCAGGAAGTACCGAGTAACAGGAAAGAAATCAAAATCTTTCACTTCCTCCATCCTTGAGCCAAACTTCAACAGGCAAATTAATTTCTTTTAATTTCAAATTAATTGAAAAATTTATTCAAGGGAAGAAACTTAGATATGCTCATTCTTGCTTTCAGAAGACACTCCCTGTCTCCTGTCTCATTACTGCTCACTGACCTTCCACCAGTGTGCTGACTGCCATCAAGGCATCCTCTTGCACTACCCCAGACCCAGCTGTGCTTTGGAACATCCTTAACAGCGAGGCCATGACCACATCAGAGATCTGTAAAGCATCTTGATGCTGTACTTTTCGCAGAACATTCTGTGAAATGAATAAGAATTCAGAATTTGTTAATTCCAAACCCTCACCCTCCAATCAGAACACTACACACTTTTTAAAAACAAAATAAGAACTTTGATTAGGGCTGGAGAGATGGCTTGCGAAGCCAAAGGACCCAAGGTTCGATTCTCCAGGTCCCATGTAAGGCGATGCACAAGGGGGCGCACATGTCTGGAGTTCATTTGCAGTGGCTAGAGGCCCTGGCGCACCCATTCTCACTCTCCCTCTTTCTCTCAAATAAATAAATAAATAAATAAATAAAATATTTATTTTAAAAAAGAACATTTATTTACTTATTTATTTGAGAGAAAGAGAGAGAGAGAGAAAATGGGTGCACTAGGGCCTCCAGCCACTGCAAACAACCTCCATTCACATGCACCACCTTGTGCATCCAGTTAATGTGGGACCTGGGGAATCAAACCTGGGTCCTTTGTCTTTACAGGCAAACACCTTAACCCATAAAAGCCACCTCTCCAGACTAAATCGCTTTGATTTTTTAAAAGAAAGGCCAAACATTTTTCTTTTTAAAGAACTTTAACAGTAAAATATTTGCAATCAAAAATAGATTTTCTTTCTTTTTTATTTGTTTGAGAGAGCAAGAGAGAATGGGTGCACCAGGTATTCTAGCCACTATAAACAAACTCCAGATGCATGTACTACCTTGAGCATCTACCTGGCTTACGTGGGTCTATCGTGGCGAATCGAACCTGGGTTCCTTGACTTTCCAGGCAAGTGCATTAATGCTAAGCCATCTTCCAGCCCCCAAAACAGATTTTCTTCTCTTTTTGAAGCAGGGTCTCATTCTAGCCCAGGCTGACCTAAAACTATAGGTCTAGTTCCTAACTCATGGTGATTCACCTACTCAGCCTCTAAAATGCTAGGATTAATAAACAAGTTTGTTTCTTTTCTTTTTTATGAGGTAGAATCTCACTCTAGTCCAGGCTGACATGGAATTTACTACGCAAACTCAGGCTAGCTTTGAACTCACAGCTATCCTCCTATTTAAAAAATATTTATTTAATTGAGAGGGAGGGGGGAGAAAGAGGCAGATAGAGAAATAATGGGTGCACTAGGGCCTCTAGCTAACACAAACAAACTCCAGGCGCTTGCACAACCTTGTGTATCTGGCTTATGTGCCACAGGGGAATCGAACCTGAGTCCTTAGGCTTCACAGGCAAGCGCCTTAACTTCTAAGCCATCTCTCCAACCCTCTTCTGTCTCTTTTTTTTGAGGTGGGGTCTCACTAGCTCAGGCTGACCTGGAATTCACTATGTACTCTCAGGGCGGCCTTGAACTCATGGTGATCTTCCAACCTTGGCCTCCCAAGTGCTGGGATTAAAGGCGTGTGCCACGACACTTGGCTTCTTCTGTTTCTTTATTTTTATTTGAGAGTGACAGACAGAGAGAGAAAGAGGCAGAGAGAGAGAGAGAATAGGCACACCAGGGCCACTGTAAACAAATTCCAGATGCATGTGCTACCTTGTGCATCTGGCTTATGTGGGTACTGGGGAATCGAGCCTCGAACCGGGGTCCTTAGGTTTCACAAGCAAACGCTTAACTGCTAAGTCATCTCTCCAGCCCTTCTTCTGTTTCTTTTTTTTTTTTAAATAATTTTTAATGTTTTTATTTATTTTATTTAGTTATGAGAGAGAAGAGAGAGAGAGAGAGAGAGAGAGAACGGGTGCACCAGGGCCTCTAGCCACTGCAGACGAACTCCAGATGCATGCGCCCCTTGTGCATCTGGCTTACATGGGTCCTGGAGAGTCAAACCGGGATCCTTTGGCTTTGCAGGCAAATGCCTTAACCGCTAAGCCATCTCTCCAGCCCTCTTCTGTTTCTTAATTCACCAAAAACACAAAATAATACTCTATGATGCAAAAAGTGACCTCCCCACCTCACTTGTCTGAAAATTCAATCAGTACCTTGCATATTCCAGTGTTACAAATCATCTACGCTTTCAAAAAGGATTTATCATTTTACTTATAAAATATACAAAAAGCAACCCTTCCCACATCTCAATTATGGGTGATGACCAAGGAACTGTCTTCAGTCAAGTGTGGTGGTGCACACCTTTAATCTCAGCAATTAGGAGGCCAACGTGGGAGGATTGTTTTGGGTTTGAAGCAAGCCTGAGACTATATAGTAAATTCCAGTTCAGTCTGGGGTAGAACAAGACCATACATACAAAAAAAAGAAAAAAAGAAAAAAGAAAGAAAGAAAGTCTTAACAAAATAAAGTCAAACCTTCCTTATCCTTGTTCACTCCATCTAGTCACTGAATTTGAATTATTCCTATAATGTCATATATGAAAGATCTACCAAGGATGGGGAGATGGCTTACAAGTTAAGGCGCTTGCCTGTGAAGCTTAAGGACCCAGGTTTGATTTCTCAGGACCCAAATAAGCCAAATGTACAAGGCGGCACTTGTACCTGGACTTTATCTGCAGTGGCTGGAGGTGCTGGCGCACCCATTCTATCTGCCTCTTTCTCATTCCCTCCCTCTCTCCAATAAATAAATAAAATGTAATATTTTAAAAAAGAAAGATGGATCTAACAGTCATGCTTTAAAATATGAAGTCGGGGCTGGAGAGACGGCTTAGCAGTTAAGGTACTTGCCTGAGAAGCCTCCGGGTCCAGGTTTGATTTCCCAGTACCCACGTAAGACAGATGCACAAGGTGGCACATGCATCTGAAATTCATTTGCAATGGCTGGAGCCCCTGGCATGCCCATTCTTTCTATCTGCCCCCTCCCTCTCAAATAACTAAATAAAATATTTAAAAATAAGATAAAGGGCTGTAGAGATGGCTTAGTGGTTAAGGTGTTTGCCTGCAAAGTCAAAGGAGACAGGCTTGATTTCCCAGGACCCACGTTAGCCAGATGCACAAGGTGGCGCACGCGTCTGGAGTTTGTTTGCAGTGGCTGGAGGCCCTAGTGTGCCAATTCTCTCTACCTCCCTCTGCCAAATAAATAAATAAATAATTTTAAAAATAATAAAAAATAAAAATAAGATAAGGTGGACTGGAGAGAGGGCTTAGCAGTTAAGGCGTTTGCCTGCAAAGCCAAAGGATCCCAGTTTGACTCTCTAGGACACACCTAAGCCAGATGCACAGGGGCACATGCATCTGGAATTCATTTGCAGTGGCTGGAGGTCCTGGCACATACCCATTTTCTCTCTCTCTCTCTCTCAAATAAATAAATAAATATAAAAGAAAATACAAAAAAGGGTAGAAGTTCAAGCTGTGTTTTTTTCTCCCCCCTGGAATAACAGGATAGATCCTGCAGCTCTGTACATGACAGACAAATGCTCTAATGAGTACAGCCCTAGCCATCAGGGCTACGCTCTTAACTATGGAACTACAACTGGGAGTTGAATCTCACTAAGCTGGGCTTGGACTTTCTCATAAAAACCTAGTGTAAAAGCTACCACACAAAGTAGCCATACAGCCAGGAAGAACCATTACACCAAGGCATTCGCATTATTACACATACAAAGACAAACTGGATCTTTCTGGACAGACAGAAAAGGTGCTGCAATCTATTACAAATCAAAGCTTTCTGAGAGAATCTCAAGTCAGCATCACTGAACAATATCAGAGCTCTACGGATACATGAACTTGTAAAACTGTTAAGATTCTCTTCCCTGGAACGATTGAGAAGACACCAGCATACCTGAAGAGTCGCACAAAGTAAAGACTGAAGGTCATTGAACTGGATCCGATCTGACGTGCTTTGGATATGTGACTGTAAGGAAAAGAAGAAATGATGTTGAACCTAGGGTCTTGTTCAAAGTTGTAATGTTGAAATAGGCCCTCTGTATTATCTTTGAGAGAAAATACATAGACCATCATAAAGAAGTAATAATCAGGAAAACAGCAATAGGTGAGAAGTACTGCCCCCTTCCCCTATGGCCAGGCACTCCCAAGCCTCACCTCCATCTGAAGCACCTGCTGCAGTCTTTCCATGATGACCAATGTTGTTTTCTGAACTGCAGGGTAACAATCCTTGGCACTGTTTTTCACAATTTCCATTAGAGATTCATACGCAGAACTCCTCAGGTTGTTCTGGTGTCCATCAGGTCTGTAACAATACATGGCAAACATCTTACTCAAAGACTCAACTGAGGAGAAATGAATGAGTAGCTGAGGCAGACATGGTTTCTCCAAAGAGAGAAAAACAGGAGCTGGCAGTTTACTTCAGAGGTACAGCACCTGCTTAACATACACAAAGACACATACTCAACGGTGAGTGATATAATTGTAGTCCAGGTCTGAATTTGGGAATACAATAAATACCAACCAAGGGTGCAATGGCGCACAACTATAGTTCTAGCACTTGGGAGTCTGAGATAAGAAAACTGCCCTGAGATTAAGAGAAGCCTGGACTATGAGGGTATTCTGTCTCAAAAAATTAAAGTGGCTGGGGCCCACTCCACGGGAGGGAACACATCCCTGATACTGAAAATGTAAAACAGGGGTAGTCATGAGCCCTAAGGGTATAATGTCTGCTGGAGTCTCGCTAAATGTATATATTATGCTCACCAAACTGCCCCATAAGCACTTCTCTTAATGTCCACACCCATATATTAATGCTACTCTCACTTTTGATTAGAGAAGCTTCTCTTTTCAGATGATGGCAACCATGGGATGATTCAGAAGGCACCATGGTGCTGAGAAGAAGTGACAGAGGAGTGCTCAGCACTGAAAACGTCTCAAACCAACCTTCTAAGGCTCAGGGTCCATTGCGGAAGAGGGGGCAGAAATAATGTAAGAGCCAAAGGAAGAGTATAGGACTCCTTACAATGCGCTCCTTCAGACACAAAATGGCCTGGATATCCATGACCTCACAGTGCCTGACACTACCTACACAAGACCATCGTAATAGGAGGAAAAGATCATGACATCAAACAGAAAAGAGAGAATGATTGAGAGGGGGAGGGGATATGATAGAGAGTGAAGTTTCAAAGGGGAAAGGGGGAGGGAGGGAAATAACATGGGATATTGTTTACAATTAAAGAAGTTGTCATTAAAAATAATAAAATTAAAAAAAATAAAGTGGGTGGGTGTGGTGGCACACACCTTTAATCTCATGGTTTGGGAGGCTGAGGAAGGAGGGTTGCCTCGAGTTCGTGGCCACCCTGGGCTAGAGCAAGACCCTACTTTGAAAAACTGAAAATACCAAAACAAAACAAAAAAAAAAAAACCATGAACAGTTATCTATAACTCAAAAAGTCCTTTAAGCCAATATTATACATTCCAAACTTGGTTAAAATTTAGAATGGGGGCTGGAGAAATGGGCTAGCGGTTAAGGCACTTGCCTGCAAAGCCAAAGGACCCAGGTTTGATTCCCCAGTACCCACGTAAGCCAGATGCACAAGGGGGCACATGCATCTGGAGTTTGTTTGCAGTGGCTAGAGGCCCTAGCATGTCCATTCTCTCTCTCCTCTCTTTGCTTGCAAATAAATTAATTAATTAAAAATTTAAAAACAGGGCTGGAGAAATGGCTTAGCGGTTAAGGCGCCTGCCTGCTAAGCCTAAAAATGCTGGTTCCAATCTCCAGATCCCACGTTTAGCCAGATGCAAAGTGACGCAAGGGCGCAATGGCGCACTTGACCACAAGGGGGCGCACACATCTGGATTTTGTTCACAGCAGCTGAGAGACTGCTGGCGCCCATCTGTCTCCCTCTCCCTCTCTGTCTGTCTCTCCAAAAATAAATTTAAAAAAAATTTTTTTTAATTAAAAAACAAATTTAGAATGGATGACTTTTTTTCTTTTAATTTTTTTAAATTTATTTTTGGAGAGACAGAGAGGAAGAGAGAGAGAGATGGGTGCGCCAGCAGTCTCTCAGCTGCTGTGAACGAAATCCAGATGTGCGTGCCCCCTTGTGGTCAAGTGCAGCATTGCGCCCTTGCGTCACTTTTGCATCTGGCTAAACGTGGGACCTGGAGATTGGAACCGGGTTCTTAGGGTTAGGAGGCAAGTGCTTTAACCGCTAAGCCATCTCTCCAGCCCTCTGTTTTCTTTTTAATGGAGAGGAGTAGGCTAAAACTATACGGGCAAACAATCACTTGAAATGATAAACAAAGCATGTGCCCAATTCAAGAAGTTGCCTGGGGCTTAAGATGTAGCTCAACTGCTAAGGTAATCTTCAGAAACATATAAACTGGGCCATGGTGATGCATGCCTACACTCAGAAGGCAGAATGTATAGAAGTTCAAGGTTATTCTTGGCTGCATAGCATGTTGGGAGACCAGCTTGGGATATACAGAAGGCAGCAGGAATTGGATGTGAAGGTTCCACTTCTATAGATTACTAATTTACTACCTGTCTGTTGTCTCCAGGAGCTTCTGAACTATGATTTCAAATGAAGAAGACAAACAGTATGTGGCTGGTTCTTCTTGGTCATCAGCTACATCTGCAGCTTCATAAGCAGCTTCAGCCAGACTAGAGAAAGCCTGAAACACGAATCAGATATTAGTGCTGAGGGAACCCATCGTAGGATTAATTTTCCCTCAAAATACCTAGAACAGTGTTCTTCAACTTATCTAGAAACAAATTCACTGTCAAGGTCACTCAACAAATTTTTTTTTTAAGCTTTTTTTTTTTTTTTTTCTTGGTTTGTCGAGGTAGGGTCTCACTCTGGCCCAGGCTGATCTGGAATTCACTATGTAGTCTCAAGATGGCCTCAAATTCAGCAATCCTCCTACCTCTGCCTCCCGACTGCTGGGATTAAAGGTGAGCACCACCATACTTATTATTTGATTGGGGGGGGGGGGAGAGAAAAGGGGCATGCTAAGGCCTCTAGCCACTGCAAACAAACTCCATATGCATTTGGCTTACATATGAGTTCTGGGAAATTGAACTTGGGGACTGGGCCTTAGGCTTCACAGGTAAGCACCTTAAACCACTAAAGCCATCTCTCAAAACCTCAACACAATTTAAAAAATATATTTATTTATTTTATTTAAAAAAACTTTTCTTTTGTGTATTTGAGAGCAAGGGGGTGGGGGGAGAAAATGGGTGCGCCAGGGCCTCCAGCCACTGCAAACGAACTCCAGATGCATACGTCCCCTTGTGCATCTGATTACGTGGCAACTGGGGAACTGAGCCTAGAACCAGGGTCCTTAGGTTTCGTAGGCAAGCGCCTTAACCACTAAGCCATCTCTCCAACCCATTATTTTGGTTTTGTGAGACAGAGGCTCACTCTAGCCCAGGCTGACCTAGAACTCACTATGTAGTCTCAGGGTGGCCTTGAACTCATGGAGATCCTACTACCTCTGCCTCCCAAGTATTGGGATTAAAGGTGTGAGCCACCATGCCTGGCAAATATTTTATTTTTATTTATTTTAGAGAGAGAAAGAGGGAGACAGAGTTAAGTGAGAAAGAAGCAGATAGAGGGCTGGAGAGATGGCTTAGCAGTTACGTAAGAGGCAGAGAGAAAACGAATGGGCACGCCAGGGCCTCTAGCTACTGCAAATGAAATCCAGATGCATACATCACTTTGTGCATCTGGCTTTACGTGGGAACTGGGCAATTGAACCTTGGTCCTTTGGCTTTGCAGGTAAGTGCCTTAACCACTAAATAATCTCTCCAGCCCCATCTTAACACAATTTAATATTGCTACAGGTATCTTTTCAAAAGTAAATTTACCCAAGTTAATCTACCCAACTTTCTAAGGGCCAAAGTACTTTTACCTACCAATTCTTATCATTTCACTGCTTTCCATTCAAAGAAAAGCTTTTAGCCTAACTCCTTAATTTAACTTCCTCCCCCACATGCCCAAGGTCCCCAATAAAACTTCACACAGTCCATATTGACTCAGTGCAGAGGCCGCCTACCCTCTTTCCCCTTTCTCAACAATGGTAATTCTTATAGCCTACAACTCTACTTTATTAAAACCTTCCTGTCCCCAAGCAACTCAAGGAAGAAATCCAAGTCCAGATAGTCTCCCTGCTGGGTTACCATGACTGCTCTAAGTGCTTTTGGAACCAGTCATCATGAGTCAACAGCTCCTACTGGCTTCTGCATTTGCCATCTCCCCCACATTTTAACGGAAGACATTAGAAAAGACATGGAATTCAGAATAAATCTTCAAGTGAGGTAGATCCATTTCTCTCCCACACCTCCTACTTTCTTCCTAATGACATAGGCAGGCAAGCTCCCTTTTTCAGCAGAAGAAAATTACTTACCCAGCACACATTTGAAGCCACTCTGGGTTCAGCACTGAGGCCTTCAATCAAGCACTGCAGCAGGGGAGCCAAGTATACATCATTGATGGCAGCTTCAGGGAGCAGCTCACAAATCCTGCCCACAGTCCATGCTGTTGTGTCTCGAACAACCACACTGGGATCTTTCATTAATTCAATTAAGGTGGGCATAGCCTGAAAATGCCATAAAGCCAAACAAAGATTAGAATTCATGATGAATGCATTAAGCTTGGCATGTTGCCACACACCTTAAATCCCAGCACGGGGTGTGCAAAGGTAGTAGAAGGATCGTTAGTTCAAGGCCAGCCTAGGGATTAGAGTGAATTTCAGGTCAGCCTAGACTAGAGGGAGACCCTACCTTGGAAAAACAACAACAAATTCCTGTTGACTGCTATCCAAAATAAGAAACACTACTGGGTGAGGTAAACATGCCTGCAATACCAGTACGTGGGAGGTTCAGGCAGATCAGTGAGTTCAAAGCCAACCTGGGCCACATGACTCTTTGTTTCACAAACAAACAGAGCTGGGCATGGTAGTCTATGACTTTAATCCCAGTACAGGAGACAGGGGATTGAGTTCAAGGCCAGCCTGAGACTAAAGAATGAATTTCAGGATACCTTGGGCTAGAGTGAAACTCTACCTTGAAAACCCCAAAACAGAGCAAGGGAGATAGCTCAGTGTTTAAAGGCACTTGCTTACAAAGCCTGCCAGCCTAAGTTCAATTCCCCAGTAAAGCCAGATACATAAAATGGCCCATGAATCTGGAGTTTGTTTGCAGTGGCCTGAGGCCCTGGAGCACCTATTTTCTCTCTCTCAATCTTGCAAGTAATAAAATAAAATTAAAAACAACAACAACAACAACAACAAAGGGACTTGGCAGATGGCTCAGTAATTATAGAAGCTTGCTTATAAAGCTTGCCAGGCCAGGTTCAATTATCAAGCCACTCACATAAGCCTGATGTAAAAAAAAAAAAAAAAAAAAAAAAAAAAAAAAAAAAAAAAAAAAAAAGGCACAACCATCTAACAAGCCCAGATGCACCTACACACACATGAAAATAAATAATGATAAAAAATTCTACTGTATTTCCTGAGACTTGGGAGGCTGAGGCTAGAGAATTGCCTGACCACAGTAGCTTGAAGCCAGCATGGGCAACATATTGAGACTCTTTTTAAATTTTTTAAAATTATTTATTTATTTGAAAGGGAGAGGAGAAAAAGGGTACGCCAGGGCCTTCAGCCCCTGCAAACAAACACCAGACACATGTGCCACCTTGTGCATCTTCCTTACATGGGTTCTGGGGAATCAAACCTGGGTCCTTTGGCTTTACAATCAAGCCTTAACTGCTAAGCCATCTCACAGGCCCCTCCCCCAAGTAGGTTCTTACTACATACAGCCCAGGCTGACCTGGAATTCACTCTGTAGACCCAGACTGGCCTTGAAGCATTCCTCCTACCTACCTCCCCAGTACTGGGATTAAAGGTATGTACCACCATGCCTGGATGACCCCATCTCTACAATAAGCATGGTAAGTAGATTGGAGAAGACTCAGCAGTTAAAGGTTTACTTGCAAATTTGACAGCATGGGTTTAATTCCCCCATACTCATATAAAGCCAGATGAACAAAGTGGTACATGCATCTGGAATTCCTCTGCAGGGGCAGGAGGCCCTGGACTGTACATACTCACTCTCTGCCTCTTTTGGTCTCTAAAATAGACAAACAGCAACGTGTAGCAACCTACAATCATAGCAGTCATGAGGCTAAAGAAAGTAGACCGCTATAAAGTTTGAGGCCAGCTAGGGCTACAGTGTGAGACTCTGTCTCA
Source organism: Orientallactaga sibirica (assembly GCA_036365145.1). Taxonomy (NCBI): domain Eukaryota; kingdom Metazoa; phylum Chordata; class Mammalia; order Rodentia; family Dipodidae; genus Orientallactaga; species Orientallactaga sibirica. The sequence goes on along the minus strand of JAEOAD010000013.1, from coordinate 31,355,645 downwards.
GAAGTCCAGAACCTGCCTAGTGTGGTGGTTCACGCATTTAAACCCAGAACTTGGGGAAGTAGAGGTAGGAGAATCGTCATGAGATCAAGGCCACCCTGAGACACTACATAGTGAATTCAAGAGCAGCCTAAACCAGAGTGAGACCCTTCCTCAAAAAACCAAAAAAAGGCCAAATCCAATCTCAGCATATAGTGAGGCTGAGATTGGAGGACCACTGTGCATTCAAGGCCAACCTGGGCAATAAAGTGAGTTCCAGGCCAGCATGTGCTAGAATGAGACTATGCCTCTAAAGAACAAAACAAGGGCTGGAGAGGTGGCTTATTGGTTAAGGCACTTGCCTACAAAGCCAAAGGACCCAGGTTTAATTCTCCAGGACCCATGTAAGTCAAATGTACAAGGTGGCACATGCGTCTGGAATTCATTTGCAGTGGCTAGAGGCCCTGATGTGCCCATTCTCTATCTATCCCTCCTCCCTCCCTCTCAAATAAATAAATGAAGTACACCTTTAATCCCAACACTCAGAAGGCAGAGGTAGGAGAATCACCATGAGTTCAAGGCTACCCTGAGAATAGAGTAAATTCCAGGCCCTACCTTGAAAAAAAAAAAAAAAAAAAAAAAAAAAAAAAAAAGAAGAAGAAGAAATGTTACAGTGATGTGATGGCATACGTCTTTAATCCCAGCATTCAAGAGGCAGAGGTAGGAGGACTGCTGAGTTCAAGGCCACCCTGAGACTACCAAGTGAATTCCAGTCAACCTGTGCTAGAGCAAGACCCTATCTCGAAAAACCAAAAACAGTAAGTAAACGAAGAAAGAAATTATTTATAGTATGGCACAGTCAGTCCATTCAGTTGTACAAGCAAGCATATAAAACAATACTGCAAAGACATACTGACTAAAAAGTGTTATACTTGGACAAGGGGATTAAAATTCACTTTCTTGGGCTGGAAAACAACTTAATGGTTAAAGGAACTTGTTTGCAAAGCCTGGAGGCTCAGGTTCAATTCTCCACTCCCACATAAAACCAGAGGCACAAAGTGGGACATGTATCTGGAGTTCATAGACAGTGACCCTGGTCCACCCATTTATTCCCTCTCTTTCTCTCCACTTGCAAATGAATGAATAAAATTAAATTTCACTTTCTTCTTGGTCTTTTCTGCACTTCTCAAGTTTTTAGGACATGACAATATAAAAAGCTGAATGTATTTTAATTTAATGAGAGCCAAGTAACAATTTGCTTTATTTATTTATTTGGTTTTTTGAGGTAGGGTCTTTCTAGAGTCCAGGCTGACCTGGAATTCACTATGTAAGTCTCAGGGAGGCCTCAAACTCATGGTGATCCTCCTACCTCTGCCTCCCAAGTGCTGGGATTAAAGGTGTATGCCACCATGCTCGGCTTTTTATATTTTTTTTTAGAGACAGAGAGAAAATTGACACACCAGGGTCTCAGCCATTGAAATCGAACTCCAGACGCTTGCGCCACCTACTGGGCATGTGCAACCTTTTTAATGCTCTGGCTTATGTGAGATCTGGAGACTCGAACATGGGTCCTTAGGCAAGAGACTTAACCACTAAGTCATCTCTCCAGTCCACTATCTGCTTTATATAATAGGGTCTGATATAATCAATGAGGATAAGGTTGACCTTGAACTCTTTATCCTCCTGCCTCCCCTTCCCAAGTAATTGGGTTACAAGCATGTGTCAACTCACCTGGCTACAAGAAACTATTTGCAAAAATAACTTGTGAATGATTATTTACAGCTTAAAAAAAAATCCTTGCAAGGCCCATCTTTAATCTCAGTACTTGGAAGGCAGAGATAGGATTGCTGTGAATTCAATCAAGGCCACCCTGGGCTAGAGTGAGACCCTATGTCAGAAACAAACAAACAAAAGTCTTTGCCAGGTATGGTAGCTCACACCTTTGATACATGAGTTAGAGGCCATCCTGAGACTTCATAGTGAATCCAGGTCAGCTTGGGCTAGTGAGATTAAACACCAAAAAACCAAAGGTCCTCAAGACCAAAGATGAAATAATGAATATTCCACTTTCCTATCTACCCCTTTTTTACCTGTATAACTAGTGGTTTGAGCTGATTAGGCTCTGGTCCTTCCAAAATACTGCCAAAAGCCATCACAGCTGCATCACGGTATCGCCAATCCGGGTTCTTGATGTGTTCTTTTATGAAAGGAAGGACATGTGGTACAATGTCATCTTCACAGCAGGTAGACAGAAGCATGAGGCAAACCCCTGCCGCCTTGCAGGGGTTCCAGTCATCATCATCATCATTTTCATCCTGGTCAAAGAATGTGTTGTCATTTAAGCTTTTGTTCAAGAATTAACATACAAAGTCCTCTAGCCCAGCACTAGAGAAGCAGAGGTGGGAAGATCACTGTGAGTTAGTGTGACACCAATCTGGAACTATAGAATAACTTCCATGTCAGACTGGGCTAGAGTGAGATCCTACCTGGAAAACACAACAACATAAAGTCCTCTAAATACTCCCAAGAATCTGTGGACTTTAAGCACCAGGATATAAAACCCTATTTTTGTGCTGAGTGTGGTGGCACATAACTTTCATCCCAGCACTTGGGAGGCAAAGGTAAGAGGAACACCAAGAGTTCGAGGCCACCCTGAGACTACATAGTTAGTGAATTCCAGGTCAGCCTGAGCTAGAGTGAGACCATACCTCAAAAAACCAAAAAAAAAAAAAAAAAAAGGTGGTTGTGGTGGTGCATGACTTTAATTCCAGGGCTTGGGAGGCAGAAGGATCACCTTGAGTTCAAGGCCACCCTGAGAATACATAGTGAATTCCAGGTCAGCCTAGGATAGAGCAAGACCCTATCTTGAAAAAACAAAAACAAATATATATATGGGATGTCCAGTCCATTTCAAAGCAAACATATCTGAGACTGCTATATTGAAAGAAATATGTATATTCCTAAAAACCATTCCTGTGCACAAAGAAATTTTTCTTTTCTTAAATATTTTTTTTTTATTTTTCCTTTTTGTTTTTTTCAAGATAGGGTCTTATTCTTAGCCCAGGCTGACCTGGAACTCACTATGTATTCTCAGGGTGGCCTCGAATTCATGGCAATCCTCCTACTTCTGCCTCCCAAGTGCTGGGATTAAAAGCATGCGCCACTACGCCTGGCTTCTTAAATATTTTTTATATTTATTTGCAAGCAGAGAGAGAGTGGGGAGGGCTAAAAGAGAGAGAATGGGTGTGCCAGGGCCTCTAGCTGCTGCAAATAAACTCCAGACACGTGTCATTTTGTGCATCTGGCTTTATGTGGGTACTGGAGATCTGAACCCCACTCATCAGGCTTTGCAGGCTAACTGCTGAGCCATCTATCTCTCCACCCAACACAAAGAAATTTTCTTTCTTTTTATTTATTTTTTGGTTTTTCAAGGTAGGGTCTTCACTCTAGCCCAGGCTGACCTAGTACTGGGATTAAAGGCATGCGCCACCACACCTGGCCACAAAGAAACTTTCTAATGCTCAAAGTTAGCATTGTTTTCTCAAAACACTGTCAGTTATCGATAACATTTCACATGCATTGCAAGAGATGAAAAGTAGAAAGAAAAAAAAAAAAACCTTTCCAAATAACCTACCAAGGAAACTGAGACAAAGTTAAAATGGCAACTCATTTCTTATGAAAGAACTTATATATATGTAATATTATATACTATAAACATATTATATACAATATATAGTATTATATACTATATTATATACTATAATATATATACCTATATCGTGTTATTATTCAAGGTAGGGTCACACTCTAGCTTAGGCTGACCTGGAATTCACCCTGTAGTCTCAGGGTGGCCTCGAACTCATGGTGATCTTCTTACCTCTGCCTTCCAAGTGCTGGGATTAAAAGCTTGTGGTATTCCTAACATATTTATATTACCTTCAATTTGTCCTGAATCTTAATCACTGAATGAACTTCAAGTTAGTATGTAGTTTTCATGGGACAGAGTATTTTATTAGGACTTGAAAGAGTTGTCCAACTTCATTAGCATTTAAAACTACACATATTCGGGCTGGAGAGGTGGCTTAACGGTTAAGGCATATGCTTGTGAAGCCTAAGGACCCAGGTTTGACGCTCCAGGTCCCATGTAAGTTAAATGCACATGGTGGCACATGCATCTGGAGTTCGTTTGCAGTGGCAAGAGGCCCTGGAGTGCCCATTCTCACTCTCTCTCTTCTCCTCTCTGTGTCTCTAATAAAATAAATAAATAAAAATAAATCTTAAAAAAATATATTCAAGCTGGGCATGGTGGCGCACACCTTTAATCCCAGCACTCAGGAGGCAGAGGTAGGAGGATCACCATGAGTTCAAGGCCACCCTGGACCAGAGTGAGACCCTATCTCGAAAAACAAAAACAAAACAACCATATATATATATTTTTTTTTTTTCCAATGAATTCATGAAACAGTTCCAGATGTTAAAACATAAGTGGTCTCTAGCTACAGGCTTATTTTTGTGTGTGTTCGTTTTTTGGCGCTGAGGATGACAGGCTTGTACATGCTAGCCAAGACTCTGTAACTAAGTGTTATCCCACCCAAAACCTCTTTCTGCAATTTATACAGAGCACATCTTCTGTTAGTGTAGACACTGTAGCATTCAGGAAATGAAAGTGGTATGTAGTTTGCTCGCAATCAAGACCTATGAGATATTCAGACACTGTTTTTCACAAACAACTCAGCACCTAGGGATCTTACAGATCCAGTTCAGCTATTCGTGAGTCATCTTATAACAGGACATGAAATCAGCTGTCAATTTCCTCCATGGAAGCTGTTTTACAACAAACCAGCCCACCCCAAATAAGACTTCCCAGCTTATCTAGTGAGGAGGCTCACCTGTTTAGTTAGTGTCTGAGTGAGGATGGGAACCAAGTACTGCAGTGCTCCCTTGGCATAAAACTTGCTGGTGTGCTCAGGGGGCCGTCCTTGTTCTGCTGCCTAAGGAGAAATATAAGGAAATTTTAGACAAAAGCAAGTTAAGTTGTAATATTCTAGGCATATGGTGAAAACTGCCTGGGGGGAGGTCTGTAGCAGGTACACAAAGCCAAAGATAATATTCATTGTGATATTTTGGAGGTGCTTTTTGTTTGGCCTGCTTCAATGATATGCTTTTAGTCCATATATATAAAGGACTAGGTCAACTTCAGGAACTGAATTTCAGGGGTGGGGAGATGGTTCAGCAATTAAAGTCACTTATTTGCAAACATGCTCTCCTGTGTTCCATCTCCCCCAGCACCCATATAAAGTCAAGACACAAACTGGTGTATGAGACTGTGATCTCAATTCAACATCATCAATAGGAGGAGGCAGAGCTGAGAGAACCTGGAGCTTGTGGGCCAACTAGTGTGGCATATGAGGCCACAAAACAAGAGACCCTGTCTCAAAGAAGGTGGAAGGAGAGGATGGATGCCCTGAGGTTGTCCTCTGCCGTTCACATATGCACTATGGCACATAGGTGAAAAGGTACATGCCCTCACCGCCACCCACCAAAAGAATGACATTTTTGGGGTTAAGGATGTAGCTCTATTGCTAGAGTACTTGTCTAGTATACACAAGGCCCTGGGTTTCTTTTCCAATATCACATAGTAAGACATGGGCATGATGACTCACACCTGTAATCACAGAAAGACGTGGAGGCAGGAGGATCCACAATTCAAAGTCATTCACATTTCATTTTTTCTTATGTACGAGATTCATTTTAAAAACCTGCCATCTAAGGGGCTTACCATTCTGCCTTCTTATGGGCAAGAGTTCTTCATACACTCTCCTCTTTCCTTCTCTTAAATAAAGTCTCTCTAAACTTTAAAAAAAACAAAACACACAAGCTGGGCATGGTGGCGCACGCCTTTAATCCCAGCACTCGGGAGGCACGCCTTTAATCCCAGCACTCGGGAGGCAGAGGTAGGAGGATCGCTGTGAGTTCAAGGCCACCCTGAGACTACATAGGTAATTCCAGGTCAGCCTGGGCCAGAGTGAGACCCTACCTCGAAAAAACCAAACAAACAAAAAAACAAAACACAGCCAGGCATGGAGGCACATGCCTTTAATCCCAGCACTCACTATATAGTAAATTCCAGGCAAGCCTGGACCAGACTAAAACCCTACCTCAATCCCCACCCCAAAACAAACAAACAAACAAACAAACAAAAAAACCACATAGTGAATTCCAGGTCACTCTGAGTTAGAATGAGACCCTACCTTGAACAAACAAAAAAAGGATAAAAAATAAAACATCACTTATGAGGCAGAGATAGGTGAATCACCATCAGTTTGAGGCCACCCTGAGACTACATAGTGAATTCCACATCAGCATGGCCTAGAGCAAGACCCTACTCGAAAAACCAAAAACAAAAACAAAAAAAAAACAAAAAAAAAAAAACCCAAAACCAAAACCTGTCACCTAGAGCTCTTCTGGATTGAGATGCACAATACTTACTCAAAGATGGCAAAATCCCAATGCTAAAATTGGAAACAAAGCTTAAAATTTTCAAGATTCTGAATGAAGAACTACTCACCCACATCTGGCTTCTTTTCTATTATGTATCCTAGGCTTGTACTAGGACATGTGAAAGGAAAATTCACCACCAGGTGTTACCTGTGTAAACTAAGAACTTGCTGCCCCCTTGTGCTCACATAAATTATACCAGTATAGACAATAATTTATGCACAAAATTAGCCAAAATATGAGCTGTCTCTTCCGTGAGATTTGGCCAGCAGAAATTAAAATCTCTACAAAGTAAGATAGAGGGCCAGTCTAATTGAAACCATTTAAATGTTCTGTCAGCACAGATGTTTGCCTATACAGATCTTCCCCCCAGACTCACCTCTGAAGCTTCAATAGCCAAATCCATTTCCTCATCACAGACATTGGACCAGAATTCTATCCCTTGAAGGGCCACCTCATCAATGTCACTTTTCATTGCTTCAATTGTGATCTTAAGAGAAAAAAAATGATGCCACAGACCATAACTAAGTACACTTTCAAGTTAACCCAATATTCAAGTTAAAAAAAAAACACACAACTTAGTCAAAGGAAGGGTAGGACTGCTTACAATGCAGTCTTCCTTCCAGACACAAAATGGCCTGGATATCCGTGACCTCATAATGCCTGTTATTACCTACAAAGGAACCTCATAATAGGACTAAAAGATGATGACATCAAAATAAGAGATGGGGGTGATATGATGGAGAGTAGATTTATGAAGGGGAAAGTAGAAGAGGAGAGGGAATTATCATGGTTTATTGTCTATAATTATAGAAGCTGTTAACAAAAAAAAATACCATGGCGAGGGGAGGGAAATATGATGTTTTTTTATGTAAGTATAGAAGTTGTCAAAAAAAAAAAAAAAAAAAAGCCGGGCGTGGTGGCGCACGCCTTTAACCCCAGCACTCGGGAGGCAGAGGTAGGAGGATCGCTGAGAGTTTGAGGCCACCCTGAGACTACATAGTTAATTCCAGGTCAGCCTGGACCAGAGTGAGACCCTACCTTGCAAAACCAAAAAACAAAACAAAACAAAACAAAACAATAACATACTATGGCCAGGCATGGTGGCGCACACCTTTAATCCCAGCATTCGGGAGGCAGAGGTCAGCCTGGGATAGAGATTCTACTTCAAGAGAAACACGCACATACCACCACTACCATCATTTATGAAAATTCTATCTGACATGAAAGACAGGGAAAAAGGTTTTATACCCCTTTTGGAGACAGGGAGATGGCTCAATGGGTAACAGTGCTGGCTGTTCAAGTATGAGGATTTGAGATCAATCCCCACTACCCAGGTAAAATGCTGGGCAATGGCCATGCATGCCTGTAACCTTGATGCTGACAGGAGAAGGCACAGGAAAATCACTGAGGCTTTTTTCTTTTGTTTTTGGAGGTAGGGTTTCCCTCTAGCCCAAGCTGACCTGGAGTTCACTATGTAGTCTCAGGGTGGCCTTGAACTCATGGTGAAACTCCTCTTACCTCTTCCTCCCAAATGCTGGGATTAAACACGTGTGCCACCATACCTGGCTCACTGAGGCTTTTTTGGTCAGTCAAACTGAAAAACTGGAAGCTGCAGGTTCACTTAAGAGTTTGTTTCAGCCAGGCGTGGTGGCGCACGCCTTTAATCCCAGCACTCGGGAGGCAGAGGTAGGAGGATCACCGTGAGTTTGAGGCCACCCTGAGACTACAGAGTGAATTCCAGGTCAGCCTGGACTAGAGTGAGACCCACCTTGAAAAACCAAAACAAACAAACAAACAAACAAACAAACAAACAAACAAACAAACAAAAAGAGTTTGTTTCAGGGAAAGACAGACCAAGAACAGAAGCAGAAGACACCTGTTGTCCTGGTCTCCACATGTGTGCACATATATCTGCATACATGGTGCATAGACTACACACACACCTTTAAAACATATATATTCCTTGACAACCAAACACAACACTAATTTTCATAGCACACATGCAAATAAAAAGTTTTTTAGCTGGGCATGGTGTATGCCTTTAAGGGCTACCACTTGAGAGGCAGAGGTAGGAGGATCGCCATGAGTTTGAGGCCACCCTGTGAATGACTACATATTGAATTTCAGGTCAGCCTGAACTACAGTGAGACTCTACCTAGTAAAACAAAACAAAACAACTATGCCAGGCATAGTGGCACACACCAGGACTCAGGAGGCTGAGGTAGGATTCCTTTGACTTTGAGGCCAGCCTGAGACTAATTCCAGGTCAGTCTGGGCTACAACAAGACCCTACCTCAAATAACAATAACAACAAAAAGGCTAACTGGAGTGGTGGCGCACGCCTTTAATCCCAGCACTCGGGAGGCAGAGGTAGGAGGATCGCCGTGAGTTCAAGGCCACCCTGAGACTACATAGTTAATTCCAGGTCAGCCTGGACCAGAGTGAGACCCTAGCTTGAAAAACCAAAAAAAAAAAAAAAAAAAAAAAAAGGCTAACTGGAGTTAATATGATCAAAATATAGTATAGGCCAGGTGTAGTGGTACATGCCTTTAATCCCAGCACTTGGGAGGCAGAGGATCGCCATGTGTTCAAGGCCACCCTGAAAATACAGAGTGAATTCCAGGTCAGCCTGAGCTAGAATGAGACCCTACCTCAAAAAAACAAACATGTCAGGCGTGGTGGCACAGGCCTTTAATCCCAGCACTCAGGAGGCAGAGGTATGAGGATCGCCGTGTGTTCGAGACCACCCTGAAAATACAGAGTGAATTCCAGGTCAGCCCGAGCTAGAGTGAGACTCTACTTCGAAAAACCAAACAAACAAAAAATACAGCATAAATATGTATGAAATTGTCAAAAACTAAATTTTTTTATTAAGTAAACAACCTGGGGAACAATACCTGTGGTTCTAAGGACACACACACATACCCTGCAACTAGCTACAAGCTCAGATCACATGAATTAGAAATACTTACTGCAAAAAGAGCAGGACCCATATATGTCTCCATATATTGATAATACAAAGACATTATCTTCACTAGATTCTGTAAAGCAGCCACTCGTACCTTTTAACAAGAGCAGATTAAATAGTTTACTAAAGTAATAAAGCAATCTGCAAAGGTTATGTCTCCAATGGTTTAATTAACTGCAAATACATAAAGTAATGTTACCAATCTCCAAGTCAATTTTTCCCCTCAACTTTCATTATCCTTTCTTAATTTGTCATTGCTTTATTTGTTTGTCTCATCAGTGCTTGTGGAACCCATAGTAGTATTATTCAGACTAAAGATGGTATTTTCACCAGCTTTAAGGGTTTAATGAAGGTTACAGCAATCACACAGCTGTTTCAATGTCCACAATGGAACATAATCACTTGAATACCCTATGTCACTAAAATAGCAAAGCTTATCAAAACACCTTTCTCACTTGAACCTATAATGGGATGGCAGCCTCCTTTATATGCATGTTCAAGAAAAATCCTTTATTAATTACATGATGAGTCAAGTCTTGCTTCCTCAGTCCAATGATTCCTTATATCCCAAACTCAAAGTTAAGAGTTGGTATTTTCCAAGAAAGATGTAAGGCAGCCAGTTTTCATGACTGCAAACTTACCCTTGTATCTGGACACTGTGTGGCTTCACAGACCACCTGCATAATAAAGTGCCTTTCTGACTGCAATAAGAAAAATAAAGAGCATTAGCAAAGAGTAAATGTACACATGAAGATTTCTCTACACAGAAACCTGTCATTGCCTCAGAGTCCTATACACCCTTTAAGTAGTAATAACACTATGGAGGCTATAAGGAATTTGCCTCCAATGACTTTTATATGACCTAACCTCTAAAGAGGTCCCTTAATCTTTTAATTCCCAAGATGTCTTTCACAAGCAACACTGCAGAGACAAAGTAGACAGGAAAATATAGGTCACAAGGTTTAAACAAGAATGACTGGTTAAAAGAAAATTTAAAACCTACATGAAATGTGGCAAAAACAATTTCATCATATGTAAAATTTAAAAGAATTCAAACCTTCTACTTTATTTTTTAATTTAAAAAAATTATTTGTTTATTAGAGACAGAGAGAAGGAAAGAGAGAGAGGGAGCGTGAGAATGGGCACACCAGGGCTTCCAGCCACTTTGTACATGTGGCATGTGCCACTTTGTACATCTGGCTTACGTGGGACATGGAAAATCAAACTGGGATCCTTTGGCTTCACAGGCCTTAACCGCTAAGCCATCTCTCCAGCCCCTATTTTTTATTTTATTTTTTGGTTTTTCAAGGAAGGGTTTCACTCTAGCCCAGGCTGACCTGGAATTCACTATGTAATCTCAGGGTGGCCTTGAACTTAGGGTGATCCTCCTACCTCTGCCTCGCGAATGCTGGGATTAAAGGTGTGTGCCACCATGCCCAACTAAAACATCTACTTTATAAGATCAAATGTATCTTTTGGAAGGTGGTAAATTCATATCATACATGGTTAAGGACAGAACAAAGTAGTGAACTTCATGTGTTACGTTCACTTAAAATTGACATATAACCTTGAGGCGCCTTTAATCCCAGCACTTAGGAGGCAGCAGTAAGAACAGCTGAGTTTGAGGGCAGCCTGAGACTACGTAGTGAATTTCAGGTCAGCCTGAGCTAGAGTGAGACCCTACCAACTTGAAAAACAAACATGGGAGGGAAGGAGGTAGAGGTAGGAGGATCATCTAGTTTGAGGACACCCTGAGGCTTCATAGTGAATTCCAGGTCAGCGTGGACTAGAGTGAAATCCCACCTCTTAAAAAAAAAAAAAAAAAAAAAAAAAACAAACAAACAAAAAGACTGGAGAGATGGCTCAGTGATAAAGGCACTCGCCTGCAAAACCTAATGACCTGGGTTCAATTCCCCAGGATCCACATAAAACCGGATGCACAAAGTGGCACATGCATCTGGGGTTTGTTTGAAGTGGCTGGAGGTCCTGGCATGCTCAGTCTCTCTCTTCTATCTCTGTGCTTGCAAATAAATAAATATAAATGTTTTTTTAAAAAAAAAAAACCAGCTGGGTGTGGTGGCGCACTCCTTTAATCCCAGCACTCGGGAGGCAGAGGTAGGAGGATCGCCGAGAGTTCGAGGCCACCCTGAGACTACATAGTTAATTCCAGGTCAGCCTGGACCAGAGTGAGACCCTATCTTGCAAAACCAAAAAAAAAAAAAAAAAAAAAAAAAAAAAAACGAGGGCTGGAGAGATGGCTTAGTGGTTAAGGCCCCTGCCTCCTAAGCCTAAGAACCCGGTTCCAATCTCCAGGTCCCACGTTTAGCCAGATGCAAAGTGACGCAAGGATGCAATGCTGCACTTGCCCACAATGGGGCGCACACATCTGGATTTCGTTCACAGCAGCTGAGTGCTGGTGTGTCCATTCTCTATCTGTCTCCCTCTCCCTCTCCCTCTCTGTCTGTCTCTGTGTCTCTCTCTAAAAAAAAAAAAAAAAACAAACGACAGCCAGCAGATGCCTTTAATCCCAGCACTAGGGAGGCAGAGGTAGGAGGAGTCCTGTGAATTCAAGGCCACCCTGAGATAATATAGTGAATTCCAGGTCAGCCTGAGCTAGAGTGAAACCCTACCTCAAAAAAACAAAAACAAAGGCTGGAGAGATGGCTTAGCAATTACGGTGCATGCCTGCAAAGCCTAAGAACCCAGGTTCAATTCTACAAGTCCCACATAAACCAGGTGCACATGGTGGCGCATGTATCTGGAGTTCGTTTGCAGTGGCTACAGGCCCTGGGGCACCCATTCTCTCTCTCCCCCACCCCTCTTTCTCTCTCTCAAATAAATAAAACACATTTCAAAAAAAAAACCAAAAAAAAAAAAGGGAAGCTGGGCGTAGTGGTACATGCCTTTAAGCCCAGCACTCAGAAGGCAGAGGTAGGAGGATTGCTATGAGTTCAAAGCCAGACAAAGACTACATAGCCAGGTTGGCCTGGGCTAGAGTGAGACCCTATCTTGGGGGTGGGGGTGGGGCAACTGTGACACATGCTACAACATGGATGAATCTTGAAGACATGTAAGTAAAAAAAGCAATAAACTAGCCGGGCGTGGTGGCGCACGCCTTTAATCCCAGCACTCGGGAGGCAGAGGTAGAAGGTTCACGGTGAGTGTGAGGCCACCCTGAGAATACAGAGTGAATTCCAGGTCAGCCTGGACTAGAGTGAAAACCCTACCTCGAAAAACCAAAAAAAAAAAAAAAAAAAAAAAAAAAAAAAAAAATAAGCTAGTCACAAGAGGCAAATTACTGTTGGATTTATGAGGCATCTACAATATTTAAATTCACAGGATCAAAAGAATGGTGACAAGCAAGGGGGAAATGGGGAATTGTTCAATGGTTACAAAGTTTCAATTTTGTAAGTTCTGAAGACTGGTTCCATAGCAATGCACCTAACTTACTGCAAAATAGTTAAAATGGTGACTCACATCCCATCACTTATAAATATGTAAATGTTAGGGGAAAATAAGCAAAACATTTATGCACTTCTTCAAAAGCACCTGCCTAAGGAGGTAGAATATATAAGATATATATAGTATATAATATATAAGAGCTCTAATATATTGCAATTCTCAAGCATTCTCATACTTTTGTTTGCTAAGAAATAGTAAACATCTATTTCATGGCTGTATCTCACACAAATCTTGACAATGGTAGAGATGAATGCTTCTGAACAAGGCGGGACTTTCTAAATCTTAAAAACAATACCTTCATTCCCCACCCTAGGAACCTGCATCACTTTGTAAAAGAAACTTACTTCCTTGTCAAAGTTTGCTTTGGTGAACTCCAGTGAGTTCAGGAGTGCATTCGTAGCAGCTAGCTTCACATTATTACTAGGTTCTTCTTTCCTCATCCCCTGGATTATGGCAGTCAGAATCTCATTGGATTTATCTTGTAGCTGCTCTGGGTCCTGTAACAAGCAGAGAAATATAATAAGCTCAGGACTGATCAGTAGTCTTTTTAACTGTAAAATCCACTCAAGTATCATGACTTTGTGGCCTTTTCTCACAGGAATCTGATAGGGACAGCACCGCAGAACACCACCTGCATGATATCCCACAGGCATGGTAGTGTAAAATTGAACCCAAACAAGTGAATCTCAGCAATCTCACCTCCAACTTCTTAACAGATCCTGGACACAGGTAGCATTATCTTTTCTCCTTTCTGGGGACACAGAGATAGCAGTCTGGTGGCTGCCACCTGTGCCACATTAAATAAAACTTTATAGGAGCTGGAGAGATGGCTTAGCGGTTAAACACTTGCCTGTGAAGCCTAAGAACCCTGGTTCAAGGTTCGCTTCTCTAGGACCCACGTAAGCCAGATGCACAAGGGGGCACACACATCTGAAGTTTGTTTGCAGTGGCTGGAGCTCCTGGCATGCCCATTCTCTCTCTCTACCTGCCTATTTCTTTCTGTATCTCTCTCTCTCAAATAAATAAAATAAAATGTAAAAAAATACTTAAAAAAACAAAAAATAAATAAAACTTTGTAACAGCTGAGGGCTAAGGACCAACATCTGAGTATAAGATCTAGGGGTTTTTAAGTCCAGGTCTAATACCATGGGGTTCTTCACATTCTAAACTCTACACTGCGAAATCAGAGTGGTAACCTCACCAGCAACATCTCATAGGACAGCTCATCTATAGCTCTAGTGACTAACCTAGAATGGGCAAACCTTCTGTTAGCAGTAAAAACCAAGGAACTACAGCTTTCTTGGTACAATGAAATCCCTGAGCTTGTCATGGTGCACACCAGTCATCCCAGCACTTGGGAGGCCAAAGATCAGGAGTTCAAAGCCAGCCTGAACCTGTGTCAAAAAAACAAAGACATAAGTGGGGCGTGGTGGTGCATGCCTTTAAGCCTTTAATCCTAGCACTCAGGAGCAGAGGTAGGAGGATTGCTGAGAGTTCAAGGCCACCCTGAGACTACATAGTTAATTCCAGGTCAGCCTGGACCAGAGTGAGACCCTAGTTCAAAAAACCAAAACCAAAAAAAACAAACAAACAAAAAAAAAAAACACCCCACAAAACAAACAAAACAACAAAGACAAGCAAGCAAGCAAGGCATGGTGGCACATGCCTTTAATCCCAACACTCAGAAGGAGGATTGCTATGAGCTTGAGGCCAGCTTGGGCTAGAGTGAGACCTTACCTGAGGGGGAGGGGAACAAGTATCATCATATGAATAAAAAAAGTAAATTAAGAAAAAATTATATGAATGGATTCCCACTCTGAGGTCAGCACTGTGCCACTGAGCTACATACACCCCAAGCCCTATTTTGAGTAAGCTTATCTACTTTAAAGCATGACTAGTAATTTTAAAGATAGAGGTCTAAATGAAATAAAGTAGTTCTACCTTCAAAGCACTAAAGCAGCTTGGATTTTTTTATGATCTGATGGAGAAATACTAGTATCATGCATATGATAGCTAGAAAGAATCAAAACACATAAAGGAAATACATTAGACAAGTACTTACTATATCTTGGCAAATGTAACCAATAGCTTCCAATGTCGACTCTTTCATGTGCTCTGTACTATTGGGGTTTGTGACATTGGCCACTAGCTGAGGAATGAGTTCTGGCCACTGGTTTACTGGTATCTCTGCACAAGCAATACCAGCCACACACTGGGAGGCAGAACTAGGCCGGTAAGTTTCTGTGCCCAATGTCTGTAAAACCTAGGGGAAGAAAAGGGAGGACATAAAACAACAATTTCATAACATTGACCATATTTTATCCCCCACATCTCTTATATCAGCATCTGTGGTTTCTCTTCTTTTCCACTGCACAAAAAAATGCCAGTTTCAGTACCAACACCATTCCCTAGAACCAAAAAGATTCCTCCTCTACAACTGCAATTCTCCAAAACCCACATCTCTTCAACTCTCAACAAAAGTAGGAAGTGGGGCTGGAGAGATGGCTTAGGGGTTAAGGCGTTTGCCTACAAAGCCAAATGATTCCAGTTCGACTCTCCAGGCCCCACCTAAGCCAGTTGCATAAGGAGGCGCATGCATCTGGAGTTCGTTTGCAGTAGTCCATTCTCTTTCTTTCTGCTTCTCTCAAATAAACAAACAAACTATATTTTTATAAAAAGTAAAAGTGGGGGAGGGAGGCAAGTACTATGGTTGTCTACAATTAAAGTTGTCAATAAAAAAAAAAGTAGAAGCTAGTAGTAAGAGCACTGAAAAACAATAGCCAGGTGTGGTGGCACAAGCCTTAAATCCCAGAGAGACCCTACCTTAAAAACAAAACAAAAAATATAATAAACAAGGTCTTCGGGGTGTGGTGGTACACACCTTTAATCCCAGCACTGGGGAAGCAGAGGTAGGAGAAAAAAAACAAGGTGTGAGAGACGGGGCCAAATTCTTTTTTGAGGTAGAATCTCATTTTAGCCCAAGCTGACCTAGAATTTAGTATGTAGTCTCAGGGTGGCCTTGAATACACAGCAATCCTCCTACCTCTGCCTCCCAAGTGCTGAGATTAAAGGCATGTGCCACCATGCTCAGCCTGGGACCAAATATTTCTATTCTTGGAAGTAGTATACAAGACAGTCTTTTGTAAAAAATATTTTACTGAGCCAGGCGTGGTGGTGCATGCCTTTAATCCCAGCACTCGGGAGGCAGAGGTAGGAGGATCGCCGAGAGTTCGAGGCTACCCTGAGACTACATAGTTAATTCCAGGTCAGCCTAGACCAGAGTGAGACCCTACCTCGCAAAACCAAAAAAAAAAAAAAAAAAAAAAAATTTATTTATTTATTTATTTATTTATTTTTTTTTTTTTTTTTTTTTTTCGAAGGGTCTCACTCTGGTCCAGGCTGACCTGGAATTAACTCTGCCTCAGGGTGGCTCAACTGGAGTGATCCTCCTACCTCTGCCTCCCGAGTCTCAGGGTGGCCTTGAACTCAGGCTCACTTGGAATTCACTATGTAGTCTCAGGGTGGCCTTGAACTCACAGCGATCCTCCTATCTTAATAAGAATACTTTATTTTAGTTGGGCGTGGTGGTGCATGCCTTTAAGCCAGGCTCTTGGGAGGCAGAGGTAAGAGGATTGCTGTGAGACTACATAGTAAATCCCAGGTCAGCCTGAGCTAGAGCAAGACCCTACCTCAAAAATCAACAACAAATATTTAATGCTTGCTTCAGCAGCACATATAATAAAATTGGAACAATAAAGTGATTAGCATGGCACATCTGCAAGGATGACACATAAATTTGTGAAGGGTTCCTATTTTTTTTTTTAATTTATTTTAGCTGGGCACGGTGGCACACACCTTTAATCCCAGTACTGGGGAGGCAGAGGTAGGTGGATCACTTTGAGTTCGAGGCCACCCTGAGACTACGTCAGCCTGGACTAGTGAAACCCTACCTTGGGAAAAAGAAAAAAAAAAAAGACTACATAGTGAATTCCACATCTGCCCAAGCTAGAGTAAAGCCCTACCTACCTCGAAAATAAAAAAATTAAAAAAAAATTTTTTTAGCTAGGCATGGTAGTGCACACCTTTAATCCTACCACTCAGGAGGCAGAGGTTGGAGGATAACCCTGAGTTCAAGGCCACCCGGAGACTACATAGTGAATTCCAGGTCAGCTTGGGCTAGAATAAAAGCAAGACGCTACCTTAAAACCAAAACAGGGCTGGAGAGATGGCTTAGCCGTTAAGGCGTTTGCTTGCAAACCCAAAGGATTCTGATTCAATTCTCCAGGACCCACATAAGCCAGATGCACAAGGGAGCTTAGGCATCTGGAGTTCGTTTGCAGTGGCTGGAGGCCCTGGCATGCCCATTCTCTCCTCTCTCCGCCTCTTTCTCTCTTTCAAATAAATATAATCTTTTTAAAATTAAAAAAAAAAAAAATATATTTTATTTATTTGCAAGGAGGGAGACAGAAAGAGGCAGATAGAACTGGGCTGGAGAGATGGCTCAGCGGTTAAAGTGCATGGCTCCAAAGCCTAAGGATCCAAGTTCAATTACCCTACATAAGCCAGATGCATAAGGTAGCACATGTGTCTAGAGTTAGCTTGCAGCAGCTGGAGGACCTGGTGTGCCCATTCTTTTTCTACCTGCCTCTTTCTTTCACTGTGTGCACATATCATACCTTCCACCTTATTTAAGATAGGATTTCATTTGCAGCTTTATGCACCTGCCCTTGTTGGCCCTAGAGCTTCCTGGGATTCTGTCTCTGTCTCCTTTCTCACTGTAGGAGCTGACTAACTTTTACATGGGTTCTGAGGATCCAAATTTAGAGCCTCATACTTGCAGAGCAAGTGTTTTTCCCACTGGGCCATTACACCCAACACAGCCTTGTTATGGACAGAAAGGTGGGCTTTAGAATTAGATTAACTCTGGCAGATGGGCCTAATTCACAAAACACTAGTCTAACCTGACTCAAGGAAGTGATCTTCTCACATGTGACAGAAGCTTCCCTCTTTCTGGTCACTAATAAAGCAGTAATGATTTACACAGGAAGCTTTTTGTCTTATTTATTTATTTATTTGACAGATAAAGAGGGAGGGAGGGAGAGAATGGGCACACCAGGGCCTCCAGCCACTGCAAACGAACTCCACACACATGTGCCCCTTTGTGCATCTGGCTAACGTGGGTCCTGGGAAATCAAACCTGGGTCCTTTGGCTTTGCAGGCAAACACCTTAACCGTTAAGCCATCCTTTCAGCCCTGCATGAAGCCTTTTGGTCAAACATAGAATTATGAATGTTAGCAAAATTCAAGACCAAGTCTAATGTAGCTTCCAATATGAAAGGATTAGTTTTGTTTACACTGGAATCAAAGAACTGTCCTCTAACCACCACGAATAGTAGTAGTCAGATATGCCAAGTGCAGATCCACTTGTCATTAAGCACATCTCACTGGAAATGGTAACAACACAAGCATTTATGTAAGGGCTAAAGGCACAGGTTCAGATAAAGGATAAAGCAACAATTGACCCAGAGTTAACCATTACCACGATCAGCTAATTCAGTCCATGAACTAAGAATCACCAGTTCATTCAAAAGGCAAACAGTTAACTGTTCCTGGCATGAATACAGGACAAAGAATGGCTGCCAGATATTCAGACCAGCTCTGCTGACTGAGTCAGGTCACTTAGTACCCTGCTTTGTAGCTATTAGCTAATAATGAATTCCCTATCTTTCTCTCTTCTATATAGTACATCAGCAGCCCCTCCTGCCCTCACCCCAAGAGTTCCACCCAATTAACAAATAGTTACAACTGATTCAAAATACAGGCTTTGCTCTCTACAATCAGTGAAGCTAGAATAGATGTCAACAAACACTGTATTTCTGGCTGGCTGAGTGATAGGACTGCTTGCTGCTACAGAGTGAGTTCCAAGTTAGCCTAGGCTAAGTAAGAACCTGTCTTAAAAACAAACAGCTGAATGCCGGGCATGGTGGCGCACGCCTTTAATCCCAGCACTTGGGAGGCAGAGTAGGAGGGTTGCCATGAGTTCAAGGCCCCCCTGAGACTACATAGTAAATTCTAGGTCAGCCTGAACTAGAGTGAGACCCTACCTCGAAAAACCAAAAACAAACAAACAGCTGAGTGTGGTGGCACACACCTTTAATCCTAGCACTCGGAAGGCAGAGGTTGAAGGATCACTTGAGTTGGAGGCCAGCCCGTGACTACATAGTGAATTCCAAGTCAGCCTGGGCTAAAGCAAGACCCTACCACAAAAAATACCAAAAATTAAATTATAAGTACAACAAACAGACTGGCTCATGCTTATAATCCCAACATTTAAGAAGGTGAGACACAAAGACCACTGTGAGTTCAAGGACAGTCTGGGCTACAGAATGAAACCCTTCAAAAACAAGGACAAGACACAAAGCAAAATCAAGGTAAACTGTTCAAAAATAAGGGTCTAAGCCAAGCATAGTGGTATCCACCTTTAATCCCAGCACTCGGGAGGCAGAGGTAGGAGGATCACTGTGAGTAGGAGGCCACCCTGAGACTACATAGTGAATTCCAGGTCAGCCTGAGCTAGAGGGAGACCCCCTACACCTCCAGAAAAAAAAAAAAAAAAAAAAAAAAAAAAAGAGGGTTTGAATAGGTACTAACCTAATCTAATTAAAGTTTCAGTCCAGGGCCTGGAGAGATGGCTTAATGGTTAAGCGCTTGCCTGTGAAGCATAAGGACCCCAGTTCGAGGCTCGATTCCCCAGGACCCATGTAAGCCTAAACCAGATGCACAAGGTGGTGCATGCATCTGGAGTTTGCAGTGGCTGGAGGCCCTGGCGTGCCCATTCTCTCTGTCTCTCTCTGCTTCCTTCTCTGTCGCTCTCAAATAAACAAATAAAAATAAATAAACAAAAAAATTTTTAAAGTTTCAGTCCAGGTGGGGGGAAGGGAAGGAGAGTTAGATGCTGAAATTTAAAAAAAATTTTTTTTCTTACCCAGCCTGATGGTGTACACCATCAATCCCAGCACTTGGGGAGGCAGAGGTGGGAGGACTGACATGAGTTTGAGGCCACCCTGAGACTACATAGCGAATTTCAGGTCAGTCTGGGCTAAAACAAGAGCCTACCTGAGGTCAAAAAAAACAAAAAACAAAAAACAAAAACAACCAAAGTAGTTTTGGGGCTGGAGATGCTCAGTAGTTAAAGCGTTTGCCTGCAAAGCCTAATGACTGGGACTCCATTCCCCAGTACCCACATAAAGTCAGATACACAAAATGGTGCATTCATCTGGAGTTTGTTTGCAATGGCTAGGGGCTCTGGCACACCTGTTCTCTCTCCACGTAAATATTTTTAAATGTAGTTTTCTGGAAGGACTTTGTAATGGAATATGCTTGATTTATGTCAAACAGCTGGGGGGAGAGATTAAAATGTCATATGCAATGTGGATATAAATAATTTTACCAAAGATTGAAAATAAGTTGGCTTTCTTAACCTACTTTCCTATCACACGTACCTCAAAAAGCAAGATTTGAGAAGAGGTCTACAAAGAGAAACATGTGCCTTAAGGGAGACTATTTTGCCTAAAGCTGGTAAGTAGAATCAGCAAATAGCAAAAATGTCATAACGTATGACCTGGGCCAAATACAAACAGAAAAACCCCAAATTTCACCTTAAATACCTACAAAAAAATGTTTAACTCATTCCCCTCAATGCCTTTTGGCCTTATCCATGTAACAGAGGCTATGAACTAAAGACAAAAAAGGTATACCTAGGCTGGAGAGAGATCTTACCAGTTAAGGTGCATGCCTGCAAAGCCAAAGGAATCAGGTTCAATACCCTAAGATCCATGTAAGCCAGATGCACAAGGTGGTGCATGCATCTTGTGCATCTGGAGTTCATTTGCAGTGGCTAGGGCCCAGGCATGTCCATTTTCTCTCTCTCTCTCTCCTCTGCCCCTTTTTCTCTCTCAAATAAATAAAAATATTTTTTAAAAGGTACACATGTAGCCGGGCATGGTGATGCACGCCTTTAATCCCAGCACTTGGGAGGCAGAGGTAGGAGGATCACCATGAGTTCGAGGCGAGGCCACCCTTGGACTACATAGTGAATTCCAGGTCAGCCTGGGCTAGAGTGAGACCCTACCTCGAAAAACCAAAAAAAAAAAAAAAAAAAAAAAAAAGGTACACATGTGTGTTCTGAATCCTTTGCTTTAGCTAGATAGAGTTGTAATTCAATATGAAAGTTACAAAAATGTCATGATAGCTGGGCAAGGTGGTGCATGCCTTTCATCCCAGTCCTCAGTCAGAGGTAGGAGGATCGCCATGAGTTCAAGGCCACTCTGACACTACATAGTGAATTCCAGGTCAGCCTGGGATACAGCGAGACAGCACATATTTTCTCAAAATTCATCACTTCACTCTGTAAACACTTTGAAGGACTATGTTTCTAAAGAGACTCTACATAAAAGAACATTAATGCCATACTCCTACTCAGCAAACTCTTTAAATACCCAAGACCCAAGACATCATCTCATTCTCCTGACTCCTCATAGTATAATGTCTAAACCACCAAAGAATGAAAAGCAACCATAGTTCAGAAGTTCAACAAGGGCTAGGTATTGTATCATTGTCAAAGAATCACTTAGAAAAACAGTTTCAAAAATATCCCTGGCACTGGGGAGATGGTTCAGTGGTTGAAAGCACTTGTTTGCAAAGCCTGATAACCTGAGTTTGATTCCCCGACACCCACATACGATCAGATACAAAAGTAGTATATACATTTGTTTGCAGCGGGAACAGACTTTGGTGTGCCCATACATACACGCACGCACACATTCATGCAAATAAGTAAAATATCTCTGAGGAGAGGAAGAACCAAGAAAATCTGAAGCTGGGGGACCAGCTAGACATTAGCAGTGGCAAGAGATGCTGTCTCAAAGTCGGAAATCAGATGGGGATAGGAGAGGCTTTGTACATGCTAGACAAGCCTTTACCTCTGAGCTAAACCTCTACATCTGAAGATACAATGAAATTCCTTACTTAATGGTGACATATATAGCACCGTAATTTATGCTTCTCCAATTCTTCAAAGAGATCCCAATTAGTTTCCCAAACTGGGCTGGAGAGATGGCTTAGCAGTTAAAGCACTTGTCTACAAAGCCAAAGGACCCAGGTTTATTTCCCTAGGACCTACGTAGGTAGGCCAGATGCACAAAGTAACACACGGGTCTGGAGTCCATTTGCAGTGGCTGGAGGCCCAGGTGCACCCATTCTCTCCCTCCCTCTCTCTGCCTCTTTCTCTCAAATAAATAAAAAATAAGTTGCCTAAACTGCTACAGGCTACCGCAGTCATCTGAAAAGGAATTCCAACACATTGACAAGCTGAATTGAGACTTTAATAAATGTAATTTTTATCTTCAGATGTTTGAGAAATATATCACAGTCAAGCTCTCTCTCTTATGAAAATGACTGATATGACATATGACAGCAAGGAGAAGAAAGCTACTCACATAGTTCTTGACTTCCCGTCGAGCATTGGCATCAATAGCAAGCCACCTTTGCTGATACTGTGCCTTGATATCCGGATCTTTTGATGTCAAAGAGTTCTTGATTTGTAAACCAGCTGCAACTCTGGCAACCTGACTGTTTCCTGGATTTGCCAGCACTCTGGACAGTTCCACAAGGAAAGTAGGCTGTTAAGACAAGATGCATTTGTGAACAAAACTACTCTGGGAATATCACCATTTCAGGAATACCAAGCTAACAGAGGGGGAGAAAAAGTTTAGGACATGTTAGGACATGCAAAATATCTACTTAAAGGTGGGAACAGTGGTGCATGCCTATAGTCCCAAGAGTTTGAGACCAGACCAGCCAGGTCACATAGCAAAACCTCAAAGGAAAAAAAAAAAAAAAAAGTGCTGGAGAACCTGAGTTCAATTCCTAGACCCCCATATCAAAAAGCAGAAAGCTGTGGTGGGGCTTGTAGTCCAGCACAATGACCTCAAGGTGTGATGGGAGGGAGAGCCAGAATTTCCCAGAAGCTCCTGGTGAGCCCAGCAAAGACACCAGAATGAGAACCCAAAGTAAGAAATCGTGCCTCCATAGGCATGCCTGCACTCACACACAAATAATTTTAAAATAAAAAAATAAAAGCCAGGCTTGGTGGTGCATGCCTTTAATCCCAGTACTTGGGAGGCAGAGGTAAGAAACTGCATATATACTTTATATAAGAATATGTATACATCTAAAACAGTCCTCTACTGTACATTTTAGTTGTAAGTGTTCAGCAAAATGAAAAAAAAAAAAAGCCTACTTATAAGAAAAAATGATAACAAATATTTAGAACCAAGCAAAACTATAAGGGACTGAAGAGATAGCTCAGCAGTTAAGGCACTTGACTGCATAGCCTAATGACTCTGGTTCAATTCCCCAGTACTCATATAAAGCCAGAAGCACAAGGTGGTGCATGCATCTGGATTTTGTCTGCAGTGGCTACAATCTCTGGCATGCCCATTCATTCATTCTCTGTCTTTCTCTCTCACTGTTTGCAAATAAATTTTAAATAGATGCCTTCTTGCCCAGTGTGGTGGTGCCTGTCTTTAATCCCAGCACTCAGGAGGTAAAGATAGGAGGATTTCTGTGAGTTCAAGGCCAGCCTGGGACTACAGAGTCAACCTGGGCTACATTGAGACCGTATCTCGAAAAACCAAAAAAATGATTTCTTAAAAAAGAAAAAAAAAAAAAGATAAAAATGTTAAGACAAGATACCCCAAGAAAAATACTAAAGACTCCTATACATTTTGTACTTAAATTCTACAAACACAGAATTCCTAAAAGTTGTATTAGGTACCACTAAACAATGTTAGGAGTGAAAATTAAAAGGCTTCTTGCAAATTAGCTAAAGCAAAAAAAGACTGAAGTGGAATTATCATTTTATACTAGCAGGAAAAACTTTTCCAGGGAAAGGATAAAAAGTTCTAAGAGTACACAACACACACACAGAGAGAAGGAAGTTTGTATAAACAAGCTTTTTCACTTTTGTTATTACTTTGCCAAGAAACTGCAAAGGAACACTTTAGGTTACAATATTATTTCAAAGTAATACTTATTACCTTTTAAAAGATGTTGTCAAGTACCATTCACCCTTCCCTCTGCTCCCATTCTCTCAGCAGCAGAGGGACACCAAAGAGAAACATTTCTGGCACCAGGCTGTTTCAACGAACCTTATCCACATTTTTCTATACAAAGGTCAGCCTCCTAGTGGACTTATGTTTTTTCTGTACCCCTTAAATTTGAAAATGTGAAAAATGAGTAACTTCTCTGTGATTTCACAGCGCACAGGCCCAATCTCAAGGATGAGGCTCAAGTCTCGTGGTCTGGGTGCAGAACCCTAAGGTTTGGATCTCTATTCACCAAAGTCCAGGTGTAGATATACACATATTCCCAGAGAAATAGCCAGGCAATAAAGGCAAAAATATGTGGGAAAGGGCTCAAGGGAAACTGGGTGCCAGGCCTGGCCTTGAACACAGATTTCAGTAGCTAGGAAAAGAGTAGAGCTCTGGAAAGTGGATGCAAGAGAACCACAAGGACCATGAGACAGGAAGGAGAAGCCTTCCAGGGCCAGCACAGGGCGGGCAGCTGGGGCCCTGCAGCTTCCACATGGCCCCTAGGCCCGGCTCCCCCACCCCCACCCTTGCTGAACACGCAGCGCGGTGCAACCTAACCTCCCTTCCCTCCCTCATTCTCCCTCCCGCTGCACCGCCGCCCTCAGGCCGCACAGCCATTGGACGACGTTCACCCCGGCGCGCCAGGCTATTGGCCAGCCGCTAGGCCCGGGGCGGGACACACCCACCGGCTTCCCGATGGCGGGGTTAGGTTGGACCAAGTGGTGGTGGGGGGGAGGGGGGGGACGAGATGGGGCGGGGTGGGTTCCTGAGGCCTGGGCCTCCCGGAGGGCGGGAAGGCCCGCACGCAGGGATGGGGAACGCGGCGGGATGGGGCGCGGCGGGGCGGCACGCACCAGGTTCTCTACGGCAGCACGCTCCAGGAACTTCTGCGCTGCTTCCAGCTCCAGCCGATCTGGGGGAGGGAGGTGGGGGGGGGAGGAGAGGAAAGTGGGAAAGAGAGCAGGGTCAGAGGGGCCGGGCTCCCCTCCCCCACCGCAGTCACCTCAACCCGACCCCCCCGGCCCCCGTGTCCTACCCGGAGACACGGTCTTCTCGAGGATGGTGATCAGCTCCATGGCGGAGGTGGTGGCTCAGGCGACTCCTCCCAAGACGACGGCCGGGGGCTCTCGGGCGGCGGCTCTCACTGGGGATGGGGGTTGGGGGGTCGGGTGGGAAGGGAGGGTGGGGTAAGGGGGCGGGGGGTCACCACAAGCCCATTCACTGGCTCCCTCAGGGCAGACGCACCGGCTCCCTTCCCTCCCCACTCTCCTTCCTTCCGCCCTTCCTAAGTGTGCGGCTGGCGGCAGCGGCAACTGCTCCTCTGGCGGCGGGGGAGGGACCCCGGGGGCAGCTCAGAGCGCGGCTGGTGCTCGGCTGGCGGAGGGAGAAAGAAGGAAGGGAGGCAGTGAGAGAGGCGGCGCACAGGGAGGGTGAGAGGGAGAGAGAGGGAGGGAGGGAGGAAGGCGGAGGGATATCCGGGCCGGACTTCTCCGCGGCGGCACCGCGCTCCATGGCGATTGGCTGCTACCGTGGCCACGCGGAATCTCCGATTGGTCAAGAGCTCAGTGTTGAAGGGCCGCCGTATGCTCATTGGCCTGCTGGTTTCAAGGCCCCGGAGTTGACTAGGCGGGCAGCGAAATAGAGGACGCGGATTGGTGGAGAGGAGGGACTTTGGGGTGGGGCCCGTGAAACCCGGATGCTGATTGGTCTAACCTGGTAAAGGCCTTGCGCTCTAGACGGGCCGTGCTCTGGGGCAGGAGGTAGGCGGAAGGTAAGGGTCGGAACCCGCCCGATTGGTTGGGATACTAGACGTTGATTAGGGGACTGGTCGCCCGGGAGAACTAGGGAGAGGAGTTCGGGGTAGCCGGCGCGCCAAGGCGGCAGGCGCTCTGCTGCTTGAGGAGCCTGGCGCGGGGCACGTCGGGACGCCCCCGGGAAGGGGCGGAGCTGGGCGAAGGCCTCTCGGACTGGGTCCGGGGAAAGCGCGGGTCACTCTTAAGGGGCGTGTTGAGGGAAAAGAAGCTTTCGCGGGCCTGTCGGAGGGCGGGGAGGGGCGGAGGAGGGGGGGGACCGTTAAAGTCCTGCGCCGCGCCCACAGGAAGCTGCCGTCATGGCGAAGTCTCTCGGGAGCGCTGCACTCGGCTGAGCCGCTCCCCGGAGACCATGTGGTGCGATGTGCAATGTGCGGCTGTGAAAATTGAAGCCCAGAGAGGCTGGGGCGCTTGCCCAAGGTCACACAGCCCAGGAGAGGCTGGATGAGGACTGGGCTCTGGCGCGCCTCGTTGCCCCATCTGCAACACCCCCCCTCCACGCCCCGGCTCATAGCGACCCGAAATGCTGAGGACGCCTATAAAAGGCACAACCTTGAAGCGGAAACGTGTCTGCCTTAGCAACCAGCACGCGTGCATGCACTGGGCGTGGTGGTGCACACTTGCAAACCCAGCGTGGGGGGGCGGGGCGGGGAGGGCAGAGGCTGGATTGCTTGCAGATTTCGAGGCTAGCCTGGGCTGCAGTGTAGTCAGTATGTCTCAAAGGAGGAGGGGATGGAGTTCACTGGATAGAGTGCTTTGCTTCACGTGCACAAAAACCCTGGGTTCTCATCAACGTTTCGTACATCCGGTGTGGTGAAGCGGTCCTGTAATCCCAGCACTTGAGAGGTGAATGCAGGAAGATAAAAAAAAAAAAAAAAAACGTGCATACAGTTTCTTGACAACCCCTCTCCCTCCACACTGGAACCAAGGCTCTATCCAAGTTAAGCATTTCTGGAGCTGTGAATGTCTTCGCCTTATTGGTTAAGGATTAGTGGGATTTAGGGTTCCACACTATATAGTATGAGTTTGTGAAATGATTCTCCTACACTTGCCACACTGGGGAAGCCTGGAGAATTATGTTCCATAAGGGGTCAGACAAGAATTAGGAAAGCAGCCTGGCGTGGTGGTGCACGCCTTTAATCCCAGCACTGTGGGAGGCAGAGGGAGGAGGACAGCTATGAGTTCGAGGCCACCCTGAGAATACAGAGTGAACTCCAGGTCAACCTGGACTTGAGCGAGACCTTACCTCGAAACCAAAAAAAAAAAAAAAAAACTAGCTACTTTTGACATTATACATATATATGTGTGTTTGTATTATATGTGAAATATATATATAGTGAGCCCATTTCCTTTCATGCCAAGATGCTAAGCAATTAGGAAGGCTTTAAAAATATTTTTATTTATTTGCAAGCAGGGAGAGAGAGAGAAAGGGCACACCAGGGTCTCCATCCACTGCAAACGAACTCCAGTTGCATGTGCTACATTCTGCATCTGGCTTTATGTGGATACTGGAGAATTGAACTTGGGTCGTCAGGTTTTGCAAGCAAATGCATTAGCCACTGAGCCATCTCCAGCCCTGCCCCCCTTTTTAAAAAATATTTTTACTTATTTATTTGCAGAGGGAAGCTTTTTAAGACAAGGGTCTCTGGCTGGGCGCAGTGGTACACACCTTTAATCCCAGCACTCAGGAGGCAGAGGTAGGAGGGTCACCATGAGTTTGAGGCCACCCTGAGACTACATAGCGAATTCCAGGTCAGCCTGGGCTAGTGAGACCCTATCTTGGGAAGAAAAAAAAAAAAAAAAAAAAACAAGGTTCTCTGTAGTCCAGACTGCTCTGGAACTCTATGAAGCTCAGGCTGGCCTCAAACTTTCCACATCCTTGTACCTCAGTCTCTCAGTTGTTGGGATTACCCGTGTGAGCCACCAAAACAGGCCCTATGCTTTGTTTTTCATTAGACCCATTCCACTGCCCTACCCTACAGATACAACCATGTTGATCCCTTCTTAAGAGGAAAAAGTGGTCTTTCTGTGCTAGAGTCTGTGGTTGAGAAGCAAGAGACATCATTCCTGACATTGTTCCTAACCCCATTTTATAACTAGTTGATTTCCTATGGTTTAACAGTTCCAACACTAGCCTTTTGTTCTACTAACTGTGGAAGTGAGGAAGAAATAGGTTCCCCAAGCTAGGGGAAGGCCCAAAGACAGGTAAGAAAGAAATGTCACCCCACATGTTTTGCCTGGACGAATTCAGCATCTGATCCAGTCTGATTCCTCAGCAACAGCACCCTCTACTTCTTCCCCAATTTGATATTCTTAGGTATGCTGGAGTCTTGGGCCAACTCTTGAGTTCAAACCAGTGAGCTCTCCCCCAGATTCACCTGAGCTTGATGGTAAAGCATACCCCAGTAAAGCTTATCTAGAGGCCTACCTGGTGGACAAGGCTTCTTCTTGGATGTTTATTTCTCCTCACCTGAACTCAGGGTGCCTGGGAATGGCGGCGGGGGGCGGGGGGGGGCAGATTTTCTTCTCTTTTACTCTCTTCTAAGTTATGGGTTCTTTACTAACTAATCTTAGCTTCCTTTTTTCCTAATGTGAAGAAGAGAGCATTTTACTCTTGCTCCACTTCCCATGTGGGTGTGTGTATGTGTTTCTTCAAGCTCTTCAGTATTCCTGGAAAACCCCTTCATGTTTATGTGAGTAAGCTCCCAGGTCCTCCTTTCACATCAATGTATATACCCATTCCAGCCTCCTCCCTGGATTCAGAATTACCCCCTAACTAAAATTCAATAATTTATCCTTCTCAGTCTGTGTATTTCAGGGTTTTTGTTGTTTGTTTTTTTGTTTTGTTTTTGTTTTTTTCAAGGTAGGGTCTTACTCTAGCCCAGGCTGACCTGGAATTCACTATGTAGTCCCAGACTAGCCTTGAATTCATAGTGATCCTCCTACCTCTGCCTCCTGAGTGTTGGGATTAAAGGTGTACACCACCACACCACACTAGTCTGTGTATTTCAATTCTTTGTTAATAGACAAGAGAGCTAGGTGTAATGGCACACATCTTTGCCACCACACCCAGATCTTTTTTATTTTTATTTTTATTTATTTATTTATTTTTTTTTGGTTTTTTCAAGTAACTCTGGTCAGGCTGACCTGGAATCTTTAGTCTCAGGGTGGCCTCGAACTCTCGGTGATCCTCCTACCTCTGCCTCCCGATGCTTTAAAGGCGTTATTTTTATTTTTTGAGATAGGGATGGGCACATTATGTAAATAAACTCCAGACACATGTGCCACCTTGTGCATCTGGCTTATGTAGGTAATGAGAATTGAATCTGGGACCTTTGGCTTTGCAGGCAAGCACCTTAACTGCTAAGCCATCTTTCCAGCCCCTGCACCATAGCTTTGAGTGTAGAGTACAGACACCAGAAACTGCAGGTTTTAATTCATGTTCCAGCTTTCCCCTTCCTTTCCAATGTGATGTTCTTTCCATATGTAAAATAATGTACCTCAGTGGTAGAGTGCTTGCCTAACACAAACAAGGAGGGAAAAAAACAAATTCTGAAGTTGAAGTCTGGTTTTCAGTCTTACTGTGCCACTCCTGCCTAACTTCTGGAAACTGCAAGCTTGAAGAAATCGGCCTGGCTGGAAAGTCTCTGAAGGTGCACAGCACTGTAATGCCAGGCAGTGGCTTCTCCAGTGATGAGCTCACAGCTTTCCCACCCAGTGCCCCAGGAGGCCACAGCAACGCCAGCTGGCAGAGTTGGAGAGAGATTCTCAGCCTCTCTGGGACTGAAGAAGGATGGGCATCCAGATTGAGTGCCCCCCTACCCAAATTGCACTACTGTTTCCACGTGACCCTTCTTCCCAGATACCCAGGAAAGCAGCAAGACTTAACTGCTGTTTCATCTTCAGCTCTCAGAAGTAGAGAGACTGTTATCTTGAAAACACCTCCTCTGGCCCCCACTTCTTGCCTTGCTTTGACTGGCTCTTCTTTCTGCTTCTTGAACAGGCTGTGACTTGTGGCCCCAGCATCTTGGCATTGGCTGCATTTTCTTGATTGCCATCTGGCTGGTTCCTTCTCGTTATTCCTCAGTCCAGGTGCCAAGTGATGCTGACCCAAACCACCCTGTCTCATGTCCCCAGTACATCCCCAGCCATGGATTTTTCAAGGCAGGGCAGAGAGAGAGAGGGGCTGGAGAGAAGGTTCAGAGGTTAAAGGCACTTGCTTGAAAAGCCTGATGGCCTGGGTTCAATTCCCCAGTACTCACATAAAGCCAGATGTGCAAAGTGGCACATGAGTCTGGAGTTTGTAGCAACACAAAGGCCTGGTGCACCCATTCTCTTTCATAAATAAATGTATTATAAAATAAACAAACCAGCCGGGCGTGGTGGCGCACGCCTTTAATCCCAGCACTCGGGAGGCAGAGGTAGGAGGATCGCCGAGAGTTCGAGGCCACCCTGAGACTACATAGTTAATTCCAGGTTAGCCTGGACCAGAGTGAGAGCCTACCTCGCAAAAACAAAAAAAAAAATAAAAAAAAAATAAACAAACCAAGAGATGGCTCAGTTGGTAAAGTGTTTACCACACAAGCATGAGGACCTGATTCCTAGTACCCTTATAAAAAATTTAAAAAAGCAAAAGAAAAAATGGAACAGCAATACATGCTTATATTCAGCACTGGAGAAGCTGAAACAGTGTATCCCTGGGACTTGCTAGCTAGCTAGCCTAGCTAAATAAGAGAACAGTGAATTCCAGGTCAGCCTGGGCTAGAGTGAGACCCTACCTCAAAAAAACAAAAACAAAACAAAAGAATGTTTTTATTTTTATTTATTTATTTATTTGAGAGCGAGAGAGAATGGGCAGGCCAGGGCCTCCAGCTGCTGTAGACTCCAGATGCATGTACCACCTTGTGCACCTGGCTTATGAGGGTCTTGGCAAATCAGAACCAAACCTGGGTCCTTTGGCTTTGCAGGCAAGCGCCTTAGTCACTAAGCCATCTCTTCAGCCCCCTTTCTTTCTTTTTTGTCTTCCTTTTATTTTACTTATTTTTATTTTTTGGTTTTTCGAGGTAGGGTTTCATGGTAGCCCAGGCTGACCTGGAATTCACTATGTACTCTCAGAGTGGCCTCAAACTCACCATGATCCTCCTACCTCTGCCTCCCAAGTGCTGGGATTAGAGGCATGTGCCACCATACCCAGCTATTTTTTATTTTAATTGTACTGGGGGGGGGCACGTGCCAGGGCCTCTAGCCACTGCAAATGAACTCCACCATGTGCATCTAGCTTACATGGATACTGGGGAATCAAACCTGGGTCTTAGGCTTCACAGTCAAGTGCCTTAACCACTGAGTCATCTCTCCACAGCCCCTAACTTTTATTTTTTTAATGTATGTGGGAATGAGAGTGTGGGTAGTGTGCATGTCAAAGGATAACCCTGGGTGTCAGCTCTTACTTTTTTTTTTTTTTTTTTTGGCTTTTCGAGGTAGGGTCTCACTGTAGCTCAGGCTGACCTGGAATTAACTATGTAGTCTCAGGGTGGCCTCAAACACTCGGTGATCTTCCTACCTCTGCCTCCCAGGTGTTGGGATTAAAGGCGTGCACCACCACTCCTGGCAGCTCTTACCTTACCTTTTTTTTTGGAAGCAGAACCTCTAACTGTTTACTGCTGAGTTTACCAGGCTAGCTGGCCTGTGAGTTTCTGGGAGATTCTCCTGCCTTAGAGAAAGAGACACAGAGAATGGATGTGCCAGGGCCTCTAGCCACTGCAGATGAACTCCAAATGCACGTGCCCCTTTGAGCATCTGGCTTTACATGTGTGCTGGGGAATCAAACCGGGGTCCTTAGGCTTTGCAAGCAAGCGCTTTAACCACTGAGCCATCTCTCCAGCCCTGGTTTGTGTTTTGTTTTTGTTTTTTCAAAGCAGGGTCTCACTCTAACCCAGGCTGACCTGGAATTCACTATGAAGTCTCAGGGTAGCCTTGAACTCAGTGAGGCGATCCTCCTTCCTCTATCTCCCTAGAGCTGGGATTAAAGGGGTGTGCCATCACACCCAGCTCTGTTTGTATTTGAAACAGGTTCTCCTTGGCCTGGAACTCACTATGTATTCCAGGTTGCTCTTCCTACATTTGTGTAATACTCCTGCCTCATCCTCTTGAGTGCTATGATATAACTGTACACCACTACACCTGGCTTTTTTTGCCTTTTTTTTTCAAGGTAGGGTCTCTCGCTCTAGCCCAGGCTGACCTGGAATTCACTATGTAGTCTCAGAGTAGCCTTGAATTCACGGTGATCCTGCCTCCCGAGTGCTGGGCTTAAAGGCGTGTGTCACCACACCTGACTTCTTTTGCTTTCTTAACCAAAAGCAATGGCACATATCATTTCCTCTTCTTTGCCTGCTGGACTACTCATCATTCAGGTCTCAGTTTGACCTCATTTCAAGGGATTTTTTTTTTCCGTTTTTCCAAGGTAGGATCGCATTCCTTAAGGGAATTTTTCTAAGCATTTAGGCAACTTTGGCATCCCCAGTAACACCCTACTCTTCTCATTGTAAAGACTCCTTACACTTAAGAGCTAGAAGTGTTTGAGTGATTGCATGGCATGCCCTGGACTCCAACATTGAAGAAAAAACAAACATTCAGTATCTCTTTTTTACTTTTTTTTTTTGTTTGTTTGTTTGTTTTTCGAGGTAGGGTTTCACTCTAGTCCAGGCTGACCTGGAATTCACTATGTAGTCTCAGGGTAGCCTTTAACTCACGGTGATCCTCTTGTCAACTTTTTTGTTAAGATTTCTTTTTGTTTATTTATTAGAGATAGAGACAGGGAGAAAGAGATAGACAGTGAGAATGGGCACACCAGGGCCTCTAGCCACTGCAAATGAACTCCAGACGCATGTGCCCCTTTGTGCATCTGGCTTACGTGGGTCCTGGAGAATTGAACCTGGGTCCTTAGGCTTCACAGGCATGTGCCTTAACCGCTAAGCCATCTCTCCAGCCCTCTTTTTTACATTTTATTTATTTATTTATTAAGAGAGAGACTGGGCACAACGCCAGGGCCTCCAGCCACTGTAAATAAACTCCAGACACGTGTCACCATGTGCGTCTGGCTTATGTGGGTTCTGGTGAAGCCAACCTGGGTCCTTGGGTCTTGCAGGCAAGTGCCTTAACCACTAAGCTATCTCTCCATACCATCAATATCTCTCTTTTGTTAGAAATTTATTTGAGCCGGACGTGGTGGCGCACACCTTTAATCCCAGCACTCAGGAGGCAGAGGTAGGAGGATTGCCATGAGTTCAAGGCCAGCCTGCGACTACATAGTGATTTCCAGGTCAGCCTGAGCTAGAGTGAAAGAGTAAGACCTTACCTCAAAAAACCAAAAAAAGAAAAAAGAAAGAAATTTATTTGTATGTGTGCACACATATGTGTGTATGCATGCGTGTATGCCAGGACCTCCTGCTGCTGCAAAGGAACACCAGACATCCACATCTGCACCACTTTTTGTTTTCAAAGTAGGGTCTCACTCTAGCACAGACTGATCTGAAATCAGTCTCAGGCTAGCCATGGAATTCACAGCGATCCTCTTACTTCAACCTCCCAAATGTTGGGATGAAAGGTGTGTGCCACCATGCCTGCATACACCACTTTTTGTGTTCATCTTACATGTGTGGCTTGGAAATTGAAGCTAGGCCAGCAGGCTTTGCACTGAGCCATCTTCCCAGCCATTATATTTTCTTCCCAGCACTCAAGAGGCAGAGGTAAGTCGGGTGTGGTGGTGCATGACTTTAATCCCAGCACTTGGGAGGCAGAGGTAGGAGGATCGCTGTGGGTTCAAGGTCACCCTGAGACTGCATAGTGAATTCCAGGTCAGCCTGGGCTAGAGTGAGACCCTACCTCGGGGGGGGGGGGAAGAGGCAGAGGTAGGAGGATCCTTTTGAGTTCAAGGTCAGCCTGGGATTACAGATTGAGTTCCAGGTCAGCCTGGGTTATATTGAGATCCTACCTTAAAAAAAAGCTGGGCGTGGTAGCGCATGCCTTTAATCCCAGCACTTGGGAGGCAGAGGTTGGAGGATCGCCATGAGTTCAAGGCCACCCTGAGACTACAGAGGGAATTCTATTGTCTGGACCAGAGTGAGACCCTACCTCAAAAAACAGGAAAAAAAAAGTGTGTGTGTGTGTGTGTATACATACATACATACATACATACATACATACATATATATATATATATATATATATATATATATATATATGCTTTTAATCCCAGCACTTGGGAGGCAGAGGTAGGGGGATCGCCATGAGTTTGAGGCTACCCTGAGACTACATAGTGAATTTCAGGTCAGCCTGGGCTAGAGTGAGACCCTACCTCAAAAAACAACAAAACAAAACATACATATATATATAAAACATTTTGCTGGAAAACTTGTAACCATTGTCAGTTGTCTATACCCCATGACCAGGAACTAAAGTATTCCACCTTTGCCTTATTACTGCCCTCAAGTTCAATGCTGTGAGAGTTTTCTGACAAGGTTCTTCTGATATTTCAATAACCAAGGTCCTTTGATCAGTAACTGAAATGCACATCTACCACCCCATATTCAGATTGTGAGGTTAGAGCACAGTGATGTTCTGATATAATTAGAAAAAGGCCTCCTGTGTCCACATCTAATGGGAACCTTTGTCCACCACTCTATGGTCATGGTCAAGGTTGGATAACATAGATATACATAGATAACAGGGACGTATTTTTTAAATACACATTTTGATTTGTCATATTTGACCAAACCTTACCTTTAAGGCATCATAGTGGAATGGATAGTTTTCACAGGAAAATGAGAACACACATTTTGAAATACTGAGGTACCTAGACGTCATTATATGTCTCCTGTCCATTGTGAGGACAGCAGGGTACACCTCTGTATCAATGGTGCTAGTTTAGGGGTGTCCTCAGCTGGCTTCAGTAGTCATAGCTGCATTTGACATTTGTCTGTTACTGAGCATAAGCTTTGCAGTGAATCTCCACTTTGTTTTGTTCTTTCCAGAATGTTTAGGAATTCTCACAGCCCAGGTAGCAGACACAGTAACCACTGGGTTGTGACAGATACCAACCAAATTAGCTCATTCATTCTAACTTGAGAGGGACCTATTAGTTATTTAGTTTTTAAATATTTTTAATTTATTTATTTGAGAGAAAGCGAAAGAGGCATGTAGAAAGAATGGGCACACCAGAGCCTCCAGCCACTACAAACAAACTCTAGATGCATGCACCACTTTGTGTGTCTGGCTTATGTGGGGACTGGGGAATTGGTATATGTATATATATATTTTTTTTTCGAGAAAGGGTTTCATTCTAGTCCAGGCTGACCTGGAATTCACTATGTAGTCTCAGGGTAGCCTCAAACTCATGGTGATCCTTCTACTCTGCCTCCCAAGTGCTAGAATTAAAGGCATGTGCCACCACACCCAGCTGTATAATTTTTTTGAGGGGTTTTCGAGGTAGGGTCTCCCTGTAGCCCAGGCTGACCTGGATTTCACTATGTAGTCCCAGGGTGGCCTCGAATTCACAGCAATACTTCTACCTCTGCTTTTTTTTTTTTTTTTTTTTTTTTTTGAGGTAGGGTTTCACTCTGGCCCAGGCTGACCTGGAATTCACTATGTCGTCTCAGGGTGGCCTCGAACTCATGGTGATCCTCCTACCTCTGCCTCCCGAGTGCTGGGATTAAAGGCGTGCGCCACCACGCCCAGCTAAAAAAATATTTTTTATTCACAGCTTCCATAATTACAGACAATAAACCATGGTAA
This sequence comes from Orientallactaga sibirica, assembly GCA_036365145.1. NCBI lineage: Eukaryota > Metazoa > Chordata > Mammalia > Rodentia > Dipodidae > Orientallactaga > Orientallactaga sibirica. Next base: position 31,319,985 of record JAEOAD010000013.1, on the reverse strand, counting down.
TTCACGCCCCCCACTTTCTCTTTGCAACTCCATTCTCCATTATATCCCCTTCCCCTCTCAATCAATCTCTCTTTCATTTTGATGTCATCATTTTTCCTCCTATTATGATGGTCTTGTGTAGGTAGTGTCAAGCACTGTGAGGTCATGCATATACAGGCCATTTTGTGTCTGGAGGAGGACGTTGTCCGGAGTCCTATCCTCCCTTTGGCTCTTGCATTCTTTCCACCACCTCTTCCACAATGGACTCTGAGCCTTGGAAGGTGTGTTAGAGATGTTTCAGTGCTGAGCACTCCTCTATCACTTCTCAGCACCATGGTGCCTCCTGAATCATCCCAGAAGTCACTGCCATCTGAAAAGAGAAGTTTCTCTAAACCAAAAAGTGAGAGTAGCATTAATATATGGGTATGAACTAAGAGAAGTGCTTACCAGGCAGTTTGGTGAGTATAGTATATACCTTTAGCCAGACACCAGCAGACATTACACCCCTAGGGCTCATGATTACCCCTGTAATAGGTTTTCAGTATCAGGGGTGTATTCCCTCCCATGGAGTGGGCCTCCAGGCCAATTAGAGAATGGTTGGTTCCCCCATAATAGACATGTCACTATTGTACCTGTTTGGCTCATTTGGCCTGGCAGGCCAAATTTAAGTCTTGCGGTGTCCACTGTTGTTTATCTCCACTGGTGATTTCTCTCTGCCCCATGGAACTGCATGCATAGTTTTTTCCAGCTTTCTGTCAGTTGGTTTACACTGAGGAGGTTTTCAGCTCAGCTCTAGGATTTCTTTTTTCGTGGTAGGGTCTCACTTCAGCTCAGGCTGACTTGGAACCCACTATGTAGTCTCAGGGTGGCCTCAAACTCACAACAATCCTCCTACGCCTGCTTCCCAAGTGCTGGGATTAAAGGTGTGAGCCACCACACCTGGCTCCAGCAGGATTTCTCAGTGATCTTGTAGCCCAAGTATGTTATAGGGTCTTACCATCTATTCCTGGTGGGAAATCAAGAGCCTTGGCAATGGCTTGTAATGTTTTGGGGGTATCAGTGACCTCCCTGGCCAACAACTCACTGGAAGGTATCCCATCCCTGGCACTAAAAATTTTCTAGTAACAATCTATGGCTTCTGGGTGTTCCATTGTCCAAAAAAGTAGGTTTCCATATCACTTATTCATACCCTCTTAGATTTTGATTAACCTTCCCCCACCTTTCTTTTATTCAGTCCCTTCCCCTGACCTCACTGAGGACTTTACACCCCAATAATCTGTTCTTCTACTTACACATATACAATACCATCCTCCTAAATCTCCCTCCCTCCCTTTCTATTCCCTTTATATCCCTTTCTATCTTACTGGCCTCTGCTGAGTTTTATTTTTACTCACATAGAAGTCCAATCATTGGTAACTAGGATCCACATATGAGAGAACATGCACCATTTGGCTTTCTGGGCCTGGGTTACCTCACTAAGTATAATCCTTTCTAGATCTACCCATTTTCCTGCAAATTTCATTTTCTTTACTGCTGAGTAGAACTCCATTGTATAAATGTGCCGCGTCTTCATTATCCACTCATCAGTTGAGGGACATCTAGGCTGGCTCCATTTCCTAGCTATTGTGAATAGAGTGGCAATAAACATGGTTGAGCAAGTATCTCTAAGGTAGTGAGATGAGTCCTTAGGATAAATGCCTAGGATTGGTATAGCTGGGTCATGTGGTAGAACTATTTTTAGCTGTTTCAGGAACGTCCACACTGATTTCCACCAACAGTATAGAAGGGTTCCTCTTTTTCTGCATCCTCGCCAGCATTTATTGTCTTTATTTTCATGATGGTAACCATTCTGACAGGAGTGAGATGGAATCTCAAAGTAGTTTTAATTTGCATTTCCCTGACGGCTAGTTAAAATTTGTTTGTATGTGTTAGTGCAAACATGCGTGTGAGATGGGAAGACAACAAACGAGTCAGTCCTTGCCTCTCCATTTCATTGGAGGCAGGGTTCTCACTCTGAATTCTCATTCTGGGCTTGCTTGGAGCTTCCAGGAACTTCTTCTGTGTCTGACTCCCAAGGGTTCCAGCTTTTGGCTTTTTATTTAGGGCCTGGGGATCAAACTCAGGTACTTTAGCTTGAATGGTAAGCACTTTATCCACTGAGAAATCTCTCCAGGCCTTGAGAAGGACTTTATATCCACACCTCCAAGGGAAGAAAGTGAGGTGCCACAACGTGTGTCCTATTCAGACACAGGGTCACCTGATGCATCCCCAAAGTATTATGTCCCCAACCAGAACTAAGCCCAGTGGCCAAGCGAAGGTCCACCTCCCCTTACACACTATACACGCCCATCATTATAGCACTGTCACTAACAGGGACATTTAAGATATCCAGATTCTCTCTCTCTCTTCTTTCCTCCCTCTTCCTTCTCCCTCCCTCTCTCATGCTGAGGTTAAACCTAAGCGATTGTGATTGCAGATTAGGAAGGCAAGCATCCTACCACTGAGCTGTGGTCCCAGCTCCAGCACATTCTTTGATTTGTTGGGAGGAGACAGAGTCACCAAATTAATGGGGCAAGCAAAAGAGCAAAACTAACATAGTTGCTCAGGCTGGCGTGGCAGGCATTCAGCAGGTAAGCGGGTGGAGAGGAACTCATGGCCTCATTTCTATTTTCTTTAAATATTTTATTATTTATTTATTTATTAGAGAGAGAGAGGAAGGAAGAGGCAGGTAGAGAGAAAGAGAGAATGGGCACACTAGGGCCTCCAGCCACTGCAAACAAACTCCAGACACATGCACCCCTTTGTGCATCTAGCTTATGTGGGTCCTGGGGAATCAAACTGGGGTCCTTAGGCTTCGCAGGCAAATGCCTTAACCATTAAGCCATTTCCTCAGCCCTTCTTTCTTTTTCTTTCTTTTTCTTTTTTTTTTTTTTTTTTTCTTTCTTTTTTTTTTTTTTTTTTAGAGGTTAGGGTCTCTCTCTAGCCCATGCTGATCTGGAATTCATTATGTAGTCTCGAACTCTCAGCAATCCTCCAACCACTGCCTCTCAAGTGCTGGGATTAAAGGTGTGTACCACCATGCCCAGCTTCAAGACCTTATCGCAATAGCTAAAAGAAGCAAAAGTCCCTGAAGGTTGGGAATCTATGAAAACCATTTTCATTGTTGATGATGCTGTTTTGTTTTGTTTTTAGCCTACTTCTTTTTTTTCTTTTTTCTTTTTTTTTTTAATTTATTGACAACAAAATATACTTACATACAAAAGGTGCATAGTATTTCCCTCCCCTCCCCCCATTCCCCTTAAGAACTCCACTCTCCATCATATCCCCTCCCTCTCTCCATTAGTCTCTTTTTTAATTTGATGTCATCATCTTTTACTTCTATTATGAGGGTCTTGCGGAGGTATTTCTAGGCACAGCAAGGTCATGGATATCAAGGCCAATTTCTGTCTGGGCAGTTGTATTGTAAGGAGTCGTACCCTTCCTCTGGCTCTTCCATTCTATCCGCCCCTCTTCCGCAATGATCCCTGAGCCTTGGAGGGTGTGACAGAGGTGTTTCAGTGCTGGGCACTCCTCCATCCCTTCTTCTCAGCACTATGTTGCCTTTTGGATCATCCCAGTGGTCATCGCCATCTGAAAAGAGAAGCTTCTCTAACCAGAAGTGAGAGTAGCATTAATATGTGAATATGAGCATTAAGTGTAGTATTTTCCGGGCAGCTTGGCGGGAATAGTATATACATTTAGACAAGAGCATGCTTTATACCCCTAAGGCTCATGACCTTACCTACCATAGACTTTGCTTAGGTTTTTCAGTACCAGGTATGTATTCCCTCCCGTATAGAGGGCCTTCAGTCCAATTATGGAGCAGTTGGTTACCCCACGAGTAGACATGCCACTATTGCACCCATCCAGTCTTTGGGCCTGTCTGGCCAAATTTGACTATTCAGCGTCCACTGTTTTCACTGCTGATGACTTCTGTCTCCCATACTCTGCATGCAGTGCAGCTTTTTCCAGCTTTCAGTTGGCTGGTCTACAGGGAGAAGGTTTTCTGCTCAGCACCAGCTTGCTTTCTCTTTAGCCTGCTTCTTGTTCCAAAATCTTTGTAAAATTCAGTAGTTAATGGTGATATTAAGCAAAATTTGTAGCTAACCACTTAGGCAGCAGTGTATAGCATTGCATGGGTTGCTGGAAATATGGTGCAGTTCACATTCCCAGTGAGGAAAGAACACTGAGTGAATTTGTTAGGTGAGCCACTTAAAAGGAATTGAGGGGCTGGAGAGATGGCTTAGGGGTTAAGGCGCCTGCCTCCTAACCCTCAGAACACTGGTTCCAATCTCCAGCTGTTCCAATCTCCAGGTCCCACGTTTAGCCAGATGCAAAGTGACGCAAGGGCGCAATGCTGCACTTGGCCACAAGGGGGTGCGCACATCTGGATTTCGTTCTCAGCAGCTGAGACACTGCTCGCGCGCCCATCTCTGTCTTCCTCCCTCCCTACCTCTCTCTCTCTGTGTCTCTGTGTCTCTCTCCAAAAAAAAAATAAGATAAAAAAAAAAGTTTAAAAAAAAAGGAATTGAGCCAGAAGTTTAAAGCCACATTTCTCAGATGTGGACATCCATGACCAATGAATTTAATCACAGAAGAAACATTTCTCCAGGGATGCATTTTCCAAGCATGACATCAAAGGTGGCAGGTCTAACACTGGCACACTGAGCAAAAACTGAAAATTTACCACACTGGTGGGCTACACAGGGGACATGCAAAGGGGGTGCAGCCCAACTCCATTGCTAAAAATATTCAACATAAGCTGGGCACAGTGGTGCATAAATTTATTGCCAGCACTTGGGAGGCAGAGGTAGAAGGATTGCTGGGCTATAACAAGACACTACCTTGAAAAACAAAACAAAACAGCTGAGAGTTGGAGAGATGGTTCAGCAGTTAGTGCACTTTCTACACAAGTATGAATGCCTGAGCAGGGCTGAAACTACCTGAATTCAAATCTCCAGATCCCACATAAACAGCTGGGCATGGCCACGTGTGCCTATAACCCTGGTCCCACAAAGGGGAGCAGAGTCCAGGGAATCATCTGGGTTCATGAAAAACAGCTCTGGAACCAGTAAGAGACTTTGTCTCAAAATGAGAATGGGTGGAAGAGTAATGGAGCAAGTCATTTGATGTTTTGCTCCATCCTAGGCAAAAGCTCCTTAGCCCCGTGATGTGCATGGAGTATTGCAAGAATGCATACACATGCATATACAACACACACACACACACACACACCCTAAGCAAACAAACAAACAAACAAAAACAAAATTGCTGAGCCAAACATGGTGATGCATACCAGTAATTCCAGCACTTGAGAGGTGGAGGCAGGAGGGTCAGGATTTCAAGGCCAGTCTCAGTGACAAAAACAAAAATATAATCAAAAGAACAAGCCCCAAATTTACTAGCTAGTCATGATCATTCCTTTCACCACACAGTCATCTTTCCAGGTTCTCTTCCCTTGTTAATATAAGGACTTACTATGTAGCTCAGGCTTCTTTTAGTCTGGGCTAACCTCAAACTCTCATGTAATTAAGGATGACTTTAACTATTTTGTGGAGGGGGTTTCAAGTTACGGTTTCACTCTAGCTAAGGTTGACCTGGAAGTCACTATGTAGTTTCAGGCAGACAGTGAACTCATGGTGATCCTCCTACCTCTGCCTCCACCTGGCTTTTTTTTTTTTTTTTTTTCCACTTTTTTTTTTTTTTTTTTTGGTTTTGTGAGGTAGGGTCTCACTCTGGTCCAGGCTGACCTGGAATTCACTATGTAGTCTCAGAGTGGCCTTGAACTCTCAGCAATCCTCCTACCTTTGCCTCCCGAGTGCTGGGATTAAAGGCGTGCACCACCACGCCCGGGTTTTTTTTTTTTTTTTTTTCACTTTTTATCAGAGAATTTATTAGGATGCTGGCTAGAGTTACATCCCTAGCGAGCACAAGGCTCAATCACAATATGGGAGGGGGTGGCTATAAGGAAAGATATAGAACTTTAAAAATTACCAAAAGCAAGCTGGGTGTGGTGGCACACATCTTTAATCCCAGCACTCAGGAGGCAGAGGTAGGAGGATCACCATGAAATCAAGGCCACCCTGAGACTACATAGTGAATTCCAGGTCAGCCTGAACTAGAGTGAGATCTTATTTCAGGAAAAAAACAAAACAGAAAAACAAACAAAAATTACCAAAAGCTTTCTTTAAAAAATAATTTTAAATGTATTTTATTAATTCGTTTATCTGTTTGAGAAAGACAAAGAAGCAGAGGGGGGGTGCGCGTCAGGGTCTCCAGCCACTGCAAATGAACTCCAGATGCATGCGCCCCCATGTGCATCTGGCTTACGTGGGTCCTGGAGAGTCGAACCAGGATCCTTTGGCTTTGCAGGCAAATGCCTTAACTGCTAAGCCATCTCTCCAGCCCAAAAGCTTTTATTTTTTAAAATTATTTTTACTTTTTGTTTTTCAAGGTAGGGTCTCTCTCTAGCTCAGGCTGACCTGGAATTCACTATGTAGTCTCAGGGAGGCCTCCAACTAATGGCGATCCTCCTACCTCTGCCTCCTCAGTGCTGGGGTTAAAGGCGTGCGCCACCACGCCCGACTTCCAGCCCTATTTTTTTTTTTGTTTGTTTGTTTTTCAAGGTAGGGTCTCACTCTAGTCCAGGCTGACCTGGAATTCACTTTGTAGTCTCAGCGTGGCTTTAAACTCACGGCGATCCCCCTACCTCTGCCTCCCAAGTGCTGGGAATAAAGGCGTGCGCCACCACACCCAGCTTCTTTTTAAAAATATTTTTATTTATTTGCAAACAGGGAGAGACAGAAAAACGAGAGACAGAAAGAATGGGCACACCATGACCTCCAACTGCTGCAAACAAACTCCAAATGTATGTGCCACTTTGCATCTGGCTTTGATGAAAGAACTGCAGGAGTCAGAATTATCAAAAGAAAGATTACTGACATACCAAATATATACTGGTCATGTTTGGGAACGTTTTATTTTCATAAAAATATGATGCTTGCAGACTGGAGAGATGGCTTAGTGGTTAAGGCGCCTGCCTCCTAAGCCTAAGAATGCCGGTTCCAATCTTCAGGTCCCACGTTTAGCCAGATGCAGTGACCCAAGAGCGCAATGCTGCACTTGACCACAAGGGGGTGCACACATCTGGATTTCGTTCGCAGCAGCTGAGAGGCTGTTGGTGCGCCCATCTCTATCTGTCTTCCTCTCCCTCTCTCTCTGTCTCTCTCAAAAAAAAAAAAGATTAAAAAAATATGATGCTTGGGTTGGAAAGATGGCTTAGCAGTTAAATCACTTGCCTGCAAAGCCTAAGGACCTAGATTCAATTCCCTAGTACCCACGTAAAGCCAGATGCACAAGTTGGTGCATGCATCTGAAGTTCATTGGCCCTGGAACTGTACTGCATTGCAAAATGTTTTCTAGTATTTAAATGGCTGATTATTATTATATAACTTCTTATATACTTATTGAATTGGGCGTGATGGCACATGCCTGTAATCCCAGAAGTCAGGAAACTAAAACTGGAGAATTGAAAGTTCCAGGCCAAGGTCAGGTGTGGTGGTGCATGCCTTTAATCCCAGCACTTGGGAGGCAGAGATAGGAGGATCACCATGAGTTCGAGGCCACCCTGAGACTACATCGTGAATTCCAGGTCAGCCTGAGCAAGAGTGAGACCCTACCTGAAAAAACCAAAAAATAAAAATAAATTAAAAAAAAATTAGGGTTGGAGGAAGGGTTTAGTGGTTCAGGCACTTGCCTGTGAAGCCTACCGTCCCAGGTTGGATTCTCCAGTACCCATGTGAGACAGATGCACAAGGTGGCACAGGCATCTGGAGTTCACTTGCAGTGGCTAGAGGCCCATTTTCTCTCAAAATAAATTTGAAACTTAAAAAAAAAAAATCAACCTGGGCATGGTGGTGGTGCACACCTTTAATCCTAGCATTTGGGAAGCAGAGGTAGGAGAAGCACTGTGAGTTCCAGGTCAGCCTGAGCTAGAGTGAGCCTATACCTCGAAAAACCAAAAACAGGACACTCTGCTTTTAGCACAAAAATCTACCTGATAAGCCAGGTGTGGTGGCACACACCTTTAATCCCAGCACTCAGGAGGCAGACATAGGAGGATCGCTGTGAGTTTGAGGTCACCCTGAGACTACATAGTGACTTCCAGGTCAGCCTGGGCTAGAGTGAGACCCTACCTCAAAAAAAAAAAAAAAAAAATCTACCTGCTGTACAGATGTCCTGTGACATAAAACTATTACCTACTAGGTTTTTAAAATATTTTATTTATTTATTTTTATTTTATTTTTTGAGAGAGACACAGAGAGAGGCAGAGGGAGAGGAAGACAGATAGAGATGGGTGCGCCAGCAGCTTTTCAGCTGCTGAGAACGAAATCCAGATGCATGCGCCCCCTTGTGGTCAAGTGTGGCATTGCGCCCTTGCATCACTTTGCATCTGGCTAAACGTGGGACCTGGAGATTTAACTGCTGGAGATTGGAACCAGCATTCTGATGCTTAGGAGGCAGGCACCTTAATCGCTAAGCCATCTCTCCAGCCCTATTTTACTTACTTACTTACTTACTTACTTACTTACTTATTTATTTATTTATTTTTATTTATTTATTTATTTATTTATTTGAGAAAGAGGCAGAGAGAGGGGGAGTGAGAATAGGCATGCCAGGGCTTCCAGCCACTGCAAATAAATTTCAGATGCATGCGCCCCCTTATGTGGGTCCTGGAGAGTCGAACCAGATCCTTAGGCTTTGTAGGCAAATGCCTTGACTGCTAAGCCATTTCTCCAGCCCCATTTTTTTTTTTTTTTGGTGTGTGTGTGGGGGGGAGTGTTTCAAAGCAGGGATTCCTGAGAGATGGCTCAGCAGTTAAAGGAGCTTGCTAGCAAAGCCTGTCTGTCCAGGTTCAGTTCCCCAGTATCTATGTAAATAGATGCAAAAAGTGGCAAAAGCATTTGGCATTCATTTGCAGCACCAAGAGACAGGTGTGCACACACATATAAATACAAAAAAAATTATTATTATTATTTTTTTTTTTTTTTTTTCAAGGTAGTGTCTTGCTCTATCCTAGGCTGACCTGGAATTCACTCTGTAGTCTCAGGGTGGCCTCAAACTCAAGGCGATCCTCCTACCTCTGCCTTCCCGAGTGCTGGGATTAAAGATGTGTGCTACCATGCCTGGCTCAAAATTTTTTTTATTTGAGAGAGAGAGAATGGTCATGCCAGAGCCTCTAGCCACTGCAAACGAACTCCAGATACACGAGTGCATCTCATTAGGGGAAAGGAAAAAAAAAAATTATGTTTTTCAAAGTAGGGTCTAACTTTAGCCCAGGCTCAACTGGAACTTATTCTGTAGCCCCAGGCTGGCCTGGAACTCACAGCAATCCTCCTACCTCTGCCTTCCAAGTGCTGGGATTACAGGTATGCAACACTATACCTGACTTCATTAAATATATATATTTTTAGCCGGGTGTGGTGGCACACGCCTTTAATCCCAGCACTCAGGAGGTAGAGGTAGGAGGATTACCGTGAGTTTGAGGCCACCCTGAGACTACATAGTTAATTCCAGGTCAGCCTGAACTAGAGTGAGACCCTACCTCGAAAAAACCAAAAAAAAAATTAAAAATTAAAAATTAAAAATATATATATATTTAGGGCTGGAGTGATGGCATAGTTGTTAAGGTGCTTGCCGGCTAAGCCCAAGGACCCAGGTTTGATTCCCCAGTACCCACAAAAAGGCAGATGCACAAAGTGGCACATGCATCTGGAGTTCTCTAATAAATAAATGCTAAAAGTCCTACCTCTGCCTCCCAAGTGCTGGGAATAAAGGTGTGCACCACACCTGGTGACCTTTATTTATTTAAGTTTAGAGAGAACGAGAGAGAGAGAGAGGGAATTCCAGGGCCTCAGCCACTGCAATTGACCTCCAGATCACTCATGCCACCTAGTAGGCATGTGTGATGTAGCACTTGCCTCACCTTTGTGCGTCTGGTTTATGTGGGATCTGGAGAGTCAAGCATGGGTCCTTAGACTTCGCAGGCAAGCGCCTTAACTACTAAGTCGTCTCTCCAACCCCTTTATTTTTAAGATTCATTGTTTTTCTTTTTGGATTTTCAAGGTAGGATCTCATTCTAGCCCAGGCTGACCTGGAATTCACTATGTAGTCTCAGGGTGGCCTTGAACTCACTATCCTCCTACTTCTGCTGGGATTAAAGGCGTGCACTTCCATGCCCGGCCCCTTTTATTTTTTAAAAATATATTACTTATTGATTTGATAGAGAGAGACACAGAGAGAAAGAGAATAGGTGTGCCAGGGCCTCCAGCCACTGCAAGCAAATTCCAGACCCATGTACCACCTCATACATCTGGTTTACATGGGTCCTAGGGAATTGAATCTGAGTCCTTTGGATTTTCTGACAAGTGCCCTAACTGCTGAGCCATCTCTCCAGCATATATATACACACACACATACATACATACATACGTACATATATATACACATGTATATACATACATACACATATATACATATGTATGTATACACCACACCCGGATCCCTTTATATATATATATATATATATATTATTTTTTTTTTTTTTTTTAGGGGTCTCACTCTGGCCCAGGCTGATCTGGAATTCACTATGTAGTCTCAGGGTGGCCTTGAACTCATGGCGATCCTCCTACCTCTGCCTCCCAGAGTGCTGGAATTAAAGGCGTGTGCCACCACGCCCTGCTCCCTTTATATTTTTTGAAATGAGTCTTGTTATGCAGCCCAGGCTGGCTTGGAACTCTCTCAACTGCCCTGCCTCAGCCTCCTGAATGCTAGCATTACAGATATGAGACATCACATCTAGCTTAGTTTTTTATTATTATTTTTTAATTGACACCTTCTATACTTACATACAAGAAACATATGATATTTCCCTCCCCTCCCCCCATTCCACTTTAGAACTCCAATCTCCATCATATCCCCTCCCAGTTTTTTTTATTTTTTTTTTTAGAGAGACAGACAGAGAGGGAGAGGGAGACAGATAGAGAATGGGCGCGCCAGCAATCTCACAGCTGCTGTGAACGAAATTCAGATGTGTGTGCCCCCTTGTGGGCAAGTGGGGTATTGCGCCCTTGCGAAACTTTGCATCTGGCTAAATGTGGGACCTGGAGATTGGAACCGGGTTCTTAGGCTTAGGAGGCAGGCGCCTTAACCGCTAAGCCATCTCTCCAGCCCAGGTTGTTTTTTTTAAGGGTGCAAAAGTAAGTCATAGCTCATGAGTTCCATTAATCTTTTTATTTTTATTTATTTGAGACAAACAGAGAAAGAGAGGGAGGGAGGGAGAGTATAGACATGTCAGGACCTCCTGCCACTGAAAACAAACTCAGACACATGTGCCACTTTATGTGTCTGGCTTTATGTGGAGAATTACTGGAGAATTGAATCCTGGGCCATCAGGTTTTGCAAGCAAGCTCCTTTAGTAGCTGAGCTACATATCCAGCCCTAGATTTTCTTAAATTAAAAAAAAAAAACAAAAAACTGGGGCTGGAGAGATGGCTTAGTGGTTTAAGGCATTTGCCTACAAAGCCAAAGGACGTAGGTTTGATTCTCCAGTACCCATGTAAAGCAGGAGAGGCACAAGGTGGTACATGCAACTGGAGTTTGTTTTCAGTGGCTAGTGGGCCTGGCATGCCAATTCTCTCTTCCTTTTTCTGTCTCAAATAAATAAAATATATTTTTAAATATTTATTTATTTATTTACTTGAGGGGGAGGGAAGAAGAGGAAGATTGAAAGAGAATGGGTGCACCAGAGCTTCTAGCCACTGCAAACGAACTCCAGACACATGCACCCTCCCCCCTTGTGCATCTGGCTTATGTGGGTCCTGGGAATCAAACTTAGGCTTCACAGGCAAGTGCCTTAATCGCTAAACCATTTCCCCAGCCCTAAAATCTTTTTTGAAAATATATTTATTTATTTGAGAGAAAGAGGCAGAAAAGAGAGAGAGAGAGAATGAATGGTTGTGCCAGGGCCTCTGACCACTACAAACTAACTACAGATGCATGCGCCCCCTTGTGCATCTGGCCTATGTGGGTCCTGGCGAATCGAACTGGCATCCTTTGGCTTTGCAGGCAAACGCCTTAACCACTAAGCAATCTCTCCATCAGTCCCCCAAAATATTTTAATAAAAAGACAAAACTCTGGTAAAAAGCTGGGAATGAGGGATCACGCCTATAATCTCAGAATTTACAAGGCTGTGGAAGGTGGACCACTTTGATTTTTTTTTTTTTTTTTTTTGGAGAGAGACACAGAGAGAGGGAAAGACAGAGATAGGCGCGCCAGTAGCCTCTCAGCTGCTGTGAATGAAATCCAGATGCATGCGCCCCCTTTTGGTCAAGTGCAGCATTGCACCCTTGGGTCACTTTGCATCTGGCTAAACGTGGGACCTGGAGATTGGAACCGGCATTCTTAGGCTCTCTCTCTCTCTCTTAATAAATAAATAAATAAATAAATAAATAAATAAATAAATAAATAAATTAAAAAATAATAGCCGGGTGTGGTGGTGCACACCTTTAGTCCCAGCACTCGGGAAGCAGATATAGGAGGATCACTGTGAGTTCAAGGCCACCCTGAGACTACATAGTTAATTCCAAGTCAACTTGGGCCAGAGTGAGACCCTACCTCGACCAAAAAAAAAAAAAAAAAAAAAAAAAAAAAAAAAAAACAGAAGGACTGAAGAGATGGCCCTTGCTTGCAAAGCCTTGATGGCCTAGGAACCATGTAAAGCTACAATCACAAAGTGATGCATGCAGCTGGACTTCACTCACAGCAGCAAGAGACCCTGCTGCACCCATGCTGTTTTTCTCAAAAATAAATAAAAGTAAACTATGGTAGTCTAACTTCTTGTAATTCTACTAAATTATAGTAAAGATTTTAGATTCTTTTCAAAGATAAAAGCAATCAGTACATATGGCAGAGAAAATGGAGAGCCTAGATCCATCAATAAGACAAGACAGTCAGCTGCCCACCGTGAGACTTTCTACGTCTATAACATCTGCCAGGGCACAGGAGAAATTGCACAGGAAGCAATGCCATGAATATTGCTCATACTGCTAGCCTGATACCCAGTCCCAAGTTGATGGTGACAAAAGCTATGAAAGCAGAAATCCAGAGACTACAAATAACTCAACACTAAATCAGACTGCTAACAGAAGAGGGGGTGGAAAGATTTTAAGAGCCACAGGAATATCTTGACGCTAGGTCCCCTGCTATCCCATAGGGACTGACTGAGGCCTTGACGACTCCAGAACCCTCTGAGGAGGGACCTCAGGGTAATGGAGTTGGGGCGAAGGGATAACAGTACATAGCCTGTTATTATATAAAATAAAATTTAAGAAAAAAAGAAATCAAAAAAGCAATTTCACATTGACATTTTTATTAACGCCAACTGTTTTTTAATTATTATTTTTTAAAACAATAGCACAAAAATGTTTCAAGGAAGCAGTCTCACAATCTTGATAACCTTCCGAAATACAGTTAAGCCACACCAAATATGAATTTCTGTTAAAAACACAAAAGAAATTTAAGGAAAATAAAAGGAAAAGGGAAAAGAAAAGAAAAAAGGAAGGGAAGAGGAAGGGGATGAGACAGTTAAAACACATTGGTTAGCTAGTGAGGCTCATTAGTAGGGTACACTGTTGAAGCAGTGGCACACAGGCATACAGTTTGTAGCCAGCCACCACTCTCGTACAGGCTGCAGCAGGTCCTGGCTCCTCCTATTACAAAGGAAACCAGCAGCCACAGCTGACTTGATACTGTTATGGAGAGGTTCAATAGTTGGCCTGCCAAACAACTAAGACCATTTTTAGCAGAATAACTCCTTCAGAAAGGCCTAGCTGAGAATCTTTTTATTTCTACTCTTTTACCTAATACACATTTCAGGGCTCTTAAAAGTCATCTTAAAAAAGAAAAAATAATGTATATCAGTTTTTCTTATTTAATGTGGCTATAAAAGATGTTTTGTTATTATTTATCTCTAAGAAGGACATGGGGGCTGGAGGAGAGAATTAACGGGAGGAAGAACCCAGAACAGGGTAGGTTTTTCTTTAACTGTTATTTTTTTCAACTTTTTTTTTTTTTAAATTAAAAAAAAAAATTTGGCCTAGGGGTCACACAGAAGGGAGGCAAGGAGGAAAACTACAATCCTTGGTTCAGATTGAGTTATGCAGGAAAAGGATCTTCCTGGTCAGTCCCCATGCCAAAAGGGGGGGGGGGGAGAAAAAGAAAAACCCACTTGGGAATATGCACAGACTCCAACTATGTTATACCACTAACCAGCCTTTGTGTTTAGCATTGCCAGCAACGGACACTACCCGGGCTTGTCAGGCTGCTTGCAGAACCCACTTCACAAAAACCCTCTCCCTAGAAGCCTCTACTTTCCTTTTGGTAGGTTATAAAAACAGAACATCTGTCATTAACAGGAGAGTGTTAAATAGTTTTAACCACTGACAAGGCTTCAGGAAGTTTCACAGTTTCGTTATGCTCTATTTTATTACTATCATATTTACATTTTTATTTATTTATTTACTTATTTATTTTTTGCTGAATTGCTGATTTTCCTTTTTCAATAGAATTTAATTCTGGAGTGTGAGCAGGAACCAGTTAACTACATTCATTGTCCAACTCCCACTGGTTTGAAAGAAGACTCCCAAATTCTTGGCATATGAATCAGCTGTTCAGTAGCTCCACCTGATCTCTGCAGCGAAGCAGCAAGACTGCAGTGAAGGAGGTGCAGCCCGCTCAGGGTTCACACTGAGGGTGGTGAGGCTTTTCGCTGAAGGAGGTACTGGTGGATGCTCTCAGCATCCCGCTTCAGCCAAGCAGCATTCAGCAAGATATTTTCACAACATTGCTGGATGGTCCGCTCAGCTGAAGGAGCTGGGTGACTCTCGAAGAAAGCCTGGAATGAAACAATCCAGAATGTAGAGTCACTGCTAGCAACAATAAGAAGTCAATGTCACAACTATGCAAAAATACAGAGTAAAGGATTAATAAGCCTCAATAATGATAATTGACACTTGCCACCCTCAGGCTAAAACAACCCCTTAACCATACATATAGGAATCATCCTCTAATTAGTAACACATAAAACATAACCAACATTTGGTAAGAAAGATATGAAACCTACAATCTTTCTTTAATCAGCCTAATGGTTAGCTGTCGTTAAATACCCCAGAACCTGGAAATTATCCTTAACTCATTTCTTCTCACATATGATCTCAAGACAGAGAAATCAAAACAAGAAATATGGCTGAGTTAAAGATGAACAAGCTGGGTGTGGTGGCGCATGCCTTTAATCCCAGCACTTGGGAGGTAGAAGTAGGAGGATTGCTGTGAGTTCGAGATCTCCCTGAGACTACATAGTGAATTCCAGGTCAGCCTGGGCTAGAGCAAGACCCTACCCTCAACTGCCCCAAAAAAGGATGAACAAAAAAAAAAAAAAAAAAGGCAAAAAAGGGCTGGAGAGATGGCCCAAGTTTAAGGCACCTGCCTGCTAAGCCAAAGTAGCAATGTGAACGCTGGTTTGCAATCTCCAGGTCCCATGTTTAAATAAAGATGCAAAGTGACTGCCTTAAAAAAGATTAACAAGGGCTGGAGGAATGCTTAGCACTTTTTGCCTACAAAGGGGCACATGCATCTGGATTTCAAGGGGGTGCATATTCAGTTCAGCTTAGAGACTGCTGGCATGCCCATCTCTGTCTCCCCACTCACAATGGTAGTATCAATCTCTGTCTCTCTCTCCAAAAATAAATAAAAAATAATAAAAAAATTAAAAAGAAAATGAAAAGAAAAGACTTGCTCACAGATACCATGCTAATATAGAGAAACCCCCTCAGAATTACAGAGTCACAGTGGACTTTTTATGTTTCTTCTCTTCCACTTTTAGCAACCATTCCTTTCAACACTCAGTGTCCCAAGCTTTTTCTTTCCAGTGTTTATTGTTTTTCCTCTCCCATTGACTTTTATACTCACTCTTCCACAGACTAAAGAAAGAAAATTTGTGTGTCCAGAACTCCTGCCTCAGCCATCAGGAGTTGGAATCCATGAGCCACTATACCCCCATTCCCTTTTAGAACTCAAGTCTGATCTATCATATCCTCCTGGCCTCTCTCTCCATTAGTCTCTCTTTTAATTTGATGTCATCATCTTTTCTTCTTATTTTGAGGGTTTTGCAAAGCCACATTGCTAGGCAAAACCCATTGTGTCATGGATATTGTTGCCGAGTGCCAGTTTCTGTCTGGACAGTTGCATTGTAGCCTGAGAGGTTATACCCTTCCTTTGGCTCTTTTTATTCTATCCACATGGTGGCAGAGACCCCTTCTTTCTTCAAGGCTTAATATCACACTCTTTTTTCAAGGTAGGGTCTCAAAAAAATTTTTCTGCCTCCCTGGAGTGCTATTATTTTTTACTTTATTTATTCTTTTGAGAGAGAAGGGGGCAGAGAGAGAGGAGAAGAAGAGGGGGAGAGGGCAAAAAGACAGGGAAAAATGGGGGTGCCAGCAGTCTCTCACTTTGCTCTGGCTTTACATGGTTATTGGGAAAGTGAACCAGGTGCAGGCTTTGCATGCAAGCACCTTTAATCACTGAGCCATCTCCCAAAACTAATCCCTAACAATGGTTCATAGAGTGAACCAAATTATATTGTATCTCTCCAGACTTTCAAAGTTAAAATTAAAATTTTCTTTTAAAAATATTCATTTATTTATTTGAGAGAGACAGAAAGAGAATAAGTATTGGACCTGGAGCAGTTGGAACTCTGGACATCTGGAACCAGGGTACTAGGGAAATAAACCCAGGTCAGGCTTTGCAGGCGCACCTTTAGCTGCTGAGCCATCTCTCCAGCCCCCTTTTTCAAAGACTCTTTTAGATCATCCCAACCAGAGAGACATTGAAAATACAAAATAACCTGTCTTTGAGGCTGCTATGGAAACTGAGACATCAAAGATGGCACATCTTAATCCCAACACTCTAAGATTAAAATAAGAGGATGCTTTTGTGTTCCCTGGACTGAAAGCCCTAGTGAAAGGTAAATAGTACAATTCTTACCAATAACTATCTCCAGCCATTTTATCAAAAACTTGCAAATCCTGGAGAGATGGCAACTGATAACAACCCAGGTTTGAAAAAAAAAAAACATGGTGGCGCATGCATCTGGTGTTCCTTTGCAGCTAGAGGCCTGGCGCGCCATTCTCACTCTCTCTCCCCACTCTCTGTGTCTCAAATAAATAAATAAATAAATAAACATTTTTAAGTAGTTAAATGAACTCAGGACTACAAAAAGGCTGGAACAAATGTCCATTTACCTTTGCCTGCTGAAAAAATTCTCCAGGTCCCAAAGAAATGAAAGGGAGAGCAAAGCAATGGCTAACATTTTTTTCACTTTTTTTGTTTTTCAATAAATAAATGGTCTCACTTTTTTGCGAGGTAGTTCTCAGGCTGACCTGGAATTAACTATGTCTCAGTCTCAGGGTGGCCTCGCTGGGATTAAAGGCTCGCCACCACGCCCAGCTAAAAATAAAATCTTTTAAAAAAAAAGAAAGCCGCCTCTAATCCCAGCACTCCAGGCAGAGGTGGAGGATCGCCGTAAGTCTGAGGCCACCCTGTGACTACATAGTCATCCAGGTCACCTGGCTAAAAAGACCCTACCCGCAAAACCAAAAAAAAAAAAAAAAAAAAAAAAAAAGAGGGCTGGAGAGATGGCTTAGCAGCTAAGGCACCTGCCTGCTAAGCCTAAGAACGTGAACGCTGGTTCCAATCTCCAGGTCCCATGTTTAGCCAGATGCAAAGTGACGCAAGGGCGCAATGCTGCACTTTCCCACAAGGGGGCACATGCATCTGGATTTCGTTCACAGCAGCTTAGAGACTGCTGGCATGCCCATCTCTGTCTCCCTCACTGTCTATCAATCTCTGTCTCTCTCTCCAAAAATAAATAAAAAATAATAAAAAAAATTAAAAAGAAAAGAAAAGAAAAACTTGCTCACAGATACCATGCTAATATAGAGAACAGAGAATTACAGTACAGTGGACTTTTTATGTTTCACGTTTTCAACCTCCTTTCAACACTCTTTTTTTTTTTAGTGTTTATTGTTTTTTATTGACTTTTATACTCACATACAAAGAAAAAACCCACGTAATATTTCCCTTCCCTCCCCCCATTCCCCTTTAGAACTCAAGTCTCTATCATATCCCCTCCCTCTCTCCATTAGTCTCTCTTTTAATTTGATGTCATCATCTTTTTCTTCTATTTTGAGGGTTTTGCAAAGGTATTGCTAGGCACTGCAAGGTCATGGATATCGAGGCCAGTTTCTGTCTGGACAGTTGCATTGTAAGAGGTTATACCCTTCCTTTGGCTCTTTCATTCTATCCGCCCCCTCTTCCGCAATGGAACACTCTTTTTTTAAAAAAAATTTTATTATTATTATTTTTTTATTTATTTTTGGAGAGAGAGACACAGAGAGATAGAGAGGGAGAGGGAGACAGAAATGGGCATGCCAGCAGTCTCTCAGCTGCTGTGAACGAATCCAGGTGCATGCGTCCCCTTGTGGGCAAGTGCGGCATTGCGCCCTTGCGTCACTTTGCATCTGGCTAAACGTGGGACCTGGAGATTGGAACCGCTGGACATTGGAACCAGCATTCTTAGGCTTAGCAGGCAGGCGCCTTAGCCGCTAAGCCATCTCTCCAGCCCCCTTTCAACACTCTTAAAGATCATCCCAACCCTTCAGACATTGAAAATACAACTAACCTGTCTTTGAGGGAAAAAATGAGACATCAAAGTACATCTTCATCCCAACACTCTAAGATTAAAATAAGGTTAATGCTTTTGTGTTCTAGACTGAAAAGTGAAAGGTAAATAGTACTTTTCTTACCTTAACTTCTCCAGCCATTTTATCAACTGCAAATCCCTCAACTGATAACTGAAAAAAAAAAAAAAAAAAAAAAAAAAGCATTTTAAGTAGTTAAATGAAACTACAAAAGGCTGGAACAAATGTCCATTTACCTTTAAAGAAAAAAAAAGAAAGAAAGAAAGAAAAAGAAAAACATTTTTTTTTTGTTTTTTGTTTTTCAAGGTCAGGTCTCACTTTTAGTTCAGGCTGACCTAGAATTCACTATGTAGTCTCAGGGTGGCCTCGAACTCATGGCTATCCTCTGCCTCTGCCTCCAGAGTGCTGGAATTAAAGGTGTGAGTCATCACACCTGGCTAAAAAAAAAAAAAGAAAAGAAAAAAAGAACCCGGTTCCAATCTCCAGGTCCCACACTTAGCCAGATGCAAAGTGACGCAAGGGTGCAATGCCACACTTGCCCACAAGGGGGCGCACATCTGGATTTCATTCATAGCAGCTGAGAGACTGCTGGCGCGCCCAATTCTCTGTCTTCCTCTCCGTCTGTCTCTCTGTGTCTCTCTCCAAAAAAAAAAAAAGTCTTTGTGGAAGTTTTGTGTATTGTGAATCTAGCTAACAACCCTGGGCCTATGACCATGCAGATGCAGGCCAGATAAGAGCTCTTTTTTTTTTTTTTTTTAAGGTATTTTTTTCAAGCCGGGCATGATGGCGCACACCTTTAAGCTCAGCACTCTGGAGGCAGAGGCACAGGTAGAGGATAGCCATGAGTTCAAGGCCACCCTGAGACTACATAGTGAATACCAGGTCAGCCTGAACTAAAAGTGAGACCCTACCTCGGAAAAAAAATTTTTTTAAGGTATTTTTTTCAATTTTATTTATTTATTTGGCAAGCAGAGAGAGAGAGATAAAGACAGACAGAATGGGCACGCCAGGGCCTGTAGCCACTGCAAACAAACTCCAGATGCATGTGATCTGGCTTACATGGGTCCTGGGGAAATCAATTGAACCTGGGTCCTTTGGCTTCACAGGCAAATGCTTAACTGCTAAGCCATCTCTCCAGCCCTGGTCATTCTTTTTTTTTTTTTTTTTTTAATATATATTTTTAAAGATTTCATTTTTATTTATTTATTAGAGACAGAAAGAGGGAAAGAGAGAGAGGGAGAGTGAGAATGGGTGTGCCAGGGCCTCTAGCCACTGCAAACGAAACCCAGATGCATGCACCCCCTTGTGCATCTGGCTTACATGGGAGAATCGAACCAGGATCCTTAGGCTTCGCAGGTGAACGCCTTAACCGCTAAGCCAGCTCTCCAGCCCTCTTTTTTTTTTTTTTTTTTTTTTTAGGGAAGAACTCTTATTACTGAGCTACATCCCAGTCTCAGCCTCCAAGAAACCTCAATGCTTCTCTACCTGCCTCTTTCTTTCAAGAACTTGCTATGTGGCTTTGGCTGATCTCAGATTTACAGCAATCTTTCTGTCTTAGCCTCCCAAGTGCTGAAGTTATAGGCATGGGCTAGTTCTTCTTTTAAAACAAAACAAAACAAAACAAAACAAAAAAACCCACCTTTTAAAAAAGATTTTATTATTTTTATTTTTGGTTTTGCAAGGTAGGGTCTCACTCTGGTCCAGGCTGACCTGGAATTAACCATGTAGTCTCAGGGTGGCCTCGAACTCTTGGTGATCCTCCCACCTCTGCTTCCCGAGTGCTGGGATTAAAGATGTGCACCATCACACCCAGCTAAAGATTTTATTTTTATTTATTTATTTATTAGAGATAGAGGGAGGAAATGCCACTGCAGACGCATGCGCCACCATGTGTCTGGCTTACTGGGACCTGGAGAACCGAACCAAGGTCCTTAGGGTTCATAGGCAAGTGCCTTAACCGTTAAGCCATCTCTCCAGCCCATGGGCTACTTCTTAAAAGAACAAAGTTCAGGGCTGGAAAGACGGTTTGGTGGTTGTTTGCCTGCAAAGCCAAAGGACCCAGGTTTGAGTCCCTAGGACCCACGCAAGCCAGATGCATATGGTGGCACATGCTTCTGGAGTTCAATTGCAGCAGCTGAAGGCCCTGGCACGCCCATTCTCTCTCTATTTGCCTCTTTCTCCCTCCTCCCTCCCTTCCCCACTCTCAATAAATCAAAAAACAAAAAAAAAAAAAGCCATACATGGTAGCACACACCTTTAATCCCAGCACTTAGGAGGCAGAGGTAGGAGATCGAGGCCACCACGAGACTACCTAGTGAATTCCAGGTCAGCCTGGGCTAGAGTGAGACCCTACCTCGAAAAACCAAATAAAAATCAATCAATCAATCAATCAATCAAGGACATAATGTATGGGTCTACTGAATCATGAATAATCATTCAAAATTAGCAAGCTATTAAAAGCCTTTTCTCTTCTTGCATATCAGTTTGTTTGAGAAGCTATGGAGGAAAAAAAAATAAAGATAGGGGTAATAAGGTCTCTTCTAGAAGTTCAATTTCACAAACCTTTATTAGCCTGGATATCAAGAACCCTCCTTGGTATCGATTATAGAGCTCTTCCCAGTTGTCCTTTATAAATTTCCAAGCTGCTTTTCTCCCGTGCTTGCTGCCTCCAGCTACTCCACCAATTACTGATACAGTGTCCTGTGGACGAACCTCTTCCTAAAAAAGAGAACGAGAACTAGAAGTCTGGCATATCTAAAAGCATCTTCTGGTGCCAGAAAGTACAACATACTGTTGAAATACAGAAGTACTCCCAGGGAAGTCATTCATTCCATGACTTTGGAGTAACTGGCACCAAAAACTTCCAGCAAAGAACAAATTAAAATCCAAAAGATCCAAAAATCAGTCAAACAGAATGAGGCATTTTGACAGAACAAACAGCTACTCAGCAGTCATTTGCTTGGCATTCTACAAAATAAAGAAAGGAAGAGTGGGGTGTGGTAGCACACACCTTTAATCCCAGCACTAGGGAGGCAGAGGTAGGATGATTGCTGTGAGTTCGAGACCACCCTGAGACTACATAGTTAATTACAGCTCAGCCTGGACCAAAGTGAAACCCTACCTCGAAAAAAGAAAAGGGGGAAAAAAAAAAAAAGAAGAGACAAAAGCAGGTAATAGGATAAGCGATAAGTCAGCCATTCCTGTCCTCAGTTCATATTCTAGAATTTTCTTCCTCTCTCAACTGTTCTGATTCTCACCATTAGTGGGAGTTCACAGAACTCAATAACAATAGCTCACACCAGTTTTCTAGAAGAGGAAGAAACCTTAGTCTAGGGTGAAGGCAGATCAAAAGCATACTGAATCAAAGTCAGCTGCTATATACCAGAAAGTAGCAGATCCCTCAAAAGGCAGTTTTCCAGCCGGGTGTGGTGGCGCACGCCTTTTATCTCAGCACTTGGGAGGCAGAGGTAGGAGGATCACCATGAGTTCAAGGCCACCCTGAGATTACATAGTGAATTCCAGGTCAGCCTAAGCTAGAGTGAGACCCTAACTCAAAAAAAAAAAAAAAAAAAAAAAAAAAAAAAAAAAAAAAAAAGGCAGTTTTCCTTGTAACTTACTGAAAGTGCAAAAGTGAGGACTTTTTGAATCAGTTCAGGCAAAAGTGTGGCACCAAGCACTCTTTCAATTCGGTTTTTCTCTTCTTGCATATCAGCTTGTTTGTGAAGCTATGGGGGAAAACAATAAAGACAGGTAATAAGATCTCTAGAAGTTCCATGCATGCTCATATAAGCTTCTTCTTCAATGAGGTCAAACTTCTGCTCTGCCTTCTCTTCCAGCTGGGTAAGACTGGTGGGGAATTACATTATAGACAGCACTTGTTACAATGGCTGAGCATTAAATTTGTCATTTGCAATAAACTCACTAGATAAATGGCCTGCTATTATACAATGTTTTATTTAAGACAGGTGTGGTGGCACACACCTTTAATCCCAGCACTCTTGAGGCAGAGGTAGGAAGATCGCTGTGGGTTCAAGACCAGCCTGAGACTACATGGTGATTTCTAGGTCAGCCTGGGCTTACCTTGAAAAAAATTTTTGAGACAAGCCCAACAGACTGCCTTCTAAATATATAAATATACACATATATATTCTTTTTATTTTATTTATTTGAGAGAACAAGAGAGAAAGGGGGAGAGAGAGGAAGAATGTGCATGCCAGGGCCTCTAGCCAGTGCAAACGAATTTCAGATGCATGTGCCACCTTGTACATCTGGCTTACATAGGTCTTGGGGAATTGAACCGAGGTCCTTTGGCTTTGTAGGCAAATGCCTTAACAGCTAAGCCATCTTTCCAGCCCTGCCTTTTTTAAATGCCACTAAATGGTATCAATTTAACTTGTAATAGTAAAAGATGAAAATAATCTAAATATGTAAGTTAGTTACTGTAATTATTTACCCCATATAAAAAACACTGGGAGTGGGGGCAAAGGCAGGAAATCAAAAGTCCAAGGTCATCCTCAGCTACATAGAAAATTTGAGGCTACTTAAGAATTTCTCATTTTTAAAGCATTTTATTTATTTAAAAAATATTTATTTCTTTGAGAGAGAGAAGAAAAAGAATAGGCAGAGAGAAAGAACAAATGGGTGTGCCAGTGCCTTAAGCCACTGCAAAGGAACTCTAGATGCATGTGTCCCCTTGTGCATCTGGCTTATGTGGATCCTCGGGAACTGAACCTGGGTCCTTAGGCTTCGTAGGCAAATGCCTTAACCACTAAGCCATTTCTCCAGCCCTAAAGTATTTTATTTTTATTCATTTATTACATAAATGAGACAAAGAGAGAGGGAGAGAGAGGGAGGGAGAAAATGGGTGCACTAGGGTCTGTAGACACTGCAAACAAATTCCAGAAACAAGCATCACAATGTGCACCTGGCTTACATGGGTTTTGGGGAGTTGAACCTGGGTCCTGTGGCTTCACAAGTAAGTATCTTGACCACTAACCTGTCTCTACAGGCCTCAAGCCCTCAATTTATTTTTAATTTGAGAGAGAGAGAGAGAGAGAGAGAATGGGTGCACCAGCGGCTTCTCAGCCGCTATGAACAAACTCCAGACATATGCGCCCCCCCCCCATGGGCATGTGCGACATTGCAACCTTGTGTCACTTTTACACCTGGCTAAACGGACCTGGAGAATCGAACGGACATTCTTAGGCTTTGAAGGTAGGCGCCTTAACCACTAAGCCATCTCTCCAGCCCTCAATTTTTTTAAAAGATGATTTATTGAAATTTAAAATTTAAGAATATTTATTTACATACCTCTTATCCTACCACTCGGAAGGCTAAAGTAGGAAGATCATCATGAGTTCAAGACAAGCAAGGGCTACAGAGTGAGTTCCAGGTCAGCTTGGACCAAAGTGAGAATGTACTTAAAAAAAAAAAAAATTGGGTGGATAGAATGGAAGAGCCAAAGGAAGGGTATGACTTCTTACAATGCAACTGCCCAGAGAGAAATTGGCCTCGATATCCATGACCTTGCAGTGCCTAGCAATACCTTTGCAAGACCCTCAAAATAGAAGAAAAAGATGATGACATCAAATTAAAAGAAAGACTAATGGAGAGAGGGAGGGGGATATGATGGAGACTGTTGGTCTAAAGTGGAATGGGGGGAGGGGAGAGAAATATCATGTTTTTTTGTATGTAAGTATAGAAGGTGTCAATAAAAAATAATAAAAATAAAAATAAAATAAATTAAATTTAAAAAAAAATCTTGGGCTGGAGAGATGGCTTAGCAGTTAGGGTGCTTGCCTGCAAAGCCACAGGACCTAGGTTAGATCCCAGTATCCATGTAAGCCAGATGTACAAGGTGATGCATGTGTTTGGAGTTCGTTTACAGAGCTAAAGGCCCTGGCATGCATATTCCCTCTATCTGTCTCTCTCTCAAATAAACATTAATTAATTAATTAATTAAAAACATCTGGGCTGGAGAATGTGGCTTAGCGCTTAAGGCATTTGCCTGCAAAGCCAAAAAACCCTAGTTTGTTCCCCAACACCCACATAAGCCAGATGCACAAGGAGGCGCATGCATTTGGAGTTCGTTTGCAGTGGCTGGTGGCCCTGGTGTGCCCATTTTCTCCCTCTCTCTTTCTCTCTCTCTCTGTCTCTCAAATAAATAAACAAATAAATTAAATATATTAAAAAGAATCTTAAGCTGGGCATGGTGGCACACACCATTAATCCCAGCACTCAGGAGACAGAGATAGGAGGATTGCCGTGAGTTTGAGGCCACTCTGAGACTACATAGTGTATTCCAGGTCAGCCTGGGCTAGAGTGAAACCCTACCTCAAAAAATAAAACAAACAAAAGAAAAATTATATGTAAGTGAAAAAAAGTGAAGAGAGAAAACCAAATGGTTCTAAATTAAAAAAAGGAAAATCCAAAATGCCAGTATTAACTACTGAACTATGTATATTCACATTACTTTCTTTTGTGGGGCTGCTGATTGAACCAAGGACTTGCGCATTGCTAGGCAAGTTATCTACCACTAAGCTACACCCCCAACCCATAATCATATACTTAGTAATAGAGCAAGTCCCTAGGTGGTTCAATCCACAATAGTACCCCTAGTTAGTTTTTGTTGTTGTTGTTGTTTTTGTTTTTCAAGGTAAGGTCTCACTCTAGTCCAGGCTGACCTGGAATTCACTATGTAGTCTCAAGGTGGCCTCAAACTCTTGGTGATCCTCCTACCTCTGCCTCCTGAGTACTGGGATTAAAGGGGTGTGTCACCACATCCGTCTTGGAATACTTTTTATTTATTTATTTATTCATTTATTTATTTAAAAGAGGCAGAGAGAGAGAGGGGGGGAAAGGAAAGAGAGAGAGAGAGAGAGAGACTGGGAACACCAGGGCCTCTAGCTGCTGGAAACAAACTCCAGACACATGAGCTACCTTGTGCATCAGGCTTATGTGGGTCCTGGGGAATCAGACCTGGGTTCTTTGGCTTTTCAGGCAAGTGTCTTAACCACTAAGCCATCTGTCCAGCCCCATCTGGGATACTTTTTGAATGGCAGTGTGATAAAATAAGATGTCAGCTGGGCGTGGTGGCACACGCCTTTAATCCCATTATTCGGGAGGCAGAGGTAGGAGGGCCACCTTGAGTTTGAGACCACCCTGAGACTACATAGTGAATTCCAGGTCAGCCTGGACTAGAGTGAAGCCCTACCTCGAGAAACAAAAACAAACAAACAAAAAATGTCAGAAGACAAACTATAGTCTCATTTCATGACTAAATCCTTACCTTCTCTCGGTCTTAAGTTTACTCATGTAGGGTGCTGGACAGATGATTCTCAAGTTTTTTTTCGGGCTTCAATGTTCAGACTGAACTCTGGCTTTCAAGAAGCATTCTCCAGAGAACTTGTTAGACAAGTCCACCAGATGGCACTCTAACACCACATTTCAAATATAGTATTAGTAGGTTTTTTTGTTGTTTTCTTCTACTTCTTCAAGGTAGGGTCTCACTCTAGCCCAGGCTGACTTGGAATTCACTATGTAAGTCTCAGGGTGACCTAAAACTCATGGCAATCCTTCTACCTCAGCCTCCTGAGTGCTGGGATTAAAGGTGCCCCACCACAAATGGCTTGTTTTTATTATGTATTTGAGAAAGAGGATGGGTATCCCAGGGCCTCTCAAACAAACTCCATGTGAATGTGCCATCTTGAGCATCTGGCTTACATAAGTACTGGGGAATCAAACCCAGATCCTTAGGCTTTGTAGGCAAGTACCTTAACCACTCCATTCGCCTCTAACACAACCAGCACATTTTCTAATAAACTGTTAAAAGGTGGTACAGGGGCTGGAGAGATGGCTTAGCGGTTAAGGTGCTTGCCTGCAAAGCAAAGGACCTTGGTTCAACTCCCCAGGACCCACGTAAGCCAGAAGCACAAGGGGGCACATGCATCTGGAGTTCGCTCCCAGTGGCTGGAGGCCCTGGAACGCCCATTCTGTCTGTCTCTGCCTCTTTCTCTGTCGCTCACAAATAAATATATAAAATAAAATATTAAAAAAAAAAAAAGGTGATGCAGGGCTGGAGAGATAGCTTAGCGGTTAAGGCGCCTGCCTCCTAAACCTAAGAATGCTGGTTCCAATCTCCAGGTCCCACTTTAGCCAGATGCAGTGACGCAAGGGCGCAATGCCGCACTTGACCATCAGGGGGCGCACGCATCTGGATTTCATTCGCAGCAGCTGAGAGGCTGCTGGCACGCCCATCTCTGTCTTCCTCTCCCTCTCTCTCTCTGTGTCTCTCTCTCAAAAAGAAAAAAAAAAGGTGGTGCACACCTTTAATCCCAGCACTCATGAGGCAGAGGTAGGAGGATCGCTATAAATTCGAGGCCACTCTGAGACTACATAGTTAATTCCAAGTCAGCCTGGGCCAGAGTGAGACCCTACCTCAACACCCACCCACCCCCCAAAATTAAATAAATAAACAGGGACTAGAGAAAGCAATTGTCTCACAGTATTACTATTAATTCAAAGTCTGAAGGGCTGAAATATGGCTCAGTGGTTAAAAGCACTTGCTGCACAAGCCTGACAAATCGAATTCAAATCCCAAGAACACATGTAAAGTGAGACACAAGTAGCACATGCATCTGTAATCCCAACATGCCTATAATAACAAAGGTGGAATCAGGAAAATTCCAAAGTTCACAGGGCATTCTCAGTGGCAAAAACAAGAGAGTGCAGGACTGATGGTGCATGCCTTTAGTCCCAGTGCTTGGGATGCTGATATAGGAGAAATGCCTTGAGTTTTGGGCTTGCCTGGGGCTATATCATGAGTTCCAGGTCAGCCTGGGCTAGAGTGGGGAGGGGGGAAGAGAGAGCCCTTTCCAAATATCAAATATACTCACCTTTAGCATAATGTCTAAGGTAGTGCCATCACCATGCTTTAAAACAGTTAGATAGACCTACAAGAGAAGATAAAAACGAAGTCATCTGAGCTCATGTATTTTGTCATAAATAATCAAGAAGTTGGCTAAAAACCAGCAAAGAAAATATGTTAAAACAATTAGGCATGGCTTGTAGATCAGTTCTTAGGTCGGTTGTGGTTAGCATTAAAGACAGTCCAGGAAAGCAGAGGTAGAAGGACTGCTGTGAGTTCAAGGCTAGCCTGTGCTAGAGCAAGACCCTACTTCAAAAAATGAAAAAAAGAGCCTTGAGAGATGGCTTAGCGCTTAAGCACTTGCCTGTGAAGCCTAAGGACCCCGGTTCAAGGCCATGTGAGCCAGATGCACAAGGTGGCGCATGCATCAGGAGTCGCTCTCAAATAAATAAATAATAAACAAAAAAATTTAAAAGAAAAAAGACAGTCCATACTTCCCAGAATGGTGCTACACCTAGAAACCCAGTGAACTTTAAAAGCAGGGGCTGGAGAGATGGCTTAGTGGTTAAGGCGTTTGCCTTCAAAGTCAAAGGATCCCGGTTTGATTCTCCAGGACTCATGTAAGCCAGATGCACAAGGGGGTGCATGTATCTGGAGTTTATTTGCAGTGGGTGGAGGCCCTGGTGCACCCATTCACTCTCTCTCTCTCTCTCTCTGCCTTTTCCTCTCAAATAAATAAATAAATAAATGAATGAATAAAATATATTTAAAAAAATAAAAATAAAAGCAAACTTACAGCCGGGCATGGTGGCGCACACCTTTAATCCTAGTACTCAGAGCAGGCAGAGGTAGGAGGATTGCCATGAGTTGGAGATCAGCCTAAGACTACAATAGTGAATTCCAGGTTAGCCTGGGCTAGAGTGAAACCCTACCTTGAACCCCCCAAAAAAAAAGCGCAAACTTACAGGACTCCTTAGATCAGCAGAAAGAATCTGTTTTCCTTCCACATGGTCCTTAAACCGACGACGGGCTTCTTCTAATGTTGCCTTATGTCCTGCTTTTCCCAGTTTGCCTAGCACCAAGCCCCTCAGGAGTGCATCTAGATGACCTGATTGACATGTGAAAAAGACACAGGACTATTTTATAAGCCTGCTTTTATAAAAGTACTACCCTAAATTTATCATTTTATAATTGTGTTATGCTAAATCTTAAAAAAGCCAATCAGGGCTGAAGAGATGGATCAGCAGTTAAGATGCTTACTTGCAAAGCCTAAGGATCTGGGTTTGATTCCCCAGTACCCATATAATGCCAGATGCACAAGGTGGTATGTGTGTCTGGAGTTCATATGCAGTGGCTGGAAGCTCTGGTATACTGTACCCATTCTCTCTCTCATCTGCCTCTCTTTTCAATAAACAACATCAAAAAAATGTTTTTTTCAAAAAATTTGGGGCTAGAGAGACGGCTAAACAGTTAAGACATTTGCCTGCAAAGCCTACAGACCCAGGTTTGATTCCCCAGTACCCACAGAAGACAGATGCACAAGGTGGTGCACATGTCTGGGGTTCATTTACAATAGCTGGAGGTCCTGGCATACTCATTTTTTTTTCGAGGTAGGGTTTCCCTCTAGCTCAGGCTGACCTGGAATTCAGTATGGAGTCTCAGGGTAGCCCTGAACTCACAGAGATCCTCCTACCTCCACCTCCTGAGTGCTGGGATTAAAGGTGTGTGCCATCATGCCTGGATTGATTTTTTTTCTCTCTCACTGCCTCTATTTTGCTCTCTCAATTAATTAATATGCACAAGGGGGCGCATGCATCTGGAGTTCATTTGCAGTGGCTGGAGGCCCTGGCATGCCCATTCTCACACTCTCTCCCTCTCTCTGTCATAAATAAATAAATAAATAAATAAATAAATAAATAAATAAATATTTTAAAAATTGTTGACTTCATTTGTTCTCACAAATGCCAACTATCAGAATTTACTGTTTAGTCAGTCTAATAACACTGCAATGATTATACATGAAGAGGAGAGACTTACATCATGAAGTTTTGTCAAAAAAAAGGGGAGGGGGCCGGAGTGATGGCTTAGCAGTTAAATGCTTGCCTATGAAGCTTAAGGACCCCGGTTCGAGGCTCAATTCTCCAGGACCCAAATAAGCCAGATGCACAAGGGGCTGCATGCATTTGGAATTCATTTGCAGTGGCTAGAAGCCCTGGCTTGCCCATTCTCTCTACCTACCTCTGTATCACTCTCTCTCTCAAATAAAAAAAAAAAAAAAAAAAAACTAAATTTAAAAAAAAAAAGGGGGGGTGCTGGAGAGATGGCTTAGTGGTTAAGTTGCCTGCCTGCCAAGCCTAAGAATGCACATTTGGAGGGCTGGAGAGATGGCTTATCGGTTAAGGTGCCTGCCTCCTAAGCCTAAGAACACTGGTTCCAATCTCCAGGTCCCACGTTTAGCCAGATGCAAAGTGACGCAAGGGTGCAATGCTGCACTTGACCACAAGGGGCGCACACATCTGGATTTCGTTCTCAGCAGCTGAGAGGCTGCTGGCACGCCCATCTCTATCTGTCTTCCTCTCCCTCTGTCTCTCTCTGTGTCTCTCCCTCAAAAAAAAAAAAAAAAAAAAAAAAAAAAAAAAGCTTGCTGGGCGTGGTGGTGCATGCCTTTAATCCCAGCACTCGGGAGGCAGAGGTAGGAGGATCGCCGTGAGTTCAAGGCCACCCTGAGACTACATAGTTAATTCCAGGTCAGAGTGAGACCCTACCTCGAAAAAACAAAAACAAAACAAAACAAAAAAAAGCTGGCCTGGAGAGATGGCTTAGTGGTTAAGACATTTGCCTGTGAAGGCTAAGGACTCAAGTTCAATTCCCCAGGTCCCACATAAGCCAGATGCACATAGTGGCGCATGCGTCTGGAGTTCATTTGCAGTGGCTAGAAGCCCTGGAGCATTATTCTCAATCTCTCTCTGACTGTAATAAATAAAAATAAAATAAAAAAACCTAACTGTAGCCTACAGGTACTATAGAATCAGATCTGTACATCTCTGTTTAATATGTCCTGACCTTCCTAGTCTCCTTATTCCTTGAACACTTCAGCAATATTCCTATCTTAGGTCCTTGGCCTTTGCTATTCTCCCTGTCTGGAATTTTCCCTCTGGATATTTTCACCCTGTTTCCCTCAGGACTCTGTTTATGCTCAAAGATTACCTTATTAGTGACAGTTTCCCCAAGTACTCTATAACATAGTGGCTTAGTACTCCCTATTTTTCTGTCTGGTTTTGTTTTTTTTTCACCACCTAGAACATTATATATTAATTGCTTGCAGTGTTGCCACTAGGATGTAAGTCACACGTGTTTTGTTCACTGTTCATCACCAGCTTCTAAAACAGTACTTGGTATTTACTAGTTACACAATTAATTGAATCAATGAAGGAAAACCAGAGAGCTAGGTATTTGCTACTATAGTTGTTACTTTATTTATTTAGAGAAAGAAAGAGGCAGATACAGAGAGAATGGGCATATCAAGGCCCCTAGCCAGTACAAAGGAACTC
Source organism: Orientallactaga sibirica (assembly GCA_036365145.1). Lineage (NCBI taxonomy): Eukaryota > Metazoa > Chordata > Mammalia > Rodentia > Dipodidae > Orientallactaga > Orientallactaga sibirica. The sequence continues at coordinate 31,288,734 of JAEOAD010000013.1, read as the reverse complement.
CAGACGCATGTGCCACCTTGTGCATCTGGCTTATATGTGGGTACTGGGGAATCGCACCTGGGTCCTCTGGATTTGCAGGCAAACACCTTAACCACTAACCCTTCTCTCCAGCCCTAGTTCTTATTTTAAAAACTCCCAGATTTAAGTCTTAATTTCTGACTACCTGAATATACAGTGATATTCATAGATACAAAGATGATTTTAGTCACAAGTGAATAAAAAGTACCAATTTTGTACTTATTCCAACCTGCACCCCCCCCCTTGCATTCAGTACATCATTACCTTCTCCAGGTTTTGGGTCCCAGCCTAGTCTCTCCCCTATGGGTGAAAAGACATCTTTCACAAACTCCTGGATTTCCTCATAGAAGTCTGTGTGGGACAAGAGAGTTGAGAGAATCCCCAGGTTACAGCTCAGGTCGCTCCATACAGTATAATTGGGCTCATTCACAAAAGCCTCCATGACTTTTAGAACCTCTACAGTGCTAATGATTCCAGCTCGAGCCTGGGGTAGGAAAAAACACAAATTAACCTAGCCTGCAAACTAAATAAGACAAAGTAAAACAAACATGTATCTATGCCATTATCTACCGCTAGTAATTTTTTGGCTCAAGGAAATGAGACTATATAAGTTAAGAAGAATATTGTTAGAATAAAAATATTATTTTGACAACATTCTATTTACTTTTTGGTATTTGTAAAAGAGCTACCTAAAAAGTTACGGGCGTAGTGGCACACATCTTTAATTCCAGCACTCGGGAGGCAGAGATAGGAGTATTGCTTTGAGTTCAAGGCTAGCCTAAGACTACATAGTAAATTCCATGTTAGCCTGGGCTAGACCCTACCTCAAAAGAAAAAAATTAAATACATGAAGGCAATCCTGGGCTACAGAGTTGAGCTCCAAATCAACGTAGGCTAGAGTGAGGCCCTGCCTTGAAAAGCAAACAAAAAAAAAATTACATTAAACTCATAATTTGGGACCAACAACATTAAATCAGTTACATTTTCTACTCAGTTTCTGAGACTTGACTTTGTTTTTATTATGAATATTCTTTATTTCCATCAAAAGCTGCAAAAATAGTTGGGCCTCTGGTTCCCGACAGAGGCTTTTTCAAAGGTGGATCTGCAAACTGTGTCAACTTGGGCCTCTCCTTTACACATTTCTAAAAGAGCACAAATGGGAAGGCATTACAAATTCAGAGTCCTTTCAGCACTAACTAATGGAGTTGGGAAAAAGAACTTCTGTTACAGCAGCCAACTGCACAAACAGCCCACACTCCTGGGACAGGTCTCTCTTGGCAATGAGATCAGCAGATGTGAGGTTTTGTGCATCAATGCCAATCTCTGTTTATACAAAGGAGGAATCTAAAATCTGTAATTACAGAGGGCAGGGAATATCTGAAGTCTAATTTAAAAGAGCACTAGGAGGAATATGACAAAGATATCCACAAATTACCTTACCTATGTTGGAGTCATAAAATAATATTAATTGCTGCTTTAAATCCTTTTGTGAAACAAAGCCAATATGTACATAATCCTAAGGCAAATATTGTATAATCTGAATAATAACAACACTAAAAAAATTCTAGCATTTCCATCAAAATCCAAATATTACTTTAGAAAAATGTATCAAATTATTTAAAAAAAAAAAAAAAGTGGGCCGGGTATGGTAACAATTGAGAGGCTGAGGTAGGATGATTTCTGTGAGTTCAAGGCTAGCCTGGGCTGCAGAGTGAGTTCCAGGTCAGCCTGGACTAAACTGAGATCTACCTCAAAAAAAAAAAAAAAAAAAAAAAAAAAAAAAGTGGGAAAAGAAAGCAATTTTTGCCTTACAGAGGATAGATTAAATAAAGATAGTTACAAACACTGACTTAGGAATAGTGAAATGGAATTTGCTTCTGGTAACTTACATACGTTCAATCTTGTCATGTTAATTAATAATTAGTAATTTTCACTCATCCCAAAGGTACTAAACCTTCAGGAAAAACCATATCCTTCTAATTATGTTTCACACACTCCAGGACAAACAAGACCCTTTAATCAACAACATGTACCATATGACTTAAGTAGGAGATACTCACCAAAGAAAAGAGGTCATTCTGTAACCCCAGTCGATCCACAGGGGGCAGAGAAAGGTCACGGATGCCTGGTAATAAACTTTCCAGCATGGCAGAGCTGTACTGGGTCCGATAGAACCCAACTGTTCCCAGGTTTAACTGAAAAGATCCAATAAGCACCATTAAATTATTTACTACTTGCTTGTTTGTGTGTGTGCACATGCATGTGCATGTGTGCAGACATAGCACTGTGGGGGTCAGAGGACAATAAACTGCCAGGAACACCATACTATCTGTCCCATACAGTTCTGACACTCCTGGCTCCTCCTCTCACTGTCGTAGGCACATTTGGATCACAGATACATGTACCATTTTGCATCTGCTTTAGATGGATGCAGGGGAACTGAAATTAGGCCGACAGGCTTTGTGAACGTTAGGCAAGTACTCTATGATTGAATTAAATAAATCCCTTGCACAACTGCCATTTTTTAGTTGTTGTTGTTTTTTCCTGCAGTAGGGTCTCACTCTATCCCTGGCTGACTTGGAATTCACTCTGTAGTCTCAGGGTGGCCTCAAACTCACAGCAATCCTCCTACCTCTGCCTCCTGAGTGCTGGGATTAAAGGTGTGCTCCACCACGACTGACATTTTTTTTTGTGTGTAATATTTTTTGTTTTAAGATAGGATTTCATGTAGCTCAAGATGAGCTTGTACTTACTATGTAGCTGATGGCCATGAACTCCTGATCTGCCCACTTCTATTTCATAAGAGATTACAGGAGTGTGTCCTTATGCCTGGCTTATCCCTCTCCCTCCCTCCCTCCCTCCCTCCCTCTCTCTCTGTGTGTGTGTGTGTGTTTGCACACCGCCACAAGATAATCTAAGTGCTTTGACGCTCACCAGGTATGTTAAATTGGCTGGCCAATAAGCCCTGGAAACTTAACTGTTACTACCTCCCAAGTGAATTTTAAGTGTTGTCACATCAGGCTTTTTTGCTGAGGAAGGGTTTCACTCCAACCCAGGCTGACCTGAAACTAATTCTGTAGTTCTAGGCTGGTCTTGCATTCACAGCAATTCTCCTACCTCTGCCTCCCAAGTGCTGGTATCAAAGGTGTGAGCAACTATACCTGGCTTTCATTATTATTATTATTCTGAGAAAGAGATAGATAGATAGATAGATAGATAGATAGATAGATAGATAGATAGATAGATGGGCAGGCAGGCAGATAGAAAGAATGAATAGGTGCACTAGGGCCTATAGCCACTACAAACGAACTCCAGATGCATGTGTCACCTTGTGCATCTGGTTTACTTGGACACTGGGGGATTGAACCTGGGTCCTTAGGCTTTGCAGACAGGTGCCTTAACTGCTAAGCCATCTCTCCAGCCCTCTCCCTTTTTAACATAGGTGCTGGGGATCAACCTCAGGCCCTCAAATTTGTGAGGCAAGTACTTTATTGATTGAGCTATCAACTCAGCCCTATTTTTCTGTTTTCTAAATTATTTGTTGGTGTGGGTACATGGGCCAGGATCTCTGGCCACTGTAAACAAAAGCCTGTCTAACATTATGTGGGTAGCTATGGCATTGAACCCAGGCTGGCAGCTGTCCCAAATTCAGAAGCAAAAGAAAACAGAAATTTGCAAATGTGGAGGGTCAAAGTAAAGAACAGTGGGAAGAACATGGCAGTAAGGGAGGAAAAAATGTGGATAGGATTCTATTTCTAATTTCAGTGCATAGTTTTGTGATTTTTGAAAATAGTACATATAGCCAGGTGTGGTGGTGAATGTGGATATTCCAAGCACCCAGGATCCTGAAGATAGGACAATTGGTGAGAGTTCAGGACAAGGAGGGCTATAAAGTAAGACCAGTTTCAAAAATGAAAAAAAGGACTAGAGAGGGCTCAGCAGTTAAGGCACTTGTCTACAAAGCCAAGGGACCCAGGTTTGATTCCTTAGGACCCATGAAAGCCAGATGCACAAGGTGGCACATGCATCTGGAGTTTGTTTCCAGCAGTTGGAGGCCCTGGCATGCCCATATTCACTCTCTGCCTCTTTCAAATAAATAAGTAAAATAAAAATCTAAAACAATTTTTTATTAGAGACAGAGAATGAAAGAATGGACACACCAGGGCCTCTAGCCACTGGAAAAAAATTCCAGACACATATGCCACCTTGTGCATCTGGTTTACATGGGACCTGAAGAATTGAACCTGGGTCCTTAGACTTCGCAGTCAAGTACCTTAACCGCTAAGCCATGTCTCCAGCCCTAAATAAAATATTTTTATTTATTTATTTTTTTGGTTTTTCGAAGTAGGGTCTCACTCTAGCTCAGGCTGACCTTGAACTCACAGCAATCCTCCTACCTCTGCCTCCAGAGTACTGGGACTAAAGGCATGCGCCACCATGCCTGGCTAAAAAAAAAAAAAAAAAAAAAAAAAATATATATATATATATATATATATATATATATATGTATATGTGTATATGTGTATATATATATATGTATATATATATATATATATATATATATATAAAATTTGGAAAGAGACACAGAGAGAGACAGAGAGAGAGGAAGACAGAGATGGGCGCGCCAGCAGTGTCTCAGCTGCTGAGAACAAAATCCAGATGCGTGCGCCCCCTTGTGGTCAAGTGCAGCATTGCGCCCTTGAGTCACTTTGCATCTGGCTAAACATGGGACCTAGAGATTGGAACAGCTGGAGACTGGAACCAGCGTTCTTAGCCTTAGGAGGCAGGCGCCTTAACCCCTAAGCCATCTCTCCAGCCCAAATAAAATATTTTTAAAACATGAATAAAAAAGGCCGGGCATGGTGGCACACGCCTTTAATTCCAGCACTTGGGAGGCAGAGGTAGGAAGACTGCCGTGAGTTTCAGGCCTGCCTGAGACTAATAGTGACTTCTAGGTCAGCCTGGGCTAGAGTGAGACTCTACCTCAAAAAACAAACAAACAAACAAACAAGAAAAAAAAAACCCAGAAAAATGGGGCCTGGAAAGATAGCTTAGTGGTTAAGTGCTTGCCTGTGAAGCCTAAGGACCCCAGTTCGAGGCTCAATTCCCCAGGACCCATGTAAGCCAGATACACAAGGTGGTGCATGCATCTGGAATTTGTTTGCAGTTGCTGGAGGCCCTGGCATGCCCATTCTCTGTCTGCCTCTTTCTCTGTCTGTCTGTCACTCTCAAATAAATAAATAAACAACAACAAAAAAATGAAAAAAGGAGGACAGGAAAGATGGCTCAGGGGTTAAGACACTTGCCTGCAGAGCCTAAGGACCTAGGTTTGATTCCCCAGTACCCATATAAAGCCAGATGCACAAGGTGGTACATGCATCTGGAGTTCATTTCCAATGGCTAGAGGCCTCAGGTAACCCATTCTCTCTCTCTGTCTCTCTCTCATAAATTAAATAAAAATAGGGCTGGAGAAATGGCTTAATGGTTAAGGCGCTTGCTGGCAAAGCCAAAGGACCTGAGTTCAGTTCCCCTAAACCCACGTAAGCCAGATGCACAAGGTGGTGCATGTGTCTGGAATTTGTTTTGCAGTGGCTGGAGGCCCTGGTATGCCCATTCTCTGCCTCTCTCTCTCTCTTAAATAAATAATAAATATAATAAATAAATAATTTTTTTTTAAATAGGGCTGGACAGATGGCTTAGTAGTTAAGGTGCTTGTCTGCAAAGCCAAAGGACCCAAGTTTGATTCCCTAGTAGCCACATAAAGCCAGATGCACAAGGTGGCACATGCATCTGGAGTTCACTTGCAGTGGCTACAGGCCCTGGCATGACCATTCTCGTTCTGTCCTCCCTCCCAAATACATAAGGAGAAGGGCACAGTGATGCCTTTAATCCCAGCACTTGGGAGGCACAGGCAGGAGGATTGCTGTGAGTTCAAGACAAGCCTGGGACTCCAGAGGGAGTGCCAGGTCAGCCTGGGATAGAGTGAAACCTTGCTTGGAAGCAAAAAGAAAAAAAGAAAAAGTCAATACTACATATTAAAGCACTTGGTGAGCTAGAGTGATGGCACAGTGGGTAAGAGCACTTCTTAGGCAAGCATGAGGGAGGGCGTGAGACAGCCTGAGACTGCTTGAGCACCCACATAAGCAGCTGGTATGTTATAGCCATGCACATGTGAAACCCCACTCCTGTGGAGAACAGAGAATGGAGAATTGCTGGGACTTGTGAAAAACTGTAAGCTCCAGAATCAGTGAGAAACTCTTGTCTCTTAGAAACATATGGATAACAATGGATGGGAGGTCACCTGAAATTCTCCTTGAGCCTCCACACATGTGTAGGGGTGTGTGTGCGCATGCACAGCACGCACACACACACACGCACGCACACACACACACACACAGCATTTGGACAGCAGAATCTCTGAGAAACATTATTTTTTAACAAACATTGATCCATTGAGTCTAAAGCTTCAACAGAATTAACCATTTTTGGATATCAAATTTAAATCTTCAGGAAGAACTATAGTCTTCTAATTATATTTCAGTCACTACAGGAAAAATAAAATCCTTTGCTTAAGAGAAAGATGCAGCAAGGCCAATTTCATATGATTTATGGAGTGAGATAAATACTGATTGCAATTATTCTCTACAGGCAATTTATGACCCAAACAATGCTTTTAAAAATACTTATACAGCCGGGCGTGGTGGTGCACGCCTTTAATCCCAGCACTCGAGAGGCAGAGGTAGGAGGATCGCCGAGAGTTCGAGGCCACCCTGAGACTACATGGTTAATTCCAGGTCAGCCTGGACCAGAGTGAGACCCTACCTCGCAAAATCAAAAAAAAAAAAAAAAAAAAAAATACTTATACAGAAGAATATTGGCACACACCTGTAACTCCAGCTCTCAGGAAGCTGAGGCATGAGGACTTCAAGTTCAAGGCCAGCCTGAGCTATATAGCAAGTTTCAAGTTTGGTTTATATAGTAAGACTTCATCTTTAAAACAAGATATAGGGGGCTTGAGAGATGGCTCAGTAGTTAAAAGTACTTGATTGCAAAGCCTATCAGCCAGGGTTTGATTCCTCAGAACCCATATAAAGTAGACACAAAGTAGTGTTGCAACTGGAGTTCTTTTGCAAATAAAGAAAATTATTTAAAAAAAAGACAACAACAACAAAAAATATGAGGCTGAAGATGTAGCACAGTTGATAAAGAGTGCTTGCCTAGCATGTATGAAGCCTTGAATTTGATCCCAGTACCACATAAACCCAGTATGCAAGTAGAGGCACAAGGATCAGGAACTAAGGTCATTCTTGGCTACACAGCAAGTTTGAAGCCAGGTTGGGATATATGAAACCTATCTCATAAAAACAAAAACCAAAAACAGGGCTGGGGAGATAGCTCAGCACTTAAGGCACTTGCCTGCAAAGCCTAAGGACCCAGATTCGATTCCCCAGTACCCATGTAAAGACAGATGAACAAAGTGGTACATGAGTCTGGAGTTCATTTGCAGTGGCTAGGGGCACTGGTAAACCTATTGTCTCTCACTCTACCTACACGCCCCCCCCATAAATAAATTTTTTTTAAAAATCAGGGCTGGGAGATGGTTCAGCAGTTACAGCCTGGCGGCGTGGATTCAATTCTCCAGCCACCCACATAAAATTTTAAAAAATAATAAAAAATATCACCTTTAGGGGCTGGAGATGATGGCTCAGAAGATAGTCTGCAGTGGCTAGAGACCCTGGTGTGCCCATTCTCTGTCCTTCACTCTGCGTGTGCAAATGTGTGTGTGTGTGTGTGTGTGTATGTGTGTGTGTCTATGCTTTATATAAGCTTTGCCAGACATTAAAAAAATGGCTAAGGCACTCAGGAGGTGGAGGTAGGAGGATCACTGAGGGTTCGAGGCCATCCTGAGACTACATAGTGAATTCCAGGTCAGCCTGAGCTAGAGTGAGACCCTACCTCGGAAAACAAAACAAAACAAAAAAAGTGGCTAAGCATCTGGCATTCACTTTTTGCCCATAAACACACATTTAAATAGATACACAGACAGGCAGGTAGGTACAGAGAAAGAAAGATACGTAGGTGATAGATAGATGGATTATTTCTTTTTTCTTTTCCTTTTTGATTTTTCAAGGTAGGTTCTCACTCTAGCCCAGGCTATCCTGGAATTCACTATGTAGTCTCAGGGTGGCCTTGAACTCATGGCGATCCTCCTACCTCTGTCTTTTGAGTTGTGGGATTAAAGGCATGTGCCACCATGCCTGGCCCTAGTGTTTTTTTATTTATTTTAGAGAGAGAGAAAGAGAGAGAATAGGTGTGTCAGGGCCTCCAGCCACTGTAAATGAACTCCAGATGCATGTGCCACCATGTACATCTGGCTTACATGGGTTCTGGGGAGTTAAAGCTGGGTCTTTAGGCTTCTCAGGTAAGCACCTTAACTGCTAAGCCATCTCTCCAGCACTGCCCCTCCCCCAGTTTTTTTTTTTTTTTTTTTTTTTTTTTTTTTTTTTGAGGTAGGGTCTCACTCTGGCTCAGGCTGACCTGGAATTCACTCTGTATTTTCAGGGTGGCCTCAAACTCACCACGATCCTCCTACCTCTGCCTTCCGAGTGCTGGTATTAAAGGTGTGCAGCACCACGCCCGGCTTCCCCCAGTTTTAAAAAAAAGCTAAAAATCAGAGATAATATACCTACTAGAAACTTATAATTGTGAGAAGAGACTGTAGCAAATATTTTCATTATGAAGGTATAGAATACAGAATAATGAAAAATAATACTTACCTACTGGTATATATAAAATGGTTTTAAAGTATTAGCTAGTTGAACTTCACATTTCAGTGACACAAACGGATTATTATATGCTCTCACTTGATTATAGTTATACACATATGAAGACAACACATCATTGAGGTTAACGTATCATTACAATGAGAGGGCAGTTCTCAGCTGCAAGAGTACAAATGTTTTATGCATAGTCTGCTATTTTCCCTTCTTTTAAGACAGGGTCTCACTATGTAACTGAGACTAACCTCTAACTCCAAATCCTCTTGCCCAGATCTCCTATGTGCTAGGATTTTAGGCTTGCATCACCATACCTAGATGCACGCTACCATCTGTCCTCTACTTCAGTCCCATCTCTTTTTATTTGCTTATCTACTATTCCCTACTTATTGCATGGGCAGATATCTGAACAATATTATTTGAAAATGACACCAAATTTTACAAATTTTTAGAAATGTTTTCTCTCCCCCCCCCCCAGGGCTGGAGAGACGGCTCAGTGATTAAGGCACTTGCCTGCAAAGCCTAATGGCCCAAATTCGATTCCCCAGTACCCATGTAAAGCCAAATGCACAATGGTGCATCTGGAGTTTGTTTGCAGTGGGTGGAGGCCCTGGCATGACCATTCGGTCTGTGTGTCCTTCTTCCCTCCCTCCCTCTGCTTGCAAATAAATGAGTAAAAATAAATGTCTTTCTCTTTGAAAGTTCTAGTCTAAACTGAAGGGGTTCAATTTAGAGATAGCCACAGAGAAAGTAAAGCCAGAGAAATGGCAATGCCATTTCTAAACTCACCTTTACCCACTGGTCTGGTTTGACATTTTTCAAAACCACATTCATCTCTGGCTTATCCATTAGAATTTTTAGTTTGGCTTGGTTGGGGTCTTCACTAGTAGAGATTGTTATAGGAACCATCCACTGAGGACAGTCTTCTCCTATGCAAGAGAAGAACAAATAGAATACGTGAAAGATTATTTTATATTAGAAGAAAGATGGTAAAGCACAGAGGACAAGTAATATCCAACCAGGAGCCTGGGTTTAAATGACTAGCCAATTCTTAGTGCTATAGTTCTCTGCCAGGTAAGCTGAATAGCGTTAATACAAAGGAAAAGACAACTTACCAACTTACAAATCAAAAGTCTAAGGGAGGGCTGGAGAGATGGCTTAGCAGTTAAGGCGTTTGCCTGCAAAGCCAAAGCATCCAAGTTCAATTTCCCAGGACCCACGTTAGCCAGATGCACAAGGGGGCGCACATGTCTGGAGTTCATTTGAAGTGGCTGGAGAACCTGGCATGCCCATTCTCTGTCTCCCTCTTTCTCTGTCCCAGCACTCAGGAGGCAGAGGAAGAAGGATGACCATGAGTTCAAGGCCACCTTGAGACTATATAGGGCTAGAGCAAGACCCTACCTCAAAAAACAAAAAAATCTAAGGGGAAAAAAATAAGGGCTGGAGAGGTGGCTTAGTGGTTAAGGTACTTGCCTGTGAAGCCTAAGGAATCAGGTTTGATTATCTAGTACCCATGTAAGCCAGATGCATAAGGTAGAGCATGCGTCTGGAGTTCACTTCCAGTGGCTGGAAGCCCTGGTGTGCCCATTCTCTCTCTTCCTATCTGCCTCTCTCCCTCTCTCTCTCTCTCTCTCTTTTTTGGTTTTCAAGGTAGGGTCTCACTCTGGTCCAGGCTGACCTGGAATTACCTATGCAGTCTCAGGGTGGCCTCGAACTCATGGCGCTCCTCCTACCTCTGCCTTCTGAGTGCTGGGATTAAAGGCATGCGCCACCACACCCGGCTTTGCATTTTTGATTATACAGTGAATTGACTTTTTAAATTTGTTTGGCCAAGAGAGAGAGAAAGAGGGCATGGTGGTACACGCCTTTAATCCTAGCACTCAGAAGGCAGAGGTAGGAGGAGCGCCATGAGTTCGAGGCCACCCTGAGACTACATAGGTAATTCCAGGTCAGCCTGGACCAGAGTGAGACCCTACCTCGAAAAACAAAACAAAACAAAACAAAACAAACAAAAAAGCACAGAATCTGGGCACAGTGGCATACCTTTCATCACAGCACTTGGGAGACAGAGGTAAGAGGATTGGTGTGAGTTCGAGGCTACCCTTAGACTACATAGTTAATTCCAGGTCAACTTGGGCTAGAGTGAGACCCTACCTTGAAAACTAGACAAAGAAACAAATAATACATGGAGCTGAAGAGATAGCTCAGCAAAGGCTCTTGCTTCCAAAGTCGTCCAGCCTGGGTTCAATTTGCCCTCACCCAGGTAAGCCAGATGCAAAAAGTGGTGCATACATCTAGAGTTTGTTTCCAGGCACAAGAGGCCCCTGGAGCACTCATAAACACGCAAATAAATTAAATAAATACAGCTTAAAAAAAAAAAAAAAAAAAGTCTAACCAGGCGTGGTGGCGCACACCTTTAATCCCAGTACTTGGGAGGCAGAGGTAGGAGGATCACCATGAATTTGAGGCCACCCTGAGACTACATAGTGAATTCCAGGTCAGCCTGAGCTAGAATGAGACCCTACCTTGGAAAACCAAAATAAATAAATAAATAATGAATGAATGAATGAATTAGCTGAAATGCTTGGAACAATGACTGGTAAGCAAGCCTAATAAACATTAGACTTTGTTTATTGACTTACTTATTATGCTCAAGAATTTTAAAAAATAAACAACTAGCTGGGCATGGTGGCGCACACCTTTAATCCCAGCACTCGGGAGGAGAGGTAGGCGATCGCTGAGAGTTCGAGGCCACCCTGAGACTACATAGTGAATTCCAGGTTAGCCTGAGCCAGAGTGAGACCCTACCTTGAAAAACCAAAAAAAAAAAAATAAAATAAATAATAATAATAAATAAACAACTATAGCTAATACACAGTGAAGACTGGAGACATTTCTTGAGTTTTCCAATCTTTCTTCATTAATTAGAGCATCTAATGAAAAATACCTAAAATTTTAAAAATCAAGTGAACACTACCACTTTTTTTTTCTTTGAGGCAAGTCTTGCTTTCTAGACTGGTCTTGTCTTGAACTCAAATTTATTGCTACCATGTTCAAACTAAATTTTCCTTATATGACTCCTTAAATGTCTTCCTTCATTTCTTTCCTCCCTTTTTTCCCCTTCTTTCCTTTCTCCCTCCCTATCTTTTTTTTGTTTGTTTGTTTTTTGTTTTGTTTTGTTTTGTTTTGCGAGGTAGGGTCTCACTCTGGTCCAGGCTGACCTCGAATTAACTATGTAGTCTCAGGGTGGCCTCGAACTCTCAGCGATCCTCCTACCTCTGCCTCCCGAGTGCTGGGATTAAAGGCATGCGCCACCACGCCCGGCTTGTTTGTTTGTTTTTTGAAGTAGGGTCTCACTCTAGCCCTGGATGACCTGGAATTCACTATGGACTCTCAGGCTGGCCTCAAACTCATAGTGAATCTCCTATCTCTGCCTCCTGAGCACTGGGATTAAGTTGTGCACCACTATGCCCAACCGATTCTTAGTTATATTCCAAACAACCTTATAAATAGCAGGGAATATTATTTCTCTCTCTCTTTTTTTTTCGAGGTAGAGTCTCACCACTCTGGCTCAGGCTGACCTGGAATTCACTATGTAGTCTCAGGGTGGCCTCGAACTCACAGCAATCCTCCTACCTCTGTCTCCCCAGTGCTGGGATTAAAGGCGTGCACCACCACGCCCAGCTTATTTCTCTTTTACAAGTAAGAGAACTAAGTATGGCAATGTTAGTTCTCTAATAAGAGTGGGAATTCAAATTTAATAGTTGAACTCTGTTTTTTGTTTTTTTTTTTTCCCTAGTCCAGGCTGACAGGGAATTCACTAGGTATTCTCAGGGTGGCCTCAAACTCACAGCAATCATCTACCTCTGCCTCCTGAGTACTGGGATTAAAGGCATGTGCCATCATATCCAGCAAGCTTGACCTCTTCGTTAACATTTCCTCAAATATTTTCCTTTTCTTTTTTTTTTTTTAAAGATTTTATTTTACTTATTTATTTATTAGAGACAGAGAGAGGGAAAGAGAGAGAGAGGGAGAGTAAGAATGGGTGCACCAGGGCCTTCAGCCACTGCAAATGAACTCCAGAGGCATGTGCCCCCCGTGTATCTGGCTTACGTGGGACCTGGAGAATTGAACCGGGGTCCTTAGGCTTCACAGGCATGTGCCTTAACCGCTAAGCCATCTCTCCAGCCCCTTTCCTTTTCTTTTTATGTTTTGAGGCAAGGTCTCATGTATTATAGGTTGGCCTCAAATTCACTTGGTAGCACAGGATGAACCTGAATTTCCAATTCTGCCATCACTACCCAAGTGCTAGGATTATAAACATGTGCCATCATGTTCTGTTTATGAATTACTAAGGATTACACCTAGGACTTTGTGCATATAGTCAAGCATACTACCAATAGAGCCACATTCCCCACCCTAAATTTCATTTTTATTCTTTCACCATCTCCTTGTTATCTAATTAAAAAAAAAATATATATATATATATATTTTTTTTTTGCAAGGTAGGGTCTCACTCTGGTCCAGGCTGACCTGGAATTAACTATGTAGTCTCAGGGTGGCCTCGAACTCTGGGCGATTCTCTTACCTCTGCCTCCCGAGTGCTGGGATTAAAGGCGTGCGCCACCACGCCCAGCTTAAAAATATTTTTTATTTTTATTTATTTGATAGAAAGAGGGAGAGAGACACAGAGAGAGAATGGGCACACCAGGGCCTCTAGCCACTGCAAACGAACTCCAGATGCATGCGCCATCTTGTGCATCTGGCTTACATGGGTCCTGGGGAATTAAACCTGGGTCCTTTGGCTTGCAGGCAAACGCCTTAACCACTAAACCATCCCTCCAGCCCTTGTTATCTAATTTTATTAAATTGTAAAAAACCATGGTAGCTTGTTGTCAATATTTCCAGTACTCACAAGGCTAATGTAGGAAGGATCATTTTGTGTTAGAGGCCAATTTTGGCTACAGAATGAGATTCTATCTAAAAAAGCTTAAATAGGAGAGATGGCTTAGTTGTTATGGTGCTTCCTGTGAAGCCGACGGATCCTGGTTCAATTACCCAGAACCAGGCTGGGCATGTTGGTGCACACCTTTAATCCTAGCACTCCTGGGCAGAGGTGGGAAGATTGCCATGAGTTTGAGGCCACCCTGAGACTACATAGTGAATTCCAGGTCAGCCTGGGTTAGACCCTACCTCAAAATAAATAAATAAATAAATAAATAAATAAATAAATAAACAAACAAACAAACAAAGCAACAACAACAACAAAAATCAATTACCCAGAACCTACATAAGCTAGGTGTACATGGTAGCACATGTATGTGGAGTTCATTTGCAGTGGCTAGAGGCCCTGGCACACCCATTCTCATTCATCCTCTCTCTAATAAATAAATAAATAAATTAATTAAATAGCCTAAGTAAATATTATTATTAATTGAAAAACTACTGTTATGGAACCCAAATTTATTATCAGTTCCCAGTTATAGCCACCTGCTTACCAACATATGGTCCACTGGCACAGAACTTCTTTTGGGACAGCTTCAGCAATCTATCATCTTCTACCTAAAAAAGCAAACACACACTTTAATAACATAAGCATTTGGCCAGGGGGCTTAGGATTTTCATGACAATGTAGATAGAGAACCAGTATAACCAAACATGAATACACAAAAAGTAATTATGCTCATGATATTATATCAAAGTCTTTCTTTTTCATTTGGGCCTCAAAATACAAATGCTCCAAAAAAAAAAAAAAAAAAAAAAAAAAAAACCCACAAATGCTCTAAATAAAAGGCCAATTTCTATGTAATGTGATCCCTCAGAAGGCATGTATAACCCAGAGGAGAATAGGTTCCAAAAAACAAAGTATTTGTTTTGATTCAAAAGCTGACACAAAGCCAGGCATAATGGTGCACACCTTTGATCCCAGCACTCACTCAAGAGGCAGAGGTAGGAGAATGACCATGAGTTTGGGGCTGCCTTGAGACTACAAGATGAAGTCCAGGTCAGCCTGGGCTAGAACAAGACCTTACCTCGAAAAACAAAGCAAAGCAAAGCAAAGCAAAGCAAAGCAAAGCAAAGCAAAGCAAAGCAAAGCAAAACAAAACAAAACACTGATACAACAGGGCTAAGAAGATAGTTCAGTGGTTAAAGACATTTCCTTGCAAACCTGCCAACCTGAATTCATTCCTCTACCCTGACCATGTAAAGCTGAATAGACACATTGTGGAGCATGTTTCTGTAATCCTAATGTGCCTAGGGAAATGGGAGGTGAAATTGATAGCTAAAAAGCAAATGGAACAAGAGACACCTCCATCACGCTGGAGAGATGGCTTAGCAGTTAAGGCACTTGCCTACAAAGCCAAAGGACCCAGGTTTATTTTATTTTATTTTATTTTATTTTATTTTATTTTTTTATTTATTTTATTATTTTTATTTTTCGAAGTAGGGTCTCACTCTGGTCGAGGCAAGGACCCAGGTTTTTAAATTTATTTTTTATTTTTTTTGTTTCATTGAGGTAGGGTCTCACTCTAGCTCAGACTGACCTGGAATTCACTCTGTAGTCTCAGGGTGGCCTTGAACTCACGGTGATCCTCCTACCTCTGCCTCCCGAGTGCTGGTATTAAAGGTGTACGTCACCACGCCCAGCTCCAGGTTTGATTCCCTAGTACCCACGTAAGCCAGATGCACAAGGTGGATGCATGCATCTGGAGTATGTTTGGAGTGGCTGAAGGCTCTGGTGCACCCATTTTTTCTCTTTCTCTCTCAAATAAATAAATAAATGACAGATTCCCCCCATCACAAAAGATGAAAGGTTGCTCTCTGACCTTCACCATATGCGCACAGTAGAATGTATGTGCCAACTTTCCTGCCACATGCACATACACAATAAAAATGTATTAAAAAAATTTTAAAGCCGGGCATGGTGGCGCACGCCTTTAATCCCAGCACTCGGGAGGCAGAGGTAGGAGGATCACTGTGAGTTCAAGGCCACCCTGAGACTACACAGTTACTTCCAGGTCAGCCTGAGCCAGAGTGACACCCTACCTCGAAAAAAAAAAAAATTTAGGGCTGGCGAGATGACTTAGTGGTTAAGGCACTTGGCTGTGAAGCCTAAAGACCCTGGTTTGATTCCTTAGTACCCACTAAGCCACAAGGTGGCACATGCATTTGGAGTTTATTTGCTGTGGCTGGTGGCCCTGGAGTACCCATTTTCTCTCTCTCTCTTTGCCTCTTTCTCTCTCTCTCAAATAAATAAATAAAACATAAAAAAAGAATGAAAAGGGCTGGAGAGATGGCTTAACAATTAAGGCGTTTGCCTGCAAAGCTAACGGATCCCAGTTTAATTCTCCAGGACCCATGTAAGCCAGATGCACAAGGGGGTGCCTGCATCTGGAGTTCGTTTGTAGTGGCTAGAGGCCCTGGCGTGCCCACCATTCTTTGCCTGCCTCTTTTTCTCTCTCATAATTAATTAAATATTTTTTTAAAAAACGAAAAGACGGGGCTGGAGAGATGGCTTAGCGGTTAAGGAACTTGCCTGTGAAGCCTAAGGACCCTGGTTCAATTCTCCAGGTCCCACATAATCCAGATGCAAATGGTGGCACATGTGTCTGGAGTTCGTTTGCAGTGGCTGGAGGCCCTGGCATGCCCATTCCCACTCTCTCCCTCTCTCTGTTTCTAATAAATAAATAAAATTTAAAATATATTTTAAAAAAATGAAAAGAAGAGCTTCTCTAAGACAAAAAAATTTTCTAAATGTACACATAACAAAAAGCTAGGTGTGAGGCTAGAGAGATGGCTTAGCGGTCAAGGCGCTTGCCTGCAAAGCCAAAGGACCCAAGTTTGATTCCCCAGTACCCACGTAAGCCAGATGCACAAGAAGGTGCATGCGTCTGGAGATCATTTGCAGTGGCTGAAAGCTCTGGCATGCTCATTCTCTCTCTCTCTCTGCTTCTTTCTCTCTCTCAAATAAAATAAAATATTTTTTTTTATTTTTTGGTTTTTGAGGTAAGGTCTCACTCTAGCCCAGGCTGACCTAGAATTCACTATGTAATCTCAGGTGGCCTAGAAATCACGATGATCCTACCACCTCTGCCTCCTGAGTGCTGCCACCACAACTGGCTAATAATATATATATATTTTTAAACCTAGGTGTGAGCTGGGTGTGCTGGCGCATGCCTTTAATCCCAGCGCTCAGGAGGCAGAAGTAGGAGGATCGCTGTGAGTTCAAGGCCACCCTGAGACTCTAGCCTGGGCTAGAGTGAGACCCTACCTCTAAAACAAACAACAACAACAACAAAAAGCTAGGTGTGGTGGCACCCAGCACCTGAGAGGTGGAGCCAGGAGGAATAGAAGTACAGGCTGAGTTACATGAGACCCAATCTCAACACCCTCCCCCCAAATAATTAAAGTATACACAACAATTAATAATAAATTAATAAATAAATTACATGAGCAACCACAAAATAAATGAATATATAAATAAATAAATGCTTGTCACATATAAATTAGAGAGGATGAGATGAAGCCTAACTCTAAAACATTTGGCTCTGGCTTGTAACTCCCAATATCAGAAATCAGATACAACCCACATTGAGCTGTTGATCGGAGAAACTTATGAGGTTGCCAAAATGAGACAGGATTCTGTCACAGCACTTGATTACCTGACTAAGGAAAAGGTAAGACTATTGCTGAAGACACCACATGCTGCCGACACAGAACATCGAGAGTGCTAGCTTGGATTTGGAAGGAAGCTAATTCCCAGATGGTCTGCCAGTATTGTGCTGGAAAGTGCTACATGAGCTGCTGGGGGAAAATGGTCACAATGTTGAGGGCGAGAAGGGGACACTGACAAGATGTATACCCCTGTCCAACAGTGGCACCCAGCCTAGGTGGGTAACCAATGGCTCTCTGATTGGCTAAGGGATCTGCTGCTCAGTGCAAAGGACTGGAAACCAAGTCAGAATCCTATGGAGACTAAGATCATGGACTGCAATAGAAGCTGCCACTAATCTTTGGCCAAAAGAGAGACTACACCAACCAAAATCTATCTTTTTTTAAAAAAATATATTTTATTTTTATTTATTTATTTGAAAGAGAGAGAGAGAGAGAATGGGTGCACCAGGGCCTCCACCCACTGCAAACGGAGTCCAGATGCATGTGCCACCTTGTGCAGCTGGCTTACATGGGTCTTGGGGAGTTGAACTTGGGTCCTTTGGCTTTGCAGGCAAACGCCTTAACCACTAAGCCATCTCTCCAGCCCCCAAAATCTATCTTAATTAACAATGCTTATCCCATTTAACCTATGCTGACCTCATTCTACACTGGAGAATCTGTTTTTTTTTCTTTTCTTTTCAGAAGGCAGTGAGAACAGAGGAGATAAACCACCCTTCCTACATCAACCAAGTCCCAGGTGAAACCACAGAGGAACTGGCAAGATGAGCAGGAGTGCTGCTTCAATAGAGAGCCCGAGAGCCTGACAACCAGCTCCAGGGTGATGGAGACATACACTGAGGACACTCAACACATACCAAAGCAGAAATCGTGCAACACTAAAGTAGACTTAAAACACACCCACCATGGCTCAAGGAATTTTGTGGAAGAAGAGGTGTAAAGACTGTAAGAGCCACAGAAACGAAGGGAATGTTCAGAGGCATTGCCAGCCCCCCACCCCTTTACAAAGACTGACGGCTGCTCTCACAATTCATGACCCACAACCCCATGGTGAATAACAGTGATCCCCCACTGAGGAAAGTCCTCAGCAGAATGGGGGCAGTGAGGAAGGAATGATGGTACTAACATGTGATGTGTTCATACAAAGTTTCTACTTAATAATATATAAATCACATAACAATTATGTAATTGTTACATAATTGTAGGTTATATGAACATATTAATCTTACAGAGAAAGTTTATTTATTTATTTTTATTTTAGTTTAGTTTTGTTTTTCAAGGTAGGGTCTCACTCTACCCAGGATGACCTGGAATTCACTCTGTAGTCTCAAACTCATGGTGCTCCTTCTACCTCTGCCTCCCAAGAACACCACCATGCCCAGCTCAGCTACTTTTAACTTTTTTTCTACTTCCTTAGATTAGCTTGAGGATTCAGTATTTAGATTTCAAATTCTACAATGCTTCATAAACACAAAAGCAGCATGTATCTTGATTCAAAGGGTAAGTTTTGCAATGAAACAAAACTGGAGAGAACTCAGTTGGCAGAGTGCTTGCCTTACAAGCCTAAGACCTGATTCGATGCCCACAACCACATTAAAATGTTGAGTGGGGACACTTGTAATCCTAGCACTGGGGAAGTGGAGACAGGAGGAGCCCTGGGGCTCACTGGCCAGTCTAGCTGACTTGTCAAGTTCCAGGAAAGTGAGAGACTATCTCAATACAGGACAGCATGAGGAATGACTTACTTTTTGGTATGCGTGTATGTGTCCTCCTCTATCACTCTTATGGCTTATTTCCCTGAGACAGTCTCTTACTAACCTACAACTTCTTTTTTGGCTTTTCAAGGTAGAGATCTCAATCTAGCCCAAGCTGACCTGGAATTCACTATTCTCAGGGTAGCCTCGAACTCTCAGCGATCTGCCTGCCTCTGCCTCCTGAGTGCTGGGATTAAAGGCATGCGCCACCATGCCCGGATTCATTCATTCATTCATTCAATGAGAATGAGAGAGAATGAACTGGTGCACCAGGGCCTCCAGCCACGGCAATTAACTCTAGACGCATACATCACCTTGTGAACATGTGCAACCTTGTGTACTTGTGTCACCTTGTGCATCTATCTGGCTTATGCGGAACCTGGAGAGTCAAACATGGGTCCTTAGGCTTTGAAGGCTAGCACGTTAACAACTAAAGCCATCTCTCCTGCCCTGTTTTTGTCATTAAAAAAATATTTTATTTATTTTATTTATGTATGTATGTAGTATGTATGTATGTATGTATGTATGTATGTATGTATGTATGTATGTATGTATTTGACAGAGAACGAGGGTGAGAGAGAGAGAAAATGGGCGCACCAGGGCCTCCAGCCACTGCAAATGAACTCTAGATGCATGCACCCCCTTGTTCATCTGGCTAACGTGGGTCCTGGAGAATCAAACCTGGGTCCTTTGGCTTTGCAGGCAAACGCTCCAGCCCAGAATGACCTGGAACTCAATCTGTACCACAGGCTGGCCTCGAATTCATGACCATCCTCCTATTTCAGCCTCCTGAGTGCTTAAAATTATAGGTGTATGCCACCACATTGCTGTCCACCTTATTTACACTTTACCCTCTTGAGCCATCTCACCAGCCACCAAAGACTTTTTTTTTTTTTTTTTTTTTTTGAGGTAGGGTTTCACTCTAGTCCAGGCTGACCTGGAATTTACTATGTGGTCTCAGGGTGGCCTTGAACTCATGGTGTTCCTCCTCCTCTTCCTCCCAAGTGCTGGGATTAAAGGCGTGTGTCACCACGCCCAGCATAGGATTTTTTTTTTAAAACAAGTTATTTAATTATTTGCAAGCAGAGAGATAGAAGAGAGGCAGACAGAGAGAGAATGGGCACGCCAGGGTCTCTAGCCACTGCAAATGAACTCCAGATGCACGTGCCCCTTGTGCATCTGGCTTACATGGGTCCTGGAGAATTGAACCGGGATCCTTTGGCTTCATAGGCAAACGCCTTAACCACTAAGCCATTTCTCCAGCCCCCCCTTTTTTTTCAGCATAGGATTTAAAAATATATATATAAATAAGTTTACCTGTTCATCTTCCACATAAATGAGAGGGAATCCCATTTGTTTGGTCCAAGTATTCATTACTGCTGCTATAGGTTTACCACTAGCATTTTCCAAACTTTCCCAAAGATCCTCTAGAAAGTAAACAAAAACAATAACCTAAAATGTTTATATATTTTTTCTTTTCTTTCTTTCTTTCTTTTTTTTTTTTTTTTTTTTTTTTTTTTGGTTTTTCGAGATAGGCTCTCATTCTAGCTCAGACTGACCTGAAATTCACTATGGAGTCTCTGGAGTCTCCGGGTGGCCTCCAACTCATTCATGGCAATTCTCCTACCTCTGCCTGCTGAAAGCTGGGATTAAAGGTATGCACCACCACCATGCCCAGCTCATTTTTGGTTTTTCAAGGTAGGGTCTCACTCTGGTCCTGGCTGACCTGGAATTCACTTTGTATTCTTAGGGTAGCCTCAAACTCACAGTGATCCTCCTACCTTTGCCTCTACCCCACGGGGCCTATTTATTTCCTTAAAACATGTCAGAGCCAGGTGGGGTGGTACGCGCCTTTAATCCCAGCACTCAGGAGGTAGAGGTAGGAGGACAGCCATGAGTTCAAGGCCACCCTGAGAATACAGAGTGAATTCCAGGACAGCCTGAGCTAGTGAGACCATACCTCAAAAAAAAAAAAAAAAAATCAGACTTTTTTCTTTTTGTTTTTCAAGTCTGCCTCTGAGTGCTGATTAAAGTCATGCACCACCATGCCAGCCAAATCACACTTTTTTTTTTTTTTTGGTTTTTCGAGGTAGAGTCTCACTCTAGCCTAGGCTGACCTGGAATTCACTCTGTAGTCTCAGGGTGGCTTCAAATTCATGGCGATCCTCCTACCTCTGCCTCCCAAGCGCTGGGATTAAAGGCGTGCGCCACCATGCCCGGCTTGAAATCAGACATTTTATTAACTATTAACAATGCATGATTTGCCAATTTTTTGTTTCCCACTGAGTCAAGCTAATGCCCTATCTTGCTATGCCACAACTAAGTAAATTCTACTTGTTTATTTATAATCAGAGGGAGATAAAAGAGAGACATACATATATAGAGAGAAAGAGAGAATGGGCACAACAGGGCCTCCAGTTATTGCAAACAATTTCCAGATGCATGTAACATCCTGTGAATCTGGCTTTATATGGGTTCAGGGGAATTGAACCTTTGTCATTAGGCTTTGTTGGCAGGTGCCTTAACTGCCGAGCCATCTCTCTAGCCCTCATCAAATGAATTCCAGATGCATACATCACTTTAAGCATCTGACTTACATGGACATTGGGGAATCAAACCCGAGTCAACAGGCTTTATAAGCAATCACTTTTAACAGGTGAGCCACCTCTCTAGCCCCAACCTAAGTAAACTCTATTATAAAAACTGGTCTTGGGCTCGAGCGATGGCTTAGCTGTTAAGGAGCTTGCCCGCAAAACCTAAGGACCCAGATTTGATTCCCTAGTACCCACGTAAGCCAGATGCACAAGGTGGCACATGCGTCTGGAATTAGTTTGCAGTGGTTGGAGGCTCTGGTGTGCCCATTCTCTTTATCTGCCTGCCTCTTTCTGTTTCCAATAAATAAATAAATGAATAATTTTAAAAACTGGTCTGTTATAAAGATGTACGTAATCATTCTAGTGCATAAAAAGATTACAAAATTGCTATAAACCAGACAAATGAGTTCAAACAAGAAATAGAAGCAAAGATACAGACATAAACGTGTTCAATCTTACTCAACATTTACTAACAAACTTAAAGACTTTATATCCATTTAATTAACCTGAGTCAAAACATATTTAATGCTGATGAAGCCTAAGTAAAACTCATATGGTCAAATATCACTGGTTATGAAGAAAGCAAAACAAGCTGGGAATGGTGGCACATGCCTTTATTCCCAGCACTCGGGGGCAGAGGTAGGAGGATCACCATGAGTTCGAGGCCACCCTGAAACTACATAGTTAATTCCAGGTCAGCCTGGGCCAGAGTAAGACCCTACCTTGAAGGAAAAAAAAAAAAAAAAAAAAAAAAAACAGCAATATAATGTGAATGTACCATAATGGTGGCATGGATGGAGTGAAAAAAAAAAAAAAGAGAGAGAGAGAGAGAAAACTCAAAAAAACTGCAAACTTTATAATTTTTTTTTCCCCGAGGTAGGGTCTCGCTTTAGCCCAGGCTGACCTGGAATTCACTATATAGTCTCAAGGTAGCCTTGAACTCATGATGATCCTCCCCAGTGCTGGGATTAAAGGCATGTGCCACCACGCCTGGCATAGGGTAATTTTTTTGTCTTTATTGTTTATTACATAGAAAGGTATGTGTGTGTGGGGGGAAGAATAGGCAGAAAGGATAAATAGCCCATGTATAAATAAGAACATTTTAGATAGAAATTAGAATCAACAGCTGAGGATGATTTCATATGCCTGTAATCCCAGCACTTGGGTAGCAGAGGCAGGAGTACCATACCAAGTTCAAGGCCAACCTGGTCTATATAGTGAGTGTCAGGCCAGCCAGAAGTACATAGCAACTCTGTCTTAAAAAATCAGAAGAAACTAAAACTAAAAAGCACTTAACAGCAACATGCCAAATAAGTTCCAGAGTAGAAGGCACACAAGTGAGAGTCACTGGAGAAGAGACAAAAACACAGGCCAGAGCAGCAAAAATGTTCAAGACAGTATAACTTACAAAGAAGTAAAGACTCCACCAGTATGATAAAAGAAGGGAGGGAGAGAAGAAAATTAAACAAAATGAAAAAAGTAAAAATTACCTGTGGCAGCATTCTTTTGTTGGAACTTGGTTAAATACATGTTCATTCCTTTCTTAAAGTCCTGAGAAAACATAAATTTTAAATCCAAGAGAATCAGATCTCAAAAATTTATAGTAGATTTGAATATTAGAAGTCAAAAGCAAATTTACTCAAATACTAAAGTATCATTATACTAATAAAACATATAGCCTTTTGATGCCTACTATCTTTATTTAAAAATGTGTATTCTTGGGCTAGAGAGATCGCTTAGCAGTTAAGGCATTTGCCTGTGAAGCCAAAGGACCCAGGTTGATTCCCCAGGACCCACATAAACCAGATGCACAAGGGGAACATGCATCTGGAGTACGTTTACTGGAGGCCCTGGGGTGCCCATTCTCTCTCTGTCTCTGTTCTCTCTATCTCTCTCTCTGCTTGCAAATAAATAAATAAAATAAAAAAAAAGAAAGATGAGAAATATCAAAAAAATTGAAAAACAAAAAGCTTAAAAAAAATGTATATTCTTGCTAAGCATGGTAGCATATGCCTTTAATCCCAGCATTTAGGAGGCAAGAGGTAGGAAGATCGCCATGAGTTTGAGGCCACCCTGAGACTACAGTGAATCCCAGGTCAGCCTGGGCTAGAGAGGGACCCTACCTCAAATAACAAACAAACAAAAAATTTATACTCTCGGGATGGAGAGATGGCTCAGGGGGCGTTAAAGGCACTTGCTTACAAAGTCTGACAACCTTAGTTTGATTCCCAAGTACCCACATAAAGCCAGGTGTACAAACTGGCACATGTGATTGGAGTTCACACGCAGTGGCTAGAGGCCCTGGTGTGCTCCATTCACTCAGCACTGAGCTTGGTGGCATATGCCTTTTAATCCCAGCACTCGGTAGGCAGAGGTAGGAGGATTGCTGTGAATTCAAGTTGACCCTGAGACTACATCATGAATTCTAGGTCCCTAGATCTCTCTAGGGAGATTCTAACTCAGAGGAAAAAAAAAAAAAAATCAGATATTCTGGAGCTAGGAAGATGGCTCAGTGGACAAAGGCTTTGCTTATAAAACCTGCTCAGTTCTGAAGCCATCCATTTAACCTCTAAGCAACAAGTGGTACAAATGCCTGACATTCATTTGCTGCAACAGCAAGAGATCGTGCTATGCCTACATACACAGATACACCACACATATTCAAACACTATGTATAAATTAAATAAATAAATAAATAAATAAATAAATAAATAAATAAATAAATACAGGCATTCTGTTCATGCTTTATGATTTCATAATAAAGGAACGGAAAGTTTTTAAAAATCGGTTTTTACCTTATCACCAATGTAGTCATGTAGCATTCGGATAACAGATGCACCTTTGCTGTACGATATAGCATCAAATATCTCATCAACCTCAGATGGATGGCCCACACTGACCTGGCAGACAGTGTGATTCAGGGTTATAACAGGAAGCAGACAGCCTGTAATACTGAATTACATAAAAAGCTTCTAGGAAAACCCTTTTAATGTGTAACATATTCTTCTGCCTTTAACTCACTCACAAAGTATATTATGATCTTCACATAAAAGCATAACCAATCTAAATAAAATGCTACATATAACATGATCTTTGGTATGGTTCAGAGCCTAGGTTCTAGTCCTAATTCAGTCTGCTGAGGCAAGTCACTATAGGTTCATTTATTTTTGTGGGTGTGTTTTGGGGGGAGGGTATAGAAATGAAAACCATTTGATTTCTTGCACTAAGTGTTATGATTTAGGATCTGGATTAACTACAAAGCAGGACTGCAATTCTATTTTTTTTAATTTTATCTTTTAGTTTTATTCATTTTTTTAAAAGTTTTTATTCACAACCTCTGTACATACAGACAATATACCATGATCATAATAATCCCCTCATTTTTATTTTCTTTAGTTTTATACATTTAAAAAATTTTTTTTATTTTACTTTATTTATTTATTTGAAAGAGAGAGATACAGAAATAGGCAGGGGGGAGAGAGAGAGAGAGAAAGAGAGAGAGAATGGGTATGCCAGAGCCTCCAGCCACTGCAAACGAACTCCAGATGCATGCACCCCCTTTTGCATCTGGCTTATGTGAGTCCTGGAGAATCGAGCCTCGAACCGGGGTCCTTAGGCTTCATAGGCAAGCGTTTAACCGCTAAGCCATCTCTCCAGCCCAGTTTTAAACATTTTTTAAGATATAGTCTCATGTAACTTAGGCTGGCATCAAACTCTTTATACAGCTGAGAATAACTTTGAATTTTAGATTATCCTAACTCTACCTCCTAAATTTTGGGATTACAGGCATGTACAAGCATGCCCCAGTTTATTTGGTGTAAGGGAATAAACCCAGGGCTATGTGCATGCTAGGTAAGAATATTGCCAATGAAATTAACTACATCGCCAGCCCACAACTATAGTTCTTTGGATATATAATTTATAAATTACAAGAGGGTGTGCATAATTGCTCATGCTTTTAATAATCCTAGCACTCAGGAGGCAGACAGAAGGATTGGCCAAAAGTTCAAGGGCAACTTGATCTACATAATGAGTTTGAGGCCAGAGCTACATAGCAAGACCCTGCCTCAAAACTTCATCCCTAAACAAATAAATAGTATTAATAAGATAGAAGAGATAAGGATAAGCTAATCCAAGAGAACTAAAATATTCACAGAATCAATGATGACAATAAAATATGTCCAGAATTTTCCTTGAAGCAAATACTAAAATCATAGTATTCAACAGATGAAGTTTCTCTCATACTAGTAAATGAAAATGTACATAGTACTTGCTTTTACAAAGATCAAATTTTTATACTGCCCACCTTAAAAAGAAATGTAAATTAGAAATGAGTCTAGTCCAAATTCAAAACTGGAAATAAGAATTAAAAAACAAGGGAAATTGCCCATGCAGTTTTCTCCTCATTTCAGAATGCTAAGCATCTCCATATAAATTACTTATTTCACTGAAATGGTGGTCAGCCACAGACTAATGGTTGATAAGCATAGCTCACTTCAATAGGATGGCTGTTATCTAAGGCATCAAGCTCCTGAGCACGGGTGTAATCTGCAGAAACAAACTGAGTCCAGATATCATATTCTGGAAAGCAGTGGTCTACACACAGATACTCAATCCAGGATGCAAAGCCTTCATTCAACCAGAGATGAGTCCACCATTCCTAAAAATAAAAGGTGGGAAAAAAGTGAAGAAAATAAAATTAATACTCAACTCATTTGAAAAACATGTTCCTTCTATTATACTCCAAAACTTACATTTTAATGAATTAAAATCTAACTAAAACCAAGAAAAGCAAAATGGGGACTGTGGAGATGGCTCATTGATCAAGTGCTTGTCATCTAAGCACAAAGGCCTGAGTTCAGATCCTAAGCACCCAAAAAAATGCCAGGTATGGCTATGTGCATCTGTCATCCCACTGCTGGGGAGGCAGAGACAGGAAGATCTCTGGGGTTTGCTGGATAGCTAGTCTATCCAAAATAGTGAACTTCAGGTTCAGTGAGAGATCTTAACTCAAAAGAATAAGGGCCAGGCCTGGTACACACCTTTAATCCTAGCATTTGGGAGGCATACAGGTATGGGGATTGCTGTGAATTTGAGGCCAGCCTGAAACTACATAGTGAATTCCAGGTCAGCCTGGGCTAAAGCAAGATACTACCTCAAAAAACAAAACAAAAAAATAATAATAATAAAGAGAAAGAATAAGATAACAATGATTGAGGAAGACACTTGACATTAACCTCTGGCATATACACATGTACACACACATATACATACATACCTACAAACACAAACATGTGCTCATACAAAATAATTTGAAAAGACACCTAAATGAATCATTACTGCCAAAGATTAAAAAAAAAAAAAAAAAAAGCTGGGCATGGCGGTGGACAACTTTAATCCCAGCACTCAGGAGGCAGAGATAGGAGGATTGCCATGAGTTTGAAGCTACCCTGAGAATACATAGTAAATTCCAGGTCAGCCTGAGCTAGAGTGAGACACTACCTCGAAAAACCAAACTAAATAAATAAAAATGTGTGTGTGTGTGTGTGTGTGAGAGAGAGAGAGAGAGAGAGAGAGAGAGAGAGAGAGAGAGAGAAACAACAAATATAGGCAAAAAGAAAACAGAGCAAGAGCAGAGGGAAAAATTTCATGTAAAATTTAGTTCAGGCCAGGTGTGGTGGCTCATACCTTTAATCCTAGCACTTGGGAGGCTGAAGTAGGAGGATCACCATGTGTCTGAGGCTAGCCTGGGCTATAGAGTAAGTTCCAAGTCAGCCTGGGCTAGAGCGAGACCCTGTGTGGTAGTTTGAATATATGGTTCCCAATATATTCAGTGTTTTATTGGTTTATAGTTTGCATCTGCAATCACCTTGCTAGAGGCAATGTCACTGGGGGCCCGGTCTTAAGGTGTGGTGGTGGGTTTGAGATTCCATTGTAAAGATATGCAAAGTGTGCCTAAGGGGAGTTCCTGAAGTGTGCTGTGGCTCTTTGGCTGTAGTTTTTGCTCTGTGTGCTGTGTGGCTGGTTGGCTATGCTCTCTTGCCTGGTCCTATGAAGAAAGGCCAGCTTCTTCTGCCATTATGGAACTTCCTCTGGATCTGTAAGCTTCAATAAATATTATCCCTTCCTCCATAACTGTGCCTGGTCTGGAAGTTCATCTCAGCGAACCTGAAGCTGTCTGCTACACCCTGCCATAAACAACTCAAAAAACCAAAAACTTAAACAAGCAGGTGTGGTGGTACACTTATGCCAGTATGGAGGCTGAGGCATGAGAATCAGCAGTTTGAGGTCCGCTTGGGCTATAGAGACACTGTCTCAAGAAAAAAAAATGTTTTTTGGTTTTTTCCTCTTACAAGTAGCTAGTTACAAATGACTAGAGGGAAAAACTGTTTCTATTTCTATTTTTCTGGGGGGAGGAATCTTGGGAATGCTAGGCAAGTACCCTGACACTGAGTTATGCCCCAAGGTATTTTTTTCTAAATAACTAGAAAAATAGTAGTGCTTCCATAAGAATTATATGAAGCAGGGAAGGAAAGATGGCTTAACAGTTAAGGTGCTTGCCTGTGAAACCTAAGGACCTAGGTTCGATTCCCTAGTACCCACGTAAGCCAGATGCACAAGGTGGCACATGTGACTGCAGTGGCTAAAGGACCTGGTGCACCTATTCTCTCTTCCACCCTCTCTCCCTCCCTCCCTCTCTCTCTCTGTGTGCACCTTTTTCTCTGTCTCCCAAATAAATAAATATTAAAAAAAAAAATTACATGAAGTAAACAGAAATGGCATTGCAAGAAATAGTTCAATAATGAATGAATGTTTAAATAACTATGGAATATAAAGTTCTTACCTGTGTTTAAGGATTAAGTATTGATTGGTAGACACAAAAAATAAAATGGGGCCAGGCATGGTGACACACGCCTTTAATCCCAGCACTTACAAGGTAGAGGTAGGAGGATCACTGTGAGACCAGTTTGGGACTACAGAGTGAGTTCCAAGTTAGTATGGGCTACAGTGAGACCCTACCTTGAAAAGACAACAAAAAAAGAGGGTGGTGGTCACAGATACAATTTTGGAAATATGTATCCCAGATTACCAATGCTGAGTTGGCACTGTACAAAATAAAATAGCCATATTGGTCCAGCAACATTAAACTTATTTTTTTTCCATTTGTACAAGGGTAGCACATCAGATTACTATTCAACCTAACCGGGCTGGTGGCGCACACCTTTACTCCCAGCATTCGGGAGGCAGAGGTAGGAGGATTGCTGTGAGTTTGAGACCACCCTGAGAATACATAGTTAATTCCAGGTCAGCCTAGGCCAAAGTGAGACCCTACCTCGAAAAACAAAACAAAACAAAACAAAAAAAGCTATTCAACCTATCTGCTAACGCTTGGAATTTCAGCCTATGAAGTAATTGATATACTGACATCTGAAACTAGAACAATTACATAATTCCTGTTTAAAAAAAAAAGTTGTTTTAGCCAGGCATAGTACCATAAGCCTTTAGTTTCTGCACTTGGGAGGCAGAGGTAGGAGGATCACTGTGAGTTCAAGGCCAACATGATACTACAGAGTATGTTCCAAGTGAGCCTGGGCTAGTGAGACCCTACCACGAAAAACTTTTAAAAAAAATTTAAAGCGGGGCGTGGTGGCGCATGCCTTTAATCCCAGCACTCGGGAGGCAGAGGTAGGAGGATCGCCATGAGTTTGAGGCCACCCTGAGAATAGAGTGAATTCCAGGTCAGCCTGGGCCAGAGTGAGATCCTACCTTGAAAACCAAAAATAAACAAACAAAATAAATAAATAAAAATTTAAAAAACAATATAGGGGAGAAATCAATGGAGAGAGGCTTACAAAGCCTAATGGCCAAGATTCAATTAGCTAGTACTCACATAAAGCCACATGCACAAAGTGGTACATGCATGTGGAATTCATTTGCAGTAGCAGGAGGCTCTGGCACGCCCATATACGCTCACTCTCTCTGCCTTTCCTCTTTCTCTCTGGTGCTCTCCCAAATAAATGAATACAATATTTAAAAAACAAAAATACAATATGGGGGCTTGGAAGATGGCTCAGGGGTTAAAGGCACTTGCTTACAAAGCCTATCAGCCCAAAGTTTGATTTCCTCATTGCCTAAGCAAAGCCAGATGCACAAGGTGGCAAATGTTTCTGGAGTTCAGTTTTAATAGCTGGAGGCCCTAGCGTGACCTTTTTCTCTCTCCTCCCATTCTCATTCTCTCTCTCTCTGCCTCTTTATCTCCCTCTCTCTAATAAATAAAAATAATTTTTAAAAAAGTCTTCTCAAAGTTGAATAAAAAGATTATTTGGTAGGAAGTGGCAGACATGCTCCATCAGTAGAAAAGACCATTTTTGTACCAGTAGAAAAGACCATTTTTGTACACATTTGGATAAAGCATTAATACATATAGTTTCCATGAAAATATAATTCAATTTTTCTCACTTGGAAGCATTTATTTATTTATTTATTATTCCTCAGGTAGGGTCTCACTTTAACCCTGGCTGACCTTGAACTCACTCTATAGTACCAGGCTGGCTTTGAACTCACTGCAATACTCTGCCTCCTGCATCCCAAGTGCTAGGATTAACGGTGTGCACCACCATGCCCGGGTATTTTGGGGGGGGGGGCAGGTTTTGAGGTAAGGTCTTGCTCTAGCCCAGGCTGACCTGGAATTCACTACATATTCTCAGGGTAGCCTCGAACTCACGGTGATCCTTCTACCTCTGCCTCCCCAGTGCTGAGATTAAAGGCGTATGCCACCACTTTTTTTGGTTTTGTTTTGTTTTTTGAGGTAGGGTCTCACTCTAGCCCAGGCTGACCTGGAATTCACTATGTAGTCTCAGGGTGGCTTTGAACTCATGGTGATCCTCCTACATCTGCCTCCCAAGTGCTGGGATTAAAGGCATGGGCCATTACACCTGGCCTAAACTCTTTTTGTTTGTTTGTTTTATTGAGGTAGGGTCTCACTCTAGCCCAGACTAACCTGTAATTCACTATGTAGTCTCAGGTTGGCCTCGAACTCACGGCAATCCTCCTACCTCTGCCTCCCAAGTGCTGGGATTAAAGGTGTGCGCCACCACGCCTGGCTCCGGCTATTATTATTATTTTATTTTATTTATTTATTTTTTAAATTTTTGCTTATTTTTATTTATTTATTTGAGAGTGACAGAGAGAGAAAGAAAGAGGAAGAGAGAGAGAGAATGGGTGCACCAGGGCCTCCAGCCACTGCAATCGAACTCCAGATGCATGCGCCACCTTGTGCATCTGGTTTACATGGGTACTGGGGAATCGAGCCTTAAACCGGGTCCTTAGACCTCACAGGCAAGCGCTTAACCGCTAAGCCATCTCTCCAGCCCCTATTATTTTATTTTATTTTTTTGGTTTTTCAAAGTAGGGTCTCACTCTAGCTCAGGCTGACCTGGAATTCACTATGAAGCCTCAGGGTGGCCACGAACTCATGGTGATCCTCCTACCTCTACCTCCCAGAGTGCTGGGATTAAAGGCGTAGGCCACCACACCTGGCTTGCTATTATTTTCTAGTTTAGTTTAGTTTTTGTTTTTTCCAGGTAGGGTCTCACTCTAGCTCAGGCTAACCTGGAATTCACTATGTAGTCTCAGGGTAGCCTCAAACTCACAGTGATCCTCCTACCTCTGCCTCCCATGTACTGGGATTAAAGGAGTGCACCACCATGTCGGGCTTTATTATTTGTTTTTATAAGTACAGTTTAAACATTCATTGAAAAAGGAAAACTTTTATACTAAAAATCTGGCAGACTTTCTTTAGAAACTTTCTCAGATATGTCATATTTGAAACATGTCTTACATTCTTGCTTATCCCTAAGACTTATGACTTAACCAATATCCAAAAGCTAGGTTTGGCACTCTGGCAACCCACAATGCTGTCCAGGAAATGTGGTTGGCTCTAGAGTCTTTAGTTCTTTCACTACAGAGGAACTTCTAGTTCACTTATTAAACCTTATAGTCCAAAGCACTAATAACATAATTGGCTTCCACACAGATAATTTATTTAGAGTAAAAATGAAAGATCAGGACTAACAGGCTTTTTCATTCACTGTAAACATTATGTTAAGTGAGCATTTCAATAGAACCAGTTGGAATTTAAATACATCTTCATTTTACAGTTATTCTGCCTACTTGTTTTTTCAAGGCAGGGTCTCACTCTAGCCCAAGCTGACTGGAATTCACTCTGTAGTCCTAGGCTGGCCTTCAACTCACAACAGTCTTCCTATCACTGCCTCCCAACCACTGAGATTACAGGTGTGTGCCACCATGCCTGGCTTAATTCTGCAGGTTTTAAAAAACTTTTATTTTATCAAATTTCAACTACTTTAGGCAAATATAACAATGACCCCTAAAAACCATTTCAATTTCATCAGATCAGTTTCATGTTTATCAGGATGAGTTTTGATTTCTAAATAAATAAAAGACTGCTTCTATAAGTATTATATGAAATAAATATTTTTCAGATAGTAAACTACATAACAAAGATGACCAAAAAAAAAAAAAATCCAAAAAACTAATTAGCATGAAATCTCACTACACGATTCATCCCTTTTTATCTAAGGAATCTCTGTGTTCTCTGGTTCTGATGTGCACTCTCTCTCTCTCTCTCTCTCTCTGATGACGAGGAGTTGGGAATTTGGAGATACTGAGGGCCGAATTCAGGGCCTTGGGCATGCTAGGCAAGAATTTAACCACTGAGCTACATGTCTTGCCTTGACAGATTTTTGCCAAAGTAGACCTTTTAAAAGAAAAAAAAAAATTTTTTTTTTTTTGGTTTTTCGAGGTAGCTTGAAAACTCTAGCTCAGGCTGACCTGGAATTCACTTTGTAGTCTCAGGGTGGCCTCGAACTCACAGCAGTCCTCCTACCTCTGCCTTCCAAGTACTGGGATTAAAGGTGTGCACCACCACGCCCGGCTTTTAATAAAAGAAAATTTTGCTATCACTCAATTTTTTGGCACAAAATTAAAGCCAAATCTGCAACAGAATGTGGCCAAAATAATGTGTAACAGGATAAAGATAAATGTATTTGAGCACTTAAAAATATTAAATACCATAGTAACAAGATTTCCAAACCATTGATGGGCGAGTTCATGTCCCACAACCAGAGCAACCCACTGGCGTGATGAAGAACAGGAGTTTTTTGGATCAATAAGCAATGCAGTCTCCCTGTGTTTAAAAAAAAAATTAAAACAATAAAAGTACTATCATAAAAGGAGGCATATATAAGTGGGAGAAATTCAGGCAGTAAATGAGATGGTTGTATTAGGCTTTAGTGATATCAAGAAAACATTCTTTTTTCAGCTTATACAGAATAGAAAATAGCCTAGAAAGATTTAACACTACTCAATAGATTTCAAACAACAGCAGATAAAAGACAAGACATAAGTTTATCACTTTGTTGTCTGGAATTTTGGAAAAACTTTGTCTAAGCTATAAGGGGTGATTTGCTAAACAGAGAAGACAGTCCCCTTCCGTTAAGTAAGGGAAGAAGCAGTGGAAGATACAGCCCAAGGTCCCAAAAAGAACACTGAGCAGACTGTCCAAAACTTAGTTCATCTCAAAAGGCAAGTAAAAATGGAAAAAAAAAAAAAAAAAAGTTTATAGACTCTGCTTTTAAAATTATATAAATAGCATGTTTGTGTTGTAGTGACAGACATAAAAATTTGGCTAGAAAATACAAAATTAGGGGTGTTGGATAATGACTATATAAGTGCTAGGAAGAAAAGACACTGAAATGAGAAACTCAGCCAAGAACAAATTTTAAAATGCTACAAGTGCCAGATGCTCCATTTTAAAATCCTGTACCCTCAGATAGTAGTAGCACC
Source organism: Orientallactaga sibirica (assembly GCA_036365145.1). Taxonomy (NCBI): domain Eukaryota; kingdom Metazoa; phylum Chordata; class Mammalia; order Rodentia; family Dipodidae; genus Orientallactaga; species Orientallactaga sibirica. The sequence goes on along the minus strand of JAEOAD010000013.1, from coordinate 31,255,050 downwards.
AGAGGCAGAAGTTCATCTGTATTACTGAAATGTGCAAGGAACTCAAAGGAGGAAGAAAAATATACCCCCAAATCATAAAGTAGAAGCTACTCAACTATGAACGGGAGTGAAACAAACCCTTATGAAGTTAGTAATTTGAAAGATAAGGCAGGGTAATGTTATTAACATACCTATAAGTAACAAGGCCCCAATTCTCCATGGCACCTTTATAAAATAAATATAAACATTTATTGACATATATATACTTTTTCCTGAAAAAAAAATCACAAAATTTAAATAAAGTTATAGCAATTCAATAATAAAACGAAATTTACTTTACCAGCTGCAAAGTCAGCAATAGCAATAAGATCAATTTTAGGTAGAGGATAAGGAACATTGAAGTAGTCTTTATAAAAAGGCAAGGTTTTAGCAGCAACCTATAAAAGTACAAACAAAAAAACCAACTGATGAATATTTTCTTATAATTCATGTAGAAGTCCACAAAGGAGACCTGTTGTAAGCCAAAGTAGCACAAGCTACTAGAAACTGATCCCAGAAAGCCAGCACTACCTACTTCAAAGACTGCAGCAGTCCCAAACTCTGTGACTGGCCAAACTCTAGACATTTATAACTTAGTATGAAAAATATAACTATATATTTTCACATTTATAACATATAAAATAACTCCTTTTTTTAAAGTTTTTTTTTTTTTTTTTTTTTTTTTTTTTTTTGAGGTAGGGTCTTGCTCTAGCCTAGGCTGACCTGGAATTCACTATGTTGTCTCAGGGTATTCCTCAAACTTATAGCGATTCTCCTACCTCTGCCTCCCAAGTGCTGGGATTAAAGACGTGCGCCACCACGTCCGGCAATTCCACCTTTGTATTCTCTCCCTCTAGGTTTGAACCCATGACTTCAATCAAGCATTGCTAAACATGTGCTCTACCACTGAGCTATATCCCTGGTCCTGATTTTTATATTCTCTGAATCATTCATTATCTTATAAAATGTTAATGCAACATCAAAGTTGGCATATCCAAAATTCTACTAAAAATAAAATGAAAGTAGCCAAAACAATTTTTTGACTAAATTATAAATAACTGTACTAATAATTGATCAGAAATATAAATTCCCCAACCTGGAGTTATGGACTGTTGGAACAATCCTCTTCAAGTACATTTACCTCTAACGCAAATTTTCCTTGCTCTGCTTTGCCAACAGGGGTGTAAACACGGACACACACACCATCTTTTGACCTTGTTTCTACAAAGTCATATTCACCCACAACAAATGCCACCAGATATGTAGACATAACAGGTGTGCGGGCAAACTTCACTTCCACTAAATTTTCATCATCAGGATATGGTTTCCGGTCAATTACATTCTTAAGAAAAAAACAAAAAAAAAGTGAAATTTTAGGCAGATTTACATTGATATCTCAGAGCAAATACTAGCCTAAAACTGTAGGCTGAAATACTTTTCTTTTCCCTTTTCTCAAATGGCTTATTTTATCCTTCTTTATCCCAGTGTTTTTATGTTATGAAGATTTTTCTCTTAAGAAGGAAAAAGTGATCTGATACTCATACTGAGAAATTGGAAGTGTTAAAACTAACAGGGATTTCTGAGAAAAAAAGAGAAATCAACTTTTCTTGAATACTTTCATAAGCCAAGCATTGAGATATTTTTAAAGACGACCTTGATAAGTTTCAAATGAAAATAATGATATGGAAATGATTTTTAAATAAATGTAACTATGGAATCTCTTTTCAAAGGGCATAGACTTCTAGATCTCAAGCGTTTTCTGTACCAAGGCTGGCTCTGAGTGAACATGGATAGAAACTTTCAGTGTACCTTTGGAATTCCTAACTCCCCTCTGGTGTTCTCCATTTCCAACTCAGGCTGTCAGTTCCTTAGACTCCCTCTTCCTTTCTTCCAAGGAAGACTTATTCAAGAAACAGATCTGATAAATTTATTCACACTAAAATGTAAATGAATGTTTCATTTTAATATATTAGCCTCTCTAGGAATATATGAGAAGAGAATGGTATTCTATATGGAAATTTCTCCATCACTTAATCAGCCAAAAAGCTAAATATACTTCATTATATTGCTATATCTACTAGCATTTAATAAGAAGACCATTTTCTTTTAGGAAATATATAGATTATTACTTATTTATGTTCCTAAATTAAATAAATCAGGGCATGGAGTCTCACATCTATAATCCCAGCACCTGGGAGGCTGAGGCAGATTGTTGCATGTTTGAGGCCAGTCTGGGCTACAGGTCAGCCTGGGATTCTGAATCAAAACAAAACAACAAGAACAACAAAAATGAAGTAGACAGCCAGGTGTGGTGGCACACACCTTTCATACTACCACTTGAGAAGGTAGGAGGATCACTGTAAATTCCAAGCCAGCCTGAGATTAGAAAAGAAAGAAATGAAAAGAAAAAAGAGAAGAGACAAGAAAAAGAAAAAAACAAACAAACAAAAAAGAAGACAAACTTGTCAGTGTAACAAGGATTTTCTTCCTTGTAGAAGAAAACCATCAAAAGGTAATTAAGGGGGCTGGAGAGATGGCTTAGTGGTTAAGCGCTTGCCTGTGAAACCTAAGGACCCTGGTTCAAGGCTTGATTCTCCAGTACCCACATAAGCCAGATGCACAAGGGGGCACATGCATCTGGCGTTCATATGCAGTGGCTGCAGGCCCTGGCGTGCCCATTCTCTCTTTTTCTCTCTCTCTTTCTCTCTCTCTCCCTTCTCTGTCTCTAATAAGTAAATAAAAATAAAATCTTAAAAAAAAAAAAAAAGGTAATTAAGGAAAAAAAGAACTTACTGAAAATAAATAAAACTAATGGTTAAAACTAATGCAATGAGCACCATACTAGGTAGTTTCACACAATCCCATTTAACCAATAAACCAAACCTATCAAAGTCTACTCAAGATTTTAAGTAGATTTATAAGCATATACATACCATGTTTGATAAAGCTACTCTGTCTTTAGGAACAACCAGTGAGATATCAAAAGTCGCTTTGATGGCAGGTTCATCCCAGCAAGGAAAAGCCCTTCGGGCATCAGTAGCCTTAAAAAAGGAAGTATTTTAAAAGTATAAATACTACTAAATTAAGCTAAATGTCTGTTTCATGAAGCAACAGCCATTTCATTCACTACAACTCATTCAATCAAATCAGTTTCTTCTCTCTGTAGTGCTGGGGATTGAACCTAAGCACTCACACATTGAAGGCAAGCATACTCCCACTGAGCTATATTACCAGCCCTCAAATATTTAAATTAATTCTGCTAAGCAACCAGCTAGCAGTTCAGTATAAAGAAAATATAATGCTTGCTACCACTATTATGCTGACAACCATGCAGGAACTATTCTGCTACAGACGTTAACAAAATGAGAATCATTTGTGCCAGGCGTGGTGGCCAAGCCTTTAATCCCAGCACTCGGGAGGCAAGAGATAGGAGGATCACCATGAGTTTGAGGCCAGCCTGAGACCCTACCTCAAAAAACCAAAAAGAAAGAATCATTTGTAACAACAACAACAAAATATATATGTTTTGAAAAAATATTTGTAACAAATATATGTATATATTAAATATATATAAAATTTTTGTTTTTGGTTTTCAAGGTAGAGGTCTTGCTTTACCCAGGCTGACCTAGAATTCACTATATAGTCTCAGGGTGGCCTTGAACTCAAGGTGATCCTCCTACCTCTACCTCCTGAGTGCTGGGACTAAAGGGTGTATGCCACCACACCCAGTTTATATTTGTTTTTAATAAAATATTTCAACATTTCAAATTTAATACAAATAACTTTACCAATAATATTAACATATTACAGAACACAGAGCATTTTATGCATGCTGTAAAAATTCATAATAGGGAGTAGAAAAATGGCTTAGTGGTTAAGGTGCTTGCCTACAAAGTCTAAGGACCTAGGTTCAATGCTCCAGTACTCACATAAGCCAGATGCACATGGTGGCGCATGCATCTGGATTCCTTTGCAGTGGCTAGAGGCCCTGGCATACCCATTCTCCCTGTTTCTCTTTTTGTCTCTAATAAATAAATAAAAAGGGTGTGGTGGTGCACGCTTTAATCCCAGCACTCGGGAGGCAGAGGTAGGAGGATCGCTGAGAGTTTGAGGCCACCCTGAGACTACATAGTGAATTCCAGGTCAGCCTGAGCCAGAGTGAGACCCTACCTTGTAAAACCAAAATAAATAAATATATATATATATAAATAGGGCCAGGCGTGGTGGCACACTCCTTTAATCCCAGCACTTGGGAGGCAGAGGTAGGAAGATCATGTAGTTCAAGGTACCCTGAGACTACATAGTGAATTCCAGGTCAGCCTGGACTAGAGTGAAACCCAACCTCAAAAAACCAAAAAAAGATGGCTTAGCAGTTAAGGCGCCTGCCTCCTAAGCCTAAGAACGCTGGTTCTAATCTCCAGATCCCATGTTTAGCCAGATGCAAGGGCTTAATGCCACACTTGACCACAAGGGGGCGCACGCATCTGGATTTTGTTTGCAGCAGCTGAGAGGCAGCTGGAGCGCCCATCTTTATCTGTCTTCCTTTCCCTCTCTCTCTCCAAAAAAAAAAAAGAAGAAAAGCAAGCAAGAAAGAAAGAAGAAAGAAAAAATAAACGATATAAAAAGGGGGCTGGTGGAATGGCTTAGCAGTTAAGGCGTTTGTCTGCAAAGCCAAAGGACTGAGGTTCGATTCCCCAGGACCCACATTAGTCATGCGCATGCGTCTGGAGTTTGCTTAACGTGGCTGGAGGCCCTGGCGCACCCATTCTCTCCCTCTTTCTTTCTCTCTCTCCCTCTTTCTCTGTCAAATAAATAAGTAAATGAAAATAAAATAAAAGAAAAAGAAAAAATAAACGATATAAAAAACACTTTGAGGGGGGGCTGAAGAGATGGCTTAGTGGTTAAGGCACTTGCTTACAAAGCCAAAGGACCCAGGTTTGACTCCCCAGGACCCACATAAGCCAGATGCACAAGGGAGCGCATGCATCTGGAGTTTGTTTGCAGTGGCTGGAGGCCCTGGTGTGTCCATTCTCTCCCTCTCGACCTGCCTATTTCTCTTTCTCTCTCTCTCTCTCTCAAATAAATAAAAATATTTCAAAAAACACTTTAGGGCTGGGTTTTTTAAATATTATTTTTCTGGTATACGTGGGTCCTGGGGAATCAAACCCGGGTCCTTTGGCTTTCCAGGCAAATACCTTAACTATTAAGCCATCTCTCCAGCCCAATTTTTTAATTGTTTTAAGGCAGGGTATTGCACTAGCCCAGGCTGACCTGGAATTAGTCTCAGGCTGGCCTTGAACTCACAGAGATCCTCCCACCTCTGCCTCCCAGCTAAATTTCTTTTTCAATTTTTAAAAAATTTATTCGAGAGAGTCAGAGAGAGAGAGAGAATATGAGTGCACCAGGTCCTCTAGTCACTGCAAATCAACTCCAGGCACAGGTGCCACCTTGTGTGCCTGGCTTATGTGGATACTGAGGAATTGAACTTGGGTCCTTAAGCTTTGCAGGCAAGCACCTTAACCGCTAAGCCATCTTTCCAGTCCCTGCTTTTTTATATTTTTAAAATTTTATTTATTTATTTTTATTAGAGAGAGAGAGAAAGGGATAGAGAGAAAGAATGAATATGAGCACACCAGGGCCTCTAGCCAATGCAAATGAACTCCAGACATATGCTACACCTTATGCATCTGGCTTATGTGCGACCTGGAGAATTGAATCTGGACCCTTAGGCTTTGCAGGCAAGCACCTTAACCGCTAAGGCATCTCTCCAGCCCCTCTAAATCCTTTATTTTTTAATATTTTTATTTTTATTTATTTATTTGAGAAAGAAAGAGAAGGAGAACGAGACAGATAGAGACTGGGTGCTCAGGGCCTCCAGCCACTGTAAATGAACTGCATGCACCCCCCTTGTGCTTTTGTGGGTCCTGGGGAGTTGAACCTGGGTACTTTGGCTTTGCAGGCAAACACCTTAATAGCTAAGCCATCTCTCCAGCACCCCTCTGAATTCTTTTGTTTTTCAATTTATTTTTATTTATTTATTAGAGATAGAGAGAGGGAGAAAGTGAGAATTGGTGCATCAGGGCCTCTAGCCACTGCAAACAAACTCCAGACGCATGTGCCACCATGTTCATCTGGCTTATGTGGGACCTGGACATTCAAACCTGGGTCCTTAGGCTTCATAGGCATGCATGCATCTTAACCGCTAAGCTATCTCTCCAGTCCCCTCTGAATTTTTTTTTTTTTGTTGTTTTGTTTTTTCGAGGTAGGGTTTCACTCTAGGTCACTCTAGCACAGTCTGACCTTGAACTTACAGAAACACTGCTACCTCAGCCTCCCAAGTGTTGGGATTAAAGGCATGAACCATGATGCCTGGCTGCAAAGCCTAAGGACCCAGGTTTGATTCCCCGGTACCTACATAGAGCCAGATGCACAAGGTGGTGCATGCGTCTAGAATTCACTTGCAGTGGATAGAGGCCCTGGTGCACCCATTCTCTCCCTCTCTTCTCCTCCCCCACCACCTGTCTTACAAGCAAATTTTTAAAAAGATACCTTCCAAGGCTCAGGGTCCATTGTGGAAGAGGGGGCGGAAAAAATGTAAGCGCCAAAGGAAGGGTAGGACTCCTTACAACGTGCTCCTCCAGACACAAAATGGCCTGGATATCCATGACCTCGCAGTGCCTGACACTACCTACACAAGACCATCCTAATAGGAGGAAAAGATGATGACATCAAAATGAAAAGATTGATTGAGGGGAAAGAGGGGGCAAGAAGTACAATGGAATATTATCCACAATTAAGGAAGTTGTCAATAAAAATAAATAAATAAAAGAAATGTGCTTGTTAAAATATTTTTTAAAAAATTTGGGCATGGTGGCCAGATGCAAAATGGTGGCACATATGTCTGGAGTTCGTTTGCAGTGGTTGGAGATCTTGGAGTGCCCATTTGTTCATCCTCTCTTCTCCCTGCCTCTTTCTCAAATAAATAAATACATAAATAAAATTTAAAAAAACAGAAGGCAACAAAAAGTTCTTAAAAGAGAAGATATACCAAGTGAGACAAATTAGTACTAAACTGAATCTAAGTTTTAAGTCATGCAAAACAAACAGTCCAAAGATATGAGCAGAAACTTAAGAATGGATATAAAATGATTTCATTATTCACACTGAAATACACAGAAATAAATTCAATTTGGTTGTACTTAAATTAAATTAGATAAAGGTATCATTAGAAAATTTAAAACAATTTATATAATTTATAAAACATAAAAATATTTAGCAGGGTATGGTGGTGCTCACATGTAATCCCAGCACTCAGGAGGCAAAGGTAGGAGGATTGCCTTGAGTTCGAGCCACCCTGAGACTACATAGTTAATTTCAAGTCAGCCTGGGCTAGAGGAGACCCTTCCTTGAAAGGAAAAAAAAAAAAAAAAGCACAAAGAATAAAAACAATTCTGGTATTGAGCTTTGTCAGCCATATCCTTAGTACCCTCCCATCTGTAGACAGAAACAATGTAAAAATTCTAAAATCATATCTATAATTATGGCCAAAGGCACTTAGTCTCAAATAATCACTTCCAAATAATTCCATCAAGCTTTGTCAGATACTTAAATTAAAATTTAGAGAAAAGGGCTGGAGAGATGGCTTAGCGGTCAAGGTGCTTGCCTGCAAAGCCAAAGGATCCAGGTTCGATTCTCCAGGTCCCACATATGCCAGATGCACACGGTGGCACATACATCTGGAGTTTGTTTGCAGTGGATAGAGGCCCTGATGAGCCCATCTCCCCCCTCTCTGTCTCAAATAAATACATAAAAATTAAATAAATAAATGAATAAATAATAATTAGAGAAAATACCATACCTCAAACTGTGTCACAGCAGCGTAGCGCACCTCTCCAGAAGGGGTAGTATATTTACTCCTATAGAAACCTTTCATTTTGTCATTCAGCTCTCCAACAAAGTCTATCTTTAAAGTTCCTGTACCTATGATTGAAGATAAATAAAAACCACTTTTATGGAGATGCTAAATATGGGTATCAAAAATATGTCAAGACAGTATATTCAGTTGATCATTTTCAATGTTCAAAGCATTCCCTCCTTTCTCAAATACTCCTGACAACAGAGAAAATACTCTATTGACTAAAGTAAATGACAAACTTCTCCTAAGTGAACTCTTCAAGTCATATTTAGGAAGATTGCTTAAAAATAATTTTTGTTTGTTTTTCAAGGCAGGGTCTCACTCCAGCCCAGGCTGACCTGGAACTCACTCTGTAGTCTCAGGGTGGCCTCGAACTCATGGTGATCCTCCTAACTCTGCCTCCCAAGTGCTGAGATTAAAGGCGTGCACCACCACGCTCGGCCTATAAAGTAATTTTATTAACTAAGTCTCAAATTACCAATATATGATAATAAGTATAGAAAAGTAAACATTTATTATTATTATTAAATGACCGACAAATGTTGTTCATAGAGCTTTTAAAATATTTATGACTATTTGCAAAATTGGAGGTATTGTTCCCATTTGTTTGTATGAGGACACTGAGGCCAAAAAAATCAAACTAACTTGCCAAGTTAGATAATTAATAAGCAGCAAGAATGGGATAAAATGTTTTCATGCAAAATTCATGTTCTTTGCCAATTATACCATATGAATTGGTCTTTTTAGGTAAGTTTAAGCACAAGAAGAAAAATGAAGGCAATTACTTTATCATTAAAGACAAACACTATCTGTTCAATTCAAATTGAACACTGAGTGCATACTCTTATAAGGAACTACAGTTAAGGCCAGTGAATTGATCAGCTAAAGGGCATAAAAAAAAATCTCTTATGAGTCCACTTAATCATTTGAACACTGACATTAAAAAATAACATTTTATCAATAAATTATTAAATCCAAATAAAAGTACAACCTATTATGTATCCTATTGTTTCAGGGCAAAAGCAATTTAGGAAAAATATGTTTGAGCATATCTACTATTTTTTTGCAGGCAAGCACCTAACCGCTAAGCCATCTTTCCAGTCCCTTTTTTTATATTTTAAAATTTTATTTATTTATTTTTATTAGAGAGAGAGAGAGGGATAGAGAGAAAGAATGAATATAGAGCACACCAGGGCCTCTAGCCAATGCAAATGAACTCCAGACATATGCTACACCTTATGCATCTGGCTTATGTGCGACCTGGAGGGAATTGAATCTGGACCCATAGGGCTTTGCAGGCAAGCACCTTAACATGAGCATCTCTCAGCCCTCTAAATCCTTTATTTTTAATATTTTTATTTTTATTTATTTATTTGAGAAAGAAAGAGAAGGAGAAACCGAGACAGATAGAGACTGGGTGCTCAGGGCCTCCAGCCACTGTAAATGAACTTCATGCACCCCCTTGTGCTTTTGTGGGTCCTGGGGAGTTGAACCTGGGTACTTTTTGCTTTGCAGGCAAACACCTTTAATAGCTAAGCCATCTCTCCAGCACCCCTCTGAATTCTTTTTGTTTTTCAATTTATTTTTATTTATTTATTAGAGATAGAGAGGGGAGAAAGTGAGAATTGGCATCAGGGCCTCTAGCCACTGCAAACAAACTCAGACATGTGCCACCATGTTCATCTGGCTTATGTGGACCTGGACATTCAAACCTGGGTCCTTAGGCTTCACTTAATGCATGCATCTTAACATCTAAGCTATCTCTCTCCAGTCCCCTCTGAATTTTTTTTTTTTTTGTGTTTTGTTTTTTTGGTAGGGTTTCACTCTAGGTCACTCCCAGCACAGTCTGACCTTGAACTTACAGAAACACTGCTACCTCAGCCTCCCAAGTGTTGGGATTAAAGGCATGAACCATGATGCCTGGCTGCAAAACCCCTAAGGACCCAGGTTTTGATTCCCGGTACCTACATAGAGCCAGATGCACAAGGGCTGGTGCATCGTCTAGAATTCACTTGCAGTGGATAGAGGCCCTGGTGCACCATTCTCTCCCCTCTTCTCCCCTCCCCCACCCACCTGTCTTACAAGCAAATTTTAAAAAGATACCTTCCAAGGCTCAGGGTCCATTGTGGAAGAGGGGGCGGAAAATGTAAGCGCAAAGGAAGGGTGGGACTCACCTAACGTGCTCCTCAGACACAAAAATGGCCTGGATATCCATGACCTCAAAAGAGCCCTGACACTACCTACACAAGACCATCCCTAATAGGGAGGAAAAGATGATGACATCAAAATGAAAAGATTGATTGAGGGAAAGAGGGGCAAGAAGTACAATGGAATATTATCCACAATTAAGAGAAGTTGTCAATAAAAATAAATAAATAAAAGAAATGTGCTTGTTAAAATATTTTTTAAAAATTTGGGCATGGTGGCCAGATGCAAAATGGTGGCACATATGTCTGGAGTTTGGTTTGCAGTGGTTGGAGATCTTGAGTGCCCATTTGTTCATCCTCTCTTCTCCTGCCTCTTCTCAAATAAATAAATACATAAATAAAATTTAAAAAAACAGAAGGCAACAAAAAGTTCTTAAAAAGAAGATATACAAGTGAGACAAATTAGTACTAAACTGAATCTAAGTTTTAAGAAGTCATGCAAAACAAACAGTCCAAAGATATGGAGCAGAAAACTTAAGAATGGATATAAAATGATTTCATTATTCACACTGAAATACATGTGAAATAAATTCAATTTGGTTGTACTTAAATTAAATTAGATAAAGGTATCATTAGAAAATTTAAAACAATTTATATAATTTATAAAACATAAAAAATATTTAGAAGAGGGTATGGTGGTGCTCACATAATCCCAGCACTCAGGGAGGCAAAGGTAGGAGGATTGCCTTGAGTTCGAGCCACCCTGAGACTACATAGTTAATTTCAAGTCAGCCTGGGCTAGAGGAGACCCCTTCCTTGAAAGGAAAAAAAAAAAAAAAGCACAAAGAATAAAAACAATTCTGTATTGATGCTTTGTCAATATATCCCTTAGTACCCTCCCATCTGTAGACAGAAACAATGTAAAAAATTCTAAAATCATATCTATAATTATGGCCAAAAGGCACTTAGTCTCAAATAATCACTTCAAATAATTCCATCAAGCTTTGTCAGATACTTAAATTAAAATTTAGAGAAAAGGGCTGGAGAGATGGCTTAGCGGTCAAGGGTGCTTGCCTGCAAAGCCAAAGGATCCAGGTTCGATTCTCAGGTCCCACATATGCCAGATGCACACGGTGGCACATACATCTGAGTTTGTTTGCAGTGGATAGAGGCCCTGATGAGCCCATCTCCCCTCTCTGTCTCAAATAAATACATAAAAATTAAATAAATAAATGAATAAATAATAATTAGAAAATACCATACCTCAAACTGTGTCACAGCAGCGTAGCGCACCTCTCCAGAAGGGTAGTATATTTACTCCTATAGAAACCTTTCATTTTGTCATTCAGCTCTCCAACAAAGTCTATCTTTAAAGTTCCTGTACCTATGATTGAAGATAAATAAAAACCACTTTTATGGAGATGCTAAATATGGGTATCAAAAATATGTCAAGACAGTATATTCAGTTGATCATTTTCAATGTTCAAAGCATTCCCTCCTTTCTCAAATACTCCTGACAACAGAGAAAATACTCTATTGACTAAAGTAAATGACAAACTTCTCCTAAGTGAACTCTTCAAGTCATATTTAGGAAGATTGCTTAAAAATAATTTTTGTTTGTTTTTCAAGGCAGGGTCTCACTCCAGCCCAGGCTGACCTGGAACTCACTCTGTAGTCTCAGGGTGGCCTCGAACTCATGGTGATCCTCCTAACTCTGCCTCCCAAGTGCTGAGATTAAAGGCGTGCACCACCACGCTCGGCCTATAAAGTAATTTTATTAACTAAGTCTCAAATTACCAATATATGATAATAAGTATAGAAAAGTAAACATTTATTATTATTATTAAATGACTGACAAATGTTGTTCATAGAGCTTTTAAAATATTTATGACTATTTGCAAAATTGGAGGTATTGTTCCCATTTGTTTGTATGAGGACACTGAGGCCAAAAATCAAACTAACTTGCCAAGTTAGATAATTAATAAGCAACAAGAATGGGATAAAATGTTTTCATGCAAAATTCATGTTCTTTGCCAATTATACCATATGAATTGGTCTTTTTAGGTAAGTTTAAGCACAAGAAGAAAAATGAAGGCAATTACTTTATCATTAAAGACAAACACTATCTGTTCAATTCAAATTGAACACTGAGTGCATACTCTTATAAGGAACTACAGTTAAGGCCAGTGAATTGATCAGCTAAAGGGCATAAAAAAAAATCTCTTATGAGTCCACTTAATCATTTGAACACTGACATTAAAAAAATATTTTTATCAATAAATTATTAAATCCAAATAAAAGTACAACCTATTATGTATCCTATTGTTTCAGGGCAAAAGCAATTTAGGAAAAATATGTTTGAGCATATCTACTATTTTTTTTTTTTTTGGTTTTTCGAGGTAGGGTCTCACTCTGGCCCAGGCTGACCTGGAATTAGATATCTACTATTTTTAATGACAAAATAATGATCTGGTAGTCATCTGCTAAATTCAGATGCATGGCAAAACAATAATCCCATTCTGCACTTTAAAAATCAACCCCCCCCCCAAACCCCTCTCAGGAAAATGTTGACTTTGGACCTGATCCTTCAAAGTGCCTATTTATAACAAGATACAGATGAAGCAAATCAAAGATATGAGTAAAATAACTCGCCAATCATACCAAACAGGCATATCCTAATGTTACAAACTGTCATTCTGGAATGTTATAGACATTTGACAATGGTCAAATGTTCTTGACCTTTCTCTACTGATATGTTCTTTTGGATGATCTTAAAAGTCAAATATGTCCTCTAAAACTCCTGAAATTGCTTTCTGGAAAGGTCCAAAGTCATAGAGTACAAATCTACACAACAGGTGAATGACAAAGGAAAACTTTCTACAGAAAAGCCAAGTGTTTCTAGATGTAAGTAAACTGCTTTTCCTCTGTGTCTCAAACTGGTTCTAAAAGTAATTTAAGGAAAAAGTTCAGAATTTGACAGCAAAGTGACTAAGTTGTTTTATGCATGTGTCTATGTGAGGGTATCAGAGGAAAATGGTGGTGTCTCCTTAATTGCTCTATATCCTTATTTTCTGAGTCTGGGTCTCTCAATAAACCCTGAGTTCATGGATTCAGCTAGACTAGCTAAACCAATAGTAAGCCTAAGGATCCAGCTGCCTCTACCTCCCCAGTGCTGGGATTACACATGCACCTGGCTTTTTTGCTTGCTTGATTTCTCTTTTTTCTTTTTGGTTTTTCAAGGGAGGGTCTCACTCTAGCCCAGGCTAACCTGGAATTCACTATGTAGTCTCAGGGTGGCCTCAAACTCATAGCAATCCTACTCCCTCTGCCTCTCAAGTGCTGGGATTAAAGGCGTGCTCTACCACCTGGCTTTAATGTCACATTCTTTTTTTTTTTTTTTTGGTCCAGGCTGACCTGGAATTAACTATGTAGTCTCAGGGTGGCCTTGAACTCTCAGAGATCCTCCTACCTCTGCCTCCCGAGTGCTGGGATTAAAGGCGTGTAATGTCACATTCTTAAAATAACTATGCTTGAAAACAATAAAAGCTAAATTGAAGTTCAGGTGAACAAGCATCTGTGGTGATTGTTTTTTTAAAAGTTAGATTTTTATGACTATCTGAAGGAACAATTACCTACTTGTGCTTGTGTATTTGCATGCATGTGTATAGTGATGAGGTTAACTCTGGGCCTCATGAGTGCTAAGCAGGCACTCTATCACTGAGCTATACCCAGAGCCCCAGGGAATTCTCTTCTCTTTAAAAAAAAAGAATGGAGAATTGGGATAGTAAATATAAACACAGTTAAGAGACTCTAAAAGAATAATTAGTGATATGATCAATACTAAAAAATACAACATTTGTTCCCTCTATGGGCCACCCAAAAAAATAAATAAATAAAGGATTAAACACTCAATACAGAATTTTAAGGCAAAAAATTAAAGTTACTTATTCTCTATTTTCTTTAGGAATTCCTGATTTTTTAAAGTAAATATGTCCACATTAATAAAATTTGCAAGAAGGATACACTAGATTATAAAACAAAACAACAGCAACAATAAAACAACAACAACAAAAACCCCACTGCCTTTAATGGGAACTGTTTGATGGAATTTATGTTACTATTCCACAGATGGAATTGGCAGTCCATTTTCGCTAAGTTAACTGTTAAGATGTTATAATATCACTCATACTTCATAGTAAATCTATTTTCAAATTTTCCTATTTGGAACAAAAGTGGATTTAAAACTCGTAACTAAATAAGAAAGGCTGCTTACACTGTTACTCGGTTTAAAATCTCCAAGGCCATCAAACCATAACAAGATACTGATAGTGACCACTTCCAAAAAGTGGTATACTAAACAAAATACAAAGTATTGGAAAGGATAATTACCTGAAATTCAAACAAAACACAAGTTAAAGTTTTTAAAAAATCATTACATCTATTCAAACATCATTTACATCATCTCCTTAAATTAGGTATCTTTTTCAATATGCAATATACTTTAAAGGGCTGTAAGCCTTTTAGAACAAAATAAGCTAAGTTATAAATTAGACAACTAAAATTGGGACATCAATCAAAACTATCAATGTTGAAAGTTTAGGAGATTATAATAATTGTAAATTCTAGACTATATTTTGAAATATTTAGTAAGAAGAAATTTAACAAAACTACTAAATGCTATAAAAATTAAAGACCAATTTATATACTTAAAAAAAAGAATAAAAGTCTTTGCCTTTGTGTCCCATTTCTTCTTGGCCTGTTTTCCACTCTATAAAATGCTAAGAACTACTAGTAATTCTCCATATAAATGTTATTTTACAAGATGATCCTTAAACACTGTTCTGAGATCTTATGATGATGATAGAATCTTATCCACCATTCTAGCAGTGTGCCAATATCAGAGAACATGTTTTATTTAGCCATCTGATGGCTGGCATGAGGGTTAAGATTAATGAAGCTAAACACAAAGGTT
Source organism: Orientallactaga sibirica (assembly GCA_036365145.1). Lineage (NCBI taxonomy): Eukaryota > Metazoa > Chordata > Mammalia > Rodentia > Dipodidae > Orientallactaga > Orientallactaga sibirica. Next base: position 31,239,998 of record JAEOAD010000013.1, on the reverse strand, counting down.
ATGAATGCTTAGGCTGGAAAGATGGCTTAGCAGTTAAGGTGGTTGCCTGAAAATCCAAAGGACCCAGGTTTGATTCTCTAGAACTCACATAAGCCAGATGCAGAAGGTGGTACATGCATCTGGAATTTGACTGAAGTAGCTGGAGGCCCTGGCATGCCCATTCTCTCTCCCTCCCTCTCTGCCTCTTACTTTCCCAAACAAATAAATATTATATGAAAGCTCAATATTTACTCCATTGTCATACAAGATCACTTCTGCAATCTGTTAAAATCTGGAAAGAAGTTCATTTTATCATATTCAGTTTTTTTTTTTTTTTTTTTAAATTCAAGAGAGTGAGAGTGTAAGAGAGAAGTGACACACCAGGGCCTCCAGCCACTGCAACAGAACTCCAGATGCGTGTGCCACCTTGTGCATGCACCATTTTCTGTGTCTGGCTTACATGGGACCCAGAGAGTCAAACATGGGTCCTTAGGCTTCACAGGCAAGCGCCTTAACCACTAACACACTTCTCTAACCACTAACATATTTCTCTCTAGCCCTGTTTTTTTTTTTTTTTTTTTTTGGTTGTTGCTGTTATTTTGAGGTAGAGTCCTATTCCAGGGCTGATCTAGAACTCACTCTATAGTCCAGGCTGGTCTCAAATTCATAGCAATCCTCCTATCTCAGCCTCCCAAGTAGTGAGATTAAATATATGCATCACAACACCTGCCCTAGAAGTTTTTTTTTCTGTTAAATTCATAGGCATATGGTGTCAGAAATTCAATCTTAAAGCAAAAATGACTAGAGAACTGATGCTGAGAACTTTGGTAAAATGTAGGGGGCAATGACTTTCCAACAGACGTTTAACATAAATATTCAATAATTCAATATAGTTATACACGCAGAATTTTTTAACATTTATATATAATTATATTAGCAAAAAAGTTGTTATATTAAGGGCTGGAGAGACAGCTTAGCAGTTAAGGTGCATGCCTGCGAAGCCTAAGGACCCAGGTTCAATGTTCCAGGTCCCATGTAAGCAAGATGCACGTGGCGGTGCATGCATCTGGAGTTTAATTGCACTGGCTAGAGGCCCTGGTGCACCTATTCTCTCTCCCTGTCTTAAATAAATAAATAGGGCTGGAAGGATGGCTTAGCAGTTAAGGCACCTGCCTGCGAAGCCTAAGAATGCCTGTTCTATTCTCCAGGTCCCACGTTTAGCCAGACACAGTGATGCAAGGGTATAATGCCACACACTTGCCCACAAGGGTGCATGTGCATCTGGAGATTGTTCACAGTGGCTGAGAGGCTGCTAACATGCCCATTCTTTCTCTCTGCCTCTTACTCTCTCTCTGTTCCTCTCTGCCTCTCTCTCTCAAAAAAAACCTTAAATAAATAAAAATCTTTTAAAAGAAAGTTTTATATTAGCTAAAAAAATTAACTGAAAAAACTATGTTGAGGACTTAGTAGTTAAGCTGTTTGCCTAGAGAAGTCTTAGGACCCAGGTTCAATTCCCCAGAGCCCCATGTAAACCAGATGTACACTTAGGCACATGCATCTGGAGTTCCTATGTGGTGGCTAGAGTCCCTGGTAGGCTTCTCCATTCTCTCTCCACTTTCCAGCCTAGCCCTGTAAAATAAAATTTTTTAAAAATTATGTTGAGTTACATTATATTACTTATAACTTTCCCTTATATACCTAATATTATTTGAAATGGCTTTGACATTCAACCAGCCTGTGATGAACATATCAAGAACAATGTAGCTCATGGGGTGTGGTGAGTAACCTCAGCTACTTAGGAGGCTGAGCAGGAGGACTGAATGGTCAAAGCCTGAGTAGGCAACACAAATTCTGTCTCATGATGGAGAAAAAAAAAAACCCAGGAGTGGGGATTTAGTTGTGTGGTAGAGGTGGTAGAGGACTTCCCTAGCATTTGAAAGACTATGAGTTCAATCTTCAGTACTGGGGCAAAAGATAATACATGTACACATAATATATTAAATACTGATAATGTGTATTAAATATATTAAAATATAAAATACTTGCTGATGTGACAGTGCATGCCTTTAATCCTAGTACTTGGGAGGCAGAGGTAGGAGGATCACCATGAGTTCAAAGGCCATGCTGAGACTACAGAGTGAGCTCCAGGTCAGTCTGGACTAAGGTGAAACCCCACCTCAAAATAAACAAAAATAAAAATAAAAATACTGACAATAATTATATATTAAATACTGATAATATGACATGTACCATAATTTCTGTTATTAAAATGTACAAGGCAAGAGCTGGTGTGGTGGCACACGCTTTAAATCCCAGCACTCGGGAGGCAGAGGTAGAGGGGATCGATGAGAGTTTGAGGCCACCCTGAGACTACATAGTTAATTCCAGGTCAGCCTGGACCAGAGTGAGACCCTACCCTCGAAAACCAAAAAAAAAAAAAAAAAAAAAAAAAAAAAACATAGGAGGCTGGGTGGGGGTGGCAGGGCTGGAAGGATGGCTTAGCAGTTAAGGCACCTGCCTGCGAAGCCTAAGAATGCCTGTTCTATTCTCCAGGTCCCACGTTTAGCCAGACACAGTGATGCAAGGGTATAATGCCACACTTGCCCACAAGGGAGTGCATGCATCTGGAATTCGTTCACAGTGGCTGAGAGGCTGCTGGCATGCCCATTCTTTCTCTCTGCCTCTTACTCTCTCTCTGTTTCTCTCTGCCTCTCTCTCTCAAAAAAAAACCTTAAATAAATAAAAATCTTTTTAAAGAAAGTTTTTATATTAGCTAAAAATGTTAACTGAAAAAACTATGTTGAGGACTTAGCAGTTAAGCTGTTTGCCTGAGAAGTCTTAGGACCCAGGTTCAATTCCCCAGAGCCCATGTAAACCAGATGTACATAGTGGCACATGCATCTGGAGTTCCTATGTGGTGGCTAGAGTCCCTGGTAGGCCCATTCTCTCTCCCGCACCAGCCCTGTAAATAAAATTTTTTTAAAATTATGTTGAGTTACATTATATTACTTATAACTTTCCCTTACTTATACCTAATATTATTTGAAATGGCTTTGACATTCAACCAGCCTGTGATGAACATATCAAGAACAATGTAGCTCATGGGGTGTGGTGAGTAACCTCAGCTACTTAGGAGGCTGAGCAGGAGGACTGAATGGTCAAAGCCTGAGTAGGCAACACAAATTCTGTCTCATGATGGAGAAAAAAAAAAACCCAGGAGTGGGGATTTAGTTGTGTGGTAGAGGTGGTAGAGGACTTCCCTAGCATTTGAAAGACTATGAGTTCAATCTTCAGTACTGGGGCAAAAGATAATACATGTACACATAATATATTAAATACTGATAATGTGTATTAAATATATTAAAATATAAAATACTTGCTGATGTGACAGTGCATGCCTTTAATCCTAGTACTTGGGAGGCAGAGGTAGGAGGATCACCATGAGTTCAAGGCCATGCTGAGACTACAGAGTGAGCTCCAGGTCAGTCTGGACTACAGTGAAACCCCACCTCAAAATAAACAAAAATAAAAATAAATACTGACAATATTATATATTAAATACTGATAATATGACATGTACCATAATTTCTGTTATTAAAATGTACATAAGAGCCGGGTGTGGTGGCACACGCCTTTAATCCCAGCACTCGGGAGGCAGAGGTAGGAGGATCGATGAGAGTTCGAGGCCACCCTGAGACTACATAGTTAATTCCAGGTCAGCCTGGACCAGAGTGAGACCCTACCTCGAAAAACCAAAAAAAAAAAAAAAAAAAAAAAAAAAGTACATAAGGCTGGGTGGGGTGGCACAAGCCTTTAATCCAGTACTCGGGAGGCAGAGATAGGAGGATCGCTATGAGTTCCAGGCCACCCTGAGACTATATAGGGAATTCCAGGTCAGTCTGGACTAGAGAGTGAGACTCTACCTGGAAAAAACAAAACAAAAAAAAAACATATAAGGCTGGGCATGGGGGCACACGCCTTCAATCCCAGTACTTGGGAGGCTGAGGTAGTAAGATAACTGTGAGTTTGAGGCCACCCTGAACTACATACTGAATTCCAAGTCAGCCTGAGCTAGAGCGAGACCCTACCTCGAAAATCCAAAAACAAAACAAAACAAAAAAAACCCAGTATATCTAGAAAGCTAGATGGCTCAGCAATGAAGGGGTAGCCTGCAAAGCCTAACGACTAAGGTTAGATTCCCAAGAACACACACAGGGCTGGAGAAATGACTTAGTGGTTAAGGCATTTGCCTGCAAAGCCAAAGGATCCCGGTTCAATTCTCCAGGACCCAGTTAAACCAGATGCACAAGGGGCACATGCATCTGGAGTTCGTTTGCAGTGGCTAGAGGCCCTGGCATGCCCATTCTCTCTCTCTGTCTGCCTCTCTTCTATCTCTCTCTCTCTCTCTCTCTATGGTTGCAAATAAATAAATAAAAATTTTTTAAAAAAGAAAGAAAGACCAAGAACATACACAAAGCCAGATGCACAAAGTGGCGCATGCATCTGGAGTTCATCTGGAGGAGCTAGAGGCTCTGGCATGCCCATTCTCATTCTCTCCCTCTCTCTCCATGCAAATAAATAAAAATAACTTTTGAAAAAAATTGGAAACCAGACAAAGATATAATAAGTATAAAAATTACCACTGTAGAGCTTAGCAGTTAAGGCACTTGCCTGCAAAGCCAAAGGATCCAGGTTCAATTCCCCAGGACCCATGCAAGGCAGAAGCACAAGCGGGTTTACAGTGGCTGGAGACCCTGGCACGCCAATTCTCTCTTCCTGCCTATTTCTCTCCTTCTCTCTCTCAAATAAATAAAATAAATTTTAAAAATTACCATTGTAGGGCTGGAGAGATGGCTTAGCGGTTAAGGTGCTTGCCTGCGAAGCCTAAGGACCTCAGTTTGATTTTCCAGGTCCCAGTAAGCCAGATGCACATGCATCTGGAGTTCGTTTGCAGTGGCTAGAGGTCCTGGTACACCCATTCTCACACACACTCTACTCTCTCTCTGACTCTAATAAATAAATAATTAAATAAATAAATAAAATCTTAGGCTGGAGAAATGGCTTAGTGGTTAAGGCACTTGGCTGCAATGTCAAGGGACCCAGGTTTGATTCCCCAGGACCCATGTAAGCCAGATGCACAAGGGGGCGCACACATCTGGAGTCTGCAGTGGCTGGAGGCCCTGGCACGCCCATTCTCTTTCTCTCTTTTTGCCTGCCTATTTCTGTACCTCTATCTCTCTCAAATAAATAAATAATTTTTAAAAATCTTTTAAAAAATACCGTTATATAAATACTAAGATATAACCTAGACATCGTTGTGGGGTGTAGGGAATAAGACAAGTTTTCTTATACCCTAGGTTTGGCTTTTAACTACTTAATCTTCCTGCATATACCACCAAGTACTAGGATTATAAGGGTGCGCCATCATCAACCCAGCTAAAGGTCATTTTAGCCGGGCGTGGTGGCACACGCCTTTAATCCCAGAACTTGGGAGGCAGAGGCAGGAGGATTGCCGTGAGTTCGAGGCCACCCTAAGACTACATAGTTAATTCCAGGTCAGCCTGGGCCAGAGTGAGACCCTACCTCGAAAAACCAAAAAATTAAAAATAAATAAATAAAGGTCATTTTAAGATCTGAGGTGGGCTAGTGAGATGGCTTAGCAGGCAAGTGCTTTAACCACTAAAGGACCCAGACCCTATCTCAGAAAAACCAATTCCTTAGTACGTACATAAGCCAAATGCACAAGGTGGTACATGTATCTAGAGTTCGTTTATAGTGGCTGGAGGCCCTGGTGCATCCATTCTCTCCCTCTTTCTCTGCCTTTTTATTCTCTCTCAAATAAATAAATAAAAATTTTACCCAAAGAGCCTGCTCTAAAGCTCAGTAGTATAGCACTTGCCTAGCATGTTAAAGGCCTTGAGTTCAAATCCCAGTAATGAAAAAAAGAACAAAAAAAATTAGAAGGCCACTTTAAGCTGGGCGCGGTAGTGCACGCCTTTAATCCTAGCACTCGGGAAGCAGAGGTAGGAGGATCACCAAGAGTTCAAGGCCACTCTGAGACTACATAATGAACTCCAGGTCAGCCTGGACCAGAGTGAGACCCTATCTTGAAACACCCAAAAAAAAAAAAAAAAAAAAAAAAAGAGAGAGAGAGAAACAAAAAACAAACAAACAAACAAAAAAAGACCACTTGATTTGTATAGTTTTAGAGAAATAATTCATCAACCTGGATATGTCATTCTATATTATGCTTTTCCATTTTGAATTAGGAGTAATTTACGATGTTAAAAAAAAAAATCACAAGCCAAGGCTGGAGAGATGGCTTAGCGGTTAAGGCATTTGCCTACGAAGCCAAAGGACCCAGCTTCAATTCTCAGGACCCACATAAGCTATATGCATGTGTCTGGAGTTCGTTTGCAGTGGCTAAGAGGCCCAGGCACACCCATTATCTCTCTCCCCTTCCCTCTCTTTAATAAATAAATAAAAATTAAAAATAAAAATAAATTTAAAAAGTCATGAATACATTTAGGCTTTTGGCATATACTGACAAAATAATTTATATAAATTATATAAATCCATGCATCTCCCAGTATTACTAAGACACTGAAGTCTTTTACCTTCAGCTTACATGACAAGCAAAACTTGGTTTAGTAGCAACTGTGGTTTTGATCAGTATCATTATTAGGAAGCTGAATATCTTTTCATATACTTAATAGTTGTTATTTGTATTTTCTTTATGAATTATCTGCTTTTTCATTTATGCATCAAATTCTTCATGCTTTACCAATTGATTTGTATTTAATTTCTTCCACTATATTAAGCTAAAAAGGTCTTCTTTTTTTTTTTTTTTTTTTGAGTTTTTATGTCAAATGGTATTAACATAACATTTAATCTTTCCTTTCATACCCTCAGTAGTATAATTACCTAATCTAATTTCTGGTTGTACCTCAAAATCATCTGTGGAGCACTCTCTTCAGAGAGGCAGATTCAGTCAGCATAAGACAGAGCTAGACTGCCTGATGTAGTGGCACATGTCTTTAATCCCAGCACTTGTGAGGAAGAGGTAGGAGAATAGCTGTGAGTTCAAGGCCAGCCTGAGACTTTGTAGTGAATTCCAGGTTGGCCTGAGCTAGGTGAGACCCTACTTGGGAAGGGGTGTTTTAATTGTTAAGTCTTTTTTAAAAAAATATTTTATTTATTTATTTGCAAGCAGAGAGAGAAAGGGAAAGTGTGTGTGACTGCAAATGAACTTCAGACACATGTGCCACTTTGTGGATCTGGTTTATGTGGGCACTGGAGAACTGAACTTGGGTCATTAGGCTTGGCAGGCAAGCACCTTAACCACTGAACCATCTCTCCAGCCTAATGTGTTTCTAAAAAACTGAAACTGGGGGCTGGAGAGATGGCTCAGCAGTTAAAGGCACTGGCTTGCGAAGACTGCCAGTCTGGGCTGGCTCGGGTTTTATTCCCTAGTATCCACATAAAGCCAGATGCACAGTGACTCGTCTAGATTTATTCCCATGTCCATTCTCTCTGTCCCACCCATTTTCTTTCTCCCTTATTTTAAAAAATATTTTATTTTGATTTATTTATTTGAGAGAGAGAAAGAGGTAGAGAAGGAGAAAAAGGTATATAGAGGAAAAAAGTGAGATAGAATGAGAGAGGATGGGCACTCCCAGGCCTCCAGCCACTACAAAGCAAGTACAGACATGTGCGCCACCTTGTGCAACTGGCTTACATGGGTCCTGGGGAACTGAGCCTGAGTCCGTAGGTTTAGCAGGTAAGAGCCTTACCATTAAGCAATCACTCCAGCCCCAATAAATTACATTTAAAAAAAAAAAACTGAAACTGGGGTGGTGATATAGCTCAGTGATAGAGCATTTATCCAGCAAGTGCAAGGCTCTGGGTTCAATCCCCAGTACTATCTATCTATTTATCTATCTATACCTGAAACTGAAAAAGAATGCAGGTGGAGAGATGTCTTAGAAATTAAGTATACTTCCTGTAAAAGTATGAAGGCCTGAGACTTCCTGGGTTTGAATCTCCAGAACCTCATTAAACATCTACGTGTGGCCATGTGCACCTGTAACCCAAGTCCTGTAGGGCAGACTTAGGAATGGCCAGAGCTTGGGAAGAAATGGCAAGCTCAATAAGGAACTCTGGCTCAATTTGGTACGAGTGGTTGACCCCAGCATGCTGGCTAATTCTGCAGAATAAACGCTCTATGCTTTTACATACAAATAGATAAATAAATAAAACTCTGGCTCAAACAAGAATGGGCAAAAGGGCCAGGCATGTTGATGCACACCTTTAATCCCAGCACTCAGTTGGTAGAGGGAAGAAAATCACTGAGTTCTGAGACTACATAGTGAATTCTAAATCAGCCTAGGGTAGAGTGAGACCATCTCAGTTAAAAAAAAAAAAAAAAAAGACTGAAGAACAGTAGAATGAGACACCCAACTTTCCTCTCTGGCCACTCCAGGCAAGTGAAGCCTGGCATAGGCGAGTGGCAAAGGCACACATGCACACACACATACACTCACACGTGAAAGACAATGCACTTTATTCTACAGTGAATGATCCTTAGTTTTTGTTCCTATTGTTTGTTTGCTTGCTTGAGGAGAACACAAAGTGATAGGAATTGGAATCTTTTCTTGCCATAACCTAGAATTCTTAGTATGTGGGGAAAACACTCTTAATATTCAATCTGAGAACACTAGTACATGAAGAAATATTATAGAGTAAGTTTCTTTGGAAGTAAAATATGAGATTTTACAAAAGCCATGTCTCTTACCTGTTTGGAGAGTACTAGGAAAAGACAAGGTGACTTTTTCATCTTCATTCTGATAGTTAAATCCTGTAGCATGTATTTCTGCAAAGGAAAAAAAAAATTACTTCACAACTTGACCAGACTCTTAAGACCAAATCTAGACTACAGAAGTTAACAATTTTGGGCTGGAGTAATGGTTCAGCAGTTAAGAGGTGCTTTCTTGCAAAGTCTGATGGCCAGCATTCAATTCCCCAGTACCCACATAAAGCCAGAAGGGTGCGTGCATTTCGATGGAGTTAGAATGCAGCAAGAAGAGGCCCTAGCATATCCATTCTCTCTATCTCAAATAAACAAATAAACTTAATTAAAAATAAAATAAAGCCAGGCTTGGTGGCACACACCTTTAATCCCAGCACTCAGGAAGCAGAGGTAGGAGGATTGTCATGGGTTCAAGGCTACCTTGAGACTACATAGTGAATTCCAGGTCAGCCTGAACTAGAATGAGACCCTACCTTGAAAAACCAAAAAAAAAAAAAAAAACAACAACAACAAAAAAGTAATAATAATAAAATAAAATACATTACAGCTGGAGATTTGGCATAGCACTTAAGACATTTGCCTGTGAAGCCTGAGGACCCAGGTTCAATTTGCCAGTACCCAAGTAAGCCAGATGCACAAAGTGGCACATGTGTTTGGAGTTTGTTTACAATGGCTAAAGGCCCTGATGCATCCTTTCTCTATTTGCCTCTTTTTTTCCTCATAAATAAATAAATAAATAAATAAATAAATAAATAAATAAATAAAGGTGAGTTTGAGGCCACCCTGAGACTATATAGTGAATTCCAGGTCAGTCTGGGCTAGAGTGAAACCCTACCTCGAATAACACCCCCTCCCCAAAATTACACATTATAATTTCACAAAACTTTGGTGGTATAAAGGTCTATTACCAATGTGAAATAGCTTTCTTTTCTTTTTCCTTCTTTCCTTTTATTTTATTTTTGGTTTTCTGAGGTAACCCAGGTTTTTTGAGGTATTTTGCTCTAATGAAGGCTGACCTGGAATTCACTAAGTAGTCTTAGGCTGTACTCGAACTCACAGCGATCCTCCCAAGTGTGCCATAACACCTAGCATAACTTTCTTTTCTATTATTTCATTTAAATTTTATTTTACCAGACGGAGTCTTGCTGTATAGTCTAAGCTGACCTCAAACTAGCATGATTCATTTTAATCCTGTGTGACTGTAATTTCCTCCCTCCCTCCCTCCCTCCCTCCCTCCCCCTCCCTCCCTCCCTCTCTCTCTCTCTCTCTTTCTTTCTTTCTTTCTTTCTTTCTTTCTTTCTTTCGGGAGAGGGTTTCTGAGGTAGGATCTCACTCTAGCTCAGGCTGACCTGGAATTCACTATGTAGTCTCAGGGTGACCTTGAATGCACGGCGATTCTCCTACCTCTGCCTCCCAAGTGCTGGGATTAAAGGCGTGCACCACCACACCAGGCCTTATGGTATCTTTAACACTGAAATTCCTGGTAGTTTACTAATCTTTCAAAGTTCGTGGTTCATAAGTAACACGGCAACATATAGAGAAATATTACAGTGAATGTTCTGTCCAAGATAGATAGCAATCCATACTAAGATAGAAATCATATTCAATTCTGATAAAATGCTTTGTTTCTTGCATGTGTGCATGCTACATGCATGTATGTATGTGTGGGTCTACATGGGTGTGAAGGGGTGTGTGAAATCCTATCTCCAGAGGCTAGAGAACAACTTTGGGTGTTCTTCCTCAGGTATGGAATCTACCCTCTCTCTTTCTAAAAAAAAATATATATATATATTTTTAAGCCAGGTGGGTTGGCGCACGCCTTTAATCCCAGCACTCAGGAGGCAGAAGTAGGAGGATCACCGTGAGTTTGAGGCCACCCTGAGACTACATAGTTAATTCCAGGTCAGCCTGGGCCAGACTGAGAACCTACCTCAAAAAAAAAAAAAAAAAAAATATATATATATATATATATTTGAGAAAGAGAAAGAGGCAGAGGGGGAGAAACAGAGACAGAGAAAGCTAGAGAGACACAGAGACAGAATGGGCACACCAAGGCCATCAGCCATTGCAAATGAACTCCAGATGCATGAGTCCCCTTGTGCATCTGGCTTATGTGAGTCCTGGAGAGTCAAACTAGGATCTTTGGCTTTTCAGGCAAACACCTTAACCGCTAAGCCATCTCTCCAGCCCTCTCTCTCTTTTTTGTTTTGTTTTGTTTTTGTTTTGCTAGGTAGGGTCTCACTCTAGCCCAGGCTGACCTGAAATTCACTATGTAGTCTCAGGGTGGCCTCAAACTCATAGAACTCTTCCTACCTCTGCTTCTCAAGCGCTCAAATTAAAGGAGTGTGCCACCATGCCTGGCTAGTCCACCTCTCTTTGAGACAGTTTCTCATTGACCTGGAGCTCACCAATTAAGCTAGACTGGCTGACTAATGAGATCAAGGGATCCTCCTATCTTTGCTTCTCCAGTGCTAGGATTACAGGTGTGTACCAACCACCATGTCCAGCATTTTCACATAGGTTCTGGGGATCAAACTCATGTTTACAAGAGAAACACTGAGCTATTTCCCCAGCCCTAAAATGCTTTGACATTTGTATCACACAAATAAACAGGATGAAAACCCATGTGTGATCACTTCATAGCCTTTTGGCTAAATTACGTCTTTATTTATCTACTACCTACTGACCAGGTATGCTTATATTATTGCTATTCTAAGATGCAAATTTACACATTAAGAAAAAAGTACAGGACTGGAGAGATAGTTCAGTGGTTTAAGGTGCTTGCTTACAAAGCCTAACAGCCCAGGTTTAACTCCTAGTATACACATAAGCCAGATGCACAAAATGGTGCATGCATCTGGAATTCATTTGCAGTGGGAAGAGGCCCTGGCACTCTTATACCCCTTCTCTCTCTCCTTGCAAATAAATACAAATATTTTTGAGTGATATAGAGATGGCTTAGTGGTTAAGGTGCTTGCCTGCAAAGCCTAAGGACCCATGTCGACTCTCCAGATCCCACATAAGCCAGACAAAGGTGAGGCAAGTGGAAAATCACTCATGCCCACTAGGTGGCACAAGTGTCTGGAGTATGTCTGCAGAGGCTGAAGCTCTGACACACCAATTCTCTCTCTCTCTTTAAAATAAAAGGGGGGAGGGGCCGGAGGGATGGCTTAGGGGTTAAGGGGTTTGCCCGCAAAGCCAAAGGACCCAGGTTTGATTCCCCAGGACCCACGTTAGCCAGATGTACAAGGTGGCACGTGCATTTGAAGTTCATTTGCAGTGGCTGGAGGCCCTGGTGCACCCATTTTTCTCCCTCCCTTCCTCTCTATCAAATAAATAAAAATAAAATATTAAAAAAAATAATAAGCTGGGCATGGTGGTGCAAGCCTTTAATCACGGCACTTGGGAGGCAGAGGTAGAAGGATCACCGTGAGTTCAGGGCCACCCTGAGCTAGAGTGAGACTCTACCTCAAAAAAATAATAATAGCTGGGCATGGTGGCACACGCCTTTAATCCCAGCACTCGGGAGGCAGAGGTAGGAGGATCGCCGAGAGTTCGAGGCCACCCTGAGACTACATAGTTAATTCCAGGTCAGCCTGGACCAGAGTGAGACCCTACCTCGAAAAACCAAAAAAAAAAAAATAAAAATAAAAATAAAAATAATAATAATAATAATAATAAATAATAAGTATTTTTTTTGAGCGAGGCATGGTGACGCACACCTTAATCCCAGCATTCAGGAAGCAGAGGTAGGGAGATTGCTGAGTTCAAGGCCAGCCTGAGACTATATAGTGAATTCCAGGTCAGCCTGTGTTAGAGCAAGACTCTACCTCAGAAGCACCTCCCCCCCCCCAATTTTAAATTACTATATCTATATACATGGTTTTTTGTGTGTGTGTGTGTGTGTGGTTTTTGTTTGTTTGTTTTTGGATCACCAAGAGTTCAAGACCACCCTGAGAACCTCTGCCTTCCTAGCACTGGGATTGAAAGCAAGCACCACTAAGCCTGGCTCTTTTTTTTTTTTTTTTTTTTTTTTTTTGGTTTTTCAAGGTAGGGTCTCACTCTAGCCCAGGCTGACCTGGAATTCACTATGTAGTCTCAGGGTGGCCTCGAACTCATGGCGATCCTCCTACCTTGGCCTCCCGAGTGCTGGGATTAAAGGCGTGCGCCACAACGCCCGGCTTTTTTTTTGTTTTTTGTTTTTTTAAGGTTGAGTCTCACTCTGATCCAGGCTGACCTGGAATTCACTATGTACTCTCAGGGTGTCTTTGAACTCACAATGATCCTCCTACCTCAGCCTCCCCAGTGCTGGGATTAAAGGCATGCACCACCACGCCCGGCTTTTTTAAAATTTTTATTATTTTATTAACAGTGATTTTTATTTATTTTTTTATTACAACTTCTTTAATTGTAGACAATATCCTATGGTACTTCCCTCCCTCCCCCCACTTTCCCCTTTGAAACTTCACTCTCCAATTTTTTTTTAAAGGAAGCCTTTAGAACACCAAATAGACAAAACCAGGCAACTCTCCTCATCACATTGTAATTAAAGTACCAAACACAAAAATCAAAGAAAGTATGTAGAAAGTAGTTAAAGAGAAACATCAAGTCACATACAAAGGCAAGCCCATCAAGATAACAGCAGATTACTCAACACAAACTTTAAAAGCCAGAAGAGCCTGAAATAATGTATTCCAAGTTCTGAAAGATAACAACTGTCAACCAAGAATACTTTACCCACCAAAGCTACCATACAAATTGACAGGGAAATAAGGACATTCCACAACAAAAACAGGCTAAAGGAATATATGACCACTAAGACAGCTCTACAGAAAATTCTTGAAGGGATCCTCCACACTGAAGAGAAAAGAAAGCATACATGAGGAAACAGGAAAAGATAAACCATACTCAAATAACAGTTAATACAAGAAACTAAAGGAAAAACAGGAAGCACTACAAAACAAGAATGGCAAGAATAAATAAATACCTTTTGTGGTGGTTTGATTCAGGTGTCCCCATAAGCTTAGGTGTTCTGAATGCTAGGTTCCCAGCTGATGGAGATTTGGGAATTGATGCCTCTGGGAGACAGTGTATTATTGGGGGTGGGCTTATAGGTATTATAGCCAATTTCCCTTTGCCAGTGTTTGGCACACTCTCCCATTGCTATTGTCCACCTGATATTGGCCAGGGGGTGATGTCCACCTTCTGCTCATGCCACTATTTTCCCCTGCCATCATGGAGCTTCCTTGAGTCTATAAGCCAAAATAAACCTCTTTTCCCCTGAAAAGCTGCTCTTGGTTGGCTGGTTTCTACCAGCAATGTGAACCTGACTGCAACACCTTTCAATAACTCTTGGGCTGGAGGGATGGCTTAGTGGTTAAGGTGCTTGCCTGCAAAGTCAAAAGACCCAGGTTTGATTCCCCAGGACCCATGTAAGCCAGATGGTCAAGGTGGCATGCATCTGGAGTTCGTTTGCAGTGATTGGAGGCCCTGGTACAACCATTCTCTCTCTGTCAAATAAATAAATATATGAAAAATCCATATGGAAACCTATTTTTTTGGGATAATGGTGCACCCTGAAGCCATAGATTGTTACTAGAAAATTTTCAGTGCCAGGAGATGGGATATGTTCCACTGAGTTGTTAGCCAGGGAGGTCCCTGATGCTCTCAAAACATTATAGGTCATTGCCAAGGCTCTTGGTTTCCCACCAGAAATAGATGGTAAGACCCGAATACTGAAGACTCCATGAGCTTGGATTGTAAGGACACTAAGAAATCAAGCTGGAGCTGAGCTGTAAACCTTTTCCCTGTAGACCAGTTGACAGAAAACTGGAAAAACTACACTGTATTCAAGTCATCAGCAGTAGTAAACAACAGTGGACACTGCAAGCCTTAAGTTTGGCTTGCCAGGCCAAGTGAGCCAATGGGTACAATAGTGGCATGTGCGTTATGGAGGAAACCAACCGCTCTCTAATTGGACTGGAGGCCTGCTCCATGGGAGGGAATACATGCGTGATACTGAAAACCTAGTCAAAAGCTTACGGCAGGGGAGGCCATGAGCCCTAGAAGTGTAACACCTGCTGGTGTCTGGCTAAATGCTTATGTTATGCACACCAAACTGCCCTGTAAGCACTTTTCTTAATGTTGATACCCACATATATGTTTTTTTTTTAATTTGCACAACATTTACTTCTTATTAACCACTATGTTCTAGAGTGAGAGAACATTCTAAATAACAAAGGAGTGATTCAAATTCCACCAAGGGCTTAAGGAAAGAGCCAAAGTTAATGGCTGTGTCCCAGGTAAGTAGGTGTTTCCACTGCCTTTCTGTTTCCCTGTGAGATGGGTAGGACACCAGGGCCAGAATACCATGCCTCCTGACAAACAAGTATCCGGAGACCAAGTTGTGTATCACCACCCTTGCTCCAGCTGCGCAGGTGGGTGGGAAAAATCTCTTGTCTGCATGTAACCTCCAAATTTTAGGTTAGCATTCCTGGTTCTCACCACAGCTACCCACAAGTTCACATTTAAATAATTTATCTATTGCTTAGCTGTTACATTGACAAATAATACATAAAAAGATCCAAGGAAGAGAAGCTTCACTTTTCAGATGGTGGTGACCTTGGGATGACTCAGAAGGCAACATGGTGCTGAGAAGAAGGGACAAAGCAGTGGTCAACACTGAAACAATTAAGGAAGTTGTCAATAAAAAAATAAATTTAAAAATAAAAATAAGCCGGGCGTGGTGGCGCATGCCTTTAATCCCAGCACTCGGGAGGCAGAGATAGGAGGATCGCCGAGAGTTCGAGGCCACCCTGAGATTGCATAGTTAATTCCAGGTCAGCCTGGGCCAGAGTGAGACCCTACCTCGAAAAACCAAAAAAAAAATAATAATAATAAAAAAAATAAAAAATAATAATAAATTAAAAAAAAAATCCAAAGAAACTACCACCTGTTTTATCAAGTGAAAAACCAGGTCTACTGAACTTACTACAATCCAGATGACATGTGAGCATCAATGAAAGATATTTATTTTATCCAAAGTATAGAACACAACCTATAGAACACAACCCAACACGATAAACTTTCCAGAGTTGTAATCCATAAGCATTTTCTAAAAAATGGAGTCAAGCCTGAAATGCAGACAAACCCAACTAGTGGGGCACAGGATTAAAGCAGAGTCCTGAAGCATTCTCTGAGTACCATTTCCTTCAGGTCTCAGCCAGGTCAACAATCCAATCAGCAACTGGATGTACCCATGACACAGCTATAGAAGGAGATTCAAGGTAGGGTCTCAGCACAGGCAGGAAGGCCTCAGTGACTGTAATCAACAGAAGTGAGGTAGGGGCGAAACAGGAGAGGAATCATTTCCTTTGGAAAAAGCAGGGCTCCTTTCACAAATTCTGGGAGCCAGAAATGGTAATGCAAGTCATAGGAGAGCCACTTCTCCATGAACTCCATTTTAATTTCTGATAAAAATGAACTTCAAAAGCCAGGCGTGGTGGCGCATGCCTTTAATCCCAGCACTTGGGAGGCAGAGGTAGGAGGATCACCATAAGTTCAAGGCCACCCTGAGACTACATAGTAAATTCCAGTTCAGCCTGAACTAGAGTGAGACCCTACCTCAAAAGACAAAAAAAACTTCAGCTGGGCATGGTGGCACTCATCTTTAATCACAGCACTCAGTAGGCAGAGAGGTAGGAGGATTGCCATGAGTTTGAGGCCACCCTGAAAATACAGAGTGGATTCCAGGTCAGCATGGGCTAGAGTGAGACCCTACCTCGAAAAACAAAAAAAAAGTACAGTTTGTAGTGGCTAAAGGCCCTGGCATGCCCATTCTCTCTCTGTCTGCCTCTCTTCTATCTCTCTGCTTGCAAATAAATAAATAAGGGCTGGAGAGATGTCTTAGTGGTTAAGGCATTTGCCTGTGAAGCCTAGGTACCCCGGTTCGATTCTCCAGGTTCCATGTAAGCCAGATGCACATGGTGGCACATGCGTCTGGAGTTCATTTGCAGTGGCTAGAGACCCTGGCATGCCCATTCTCACTCTCTCTCTCTTTCTCTCCCCCTCTCTCTGTCTGTAATAAATAAATAAATAAATAAAAATTAAAAATCTTTAAAAATGCTTAAAATAAATAAATAAATAAAACAAAATTTTAAAAAATGAACTTCATTTTACATTCTTATTAAAACCAGTAATCACAACCAAAACAGTCCTCTAAACTGCTTACAGATATCAGTCAAGAAATTCACACTTTGACCTTTAATTTTAATATCCCCTTAAGAAGTCTACACTTGGATAAAAGTAAACATAATATTCAAGCTAAAAGGTCAAGAACACTTTATAGAAAACCGACTTAAAGCACTTTAACAACAGCTGCATAGCTAATAGAGATGTACAGTTTTAATATCTAGGATTAATGTATATTCAAAAAACTTTTTTTTTTTTTTTTTTTTTTTTTTTTTGGTTTTTCGAGGTAGAGTCTCACTCTGGCCCAGGCTGACCTGAAATTCACGATGTAGTCACAGGGTGGCCTTGAACTCACCTTGATCCTCCTACCTCTGCCTCCCGAGTGCTGGGATTAAAGGCATGCACCACCACGCCCAGCCAGAAAACAATTTTTAATAACAGCTGCTTAATAAACAATTGAGTTTTAGCACAAGGGCAATGCCTCTTGCATAATAACCATGGAAATAATTAACTGCTGTAAGAGAGGGGACAAATAAAGACAATAGGCAGCCTCGCCATGACAATAAAATCTGGAATGTTATTTACTCTGGTGACAGGGAGATGCAACAGATTCTTACCTACCCCTCTCAAGTTATTCTTTTGTGCCAAAATCTATCAAATCTTTTTAGTGAGTACAGAATATAGTGAGGTGACCCATGTGCAAGCTCTTTCTGATGATTTTATTTTTTTTTGAGGTAGGGTCTCACTCTAGCTAAAGCTGGCCTGGAATTAACTATGTAGTCTCAGGGTGGCCTTGAACTCATGGTGATCCTCCTACCTCTGCCTCCCAAGTGCTGGGATCAAAGGGGTGTGCCACCACAAGTGGCTGAAGAATTTTTTTATATGTGCAAAATTGCAGCACAACACAAACTGGCAGACAGAGGGGAGTGGCAGCTGGTCAGGTCTGAGCACTGGGGATGCATATGCTATGTTTTAGCCAGGGGCATCCACTTCTCTGCAATCTTACCCTCATACAAGCTACCTTCATCCTAGCAAAAGAGACAAGAGGGGGCTGGAAAGATGGCTGAGCACTTAAGGCATTTGCCTGCGAAGCATAAGGATCCTGGTCCGATTCTCAAGGTCCCACGTAAGCAAGATGCACAAGAGGGTGCATGTGTCTAGAGTTAATTTGCAATGGCTGGAGGTCCTGGTGCACCCATTCTCACTCTTCCCCCCCCTCTCTAATAAATAAATAAATAAATAAATAAATTAATTAATTAAAAATTTTAGCCGGGTATGGTGGCGCATGCCTTTAATCCCAGCACTCAGGAGGCAGAGATAGGAGGATCGCTATGAGTTCGAGGCCACCACGAGACTGCAGAGTGAATTCCAGGTCAGCCTGAGCTAGAGTGAGACCCTACCTTGAGAAAAAAAAAAATTTTAAGAGACAAGAACTGCTAAAGGGACCAGAAAAAGCAATTTTCCCACAAAATTAAATTATGACCACTTCCTGCAAACACTATCTGCCTAGGAACTATTAGCATACCCATATATTAATGCTAATCTCACTTTTGGTTAGAGAAGTTTCTCTTTTCAGATGGCAGTGACTTCTAGAATGACTCAAAAGGCATCACAGGGTTGGAGAGATGGCTTAGCGGTTAAGGCACATACTTATGAAGCCTAAGTACCTAGGTTCAATTCTCCAGGTCTCACGTAAGCCAGATGCACATAGTGGTGCATGCACCTGGAGTTTGTTTGCAGTGGCTAGAAGTTCTGGAGCACCCATTCTCACTCTCTGTCTGTCTCCTCCTCTCTCTGACTATAATAAATAAATTAAAAAAAAAGAAAAACCAAAAAAAGCGAAAAAAAGAAAAAGAAGAAATGGGTGATATCCCAACTTAAAAAAAAAAAAACAATCAAAAGGCATCACAGGTCTGAGAAGTAATGACAGAGGAGTGTTCAGCATTGAGACATCTCTATCACACCTTCCAAGGCTCAGGGTCCATTGCAGAAGAAGTGGTGGAAAGAATGTGAGAGCCAAAGGAAGGGTAAGACTACTTGCAATGCACTCTTCCAGACACAAAGTAGCCTGGATATCCATGACCTCACAGTACCTGGAATTATCTACCCAAGACCTCCATAATAGGAAGAAAAGATGACATTAAAATAAAAGAAAGACTAAGCAGGGCATGGTGGCACACACCTTTAATCCCAGCCCTCGGGAGGCAGAAGTAGGATGATCGCCATGAGTTCAAGGCCATCCTGAGACTACATAGTAAATTCCAGGTCAGCCTGGGCTACAGTGAGACCCTACCTCAAAAAACTAAATAAGGCGGGCGTGGTGGCACACGCCTTTAATCCCAGCACTCGGCCACCCTGAGACTACATAGTTAATTCCAGGTCAGCCTGGGCCAGAGTGAGACCCTACCTCGAAAAACCAAAAAAACAAAACAAAACAAACAAACAAAAAAAACTAAATAAATAAATAAATAAATAAATAAATAAATAAATAAAAATTAAAGAAATAAATAAGAGAGACTAAATGAGGGGGGAAGGTATGTGATGACAGTGGACTTGTGAAGGAGAAAATGGGGGAGGAGACGAAATTATCATGGTTTATTGTCTATAATTATGGAAGTTGCCAATAAAAAAAGTTTTATTAAAAAAATGATAGCCACGGGCTGGAGAGGTGGCTTAGTGGTTAAACGCTTGCTTGTGACGCCTAAGGACCCCGGTTCGAGGCTCGATTCTCCAGGACCCACGTAAGCCAGGTACACAAGGGGGTGCGGGCATCTTGAGTTCGTTTGCAGTGGCTGGAGGCCCTGGTGCGCCCATTCTCTGTATCTCTCTCTCTCTCTGTCTCTCAAATAAATAAATAAATAATTTTTAAAAAATTAAAAAAAAAAAGATAGCCAATCTGATAGGAGTGAGATGGAATCTCAACATAGTTTTAATCTGCATTTCCCTGATGACTAGTCTGGGCTAGAGTGAGACCTTGTATTAAAAAACAATACACAATGGGAGAGAGAGAAATCAACAGTGCAGATACTCAACAGTGGACACTGCAAGCCATAAATTTGGCCAGTCAGGCCAAATGAGCCAATGAGGGCAATAGTGGCATGTCTGTTATGGGGGAAAACAACCGCTCTCTAATTGGACTGGAGGCCCGCTCCATGGGAGGGAATACATCGCTGATACTGAAAACCTACAACAGAGGTAGTCATGAGCCCTAGGGGTGTAAAATCTGCTGGTGTCTGTCTGAACACTATGCTCAAACTTCCCAGTAAGCACTTCTCCTAATGTCCAGACCCATGTATTAATGCTACTCTCACTTTTGGTTAGAGAAGCTTCTCTTTTCAGATGGTGATGGTGGTAAACTTGGGATGACTCAGAAGGCACCATGGTGCTGAGAAGAAGGGACAGAGGAGTTCTACTCAGCCGTAACAAAAAATGAAGTTATGAAATTTGCTGGAAAATGGATGGATCTGGAAAGGATTATACTTAGTGAGGTAACCCTGGCCTAGAAAGCCAAACATCACATGTTCTCTCTCATATGTGGATCCTAGCTAAAATGATTGGACTTCTATGTGAGTAAAAATAAAACTCAGTAGCAGAAGCCAGTAAGCTAGAAAAGGGATATAAAGGGAATAGAAAGGGAGAGAGGGGGGACTTAATAAGATGGCATTGTATATATGTAGGTAGAACAGATTAATTGGGGTGAAAAGGCCTAAGTGAGGTCAGGGGAAGAGATTGGGTAAAGGAAAGGTGGAGGGAGGGCTAATCAAAATCCAAGAAGATATAAAAAAGTCATATGGAAACCTACTTTGCTGGACAATGGAACACTCAGAAGCCATAGATTGTTACTAGAAAATTTTCAGTGCCAGGGATGGGATACCTTCCAGTGAGTTGTTGGCTGGGGAGGTCACAGATACCCCCAAAACGTTATAGGCCATTGCCGAGGCCCTTGGTTTCCCACCAGGAATAGATGGTGTGGTAGTTTGAATATATGTCCCCCAATATATTCAGTGTTTTATTAGTTATAGTTTGCATCTGCAATCACCTTGCTAGAGGCAATGTCACTGGGGGCCAGTCTTAAGGTGTGGTGATAGGTTTCAGATTCCATTGTAAAGATATGCAAAGTGTGCCTAATAGGAGTTCCTGAAGCTTGCTGTGGCTTGGCTGTAGTTTTGCTCTGTGTGCTGTGTGTCTGGTTGGATTTTTTCTCTCTCTTGCCTAGTCCTGTGAGAACAGGCCCCTTCTTCTGCCATTATGGAACTTCCCCTGGATCTGTAAGCTTCAATAAATAATATCCCTTCCTCCATAACTGTGCCTGCTCTAGAAGTTCATCTCAGCGAACCTGAAGCTGTCTGTTACAGATGGTAAGACCCTATTGCTAAAGACTTCACATACTTGGTCGGCAAGGTCACTGAGAAATCCTGCTGAGGCTGAGCTGAAAGCCTCCTCCATGTGGACCAGCTGACAGAAAGCTGGAAAAAGCTACACTGCATGAAGTTCAATGGGAGAGAGAAAACACCAGTGAAGGTACTCAACAGTGAACTCTGAAAGCTTTAAATTTGGCCAGCCAGGCCAAATGAGCTAACAGGTGCAATAGTGGCATGTCTACTTGGATTGGAGGCCCGCTCCATGGGAAGGAATATATTCCAGTGTTTTACTGAAAACATCTGCAACACCTTGCTAGAGCAATGTCACTCCCCTAGGGATGTTTGACGTTCTCTTCCAGATGGGACCAGCAAGAAAGTTGGGAAAACTATAAGGCACCATGGTGCTGGGAAGAAAATCACAGAGAAGTACTCAACAGTGAAACATCTTAAACCCACCTTGGCCAGGCTCAGGCCAAATGAGCCAAGAGGGGTGGAAAGAATGGCATGAGCCAAAGGGAAACCAACTGCTCTCAACATGCTCCTGGGACACAAAATGGCCTGATACTGAAAACCTATGACAGGGGTAGTCATGAGCCCTAGGGGTGTAACTCTGCTGGTGTCTGGCTAAATGTATATACTATGCTCACCAAACTGCCCAGTAAGCACTTTAATGTCCACACCAAAATATTAATGCTACTTTCACTTTTGGTTAGAGAAGCTTCTCTTTTCAGATGGTGGTGACCTTGGGATGACTCAGAAGGCACCATGGTGCTGAGAAGAAGTTGTCAGATAAGTGCTAACTGAAACATCTAAAACACACCTTCCAAGGCTCAGGGTCCATTGTGAAAGAGGGGGCGGAAAAATGTAAGAGCCAAAGGAAGAGTAGGACTCTTACAACATGCCCTCCAGACACAAAATGGCCTGATATCCATGACCTCACAGTGCCTGACACTACCTACACAAGACCATCATAATAGAAAAAAAGATCAGTGTTAAGACACTTACATGTAAACCCCTAATAGCCCAGGGTATGATTCCCCAGTACCCATGTACACACAGACACACAAAGTGGCACATGCACCTGGAGCTCATTTGTAGTGGCAAGAGGCCCTTGAGTGCCCATTCTCTCTCCTTGCAAACAAATAAATAAAACATTGAGCTGGGCGTGGTGGCGCATGCCTTTAATCCCAGCACTTGGGAGGCAAAGGTAAGAGAATCACCATGAATTTAAGGCCACCCTGAGACTACATAGTGAATTCCAGATCAGCCTGAGCTAGAGTAAGACCCTACCTCAAAAAAACAAAAAACAACAACAACAACAAAAAACATTGAAAAGAAAATAACAGAGAGCCTCTGCCCACTCAAATAATTTAAAAAATGTTTTATTATTTTAAAGTTTTTTCAAGTCAAGTTCTCACTCAAGCCCAGGCTGACCTGGAACTCATTCTGTAGTTCCAGGCTAACCTTGAACTCATGGTGATCCTCCTACCTTTGCCTCCCAAGTGTTGGAACCAAAGGCATACATGACCATGCCTGGCACAAAAATTATTTTTTTTTAATTTATTTTATTGAGAGAGAAAAGGAATGGAAGACACCACAGGGAATCTTACCTCTGCAAATGAACTCCAAACACATGAGCCACTTTGTGTGTGCTTTATGTAGGTTCTAGGGAATCAAACTCAGATTTGCAGGCTTTGCGAGTGCATCACTGAGCCATCATCCCAGCCCTTAATTTCTTTTAATATTCTTATTTATTTGGAAGCAGAAAGAGAGATAGAGACTCAGATTAAAGGAGGGATGACAAAAAAGGGAGACCAGGAGACAATGTTATGCAGGGACTGATTTCAACAGGACCATGTTGGGAGATGGGCTGCTCCCACACTGCTCCCAAACCAGGGCAGAGATATCTTCCCAACCCTGGCTGGTGTATTTTAAGGGCATACTGATCTTTTTAAAACAATTTTGTAAATATTTTTATTTTAAAGAAAGAGAAAGTATTTGTGGGTGGGCCAGGGCCTCTTGCTTCTGCAAACAAACTCCAGTGACTCTTCCTACTTTCTGTACCTGGCTTTAAATGGGTACTGGGGAAATCAAACTCAGACTGGCAAGTTTTGCAAGCAAGTGCTTTTAACCACTGAGCCATCTCCCCAGCCCTTAATTTCTTTTAAATATACGTATTTAGGGGCCGGAGAGATGGCTTAGCAGTTACGGCACTTGCCTACAAAGCCAAAGGATACTGGTCCGATTCTCCAGGACCCACGAGCCTTGCAGGGTGCATGCCTCTGGAGTTCGTTTGCAGTGACTGGGCACTCCTCCATCCCATTCTTCTCAGCACTATCTCTGCCTCTTTCTCTCCTCAAATAAATAAATAAATAAATAAATAAATAAATAAATAAATAAAATATTCATATTTATTGGCAAGCAGAGAGAGAGAGAATATGAATTATGTATACCAGGGCCTAGTGCTTCTGCAAATGAACTCTTTATCTCTCTTAAATAAGTAAAATATTTTAAAAATATTTTTTGTTTGTTTTTTGAGGTAGAGTCTCAATCTAGCCCAGGCTTACCTAGAATTCCCTATGTAGTCTCAGGGTGGCCTTGAACTCACAGTGATCCTCCTACCTCTGCCTCCGGAGTGCTGGAATTAAAGGTGTGTGCCATCATGCCTGGCTGCAAAAATACATATTGTTTTAAGTTTTAAAAAAGTAGTTTGGGCCGGGCGTGGTGGCACACGCCTTTAATCCCAGCTCTCGGGAGGCAGAGGTAGGAGGATTAAAGAGAGTATCACCAGGCTACCTGAGACTAGATTTGTTAATTCCAGGTCAGCCTGGAGGACCAGAGTGAGAACCTACCTCCAAAAAAAAAAAAAAAAAAAAAAAAAAAGTAGTTTGGGCCTGGAGAGATGGCTCAGCGGTTAAGCACTTGCCTGTGAAGCCTAAGGAGCCTGGTTCAAGGTTCAATTCCCCAGGACCCACATAAGCCAGATGCATAAGGTGGCGCATGCATCTGGAGTTCATTTACAGTGGCTGGAGGCCCTGGCATGCCCAATCTCTCTCTCTCTGCCTCTTTCTCTGTCTGCCTGTCACTCTCAAATAAAATAAATAAATAAATAAATAAATAAATAAGAAATACTTTAAATATAAAAAGCCTTGAACTGGAAAGATGGCCTTAGCGATTAAGGTGCTTGCCTGCAAAGCCTAAGGATCCAGGTTTGATTCTCCAGATCCCACGTAAGCCAGATACACATGATGGCACATGCATCTGGAGTTCATGTGCAGTGGCTAGAGACCTTGGTGTGCCCATTCTCTCTCTCTCTCCTTCTCTAATAAATAAAAAATAAAATATGAAAAACAAAAAAGACAGTGCCTCAACAGGTCTTTTAGGATCACTTGCCCATATCACAAAATGGCCTTTTCATCCATTAAAAACTTACACATAGGGCTGGAGAGATGGCTTAGCAATTAAGGCACATGCCTGTGAAGCCTAAGGACCCCAGTACGATTCTCTAGGTCTCACGTAGGCCAGATGCACAAGGGGCGCATATGTCTGGAGTTCGTTTGCAGTGGCTAGAGGCTCTGGCGTGCCCATTCTCACTCTCCCTCTCTCTCTTTCCCTTTTTCTGTCTCAAATAAATAAATAAAAACAATTAAAAATTGAAAAAATATTTTTAAAATATTTAAAAAATAAAAAAACTTATACATGCTCCAGGCCAGCCTAAGACTACATAATGAATTCTAAATTAATCCCTGTTCCTTATAAAAGCTTTAAAATACAATTAATATAACTGCTCATACTCTAAATTATCCTCTAAAATTAAATGGTCTTCCACATAGCTCTAAGTTTCTCCTATCCATAGGAGAAAAGGGTTGAGAAATGTAATTTTGCTAGTTCAGAAGGAAAATACTTTATGTACCTAAAAAAAATTAATGTCAGGGCTGGAGAGATGGCTCAACAGTTAAGTATGAATCCTATGCAAGCATGAGGGCCTGAGGATAAAAGCTTTTAGGAAAAACACAAAACTAAGCTCCCTTGAACTTTTCATGTTTGTATACCAGGGCCTAGTGCTTCTGCAAATGAACTCCACACATGTGCTACTTTGTGCACCTAGGTTTACATGGGTACTGGGGAATCAAACCCAGGCCATCAGGATTTGCAAGCAAGTGCCTTTAACCACTGAGCAATTGTATTATTTTAGATTCCTTTATTTATTTCTTTTGCCATTTGGGAATCATTATTATCCAGGAATTCACAAGTGCTAAGACAGAACTCCACTACATAAACTGTATCTTCAAGCCTTAAATATATTTTTTTAATTTATGTGAGAAAAAGTGGGAAGAGAAAGAGTCTGGATGCACCAGGGCCTCTGGTCACTGCACGCAACTCCACATGCATGCATGACCTGGGTTTACATGGCTATTGGGGAACTGAGTCTGGGACAACAGACTTTTACAAGCAAGTACCTTTAACCACTAAGTCAGCTCCCAAGTCAAACCTGTGAATATATTTTTATGAGATATATATCCTTTGGTTCAGTCTGTCCCAACACTAATTTTCTTAATACCACCCCAATTCATTAATTTTTGTTATTTGCTTGACTCCACAGGAGTTTTGATCTGAGGCGCTTAACTTATATCATCCTCTTTAGAACTGAAGTTATAGGGTTGGTGAGATGGCTTAGCAGTTAAAGTGCTTGCCTACAAAGCCAAAGGACCCAGGCTCTATTCCCCAGTGCCCACGTAAAGCTAAATGCACAAGATGGCACATGTGTCTGGAGTTTGTTTGAAGTGGCTAAATGCACTGGCACATCCATTCTTTCTCCTTCTCTCCCATTCCCTCTCTCTGCCTCTTTCTCCTTCTATCTCTCTTAAATAAGTAAAATGAAAAGACCTGAAGTTATACTCAATTCCTTTCCATTTAAAATCCTCCTATCTCTTCCTCCCAAGTGCTGGGATTAAAGACATGTATCACCATGCCCAGCTCAAATAGATTTGTTTATTTATCTGTTTATTTATTTGACAGAGAAAGAGGGGGAGAGAAGAGAGAGAATAGACGTGCCAGGGCCTCCAGCCACTGCAAATGAACTCCAGGCACATGTGCCCCCTTGTGCATCTGGCTAACATGAGCCCTGGAGAATCGAACCTGGATCCTTTGGCTTTGCAGGCAAACGCCTTAACTGCTAAGCCATCCCTCCAGCCCTTAAATGGGTTTTTAAAATAAATTATGTTTAAAAGACAGTGTCTTGGGGCTGGAGGGACGGCTTAGCGGTTAAATGCTTGCCTAGGAAGCATAAGAACCTGGGTTCAAGGCTCAATTCCCCAGGACCCACCTAAGCCAGATGCACAAGATGGCTGGAGCCCTAGTGCACCCATTCTCTCTCTCTCATTCTCTCTCTTTCTGTCTGCCTGTCATTCTCAAATAAATAAAAATAAAAACAAAATTAAAATTAAATATAAGAAAAACAGTGCCTTGAACTGGAGGGATGGCCTTAGCGATTAAGGTGCTTGCCTGCAAAGCCTAAGGATCCAGGTTTGATTCTCCAGATCCCACGTAAGCCAGATACACATGATGGCACATGCATCTGGAGTTCATGTGCAGTGGCTAGAGACCTTGGTGTGCCCATTCTCTCTCTCTCTCCTTCTCTAATAAATAAAAAATAAAATATGAAAAACAAAAAAGACAGTGCCTCAACAGGTCTTTTAGGATCACTTGCCCATATCACAAAATGGCCTTTTCATCCATTAAAAACTTACACATAGGGCTGGAGAGATGGCTTAGCAATTAAGGCACATGCCTGTGAAGCCTAAGGACCCCAGTACGATTCTCTAGGTCTCACGTAGGCCAGATGCACAAGGGGCGCATATGTCTGGAGTTCGTTTGCAGTGGCTAGAGGCTCTGGCGTGCCCATTCTCACTCTCCCTCTCTCTTTCCCTTTTTCTGTCTCAAATAAATAAATAAAAACAATTAAAAATTGAAAAAATATTTTTAAAATATTTAAAAAATAAAAAAACTTATACATGCTCCAGGCCAGCCTAAGACTACATAATGAATTCTAAATTAATCCCTGTTCCTTATAAAAGCTTTAAAATACAATTAATACAACTGCTCATACTCTAAATTATCCTCTAAAATTAAATGGTCTTCCACATAGCTCTAAGTTTCTCCTATCCATAGGAGAAAAGGGTTGAGAAATGTAATTTTGCTAGTTCAGAAGGAAAATACTTTATGTACCTAAAAAAAATTAATGTCAGGGCTGGAGAGATGGCTCAACAGTTAAGTATGAATCCTATGCAAGCATGAGGGCCTGAGGATAAAAGCTTTTAGGAAAAACACAAAACTAAGCTCCCTTGAACTTTTCATGTTCAAAGTACTTAATTTTGAAAATAATTCATCAGCTTTATTTTGCACTTATGAAAACGTGACTTTGTCAAGGTCATGAAACAAGTCTTTTTTGTTTTTTCGAGGTAGGGTCTCACTCTAGCCCAAGCTGACCTGGAATTCATTCAGTAGTTCTAGCTGGCCTCAAACTCACAATGATCTTCCTACCTCTGCCTCCCAAGTGCTGGGATTAAAAGAATGCAACAACACACCCAGCACAAAACAAGTCATTTCAAGTAAAATATAAATAATGATATTTCTCTTAACACAGTTAAATTATACTGTTCAATTATTTCCCATAAACATCTAAAGACTTTGCTTTGCTTTGTTGCTGTTTGAGACAGGTTCTTTCTTCACTAACCCAGGCTGGCCAGGACTTGTGATTACCTTGCCTCCTGTGGTGCTGGGATTACAGGTATGAGCCACCATACCCAGAGTTGTTCTTTTTTTTTTTTTTACGGGGGCAGGGGAGATCGGTGGGTGGGGGGCGTGTTTTCAATGCAGAGTCTTGCTCTAGCCTATGCTGACCTGGAATTCACTCTGTAGTCTCAGGCTGGCCTTGAACTCACAGCGATCCCACTTCTGCCTCCTGAGTGCTGAGATTAAAAGCATGCACACCACACCTGGCTGCCACCCAGAGTTAAGGTAACAAACACTAATGTCTCAACTTCAAAGTGTATATACATATTTTTTTAACACACACATCCCACAACATCATATTAAAATGGAAAATAGTTCTTACCTTCATCTCCTTCTGGTGCATATGAAGCTGTAATAATGTCAATATCAGCACAATTCATTACAATCTGATTGGTTGCCTGCCTCACCTAAGGGAGGAAAAAGCAGTCATCAGAAATAGCCCAGATTAATAATAGTTCACCTTCATCTTGGACTAATATTTCATTCAATTTTTTAAAAATTCAGATGTCACTAAAACCTAGAATGACTATGCAACAATTCTGGAAATAAGTAGTTTTAATACTTCAATTCACATTTTAAAAATTATATTAAAAACAAGTAACAGGGCTGTAGAGATGGTTTAGCAGTTAAGGCGCTTGCCTGCCAAAGGACCCAGGTTCAATTCCCCAGGACCCACAGAAGCCAGATGCACAAGGGGGCACAACGTGTCTGGAGTTCGTTTGCAGTGGCTGGAGGCCCTAGTGTGCCCATTCTCTCTCTCTTTCTCTCTCTCTCTCTCCCTGCCTATTTCTGTATCTCTCTTTCAAATAAATAAATAAGTAAAACAAATATTTAAGTGCTTCACACCATTTAAACATTTGACTCTGGGACTGAGAAGATGGCTCAGTGGGTACCATGCTTACCATGAAAGCATTAGGATAGGAGTTCAGATCCCCCACAGAACATGCCAAGCACGGCAGTGCTCATCTGCATTCCCAGGACTGGTGAGGTAGAGAGAGGAGGATTCCTAGAGCTTGTTGGCTAGCTTATCTAGAGAGCTCTAGTTTGTGAGACCCAGTCTCAAACCCCCCCCCCAAAAAAAAGGGAAGGGGGCTGGAGAAATGGCTCAGCAGTTAAATGCCTGCAAAGTCTAATGACCTGGGTTTGATTCCCCAGCACCCATGTAAAGCCATATGCACAAAGTGGCAGATGTGTCTGGAGTTTGTTTGCAGGGACTAGAGGCTCTGGCACATCCATTCTATCTCTTCCCCACCCCCCCCCGCCACCCCTGCTTGTATCCACTCATTCTCTGTCTCTTTGTTAGCAAATAAAAATATTTTAAAATAAATAAAGAATTAGGATAAACTGGGCATGGTGGCACACACCTTAATCCCAGCATTTGGGAGGCAGAGGTAGGAGGAGGATCACTGTGAGTTTGAGGCCAGCCAGACACTACATAGTGAATTCCCTATCAGCCTGGGCTAGGGCGGGACCCTACCTACCTTTAAAAGAAAAAAAAAATTGAAAAAAGGATAAGTGATGCATTGTGTTTTAAGCCTAAGATCCCAGCACTTGGGAAGCTGGAGCAGGAGAATCTGGGGGTGAAGACCAGCCTGGTGTACATGAGACCCTGTCTCAAAAAACCACCACAAGGCTGAATGTGGTGGCGCATGCCATGAGTTCAAGGCCACCCTGAGACTACAGAGTGAATTCTAGGTCAGCCTGGGCTAGAGCAAGACCCTACCTCAAAAAACCAGGAAAAAAAAAAAACACCACAAGGGCTGGAGGGATGGCTTAGCAGTTAAGTCATTTGCCTACAAAGCTGAAGGACCCGGGTTCAACTCCCCAGAACCCACATTAGCCAGATGCACAAGGGGGCACATGTGTCTGGAGTTCATTTGCAGTGGCTAGAGGCCCTGGCACGCCTATCCTTTCTCCCTCTCTCTCTCTCTGTCAAATAAATAAATAAAATATATTTTTTAAAAACACCACAAAAGGAAGGGGTGCTGAGAAGATGGCTTAGCAGGTAAGAGTGACTGCCATGAAAACATGATGATCTGAGTTCAATCCCTGACACCCATGAAAAAAAAGCTGGGAGTAGTCACACACCTATAACCCCAGTCCTCTGTAGGTCAGAGAGGAGAATCACTGAGGTCACTGGTCAGACAGTCTAACCAAAAGCAGCAGCTCCAGATTTATTGAGAGGATCCAACTCAAGAAAACAATTTGTAAGGTAAGTAAAACAGCAACAGAGATGCACACCTGACTCTACTCTGGTCTCTACATATATGCATGTACACACACACACACACCCCTACACAACAACAACAAAAACTGGCACGCCTTTAGCCCCAACATTCGAAAGGGTGAGATACAAGGACTGTAAGAAGCTTGAGACCAGCCTGGGGCTACAGAGTGAGTTTCAGGTCAGCCTGGTCTAGAGTGAGACCATACCTTGAAAAAAAAAAAATTCCAGAACTTATTTCGTTTTGTGGGTGATAGAAATTGAATCCAAGGACTTTTGCATGCTAGACAAACATCCCAGTATTAATCTACATCCCCAGCCTGAAAAATTCTTGAATTTTAAGTTGCACATCTAAGCAAAGTATAGTGTCCCAAGCCTGTAATCCTAGCACTTGGGAGAGACAGGAAGAAGGACCTCAAATTTGAGACAAGCCTGGGTGACGCAGTGATTTCAAAGCCAATTTGGATTATACAACCAGATGTTCTCTTAAAAAGAAAAAGAAAATAAAAAATCTGTACAAGGGCTAGAGGGATGGCTTAGCAGTTAAGCCAAGGGACCCAGGTTCAATTCTTAAGGACCCAAATAAGCCAGATGCACAAGGTGGCACATGCATCTGGATTCCATTTGAAGTGGCTAGAGGCCCAGGCGTGCCCATTCTATCTGCCTCTTCCTACTCTTCCCCGGCTTCAATTAAATAAAAAAAATTTAGCCGGGCGTGGTGGCGCACGCCTTTAATCCCAGCACTTGGGAGGCAGGGGTAGGAGGATCTCCGGGAGTTCAAGGCCACCCTGAGACTACATAGTTAATTCCAGGTCAGCTTG
Source organism: Orientallactaga sibirica (assembly GCA_036365145.1). Taxonomy (NCBI): domain Eukaryota; kingdom Metazoa; phylum Chordata; class Mammalia; order Rodentia; family Dipodidae; genus Orientallactaga; species Orientallactaga sibirica. The sequence continues at coordinate 31,208,819 of JAEOAD010000013.1, read as the reverse complement.
AACTACAGTGAGACCCTACCTCGCAAAAAAAAAAAAAAAAAAAAAAAAAAAAATTTTTTTTTAATATTTCTTAAAAAAAAAAAAAAAAACAAGAACAAAGCCGGGCATGGTGGTACATACCATTAATCCCAGCATTTGGGAGGCAGAAGTAGGAGGAATGCCATGAGTTCAAGGCTACCCTGAGACTACAGAGTGAATTCCAGGTCAGTCTGAGCTAGAGTGAGACCCTACCTCAAAAAACAAAAACAAAAAGCATTTAGAAGGCAGGGGTAGGAATATCACCAGGAATTTGAGGCCACCCTGCCCGAGGTGAATTCCATGTCAGCTTGGGCTAGAGCAAGACCCTACTTAAAAAAAAAAAAAAAAAAAAAAAAAAAGCCGGGTATGGTGGTGCACACCTTTGAGAATTTGAGATCACCCTAAGACTACACAGTGAATTCCAGGTCGGCCTGGGCTAGAGCAAGACTCTACCTCAAAAAAAAAAAAAAAAAAAAAAAAAAAGAAAGGAAGGAAGGGAGGGCGGATGGGCTGGAGAAATGGCTTAGCGGTTAAGGTGCTTGCCTGTGAAGCCTAAAGACCCATGTTCAATCTCGCTCCACCATGTAAACTAGACATACAAAGGTGAGGCTAGCACAAGGTCGTAGATGGCACAAGTGTCTGGAGTTTTGTTGCACTGGCTGAGGCCCTGGAGCATCAATTCTCTCTCCCTCCATCTGTGTGGTCTCTCTCTCACAGACACACACATACACTCTAAAAAAGAGAGAGAGAGCCGGGCATGGTGGTGCATACCTTTAATTCCAGCACTTGGGAGACAGAGGTAGGAAGATCGCTGTGAGTTCAAGGCCACCCTGAGACTACCTAGTGAATTCTAGGTCAGCCTGAGCTAGAGTGAGACCCTACCTCAAAAAAACTAAAAAGAGAGATGGAGGGTGGCTGGAGAAATGGCTTAACGGTTAAGGCATTGCCTACAAAGCCAAAGGATCGCAGTTCAATCTCCAGGACCCACATAAGCCAGATGCACAAGGGGTCGCAGGCATCTGGAGTTCGTTTGCAGTGGTTGGAGGCATGCCCATTCTCTCTCTCTCTCTCTCTCTCTCTCTCTCTTTTCTCTTTCAAATAAATAAATAAAATATTTAAAAAGAGAGAAGCCAGGTGTGTTGGCTCACACCTTTAATCCCAACACTTGGGAGGCAGAAGTAGGATCACCATGAGTTCAAGGTCATCCTGAGACTACAGTGAGTTTCAGGTTCCTAGGCTAGAGTGAAACCCCACCTTGAAAAACAAAACAAAAACCTAAAAAGAAAGAAAGAGTAAAGGAAAGGTGGAGGGAGGGCTAATCAAAATCTAAGAGGATAGGGCTGGAGAGATGGCTTAGCGGTTAAGGCGCCTGCCTCCTAAGCCTAAGAACGCTGGTTCCAATCTCCAGCGGTTCCAATCTCCAGGTCCCACGTTTAGCCAGATGCAAAGTGACACAAGGGGAGCGCACGCATCTAGACTTCATTTGCAGCAGCTGTGAGGCTGCTGGCGCGCCCATCTCTGTCTTCCTCCCTCTCTCTCTCTCTCTCTCCCACAAAAGAAAGAAAGAAAGAAAGAAAGAAAGAAAGAAAGAAAGAAAGAAAGAAAGAAAGATCCAAGAGGATATAAATAAGTCATATGGAAACTTACTTTTCTGGGCAATGGAACACGCGAAGCCACAGATTGTTACTAGTAAATTTTCAGTGCCAGGGATGGGATACCTTCCAGTGAGTTGTTGGCCAGGGAGGTCACAGATACCCCCAAAACATTATAGGCCATTGCTGACGCCCTTGGTTTCCCACCAGGAATAGATGATAAGACCCTTATTGCTGAAGACTCCACATACTTGGGCTGCAGGGTCACTGAGAAATCCTGCTGGAACTGAGGTAAAAACCTCCTCTGTGTAAACCAGCTGACAGAAAGCTAGAAAAAGCTATGCTGCATGTAGCTATATGGGAGAGAGAGAAGTCACAGTGGAGATAAACAACAGTGGACACTGCAAGACTTAAGTTGGGCCACCCAGGCCAAATGAGCCAATGGGTACAATAGTGGTATGTGTGTTATGGGGAAAACCAACTGCTCTCTCACTCGACTGGAGGCCCGCTCCATGGGGAAGAATACATGCCTGATACTGAAAACCAATGATGGGGGAGTCATGTGCCCAAATTAAATAAAAATAAAATCTTTAAAAAATAATAATACCCAATGACTGAATGGGTACAATAGTGGCATGTCTGCTCTTGGGGTAACCAACTGCTCCATAATTGGACTGAAGGCCCTGGTACTGAAAAACCTAAGCAAAAGTCTATGGCAGGGGAGGTCATGAGCCTTAGGGGTATAAAGCCTGCTCTTGTCTGACTAAATGTATATATTATTCCCACCAAGCTGCCCTGAAAACACTACACTTAATGTTCATGTTCACATATTAATGCTACTCTCACTTCTGGCTAGAGAAGCTTCTCTTTTCAGATGGTGATGACCACTGGGATGACCCAAAAGGCAACATAGTGCTGAGAAGAAGGGATGGAAGAGCACCTAGCACTGAAACACCTCTGTCACACCCTCCAAGGCTCAGGGCCCATTGCAAAGGAGGGGGCGGATAGAATGGAAGAGCCAAAGGAAGGGTATGACTCCTTACAATGCAGCCGTCCAGACAGAAATTGGCCTTGATATCCATGACCTTGCAGTGCCTAGCAATACCTTTGCAAGACCCTCATAATAGAAGAAAAAGATGATGACATCAAATTAAAAGAGACTGATGGAGAGAGGGAGGGGATATGATGGAGACTGGAGTTCTAAAGGGGCATTGTTTGTAAGTATAAAAGTTGTAAATAAAAAATAATAATAGCCGGGTGTGGTGGCGCATGCCTTTAATCCCAGCACTCGGGAGGCAGAGGTAGGAGGAACTCCATGAGTTCAAGGCCACCCTGAGACTACAGAGTGAATTCCAAGTCAGCCTGGGCCAGAGCGAGACCCTACCTTGAAAAACCAAAAAAATAAAATTATATATATATATATATACATACATACATACATACATACATACATACATACACACACACACATACATACATACATACATACACACTAGCCAGGCGTGGTGGCACACGCCTTTAGTCCAAGCATTTGGGAGGCAGAGGTAGGAGAATCGCTGTGAGTTCAAGGCTACCCTGGGACTACAGAGTGAATTCCAGGTCAACCTGGGCTAGAGTGAAACCCTACCTCAAAAATAGTAATAATAATAAGCCGGGCATGGTGTCACACACCTTTAATCCCAGCACTCCGAAGGCAGAGGTAGGAGGATCACCGTGAGTTTGAGGCCACCCTGAGACTACATAGTGAATTCCAAGTTAGCCTGGGCTACAGGGAGACCTTGCCACGAAAATTCTAAAAACCAAAATAATAATAATAATAATAAATAATAATAATAAATTTTCCAAAAAATAAATATTTCCAAGGAGAGAAAGAGAATATGAATGGGTGAGCCAAGGCCTCTAGTTGCTGCAAATGAACTCTAGATGAATGTGCCACTTCATGCATCTGGCTTTATGTGGGTACTGGGGAATCAAACCCGGATTGCTGTTTGAGGGCAAGTGCCTTAACCACTGATCCATCTCTCCATCCCCACAGTTTAGTGTTTTTAGATTTCTATAGACTCTACTTCAATTAGCCACATACTAAGAAATGGCTACACTAAAGGGCAGCATGACTCTTGGTAACATATCTTACAATAAAAGCTTCCTATGAAGTATGGAGGTAGTAATTTGAGATAATTTTTCTGAAAACTACAATTACTCAGCAATTTATCTTACATTTACTACAGTAAACCTTGGTAGTTTAGTGTTTTTTCCCCCTAATTGCCAAAATCCAGAGATATTAATAAAATTTTAAAAATTCAGGGCTGGGGAGATGGCTCAGCAGTCAAAGGTGCTTGCTTGCAAAACCTTTGTTTGTTTTTGAAGGCAGGGTCTCATTCTAACCCAGGTTGGCCTCCAACTCACAGCAATCCTCTTACCTCTACCTCCCAAGTGCTGGGATTAAATCTGTACACCACCACAACCCGCCCAACTGAGGTTTAATTTCCCAGTACCCACATAAAGCCAGATGCACAAAGTAGCACATGTATCTGGAATTGGTTTACAATGGCAGGAGGCCCTGGTTCACCCATTCTCTCTCTCTCTCTCTCTTTCTCCCTTTCTCTCAAATAAATAATAAAATATTTTAGAACAAAATAAAACAGGAGCTGGAAAGAGTGTTTAGTGGTTAAGGCACTTGCCTTCAAAGCCTAAGGACCCAGGTTCGATTCCCCAGTACCCATATAAGCCAGATGCACAAGGTGGCACATCCATCTGGAGTTCTCCTTTGTAGTGGCTGGAGGCCCTGGTGTGTCCTGTCTCTCCCCACCCTCCCTTTCTCTCTGCCTCATTCTCTAATAAATAAAAATAGTTCAAGGACACCCTGAGACTATATAGTGACTTCCAGGTCAGCTTGGACTAGAGCAAGATGCTACCTGGAAAAACCACACACACACACACACACACACACACACACACACACACACACACCACTAAAATCCATGTTCAAAACTTGTTTAAAGAAAGAAAAGGAGCCAGGCATGGTGGGGCACACCTTTAATCCCAGCACTTGGGAAGCAGAGGTAGGAGGATCGCCTGGAAAAACCAAGAAGAAAAGAAAGAAAAGAGGGGAGGAAATAGAAGGAGAAAAGAAAAGGAAAAAAGTACTTATTTTATTTACTTGTACTTACTCTTTTTAACATCCCTTATTTATTTACTTGTTTTTTTTTTTAATTTATTTACTTGAGAGCGACAGAGAGAGAAAGAGACAGAGAGAGAATGAGCGCACCAGGGCCTCCAGCCACTGCAAACTAACTCCAGATGCATGTGCCACCTTGTGCATCTGGCATACATGGGTCCTGGGGAATCAAGCCTTGAACCAGGGTCCTTAGGCTTCACAGGCAAGCACTTAACCACTAAGCCATCTCTCCAGCCCTGTTTGTTTTTTGAGGTAGGGTCTTGCTCTAGGCCCTGCTGACCTGAAATTCACTCTGTAGTTCCAGGCTGGCTTTGAACTCATGGTGATCCTCCTACCTCTGCCTCTAGAATGCTGGGATTAAACATGGGCACCACCATGCCTGGCTATTTTATTTTTAATTTTTTTTTTCGTTTTGTTTTTCGAGGTAGGGTCTCACTCTAGTCCAGGCTGACCTGGAATTCACCATATAGTCTCAGGGTCACCTCAAACTCATGGCAATCCTCCTACCTCAACCTCCCAAATGCTGGGATTAAAGGTGTACACCACCAAACCAGGCTGCTTTTCTTTCTTTAAACAAATTCTGAACCAAAAAATAAAAATAGGGCTGGAGAAATGGCTTAGTGGTTAAGGCATTTGCCTGCGAAGCCAAAGGATTATGGTTCAATTCTCCAGAACCCACGTAAGCCAGATGCACAAGAGGCACATGCATCTGGAGTTCGTTTGGAGTGGCTAGAGGCCCTGGTATGCCCATTCTTTCTCTGTCTGTCTCTCTTCTATCTCTCTCTCTCTGCTTGCAAATAAACCAATAAAAAATTTAAATAAAAAATTAAAAAATAAAAACAAGCATGGCAGCACATGCCTTCTGAGATTCTGCCTCCATCTCCAATTTGCCATGATTACAGGTTGTGTGCCATGATGCCCATTTTTTTGTTTTTGTTTTTGGAGGTCGGGTCTCACTTTAGCCCAGGCTGACCTGAATTTACTATGTTGTCTCAGGGTGGCCTCAAACTCATGGTGATCGTCCTACCTCTGCCTCCCGAGTGCTGGGATCAAAGGCGTGCGCCACCACACGTGGCTCACTATGCCCCTTTATATGTGGGGTTAAGGACTGAACCTCATGTACACTATACCCACTGAATCTAAATCTCTGGCCCAAGCTATGATATTTTATTTTCCATAAAATAGTATGAACAGTCTAAAGTAATAAGGTAAAACCTTAAATTTGGGTTACTTTTATATACTTCTCAAATATTTTATGATTTGAAAGAGATTACAAACAGCCAAATAAACCAAGAACCATAAGCTCATATAGTGTTCACAATGAAATCTTAAGAGCTAATCTCAGTTACAACAGAGCTAACAGAAGGCTCAGTCATCTGCCACTGACTCATGTATAGATTAGAGTAGACTTACTTTACAGTAATAACAGGCTCATTTAAATGGCAAAGTTCAGAGAAACCTCATAGATAATTTACTACTCAAAACCACATATATCCAGGTTGTATTAGACAATATCAATAAGCTAGAACAAGGAAGTAAAAAAAAATGCCAATGCCAGAAGCGATGATACAAAGTCCATACAATAAAGCTCATTCCCTTTACTCAGAACAGAATACATCAGACTCTAACTTAGAATTTTTTTTTTTTTTTGAGGTAGGGTCTCGCTTTAGCACAGGCTGATCTGGAACTCACTATGTAGTCTCAGGGTGGCCTTGAACTCACGGCAATCCACCTACCTGTGCCTCCCCAGTACTAGAATTAAAGGTATGCACCACCACACCTAGCTTAGAAATTTATTTTTAAGCTCAAACAAACTTGTTTGTCTGGATACATAGACCTCTTCAGCACAAGTTTAGTAAAACAGGGAAGAAATTGCACAATAGGCAGTAAGAAGCAATAACCTGAGAGCACAAAAGCAAACAAAACTTTAAAGAACACATACTAATGAATTATAGTGCATAGTTTGATGTCACTTTTACAATTTTTGGGGGTGAGGTAGAGTTTTGCTCTAGTCCAGGCTGACCTGGAATTCACTGTATAGTCTCAGGGTGGCCTCGAACTCATGGTGATCCTCCTACCTCTGCCTCCCGAGTGCTGGGATTAAAGGCATGCGCCACCGTGCCCGGCTCTAACTTTTACAATTCTAAGTATTCTAGCACCAATGACAGATGTTCCATATTTGATAAAACAAACCTAGAATATGAAGAATTACAAAGCCTAAAAAGATAGTATTCTGGGCAGGGCGTGATGGTGCACCCTTTAATCCCAGCACTCAAGAGGCAGAGGTAGGAGGATTACCATGAGTTCGAGGCCACCCTGAGACTACACAGTGAATTCCAGGTCAGCCTGGACTAGAGTGAGACCCTACCTCGGGAAGAGAAAAAAAAAAAAATCCCACCAATAACAGCATAGAAAATATGTAAAATGTGGCTTCACTACACACCTTTAATCCCAGCACTTGGGAGGCAGAGGTAGGAGGATTGCCATGAGTTCAAGGTCACCTTGAGACCACATAGTGAATTTGAGGTCAGCACGGGCTAAAGACCCTACCTCAAAAAAAAACAAAAATAGAGCTGGGCGTTAATCCCAGAGGTAGGAGGATCTCCATGAGTTCCAGGCCACCCTGAGACTACATAGTGAATTCCAGGTCAGCCTTGAGCTAGAGTGAGACTCTGCCTTGAAAAACCAAATAAATAAATAAATACCAAAAATAAATAAAAAATAAAAACAAGGGGGCTGGAGAGATGGCTTAGTGGTTAAGCACTTGCCTGTAAAGCCTAAGGACCCCAGTTTGAGGCTCGATTCCCCAGTACGCACGTAAGCCAGAAGCACAAGGTGGTACATGCATCTGGAGTTCGTTTGCAGTGGCTGGAGGCCCTACTGCACCCATTCTCTCCCTTCCTCTCTCCGTCAAATAAATAAATAAATAAAAATATTTTTTAAAAATAAAATAAAAATAAAAACAAAAAATGCAAAATTTGGGCAGAAAATTTCATAACACAGAGTTTATAACATCAATTTAGATGCCAAATTTTCAGCCTGCCAAAAAACTACTGTATCTGTAACTCTTCCCTTGTTGCCAATTAGTCATTTCCTCACATGAATATTTTGTTTGTAAAAGCCAGATTGGCTAGTATACCCTGATTTCTGGAATTCATGGATGAAGTCAATTTATCTGATACAGAAGAAAAATTTTAAATATTTTTATTTATTTGCAAGCAGAGATAGTGAGAGAAAGTAGAATGAGAGCTAGAGTGAAAGAGAAAGAGCCAGAGCCTCCAGCCACTGCAAACAAACTCTAGATGCATAAGCCACCTTCTGTATCTGGCTTTACATGGGTACTGGGGAACCAAACGCAGGCCCGAAAGCTTTGCAAGCAAGCAATTTAGTTAAGCTGAGCCATCTCTGTAGCCCAGAAAAGGTATTTCTTTTTAAAAAAATATTTTATGCCGGGCATGGTGGCACATGCCTTTAGTTCCAGAACTTGGGAGGCAAAGGATGGAGGACCATCATGAGTTCAAGGCCACCCTGAGATTACATAATGAATTTCAGGTCAGCCTGGGCCAGAGTGAAACCCTCTCCAAAAAAAAAAAAAAAAAAAAAAAAAGCCGGTTGTGGTGGCACACGCCTTTAATTCCAGCACTACGGAGGTAAATGGTAGGAGGATTACTGAGTTCGAGGTTACCCTGAGACTACATAGCAAATTCCATGTCAGCCTGGACTATAGTGAAATCCTACCTCGAAAAAGATAAAAACTAGCTGGGCGTGGTGGCGCATGCCTTTAATCCCAGCACTCAGGAGGCAGAGATAGGAGGATTGCCATGAGTTCAAGGCCACCCTGAGCTAGAGCAAGACCCTACCTGGAAAAACCAAAAGAAAAAGATAAAAACTATTTTATTTCTTGGTAAGGAGATAGATAGAGAATGGGTAAACCAGGACCTCTTGCCACTATAAACCAACTCCACATAAATGAGCCACTTTATATATCTTGCTTGGATCCTAGGGAACTGTACCCAGGCCATCAATCTTTTGCAAGCAGATGCCTTAACTGCTAAGCAATCTCTCCAGCCCCCAGAAAAAGAATTTCTATAAGAGAAAATCCAAAGCTGAGCAGGTGGGTCAGTAGGTAGGAGTGCTTGCTGTACAAGCATGAGGATCTGAGTTTGATTCCCAGCACCCACATAAAAGAGGGGAGAAGGGGAGAAAACTCAATTATTATACCAACCACTTTATACTCATAGCCAGGAATTGTAGTCACAACCATGCAAACTTTTATTTATTTATTTATTTATTTATTTATTTATTTATTTATTTATTTATTTATAGGTAGGGTCTCACTGTAGCCCAGGCTCACCTGGCACTCACTCTGTAGTACCAGGCTGACCTCAAACTCACATTGATATTTCTACATCTACCTCCCGAGAGCTGGGATTAAAGGCACATGCCACCATACCCAGCTCATGTAAACTTATAGTTCACTTTAATTACCTGTAAAGAGAAAGGATCAGTATTTGAAATATTTGTAAAAGTTCTATGTACAGTGATCTCAAATATCTAATGTAAAAGGGACATTGGAAACAAAATGAATTATGGCCCATTATGATATAACTTCAAAACCTGCTGAAGGTAGTATGGTAGGTAGCTCATGACTATAATCCCAGCACGGAGAAGGAAGACTCAGGCAGAAGGACTGCAGAGAGTTCCAGGCTAGCCTGTGCTACAAAGTTCAGTTCCAAGTCAGCCTGGGCTACATAGTAAGACCCTGTCTCAAAAAACACAAAAAACCCCTGCCTAATTAGAAAATACTCAACTATGTAAAAAACTACCTAATCTTTATATTTTAATCTAATCTTTATATTTTATTTATTTATTTGAGAGAGAGAGAGGGAGAAAGAGGCAGATAGAGATAATGGGCACTAGCCACTGCAAATGAACTCCAGATGCATGTGGCACCTTGTACATATGGCTTACGTGGGTCCTGGGGAGTCAAACCTGGGTACTTAGGCTTCATAGGCAAGCGCATAAACCACTAAGCCATCTCTCCAGCCCTCATTTAAAAAAAATTTTTAATACTTATTTATTTGAGCCAGGCATGGTGGCACATACCTTTAATCTCAGCACTTGGGAGGCAGAGGTAGCAGGATTACCATGAGTTCGAGGCTATCCTGAGACTGCATAGTGAATTCCAGGTCAGCCTGAGGTAAAGTGAGAATCTACCTCGAAAAACAAACAAACAAAAATTTATTTATTTGAGAGAGAGAAAGAGAAAGAGAAAATGAGCATGCCAGGACTTCCTGCAACTGCAAATAGAACTCCAGACCCATTCACCATTTTTTGCATCTGGGAAATACCAATTGTTAGGACTTAAAATCAGTAATATATCTAGGTTTTTAGAGTTTTAATATTTTTGAACAATTTTTAATTAATTTAATTAATTTATTTATTTATTTATGGGAAAGAGGCAGATACACAGAGAGAGAGAATGGGCATGTCAGGACCTCTAGCCACTGCAAACAAACTCCAGACAAATGTGCCATTTTGGGCATCTGGATTACATAGGTACTGGGGAACAGAACCTGGGTCCCTAGGCTTCACAGGCAAGTGCCTTAACCACTAAACCATCTCTCCAACCCATAGAATTTTAATATTTTTAAATGTCCACATAATGCCACAATTTAAACTTACAGCTTCAATCATGCATTTTTAATTTTTTTTTTTTTTTTTTTTTTGCTGGGCATGATGGCACATGACTTTATGAGAGAAAAAGAAAGAGAATTGGCACACCAAGGCTTCCAGCCACTGCCATCGAACTCCAGACGTGTGTGCCACATGGTGTGCATGTGCGACCTTGCGTGCCTGTGTCACCTTGTATGTGCGTGTCTGGCTTACATGGGACCTGGAGAGTTGAACATGGGTCCTTAGGCTTCTCAGGCAAGCACCTTAACTACTAAGCCACTTCTCCAGCCCTCAATCATGTTTTTTTTTTTTTTTTTTTTTTTTTGATTTTTCGAGGTAGGGTCTCACTCTGGCCCACGCTGACCTGGAATTAACTTGTAGTCTCAGGGTGGCCTCAAACTCACGGCAATCCTCCTACCTCTGTCTCCCAAGTGCTGGGATTAAAGGCTTGCGCCACTACGCCTGGCTCAATCATGTATTTTTAAAAACACTAATATAGGGTCAAGGTCATCCTCATCTACAAAGTGAGTTGAAGGATAGCTTGGGCTACATGAGATCCCGTATCAAAAAAAGGGGGGCTGGGGCTGGAGAGATGGCTTAGTGGTTAAGGAGTTTGCCTGCAGAGCCAAAGGATCCTAGTTCTATTTTCCAGGACCCACATAAGCCAAGATACATACATACATCTGGAGTTTGTTTGCAGTGGCTGAAGACCCTGGCATGTCCATTCCCTCCCTCTCTCTCTGCCTCTTTCTCTCTCTTTCAAATAAATCAATATATTTTAAAAATGGGGAGGCTGGAGAAATGGCTTACCAGTTAAGGCTCTTGCCAGCAAAGCCAAAGGACCCAGGTTTGATTTCCCAGGACCCACATAAACCAGATGCACAAGATAGCCATGCAGTAGCTAGAGGCCCTTGCACACCCATTCTCTCTCCCTCTCTCTCATTCTAAAACAAATAAAAGTAAGCTTCTCTGACCAGTGGTGAGAACATCACTAATAAAATTTTTTTTAAAAAAGGAAGAAAAACACTAATGTATGTCTATACTTCTTTTTATTTATTTTTTTAAGGGAGAGAAAGAAAATTGGCACACCAGGACCACAGCCACTGCAATCCAACTCCAGACGTTTGCGTCACCTAATGGGCATGTGCAACCTTGCGCTTGCCTCACCTTTGTGCATCTGGCTTATGTGGGATCTGGAGAGTTGAAGATCGGTCCTTAGGCTTCACAGGCAGTGCCTTAACCACTAAGCCCTATGTCTATACTTCTAAACACACAATTGAAAAGTTAAATCATTCTTTAATGAACCTGTTAGAAATCATTATGACATCTTTGTACTGCCACCTTGCCTGAAAAGTTATAAAAAAAAAATTATTTGAAGCCAGGTGTGATGGCACACGCCTTTAATCCCAGCACTCAGGAGGCAGAGGTAGGAGGATCGCCATGAGTTCAAGGCCACACTGAGACTACATAATTATTTCCAGGTCAGCCTGGGCCAGAGTGAGACCCTACCTCGAAAAACCAGAAAAATAAATAAATGAATAAAAAAGGCCGGGCACATGCCTTTAATCCCAGTACTCAGGTGGCAGAGGTAGGAGGATTGCTGTGAGTTCGAGGCCACCCTGAGACTACATGCTGATTTCCAGGTCAGCCCTGGGCTAGAGCGAGACCCTACCTCTGAAAAAAAAAAAAAAATAATAATAATAATAATAATAATAAAATAGGCACCTAGCTCCTCAGCTCAGCTCTGCTTTTCTGGTTCTGCTTGGCCTGCCTGTCTCTTTGCCAAAGGGACATATGTGAGTCTGGCTTCCCCTTCACCCAGCCTTGCTGGGTGGGGTGGAGGGGAGAATATAATTCTGTTTCTTGGTTTGGGTGGGGTTTTTTGTTTGTTTGTTTGTTTGTTTTTTGGTTTTTCAAGGTAGGGTCTCACTCTAGCCCAGGCTGACCTGGAATTCACTAGGTAGTCTCAGGGTGGCCTTGAACTCTCGGCAATCCTCCACCCTAGTGCTGGGATTAAAGGCCTGCACCACCATGCCCGGCTTTGGATGGTTTTTCTTTGCCTCTGCTTTATAGTTTGGGACAACTTCTCACTTTAATCACACATAAGACTTTGCTCTGGTCTCTGATCTATACATGGATGCCTTTTCTAACTCCAGGCCTGCTACCTAGGTAGTTTCCTTAAACTTGGGATAACCATGAGTAACTCTCTTCATTACTCATTTCCCCTCTGAATTTCTTGGTTTCTGTTTTGAAATTTTCCCTCTTATTTTTCCCTGAAAGCCTCAGTTTAACTCCTCTCCATGTGCTTGCAGCTCTACCTCAATCTTTCTTTGAAAGCTTTAGTTTAATTCCCCTTCATGAGCTTGTGGCTCTACTTCAGGTTTTCCCAAAAAAACCTCAAACGAAACTTATAAACTATGCAGTGTTTCCATGTAAGAGTGTGTTTCCTAAATCCCACATTTTGTGATTTCTCCCTAAATAAACTTAATAATTCATAATTTAAGAAATAAATAAAAATGAAATAGCCAGGCGTGGTGGTGCACGCGTTTAATCCCAGTACTCGGGAGGTAGATGTAGGAGGATTGCCAAGGATTCAAGGCCTCCTTGAGAATACATAGTGAATTCCAGATCAGCCTGAGCTAGAGTGAGACCCTACCTTGAAAAACCAAAAATAAATAAATAAATTAATTAATTAAAATAAATAAACAAATTACCATGTGTCTGTTAATATGCTTCCTCGGCGGCAGAAACCAGTCTTCCAAATATTTTTCATTTATTTGAAAAAGTAGAAAAGGGGTAAAAGCAACATGTCACAGCTTATTGTCCTACTCTTGAATAAAACTCACTTCTAGGCTGGGGAAATGGATGAGTTGTTAAGGCGTTTGCCTGCCAAGCCTAAGGACCCCAGTTCAATTCCCCAGGACCCATTTAAGCCAGATGCATAACAGGGCACATGTGTCTGGAGTTCAATTGCAATGGTTAGAGGCTCTGGCATGCCCACTCTCTCTTTCTATCTACTTCTCTCTCTCTCTCTCTCATAAATAAATAAATAAATAATAAAATATTAGTCGGGCGTGGTGACACATGCCTTTAATCCCAGCACTTGGGATGCAGAGGTAGGAGGATCACTGAGAGTTCGAGGCCACCCTGAGATTACATAGTGAATTCCAGGTCAGCCTGAGCTAGAGTGAAAAACCTAAATAATAATAATAATACCTCGAAAAACCAAAATAATAATAATAATAATAATAATAATAATAATAAAATATTAAACTCACTTCTAAACTGGTGTGGTGGCGCATGCCTTTAATCCCAACACTCAGGAGGCTGAGATAGGAGGATAGTTGTGAGCTTGAGGCCAGCCTGGACTACAAAGTAAGTCCCAGATGAGCCTGTGCTACAGTGAAACCCTGTCTTAAAAAAGGGGGGGGGGCTGGAGAGATGGCTTAGGCGCACCTGCCTCCTAAGCCTAAGAATGCTGGTTCGATTCTCCAGGTCCCACATTTATCCAGACAAAAAGTGATGCAAGGGCACAATGCTGCACTTGCCCACAAGGGGCACACACGTCTGGAGTTCGTTCACAGCTGCAGAGAGGCTGCTGGCATAGCCATTCTCTATCTGTCTGTCTGTCTCTCTCTCTCTCTCAAAAAAAAGGGGGGGGGACTGAATGGGTATTATTAAACTTGTCATTCCCCCCCCAAAAAAGGGGGGGCTGGAGCCAGAGGTAGGAGGATCACTGTGAGTTCAAGGCCAGCCTGAGCTAGTGTGAGACCCTACCTTGAAAAACCAAAAAAAAAGGGGGGGGGAGGTGTGGTACACCTTTAATCCTAGCACTCAGCAGGCAGAGGTAGGAGGATCACCATGAGTTCAAGGCCACCCTGAGACTACAGAGTGAATTCCAGCTCAGCCTGGGCTAGAATGAAACCCTACCTCAAAAAAAAACAAAAGCCGGGCGTGGTGGCGCATGCCTTTAATCACAGCACTCAGGAGGCAGAGGTAGGAGGATCTCAGTGAGTTCAAGGCCACCCTGAGACTACATAGTGAATTCCAGGTCAGCCTGAGCTAGAGTGAGACCCTGCCTCGAAAAACCAAACCAAACCAAACAAAACCAAACAAAACAAAAAACACCAAAAGAAAAAAAAAAAAAGAAAGAAAAAGGAATAAGAAAACCTCACTTCTTAATAATCAGTTTAAATCTACAGTATTTTTTCCTGAAATTTCTTCCTATAATATGTATTCCTTCCCAAATTATGAACTCATCACGCCAACTTTTTAAGTGCTAGTCTCTTCACTAACTGTGAAGTCATCCATGGCTAGGTCTTTCTTCCAAAGGTTTGCCAAGTCACAAGACACTCTACTCCTTACAGTCTCTTCTGTTTGCCCCCTGCCAACATAGATTAAACAATTCAAGCCACTTGGCTTAAGCCAGTTTCCTAAATAACACTGAAATTATTAATTAATCCTAATTTAGACTCAAGATGTATTCATCCTGATTTCATGCTCTTAATGAACAAATTGGAAGTCACCTCACTTACACAAGTGTAAATTGTGCCTTCTGGTGTAACCAGACCCTAGTACAGCGTTCACGCTTTCAAACCAATAGACCATACTTTCAAATTCTGTACTCTTGGTCACGCTTTCAACCTGAGTATCATACCCTCTTGGCTTTCAAGGACAACTGCCAACTTAGACAATTCATTCAAATACCAGTCTACATTTCTTCCAATTTCATTGCTACACACACCCTGATTTCTCAGGATGAGGCCTGCGGGTTCCACCCCCCTCCCAGACTTCTCCCCTCCTCCTGGAGGCAATAGGAAAAGAAATGAAACAAACTATTTACCAGCATTCTTTTCGCAGACAGCTATTAAGCAGGTCCCATATTCCATTTCAGATTTTCATATAACACATCACATAACTATGGTATCTATTACAAATGTCTATTGTCCAGGACCTTTGTAAGACATCTCTACTTAATGGTCTCCAAAAATCAAACAATATTTCAGATAATGCTGCGGGAGGGAAGAAAGGAGGGAGGGAGTATGATTCACCAAAAACTGCAATGAAGAGTAATGGAATATTTTCACCCGTGGCATGCTGAGACTAAGAGCTGCTTCGGAGGAGGGAACAGCTAAGCAACCGTCGGTGCAGCAATAAATACCACCGGCTTCAAAGGTTGCAGAGCCAGGTAGATAGGAGGAGAGGAGGAGATGGGGGTCCTCCCGCAGCTTCTCCAGAGGTTAGGAGAGAACAAAGTCACTGCTGCACTGTCATTTGAGGGGAAGGGGGAGGGGGCGGATCATCTTGGAAACCCAGCCCCTGGGCTGGAGCAGGCGGGGAGAACTCGGCGAGGCTGCCTGGGATTAACATTCTCCTTCCACTCTCCACCCCCCCACCACACACACACACACACACACACTCTTCTAGAAGCTCCCCTCCTCACTCCCCAGGTGCCACATTACCGCCCCTTCCATGCAGCCCCCACCGTGGGGTTGGAGGGATCACCAGAGAAAAGAACTGAGTCAGACAGGAGGCTGAGAGCAAGCGGGGAGGAGGGGGGGGGGAATCCCTATGACCCCCCTGCTCTTGGGCTTCCCAACCCCCCCTCCACCCTACCCGGAAGGCCAGGGGTTGGGTGGGGGTACGCTGCACACAGGTGTGTGCTCGCCCTGACCCCGGAGGTGTGTGGGGGGGAAGCCCCCCCTGCAGACGAATCCAACCCCAGCAGGGCAGAGCACGCCGGCCCGGTGCCCTGGGCCACCCAGAAGGGGTGCGTCCGTATCCGAGTCGGCCCCGCGGCCCAGCCCGTCCTCCCCGACCCGGCTCGGCCCAGCCCGGGGCCTGCTGCAGTCCCAGTCCAAGCCCCGCGGGTGCGGCCTAACTGCTCGCCCCCGCCCCCACCCCACCTCCCCGTGTCCCTCCCCGGCGCCCGAGCGAGGGTCGCCGTACCTGGGCGGCGGCCTCCAGCTTGCCCTCGAAGGTGAAGTCCAGCAAGTCGGGCTTGAGGCAGAGGCTGTAGTTGATGGGAGACACATCGGCGGGCAGCCGCTCGAAGGGCCTCTTCTCCGGCATCGCGGCGAGGCCCAGGCTGTGGAGGAGGCGGCGGCGGCAGCGGCGGCGGCGGCGGCGGGGCTGGAGGTGGTGGTGGCGAGAGGAGCGGCTGAAGAGGAGGAGGAGGAAGGGAGAAGGAGCAGGAGGAGGGCCGAGGAAGAGCAGGCGGCGAGCGAGGGAGGGGGCGGTGGCTGCCAGCCACATCCACTGAAGCGCGGGCGACCGCCGGAGGAGAACCACCGAGGGAGCCTGGAGGGCGGGGGACAGACTCGGGCGGAGAGCGCTAGGGGCAGGGAGGACGGCCGAGCGGGCGGGCGGGCGGGCGGGCGGGCGGGCTGCCTTGCCTACGGGGAAGGGGGCGGAGGAGAGGGAAAGGGGAGGAGGGAGGGAGGGAGACGGAGGCGGGGGCTGCGTGCGGCCTCGTGGGCCGGGCGCGCCCCCGCGGAGTGCGCGCGCGCGCAGGAGGGGGCGGGGCGGCGAGGGCGCGGCTCGCTGGCCCGAGGACCCGGCGGAGGCTCCGGGCATTGCACCTGTCGGCTCCGCTATGGAGAAAAGGGGTTTGTGGGCCCGCGGAGGGAACGGGCCCGGATAAAGCTTGAGAAGTCTCGGACAGGACGTGGACGGGGGAGGTTCCTGAGCTACTGCTGGGAAATCGAAGCCTACGCAGAGTAACGTGTTAAAAAAAAAAAAAAAGCCGGGCGTGGTGGCGAACGCCTTTAATCCCAGCACTCGGGAGGCAGAGGTAGGAGGATCGCCGAGAGTTCGAGGCCACCCTGAGACTACATAGTTAATTCCAGGTCAGCCTGGGCCAGAGAGACCCTACCTCGAAAAAAAAAAAAAAAAAAAAAAAAAAAAAAAAAAACAGCAATTTCCAACCGGGGCGTGGTGGCGCACAGCCTTTAATCCCAGCACTTGGGAGGCAAGAAGTAGGAGGATCGCCGTGAGTTTGAGGCCACCTGAGACTACAGAGTGAATTCCAAGTCAGCCTGGACTAGAGTGAGACCCTACCTGGAAAAAAAAAATTAACATGGGTTCAAGGCCAACCCAGTCTTAAGAGTAGGTTCCAGGATAGCATGAACACATAATGAAAACTTGCCTTAAGAGATAGCCAAAGAGCTGGAGAGATGGCTTAGCGATTAAGGCACTTCCCTGGGAAGCCAAAGGACCCAGGTTCATTTCCCCCAAGACCCACGAAAGCCAGATGCACAAAGTGGCATATGCGTCTGGAGTTCATTTGCAGTGGCTGAGGGGCCTAGCACACCTATATGCTATCTCTCTTTTTCTCTTTCTGTTTATCTGCCTGTTTCTCTGTGTGTCAAATAAAATAAAATTTAAAAATAAGATATCCAGGCCTGGAGAAATGGCATAGTGATTAAGGCGTTTGCCTGCGAAGCCAAAGGATCCCGGTTCAATTCTCCAGGACGCATGTAAGCCAGATGCACGAGGGGCATATGCATCTGGAGTTTGTTTGCAGTGGCTAGAGGCCCTGGCATGCCCATTCTCTCTCTGTCTGCCTCTCTTCTCTCTCTGCTTGCAAATAAATAAATAAAAATTTAAAAATAAATAAATAAAATAAGATAGCAAAATAACCGACTGTAGTGGCACACACCTTTAGTCTCCAGTACTCTGGAGGCCATGAGTTCAAGGCCAGCCTGAGAATACATAGTGAATTCCAGGTCACCATGAGCTAGAGCTAAACACTACTTCGAAAAATAAACAAATAAAAATACCCAAATAGCTGGGCATAGTGGCTCATGCCTTAATTCCAGCACTTGGGAGGTAGAGGTAGGAGAACTGCTGTGTGTTTGAGGCCACAGACTGCAGAGTGAATTCCAGGTCAGCCTGGACTAGAGTAAGACCCTACCTCGAAAAACAAAAAAACAAAACAAAACAAAAAAAAACCAGAGCTGGGTGTGGTGTCCCACACCTTTAATCCCAGCACTTGGTAGGCTGAGGTAGGAGGATCGCCATGAGTTCGAGGCCACCCTGGAACTACAGAGTGAATTCCAGGTCAGCCTAGGCTAGAGGGAGACCCTAGCTCAGAAAACCAAAAAAAAAGTCAGGAGGCATGGTGGCTTATGCTTTTAATCCCAACACTCAGGAGACAGAGACAGGAGGATCGCCATGAGTACGAGGCCAGCCTGGGACTTCAGAGTGAATTCCAGGTCAGCCTGGTCTAGAGTAAGACCCACCTTGAAAAACAACAAAAATTAGCAGAATAATAATTTATCTATAACTGAATACATATTAAATATTTATTAAACACTTTCACATTCATTTAATCTCTCAGAAACTGTGAGGTGAATGCTGTTCAAACAGAAACATACAGGTGAAAAAAACAGTCACTCAGAAAGTTAATGACTTCCCTAAGGTCATACAGCCAATAATTGGCAGAGCTAGAATGGGGACTCTGTCAATTTTTTTTCTCCTTGAGAATTTTACAGCAGCTTCCCCATTTTTTCATAACTACAGTTTTGTTTTATTCTAGAATATTCCATCTGTATATCAGCTTCTTAAAATGTTGTTTGTATTATAAAAGAGCCCATAAGGTTTCATCTTGTCTGTTAAAGCAAATTTGATTCATAACCATTTAAGGCTGTCCATGAAGTATTTTCCCAGACTTTTTTTTTCCTTATCCTTTAAAATAGATTCTCCAGTCTAACCTGTTTACTGTTTGGCTCTTATATCTACCATTGCTCATGCATAAGTGCTTGAATAAACTCCTCATACTTTTAGGTAAACGCATGACCCTCCCTTCATTTAAATAAAACTCATCTTTTCCAGAAAGTCCTCATAGACTAACTCCACCCAACTGTAACCCCTTTACTATCAGCTCATCACACGTACTTTTTTTTTTTCAACATAGGGTCTCACTCTAGCCCCGGCTGACCTGGAAGTCACTCTGTATTCTCAGGATGGCCTCGAATTTAGGGCGATCCTCCTCTACCTCTGCCTCCCTCCCGGGTGTTGGGATTAAAGACAAGCACCACCACACCCGGCAAAGTTTTTTTATTTTAAAAAAATATTTATTTTTGCCATGCGTGGTGGCACACGCCTTTAATCCCAGCACTTGGGAGGCAGAGGTAGGAGGATCACCATGAGTTCGAGGTCAGCCTGAGACTACATAGTGAATTCCTGGGCTGCGATTAAAGGTGTGTGCCACCATGCCCAGCATGGGTACTAATTTTTGCTGACTTATTTGTATTTGTTCTGGGTATTTATTTATTTATTCAGGGTGAGGAGGCATTCCAGGGCCTCTTGCTCCTGCAAATGAAATGTGCCACTTTGTGTGTTTGGCTTTATGTCGGTATTGAGGAATTAAACTTGGGCTGGCCGGCCTTGCAAGCAAGCACCTTTAACCACTAAGCCATCTCCCCTCCCCTCTTGTTCTGTTTTGTAATTGCATATTAAATGTTTTTGCATGTGTGTGGTGTATATGTGTGTGTATATGTGTACATGCATGTACCCCATATGCCTGTGTGCAGAGGACAGAGGAGAACATCAGGTGTCCTTTTCTGTTACCCTTCCCCATGTTTCCTTGAAATGGTATCTGTCACTGAACACAGACTGGTTGACTAGTGAATCCCAGAGATTCCTCGGTTTCCACTTATAGGCATATGTGACCATGCCCCATTGTTTATGTGGATGGTGGGAAATCAAACTCAGGGCTAATCGAGCTATCTTAGGCCCTCGTGCTTGCACAGCAAACACTCTTACCCACTGAGCCATCTTCCCAGGCCCGTAATTTGTGTTTTTTTTTTTTGTTGTTGTTGTTGTTTGTTTGTTTTGTTTTTCGAGGTATGGACTCACTCTGGTCCAGGCTAACCTGGAATTCACTATGTAGTCTCAGGGTGGCCTCGAACTCATGGTGATCCTCCTACCTCTGCTTACCGAGATTAAAGGCGTGCGCCACCATGCCCGGACCCCTGTAATATGTTCTTACATGTACTTTTGCAAGTTATGCTACCAGACCACCCTCTCTTCTTTCTTTCCTTTGTTTTTTTTTTTTTTTTTTGTGTGTGTGTGTGTGTGTTGTTCTTGTTGTTTGAAAGCAGGATTTTACTGTAGCACAGGCTGGCTTGGAATTCATTCTGTAGCCCCAGGCTTCCTCCTACCTTAGCCTCCTCTGTGCTGAGACTTTTCATTATGTTTTTATTTTATTTTGTTTATTTGAGAGAGAAAGAGGCAGATAGAGGAGAGGAAATGGGTGTGCCAGGGCCTCCAGCCACTGCAAACTCCAGATGCATGTGCCACCTTGTGCATGTGACTTATGTGGGTCCTGGGGTATCAAACCTGGGTCCTATGGCTTTGTAGGCAAGCACTTTAACCTGAGTGATCCCTCCAGCCTTCATTATGTTTTATTCATTTTTAAAAATTTTTATTTATTTGAGATAGAGAAAGAGGCAGAGACAGAGAAAATGAGTACACCAGTGCTTCTAACTACTTCAAATGAACTCCAGATGCATGTCCTACCTTGTACATCTGGCTTATGTGGGTCCTGGGGAATCAAACCTGGGTCCTTTGGTTTTGTAGGCAAACACCTTAACTGTTAAACCATCTCTCTAGCCCTCAGCCCTTCTTTTATGTGAATATATGGGACTCACAAAGAAACTATGTTAGAGGCAACCTTTCATAAAGCCACAAATAAAATGAAAAACACCTGGGCTAGGAATGTAGACTTAGTGCTTACCTATTATGTGCGAAAAGGCCTGCGCTCAACTCCCTGTCCCCACACCCATCCACTTCATGTCAATGTCAGTAATTGCAAACTTGCTAAGGAAAATGGGAATAACCTTACTTAGTCCCATTCCTGGTCCAACAGCCCAGGATCCCAATGTAACAAGCCAAAGTTGAACCTAGACCCATACCTACAACTTAGAATAGGGGAGTTGAAGGTAACAATTTCCTACCTATGATTGGCTGACAGTCTAACATATGTTTCATGAAGACTTCTCTGAAGCAACTGAAATGAACTCGGGGCGCTTGAAAAAGCCTTCCCTTCCATGCTACTTCTGAAAGAATGAGAGTGTCAGTCACGTCTCAAGATCATTAGCCCTACTTCCAACACATCTGTTTACAAAGCTTTTGAAAACTGGTAAATTAAACATCTGAGCTGGGCGTGGTGGCGCACGCCTTTAATCCCAGCACTCGGGAGGCAGAGGTAGGAGGATCACCATGAGTTCGAGGCCACCCTGAGACTACATAGTTAATTCCAGGTCAGTCTGGACCAGAGTGAGACCCTACCTCGCAACCCCCCCCCCCAAAAAATAATAATAATCTGTTTAAAAAAAATCTGGAAGCCGGACGTGGTGGCGCACGCCTTTAATCCCAGCACTCAGGAGGCAGAGGTAGGAGGATCGCCAAGAGTTCGAGGCCACCCTGAGACTACATAGTGAATTCCAGGTCAGCCTGGACCAGAGTGAGACCCTACCTCGCAAAAACCAAAAAAAAAAAAAAAAAAAAAAAAAAATCTGGAGCCAGGGGCTGGATAAATGGCTTAGCAGATAAGGCGCTTGCCTGCAAAGCCAAAGGACCTAGGTTCGATTCCCCAGGACCCACGTAAGCCAGATGCACAAGGAGGCACATGACTCTGGAGTTTATTTGCAGTGGCTGGAGGCCCTGGCACACCCATTCTCTCGCTCTCTCTGCCTCTTCCCCTCTCTCTATGTCAAATAAATAAATAAAATATTTTTTAAAAAATATGGAGCTGGGCATGGTGGCACACACCTTTAATCTCAGCACTTGGGAGACAAAGGTAGGAGGATCTCTGTGAGTTCAAGGACACCTTGATACTACATAGTGAATTCTAGGTTAGCCTGGGCTAGAATGAGACCCTACCTCAAAAAGAAAAACCAAAAACAAAAAAAAAAACATACACACACACACACATATACACTGTTACTCTACTTAGCCTTCCTGAACTTGGAAATCATAGTCTCAATTTAAAGAATGGAAATTATAACTCTACTTCCACTAATATGAATCTTACCTCTGGAATATGATGGAGTTCCAAAAGGCAGGGGCACAGAAAGATGGAGAGCAATCATTGAGACTAAGGTGATATCCCAATATGGACTTCTGAAAGTTCAAATGGCTGTTGGAATGACAGTTGGAAACAGAAACAGATGGAATATTGCCTGTCTATGATATATTCTTCATGAAACAGAAGTAGGTGAATTCAATATGTTTTATAAAAATCTGCCGGGCGTGGTGGCGCACGCCTTTAATCCCAGCACTCGGGAGGCAGAGGTAGGAGGATCGCCGAGAGTTCGAGGCCACCCTGAGACTACAGAGTGAATTCCAGGTCAGCCTGAGCCAGAGTGAGACCCTACCACGCAAAACCAAAAAAAAAAAAAAAAAAAAAAAAAAATACTATCCTAGGGCTGGAGAGATGGCTTAGCGGTTAAGCACTTGTCTGTGAAGCCTAAGGACCCCAGTTCGAGGCTCAATTCCCCAGTACCCACGTAAGCCAGCTGCACAAGGGGATGCATGCATCTGGAGTTCCTTTGCAGTGGCTGGAAGCCCTGGTGTACCAATTCTCTCTCCCTCTCTCTTTCTCTCTCTTTCTCTCTCTCTGCCTCTTTCTCTCTCTGTCTGTCACTCTCAAATAAATAAAAATAAAATAATAAAATAGATTTTTTAAAAAATCAACTATCCTAGCTGGGCATGGTGGCACACAGCTTTAATCCCAGCACTTAGGAGGCAGAGATAGGAGGATTGCCACGAGTTCGAGGCCACCCTGAGATTATAGAGTAAATTCCAGGTCAGCCTGAGCCAGAGTGAGACCCTACCTCAAAAAACAAAAACAACAACAAAAAAATCTACTATACTGATTGATCCTCCTCCTCCTCCTCCTCCTCCCTCCTCCTCCTCCTCCTCCCCCTCCTCCTCCCCCTCCTCCTCCCCCTCCTCCTCCCCCCCTCCTCCTCCCCCCCCCTCCTCCTCCTCCTCCTCCTCCTCCTCCTCCTCCTCCTCCTCCTCCTCCCCTCCTCCTCCTCCCTCCTCCTCCTCCCCCTCCTCCTCCTCCTCCTCCTCCGTTTTGTGGTAATAGGGAATCCAATCCAGGGATTTGCACATGCTAGGCAAGTTGTTCTACCACTGAACTACATCCCCAACCCAGATTTATTTATTTGCAAGGAGAGAATGAGAATAGGCACTCCAGGGCCTAGTACCACTGCAAACAAACTCCAGATACATGTGCCACTTTGTTCATCTGGCTTTCCATGGGTACTGGGGAACTGAACCCTGCCGTCAGGCTTTGCAAGCAAGTGCCTTTAATTGCTGACCGATCTTTTGGTTTTTCAAGGTAGAGTTTCACTCTAGTTCAGGCTGACCTGGAGCTCACTCTGTAGTCTCAGGGTGGCCTCGAACTCACAGTGATCTTCCTACCTCTGCCTCCCAAGTGCTGGGATTAAAGGCATGTGTCACCACACCCGGCTCCCCCCCCCCCGCACCAGATTTCTTTGTTAAAGAAGGGCAATGATATGGTGCACATCCAATTGAGGCCAAAGATAGGTTCTATTTAGTTAAAAAGATTTCTGTTTCTCTTGGTATCTTTCCATCAGGAAGTTGAAAAAGTCATACATTTCCACCTGTCTTATTTCCTTTCTAGCCCCTCCTTTTTTTCCTCCCCAGTACTTCTGGTCCCCTTCTCATAATCACTGTTGCAAGTCTGTTTGTCAATCCTGAATGACTAGCAGCTGCATGACTAAGTCCAGCCCCTTCATTGGTGATCTTCCAGTTGAGTTCACCCTGCTCAGCTCTGTCCTCTTGTGAAGGGTGAGCCACCAGAGCTTTGAGTTAGGGAATGAGGCCAACAGCTGCAGGCAAGATTGCATATGTCTGTAGCTTAGGTCTCTGGAATGCTGCTGCAATGTTTCTCCTGGAATTCCAAGTCTTTAAATGTGTTCTGGAGCTGGCCTGCTGGTGTTGTGTTTGCCTAGACTTTATTTTTGTTGTTGTTTTTGGCCTTTTTGTTGTTTTTTCTTTCTTTCTTTGTTTTATTGTTTTATTTTTTTCCAGGCAGAGTCTTACTCCAGCCCAGACTGATATCAAACTCACTTGTAGCCCCAAGCTGCTATGTGAGCCTCCTGAGTCTGAGACTAAAAGCATGTGACACTACATACAGCTTATTTTTTGTTTCTTTTTTGTTTGGTTGGTTGGTTGGTTTTTTTTTTTACTTTTTTTTTTTTTTTTTTTTGGTTTTGAGGTAGGGTCTCACTCTGGTCCAGGCTGACCTGGAATTAACTATGTAGTCTCAGGGTGGCCTCGAACTCTCGGCGATCCTCCTACCTCTGCCTCCCGAGTGCTGGGATTAAAGGCGTGCGCCACCACGCCCGGCTTTGGGTTTTTTTTTTAATATAAATATTTTTATTTATTTATTTGAGAGAGAGAGAGAATGAGAGAGAGAGAAAGAATGGGTGCACCTGGGCCTCCAGGCACTGCAAATGAACTCCGGACACATGCACCACCTTGTGCATCTGGCTTATGTTGGTACACAGGCAAATGCCTTTACCTCTAAGCCATCTGTCCAGCCCTTGATTTGGTTTTTTGAGGTAGTGTCATGCTAGCCCAGACTGATCTGAAACTCACTTTGTAGCCTAGGCTGGCCTCAAACACCCAGCCATCCTCCTATCTCTGCTTCGCAAGTGCTAGGATTAACAGCACGAGCCACCATGCCCTGCTTTGCCTTGACTTACTTTATTTATTTCTTTATTTATTTATTATTTGGTTTTTCGAGGTAGGGACTTGCTCTAGCCCAGGCTGACCTGGATTTCACTATGTAGTCTCAGGCTGGCCTCAAACTCTTAGCAATCCTCTTAACTTCTGTCTCCCTGAGTGCTGGAATTAAAGGTTTTTCTTTTCTTTTTTAAATATTATTTATTTATTTAAGAGAGAGAAAAAGGCAAAGAGAGAGAGAGAGAGAGAATGGGTACATCAGGGCTTCCAGCCACTGCAAACAAACTCCAGATGCATGTGCCCCCTTGGGCATCTGGCTTATGTGGGTTCTGGAGAATCGAACCAGGATCCTTTGGCTTTGCAAGCAAACACCTTAACCTCTAAGCCATCTCTCCAGCCACCTTTTTTTTTTTTTTTTTTTTTTTTGTTTCTTCAAGGTAGGGTCTCACTCTAGCGCAGACTGATCTGGATCTCATTCACTGTGATTCTGCTACCTCTGCCACCCCAGTGCTGGGATTAAAGGTGTGCACCACCACGCCTTGCTTTTTTTTTTTTTGAGGTAGGTTGTCCTGGAATTCACTATGTAGTCTCAGGGTGGCCTCAAACTCTTAGAGATCCTCCTACCTCTGCCTCTCAAATTCTGGGATTAAAGGCATGTGCCACCACACCTGCCTTTTCTTTTTTTTTTTCTTTTCTTTTTTAATTAGTTACTTTTTTTTCTGTTCATTTTTTTTATTGACCACTTCTATACTTACATACAAAAAACACATGATATTTCCCTCCCCTCCCCCCATTCCACTTTAGAACTCCAATGTCCATCATATCCCCTCCCTCTCTCCATTAGTCTCTCTGTAGACAATATCCCATGATACTTCCCTCCCTACCCCCACTTTCCCCTTTGAAACTCCACTCTCCATCATATCCCCTCCCTCTCTCTTATATCAGTCTCTCTTTTATTTTGATGTCATCATCTTTTCCTCCTATTATGATAGTCTTGTGTAGGTAGTGTCAGGCACATGGATATCCAGACCATTTTGTGTCTGGAGGAGCACGTTGTAAGGAGTCCTACTCTTCCTTTGGCTCTCACATTCTTTCCACCCCCTCTTCCGCAGTGGACCCTGAGCCTTGGAAGGTGTGTTAGAGATGTTTCAGTGCTGAGCACTCCTCTGTTCCTTCTTCTCAGCACCTTCTGAGTCATCCCAAGGTCGCCACCATCTGAAAAGAGAAACTTCTCTAACCAAAAGTGAGAGTAACATTGATATATGGGTGTGGACATTAAGAGAAGTGCTTACTGGGCAGTTTGGTGAGCATAGTATATACCTTTAGCCAGACACCTGCAGACATTACATCCCTAGGGTTCATGACTACCCCTGTCATAGGTTTTCAATTTCAGGCATGTATTGCCTCCCATGGAGCAGGGCTCCAGTCCAATTAGAGAGCAGTTGGTTTCCCCCATAACAGACATACCACTATTGCACCTGTTGGCTTATTTGCCCTGGCTGGCCAAAAAATTTAAAGCTTGCAACGCTCACTGTTGAGTATCTTCACTGGTGTTTTCTCTCTCCCATCGAACTGCATGCAGTGAAGCTTTTTCCAGCTTTCTGTTAGCTGGTCCACATGGAGGAGGCTTTCAGCTCAGCTCCAGCAGGATTTCTCAGTGACCTTGCAGCCCAAGTACATGGAGTCTTCAGCAATAGGGTCTTATCCTGCCTTTTCTTTTTTCTTTTTCTTTCTTTCTTTTTTTTTTTTTTTTTTTTTTTGGCTTTTTGGCTTTGCGAGGTAGGGTCTCACGCTGGTCCAGGCTGACCTGGAATTAACTATGTAGTCTCAGGGTGACCTCGAACTCTCGGCGATCCTCCTACCTCTGCCTCCCGAGTGTTGGGATTAAAGACGTGCGCCACCACGCCCGGCTTATCCTGCCTTTTCTTAACCCTTTGATTTTTTTTTAACATTTCTTCACATATTTGCACGTGCGGGGGGGTTGTCCTGCATGTGGCCTGGGGTTTCTTGCCACTGCAAAGGAATGTCCATCCAGCTGTACATGACTTGGGAATTGAACCCAGGCTGGCAGGTTTTGCAAGCAAGTGCCTTTAACCATTGAGCAATCTTCCCAGACCTGCCTTGGCTTTAAATAAATAAATTTTAAAAAAATCACTGTGAGCTCAACTTGAACAACACCAGTGAAATAACCAAGAGATTAGAAGTCTTAGCAACTTGGCAAAAAATAGACAGAGGGCCTCGGTTTCTCCACCCTTGTCTCTGTTTGTTTGTTTCTTAAATCCCTGACGGAAGAATTGACATGCGAATTTAGGCCTCACTCAATATCTGATCCCATGCCTAGCAAACAGAATAGCTCAGCCCTTGGCCAACCCCAGGTTAAGGGTGGGGTGAAGAAAAGAAATCCAAGACTTGAAGGCCTGCCAATCTGGTAGAATCTCATCTCAATGGGGTGTGATTTTACAATAGCAATTTGCCTTGGAGTTTTAGCCACATAAATAACTGAAGGTAAAAATCCTCTGATGCTGCCTCCTTGCAGAGCCTGTATTGGAGTCAAGTAACATACTTAAACCGAATAGGCCAGCTGGAGAGATGGATTAGCAGTTAAGGTGCACTTGCCTGTGAAGCCAAAGGACCCCTGTTTGATTCCTCAACACCCACGTAAGCCTGATGCACAAGGGGACACATGCATCTGAAGTTCATTTGCAGTGGCTGGAAGCCCTGGCATGCCTATTCTCTCTCTCTCTTTCTCTACCTGCCTATTTCTCTCCCTCTCTCTCTCAAATAAATAAAATAAATTTAAAAAGAGTAGGCCAGGCATGGTAGTGGGTACGCCTTTAATCCCAGCAGAGGGATGCATGAGTTTGAGGACACCCAGAGATTATACAGTGAACTCCAGGTCAGACTGGGCTAGGGACCCAACCAAAAAAAAAAAAAAAAACAAAAACAAAGAATAGTGTCCCAACCCCACACACATAAAACCAGAAGCAAAAAGTGCTGTGACAAGCATCCAGCATTCATTTGTAGAAGCAAGAGACCTCAGTATGCCCAAACACATGTGTAAATAAATAAATAGATAAATTATATATATTTTTTGGTTTTCAAGGTAGGATCTCACTGTAGCCCAGGCTGACCTGGAATTCACTATGTAGTCTCAGGCTGGCCTCAAATTCACAGCAATCCTCCTACCTCTGCCTCCTAAATGCTGAGATTAAAGGTGTGTGCTACCAAGCCCTGCTTAAATTTTCTTTCTTTCTTTTTTTCTTTTTTCTTTTTTTGTTTTTTCTAGATAGGTTCTCACTCTGACTGACCTAGAATCCACTATGTAGTCTCATAATATGTAGTCTCAGGGTGGCCTTGAACTCCTGGCAATCCTCCTACCTCTACCTCCGGAGTGCTGGGATTAAAGGCATGCGCCACCACGCCCTGCAACTAATTTATTTTTTAGTGGGTTTTTTTTTTTTTTTTTTTGGTTTTTTCAAGGTAGGGTCTTACTCTGGTCCAGGCTGACCTGGAATTTACTATGTAGTCTCAGGGTGGCCTCGAACTCATGTGATCCTCCTACCTCTGCCTCCCGAGTGCTGGGATTAAAGGCATGTGCCACCATGCCCAGCTTATTTTTTTTTTTTATAAATAAAAACAAAACAAAGTATTGGGGAAACTAAACATTGGCTTATGACATGCTTATTCACAGGACTCAACTGTTAGCTTGTCCCCAATAATTAATACTACAACTAGTGAGCGTGTAAAGTAAGCATCTAGGACCCTTTAATTTTCATATATTATGCATTTCCAGGAAAATATTCCTGGCATGACAGCCTGCTTTTGAGATATGGAACTTTTCTCTCTCTCTCTCTTTTTTCCAAATAAAATCTAGATGGAAAATGGTGAATACTCAGTATTCTGAATTGATTCAAAGAAGTGAAAGAGAGAAAAAGGAACTGCTTATATCCTTTAATCCTGGGAAGCCTGCACCAGCAGGTTTCTGGGTCTATTTTAGTTGAAAGTGTAATCACACTGTATAAAATATACATTCACTGATAATGAAACACAGCACAGATACCCTGGAGACCTGACCTCGGGAATTAGGACAAAACAAAACAAAAAAAAAATAGTGAGGTGCTGTGAAGATGGCTTAGCAGTTAAAGGTCCTTGTTTGCAAAGCCTGAGGGCCTGGGTTCAATTCCTCAGCCAGCCACATAAACTGGATGCAAAAACTGGTGCAAAAACAGGTGTGGTGGCTCATGCCTTTAATCCTAGCACTCTGGAGGCAGAGGTAGAAGGATCACTATGAGTTCAAAGCCACCCAGAGACTACATAGTGAATTCCAGGTCTGTCTGGGGTAGGGCAAGACCCAACCTCAAAAACAAACAAAGGCCAAAGGAAGAGTAGGACTCCTTACAAAGTACTCCTCCAGACACAAAATGGCCTGGATATCCATGACTTCACAGTGCCTGACACTACCTACACAAGACCATCCTAATAGGAGGAAAAGATCAAACTGAAAAGAGAGACTGATTGAAATGGGGAGGGGATATGATGGAAAGTGAAGTTTCAAAGGGGAAAGTGGGGGGAGGGAGGGAAGTACCATGGGATATTGTCTACAATTAAAGAAGTTGGCAATAAAAAAAAAAAAAGCCAGGCGAGGTGGTGCACGCCTTTAATCCCAGCACTCAGGAGGCAGAGGTAGGAGGATTGCCATGAGTTGGAGGCCACCCTGAGACTACATAGTGAATTCCAGGTCAGCCTGAGCTAGGGTGAGACCCTACCTTGAAAAACAAAAACAAACAAACAAACAAAAACAAAGAAGCAAGCTGGTGCTGAGCAGAAAACCTTCTCCCTGTAGACCAGCCAACTGAAAGCTTGGGAAAAGCTGTACTGCATGCATCCGTATGGGAGACAGAGTTCATCAGCAGTGAAAATAGTGGACACTGAACATTCATGTTGGGCCATACAGGCCAAATGACTGAATGGGTGCAATAGTGGCATGTCTGCTCTTGGGGTAACCAGCTGCTCCATAATTCGACTGAAGGCCCTCTCTACTGGAAGGAATACATACCTGGTACTGAAAAACCTAAGCAAAAGTCTATGGCAGGAGAGGTCATGAGCCTTAGGGGTATAAAGCCTGCTCTTGTCTGACTAAATGTATATATTATTCCCACCAAACTGCCCTGAAAGCACTACGCTTAATGTTCATATTCACATATTAACACTACTCTCACTTCTGGTTAGAGAAGCTTCTCTTTTCAGATGGTGATGACCACTGGGATGACCCAAAAGGCAACATAGTGCTGAGAAGAAGGGATGGAGGAGTGCTCAGCACTGAAACACCTCTGTCACACCCTCCAAGGCTCAGGGACCATTGCGGAAGAGGGGGCGGATAGAATGGAAGAGCCAAAGAAAGGTACGACTCCTTACAATGCAACTGCCCAGACAGAAATTGGCCGTGATATCCATGACCTTGCAGTGCCTAGCAATACCTTCGCAAGACCCTCAAAAATAGAAGAAAAAGATGATGACATCAAATTAAAAGAGAGACTAATGGAGAGAGGGAAGGGATATGATGGAGATTGGAGTTCTAAAGTGGAATGGGGGAGGGGAGGGAAATATCATGTGGGTTTTTTTTGTATGTCAGTATAGAAGTTGTCAATAAAAAAATAATAATTAATAAAAAAAGAGAAAAAAACAAAGGAAGCTGAGTGTGGTGGCACATGCCTTTAATCCTAGTACTGGGGAGGCAGAGGTAGGAGGATTGCCATGAGTTCAAGGCCTGAGACTACATAGTTAATTCCAGGTCAGCCTGGGCCAGAGTGAGACCCTTCCTGGAAAAACCACACACAAAAAAAGAAGAAGAAGGAGGAGGAGGAGGAGAAGAAGAAGAAGGAGGAGGAGGAGGGGAGGGCTAGAGAGATGGCTTAGCAGTTAAGACCCTTGCCTACAAAGCCTATGGACTCAGGTTCAATTCCCCAGTACCCATGTAAGCCAGATGCACAAGGTGGCACATATGTCTGGAGTTCATTTGCAGTGACTAGAGGCCCTGGTTCACCCATTTTCTCTCTCTCTCCATGTCTCTCTCAAATAAATGAATTTAAAGGGGGGGGGGTTGGAGAGACGGCTTAACGGTTAAGGCACTTGCTTGTGCAGCCTGAGGACTCATGTTCTACTCTCCAGGTCCCACACAAGGTGATGCAAGCATGCAACGTCACAAGTTCACACAAGGTGGCAAATGCACCTGACGTTTGATTATAGTGACTGGAGGCCCTGGCATGCCACTTCTCTCTCTTTGTGCTCTTGCTCCCTCTCATGAAAAAAGGGGGGCTTGCCTAAAAAAAGGGGGGGACTGGAGAGATGGTTTAGTACTTAAGGCACTAGTCTGACTAAGGAACAAGATTTGATTCCCAGGACCCACGTAATCCAGATGTACAAGGCAGTGCATGTGTCTGGAGTTTGTTTGCAGTGGCTAGGGGCCCTGGTGTACTCTCTATCTTTCTCTCTCTTAAATAAATAAAATATATATATATATATATATATATATATATATATATATATATATATATTTTTTTTTTTTTGTTTTGTTTTGTTTTGTTTTGTTTTTTTTGTTTTGTTTTTTGTTTTTCAAGGTAGGGTCTCACTCTGGCTCAGGCTGACCTGGAATTCATTATGTAGTCTCAGGGTGGCCTCAAACTCACAGAGATCCTTCTACCTCTGCTTCCCGAGTGCTGGGATTAAAGGCATGTGCCACCATGCCTGGCTTAAAAAATATTTTATTAGCTGGGCATAGTGGCATATGCCTTTCATCCCAGCACTCGGGAGGCAGAGGTAGGAGAATCACTGAGAGTTCAAGGCCACCTTGAGTCTACGTAGTGGATTCCAGGTCAGCCTGGGCTAGAGTGAAACCCTACCTCAAAAATACAAAACAAGGGCTAGAGAGATGGCTTAGTAGTTAAGGAGCCTGCCTGCTAAGCCTAAGAACCTTGGTTCCAATCTCCAGGTCCCACGTTTAGCCAGATGCAAAAAAAAAAAAAAAAAGTAACGCAAGGGCGCAATGTCACACTTGCCCACAAGGGGGCGCACACATCTGGATTTCGTTCACAGCAGCTGAGAGGCTGCTGGCACGCCCATTCTCTATCTGTCTTTCTCTCCCTCTTTGTGGCTCTCTCCAAAAAATAAAAAATTTAAAGCCTGTGCAGGGGCTGGAGAGACGGCTTAGCGGTTAAGGTGCTTGCCTGCAAAGCATAAGGATCTATGTTCCACTCTCCAGATCCCACAATTGCCAGATGCACAAAGGTGAGGCAAGCATAAGGTTGTACATGCCCACTAGGTGGCACAAGCATCTGGAGTTTGATTACAGTGGCTGAGGCCCCGGCGGTTCAATTCTCTCTCTCTCTCTCTTTCTCTTCTTCTCTAAAATAAAAAAAATAAAAAATGGGCTGGAGAGACAGCTTAGCGGTTAAGGTGCCTACCTGTTAAGCCTAAGAACGCCTGTTTGGTTCTCCAGGTCCCACATTTAGCCAGACAGAAAGTGACGCAAGGGCACAATGCAACACTTCCCCACAAGGGGGGCACACATGCCTGGAATTCACAGAGGCTGGTGCACCCATTCTCTATCTGAATTTCTCTCTCTCTCTCTCTCTGTTTCTCTAAAAATAATAATTTTTCAAAAGTATGTGCAGGTTGCTCAATGGTTAAAGGCAATTGCTGGCAAAGCCTGATGGGCTGAGTTCAATTCCCCAGTGCCTACACAAAGCCAGATGTACAAAGTGGCATATATGTCTGGAGTTCATTTGCAGCAGTAAGAGGCTTTGGTATGTCTCTTTCTCTTTCTCTCAAGTAAATAAGTAAAAAAGAAAATAATTTAAACAGGAGATTCATGCTGGGAAAGGCAGTGCACACCTTTAATCACAGAACTTGGTATATAATCTTTTTTGTTTGTTTCTTTGTTTTTGTTTTTCAAGGTAGGGTCTCACTCTAGCCCAGGCAGACCTGGAATTCACTATGTAGGGTTTCTGGGTCAGCCTGGGCTAGAGTAATAGAGTGAGACCCTACCTCAAAAACCCTCCCCCACCCTTCAAAGAAAAAAACCAAAATAAGGAGAGAGGAAAAAAAGAAAAGGAAAAAAAATTACAAATGACAACCAAGGACTTCAAATTCAAATAGTTAAGTCTTAAAATACTTTATTTTCGGGGCTGGAGAGATGGCTTAGTAGTTAAGTGCTTGCCTATGAGGCCTAAGGACCCCAGCTTCAAGCTTGATTACCCAGTACCCACGTAAACCAGATGCACATGGTGGCGCATACGACTGGAG
Organism: Orientallactaga sibirica; assembly: GCA_036365145.1. Classification (NCBI taxonomy): domain Eukaryota; kingdom Metazoa; phylum Chordata; class Mammalia; order Rodentia; family Dipodidae; genus Orientallactaga; species Orientallactaga sibirica. Next base: position 31,175,324 of record JAEOAD010000013.1, on the reverse strand, counting down.
TTCCTTTGCAGTACCTAGAGAGTCCTGGCGCACCCATTCTCTCTCTCTCTCCCCCTTTCTCTGTCTCTAATATTTTTATTTTATTTTTTATTTTTAAAAATATTTTATTTTTATTTATTTATTAGAGACAGAGAGACTGAAAGAGAGAGAGGGAGAGGAAGAATGGGCACGCCAGGGCTTCTAGCCACTGCAAATGAACTCCAGATGTGTGCGCCCCTTGTGCATCTGGCTTATGTGGGACCTGGAGAATTGAACCGGGGTCCTTAGGCTTCACAGGCATGTGCTTTAACTGCTAAGCCACCTCTCCAGCCCCCTTTCTCTGTCTCAAATAAGTCAATAAATAATAAAAACTTTTTTAAAATACTTTATTTTCCATAACCTTTCTCCTCCTTCATGGCAAAGGGTCAGATCAATACAGTACACCTTAGTTCCTCAGATCAAAGGGGAGAGGAAATTGACACAGGACCCAGACAGATCCAGCAGTTTGCCCAAGGTTCACTGCAGAGCAAGGTGTAAAAGCCACCGCCAGAAGGGTTTCAGGCTCCTAGTCCTCTCTTCTTTCCAAACACCATTGCTGGCCTAAGTAGCACACAGAAGACGAGTGTGAAAATATGAGGACCACCCATGCCCTAGATTACACAGGACACTCCTGACTGCAGATATCCTCCACTGTGATCACAGACCATGTAAATGTCTTGTAAAGGCCAATATTATGGGATTTGAGTTTAAAGAGAATGAAAGGATTGTATGCCAGGAGTCAAGGGAAAGAGGGCACATGAATAGCTAGTGTCAAGGTCAGGTAACAGGAAGGAGACAGAAGGATCTGATTGCTGGAATAACTAGGCAGCTCAAATGAGGGTAACAGAATCCTTCCGCAGAGCATCAGCTGATGCTGAAAAGAATACTCTTTTTAAAAAGAAAGAAAGAAAGAAAGAAAGAAAGAAAGAAAGAAAGAAAGAAAGAAAGAAAGAAAGAGGGCTGGAGAGATGGCTTAGCAGTTAAGGCACATGCATGCAAAGCCTAAGGACCCAGGTTCAATTCTCCAGGTCCCATGTAAGCCAAATGCACATGGTTTGCAGTGGCTAGAGGCCCTGGCATGCCTATTCTCACTCACTGTCTAGCTCCCTTTCTCCCTCACTCTCTCTAATAAATAAATAAATAAATAAATAAATAAATAAATAAATAAATAAATAAATAAATAAGAATAAATCTTAAAAAAAAAAAAGTCTGATTAGTTGGGCATGGTGGTGCACGCCTTTAATCCCAGCACTCGGGAGGCAGAGGTAGGAGGATCGCTGTGAGTTCTAAGCCACCCTGGGACTACATAGTGAATTCCAGGTCAGCCTGAGCTAGAGTGAGACCCTACCTTGAAAAACCAAATAAATAAATAAAAATAAAAATTAAATTAAAATTTTTATTAAAGGCTGGAGAGGTGGCTTAGCGGTTAAGGCACTTGCCTGCAAAGCCAAACGATCCTGGTTCAATGCTCCAGGACGCAAATAAACCAGATGCACAAGGGGACTGGTGCACCTGGAGTTTGTTTGCAGTGGCTGGAAGTCCTGGTATGCCCATTCTCTCTCTCTCTCTCTCTCTCTCTCTCTCTCTCTCACCTCTTTTCCCTCTCTCAACATATATATATAAGAAGGGGGGCTGGGGAGATGACTTAGCAGTTAAGGTACTTGCCTGCAAAGCCAAAGGACCTAGGTTCGATTCCTCAGTACCCACATAAACCAGCTGCACAAGGTGGCACATGTGTCTGGAGTTTGTTTGCAGTGGCTGGAGGCCCTGGCACACCTATTCTCTTTCTCTCTCTCTCTTTCAAATAAATAAATAAAAATATTTTTAAAAAAAGAAAGGAAGAGAAAGAAAAGGAAAGGAAAGAATGCTGAAGCCATGTGCTGTTTAACCAGACTCAAACCAGCTTTTTTTTTTTTTTTTTTTTTCCAGGTAGGGTTTTGCTGTAGCTTAAGCAGACCTGGAATTCACTATAAAGCCTCAGGGCGGCCTTGAACTCATGGCAATCCTCCTAACTCTGACTCCCAAGTGCTGGGATTAAAGGTGTGCACCATCACACCCAGCTGTTTTGTTTTGTTTTTTGTTGTTGTCTTGTGTGTATGTGTATGGAATGTATGTTAGGTGTTTGCACACACTTTTTGTGTGCAGGTGCATGAATGTGTGTGTGTGGATGCTAGAATTCAATGTTGGGTATTGTAGTGGTTTGATTCAGGTGTCCCCCATAAACTTAGGTATTCTGAATGTGAGGAGAATCTGATGGAGATTTGAGAATTAAAGCCTCCTGGAGGCAGTGTATTGTTGGGGGCAGGCTTATGGGTGTTATAGCCAGTGTCCCCTTACCAGTGTTTGGCACACTCTCCTGTTCACCTTATGTTGGTCATGGGGTGATGTCCGCCCTCTGCTCATGTGATTGTTTTCCCCTGCCATCATGGAGCTTCCTCCAGTCTGTAAGCCAAAATAAACCTTTTTTTCCCCCCAAATTCAGGTGATTTCTGCCAGCAATGTGAACCTGACTGTAACAGGTATGGTGGTACAAGCCTTTAGTCCCAGCACTCAGAAAGCTGAAGTTGGAGGATTGTTGTGAGTTCAATACAAGCCTGGAACTACAGAGTTATAGGTCAGCTTTGGCTAAAGTGAGACCCTACCTCAAAACAAAACAAACAAACAGGGCTGGAGAGATGGCTTAGTGGCTAAGGCATTCACCCCAGCTAGATTCCCCAGGATCCACATAAGCCAGAGGCACAAGGGGGCACATGCATCTGGAGTTCATTTGCAGTGGCTGGAGGCTCTAGCAAATTTAAAATATACAATATACTTTAAAAACCGCTGGGCGTGGTGGCGCACGCCTTTAATCCCAGCACTCGGGAGGCAGAGGTAGAAGGATTGCTGTGAGTTAGAGGCCACCCTGAGACTACATAGTTAATTCCAGATCAGCCTGGACCAGAGTGAGACCCTACCTTGCAAAACCAAAAAAAAAAAAAAAAAAAAACAGCTACATAGTGAATTCCAGGTCAGCCCGGCTAGAGTGAGACCCTACTTCAAAAAAAAAAAAAAAAAAAAAAAAAAAAAGCCGGGCGTGGTGGCGCATGCCTTTAATCCCAGCACTCGGGAGGCAGAGGTAGGAGGATCGCTGAGAGTTCAAGGCCACCCTGAGACTACATAGTTAATTCCAGGTCAGCCTGGACCAGAGTGAGACCCTACCTCGCAAAACAAAAAAAAAAAAAAAAAAAAAAAAAAAAAAAAAAAAGGATATTCAGATAATAACAGTGGTAAGAGAAATTTTAAAAAAGAAGACAGAAAGAAGAAAGAAAGAAGGAAAGAAAAGAAAACAATCACTCGGGCGTGGTGGTACATGCCTTTAATCCCAGCACTCAGGAGGCAGAAGTAGGAGGATTGCCATGAGTTCAAGGCCACCCTAAGACTACATAGTGAATTCCAGGTCAGCCTGAGCTAAAGTGAGACCCTACCTCCGAAAACCAAAAAAAAAAAAAAAAAAATCACTGGTTTCCCAGTGCGTTATTCCAGTTCTTGGCTGCTACTTGACATAACGTTGCCAATATCACTCCCAGAGTAATTTCTTTCTTATTTTTATTTATTTGAGAGAAAAAGAGGAGAGAGCGAATGGGTGTGCCAGAGCCTCTAACCACTGCAAATGGACTCCAGACACATGTAGCACCATGTGCATCTGGCTTCTAGGGAGTAGAACCAGGGTCCTTAGCCTTCGCAGGCAAGGACCTTAACTGCTAAGCCATCTCTCCAGCCTCAGAGTAATTTCTTACACAACATGATGATACAATCATTACCCTACTCTGATCTCAACTATTTAATCTCAGAAATAGTTTGCAAAGTATTTGAAATATTTGGAGAGCCAACTTGATTTTTATGGAGCCAGCTGATACTAACCTCTGCTGTTTTTCACTAAGGTGAATTCCCTGCAGTGTAAAGAAATCAGGAAAGAGCTAGGCACAATAGTGCATTGGAAGGGAGAAAGAGAGGGAGGGAGGGAAGGAAGGACAAAAGGAGGGAGGGAGGAAGGGAGGGAAGAAGGGAAGGAAGACAGAGGATGGGGGGATGCCTTATCATTTAAAGGTGCTTATTTACAAAGGCTTCCAACCCAGGATTGATTCCCTGGGACCCATGTAAAACCAGATGCAAAAAGCTTGAATATACATTTTATTTTTTTTTTTTTTTTTTTAGGTAGGGTCTCACTCTAGCCCAGGCTAACCTGGAATTAACTATGTAGTCTCAGGGTGGCCTCGAACTCATGGTGATCCTCCTACCTCTGCCTCCCAAGTGCTGGGATTAAAGGTGTGCGCCACCACACCCGTCCCCATTTTTTTAAAAATTTTTCTAGATAGGGTCTCACTCAAGCCCAAGCTGACCTGGAATTCAATCTATAGTCTCAGAGCAGCCACAAACTCACAGCAATCTTCCTACCTCGACCTGGGATTAAAGGGGTACACCATCACGCCTGACATCAATAGTTCATTTTTGGGCTGGGAGATGGCTCAGCTGTTAAAGGTGTTTGTTTGCAAAGCCTGGAGGTTTTTAAAATAAATTATTTATTTATTTATTTATTTATTTATTTATTTATTTATTTGAGAGAGAGGGTAAAAGAGAATATGGGTGTGCCAGGGCCTCTAGCCACTGCAAAAGAATTTCAGCAGGGCTTGGTGGCACATGCCTTTAATCCCAGCACTTAGGAGGAAGAGGTAGGAGGATCACCATGAGTTTGAGGCCAGCCTGAGACTCCATAGTTAATTCCAGGTCAGTCTGGGCTAGAGTGAAACTCTACCTGGAAAAAAAAAAAAAGAAAGAAAGAAAAAAAGAACTCCAGATGCATGTGCCACCTTGTGCATCTGGCTTATGTGGGTCCTGGGGAACCAAACCAGGCTCCTTAGGTTTCACAGGCAAGCACTTTAACTGCTAAGCCATTTCTCCAGCCCTGTCTTCAATTTTTTTTTTTTTTTGGATACATGCTTAGTTGCCTGCAAAGCCAAAGGACCTAGGTTCGATTCCTCAGTACCCACATAAACCAGCTGCACAAGGTGGCACATGTGTCTGGAGTTTGTTTGCAGTGGCTGGAGGCCCTGGCACACCTATTCTCTTTCTCTCTCTCTCTTTCAAATAAATAAATAAAAATATTTTTAAAAAAGAAAGGAAGAGAAAGAAAAGGAAAGGAAAGAATGCTGAAGCCATGTGCTGTTTAACCAGACTCAAACCAGCTTTTTTTTTTTTTTTTTTTGGTTTTTCAGGTAGGGTTTTGCTGTAGCTTAAGCAGACCTGGAATTCACTATAAAGCCTCAGGGCGGCCTTGAACTCATGGCAATCCTCCTAACTCTGACTCCCAAGTGCTGGGATTAAAGGTGTGCACCATCACACCCAGCTGTTTTGTTTTGTTTTTTGTTGTTGTCTTGTGTGTATGTGTATGGAATGTATGTTAGGTGTTTGCACACACTTTTGTGTGCAGGTGCATGAATGTGTGTGTGTGGATGCTAGAATTCAATGTTGGGTATTGTAGTGGTTTGATTCAGGTGTCCCCCATAAACTTAGGTATTCTGAATGTGAGGAGAATCTGATGGAGATTTGAGAATTAAAGCCTCCTGGAGGCAGTGTATTGTTGGGGGCAGGCTTATGGGTGTTATAGCCAGTGTCCCCTTACCAGTGTTTGGCACACTCTCCTGTTCACCTTATGTTGGTCATGGGGTGATGTCCGCCCTCTGCTCATGTGATTGTTTTCCCCTGCCATCATGGAGCTTCCCTCCAGTCTGTAAGCCAAAATAAACCTTTTTTTTTCCCCCCAAATTCAGGTGATTTCTGCCAGCAATGTGAACCTGACTGTAACAGGTATGGTGGTACAAGCCTTTAGTCCCAGCACTCAGAAAGCTGAAGTTGGAGGATTGTTGTGAGTTCAATACAAGCCTGGAACTACAGAGTTATAGGTCAGCTTTGGCTAAAGTGAGACCCTACCTCAAAACAAAACAAACAAACAGGGCTGGAGAGATGGCTTAGTGGCTAAGGCATTCACCCCAGCTAGATTCCCCAGGATCCACATAAGCCAGAGGCACAAGGGGGCACATGCATCTGGAGTTCATTTGCAGTGGCTGGAGGCTCTAGCAAATTTAAAATATACAATATACTTTAAAAACCGCTGGGCGTGGTGGCGCACGCCTTTAATCCCAGCACTCGGGAGGCAGAGGTAGAAGGATTGCTGTGAGTTAGAGGCCACCCTGAGACTACATAGTTAATTCCAGATCAGCCTGGACCAGAGTGAGACCCTACCTTGCAAAACCAAAAAAAAAAAAAAAAAAACAGCTACATAGTGAATTCCAGGTCAGCCCCGGCTAGAGTGAGACCCTACTTCAAAAAAAAAAAAAAAAGCCGGGCGTGGTGGCGCATGCCTTTAATCCCAGCACTCGGGAGGCAGAGGTAGGAGGATCGCTGAGAGTTCAAGGCCACCCTGAGACTACATAGTTAATTCCAGGTCAGCCTGGACCAGAGTGAGACCCTACCTCGCAAAACCAAAAAAAAAAAAAAAAAAAAAAAAAAAAAAAAGGATATTCAGATAATAACAGTGGTAAGAGAAATTTTAAAAAAGAAGACAGAAAGAAGAAAGAAAGAAGGAAAGAAAAGAAAACAATCACTCGGGCGTGGTGGTACATGCCTTTAATCCCAGCACTCAGGAGGCAGAAGTAGGAGGATTGCCATGAGTTCAAGGCCACCCTAAGACTACATAGTGAATTCCAGGTCAGCCTGAGCTAAAGTGAGACCCTACCTCCGAAAACCAAAAAAAAAAAAAAAAAAAATCACTGGTTTCCCAGTGCGTTATTCCAGTTCTTGGCTGCTACTTGACATAACGTTGCCAATATCACTCCCAGAGTAATTTCTTTCTTATTTTTATTTATTTGAGAGAAAAAGAGGAGAGAGCGAATGGGTGTGCCAGAGCCTCTAACCACTGCAAATGGACTCCAGACACATGTAGCACCATGTGCATCTGGCTTCTAGGGAGTAGAACCAGGGTCCTTAGCCTTCGCAGGCAAGGACCTTAACTGCTAAGCCATCTCTCCAGCCTCAGAGTAATTTCTTACACAACATGATGATACAATCATTACCCTACTCTGATCTCAACTATTTAATCTCAGAAATAGTTTGCAAAGTATTTGAAATATTTGGAGAGCCAACTTGATTTTTATGGAGCCAGCTGATACTAACCTCTGCTGTTTTTCACTAAGGTGAATTCCCTGCAGTGTAAAGAAATCAGGAAAGAGCTAGGCACAATAGTGCATTGGAAGGGAGAAAGAGAGGGAGGGAGGGAAGGAAGGACAAAAGGAGGGAGGGAGGAAGGGAGGGAAGAAGGGAAGGAAGACAGAGGATGGGGGGATGCCTTATCATTTAAAGGTGCTTATTTACAAAGGCTTCCAACCCAGGATTGATTCCCTGGGACCCATGTAAAACCAGATGCAAAAAGCTTGAATATACATTTTATTTTTTTTCGAGGTAGGGTCTCACTCTAGCCCAGGCTAACCTGGAATTAACTATGTAGTCTCAGGGTGGCCTCGAACTCATGGTGATCCTCCTACCTCTGCCTCCCAAGTGCTGGGATTAAAGGTGTGCGCCACCACACCCGTCCCCATTTTTTTAAAAATTTTTCTAGATAGGGTCTCACTCAAGCCCAAGCTGACCTGGAATTCAATCTATAGTCTCAGAGCAGCCACAAACTCACAGCAATCTTCCTACCTCGACCTGGGATTAAAGGGGTACACCATCACGCCTGACATCAATAGTTCATTTTTGGGCTGGGAGATGGCTCAGCTGTTAAAGGTGTTTGTTTGCAAAGCCTGGAGGTTTTTAAAATAAATTATTTATTTATTTATTTATTTATTTATTTATTTATTTGAGAGAGAGGGTAAAAGAGAATATGGGTGTGCCAGGGCCTCTAGCCACTGCAAAAGAATTTCAGCAGGGCTTGGTGGCACATGCCTTTAATCCCAGCACTTAGGAGGAAGAGGTAGGAGGATCACCATGAGTTTGAGGCCAGCCTGAGACTCCATAGTTAATTCCAGGTCAGTCTGGGCTAGAGTGAAACTCTACCTGGAAAAAAAAAAAAAGAAAGAAAGAAAAAAAGAACTCCAGATGCATGTGCCACCTTGTGCATCTGGCTTATGTGGGTCCTGGGGAACCAAACCAGGCTCCTTAGGTTTCACAGGCTAGCACTTTAACTGCTAAGCCATTTCTCCAGCCCTGTCTTCAATTTTTTTTTTTTTTTGGATACATGCTTAGAAATGGAATTGCTGGGTCATAGGTTACATGCATATTTAACTTTATAAAAAACTTCCAGGGCTGGAGAGATGGTTTAGCAGTTAAGGCACTTGCCTGTGAAGCCTAAGAACTCATGTTCCACTCTCCAGGTCCCATGTAAGCCAAATGCACAGTGATGCAAGCATGCAAGTTTGCACATGTGCAAAAGGGGGCACATGTGTTTGGAGTTTGCAGTGGCTGGAGGCCCTGGTCCCTATACACCTCTGTTGATAGGTTGTTGCCTGTAGGCCATCCTGAAAAAATGGAGTGACCTTAAGCAAGTCACAGCTCTTCTGTGAGGTAATCATTGAAGTGCGCTGATAGTTGATGGATGTCTGCTGATAACCTTCCCAGCAACTGAGGAAGAAGTCCTTCATTCTATTTTGTCTTGATTTATTTATTTATTTTGGTTTTTCAAGGTGCTCCCTTTAGCCTAGGCTCACCTAGAATTCACTAGGTAGTCTCAGGCTGGCCTTGAACTCATACTAATCCTCCTACCTCTACCTCCCAAATGCTGGGATTAAAGGCGTGTGCCACCACACCCAGCTTCAAGTTTTGTCCTTCTTTTTTTTTTTCAAGGTAGGGTCTCACTCTAGCCCAGGCTGACCTGGAATTCACTATGTAGTCTCAGGGTGGACTCGAATTTATTGTGATCCTCCTACCTCTGCCTCCCAAGTGCTGGGATTAAAAGTGTGCGCCACCACCCCTGGCCTTTTTATAAAAAAATGTTTTTAAAAGCATTATTTATTTATTTATGAGAGAGAGAGACAGAGATAGAGAAAGAGAATGGACGCACCAGGGCCTCCAGCTGCTGCAAAGGAACTCTAGACACATGTACCACCTTGTGCATCTGGCTCACGTGAGTCTTGGGGAATCAAACCTGAGTCCTGTGGCTTTGTAGGTAAGCTCCTTAACCACTGAGCCATCTCTCCAGCCCCCCTTTCAACTTTTTGTTTTTCTTTCTTTTTTATTTTTTGGTCTTTTAAAAATTTTGTTCATTTATTTATTTGAGAGAGACAGAGAGAGAAAGAGGCAGAGATAGAGAGAGAATGGGCGCACCAGGGCCTGGATCCAGCCAATGCAAACGAACTCCAGATACATGTGCCACTTTGTGTATCTGGCTTACATGGGTACTGGGGAATCAAGCCTCAAACCGGGGTCCTTAGGCTTCACAGGCAAGCGCTTAACCACTAAGCCATCTCTCCAACACCATTTTTTGGTCTTTTTTTGTTAGTCTGTTATTTTGGGGTGAGGGATTGAGGCAGACTGTACCCCAGGCTGACCTAGAACTCACTCTGCAGTCAAGGTTGGCCTCAAACTCATGGCAACCTTCCTACCTCAGTTTCCCAAATGCTGGGATTATAGGTGTGAACCACCATGCCTGGCTTTGTTTTGTTTGTTTGTTTTTTGGTCTTTTGAGACAAGGTCTTACTGTCCAGCCCTGCTCTACTTTGCTCTTTTGGGGATCCTCCTGTCTCCAGAGTGCTAGAATTAAAGGCATAAATTACCATGCCCATAATTGTAAATTACTAAAGCTAACTAGAACAGACATAAAGCGAGTAAAACTATGTCTCAAAATGGGCATGAAGTTGAAGGATCATTGTGAGTTCAAGACCAGCTGGACTTGAGTGAGACACTATCTAAAAAAAAAATAAAATAAAATAAAACAGGCGGGAGTAGTGGTGCATGTTTAATCCCAGCACTTGGGAGGCAGAAGTAGGAGGATTGCTGTGAGTTCAAGGCCACCCTGAGACTACATAGTGAATTCCAGGTCAGCCTGGGCTAGAGTGAGACCCTACCTGGAGAGATGGCTTAACAGTTGAGATGCTTTCCTGCGAAGCCTAAGAACCCATGTTCAACTCGCCAGATCCTAAGCAAGCGAGATGCACAAGGTGATGCAAGAGCACCAGGGCACACGTGCACACTAGGTAGCCTTCGCATCTGGAGTTCGATTACACTGGCTGGAGGCCCTGGTGCACCAATTGTCACTCTTTCATAAAAAATTACAAAAAAGAAAAGAAAAGAAAAGAAAGGTCAGGCCTACCTCCATTAAAAAGAAAAGAAAGGGCTGGAGAGATGGCTTAGCAGTTAAGGTGTTTGCCTACAAAGTCAAAGGATCCCCGTTTGATTCTCCAGGACTCACGTAAGCGAGATGCGCAAGGGGACGCATGTGTCTAGGGTTCGTTTGCTGAAGACCACCACACCTTGGGGCTGAACCCTAAGATTCACCCAGTGAAACCGCCTCTAGCTAGGTGGCTGCAGATCCAGACTACAAGCTAATAAAACACTGAATATATTGGGGGCCATCTATTCAAACTACCACAAGTGTCCTCACTAAGTTCAGCATCAATATGGTGACCTTCCTGGAGTGAGGGACCACTAGGTTGCCTAAGGAGGGGTGAACTGGCCCAGGTCAGAAACAGAACAGGTCAAAACTCCTGTGCTGATTAGTACAGGGATCGCGCCCGTGAATAGCCACTGCACTCCAGCCTGGGCAACTTAGCGAGAACCCGTCTCTAAAGAAGGGGGAAAAAAGGTGTCTGGTTAATGTCTAGACTGGCTTATTTCTTCATTGCTCTATGAAAATGAACTTCTCCAACTGGGGAGATGGCTCAGTGGTTAAAGATGCTTACTTACAAAGCCTACAAGGCAAACATCAATTCCCCAGTACCCATATAAAGCCAGATGAACAAAGTGGAGCATGTATCTGGAGTTTATTTGCAGTGGCAAGAGGCCCTTGTGTGCCTATTCCCTCTCTCTCATTTTCTCTCTCTGCTTGCAAATAAATAAAAAATAAAAATGTAATGGGCTGGAGAGATGGGTTAGCAGTTAAGTGCTTGCCTGCAAAACCTATCATCCCAGGTTCAATTCCTCTGAACTCACATAGAGCCAGATGCACGAAGTGGCACTTGCATTTGGAGTTTGTTTGCAGAGGCTGGAGACCCTGTCGTGCCCATTCTCTCTGTCTGTCTGTCTCTCTCTTCCTTTGCTTGCAAATAAATAAATTAATTAAGATTTTTAAAGTACTTTATTTATTTATTTATTTGAGAGAGAGAGAGAGAGAGAGAGAGAGAGAGAAAAGACAGATAGAAAGAGAGAATGAGCTTGGCAGGGCCTCCAGCTACTGCAACCAAACTCTAGATGCATACGTCCCCTGTGCATCTGGCTTATGTGGGTCCTGGGGAATTGAACCGTGGTCCTTAGGCTTTGCAGGCAAAGGCCTTAACTGCTAAGCCATTTCCTCAGTCCCCTAATTAAGATATTTTTTAAGAGCCAGGCATGGTGGCACATGCCTTTCATCCCAGTACTCGGCAGGTAGAGTTAGGAACGGCAGGTAGAGGTAGGAGGATTGCCATGAGTTCGAGGCCACCCTGAGACTACATAGTTAATTACATAGTTAATTCCAGGTCAGCCTAGACCAGAGTGAGACCCTACCTCGAAAAACCAAAAAATAAAAATTATACATATATATGTGTTTTTTTTATTGACAACCTCTCTATATATAATTTTTTAAGAGGGCTGGAGAGATGGCTTAGTGGTTAAGCTGCTTCAAGGCCTAAGGACCCAGGTTCCATTCCCCAGTACCCACATCATAAAGCCAGATGCCCAAGGTGGCACATGTGTCTGAAGTTTTTTTGCAATGACTGGAGACCCTGGTGCATCCATTCCCATTCCCTATCTATCTATTCTCTGTATCCCTCTTTCTCTCTCTCAAATAAAAAGGAACAGTGCAGTAGGCTGATGAGTAAGCTCTAAATTCTCCAGCTATGGAAACAAGATCCTGGATCATAACAATTTTGTTTGCTTGTTTTTGTTTTTCAAGGTAGGATCTAACTCAAGTCCAGGATGATCTTGAATTCACTCTGTAGTCTCAGGGTGGACTCAAACTCACAGTGTTCCTCCTACCTCTGCCTCCCTAGTGCTGGTATTAAAGGCATGAGCCACCATGCCTGGCTAACAATTTGGTTTTTGTGGGTTTTTTTAAATATTTTATTTTTTAAAATGTTTATTTATTTATTTATTTGAGTGAGAGAGAGGGGAGAGAGAATGAATGGGCGTGCCAGGGCCTCGAGTCACTGCAAACAAACTCCAGATGCATGTGCCCCCTTGTGCATCTGGCTTACCTGAGTCCTGGAGAATCGAACCAGGATCCTTTGGCTTTGCAGGCAAATGCCTTAACCGTTAAGCATCTCTCCTGCCCCAAATATTTTATTTTTATTTATTTATTTGAGAGAGGGAAAGAGGCACAGAGAGGGAGAGAGAGAATGGATGCACCAGGGCTTGCAGCCACTGCAAACAAACTCCAGATGCATGTGCCACCTTGTACATCTGGCTTACATGGGTCTGGGGAATCGAACCAAGGATCTGTGGCTTTGCAGGCAAGCGCCTTAACCGCTAAACCATCTCTTCAACCCTGACAATTTGTTTTTTATCGAACTTCTGTTGATTTGGGGAGTGGTGGAAGAAAATGAACTTCTCAGGTGGGCATGGTAGTTCATGCCTATAATCCCAGCACTCAGGAGGCTGAGGCAGGAGAATCACTGCAAATGTAAGGGCCTCTTGGAATATATAGTGGATCCTGTCTCGATAAAAGAAAAAAGAGGGCTGGAGAGATGGCTTAGTGGTTATGGCACTTTTCTGCAAATTCAGAGGACCCAGGTTCAATTCTTCAGGACTCATGTAAGCCAGATGCACAAGGGGGCACATGTGTATGGAGTTCATTTGCAGCCGCTGCTGGCCCTGGTGTGCCCATTCTCTCTCTCTCCCACTTTTCCTTCCTCTCTTTCTTTCTCTCTGCCTCTTTCTCAAATAACTAAATAAAATATTTTAAAAAGAAAAGAAAATTCACTTCCTGTCTACCTCAAAAAAAAAAAAAGAAAGAAAGAAAGAAAGAAAGAAAACAGAAAAAAAAAAAGGAAAAACAAGGAAGGAAACAAAGCAAAACCATCACCAACATAACACAAAAATATGCTCCGTGACTTGAGGAAGAGAGGGGAAAACGGTTTCATAGCAGTGAGCCGTCTGGAATGGCTCCAGTCGTAATCGGCCACCCAGAGGCAGAGAAAGAGAAATGTTTGTGGTCACTAGTGATTTTTCCCACCAGTACCTGTCATCACAATTTCCAGAAAAGCTGCCAAAATAGCAGGAATTAGCACTTTAGACAACCCCTCCCACACACAAACAGGCGCATTCGCAGAGGATCTGGATCTTTTCCAGGCTGATCCTTGCCCTCCTGCCTTCCTTTTCCTCCCACTGCTCCAGGTAAACAGGCAAGATGTCTGAGTCACCTTCAGTTGAAGACCTCAGAGCTCTCACAGGTGCCTTCCTGGGCCAGCACTCCTTACTGAGGTCTTTCTTTCTCCTATTGGGTTATTTCCTTCTCTAATCTGGACCCTTTCCTTAGAATCAAACACCCCAAAGCCAGGCGTGGTGGCGCACACCTTTAATCCCAGCACTCAGGAGGCAGAGGTAGGAGGATCTTTGTGAACTTGAGGGCCACCCTGAGACTACATAGTGAATTCTAGGTCAGCCTGAGCTAGAGTGACACCCTACCTCGAAAAACCAAAAAATCAAAAAATATATATAAATAAATAAAAGGAATGGATTGGGGAGATGACTCGCTTGCAAAGCCTGCTGGCCTAGGTTTGATTCCCAATTTCTATGTAAAGTCAGGTACACAAAGTGTCTGGAATTTGTTTGCAACAGCAGGAGGCCCAGGTATACTCATTCTGTCTCCACATAAATCTAGAAAAAAATACTTTATTTATTTGAGAGAGAGAATGGGCACACCAAAACTTCCCACCACAGCAAACATTTACTCCAGATACATGCACCATTTTGTGTGTCTGGTTTTACATGGGTGCTGGGGAATTGAATACAAGGCCATCATCAAGCTTTTCAAACAAGCACTTTTAAAGCACTTTAAAGCACTTTTCCCTAGGTCTAATTTTATAGATATATAATTTTATTTTTATTTTTTTTAAAGGTTTTCAAAGTAGGGTCTTACTCTAGCTCAGGCTGACCTGGAATTCACTATGTAGCCTCAGGGTGGCCTTGAACTCACGGCAATCCTCCTACCTCTGCCTTCCCAGTGCTGGGATTAAAGACATGTCTTGAGCCGGGCATGGTGGCTCACGCCTTTAATCCCAGCACTCGGGAGGCAGAGGTAGGAGGTTTGCCGTGAGTTCGAGGCCACCCTGAGACTACATAGTGAATTCCAGGTCAGCCTGAACTAGAGTGAGACCCTAGCTCGAAAAACCAAAAAAAAAAAAGACATGTCTTGTTTTTGTTTTATCAAGGTAGGGTCTCCACTCTAGCCCAGGCTGACCTGGAATTCACTCAGTAGTCCCAGGGTGGCCTCAAACACATGGTGATCCTCCTACCTCTGCCTCCAGAGTCCTGGAATTAAAGATATGTTCCCCAGCTGGGCGTGGTGGCGCACACCTTTAATCCCAGCACTTGGGAGGCAGAGGTAGGAGGATTGCCGTGAGTTCGAGGCCACCTGAGACTACATAGTGAATGCCAGGTCACCCTGAGCTAGAGTGAGACCCTACCTCGAAAAAAAAAAAAAAAAAAAAAAAGACATGTGCCGCTACACCTGGCTTTAAAAATGTTTTTATTTATTTATTGGGGGCGCTGGAGAGATTGCTTAGTGGTTAAGGTGCTTGCCAACAAAGCCAAAGGACCCAGATTTGATTCCCCAGGATCCTCATAAGCAAGATGCACAAGGTGGTGCTTAAGTCTGGAGTTCCTTTGCAGCAACTGAAGGCCCTAGTGCACTCATTCTCTATTTTTGTTTTCTTTTTAAAAATTTTTTCCAGGTAGGGTCTTCCTCTAGTATAAGCTGATCTGGAATTCACTATGTAGTCTCAGGCTGGCCTTGAACTCACATCAATCCATTTACCTCTGCCTCCCCAGTGTTGGAACTAAAGGCATCCACTACCATGTCTGGCTTTCTCTATTTTTTTTTTCAAGGTAGGGTCTCACTCTATCCCATCTATCCCAGTCTGGCCTGTAATTCACTATGTAGTCTCAGGGTGGCCTTGAACTCAGAGCAAGCCTCCTACCTCTGCCTACCAAGTGCTGGGATTAAAGGCATGTGCCACCACACCTGGCTTCTATTCTCTATCTGCCTTTTTCTTTTCTCTCTCTCTCTCAAATAAATAAATATAAATATAAATAAATATGTATATATAGAGAGAAAGATGCAGTTAGAGAGAGAGAATGGGTGTGCCAGGGCCTTCTAGCCACTGCAAGGAATGAACTCCACATGCATGTGCTACTGGCTATCTGGCTTTACAAGGATTCTGGGAAATTGAACCAGGGTCTTTAGGCTTTGCAGGTGAGTGACTTATCCACTGTTTTGGAGAATTAAACCTGGGTCTTGCCTGTGAAGCCTAAGGACCCAGGCTCCATTCCCCAGGATCCATGTAAGCCAGATGCACATGGTGGCACATGCATCTGAAGTTCCTTTGCAGCAGCTGGAGTCCCTGGTGTGCCCATTTACCCATTCTCTCTATCTCTCTCTCTCTCTGTGTGTGTCTCTTTCTCTTTCAAATAAATGAAAATAAAATATTTTTTTAAAGAAGAAAACAAACTCTTTTTATTTTTATATTTTATTTATTTATTTATCTGAGAGAGAGATAGATACAGAAATAGGAGTTAGAGAGAGAGAATGGGCGCTCCAGGGCCTCCAGCCACTGCAAACGAACTCCAGATACGTGCGCCCCCTTGTGCATCTGGCTTACGTGGGTCCTGGAGAATCAAACCTCGAACCAGGGTCCTTAGGCTTCACAGGCAAGCATTTAACTGCTAAGCCATCTCTCCAGCCCTAAAATAAAATATTTTTATAGGGCTGGAAAGATGGCTTAGCAGTTAAGGTGCTTGCCTGCAAAGCCAAAGGACCCAGGTTCAATTCCTCCAGGTCCCACATAAGCCAGATGCACAGCATGACCAACCATGGTGCTCCCATTCTGTCTGCCTGTCTGTCTTTCTCTCTCTCTCTCAAATAAATAAATAAAAATAAAATATTTTTTTTGTTGTTTTTTTGAGGTAGGGTCTCGCTCTAGCCCAAGCTGACCTGGAATTCACTCTGTGTTCTCAGGGTGGCCTCAAGAACTCACGGCAATCCTCCTACCTCTGCCTCCCAAGAGCTGGGATTAAAGGCATGCACCACCATACCCGGCAATTTTTTTAAATTTTTAAATTTTATTTATTTTTGGAGAGAGACAGACAGAGAGAGAGGGAGAGGGAGACAGATAGAGATGGGCACGCCAGCAGTCTCTCAGCTGCTGTGAACGAAATCCAGATGTGTGCGCCCCCTTGTGGCCAAGTGGGGCATTGCACCCTTGCGACACTGCATCTGGCTAAACATGGGACCTGGAGATTGGAACCAGGTTCTTAGGCTTAGCAGGCAGGTGCCTTAACCACTAAGCCATCTCTCCAGCCCTGTTGTTGTTTTTTTGTTTGTTTGTTTGTTTGTTTGTTTGTTTGTTTTGTTTTGGGGGGGGTTGCAAGGTAGGGTCTCACCCTGGTCCAGGCTGACCTGGAATTAACTATGTAGTCTCAGGGTGGCCTTGAACTCTCGGTGATCCTCCTACCTCTGCCTCCCGAGTGCTGGGATTAAAGGCGTGCGCCACCACGCCTGGCTCTGTTGTTGTTTTTTTGAGGTAGGGTTTCACTCCAGTCTAGGCTAACCTGGAATTCGCTCTGTAGTCTCATGATGGCCTCAAACTCACTGTGATCCTCCTACCTTTGCCTCCCAAGTGCCCAGCAAAATATTTTTTAAAAAATATGTTTTTAGGGCTGGAGAGATGGCTTAGCGATTAAGGTGTTTGCTTGCAAAGCCAAAAGACCTTGGTTCAATTCCCCAGGACCCATGTAAGCCAGATGCACAAGGTGGCACATGTGTCTGGAGTTCGTTTGCAGTGGCTAGAGGCCCTAGTGCGTCCATTCTCTCTATCTATCTCTGTCTCTTTCTCTCTCGCTCTCTTTAATAAATAAAATTTTTTAAAAATGTTTTTATAGGTCTGGGGAAATGGTTTAGCAGTTAAGGTGTTTGCCTGTGAAGCCTAAGGATCATGGTTCGATTCCCCAGGACACATGTAAGCCAGATGCACAAGGGGGTGCACTTGTCTGAAGTTCATTTGCAATGGCCAGAGGCCCTGGCATGCTCTTTCTATCTGCCTCTTTTTATTTTATTTTTTTCCTAGGTAGGGTCTCACTCTGGTCCAGGCTGACGCAGAATTAACTATGTAGTTTCAGGGTGGCCTCGAACTCATGGCGATCCTCCTACCTCTGCCTCCCGAATGCTGGGATTAAAGGCGTGAGCCACCATGCCCGGCGTTCTATCTGCCTCTTTCTCTCTCTCTCTCTCTCTCAAATAAATAAAAAATAAATAAAAATACATTAAAAATGTTTTTGTATGTTTATTTGCAAGCAGAAAGAAAAAGAGAGATGGAGACACAAAAAGAGAGTATGGGCACAACAGGTCCACTTGTCACTGTAAACAAACTCCAGATGGATGTGTGACTTCTGCATATGGCTTTACATGGGTACTGGGGAATCAAATCCCAGCCAGTAGGCTTTGCAAACAAATGCTTTTAATTACTGAGCCATCTCCCCAGCCCCCACCTTATTTTTGGAAGGTCTCTCACTGAATTTGGAGCTCACTCATTTCAATCGATCCTCCTGTTTCTGCCTCCTCAGCACTAGGATTACAGGTAAGTGCCTGGCTTTTTGATGTTTTTACCTGGGTGCTGGAGATCTGAACTCAGATTCTTATACTTATGCTGCAAGCACTTTACCAACTAAAACTATCTCCCCAGTCCCACTTTATCTTGATTTCTAGAATATATGACATCTAAACATTTAGAAGGGCTGGAGGACCTTGCTTGCAAAGACTGACAGCCTAGTTTCAATTCCCTGCAGTTTGCAGGGGCAGATGCCCTGGCATGTCCATACTCTCTCTCTCTTTCTCTCTTTCTGTGTCTGCCTCTTTGTTTCTCTCAAATAAATAAATAAAAATAAGCCAGGTGTGGTGGTGCACACCTTTAATCCAAGCACTCTGGAGGCAGAGGTAGGAGGATAACCATGAGTTCGAGGCCACCCTGAGACTACATAGTGAATCCCAGGTCAGCCTGGACTAGAGTGAAACCCTTCCTTGGGATATATATATATATATCATATATATATATGATACCATGTTTTCAGTGGCTGGTAGAAATGAGGATCGGAGATCACAAAGTTTCCATCAGAATTGCTAGAGAGGGGACTGGAGAGATGGCTCAGTGGGTAAGACACTTGCCTGCAAAGTCAAACAACACAGGTTCAACTCCCCAGTACCCACATAAAGCCAGATGCACCAAGTGGCACATGCATCTGGAGTTTGTTTGCAACAGCCGGAAGACCACCCTGCCTATTCTTTCTGCCTGTCTCTCTTCTTTCTCTCTCTGCTTGCAAATAAATAAATTAAATTTAAAAAAATTTTTAAAGGCCAGGCATGGGCTGGAGAGATGGCTTAGTGGTTAAGGTGTTGCCTGCAAAGCCAAAGGATCCTGGTTCGATTCTCCAGGACCCACGTAAGCTAGATGCACAAGGGGGCACATGCATCTGGAGTTCGTTTGAAGTGGCTTGAGGCCCTGGCACACCCATTCATTCTCTCTCTCTCTCTCCCTCTTTCTCTTTCTCATATATATATAAAAGGCCAGGCATAGTGGTGCACACCTTTAATCCCAGCACTTGGGAGACAGGTAGGAGGATCATGATGAGTTTGAGGCCAGCCTGAGACTACATAGTGAGTTCCCTGTCAGCCTGGGCTAGAGTGAGACCCTACCTTGAAAAACAAGAATTGCTGGAGGGACAGTCACCATGACAACAGAGGGACTCTCTGAGTGGGGAGGTCCTTGATGATGCCTTTACTTACACTTGTGTCTGTGGCTTCCCTTCAGAAACATGCCATGTGGGGTGCCTGAGCAGGTTTGGTTTATTTTCTCGGATCAGGGGCAGATCAGAGATAGGTAGCAAGGGGAGCGGGAAGATGGGCCTAAGAAAATGAACTTGAGAGTTGTAGATGGCTTGGAAAACAATATCCCAAAATGAAGATCTCAGAAGTAAGGTTTCTCTTTGTCCTCTGCCTTACTGTCTTCTGACTCTCATTCTTTCCCAGGTCAGCCACAAAGCAACTGGAATTCCTCCTCCCTGGGCCTCACGGAAATGAGCAAAAGGAAGAAAAGTCCTTTCTACCAGAGCCAACCCCTTAACCCCAAAATGCTTCTCTAACTTTTCCCACCTTTCTGTCTGAGTTGAACATAAAGAAATTTACACTGTATTTGATTGTACTTTATAAGATGACCCCCACCCCTGCATTCCAGAAACAGCCCTAGCCCATATGCCTGGAAGGAAGACGCTATAGAATGAGGCCAAGAATCTCATCAAACAGGCCTTGCTGGGTTCCCTCACTTAATCTATCACAGTTAGGTCACACCTTTGTCTAATCATATTTCTACCCTGCTGTTAAAACTTCTGAGTACACCAGCATGTAAATGAATGGTTCGATTTGTCTGTTTGGGCCTCTAATCTGAATGAAAGTCCCTCTGTCCCATAAAACTATGAAATAAATTTGTTATGCTTTTCTCTTGTTAAGACCTGTCTTCACTCTGGTATGGTGGTGCACGCCTTTAATTCCAGCACTGGGAGGCAGAGGTAGGAGGATCGCCACCCTGAGACTACATAGTTAACTCTAGGTCAGCCTGGGCTAGAGTGAGACCCTACCTCGAAAAACAAACAAACAGGGCTGGAGAGATGGCTTAGCGGTTAAGGCGCCTGCCTGCTAAGCCTAAGAACCCAGTTCCAATCTCCAGGTCCCACGTTTAGCCAGATGCAAAGTGACGCAAGGGCGCAATGCTGCACTTGACCACAAGGGGGCGCACACATCTGGATTTCGTTCACAGCAGCTGAGAGACTGCTGGCGCGCCCATCTCTATCTGTCTTCCTCTTCCTCTCTGTCTGTCTCTCCTGTGTCTCTCTCCAAAAATAAATAAAATTTTAAAAAATTTAAAAACAAACAAACAAACAAACAAGCATAACAACAATAACAAAAACCCCTGCCGTGGTGGTGTTGGCCATGGACTTTTATGATGGCCAGGGAAGGAATGGCCCTGTTTTCTGTCCCTACAATGGGTAATACCTACTTAGTGTAGCTAAATAGAAGCAAGCTTCTCTGGTGTCATATCTGAGGCCCTGGTGGATTTGATTCTCAGCATTACAAAACTGGGGTGGGGGGGAGTGGCTGGAGAGATACCTTAGCAGTTAAGGCACTTGCCTGCAAACCCAAAGGACCCAGGTTTGAGTTTTCCCAGGACCCATATAAAGCCTGATGTACAAGGTAGCAGCACATGCATCTGGAGTTCATTTGCAGTGGCTAGAGGCCCTGACATGCTCTCTCTATATATCTGTCCCTCTCTCTTTCTCTCTCTCTCTCTTTCAAACAAATAAATAAGAATTTTTTTTTTTTTTTTTTTTTTTTTTTTTTTTTTGCGGTCTCACTCTGGTCCAGGCTGACCTGGAATTAACTATGTAGTCTCAGGGTGGCCTCGAACTCTTGGCGATCCTCCTACCTCTGCCTCAAACAAATTAATAACCACGCCCGGCCAATTTTTAAAAATATATTTAGCAAGGCGTGGTGGTACACGCCTTTAATCCCAGCACTCAGGAGGCAGAGATAGGAGGATTGCTGTGAGTTCAAGGCCATTCTGAGACTACATAGTGAATTCCAGGTCAGCCTGGACTAGAGTGAAACCCTACCTTGAAAAACCAAAAAAAAAGAAGAAGAAGCAGAAGAAGCAGAGCAATAGAAGAGGACACCTGATGATCTCTTGCTTCTGCACATGTGCACATGGAGCACAGGCCTTTGTACACACAGCACACCACCACACACACACAGAAAGTATTTCCAAACAAATGAATACTTGTATATCTAAATGGGATTGGGGGGGGCAGTTTAGAGGTAGGTTTGCGGTGGCTGGAGGCCCTGGTATGTCCATTCTCTTTATCTGCCTCTGCCTCTCTCTTCCTCTCTCAAATAAATAATTTTTTGTTGTTGTTTTTTTGAGGTAGGGTCTTGCTCTAGCTCAGGATGACCTGAAATTCACTATGTAGTCTCAGGGTGGCCTCAAACTCATGGCAATCCTCCTACCTCTGCCTCCCCAGTGCTGGGATTAAAGGCATGCACCACTACGCCCAGCTTAAATAAAATATTTCTTTAAAAAAAGAAAGATCGGGGCTGGAGAGATGGCTTAAAGACTAAGGTGTTTGCCTGCAAAGCCTAAGGACCCACGTTTGAGCTCTCTTCAGATCCTACATAACCCAGACACATAAAGGTGAGGCAAGCACAAGGTCGCACATGAACACTAGGTGGTGCAAGCGTCTGGAGTTCGATTACAGGGGCTGAGGCCCCAGCACTCTCTCTAAAAAGAAAGAAAGGCTGGGCATGGTGGCGTACGCCTTTAATCCCAGCACTCGGGAGGCAGAAGTAGGAGGATCACTGTGAGTTCAAGGCCACCCTGAGACTACATAGTGAGTTACAGGTCAGCCTGGACTAGAGTGAAACCCTACCTTGAAAAATCAAAAAAAAAAAAAAGAAAGAAAGAAAGAAAGAAAGAAAGAAAGAAAGAAAGAAAGATAGATCATGATGGGCAAGGATCTGATAACTTGATGGGGTTAACTGGGTATGATGGTGCACAACTGTGATTCCAGGGCTGGAGAAATATCTTAGCGGTTAAGGCACATGCCTGCGAAGCCTAAGGACCCCGGTTCGATTCTCCAGGTCCCATGTAAGCCAGATGCACAAGGAGGTGCATGCATCTGGAGCTCATTTGCAGTGACTAGAGACACTGCCACACCCATTCTCACTCTTTCTCTCTCTCTCTCTCAATCTCTCTCAATCTTCTGTCTCTAATAAATAAATAAATATAAAATCTTTTAAAAAATAAAAAATAAAAATAAAACAACTGTGATTCCAGCACTTGGTAAGTGGAGGCAAGAGGATCAGGAGTTTAAGGCCAGTCTCAGTTCCAATAACAAGTTCAAGGCCAACCTGGGCTACATGAGATCTCCCCAACCCCTTTTCTATTCTTTCTTTTTCTTATATATTTTATTTTATTTATTTATTTGAGAGAGAGTGAAGAAGCAGAGAGAGAGAGAGAGAGAGAGCCCACCAGGGCCTTCAACCACTGCAAATGAACTCCAGAGGCATGTGCCCCTTGTACATCTGGTTTACATGGGGCCTGAGGAATAGAAACTGAGTCCTTTGGCTTTGCAGGCAAACACCTTAAGTGCTAAGCCATATCTCCAGCCATACCCACCACCCCCCGCCCTTTTTGTTGTTTGTTTGAACAAGTTTGAGGCCAGCGTGGGACTCCAGAGTGAGTTCCAGGTCAGCCTGGACTACAGTGAGACCCTATCTTGAAAAAACCACAGCAGCCGGGCGTGGTGGCGCACGCCTTTAATCCCAGCACTTGGGAGGCAGAGGTAGGAGGATCACCGAGAGTTCGAGGCCACCCTGAGACTACATAGTTAATTCCAGGTCAGCCTGGACCAATGTGAGACCCTACCTCGTAAAAACCAAAAAAAAAAAAACCACAGCAACGATAACAACAACAAAACCCAAACTCTAAACCAGGCATGGCGGCACACCCATGCAAGCTCAGTCTCCAGATGATCAAGGGAAGAAAAGATTTAAGATGGTACATGATAGTGGTCTTCAAATACCCAATTGTCAAGTATAAGGTTAACAGTATGAAATTGCCCATATTCAACTGTTGTGATCTATAAAAATAGCAACTTCACTTGATCTGACCTACTAAAAAAAAGGATGTCCGACTCATTTTGTAATGCTGCAGAGTGCAACTCCGAATCACTGGGTGCAAGAGGGAAGCAAATGTTGCATCAACATAGGAAGGAATTTATCACAATCAGTTGCTCAAAAGCAGAATGAACCGCTATACAAAAATGTACTGTCTTGGGGCCTGAGAGAGTCCAGGAAGAGCTGGGTGACACACCCAATGGGGATCTTTACAATTTTTTGCATTTAGTGGGAAACTCTGCATGGCAGCCTGAATCTGCAGCTCATGCAGCTGGATTCACGGTGCTGAACATTGTACCAACAGCCCATTTAGAATGCCCTGACTATCCCAGGGGATTTTAGTTTTGTTTTTATTATTTTATTTTATTTTATTGGTTTTTCATTTTTCTTTTTTTCTTTCTTATTTTTTTCTTTGTTTTATTTGAGAGCAACAGAGAGAGAAAGAGGCAGACAGAGAGAGAATGGGCACGCCAGGGCCTCCATCCACTGCAAACAAACTTCACATGCATGCACCACCTTATACATGTGGATTACATGGATCCTGGGGAATCGAGCCTCTAACGGGGATCCTAGGCTTCACAGATAAGTGCTTAACCGCTAAGCCATCTCTCCAGACCCTCTTTTTTTCTTTTTTTTTAATTGACACCTTCTATACTTACATACAAAAAACATATGATATTTCCTTCCCCTCCCCTACCCCATTCCACTTTAGAACACCAATCTCCATCATATCCCCTCCCTCTCTCCATTAGTCTCTCTTTTAATTTGCTGTCATCATCTTTTTCTTCTATTTTGAGGGTCTTGCGAAGGTATTGCTAGGCACTGCAAGGTCATGGATATCGAGGCCAATTTCTGTCTGGGCAGTTGCATTGTAAGAAGTCATACCCTTTCTTTGGTTCTTCCATTCTATCCACCCCCTCTTCCGCAATGGTCCCTGAGCCTTGGAGGGTGTGACAGAGGTGTTTCAGTGCTGGGCACTCCTCCATCCCTTCTTCTCAGCACTATGTTGCCTTTTGGGTCATCCCAGTGGTCATCGCCATCTGAAAAGAGAAGCTTCTCTAACCAGAAGTGAGAGTAGCATTAATATGTGAACATGAACATTAAGTGTAGTGCCCCCAGGTCAGCTTGATGGGAATAATATATACATTTAGTCAGACAAGAGCAGGCTTTATACCCCTAAGGCTCATGACCTCACCTGCCATAGACTTTTGCTTAGGTTTTTCAGTACCAGGCATGTGTTCCCTCCCATAGAGAGGGCCTTCATTCCAATTATGGAGCAGTTGGTTACCCCAAGAGTAGACATGACACTATTGCACCCATTCAGTCATTAGGCCTGTATGGCCAAACTTGAATATTCAGTGTCCACTGGAGAGATGGCTGGGCTGGAGAGATGGCTTAGTGGTTAAGGCGCTTGTCTGTGAAGCCTAAGGACCCCAGTTCGATTCCCCAGGTCCCACATAATCCAGATGCAAATGGTGGGGCATGCATCTGGAGTTAGTTTGCAGTGGCTAGAGGCCCTGGCACACCTATTCTCACTCTTTCTTTCTCTCCCTCTCTCTGTCTCTAATAAATAAATAAATTAATTTAATTTTTTTTTTTTTTTTGGTTTTTCAAGGTAGAGTCTCACTCTAGCTCAGGCTGACCTGGAATTCACTATGTATTCTCAGGGTGGCCTCGAACTCACAGCAATCCTCCTACCTCTGCCTCCCAAGTGCTGGGATTAAAGGCATGCGCCACCACACCCGGCAATTTAAATTTTTTAGGGTTGGAGAGATGGCTTAGCGGTTAAGGCACCTGCCTGCTAAGCCTAAGAACCCGGTTCCAATCTCCAGGTCCCACGTTTAGCCAGATGCAAAGTGACGCAAGGGCGCATGCCGCACTTGACCCCAAGGGGGCGCATGCATCTGGATTTCGTTCACAGCAGCTGAGAGACTGCTGGTGCGCCCATCTCTGTCTCCCTCTCCCTCTCTATCTCTCTATCTCTGTGTCTCTCTCCAAAAATAAAAAAAAATAAAAAAAATTTTAATTTATTTGTGAGTAGCAAGAGATAGAGAGAAGAGGGCTAGAGAGGTGACTTAGCAGTTAAGGCACTTGTCTGCAAAGTCTAAGGACCTAGGTTCAATTCCCCAGTACCCACATAAGCCAGATGCACAAGGTGACACATGCATCTGGAATTCATTTGTAAGTGGCTGAGGCCCTAGTGTGCCCATTCTCTCTCTGCCTCTTCCTCTCTCTCTCTCTCTCTCCCCCCCCCTCAAATAAACAAACAAATAAAAAATATTTTTGCCGGGCGTGGTGGCGCATGCCTTTAATCCCAGCACTTGGGAGGCAGAGGTAGGAGGATCACCATGAATTCAAGGCTACCCTGAGACTACATAGTTAATTCCAGGTCAGCCCGGACCAGAGTGAGACCCTACCTCGAAAAACCAAAAAGAAAAAATATATATATATATATATTTTAAAGAGCTGGGCGTGGTGGCGCATGTCTTTAAACCCAGCACTCAGGAGGCAGAGGTAGGAGGATCACTGTGAGTTCGAGGCCACCCTGAGACTACAGAGTGAATTCCAGGTCAGCCTGGAAACCCTACCTCAAAAAAAAAAAACAAAACAAAAAAAGTGATATAGAGAGAAGAGAAACAAGCAGAGAGAATGGGCACACCAGGGCCTCTAGCTGATGAAAACAAACTCCAAATGTTCCTCTTTGTGCATCTGGGTCTATGTGGCTTCTGGGGAATTGAACTCTGGTTATTAGGCTTTGCAGTCAAGCACCTTAACCCCGGAGCCAACTCTCCAGCCCTTGCTCTTGTTTTTTTTTTTTTTTTTTTTTTTTTGGTTTTTCGAGGTAGGGTTTCACTCTGGTCCAGGCTGACCTGAAATTAACTATGTAGTCTCAGGGTGGCCTTGAACTCACGGCAATCCTCCTACCTCTGCCTCCCAAGTGCTGGGATTAAAGGCGTGCACCACCATGCCCGGCTTTGTTTTTATTTTTTGAGGTAGGGTTTCACGTTTTGTTTTTGTTTTTTCTGAAGATGCTTCTGTCTCCACTTTTTTTTTTTTTTTTTTTTTTTTTTTTTTTTTGGTTTTGCGAGGTAGGGTCTCACTCTGGTCCAGGCTGACCTGGAATTAACTATGTAGTCTCAGGATAGCCTTGAATTCATGGTGATCCTCCTACCTCTGCCTCCCAAGTGCTGGGATTAAAGGCGTGCACCACCACGCCCGGCTCCACTTTCTTGCCCTAAACAGATTGAGATTACAAACATTAGTGTTACAGTGTTCTGGGGCACAGAGTGAGTTCTAGGTCAGCCTGGGTTAAAGTGAGACCTTACTTAGAAAAAGAAAAGAGAGGGTGGTTGAGGAGATGGCTCACCATTTTAATAGACCTGCTCGCTAAGCTTGACAGCCTGGGTTCAATTCTCCAATACCCATGTAAAGCCAGATGCCCAAAGTTCATTTGCAGTGGCAAGAGTCCCTGGCGTACCAGTATTCCTTCTCTCCCTCTCTTTCTCTCTCTTTTTAATATATTTTATTTATTTATTTGAGAGAGAGAAAGAGGCAGAGAAAGAGAGAATGGGCACTCCAGGGCATCCAGCCACTGGAAACGAGCTCCAGTTGCATGTGCCTCCTTGTGCATCTGGTTTATGTGGGTCCTGGAGAATCAAACTGGGGTCCTTTAGTTTTGCAGGCAAATGCCTTAACCGCTAAGCCATCTGTCCAGCCTTTTTTTCTCTCTCTCTCTCACTTTAGCCCAGGCACACCTGGAATTCACTATGTAGTGTCAGGGTAGCCATGAACTCATGGCAATCCTCCTACCTCTGCCTCCCATGTGCTGGGATTAAAGTCATGCACCACCATACCTGGCTCCTTTCTCTTTTTAATTAAATAAATGAAGACTTTTTTTGAACAGATATGGTTTGGTTTGAGGATGTATCTCAGTGGCACCATAAAAACAAAAATGCAGGGCTGGAGAGATGGCTTAGAGGTTAAGGTACTTGGCTGAGAAGCCTAAGGACCCAGGTTTGATTTCCCAGGACTCACGTAAGCCAGATGCACAAGGTGGTACATGCATCTGGAATTCCCTTGCAGTGGCTGGGGGCCCTGGCATACCCATTCTCTCTCTCTGCCTCTTTATCTCTCAAATAAGTAAATAAAGTATTTAAATCTATCCTTTTTTTTTTTTTTTTTTTTTTTTTTTTTGGTTTTTCAAGGTAGGGTCTCACTCTGGCCTATGCTGACCTGGAATTAACTATGCAATCTCAGGGTGGCCTTGAACTCACAGCAATCCTCCTGCCTCTGCCTCCCGAGTGCTGGGATTAAAGGCGTGCGCCACCACGCCCGGCTTAAACCTATACTTTTTTTTTCTCTCTTGAGGTAGGGTCTCACTCTAGCCCAGGCTGACCTGGAATTAACTATGTAGTCTCAGGGTGGCCTCGAACTCAGGGCAATCCTCCTACCTCTGCCTCCCAAGTGCTGGGATTAAAGGCATGCG
The DNA here is from genome assembly GCA_036365145.1 of Orientallactaga sibirica. Lineage (NCBI taxonomy): Eukaryota > Metazoa > Chordata > Mammalia > Rodentia > Dipodidae > Orientallactaga > Orientallactaga sibirica. The sequence goes on along the minus strand of JAEOAD010000013.1, from coordinate 31,147,662 downwards.
CCACCACACCTGGCTTTCAAATAAATAATTAAATATTTAAAACAAACTGTAAAACAAAGGCTGGAGAGATGGTCCTTGTTAGTGGCTAAGGTGCTTGCTTACAAAGCCCAAGGATCCAGGTTCAATTCTCCAGGTCCCACATAAGCCAGATGCACATGATGGCACATGCATCTGGAAGTCATTTTTGCAGTGGCTGGAGGCCCTGGCATGCCCATTCTCTCTATCTCTCTCTCCCTCTCTCTGTCTCTAATAAATAAATAAATAAAATAAATCAGAATTTTTTTTTTTTTTTTTTTTTGGTTTTGCAAGGTAGGGTCTCACTCTGGTCCAGGCTGACCTGGAATTAACTATGTAGTCTCAGGGTGGCCTCGAACTCTCGGTGATCCTCCTACCTCTGCCTCCCGACTGCTGGGATTAAAGGCGTGCGCCACCACACCCGGCATAAATCAGAAAAAATTTTTAAAAAGCCAGGCGTGGTGGCGCACACCTTTAATCCCAGCACTCAGGAGGCAGAGGTAGGAGGATCACTGTGAGTTTGAGGCCAGCCAGAGACTACGTAGTGAATTCTAGGTCAGTCTGGGCTAGATTGAGATGCTACCTAGAAAAACCAAAACCAAACAAAAACAAAAATGTAGTCTAAGTAGCTCTAAGAATCAGCCAGAGGGAAAGTACACTAAAAGGAAGGTACATAAATGAAAAACAATGAATGGAAGGGAAATTCTTGGTTAGGACAGAAGGGACAGACAAGTACAAATGAAATAAAGCAATGAGCCAGGCATGCAGGAGCGTACTTGTGATTCTAGCCCTTGGACCTAAGGCAGGAGGATCATGAGTTCCAAGCTGGCTGGGGCTACATGAAGACACCCTATGTCAAAAACAAAATTAGCAGGGCGTGGTGGCGCATGCCTTTAATCCCAGCACTGAGGAGGCAGAGGTAGGATGATTGCTGTGAGTTCGAGGTCACCCTGAGACTACATAGCGAATTCCATGTCAGCCTGAGCTAGAGTGAGACCCTACCTCGAAAAAAAAAAAAATTAAGGGCTGGAGAGATGGCTTAGTAGTTAAGACGCTTGCCTGCGAAGCCTAAGAACCCAGATTTGATTCCCCAGTACCCACGTAAGCCAGATGCACAAGGTGACATATGCATCTGCAGTTAGATTTGCAGTGGCTAGAGGCTCTGGCATGCCCACTCTCTCTCTCTCTTGCCCTCTTTCTGTCTCTGTCATGTAGATAAGTAAATAAATTGAAATTAAAAATATATTTTAAAACAAAACAAAATTAGGTAATTAAGTTAACTAATTAATTTATAGCTTTTTGTGTGTGTGTGTGGTTTTTCAACGTAGAATCTCGCTCTAGCCCAGGCTGACCTGGAATTCACTCTACTCCCAGGCTGGCTTTGAACTCATGATGATCCTCCTACCTCTGCCTCTGGAGTGCTGGGATTAAACCACCATGTCAGGCTAGTTCATTCATTCATTCATTCAGGAATGGAGAACAAAGGAATCCCGGCAGAGTCAGGAGGGAGAGATGCGGTGATGTGGGGCCAGGTTTTCAGGCCTGTAGAATCTGATTTTCTTCTTGAGCTATGCAGCTTGTGGTTCTAGCCCTGTAGCTTTCTTCTTTCCTTTCCATGGCTCACACTCTGGTCCTCCCCTTTAGGCAGCCCTTATGGAAACTCTGAAACTCTTTCTTCCAGATGGGGAGCTCTGGCAGAAAGAATGTTCTGGCTTATGTGCAATGACTCCACTTCTTCTGCCAAGGGATAAAGCTCAAATCTGCTTTCCTGGAAACCAGCTAATATCTTTAGGAAGTATGACCCTAGCTTGGGAGAGAATGGAACCTTTGAATAATGGAAATTTAAGAAAATAATTTTGAGTTTTCACTGGCACGGGGACCCACAGCGCCCATCTCTGAGAGCTAACCTGGGATCACAAGCTGGTTTCTTTTGAATCTTAGATGATTCTGAAGTGTTTTGGTTTTTTGTTTTTTTTTTACCACCTGTCTAGGAGTTTCTCACATTTTCCACAAGACACACAGTGAAACAGACACATAGTGAAAGGGACACATGAAGTCAGGGATCATAATACAGTTGCTTTCCTATTGAATCCTCAGGAGTTCATTTGGCACTATAAAAACTTTATTATAAACTGGGTGTGGTGGCGCACGCCTTTAATACCAGCACTCCGGAGGCAGAGGTAGAAAGATTGTGGTGAGTTTGAGGCCACCCTCAGATTACCTAGTGAATTCCAGGTCAACCTGTACTAGAATAAGACACTACCTAGAAAAAAAAAAAAAAAAAAAGAACTTTATTATAAATGAAGTCCAGTAAACCCAGAATATCATTACATTTTATAAGTAAATAGGCTGAGAGAAAGAATGGAATTCAGGGCTGTCTTAGGAAAGCAGAGTTATGCCCCTAGATAGGGCCCTGACTCACTGTTATAATGGTGGGTCACTTCCTGGCCCCATGTTCCAGTTCCTACCTCCCCTCCTCCTATCCTGTTTCCCTGCCCAAGTTAAAAAAAAAAATCTGGATAAACTGGGCATGGTGGCACACGCCTTTAATCCCAGCACTTGGGATGCAGAGGTAGGAGGATCACTGTGAGTTCAAGGCCACCCTGAGACTACATAGTGAATTCCAGGTCAGACTGAGCTAGAGTGAGACCCTACCTCGAAAAACCAAAAATAATAATAATAATAAATAATAAAAAAAAAACACTCTGGATAAAGTTGAGCATGATTACTTCTAGAAAGCACTTTTCTGAAAACCATCAAATCCTTTCATGTAGCAATGTAGGATAAGTTTTTTTTTTTTTTTTCTTCTTTTTTTCAAAGTACCATCTTGCTGTAGCCCAGGCTGACCTGGAATGTGTACTATGTAGTCTCAGGCTGGCCTGGAACTCACAGCAATCATCCTACCTCTGCTTTCCGAGTTCTAGGATTAAAGGAATGAGCCAGACTGGAGAGATGGCTTAGTGGTTAAGCACTTGCCTGTGAAGCCTAAAGACCCTGGTTCAAGGTTCAATTCCACAGGATCCACGTAAACCAGATGCACATGGTGGCACATGCTTCTGGGGTTCGTTTGCAATGGCTAGAAGCCCTGGCGTGCCCATTCGCGCTCTCTCTCTGTCTCTAATAAGTAAATAAATTTTTAAAAATTAAAAAAAAATTAAAGGCATGCGCCACCATGCCAGGCAGTTTGTTCATTTTATAAGCAATGAAAGCTGGGTGCCACATAAAACCATAAGGACTGTAAACTTCATGTTTGTTGTTGGGGTCCTCAGATGGGGATGAAATAAATAAGTGGTCTGCTTCCCTAATCTCTTGTGTCTCCTGTTGGGGGTGCCAGGTCATGTGGCTATCACGGGACCCTGGAGAGATACTTGAGCGATAACTGAGGAACACCCAGCTAGGCCAGGGAATGAGTCAGGCCTCAAGGACTTGATACCAACCTCTCCCACTCCTGCCAGGAAACCTCTAGGGTGAGACAGAACCGAGCAGAGCCAAGGGGCGGGCCTGCCAGCTGCTTGCCTTGGGGCCTCTGCCTTGTGGTTTCACCCTGGTTTGCCCTGCAGCTGTAACGTGTCTGTTGACACGCAAGCCTCAGACACACTGTCCTACTCCTTTCCCAAACCTCTGCTTAGGCTGGGAAAGTCCAGAAGTGACAGTAGGAGGAATGAGAGGGAAAGGGAAGGATAGAACTAGTTGGTGGTATTACACTACAGGAAACACAAGGCAAAATACAAGAGACTTTTTTTTTTAATTTAATATATTTTATTTATTTATTTATTTATTTATTTATTTATTTATTTATTTGAGAGAGAGAGAAAGTGGCGGGGGAGGGACAGAGAGAGAGAATGAGCACTCCAGGGCATACACCCACTGCAAACAAACTCCAGATACATGCACCCCCTTGTGCATCTGGCTTATGTGGGACCTGGAGAATCAAACTGGGATCCTTTGGCTTTGCAGGCAAACGCCTTTACCTCTAAGCCATCTCTCCAGCCTGAGACTTTTTTTTTTAACTTTTTTTTTTTTTCGAGGTAGAGTCTCACTGTCCAGGTTGACCTGGAATTCACTATGTAGTCTCAGGGTAGCCTTGAACTCACAGCAATCCTCCTATCTCTGCCTCCCAAATGCTGGGATTAAAGGCATGTGCCACCATGCCCAGCTTTTTTAGGCTATTTATTTATTTATTTATTTAAAACATACACAGAGAGAGAGAGAGAGAATGAGTGTGCCAGGGCCTCCAATCACTGCAAATGAACTCCAGAAGCATGCGCCATCACCTTGTGCATCTGGCTTACATGGGTCCTGGGGAATCAACTGTGGATATTTTGGCTTTGCAGGCAAGTGCCTTAATCACTAAGACATCCTTCCAGCCCTGGAAAGCTTTAAAAAAAAATTGGTTTTTTCAAGGTAGGATCTCGCTCTATCCCAAGCTGACCTGGAATTCACTATGTAGCCTCAGCATGGCCTTGAACTCATGTTGATCCTCCTACCTATGCTTCCCGAATGCTGGGATTAAAAGCTTGCACCACCACGCCCAGTGTCCAGCTCATATTTTTATTTATAAGAGAGATGGATAGAAGAGAGAAACACAGAGAATGGGCACACTAGGGCCTCCAGCCGCTACAAATGAACTCCAGATGTTCCTTAACCACTGGAACATCTCTCTAGCTCTCCCCCAAATAAATTTCTTTTTGTTTTTAAGATTTATCTTTTATATATTTATTAGAGACAGAGAGAAAGTGAAAATGGGCACACCAGGGCCTCTAGCCACTGCATATGAACTCCAGATGCATGCACCACCATGTGCATCTGGTTTATGTGGGACCTAGAGAATTGAACCTGGGTCCTTAAGCCTTGCAGGCAAGCGCCTTAACCACCAACCCATCTCTCCAGTCCCCAAACAAATTTCTTTAAAAAGTCACATTCAGCCAGGTGTGGTAGCACACGCCTTTAATCCCAGCACTTGGGAGGCAGAGGTAGGCGGATCACTATGAGTTTGAGGCCAGCCTGAGATTACACAGTGAATTCCAGGTCAGCCTGAGCTATAGTGAAACCCTACCTGTAAAAAAAAAAAAAAAGTCACACTTCTTGCTGGAGTTACTCTGCTTCAGCAAACCCATCTCTCTTTTAACACTACAATTCCCAGTTTGTGGCAGGTCTTAGAGCTATTTCTGCTGCACCTAACAATAGCTTCAAGTATCAATGCGTGGGCTGGAGAGATGGCTTAGTGGTTAAAGCACATACCTGTGAAGCCGAAGGATCCTGGTTCAATTCTCCAGGTCCCAACGTTAGCCAGATACACAAGGTGGTGCATGCATCTGGAGTTCATTTGCAGTGAGTAGAGGCCCTGGCACGACCATTCTCATTCCCTCTCTCTCTCCCTTGCTTTGTCTCTAATAAATAAATTTTAAAAATCTTTTTAAAAAAGTTTAAATACCTATACTCTACCAGTCACATGGCTTCATGGTAAAGGCATTTGCCTACAAAGCCAAAGGACCCAGGTTCGAGACCACAGAACCCACGTAAGTCAAATGCACAAGGTGGCACTTGCATCTGGAGTTTGTTTGCAGTAGCTAGAGGGTCACCTGGTTCACCCATTCTTTCTCTGTGTTTTTTTCTCTCTGTCAAATAAAATTAAAAACCAGAAAAGTGTTGCCAGTTGTGGTGGCACATGCCTTTAATCCCAGCACTTGGGAGGCAGAGGTAAGAGGATCGCTGTGAGTTCAAGGCCACTTTAAAGACTACATAATAAATTTCATGTCAGCTTGGGCTAGAGTGAGACCCTACCTCAGAAGAAAAAATAAAAAAGAATGAGGGCACCTCAAAGCAAAATGGTGTGTCAAAACAGTAGACTTTGTAAGCTTATCAAGGCTCAGTAAGGAGCAGAGCAGATAGAGTATTCTGGGTTGAGGAGGAGGTAAAAAAATATTTTATTTCAAGCCGGGTGTGGTGGCACATACCTTTAATCCCAGCACTTGGGAGGCAGAGGTAGGAGGATTGCCATGAGTTTGAGGCCACCTTTAGACTACATAGTGAATTCCAGGTCAGCCTGGGCTAGAGTGATACCCTACCTCGAAAAACCAAAAGAAAAAAAAAAAGAAAAAATTTATTTATTTATTTGAGAGAGAAAGAGGCAGATATATATATAGAGAGAGAATGGACATACCAGAGCCTCTAGCCACTGCAAATGAACTCCAGGAACATGTGCCATCTTGTGCTTCTGGCTTTAAGTGGGTACTGGGGAACTGAACCTGGGTAGTTTGGCTTTGCAGGCAAGCACCTTAACCACTAAGCCATCTTTCCAACCCTTTTTTGGTTGTTGTTGCTGTTGTTTATTTATTTTTATTATTATTTTTTGAGAGAGAGGCACTGCAAATAAACTCCAGATACATGTGCCACCTTGTGCATCTGGCTCATGTGGGTACTGGGGAATCGAACGTGGGTCCTTTGGCTTTGCAGGCAAGTGCCTTATCAGCTAAGGCATTTCTCCAGCCCTGTTGTTTTTTTTTTTTTTTTTTTTTGGGGAGGGTTGAGGTAGGGTCTCACTCTAGTCCCAGGCTGGCTTAGAACTCATAGTGATCTTCCTACCTCTGCCTCCTAAATGCTGGGATTAAAGACACATGCCACCTTGCCTGGCTCAGATACAGAGTATTGAATGGAGAACTCTGTACCTCCCAACACTGGGATTTAAAAGTTCTAGAATTGCTGGGTTTGCACAGTCCTCTCTGCAATCTGAGATCCCAGTGCAGCCTGGGTACCCTCTAGTGGAAGTTGCCTGCATTCACACACCCAGCCCCCTGAGAGCATCCCAAAAGAATGGTCAGGGAAAACATGCTTGGATGTCAGGGACCATGAGGGTGAAGGAAGGAGTACAGACTAGAAGGAATGTGTGCCAAGCACCTGATTCACAAGGGTCCCCCAAAAGAGTCATGTCAGTGCATGAAAAGGCTCGGGTAAACTTTGCACATTATTAGCAGGAGCTCAGTACACACCCCAGGAGGCTCCACAGAGACTGTTTTTATTTAATGGGAAAAAATGAGTGACCAAAGACTTGCTTAAGGCCACAGGATCAGTCAATGCTAGTAATAGTGGGACCAATATCATGTCTTTAGCCTCCCAATCCAGAGCTCTTTTCACCACATCACATGTCCTTATTTGCTAATAGACTAATTTTAGCCTAAACTTGAGTGCATATAAAATAGCTGGCATGGTGGCACATGCTTTTAATTCCAACACTCGGGAGGCAGAGGTAGGAGGATTGTCGTGAGTTTAAGGCCACCCTAAGGCTACATAGTGAATTCCACGTCAGCCTGGGCTAGAAAGTAAAAACGAACAAAAGACTCGAACGTTGTGAACTTTTACCTTCCTCTGCCCACATCTGCACCCTTTTTACTCTTCCGTTCAGCACATCTACTGAGTGCCTGTTGTTGTCAAACACTAGCCTGGACATTGCTTTTCAAGCCTGTGGATCTTTTTGCAGGGTTCTGCAGAATATGAGAAGGGGGCTCCAGGATTCCAGCTAGCCCTCCAAGGCACTCCTGTACTGTACTTTTCTCAGCACTAAGGTGTTAGGATTTATTCCTGTCTCCCTCCCCCTGCAGAGGTAATCCCTGAGAATGGAAGTGGGTTAGAAACAGATTACCCTGATCC